>CAMZMU010000128.1:89848565-91160499 GCA_947311845.1 Poa pratensis
ACCCAAATCATTTGGCGAAACCTAAAGCCGCCAGTAGAGCTAGTGAAGCAACATACTACTACACGAGAGACCAAAACATGGACGCAATTCGGAACAAACTGTTGCAGCCATGCATGCATATACAATTCAAGTGAGATCACTGTATCGATCACACCACCAGCAGGAAGTTTCCACCTCCGAGGATAACCTAGCCCGGGCCTCTCATTACGTGGCACTAGCTAGCTACGAAACCCAGGATTAAGGAACCAGCTAAGAAGATCCCGAATTACAGGTGCCACACTAGACATAGATTGTTGCATAAAATTTCTACAGATCGTAGCCTCTACTGCCACTTTTTTTTCCAAAAGGCCAACAAATCTATTGATTATCAACAACGGTATAAAGAATTCTAAAAGTAATAAAAATTACAAATAGGTCTTCGGAACACCTAGCGACGACTACAAACACGGAAGCGAGCCGAAGTCACGCCGCTGTCCTCACCCCTCCCTCATCGGAGTCAGGTAAAGCTTATCGTAGTAGAGCTTGTTGTAGTAAATAGACGGAAAATCGTCGTGGTAAGGCCCCGAGGGACCAGCGCACCAGACCAGTAACCATCGCCAATGATGATGAGAACCAAAGATCGGAAGAGCCGAACATGCAACCACACGGACGAACACGAAAACGAAATTGATATCAGGGGATCCGCCAGACACACGCCTCCACCACCCTCCGTTGGCGCTAGGCGCACCACCTGAGCGAGGATATGACGAGGAGGACATTATTCTGACTTTAAGAAGTAGCCGCCGCCTCACCATTTTGAAGAAGACACCGAAAAAAACCTAAACGAAAGACAGAATACCTCCCGCCGGCGAGAGGCCGTGATCAGCCACGCCAAGGCCATTGGAGACGGAGCGACCAGCGGCATCAACGGCAAGGGGGACGAAACCCTAGATGGGTTTTTGGGACGCGTCGCTCTTCTTCCTAACCCTCACGTACCGTTTCGTTTCAGAAGGTAAGAAATCAAGATTAGCAGCCTCTACTGCCACTTGTTACAGCAGCTTTTCTCCTTGTTGGCTTGTTGCCTGGCCGGCGACATGAATGAACAAAGACGGAGTGATGGACCGAGTGTGAAATGCAGCATGCAGAATATATCTGGTCTTACGTGGCCAGAGATCTCCGGAGCAACTGCCCCCGTTTGACTTACATCGTACACACGCCCTTTTTTTTCCAGAGTACGTACCGACACACAGAAACCGTTGATAGTTACCACGGCAGCAGAATCGAAGGAAAATTCGCAGCTTCTGCAGCACCTTTCTCGCGCGTGACCGTCATGGGGTACGACGAAACGGCTGCTCTCCAATCTGCGCCGCGACCTCTATATATGCCGGCCTGAGGAAGACGAGAACACATTCGCATAGCTCTAAGCTTCTGACAACTTCCACATATCGACCACAGGGACCGATCGATCCTATTATATCCGATCCGTGGGAGCTAGACAAGAACTCGATTTGTGATGGGGAGGTCGCCGTGCTGCTGCCACGACGCCGGAGTGAAGAAGGGGCCGTGGACGGAGGAGGAGGATAGGGCGCTGGTGGAGCACATCCAGAGGCGGGGCGGGCACGTCGGCAGCTGGCGCGGCCTGCCCAAGGCCTCCGGCCTCAACCGCTGCGGCAAGAGCTGCCGCCTCCGGTGGACCAACTACCTCCGCCCCGACATCAAGCGCGGCAACTTCACGGACGACGAGGAGCGCCTCATCATCAGCCTCCACGCCGTCCTCGGCAACAAGTACGTTGTCGCCCTCGCCGTCGTCTAACCTTCTTCTTACTGCTCCACGCAAACGTAGCTTCATTAGCCGCCATGCATGCATACATACATGCACTGTCGTTTTCCTCCACCATGCGTAAACTGCTTTAGTAGTTGTTAATTAGTCTCTGAAGTGACGTCCATGCATGAACTTTGTTGGGTTAGGTGGTCGACGATCGCGACGCACCTGGAGGGCCGGACGGACAACGAGATCAAGAACTACTGGAACACGCACATCCGCAAGAAGCTCCTGCGCGCAGGCGTGGACCCCGTCACGCACCAGCAGCTCCCGCCCGACCACCACGGCCACCTCGACGCCGCCTTCCTCCCGAGGCGCTCCTCTGGACCGCGGCGGCCGCGACCCTCGGCGGCGGCCTGGACACCGGCGCCCTCAGGCAGGCGCAGCTGCTGCAGCAGCTTCTCCACGTCATCGGTCCAACAACGACACCACCAACCTCATCACAAACCTCGCCGCGGCAAACGCAATGCTGAACAACTCAAGCGGCAGTATCGTTCCGAGCCTGCTGCTCCAGGACCAGATGAACATGCTGTCTGGCGCGAACTACCTGCAGCCGGGCTACCTCTGCAACACCTCCAATTTTGCAGAGCAAGACGTGATGCAACAGCTACTGACCAACACCACTCCGGCACCGGGGACGAGCTCCTCTGCGGAGCTGAACCGGTTGACCAACTCTGTGACACGGCCGCCGCAGCGCCGGTTCAGGAGTTCGCCGGCTTGCTGGAGCCCGCGATGGAGCTGCCCAACCTGTGCTCCTTGGAGAGTGGTGATTCTTTCTGGAAGGACATTCTGGAGGACAGCTACCGTTTCTAGATCCCTCCTTCCGGCTGAAATAGAATGTTTAATTACGGCTTATGACAGATTTGTACAGAATTTATAAGCGCTTTGACTTCATGCACGATGCAGTAGATCGATCAGAACGTTGTACTTCGCGAGACATGATGGAGACGAGTGCCTAGATTTGTTTGTGTGTTCATTTATTGTGATCCTTGCAATATATTCGGTTTTTGTCATAGAAGCTGAAGGTTGTCAGTTGATGATTTGATGTGACTCGTCGTACTTTCCATCGTCAGTTAACATGTTGCCTATCGGCAGTCGGCACATACGCGAGGGACACCAGCTGACCAAAGTGAGATGGCAGACAACTCTTCAAGTGCTTAGCTCTTTTGCAGGGTGGTGTGGACATAAACGCTTTCATCAGAGCGAACGGAGTGCCTATTATAGGTTGCATTTGGTCTCCGGCCTCTTCAGATATACTGCCGTATTTAAATTAAAATTTCGTGAACCAGAAATAGCACATAATTCCAGTTTGAACCACTTCTGACAATTGAAGTGTTTTAATATGATGGCCCACTCGTCAGGGTGACATGGCATGTACGCAGTTGGACACATTGTAGACCAAGTCGGAAGCATATTTTGCTAGGACACATTAAGTGGGTCAAGTTTGAGCAGATAACTGAAGAAAATCCCAAGGGAAAGTAAGTTTGGCAGCTAATTGCTCCTGCACCCCACATTTTCTCTTGCTTTTTATTTCCGAGTTTTCAAAAACTGTGAACTCATTCATGAATGTAAGTCATCCTATATAATGTGTACCTTAAAAACTTATGAGCAAAATATAACTACTTCTGACCAATGTATATCATGTGCATGTTATTTAACTTGATCACTATTCATCAGAATATTGTCGTTTTTTTCCTAGGCCCCCAATCCCATATTTTGGATGATTTTCAAGTGTACATGGCATAAAATTACTAACATACATGAAGTATTTCACATTTTTTTAAGAAATCGGAAAAGTTAAAAAGGTGGAGAAGAATATGTGTTGCATGTGCACCTAGGTTGCACAAAATCCTCTCTCCAAACCCTCGTACACATTATGGTTCGACCAACCATTCATCTTCATCGTATCTTCCACACAACTAGCCTAAGAGAAGGCAACCATTTGACCGAGCGCCTCCACGCCAGTGGTGGAGCTTGCACACGCTTTCTATATAGTATATGCATTTTGGGGAGGCAAAACACATAAAAGTATCTAAATTAAACTCTCTCAAAACAAAAAACTTCATACAATGCAAATGGGGGGGGGGGGGGGGGGGGGGGGGGTGACATGACTAAGCTCCCTCCACGCCTTCGAACGGGCCCGTGTTGTCAGGTCCCAACCAGTCACTACATATGCCAAATCATTTTTAACATGTCACGGAAAATAAAACATGATCCAATCTTTTAGTATGCAATAAATACGTGGTGTGAAATACATTGTAATATGAACAAAATATAATTTATTTAAACCTCGGGGAAAAGAACTGAGCTAGAGAAATATAATTAACAAATATCAACATGGACATGACCAGAATATATTACAAGATAAGCAAACATTAGAGTCTCAATCCATGTAACAGGAAAGCTTGAGTTATTAGGTGTGTGCTTTCTCAGACTTTACATTATTATTATGGACGTAGTAACATCCAATGAATTGTGCATCCTGTCTCTAACACATACCTTATTAGTTGGGGTAGGAATTATGCTTTTGCAAGGTTGAAGAAGATGGAGCTCAAGGGCTTCCTTGAGACTGACGTACGGCTTTAGAGCCAAGATATAAGTATGCACAAACAGTTCCGGCCTCCGAATATGTAACGGCATCGAGTATATTTAATGCTCGACTAGCTATGCCAAGTCCACATTAGCGATGACTTCATCGATGACTTACGCTCTGATATGATCCTCTGCAAAGAGCAGGGGGAGGCTGGGTTTATGTTAGCAGTTAGGTAGGTTTAAAGGTTTGCCCGATGTTTGAAGCCATTGACTTGTCCCCAACACAAAAGAAGCAAAGCATGAAGGATCGATGTGAGTGATCCACTACAGGAAAGTCCCTTCCGTCGGCACAGAGTGGTCGGCATAGGGGCCCGTAGGCACTGCCTCCACGGCCGTCCGCACAGGCTCTCGACGGCAAAAAATGGCCGTCGGCACACAGTTTGTCGGCACGGTAAGGTGGGTCCCACGGCGGCCGAGCGCATTGGCACAAGCTGTGCCGACGGCATTTGGGGGCGGTCGCCGGGAGCAGGGGCTGGGGCGCCGCCGCTGTGGAGCGCGCGCGAGGACGGCGTCGACCAAGTCGGGCGTGGCGAGTACAGCCGAGGCGGACGCGGGGCGACGGCTGGGGACGGGGAAGACGAGGGCTGGGGCGGCCGCGATGGCACGAAGCCGCCGTCGTGGTCGTGCACTAGGACGTGCGCAACCCTGCCGAGCGAGGCTCGGCCGCTGGCCGCCGCGGTCCGCCGAGGTGCGACGAGGACGGGGAATGCAAGGGCGCCGTCAAGGGATGGGGCGGCCGCGGCGGCACGAAGCCCTGAAGCGTGGACACGAATGCGTGCTTCTCGAGCAGCTTGAGCACCTCTCTGGCTGTTGAGCCTCGCCACGTCGATCGCCGTCTTCCCGTCCAGGTTCTGCAGCGTCCTGCATTCCGTCCCACCATGATTCCGTCAGCAATGGAGTGAAGCAAGGTTTCAATGCGTCACTCACGGCGTTTCACTTACACGGAGGCGCCGTGGTCAAGGAGGAGCACGACGCACGACTCGCGGCCGTATCCGGCGGCGTAGTGAAGCGCGGTGTTCTTGTTCTTGTCGACGGCGTCGGCCTACGCGCTGGCCTCCAGGAGCCTGAGCGCACGCCAGCTCGCCGTAGAAGTGCAGGCCACGACGCCCCTCCGAGTCCTCCTCGTCCTTTTCCGCGCCCTCCTCAAGCGCCTTCTTCAGCCCTCCACGTCGCCCACGCTCGCGCGTGGTGGAGCACGGCAGACTACGCGCGTGGAGGTGGTGTGTAGGCGCGCAAGCGGCGGACGGCAGGCCTTGAGCAGGACAAAGCGAGCGACGGGTGCGGGAAGGGATAAGGAAGGGGATAAGGAAGGAAGGGACGGGTGGCTGCGTGTGCTTTGCTCTTTTTGCCTCGACCAATCAACGTAACTCCCACGGATCGTGTGCTAGTTTTGGGATGATGGCAGCTGTCAGATCTCCAACGGACGGTACTCATGCTGCCGGTCAGGGGCACCGCGTGCGCCAGCTTGGGGAGGAATGAGACGCGTGGGTCAGGGGAGGGTGGGTCCTGCACGGATCGCCTCCACGCCAATCTAAAGACGCTCGCCTTGTAGCACGCCTCCTGCTTCTTACTGGAAAAATTGAAATTCCGTCTGCTGTTTGTATTCTAGTTTCTAACTGAGAAACTGGAGGTACTACTACATACGTGTAACTCCTGGAAAAACTGAAACTCCATCTGTTGTTCGTATTCTAGTTTCTAAACTGGAGGTACACATATTCAACACCAACATCGGTGAACTCTTTTGGTACTAGCATCGGGCGGGCCATATAGTACTGTTCCCTATTTTATCGTAAACAAAGAAACAATCTGATTTTTTTTTAGAAGGAGGTTAAATCCCTCCCTTGTATCAAAATGTAAAAATTTCAGATTTTGACGAGCGCCGCCAATTGTACTCCTCATTCCACAAAATAGATGATCTAAGTTTGTGCTAATCAGATTTACTTAACTTTGCTAACTATGGCGGACGTTTAACCAAGTTTATAAATATACACATTAATTTACTAATAAGAATATATTACGAGTATATATGTAATGAAAAATACATTGATTTTGATTTTGTAAGGTAGATGTTTATGCACTGTTCAAGATATCTTCCGATATTCCGATAAATCGGCCGATTAATCGCTTCTCAGTGTCTGACCAATAAGATAAATCGGCCGACAAATCAGCCGATATGCCGATAAATCGGCCGATATGCGATATAAACCGCCCGATTTACCCCTTATCTTGGGTCGACGATAAATTTCCGATAAGCGATATCCCCAACATTGTGTTTATGTAGACTTGATTATATGTTTATAATTTTACGATAGAAGACAAAACCCTTTATGAAAAAACGGAGCACATATCTACAGTCATCAATATATCTTGCGGTAATGCTTCCACTAAACGGAGCACAAAAGATTTCTTTTTTTAGTATTTTTTCACTTTCTTTTATTTTGTTGAAAAAAGGTCAAAATGGCCGCCGTGCCTATTCATCCAAAGGTGTGTAGCATTTTTCAAAACTATCGATGGTTTTGTGATATAACCACTACTAGTGTATCTTAAAATGATTTTTGTAAAAAAATTAGAACAAACTATCACACACTTGTAGTTCAAATTTGAATTACATTCGGAAAATAGGCATAAAGTCATTTAAATAGTCAAAATTAGGTAGAAACCGAGAAAATTACTAATATTGCTGGATTATCGATAAATTATGGCCTACTTTGTGTGAAAGTTGGATGCGTGCCATTTTGCAGCATATTTGTTGTATTTGCTTCACAAATAATATCATTTTTGAAGATTAAAAAATGAAAATGATATTTATAAACATAATTTGAAAAAATTCAGTTCTGCAACATTGTTTGTCATACCAAGACACATCTATGTGTCAAATATGGGCACATTATCACAAACTATGGTACGGGGATGATCATATCTATATTATTTGAATCGAAACTTATACATGTTTATAGATGATTGACCTTTTTGTGAAGAAGTTTTTTGAAAATTTTGTCAAAACTCAGGTTTATTATTTTTCCTAACAACTAGTACACGTAAAAGGAGTCCATGCCAAAGGATTTCTTTTTTTTAGTATTTTTTCATTTCATTTTATTTTGTTGAAAAGACGTTCAAAATGGTCGACGTGCCTATTCATCCAAAGGTGTAGCATTTTTCAAAACTATCGATGGTTTTGTGATATAACCACTGCTGGTGTAGCTTAAAATGATTTTTGTAAAAAAATTAGAGCAAACTATCACACACTTGTAGTTCAAAATTAAATTATTTTTGAAAAATAGTCATAAAGTCATTTAAATATGCGAAATTAGGTAGGAATCGAGAAAATTCCTAATATTCCTGGATTCTCAATAAAATATGGCCTACTTTGTGTGAAAATTGGATGGGTGTAATTTTGCACCATATTTGTTGTACTTGCTTCAAATATGGGCACATTATCACAAACTATGGCACGGGATGCTCATATCTAGGTCATTTGACTCGAAACTTATACATGTTTATAGATGATAGAACTTTTTATGAAGAAGTTTTTTGGAAACATTGTTAAAAATCATGTTTATCATTTTTCCTATCAACTAGTACACATAAAAGGATTCCATGCTAAATGATTTCATTTTTTGAGTATTTTTTCACTTTCTTTGATTTTTTTGAAAAACGGTCAAAATGATTGCCATGCATATTCATTGAAAGGAGTCTCATTTTTCAAAATTATCAACGTTTCTGTGATATAACCACTACTGGTGTACCTTAAAATGATTTTTTTTTTTAATTTAGATCAAACTATTACACACTTGTAGTTCAAAATTGAATTACTTTTGGAAAATAGGCATAAAGTCATTTAAATAAGCAAAATTAGGTAGAAACCGAGAAAATTCCTAATATTGCTAGATTATCAATAAAATATGGCATACTTTGTGTGAAATTTGGATAGGTGCCATTTTGCACTATATTTGTTGTACTCGTTTCACAAAAAATGTCATTTTTTACAATAAAAAAATGAAAAATGAAAAAACTTAGTTCTGCAACATTGTTTGTAATAACAAGACACACCTATGTGTCAAATATGGCCACATTATCCCAAACTATGGCACGGGGATGCTCATATATAGGTCATTTGACTCGAAACTTATACATGTTTATAGATGATAGACCTTTTTGTGAAGAAGTTTTTTGGAAACATTGTCAAAAATCATGTTTATCATTTTTCCTATCAACTAGTACACATAAAAGGATTCCATGCCAAAGGATTTCATTTTTTGAGTATTTTTCACTTTCTTTTATTTTTTTGAAAAAAACGGTCAAAATGGCCGTCGTGCCATGATTTGTGATAAAGTGTCCACATTTGACACATAGGTGTGTCTTGGTATGGCAAACATTGTTGCCAAAAATAATTTTTAAAATATAATTATAAATATTATTTACCAATTTTTAAGTGCCAAAAACAACTTTTTAAACAAGAAAGTACCACAAATATGTTGCAAAAAGTCATATACATGAAAAAAAAGATGAAATGGATGTCATATTTGGATTCCTCTATTTTTCTAATCGATTTAGACATTTTATTTGTTAAATTTCAATTTATAGATTTAAAGATATGAATTATTCCATATTAGATGAAAAATAGGGGAAATGAGCTATGCCTACGACTTACCTATGCCGAGGGCAAAGCCGTCGGCATAGCCCTGTACCAAATCTATGCCGACGGCTTTATCGACGGGCTGGCCTCGTCAGGACCTATGCCGACGGCCCCGATAAAAAGCCGTCGGCACAGGGTTTGGCCGTCAGCATAGATCCCCATTCCTGTAGTGATCGATGATGATCATTGGGTTATTCTGATGTTAGACCCGTCGTCCTCTCTACCTTTGTGTGGTTTCAATGGATAACGACTGTTAGCATTATTTTAAGTAGAAGGTAAAACGAACTCTGTTGACTTCTGCTGCTCGTGGCAAGCTACCCTATCCGCTAGCTTGATTCTCTATGTTGAATAGGAAACGGGGTCGAACTGTTGAACTTGGTTGGTACAGAGCTGTTTTTTTAGTGTGTATGTACGCGAACTGAAACGTACCAGGAGTCCAGGACCGAGCTTGTGATATGTGTTCAAATTCAGGGCTCCTTTTCATTTGCATGATTTTTGGAACGCAAGAACAGGAAAAACGAAGGATTAAAATGGCATGTACTCTTTAATCCTACAGGATTTCAAAACCTACAGGATTTAAGATCCATGAGTACTTGATTGCACCGAAAAACCAAAAGAACTGTAAAAAGATATTGAAGTGGAGGAAAATTACTTTGTAGGAATTTCAAAGAATTGTAACTATGTGAATCAAACGACCTTCATGGAAAAATTCCAAGGATCCAAATGATCCAAAGATTCTACACAATTCTCTTAAATAAAGGAGCCCTAAGTACTAATAGTCACGATGAGATAAAGAGGAACCTAAACCAATCAAGGGTGAGTATATGGAATGACGTTATCCGCCTAGATGATGCATTTCATGAGCAATCTAAGGGCCTCTTTGATTGAAAGGAGTTTTGGGTTGAATCCATAATAATTTTTTCCTATAATGATTGTTTGATTCATAGGATTGAATTTTGTAGAATTTATTTAAAGCGATCGTGTGTACTACGTTTTATACGAAATGTAGACCCTAATTGTGTGCAGGAAATACACATGGGTGTCAATGTGCCCCCTACACTCAGGCAAACACTTAATTTCATTCACTACTGTGTCCGTAAGTACGTGGAAAAATTAAGCATGACCTACGTGTATGGGCTACGTGTTACACTCACATCCCGTACGTACATACCCCTCCGTTTCTAACTATAAGATATTTTTTTGATTGGTACGTATCCAAACATAATTTAGTTTATTGGTTTAACTCATTTCAGTCTGTATTTAGTCCATATTAAAACAGCCAAAACATTTTTATAATTTGGAATATAGATAGTACTCCATCTGTTCTAAATTAGATGATTTACATTTATCCAAATGTGAATTTTCTATATATATAACATGTCTAGATACATCCATATCTGGACAAATGAATTCATCTATAACTCAGAACGGAAGGAGACGCACAGATCGACGATCGATGGCGTTACATGCATGCACGTCGAAGAAAACGATCGCTGTCATTACGGTCGACGACGGCGACGCTTCACGACGGGAGACAGGACCGACCGGCCGTGAAATATCGTTGCCGATGTAGTTGATGTTTTACTTACCCGTGCACGAAACCGCATCACGAACGCGGGCAACCGGAGAAGATTCTACGTGAAGCAATCATCTCGCCGGGCTAAACAACAGTGGTTAACGCCTGATGGCGATCAGTCGTTGGCGCTTAAAGGGAAACGTATTTGACTGTCGTTTGTCCGGCCGCTAACGCATGCAGATCGCTGGACGCTGGTCGTCGTGAATGACGCGAGGCGAGTCTCGCCGGCGAGATTAGCCTCGTTTAATTACCAAAGCGACGACGCCGACGTTCGAACGGAACCACTATGCAGGCTACACGTACTGCACAGTGAATGTTTAAGAAAGGATCGGGAGGAGAAATGCGTGCGTTTTTCATGCGAAGTCCATGGCGAGGACTTGTCACTTGGGGCCGTAATGATATATGCTTTTGATTTTTAACCTGGGGGATCTGTTGGTCGCGCTACCTGCCGGAGAGAAACGCCGGGAGGGTTTTGGGGGGATAGGACAAGTGATGCTGAGGGCGGGAAATGTGTGTTTTTCGGGTGGTTAAGTACAGGACAGGGACGGCGTATCCATCCGTCGGACGTCACGGCCCGGCCGGAGGCCGGAATTAGGAGCCGGAAGAGTGACCGGACCTGCGTCTAATCGTCTTTATTGGTCTGGTCGTTTAGCTTTCGATCGAGCAAATCTACCGCGTAAAGTCGGAGAGCATGCATGGTCGTCGGTCGTCGTCGTCCGCGGCGGACGGACGGACCACGCCGTGTTGCGCACAGCGTACCCGGTCGATCTTAGCTCCAGTCCAAACACATGATGATGGCATGTCCTTCATTCTTGTGCGGTCACTCACAAAGGCGAAGCTTGAAGATTGTCTTGTCTTTTTCAGGCCACTAGCTAGTAAATGTCCACGTGAAGATTCACGTGTTTTGCGAAGGAAGATCCTTGGAGCCAAGAGAGTTTAGGCTCGTTTGCTTAATGCACAGTTTGCTAAGATACCTTACAAGATTTTGGATAATAGGAATGCCTTTCTTATTGCTCCTTTCAGAGAGGAGGAAGTGAAAAGGTCTGTTTTCTAGATAGAGCATAACAAGGCTCCTAGTTCAAATGGTTTCCCAACCGAATTTTATAAAAAAAAATTGGGATATAATCAAACTGGACCTATTAAAATTGTTTGGAAAACTACATGGCAGACAACTAGGCTTGTTCAGTCCAAATTTTGGTGAAGTAATTTTGTTGTTTAAGATTAATGAAGTGGAAAGATCTAACAAAAGATCGTTACTATGTTGTTAGACACACGCAAACAACATTCGTAAAAGGAAGAAATTAGCCGTGCGGTTTTATTTAAACTAAACTTTGAAAATACATATAATAAGGTCAAATAGTTTTTTCTCCAATAGAGTGGGAAAATGATATGATCCTGGGATGATTGGCGTGCTATGATCCATAATTTTGTAACTGCAACTATTGTGGCAATTATAGTCGATGATGATGTTGGTACATCCAAACGAAAAAAGATTAAGGTATGATCCTCTATCGCCAATACTATTTAATACAGTAACTGATATATTAACCGTCGTTATTGAACGCACCAAAGTGGATAGACAAATGAGGGGTTGGTTCCAGACTTGGTGGATGATGGACTATCTGTACTTCAATATGCTGCCGATACGATTTTTTTATGCAACATGTAACATGATCTCGAAAGGCTAAGAACTGTTCGAGCAACTTTCTGAACTCAAAACAAACATCCACAAAGGAGAATTCTTTTGTTTCGGCGAGGCCCAAGAAGAGGCTGCTCAATATACCGAATTATTTGTATGTGAGCAAGGCCACTTTCCTATTAAATATTTGGGTATTCCGATACATTATCTGAGGCTTACAAATGCCGAATGAAAACATGTCGAGGACCGTATTGAAAAACAACTAAGCACTTGGAAATGAAAATTGCTACCTTTGGGTGAAAGACCATTTCTCATAATTGTAGTACTATATCTTTGGGTGAAACAAATGAATATTGTACTGTATGTGATTTATTATTTTCATTTATCTAAAGGAGCATTACACCGATTAGATTATTTCTCATCAAGATTCTTTTGGCAAGTAGATAGTGAGAGAGAAAAAATAACAACTGGTTAAACGGGATGTCATTTGCCGACCTAAAGATTCAAGAGGGCTGGTTGTGATGACATCATTTTAGGTAAATGCCTTTTTATACACCTTATCGAAAATGGGTTTTGGTAAGCTTATAAAAATAAAACATATTGGTTCAACTGCAGTTTCCTAGATATTCTAGAAGCCCGGTGACTCTCACTTTTGGGCTGGTCTACTATCGATGAAGAAACATTTTTTTATTTTGAATCATTTAATATTAAGGATGTATCAGAAATTATATATAATATTGTCCATCATAAAAGCAATACAATTACTATGGTGTTGCAGTCGAAATGTGATCTTCAGAAGATATTTCATCTATATCATTTCTTCTATATCAATGAAACAACAAATCTTTTATCGCGTTTCAAAAAAAATGATGCCAAACTTGTTGCATGGAATGATCTAATTGGGCAGTTGGCTATGATACAACTTTCACAAGAAACCGATAAATTTCGATGAAATATATTTGATAGTGGAAATTCTCAAGTAGATTCCATTTCTTTTCATCTTAGTGGATCGTGATCTTCTGTGCGACATGTGTCGGAAAGCATTTCACCCGTATAGGCTTCTAATCCATGGTCCTATTTCTGTGGCCCTGGATACTACTCACTTCGTTTCAAAATACTTGACATATATTTGACCAAATATGGATATATCTACACATATTTTTAACAAACTAGTTGGCATGTACGTGCAACGCACGTATTCACAATTATTAGACAATTTGCATGTAGTAAAGAAAATACCAGGATCTACATGTATTTTTTAAAAAACCGATTATATTCCAAAGAGAACGATGCTTATGTAAGCATCATAGATCACTCAAATATCACACCAAAGCCAACATAATTGGTGCCCCGCGATGAAGGCGTGCTTTTTGGACGTTTTCTGAGCACAGATTAATTTTACACAAAGAATTCCCAAGAAAATAAAATTGCAAATCAGCACCCGAGCTCACACACACAAAAAATCAGACACGCCCCACACTCATACTCCTTGTTTTTCACTCACTCGTCCATAGACGAGCTCCCTCTACCTCTCTCTCTCTATATATCTTAAGCTCCGACCCCTCACTTGTGACCTGCCTACCCACCGCCCCAGAGAGGTCAAAAGGCCATCATGCCAGCTTTATTAATAATCAAGCAATTTTTATATCATGCAAGAGTTAATTTAACCTTAAGCTTTATTAATAATCAAGTATTTTTTGTATCATGCAAGAGCTAATTTAAACTAAAACTAAGAGTCTTAACGTCCCAGTTACAACCAGATTGATAATTGAAGCAAAATCTAGCTATATCATGTGCAGCTCTGTATGCTTCTCGTTGGCAATATTTAACTCGACCTCCTCAATCGCCATCGCAACTGTCACACATTCTGCGTAAATAGTTGCCACTAAACTCCACCATGATTTTCTCCTGAGCATGGGTCACATTCAGCTTGCACATTTCATTCGATTTCTCATGTCTGGCTTCTGCCAATGATGTATCACCTACATGAGGTAAAAACCTCCATGCTCCAGCAATAAATTTCCCTCGTGTCCCTTATGAAGGCAGCCCTGGCTCCAGTTTTGGATTTTCAAAAATAGTATGCATCCACATTAAGCTTGACAAAACCTGAATCAGGTTTCTTCCATCTCCCCTCTATTGGTTTGATAATCTTCATAGGAGATTTAGCATTTAGCATAGTTCAAAGTTATAGCTAGAAAAAACTGATTGAATATATCAGGTCTCTAAACCTTATTTATATCTGAATGGTTTTCAACGCATCGTTTTGTTTAGCTGTAGCTAACACCGATTATGCATGTAGCTGACACAATTTTTCGGTCACCTTGAAAGTGTATTTTGCATTCATGAACGTTGTACGATTAGCCATATCATGACTGTCTTCTGCAATTTCTTCCCATGGAACAATCAGAGTTTCAATGTGAAATAATTTATCATATTCAAGTAGGCTCCCAATTGGTCATCCCTATTTCTAATCATGTGTCTGTACGAATTATTTGCAGTAGCACAAGAAGTACATATTTCTCATGTTCAGTTAGATCATAGTCCCTAGATCACATGGAACAGACAAAGTTCCACGTCCTTGATCCCTCAAGCAAGCAGAAAAGACATAAGCTATGCAGTAGGGAAAAAAAGTGAACTACAGACAATTAAGCTATAGCCCATAATCTAATTAGTTCAAGAGTCAATTAGGCATTTTTATACATAGTGTAACTTCTGGTATGTACAGCCGTACATGATCTTGCAAAGAAGACTGGAGATGCAGTGATTCACCCACGTCGATGTGAATCGAGACTGCGCTCCACACAATCCGACGCCGTGGAGCGGACGCGCCGGCAGGTGTTGTTTATATATATATATATGCACAGATTAATATTGCCTCAGCATATGCACTGATTAATCAACAGATATAAACTGCAAACTGCTGGTATAGTTGAAGCTCGATGGTTGCTTCTGCTGGTTGATCACACGGGAGGACAACCTTGTACGGCAGCCTGCTAGTGGATCTCGCAGAGAACAGATCGAGGGGCAGAGCCGGCGTCGAGAAGGAACGGCAGGTCTCCCGCGGAGGCGTGACTCCAGCCTCAGGGCGAAGCCATGAACCGCCTCCAGCACCTGCGCAAGCCATGAACGGCCGAGGAGGCGCATCACCTGTGGATTGACGTACTACTCATTTGCTGGATTAATTTTATGTGAAAAGAAAAGGGATAGGATGTCCCGCTCTCGCTCCTGTCGCGGGCGACCCCCGCGGCCATCCCCCGGCGCGACGCCGCTAGCTGCCCACCGCCCGTTCCCGTCGGCTTCCCCGGCGAGGGCGCCTCGTTCCACTCCGCGTCGGCTGCCGGCACGCCCCTGCGCAGTGCGCCACTGTCCCGTGTCGAGCCTGTAAGTCACGCATCCACCCGCTCCCGTCCCCTGCATCTGGATCTCTCGTTGCTGCGTCCTCACCGGGCGGGCCTCGCGTTCTTCCCCGCGTGTCTGGCCTCTCCCCCTGCGGCGACCGCCGCTGCTTCCCGCAGCTCGCCGGCCCGTTCCGTCCGGCGCATCTGGTCCAGGCGTCCCGGTGAGGTCTTTGCTGCGCGCATCAAGCGGAGGTTCTCCTCTGCAGTGTGCTCCCAGCGGTGGTGGTGAGGTTGGCGTAACTCAGGGAAAAAACAAAAATAACGTTTCGTACACGATGTGTTGAGTTGCTCAACACCGACTGAGCAATCTGATTCGTTGATCAAAGATCAGACACGTAACATTTAATGTATCCGATCATGTTTGCTCTTTTAATATTAGTATAGAAGTATAGATAGATGTCTTTATACTCCTTATCGAAGATGGGTTTTCGCAAACTTATAGAAATAAAACATATTGGTTCAACTGCAGTGTCCCGGATATTTTGGGAACATGGTGACTCTCACTTTTGGGCCGGTCTAATGGCGACGAAGAAATATTTATTCTGTTTTGGATCAATCAATATTAAGGATGTACCAAAGTTAGATTTTGATAGGATAAATGGCTAGGACATACCACTCCGCGGGAACAATGTCTAACTCTATGTAATATTGTCCTTCACAAAAGCAATACAATTGCTACGGTGTTGGAGTGGAAATTTTACCTTCAGAAGATATTAGTTGATGTCATTTCTTCTATATCAATGAAACAGTAAGTTTTTTGCCGTGTTTCAAAAAAATTGATGCCAAACATGTGGCATGTAATTCTTTAATTGGACAGTTGGCTATGATCCAACTGTCACTAGAGACCGATAAATTTCGATGAAATATGTTTCACAGTGGAAATTCTCAAGTAGATTCCATGTCATTTCATTTTAGCGGATGGTGATCTTCAGTGCGACGTGTGTCGGAAAGAATTTTCCCGTATAGGCTTCTAATCCATGGTCCTATTTCTGTGGCCATGGATACTACTCCCTCCGTTCCAAATTAATTGACTTGGTTTTGTCCAAAAATAGATGTATCTATACTTGTTTGATGTCTAGATACATTCATGTGTAATAAAATGTGTGTCAATTAAATCCGAACGGAGGGAGTAGTTTTTGCGGGCTTTTATCCCTCGCGATTGTCAACCCAACCTGTTATCTCAAAACAGAAGTAAAGCTTGAGCTACGTTCATGTCCAAAAAAAAAGAGTAAAACTTGAGCCCAACAAGCCATGGTCCTCAGGTAAAAAAACAAAAACAAATGGTCCTCCACGTTGTAGCTTGCGTCATGGCCGTCTCGCAGGGGCCCAAGAAGAACTACCGCTGCGACCGCTCCCTGCAGACTGCAGCAGTTCTACACGGGCGGGCCGTTCGCGGTCGGGAGCGGCGAAGGCGGCGCCGAGGCCTTCCTCGCGTGCGCCTGCGGCAGCGAGCTGCCTGTGGTATCCGCCGCTGACGCCTCCGCCATAGGGGACCCGATCGACGGCGACTCCGAGGCCGTCACGGGGCTCGCGCTGTCCACCGACTCCCGCCTCCTCTTCGCCGCTGGCCACAGCCCACAGCAGGCTCATTAGGGTCTGGGACCTCGCGTCCCGCACTTGCATCCGCAGCTGGAAGGTGATTTTCTGATCTTCGTGTGTTCTGTGGCGCTTCCTACATTGCCTCCTGTTAGAAATGTTGCATCCCGGGGCTAATCACCGAGGGTCAGTTGAACTGGAGCATAGGCTAGTATGGAATTGAGCATAGGTGTCCATTATGTGTATGTGAAATTGAGCATCCTGGTGCTAATCACAGAGGGTCAGAGTTGAACTGGAGCTAATCCATTTTATGTGTATGTGAAATTGAGCATAGGTTAAAAAAATGTGCATATGAATTCAAATAAGGCATCAATTTTGTGTGAATATCTCAGGTGAAGAACATAGGTTTATCCACGTTTTTGTCTGATTTCCATGGTATGTTATAATGTTAGTACCTCTTGATTCATAGGATGTTCTTTAGTCTCAAGAAGGTGACCCTTTATCTACTCATTCACCAATTTACAATCTATAATAGTTCATTTCAGAATTTTTACCAAGCTTGTGTTCTTTGAAAGTATTACAAAACATGGTGTAAGCATAGGTGCTAGAATCTCTGGGTTTCACATCCTGATACCTGGCAGTCTGTTACTTGATCGACTTGCTCGCCGTGGCCTGCCACACCCACCCTGCTGCCCGCTATGCGACCAGGCACCTGAATCGATCCAGCACCTGCTATTGGGATGCTCCTTTTCCAAGCAGGTGTGGCTTGAGATCCTATCGTGGCTGCGTCTCACCTGTCGTGTGCCCGATGGCGATGAAACTCTGACGGAATGGTGGTGCAAGGCACGTCAGAGCACAGCAAAACCGATGCACAAAGGGCTCGCTTCCGCGGCGCTGCTGATCCCTTGGATGACATGGAAACATCGAAACGACTGCGTGTTCAACGCTGCAACCCCATCAATCAACGACTTGGTGAACAAGATCAAAGATGAAGCTGCACTATGGGCAAGAGCCGGTGCATTGGGTCTGCGCGCCATTCTCCCAAACACTTGGGATGTACACTGATTTTGTTAGCTTTTCATGGATCTGAACCTCCTTGGAGGATGTAACAACTCTATCTTTCCAAATTAAAGAAACGCAAAAGTCTTTTGCGTTTCCTCTAAAAATGGTTTGCGATGTAATCACAGTTTCCTACGGCATGCAAATTCTTATGAAAACTCTGGCATTTGGTACGCATGAAGAACCGTGCATCAATTTATGTTTCATAGTGGCAATTGCAGTGACAGAACAGAGGATTTGCATATATAAATGTCAACATCTTCCGCAACTAAAAATGTTCATTTCAGTATATTAGTACTGCCTTCTTTTTGTTCCTCAGTATTGGCATCTAAGGTATGCACATATGTTTTTAGTGTTGTACAGGGACATGATGGTCCTGTTATGGCCATGGCATGCCATGCTTCAGGTGGGTTGCTTGCAACCGCTGGAGCAGACAAGAAGGTGTGTGTGTGGGATGTAGATGGTGGATTTTGCACATATTTTTTTAGAGGTCACGCGGGTGTTATGACGACCATAATGTTCCATAAAGATCCAAAGCGCCTTCTGGTGAGTATGATTTTGCAGATAAATAACTGTGCTTACTTTCGAACAGGATCAACTGAAAGCGGCCTTGTTTTCTTGTTGGTTTAAGTAACTCAGTATTAGCTTCACTGAGCTATAGTTGGTTTTAATGATATACTCCCATTTCTCCAGTTATTTTCAGGAACTGATGATGGCACCGTGCGAGTTTGGAACCTTGAAAGCAAAAAAAAATTGTTGCTGTGCTCAAGGCGCATTTTTCAACAGTGACTCCATTGGCATTATCAGAAGATGGGCAGACATTGCTCAGTGCAGGGAGGGATAAGGTATAGCTGAAGTGTTGAAATCTGTTCCATATGGCAAACCCTAGCATAAATCTTATTCCTATCTATGTTTTCAAAGTTGTGTTTTCATATTCTGTGTGTGCTAGTGTATACTTTGAAAATTCCATGAGCTCCATTGGGTTTGTCATTACTAGATTCTGGAAAAGCAGGGCTGGAATTGATCGCATCTGTCATAAGGAGGGTGCTAGTTAGATCATGCTTTTTATATGTTTTCATAGCTAGTGTTCCTATATTCTTCAGTATATACATTGCAAAGTTGTACTGCATTTTTTGTCGTGAGCTACTAACAATTTGAGTGGATGGAACATCTGTATCTGTAGGTTGTGAATGTGTGGGATCTTCGGAAGTACAGCCAAAAGAAGACAATACCGGCATATGAAATGATTGAAGGTGTTTCCTTCATTGGACCAGGAAGTGGCTTCTTGGCTTGTCTGGTGTCGAACCGTCAAATTTGAAGAAAAGGACAAATGGTTATTGCCTTACAGTTGGTGAATGTGGAGTTGTGCGCATATGGTGCTTGGAAAGGTACATTGATGGTCTTGCGTATTTTTAACACTTCATATATGTATCTAAAATAAATTTCTCGGTCGCTTTTCTGGGCATTCCACAGCGCTGTTTGTGTATTTGAGCAGCAGTCATCCGATGGAACCTTCAACTCAGAGAATGAGGAATCTAGAAGAGGGCTTTACAGCTACTATTATGTTGCCAGATGACCAAGGATTGCTATGTCCCACTGCTGATCAACAGTTTTTGTTCTATTCCTGTACGAGAACTGATGAAGGGGCCTTCCACTTGAACCTATATAAACGTCTAATAGGTTATAATGACGAGATTCTTAATTTGAAATTTGTTGGGGAAGAAGAACAGTACCTTGCTGTAGCCACTAACTGAGAGCAGGTATGTGAATAATCTTATTACAGTTCTGTTGGATTTCTGTATTTACAGTTTCTCACACCATTTCCTTCATATGCAGGTTCGTGTTTATGACGGTGAATCAATGTCATGTTCGTATGTGCTGGCTGGCCACACTGAAATTGTTGTTTGCATCGACACTTGTGTCTCTGCTTCTGGGAAGACAGTTGTTGTAACTGGAAGCAAAGATAATACCGTAAGTCATATGTGCTATCCTAAAGATTGCCGAATCAGCATACTTTTTTGTGTGGGATAACTGTTCTTTAGTCCTGCATTGGTACCGGCAAAGGCCATCTTGGAGCTATTGGTGTGTTGCTTTCTCAAAGAAATCGAAGAACTTTTTTGTTAGTGGCAGCAGGTTAGTTTGAAACCATAACTATTCCTTTTCAGCTAATAGTGATAATAGTGATATTCAATTGCTCTTTTATTTTTCAATTCGTACGGGTGATGAATCATGACTCTCCTAGACGTATAGTTAAATTATAGTTATCAAGTTGGTATGGTTGTCAATTCGTCGGTCCTGAGAATTATTGAGATGCCATCTGTTGGTATGGTTTTGCATGTCTGTGGGTGGGGGCTGGTGTTCTAAGGAAATTTAACTTCGCCTTTTGAAATCAAGTTACTGTACATAGCAGTGTACCCATTAAAATGTTTAAGTAGCCATGGTATCTATGCAATGTAACTTGAGACTTTCTTGTTAATTGGTTCGTTTTACTGGTTTTATTTGTGGACTCAAACACGTTTAGCGAACCTATGCTTAAGGCCAAATCCTGGAATGAGCAGAATTATTCAACACTAATCTCCATCACAAGTTCCGACCAGAACGATAGTTCCCTTAGTACATTTGTATCTTTTATTTCTAATAATCTTCTAAAATAAGCTTCCCTTGTTATTAGCGACCAAACCATCAAGGTTTGGACCTGGGATGATAGACTCATTGATGCCAATGGTGAAGTTCCTCTCAAAGCAAAGGCTGGTGTAGCTGCACACGATAAAGATATTAATTCTGTCCGTCTCACCTGATGACGGCCTTGTTTGCAGTGGTTCTGAGG
Source organism: Poa pratensis (assembly GCA_947311845.1). Classification (NCBI taxonomy): domain Eukaryota; kingdom Viridiplantae; phylum Streptophyta; class Magnoliopsida; order Poales; family Poaceae; genus Poa; species Poa pratensis. The sequence goes on from CAMZMU010000128.1 coordinate 89,869,630, forward strand.
TGAGATTGAGTATGCTAATTTTTCTTGAAGGTTTGACTCCCACATTTGATTGTCAGATACCATTACCATGATTCTGTAGGACCAAACCGCATGCATATGGAAACTTCCAAACCTAGTGTCATCTGTTGTCCTTAAAGGACATAAAAGGGGCAATTTGGTCAGTTGAGTTTTCTCCTGTTGAACGATGTGTCATAACATCATCTGGTGACAGAACAGTCAAAATATGGCATGTTCCTGATGGCTCGTGCTTGAAGACATTTGTGGGCCATACGTCAAGTGTTTTGAGAGCTTCATTCCTTTCACGTGGAACTCAGTTTGTTTCTTGTGGCAATCAGAAATCTGCGCATTTTACTTGTTTTATTGGGTATTGGGTTGTGGGACACTTTGCTGACTAACTTCTTATGGTTTTCTTACTGTAGGAAGTGATAGTTTAGTGAAGCTATGGACAATAAAAACAAATGAATGCAGCTACTTATGACAATCATGATGGGAAGGTATGCTATATAGATCAGCTCTATTTATCATTTGTAATATGACCTCAGTAGATCATCATCATTTTATGATATCACAGTAACAGTTTCTTTTGTATGTCGAAGTATATTCTTTATGTAGCATTGGCAACTAAAAAGCTACGCATTGAACTGATGTAACCATTCTTTAAGAGAATCTAGTGATGAACCTGACTTGTGTTAAATATAACAGAAACTGTCGGTGTTCTGTTTCATTCTATAGCAGTGTGATGATGTGCATGTCGGCGTGAGTCATTAACCTCATCGGTTACTATCATTTGTTATGTGTTCATTTGAGCTTTGCTTGGCTTTATTAGCCAAGTTCATCTATGGACAGAATGTAGATTTATGAAAATAATTCTGATAGCTATCTATGAACTTCAGAAAGGTAGTTCAATACCATTCACGGACAATACGGGAGATTTTTCCCCTTTGCTGAACTAGTAAGGGTTGTTTCGCCATCTGACTGTCAGTTATTCAACAGGTTGGGGCATTGGCTATTGGCAAGAAAACTGAAATGCTTGCTACTGGTGTAACTGATTCTGATCTTAACCTTTGGCACGATTGCACGATGGAAGATAAGCAGGAAGATTTCCTTAAAAGGCAAGTGCAGTATTCTACTCCCTCTGTTCCACAATATAAGATGTTTTTGTTTTTTTCCACATTCACATGTATACACATGTATCTAGACACGTTTTAGTGTATATGTCCACTTATTTTTGTCCAAATCTAGACAATATGTGAAACACCTAAAACTTCTGATATTGTGGAACGGAGGGAGTATTATACTTTCAGCATAAGACTTTGCATGCGAGACCATTGTCTTTGTCTAATTTAGTGTCTAATTGAACTTTAGTCCTTGTAAATGGATGTAACATTGAGTCCATTGAACACTCACTGTCAGTATTTTGATCCCTGCTTATATCGTTTGCTTTATGTGCTCACAATATTCTTGAATCTTGATGGATTTGTCACTTTCTGTACATGTTTCCTTCTGAGTGTCGACGGCTCCTTGGATCTATGTTTGACACTTACCTGCATTCAACGTTGTTGCAGGGGGAGGAAGTTTTAAGAGGCCAAGAATTGGAAAATGCAGTGTCAGATTCTGACTACACAAAAGCAATACAACTCGCATTTGAGCTTAGAAGACCACACAGGCTCCTTGGGTTATTTTCACATCTTTGCAGGTACTCATCTTTGAAAGAGGTCACTTTGCTCTTTTTTATGAAATTTGATATATTGTTTGGGCGTGCAGGAAAGCTGATCCAGAGGACCCTATAGGAAAAGCCCTTCTTGGTCTCCCAAAGGAGGGTCTCCGCGTGCTTCTCGAGTATTTACGTGAATGGAATACAAAGCCCAAGTTTTGTCATGTTGCACAGTTTGTGCTTTTACGGGTGTTGAGGAGCTTGCCTCCCACTGATATCCTGGAGGTATTTACTTTCTCTCTTTTGAAGAGTTGTGTTGAAGAGCATGTCGATAACCTGCGACAAATTGTTGCTCTGTCTGAGATATTTCTTTTGTTTGTGCAGATAAAAGGCATCAGTGAGCTCCTTGAGGGCCTTATTCCATACTCGCAAAGGCAATTCAGCAGAGTTGATAGACTAGTCTGCAGCACATTATTATTGGACTACACCTTGACACGATGTCGTAGACCCAGATGTAGTTCATGAGGGCACAGCCAGAGATGTTACGAACGGCTCACCGGTGGAGAATGGTGAAGAAATCGCGCCGGCGGAACCTGCACAGTAGATCCCGGAAAAGCCAGGCAAGAAAAGAAAATCAAGCACTGCGATATTTCTTTTATTTGTGCAGATAAATCAGTGAGCTCCTCGAGGGTCTTATTCCATACTCGCAAAGGTGGACTACACCTTGACACGGATGCCGTAGACCCAGATTTAGTACATGAGGGCACAGCCAGAGATGTTACGAACGGTTCACCGGTGGAGAATGGTGAAGAAATCGCGCCGGCGGAACTGCACGGTATATCCCGGAAAAGCCAGGCAGGAAAAGAAAATCAAGCACGAAATGTAGCAAGAAGGTGAAGGCTTCTTCCAGTAACGCTGTTGCTGTCGAGGCTTAAACCGTCGACACTGACCAGTTATCTCTCTGCACACACACCACCAATTTTGCAGCTGCTGTTGTACCTGCTATTTTGCGACATGAATCATATTTATTTTGGTGTGACGAGCATTGTACAGGATGTATTCTTTGGTGAGCCGAAAAGACCTGATTGATACAGGCATGTACGAGTAACCTGTTAAAATTTTCTGATGAGAGTTCACAGTTCAGAAATTGCCCGGGCCATCTTTTTTTTTTTTTGTACAAGGTTTGGGGTCCAAGGACCCCGATGCTGCATTTTATAAACCAAGGTGGCAGGTACAAATTTCGCATAGGCCTTTTACATCACTTGCCCTAGAAGACCTAAAATTTGAAGAAAGGCCCTGCGCTCTTACAAAAAACACCCTAGAGCTAAGAAATAAAATGCAATCAAGCCCTTGAGTGCCTCCACCACATCTCGCCGGCGATCTCCAGACGGTGACGCCGAGATCATCAGGGCTCAGGACGCTCGGACTCCCTTTTCCGGCGAGCAATCTCAGACACCAGCAGACTTGACGTCACCGGGGACGAACCACTTGGCAGCGGCGAGCCGCCGAGCACCGGCTCTGGATCGAGAATGCCTCCCCTCTGGTTTAGTTCTTGATGCTTTCCACGGAGGCAGTAGGTGGCCCAGCCATAAAGTTGCTTTGTTCAACTTGTTCTATTTGTTGGATCTGCGATCTGGACGCCGCAATGCTGCATAATTCCCGTCCTTGTCATTTGGCAATTTCTTTTTATGCTTGAGTGGGGCGCGAGGTGGACTACTTGTGTTCCTCGTTTTGTAAATTATATAGCAGTTGTCTAACATAAATCTGGGGGGTGGAAACATACATTGTATTTAAAAAGTCAACTCTGTCTCTAGGTCAGGATCTGGCGACTATGGGCGACTCCGCGCCGCCGCCGCCGCCACCGCCTGTTCGAGACGGGAGTCCTGTGGATCGTCGAACGGAGTCCATCCCGGAGACGAATCTGGAGTCATCGTTGTATACGAGTCATCTGCGGAAGGAAACTGGATTTGGAGTTCGCATCGGGTACGCATCTGAAAGGTCGGCGGCCGCCACCTTAAAGCTGGGGGGAGGCGATTCCAAGATCAACAAGTCCTACACGAGCACCTTGTCGATCTCAACCTTCGATCCAGGGAAGCAATTAGCGAGAGAGGTGATGTCGACGACGAAACCTGAGGCTGGCGGCAAGCGATCTGCGGGCAAGAAGCCGGTTCCAGAGGAATCCCATACGGTGACCTATGTGCGCAGGTTGAAGAGGACCTCTTCCCCTCTGATATCTGTGCAAGGTTCAGAGGCGTTGTTGTCTCCGACATTGGGTGGTGGGGGCGATCAAGGGGGTTCCGTTGAGGTTCCTACCCGCCCGAAGCTACCCGGTGTTGGTGCGATGGTGCCGCTGCGCCGCCGGGATACGGTGGTCATTGAGGAGATCCAGGAAGACGATGATGGTAATTGGGATGATGATCATGATCTGGAGGAGGAAGATGGGTTCCGTGAGGGACCTGGCAGGAAGCTTGGTGGCGAGGTGGACATGGAAGATGATGCATATTTAGAGGAAGAAGAAGATGAGGAAGATGGAGAGGAGCAGATGCAGCCGCAAACTACTTGGCAACTGCTGGCAAGGTACTATGCCCAGAACAAGCCGAGTGCTTCATCTATGTTTGATTACTTGATAGTGTTTGGCGTCTCCGGACTGGACTGAAGTATAAGGAGCTGCAAAAGAACTATTACATTATCACCTTGTTCTCGCAAGGAGATTTTGATTTTGTCAGGCGTGGAGGACCTTGGATATTCAATTAGAATGCCCTGCTTGTGAAAGCAATTGAGAACAAGGCGAGGCCGTCCGAAACAGTACTGGATGCTGTGCCGGTCTGGGTAAGAATTTACGATGTTCCTTGGGGAAAACAGAATGAGGCTACTGGTTTGAGATGGGGAAATCAGCTGGGCCATGCTCTAGAGGTGGATGTACCTGATGATGAGGTGGATAAGAATGAGTTCTTGCGAGTTCGAGTGGAGCTCCCATATGATCGCAGGCTGCAGACTCAACTAGCCATTGGCGTTAAAGGGAAACCAGAAGCAACCAAGATCTATAAGCTGAAGTACGAGAGGGTGCCGTATTACTGTGAGCATTGTGGATTTATGGGGCATAAGAAAGATGTTTGTGAGAAGAGGAGGCGAGGTATCCCATCGCTGGAATATGGTGTTCATAAGCTTCGATGTTCTCCTTACAAGAAGTTTGAGCACCGTTCCAAATTTGTCTCATCGGCTGGCCATCCAGCAGCACGCGGGCTTAGTTTTGCTAGCTTCGGAAGTGCAGATTCGCGCACGTCCTTACGTTCTCGTGAACAGCCAGTACAGCGAACAACTGAGGTGAATGCGCAACAAAACTATGTGCCGGAACAGGTGGGCACCCATGATGGCTTTGATGAGGAGGAAGAGCCAGGTTTAGAGGAAGTGGAGCAGGATTTATCTGAGAGGGTGCGGGTAATGCAGATGAACTTGGCAAATCAAGCACCTGAATGCAGCAAAGTGCAGCAGATGGCAGCACGCTTTGAAGCTGAACAGGGAAAACAAAAATTAGCAAAAGAAAAGAAGGGGAAGAGGACTGTCAACAGGAGGAGTGGACAAAAGCCAGCAGCGACAAGCAGATGGCTAGTGCACCAGGTTCGTCTGATATGATTTTGCCCTTAAGGGTCTGAGCACTATGGCGGTCTCGTTTGGTGGCTCAGATGAATCGGTGGTGGGGGTTGACCAGACGCCAAGGAAGCGTACTGCCACTGAAAAAGATCAACCACCTGGTGTCCAACCTGGACAGTCTCTAGCCATGGTGCCATATGAAAAGGATGCTAAAGGAAGAGAGTTCAAGCGTGGAAGAATGCAAGCCAAGGTGGGGACAAGCCAAGCTGAGGATGTGATGATGGCAGAGAGGGATGATATGGAAGCGACCGGTCCAGGGGCTACCGGCAAGCTGACGGGGCCGAGTGTGGCGCCCCGTCAGCAGCAATGAATTGCTTATCTTTCAACTGTCGGGGAGCTGGAAACGCCCCGACAGTCCAGGAGATCACCCGTGTTTCCCAGTCTTTTAGTATTCGTCTTCTTTTTCTTTGTGAAACTAGACAAAATAAAGATAGAGTCCGTCGTTTACGTCATCGTTTAGGTCTCAGAGGTTTTGCTGGTTTTAGTAGTGATGGTCTTAGTGGTGGTTTAGCTTTGTTTTGGCATGAAAGTTTGTGTGTGGAGATTCAGTCAGTTAATGAAAGATACATTGATGCTTATGTTCGAGAGTCCCCTAATGCACCCCAATGGCGTTTAACTTGTGTTTATGGTGAACCTCGTATAGAAAATCGGCACCGTATGTGGGATACTCTAAAAGCTCTTAAAGCTGAGTCTGATTTACCTTGGTTGGTAATGGGTGACTTTAACGAAGCCTTATGGCAGCAAGAACATCTGTCCTGCACTCCTAGATCAGAAAGTCAAATGTCAGCTTTTCGTGAAACTCTAGCAGTTTGCAATCTTTTTGATTTGGGGTTTTCGGGTCTGCCTTTCACCTATGATAACAAACGAAAGGGCAGGGCAAACGTCCGTGTGAGACTTGATAGAGCAGTGGCTACCTCGGACTGGAGGGATTTGTTTGGAGATACACGAGTTGAACATTTAGTTTCTCCTGTCTCTGACCACTTCCTGTGCTTGTACGCCTTGTGCAGGACACTACTACCCCGAGCAGGAAACCAAGGCGCCACTATGAAGTTTGGTGGGAGAGAGCTGCAGAGCTGCCTGAGCTCATTGCCACGGCTTGGCAGGATTCTGGACAAAAAACTGATCTTGGTGCTGTGAGGAAGGGCCTTGATGATGTCATGAAAGTTCTGCAGAATTGGAGTAAAAAGAAATTTGGCAACCTCCTTAATGAGCTGGACAAGTGCAGGAAACAACTAGAGGAACTAATGGGGGCCAATGCGGACCGTGCTGAAATTCGAAAGGTTTCGGATCATATGAATGAGCTCCTGTACCGTGAGGAGATGTTGTGGATGCAAAGGTCTCGGATCAATTGGTTGAAAGAAGGAGACCGCAATACAAAGTACTTCCACCAAAAGGCGGTCTGGCGTGCACGCAAGAATAAGATAAAGAGGTTGAAAGATGAGAATGATGTGTGGAAGGATGCACCATCGGATATGGAGAGGATGGCTTCGTCTTACTTCAAGGAGCTGTTTACCCGAGACCCCAACCTCAACTACGGTGATTTAGTTAGCCTTTTTCAAGAAAGAGTAACTGGGGATATGAATGATATGCTTTGCAAGGAGTTCACAGATGAGGAGATTAGCGATGCTTTGTTCCAGATTGGCCCTTTGAAAGCCCCTGGAATTGATGGCTTCCCTGCAAGATTTTATCAGAGAAATTGGGAGACTCTCAAATATGAGGTTATTAATGCGGTCAAGCTTTTCTTCCTCACTGGTACTATGCCTGATGATGTAAATGATACTGCAATTGTGCTCATACCAAAGGTGGATCACCCTGAAACGCTGAAGGACTTTCGGCCTATTAGCTTATGCTCAGTTTTGTATAAGATTATTGCTAAATGTCTGGTAAATAGGCTGAGACCGATCCTAGGGAGATCATATCCATTAATCAAAGTGCCTTTGTGCCTGGACGATTGATCACTGATAATGCCCTAGTGGCCTTTGAATGTCTGCATTTCATTGAGCATAATACTAAACCGGAGAAGAACTTTTGTGCTTATAAGCTGGACTTGTCTAAAGCATATGACAGGGTGGACTGGGACTTTCTAAGGAATGCGATGCAAAGATTGGGTTTTGCTCATAGATGGGTGGACTGGATAATGTCATGCGTCACCACTGTGAGATATTCGGTGAAATTCAATGGAACCCTTCTGGATTCGTTTTCCCCTTCTCGAGGTCTTCGACAAGGTGATCCCCTGTCCCCCTTTCTATTTCTTTTTGTTGCTGACGGTTTATCCGCTCTGCTGCATAGAGAAGTACAGGTCCAGCATATCCAGCCCCTACGGGTATGTAGGCGTGCCCCTGGTGTATCACATCTGCTTTTTGCAGATGATAGCTTATTGTTCTTCCGTGCAAATGCTGAGGAGGCTGCAAGGGTTAAAACCGTTCTAGATATCTATGCCAGCAGTACAGGGCAGCTTATCAACCCCAGCAAATGCTCCATTCTCTTTGGTGACTCGTGCAGCATTGATACAAGGGAGGAGGTAAAAGGTGTATTGCAGGTTACCCAAGAAACTTTTGAGCCGAAATACTTGGGCCTGCCTACGCCGGAGGGGCGCATGAATAAAGGCAAATTCAAGAGCTTACAGGAGAAGTTGCTGAAGAGATTAATCCAATGGGGTGAAATCTTTCTGTCACAAGGTGGAAAAGAAGTGTTGATTAAAGCTATTGCTCAGGCCATACCAGTGTATGTCATGGGTATTTTTAAACTCCCGTTTGGTTTGCTGGAAGAGCTAACAAAACTGATCCGAGATTTCTGGTGGGGTGCGGAGAAGGAAAAAGGAAGACACACTGGATTTCTTGGGATAGTATGCTGAGACCAAAGATTCAGGGTGGAATGGGTTTTAGAGATATGCGGCTGTTTAATCAGGCCTTACTTGCTCGCCAAGCGTGGCGGCTCATCCAACATCCAGAAACTTTGTGTTCACAGATCCTTAAAGCGAAGTACTTCCCTAATGGGCTCATCACCGATACTGTTTTTGCCGGGAACGCTTCCACTACTTGGAGGGCTATTGAGTATGGCTTGGAATTGGTCAAGAAGGGATTTATTTGGAGAGTTGGTAATGGCTCTGACATTCGTGCTTGGAGAGACCCTTGGATACCCCGGGAGGCCCATCTGACGCCGATCACTAGACAGGGAAGGTGCAGACTACGGTGGGTCTCAGACTTTCTGAACCCTGATGGGTCTTGGAACGAACCACTTGTGCATCGCTGGTTCCTTCCCATTGATGCAGAGGCAATTCTGAAAATTCGTGCATCAAGGCATAATGAAGCTGATTTTATAGCCTGGAACCCTGAGAAGTTGGGAACCTTCACAGTCCGTAGTGCTTATTACCTCGCTTTTGAGGAGAACTTGCGTAGCGATGGGAGGCACACGACAAGTGCGAGGCCGCGTGGGGACAGCCCGGACTGGAAGCTGATCTGGCAGTGCCCGGTTCCTCCGAAGGTCCGTATCTTTGCTTGGAAGTTGGCCAGGAATGCTCTAGCTACTCAACTGAATATGCATAGGCGAGGGATGGAAACTGTTGCTACGTGTCTGATCTGTGGGACTGAAGACGAGTCTAGCTTCCATGCTATGGTAAAATGCCCCCAAGCAAACAACCTGTGGCAAGCAATGCGGGCTGTGTGGGATCTGCCTCCAGATGTGTTGCTGTTTGAGCACAATAATGATTGGTTTCTGCATGTGTTAGCAAGATGTGAGGATGCACAACGAGCTCCGCTCCTTATGCTGCTGTGGAGGGTGTGGCATGTGCACAATGAGATTACACATGATAAAAAACCAACCCCTGTGGAGAGTTCCAAACGTTTCCTTGTGAGCTACCTGGAGTCACTTATGCTGATCAAGCACTACCCGGCTGTGGATGTTGAAAAGGGTAAGCAGGTAGTAGATACGGTACAGGGGTGGAGCAAGAAGAAGCACCAGGAGGATGGACGTCAGAAAATTAAGCAGAAATGGCTAGCCCCTGAGAATGGGATGGCCAAGCTGAACGTCGATGGTGCTTTCTCTACTGACGGACGAGCTGGTACCGGAATGATTCTGCGAGATCATGATGGTGCAGTGATAGCTGCAGCCTGCAGAAGCCTAGCGACCTGCGGGGATGCGCTTGAGGCTGAACTGTTAGCCATCGAGGAGGGTCTGGCACTAGCACTCTTGTGGACGTCAGAGGATTGGTCCTGGAGTCTGACAGTGCGGACGCGATTAAGCTCATTGAAGAAGCGACACCGAACTCGTCGAGATATGTCATGTGCGTCACTGTCATCCGTCAGAGAATTCGGGAAAGGAGATTCATATTCGAAAGATCAGCCGGGAGGCGAACTTCGCAACTCATGGCCTGGCTGCTCTGGGTAAGGTACAGGGCAGGACGGAACAATGGCTTCATGATTACCCAGCCGACATCGCTGATGCGATTAAGGCCGAGTGTACTATTCCTGCTGTGTAGTGCCACCCCTTTCCCCCCACAAAAAAAAAAACATAAATCTGGGGGAAAAGGTATCTTGTGTCGTCGGTAGTTCGTATGCTGTAGTTGCCATCGCCTTTTTGTTACCACCTGTCATGTGCTATTGCCATGGGCGTAGTCGCCTGAACAAATTGTGGTGCTTCCAATTGGGCAACATAGGTTTACTGATACCGCTATGTCGGGGGAATGTTGCTTTGCGAATTTTACAGGACTTGGAAAAGCTGCTACTAAGCCTATCGGCATAATGCAGGATTCAGGGATATGACGTTTAGATGCCGGACAATAATCGATGGTCCCTGCTTTATAAACACCCAGTGTCAATGTCATCAACTTGAGATTATGGTTTCTTCCACCAGCAACTCAGCATATTCCAAAAAAAAATATTAAAAAAACTCACATATTCCATTCAGGGTCTCTTCCACAGGGACCACAGAAAAGATATGAGAGAGCACATTGCATTCAGGATAATGGACACGGGACCTAAGTCCACAGCACTGGCGCCAAATCAACCTGCCCAGCTGACGTTCCGAGACAATGACTTCAATTTTCTTGCAGGTCCGCGCTTCTATGTTGATGTTGCATGGAAGAAGCCATCTGCAGCTGCCGCGAGCACGGCTGGGCTAGGGGTTTTTACTACCTGGCCAGGACAACATGGTAGCAACGATATTTTTGTTTTCGCAGCAGCACAAAATATCCCATCGGTTCCTATTGCAGAGGCATCTGCCCTTCTCTTGGCGGCAGACATGGCGGCAAATCTTCAGATCATTTCTGCAGGGTTCTTCACTGACAACAGCAGTGTGGCGGCATCAGATTCGTCACCCTTCTCTAATCAACCAGCGGTTCTTTGGGAGATCAGGCCGATCACGGCAAAAATGAACAGTCTGCTTCAATCTATTCAGGGCTCTGTGCGGCACATCTCTAGGACTACCAATATGATAGCTCATAACTGTGCTCATCAGGCGTTGCGATTTGCAGAATCGCTCCCTACTCGTTCATGCAGGAACCCAGCTCATAGCAGCACTTGTTGTCATGTTTTACAATATTTTCAACACTTCAACATTCAGGGCATTGTAATAACTTCTGTACTCTGCTTTTGAGCTAATGATTTGGGCACGTCTGTGCCCTCCCCTTGTTCAAAAAAAAAACATTGCATTCAGGATGCTTGGACGTTATCTCACGCTCAGGACGTAACTTACAAAGATACACAATTGTTGAGCCCAGCTTGTCCAAGCTACTCATGTAATAATGGGCATGGATCGCAACAACAATAATGCAATTTGTGTGGCATACAAGAAGCCCCTGCTCAATAAAGCAAGAAGCACCAACATGCACATGAGACGACGGGGTCAAATCTGAACTTGTTTCCACGCAAAATAGAAAGAGAAAAACTGAACTCCGAAAGCAACACCTTGTCCCTTCGTATTACGCAAATCGCAAACTTGGAGTTTTGAGAAGGCGCAGTCCAAAAAGTGGTCCATCGTCCGTCCTCACGTGAGAGCCACATGAGGACCGGTAAAAAAAAATAAAAATTCCCTGGTCACCGTTGAGACCATTGAGGGAGTGCATCTCTAGTCATCCCACGCCTCATTACCATGATACCATTTCTTAAAATTCAAATTTTAATATTTTAAAAAATTGAAAAAATTGTGGACGTTCACAAGTTGTGTGTTTACGATTTCTAAAATTGGCAGAACCAAATTTGAAATATACGCAAACAAAAAAGATAAATCTAACCTAAATAGTGTCACAAAAAAAAGACAAAAACACAATATTACACTATTCACATAACATTTTGTCTTTTTGTTTCTCGGTGTGTTTTTCAAATTTGGTTCTGAAAATTTTATGGAACCTAAAAACACGTCTTGTGAACACCCACCATTTTTCCCAGAATTGTTTGACACTTGTAAATCTGGTTTTTTAAAAGTGGTATCATGGTATCATCTAAGGTGTGATATCACTAGATATTTTCCCCTTGATAACATTGCATGACAAATACTGTACTGAGTGTATTCATTTGTGAGTCGAAAAGATGGACCTAGTTGATTTAGGCATGTACGAATGTACGATGAGTAATCTGTTAAAATTTTGTGATGAAGTTCACGGCTGATCTTTAGTTACAGAATTTGCTGATGGTTGTTGCCTTGATCGCTTTCCACGGAGGCAGTACGTAGCCCGGCCATAAAGTTGCTTGATCCACTTGTACTCCCTCCGTTCGCAATTACATGTGTGGGCAAATGGAAGTCAATTAATTTGGAACGGATGTAGTAGTTGCTGGATATGCGATCTGGACGCCGCAATGCTTCGTAATTCCCATCCTTGTCACTTTGTAAGTTCTTTTTATGCTTGAGTGGGGTGTGAGGTGCGCTACTTCTGTACCTCGTTTTGTAAGTTATAAGATTATGTTCGTAGCGGTAGTGTAAACTAAATCTGCGGGAAAATGTATCTTATGCTGATGATTTATATTGTCAAAAGATTCGTGTAGGATTGAAATTTTATGAGATTTTTTCCTTTAAAACCATTTGATTCATAAGGTCATATCCTATAAGAAAAATTCGCATAAGAATCTTGTACGAACAACTTCATAGGAGAATAACATGAGGTCTAACCTCATGGAAAAATTACTTCATCACAATCAAAAAAAACTTCCTCTTCCCATAGTATTCAATTACACATGTCATTCCAATCCTATGAATTTCCTATTCCTACACTTTTCTTGTCCTATGAATCAAAGGAGCTTGGACATTTTATCACACGCCCAGGACGTAACTTACAAACATATACCATTGTTTAGCCTGTCCATACTACCCTACCCATATAAAATGAACACAGATTGCAACAAAAATAATGCAATTCGCATGGCATACAAGAAACCATTAACCATTGCTCAATGGAGCAAGAAACACTACATGCCTGTGTGCACACGAGATGATGGGGTATCAAATCTAAATTTACGGGACGTAGGAACACATGTACTAATTTACATCTTTGTGCTAAAATATAGAAATACCCCGGCCATACATATTGTGCTAGTAGATGTAAAAACTACAGACTAATTGTACCACTGCAAACGTGTAACTGTCAACTCGAGACCTCTCTACATCCGTTGTACCAGCGATGGCATGCCAGGAGGTGTACTGATGAAACCTTCCTACGTTTGTGTTGACACATCCACTATGGCATAGCACACATTGTCGCCATCTACAACAACGAGGCTTTCTAGTGAACGCCAAAGTATTGGCAGAGTTTCACTAACGACGAGTATGATAAAGTATGAGCGGTAGTATGGGAAATGGCAGTATGCGGTAAGGTGATAGTCCAAGCTAGAGATCGTTATAGTTCATATCATTGAGTGTGTACTTATTTGCAACCTAGTCATAAGGGGAGAATTGCTTGTCCATTCTGACGACAATTAGCTTATTTTTGCATTTTTTTCACAATGAATTATTTACTTTGATTCAATGCGTAAACTTCTTCATAGTATGTCATTTCAAAGATTTCATGGTATAACTCTTCTCCATTAAAAGAAAGACATCAAGAACATGGTAGAGAAGATCGAAGAGCGGTGATTGGGCCAATAAAGTTCTTATCTCAATCAGAGATATAACTTTTCTCCTTTGAAATAAAGGCATCAAGTTCATGATAGAAAAGATTGGAGAGTAGTGATTGGGCCAATAAGGTTATCATCTCAATCCGAGGTATTAAAACATATGCGGTACATGAAGATAGATTGTGATTTGTGATTACATCTTATTTGGTCCATTCTAAGGTTACTTTATTACAAAATTAAGAGAAAATCATTAAAAAAACACATACAAATCTTACTCGTGAGTGTGTATGCGGGAGCGTGCGCATGTGTGTGTGCGTATTCAAATTACATGTATTTTGCAGCAATAGATTTGCGTAAAATAAGAGACCTAAGCAAATCTTTAAACGAGAAATTTTCTCCATAATTTCACTGTTTCTTGTAAATAAATTAAAGTGTAAGATTCTACATCATATGAATTTTTGTTCATCAATTACAATGGTCCTTTGTGTATTTACTCAGTCGTGAACAAACCAATTAAACAAAAATCCTACTTTTTATCCTACCTTTGAAGTCCCTTATTCATAGAAGTTTGTGGTAAATTTATATATCTAGCTTTGAGACAACTTAGTAGAGAGTTTTATACGGTTGGAGTTGTCTAGACTATATGTAGATATTGTGTCCATTGGATACATATAGGAGAGAAAATAAATGTGATGTGGCAATAGATATTATTAATATTTTATTAAAAAATAATCTCACGTAATATCTAGTTAGATGTTCTAGATTGCACAATTAGCAGAATTATCTTTTTTTTCTACATTTATGTTGACTTTGGTTTCAATTTTGTTGAAAGACATCGACGCTTATGTTGTTGATTTAGTTTTTAAAACAATTTTTTAGTGATGATATCGTGCAACTTTCTCTCCATGTTATACCAGAAAAATGAATAAAATAGTAACAAAAATGATACAATTATTATGGCATACAAAAAAATCCTGCTCAACGAAGCAAGAAAGACCACATGCCCATATGGGCTAGTGATACCACACCTCTATGATATCATGATACCGCTTAACAAAATTCAAATTTGTAAGTTTAAAAAATTGGAAAACAACGTGTGGGGTGTTCACAAGATGTGTGCTTAAAATCCTTAGAATTATAGTACAGACCATACGAAACAGACGGAATGAAACGAAAATATAAATCCAACATGAATAGTGTCACAAGAGGAGAAATTTCCAGGTGACACTATTCACATAGCTATTTATATATTTTTTGTTTCCCTTAATTGAACTTACGAAAAAACAATGTGACCGTTGGGCTCTTATGTGTAGCGAGTAAGCGTGATTATTTAGCCTAGCCCACACCATGGGGCCTCAAATCTTGAAAATGGATATCCACACTTTCCACCACACAGACACAACCCCATGGCAAGATCATGTGTTGCATGATCTGTTGCTCTCTAGCAACTGTCTAGAACTAAAGAACATGTACAGAATTATAACACAGCAAAGAAAATAATAAATACATGCACTAAAAATCACTTGACAAGGTATATATACGAACCAAAAATTAATTACAGCAAGTAAATCTATCAAAACTATTTTTACTCCTTGATCTACTTGCATAAATGAAGCACCAGGGGATGAATATCTTAAACAAATCAACTACACAGTACTTATACACACTTACTCGATGAACATATCAAGCATAAGTTTACCAAACCATTCTAATTGCTTGAGCATACAAGAGCAAGAACCAGCACGTAATTCAGACACCTAGATTTCTTCTCTAAATTTATTAGACAGAAGGTTGACTGACCAAATTGAGCCTTTATTCAGTTAGCAGTAGGTGCAGTGGTCACACACACATCTAGCACAGCACCACTACACACATGGGTTCATCACTAGGATCAACTGGAGCACCACACGAGCACCTCAGACCAGCAGTTCATCGGCACATAGCCGTTTATAGAGAACAACCTAAACTAGTTGAGCACTGGCTCGATGGCCATGCTCCAGAGCAAGGGGAGGAGCAGCTCGAGGAGTAGGAGACTGGGGTGTTCACCTCGTGAAGTTGTAGCCGAAGCAGAACCGTGCGTGGAGAAGTCGCAGTTGATGCCGGGGTTGCAGCCACGTACTGCAATCCCGCCGGCATCAGGGTGGAGGCGAGGTTGAGCAGAAGCTCGAGATGGAGGCCGTGGTCGACACGGAGCAGCAACGAGAAGACGCTGTCGAGCAGAGCTCGAGGGTGTCGGGGCAGACGGCCTGGAGAAGAGAGGAAGTAGAAGGAGGCGTAGCCGGTGCGAGACTGCAGGGTGGCGGCGATAGGAGCTGGCGGTGGCAAGAATCGTGAGCGGCATCAGCGGCTTGGGTTAGGGTTCCGCTCGGGGGAGAAATTGGGGGGGGGGGGGGGACAGGAGGCGTTCGTGGAGGGGAATCGGAAGTGGAGAGACGGCGGAGCATCTCTGGCGAGCGGCGGCGCCGGAGCCGGTCGACAGCGGCCAGAGCAGCAGGGCGTGGCGGCGGCGACGGCATCGCCAGGAGGGGATCGAGCAAGGCAGAGGAGAGCGCGTGAGGTGAGAGAGAGAGAAGCTGGGTCGGGTTCGACCCAGTAGCTAGTTGGGCTCCGCCCAAGTGGTTTGGTCCAACCCGATAGGCTTGGGGCATCTTGGTAATTCACCAGATAAAATTATCCAAACTTAAATGAATTTTAACTCCCAAACAAAAGGAACAAAAATCAGCTAAAAATAGTCAACACATTCTACAAATTATGAGGAATTTTTCTATAAGTTTTATTAATGAATTTAACAAGTTTTGAGTGGATGAAAAATTCAAAGATCCTTAAGTGGAAATGACTTGAAATTCTTTTTCAAAAACTATTTTCTTAAAAGAAAATAATATGGGAAAATAAAGTCTTGAAGTTTAATTATATTGAACTATTTCAATTTAATCACTTTAAATTTATTCCTCATGAAAATTGTTGTCAAACTCTTTCAATAATTAAAAACTCCAAAGCACTTGAAAAGTCTTAAGTCCACAACTTGGGAATTTTGGGGTGACGATGCATATCATGATTATGCATAATAGCATGCTGCTAGATTTTTCAGTAGTCCTTATCAGGATTACTTTACTATTTTCAGAACTCGGGGTTTTACCGCAAACCCTAGAACCCCGAAGGATTGAACGGCCATTTCTATCACAGGCAAGTTCATTCTTGCATGTCCGTTGAAATATTTTTATCAAAGTATTTATAAAAGTAATATATTATTATCATTGCATTGAAAAAGAAAAACTATTTTTGAATGATGTGAATTGCTATATATATATATATTGTTTGGCTGGCAATGGAACCACGGTTTGATGTTGTGGTGGAGGTTCCATTGTACGGGAAAGTATATACCTAGGATTAATTACCAATGTCACAGTGATCCTTACGTGCCGTATCGAAGCGTTTACCATGAGATCTGCTATAGACGGTAAAGTCAGCTGCTATCTTCTCTCGTTCACATATCCTCGGCAGGCTATTACCTGGTTATGTCCGTTGCGGCGGCCAATAGCGTGGAAGCGCGTGACCTTCCCACCTGACGGGGTGATTGGAATAGAAGCTCGGGAGGGGTGGCGGGATAGCGGTCTTTGTTACCGGCCGCGCCACAAATGGGCGGATATGTGTTGTGCGGAGAGGGGCAGTGATTGGCTTTGGACTCACACCTGACCCCATACCATGGAAGTATGGACGGGCCAGCTACCCGGAAAGGCAACAAGGCTGGGTTTCTCTCATGGGAAAAGTTACGCACCTCTGCAGAGTGTACCAAATTGTGGCTGTCACATCCGTGTTCCCGGAAGGAACTACAGGTCGCGGCGAGAAAGGAATCCCATGTTTGATTCGCAATACCCGTGGAGGCTGTGGGCATAGTTTTCTGAAAATAAAATGGACCCTTTCCTAAAAATGTTTTCCAAAACTTACATTATGCCAATGACCGTTGGTCATGGCAGTAGCTAGTGCATAAAACACCTTATCGTCTATAATTTGAACTTGCTGAGTAACGCTCGTGTTGCTCACCCTTTCCCCGTTGACCCCTGCTTAGATTTTTGGAGCCCTCAGAGGAGTTGCCAGTTATCCATCACGACATCGAGGAGGACTTCAACAAGGAATCAAGTCTACCTGATGAAGCTTGAAGGAGTCATCTGTAACTTCGCCAACAGAAGAATGACGACAATAGTTCCAGTGAAGGAGCAACGACATCATTGACGATGGCATGCATAACAACCATGCTATTAGTGGAGGAGACGACTTCTATTGGAAGAAGGTGTACAAATCTGGATTAAGATATTCCAGATGGAATAGATTAGGGCTGTGACAACAGCAGTAGTGGATCAGGAATTAGAGTTAGAGCTGATCTTCAGCTTAGTACTACGATTTGGATCTTTCTGTATTTCATTTGCAAGAGACTTGCTTCAATATAAAAGGAGTGTCTCGAGATTTTGTACTGAATAGTGTTGTAATCCTATAGTGTTACCTTGGACCGGCTATGTTTCTGTTGTACTACTCTGACAGATGTAATATTTGCGGAGAGGTCCTTCCGTGCGTGTTACATCAACGACTTGTACACTACAACATGCAGTGGTGTGCTGGGTCACCGCATCAGGGCACCTAGTGGAGTGGGCGTCCTCTCGCCGAGGACCAAGACGGGACATGCGTGACTTTCAGACGGTCGTGGCGTTGGTTTGTTGGTCATTGTGGAGCCATAGGAACGATATCGTCTTCAACAACACGTCTCCTGCTCTAGTGGTGGTTCTTCAGAGGATCGAGAAGGGACATGGAGCGTAGCTCGGTTGTTTAGAGGTTGCCCGCTAGAGGCGGAGCGGTGGAGGTGTCGCGAGTAGTAAGCATTGAGTTGTAGCTACCTCGCAGCGTGGATGCGCGCTTGGCGTCTATGCCAAGCCCGCGACGTAACTTGGCCGCTTGGCCTCTTCTATGAACCATGATATGCTGATGCATGTAAAATGCATACATGAACTTTGCACTTTAATTGCTTATATTCCAATCATATTTGCATCATATAAGGGTTATATCAATGTTTTATAATGATTTTTGGGAATATTCATTTATTTCCTATTTTTATGGAATTAACCCTGCACAGGCAGAAAACCCCGTTTTCTTATTTTAATGTTTCAGGGACCCAAACGTCAACGAAATCACCTGAAAATTTACGGGCATCAATATTTGGAAGGAAGAAGACATGTGGGCGAAGGAAGCAAACAAACGAAGGTCCGAGTACCAAACGGGGGTGGCCCACGCGGCCAGGTACTGTGGCCGCATGGGACCCACCCATTTGGCCCTCGTGGCTCCGCTGCCGTCGATCTTTCGTCCACCGCCTTCGTTTTGACCTAAAAACGCCTATAAAAAAGGTCCCCCGACGTTCTCTGGAAGGAGCGCCGCACAAACACAGAAACACCGAAACGGAGATCAGGAGCTGCAGATTGGAGGGGCGGGGCGCTGCCGGTGTGGTCTCCATCTTCTCCATCGACTTCTCCACCGTCTCCATGATGAAGAGGGAGTAGTCCACCTCTGGACTATGGGTTTGTGGAAGTAACTTATGTATCTCTCTATCTTGAGCTTCACTAATTAGCACCGTATGAGCTGCTGAACATGATTACGGTCACCGTTGTAATACCTTTGTGGTGGATCTTTATGAGCTAATATATGTTTGAGATTGCAATGTTTGTTTCAGTTATGAGTATAGATGCATATTATGTACCCTGTTCTTGTTTATTTGTTTTGATCAAGCATGTTTATGAGAGCGTGTGTGGGGGAACGTGTGCATTAGTTGGAGTAACGGGGGGTGGCTAGTGCAGTGAACGTGAGAGAAAGTTCTGCGATCCACTTTGGTAACCTTATCTTACTTTGTTACCTCACTAGGGATAAACTAAAATACCATGCTACCGGGGATGTGGGCGTGACCATTGCCACTACTCCATGACTAGATCTAGCATGTTCTTATTTTCACTTCATGTCATGATACTTAATGCTATACTCTGAATTATCTTAATTACTGAGGTGTTTTGATTTAGTTCGCATCTTGGTGGAGTATAAGAGAGGTTAATAACCAAAAGATCTCTATGTTAGGACGTGATGCCCATATATCTAAGTAACTTGTTATCAAACCATGTGTTGTAATCTCATATGTTAACTGTGTGTGTTCCATTGTCTACCACTTTATAAAGAGAGAGTGCATTAGTGAAACCATGAACCCCCAGTCCATTTTTAATCATAAGAAACACCTTTCCAACACCATAAACCACTTTTCTATTTTCAGCCATCATTGAATCCGAAAATACAAAAATACTTTTCATCTTGCATACATCATTCAAAAACCCAAAAATATCATTTACCATTGCATCCACCATCATTGCATATTTATTTCTTGTTTGCATTGCATAACTATCCTGATATCATTCTTACACCTTGTGCTTGACAACCACAGGTGAGGTTGAGGACCAAAACATCTAACCTTGTTTTGTAGGTAACCAAAAGAAGGATAAGAAGATAAATCTACCACTTCAGATTCCCTGAGAGTTCGATATTAAACCCTCGAGTCACCCTCGTGGGGAAAACTGTCTTCCACTTACTACACACTCTCACTTGGAGTCTCAACCTAATCCCGTTTATTTTTGCAGTTATCAAGGTCTTGCTCTTCGGGACCATCATATGCCTAGTCCAAGGAGGCATATCGTTGAAAAGATTCATGAATTGCATCTATATGATTTTCTTGAAAGGCATTGTCATTCTAATTAATTAAGAGAGAAGCTTTTAGAGAGTGTTACAAACCGGCTTGACCCAACAACGGTCAAAGCGGCAAAACATAAGCCTACTATTGCGACATAATATTACACAAAGTTTTAGCCCCCACACGACATCACATAACTGCCTACGCTTTGATTTTGTCGATGAGCATGGTTGTGGTAGAAGACTTGTTTCGAAAGACCCTAACATTTCTCTCTAACCAAATTTCCCATGATATAAGCATTGCACGTGAGGCCAAAGGCTTCCTCGAATCACCCTTTTTGTGGATCATGCCCGTCCACCACTGTTCTGTGCTAGGAATTCCATGCCAATCATCGGGATTGAGGTCGTCAGGTCCGAGCCATATCTTTAAGGAGGACCAAATTCCCTTCGTGAACCGGCATTGAAAAAGGAGATGGGAGGCGGATTCTTAAACTTGATTGCAAATCTTACATAGGCCACAATTTTGCGGAAACTCCAAATGGAGGCCGAGTTACATGTAGCTCGGTTCTTCTGTGTAAAGTTTCCAGGCAAAATTTGCTATATTTTTACCTGAAAAAAAGACAAATATACAGAATTGGATTGGTGAACAGTGAACAGTCAGAAAAATTCAAAATTTTATCATATTTGTCATTTTTGTGCAACCCAGAATAAGAAGAATTTTGCCTTGTCAATTTACATAGTAGTAGATCTCGACTTTATCTACATCTAGAAATTTTTCCGAATTTTTTGAAACACAAAAATATAGATTCAATTTTTTTTTTGAAAACGAAGCTACATGTAGCTCGGCCTCCAAAACGCCGCGCTCACAATTTTGCCACTATATGTTTAGGCTTCAACAGTTTTATTCGCCTTCGATGCTAATGGGTCTCTCTCAGCCCTCATCAAGTACCTCTACAGATATCTAATGCATAAATAACTTGGTTGGCATCTGTATCTTCAATTTTCGTAGATCCTACAAGCATCATACAGGTTAACGACCTCTGCCAGTTGCATCAAACCGGATCCTATGGAACGTTTATTTTCCAGTTTGTTATGGTTCAGCTAGCTGCAGGTCCTCGACCACAATTGGGCAACGATCGTTAGCAGAATCCCGATCTAGCCATTCCGATCGGGGAGCACATGCCCCGGTGGAGCTCTGGCCGTTGCATTATAGTAAAACCGGAAAATGTCAGAGGCAGTTAGCGGTTAGCGACGGAGTGCGTGATGAGTGCGAGGTGGTGGGTACCTGCAAGCCAACAGAACACACATGGGGAGGCCGGTGCGATACGACGACGACAGAGCCAAACGATATAACCGGTAGAGAAGAATCAAACGGCGTGATCTTGCGACAATTCAGATCGGCTAACTGTCAGGAGAGAAAAGGTCGAAGAGATTCAGCCTCAGTCGGAGTCAGAGGTATACAATGTGTTCCACCACCCACCACCAGCCATTTTTGCTGCACCGGCGGCATTAGGTAATTTCTGACGTTTTTCCCATAGCAGTACAGGACCTTAATGAACCCTGCAGTTAGTTAGCGTCGTGGGAAGTCATGCGACGAGCGTGACGTGAGAGCTCGCGCGCAGAGTCACCGGCGGTGAGCAGAACCTCGCATCATCAGTCGCCAATCACCATGGGTGGCCGTGCACCGGCCGCAGCATTTACGAGTGGGCGACCTCTCTTGCTTGGCCCCAACCACCCAACCGACCCAAGACGAATCGCCCCGCCCTTTTGCTTCCACTCTACTCCCGCGTCAGCTAGCGACGGACGGCGCACAAATACACACGCTCGGCCGAGAGTTCCGTGTGTTTTCGCTCGCGTTCCTATGAAACCAAGGAACAGTTTCATGAGATGATGTGTGAAGTTGCTCTTAGACTAGTGGTGTTTTTTAAACGGGTTCAAAAGTTTTGGCTCAATCAATTACTCGCTTTGTTCACTTTTATAAGCCATTCTACATATTTCAATATGGACTAGATACGGATCAGAATGAGTGAATCTACACATTAAATATGTCTCGATACGTGTATTTTCGAAGAAAAAAAACTAGAATGCCTTTATAAAAGTGAACAGAGGGAGTAATTAAGAATGAGTTGGTACAAGAATTTCAAAGCGATAAAACCGTAAAAGATATAAGGCTACTCTCCCGACCTAAAATCACTCACACATTTAGCCCTGACAACCACCCAAAGTTTTGCCTCCTCCTTGATCTTGTCAAGAATGATTAGAGGCGACACGAGTGCTTGTTCTCAAAGATGCGGGAATTTCTTTCGTTCCAATTCTCCCAAGTCACAAGAAATGCGAGGGAGCCCATATCTTTCTGGTTAGGGTCACTAACCATATGAGACCGCCATTCCTTGATGTTGAGCGCCGACCAAGAGGTGGAGTCGAGAGCATGAATCCCCAACCATTTTCTTCAGAAGATATGGGTTTCTTTTGTATCACCACTACTATCACCACGAATCCCCAATTAATAAGGTGGGGCGCACATTTCTTCGGTCGGGCTCCTATAAAACCACCGAAGCAAATATAAAGTTAATTGGGATACGGTTTGTCGACCGAAAAATCTTGGTGGTCTCGGAGTGCTTCATATCGACAAGTTCGCGAGGGCCCTTAGGCTACGTTGGATTTGGTTAGAGTGGAAAGACCCTTCAAAAATTTAGATGGGCACCGGCAACCCATGCATATCAGAGAACATAAATTTCTTCTATGCCGCCACTACTATCACCATTGAAAATGGCAACAAGATACCATTTTAGGATGCCCCTTGGCTTGGGAGCCGGAAGCCTAAAGATTAAGTTCTTCGCTCCGGAGAGAATAGGATGGTCAAATTGTGGGCTGTGCACTAATGATTTTATGAAGTTGCTGTGAAAGTAGTACTCCTAGTTCAGATTTCGTTGGAAGTCAAGAGTCCGTGTGCCAGAGATGAACGAAATAAAGTGAGAGCAACGTGTTTGCTATTTAGATTTGTGTAGATTAAATGTCACATCAAGTATATCTGGATCCGATTTGATTCAGCTTACTGTAGGTTAGCAGCAGAGTCTACACTTTTCAAAAAAAAAGCAGCAGTCTACAGCACTGCAATAGTATACTACTGCACCGAAAACGAAAAACAAAGCTGATGTGGAAAGTCCCGTTCCAAGAAAATGCTTCAAGATAACCTTAGGTGGAGAGTGGAAACAGTCACCATATCCTCCAATTTCACAAGCAAAAAATCTCATATCAGTTGTACTCCTTTTTCTTGGAACAAAACGCAGATTCAGACCGGCCTAATTCTGCACTACCCGAAACGCCACAGACCAAACGAAACCTGAACAAGAAGCATGTTTATCTTGACACAAACGCCAAAGAAACCAACAGAAAATTGTTCAAAAAGGGCACTAAAGAGGCAAAACCAGGAGAGAGAGAATATTCCAATCCTTTTCCTTTCTCTCTCCTCCTTCCTCACCAGCCCTCTGCGATATAAACTTCGCCAGGAAAGGCAACCGGAGAGGAAGACAGGAGAGGGCCAAAGAAAGCTCTCCCCCTCCCCCGGACCAATTTCATCTTCCGCTCCTCGCCCGGACCCCGGATTCCTGCAGCGGGGGAATAGAGGAGGGGATGGGGAGGGAGGACAGGTTCCCGGTGTGGGAGGCCGCGGTAGGCGCCGGAGTCGCCGCCGTATTCGCCGCCGGCCTCGTCGGGGTCTACATCTCCATGCCGGACTCCGACTACAGTTTCCTCAAGTTGCCCCACAACCTCCAGGAGCTCCAAATCCTCACGTAATTTCCTTTTTACTCCTCTATGTACTACCCCTTCGTGTTTCGGTTGGTGCGTCCTTGCGTCTTGTTTGGGTAATCGCATGCCCAAAGTTTCCTCATTCGCGTTGGTTGCGTGTTGTTGTCCCCGTTCTTCCTTTTCAAAATATGGAGAGGCGATTCGTCTCGCGTTCATCGTTCGTCGAGAGCGCATCGGTTTAGGTGGATCTGCTCAGGAGTAGTTAGCCGTAAGGATTTCTTGTGCCATTGCGTTGGCGATGAAAGATTTGATTTTTTAGGGTCAGATTTCAATGCTGGATTGATTACCTGCTTTTCGTGGATCGAATGGAACAGTTGATTGATGGTAGCTTATACGGATGAAAATCAACGGTGCTGCCTCTCGATTCGGCAACGACCATACCCTTGGTTTGGTAAAGTTTTTTTTTGTCTCCATCTGAGAAATAGAGCATGGATCTGGTAAAAAAAACAGTTACTGCTGTGTCTTTGGTAAATCTGGGGAGCTGCCGATTATATCAAACTGCCCTATAAATTTGGTAACAATATGACCTTGGTGAAGTAATCGTGGATCACACATCAGAAGAGCTCCGATTAATGCATACTCCTTGGGACCTTGTTACAATTTGGTATCTTGTTATTCTAACATGATAGAGTTGGAATTAATACTTGCCTTTTAAAAACCAAGTTAGCATAGTTCCCTGGACTTCCCTTGTCCTCCTCATCTCTTGGGAAATTTGGAATGAGCGGAACGCTCGTGTGTTCCGTAACAAGCACACATCGTCTATTAGCATCTTCGCCAAGATCAAGAACGAGATGAAGTTGTGGGTGATTGCGGGGGCAAAATGTCTTGGAGAATTAATGCCGGGAGAGTAATCCTTTGTTGTAATGTATTTTTGATGTTGCTCGAACACTATGCCTTAACTCTCTTAATAAAGTAAATGGGGCAAATCTTTTGCACCTTGTTTCTAAAAAAAAAAGATTATTGAACATATTTGGTTGTTGATGCGGTAAGCAGTCCTTTATTTATTTTTGTCAAATCACCACGTCACTTTCTTGCCAGCTATTATGGCCATATGCATTGGACTTGGTCCTTGCATGTTTCATGTGCCTTCTGTTTAGTATTGGTAAATCACACACGTAACATGTGTCTGCCCCACACTTGTGAGCTATCTGCTCGCTGAAGTTACCGCAATGCACATCGTGTTATGAATCTGTTGCTATTATTGATTATTTTCTTAAGCTGAAAAGTAGACTTAGATGTTTGCACTCAGAGTATCCAATTGCTCGTGCTGAGTGCTGACAATGGAAATGTTTATCAGTTTGTAACCACCAAATGGTTTCCTTTGCAGTGGCCATCTTGAGAACTATACCAGTGACTACACCATACAGGTGTTGGTAGGTTACTGTGCTGTGTACATCTTCATGCAGACCTTCATGATCCCAGGGACAATATTCATGTCATTGCTTGCTGGCGCTCTATTCGGGCAACTCCGGGGTGTGGCTCTGGTTGTCTTTGCTGCCTCTGCTGGTGCTTCTTCATGCTATTTCCTGTCAAAGATGATCGGAAAGCCGCTGGTGTTCTCGCTGTGGCCAGACAAGCTCACATTTTTCCAGAAGCAGGTAACTTTAGCACCAATGTTTGGCAATGTTGTTATGTTTAGCTGCATGAAGAATCATAATATCCTTTAGGATTTTGTAGTTTATAACTGAGAATGTGTGATTTGTCTTTACTTTTAGGTTGTGAGAAGACGACAAAAGCTGTTGAACTACATGCTTTTCCTGAGGGTCACCCCGACATTGCCAAATACCTTCATCAACTTAGCTTCACCCATTGTTGATGTGCCCTACCATACCTTCTTACTGGCAACCCTAATCGGTCTCATCCCAGCTGCCTACGTGACCGTGAGGGTAAGTTTCTAGCTTCACATATGATGCCTGTCAATATACTGCCCTTGAGTGTGTGCAATGTTTGTGCTAACTTCGATCCACTGCCTGATTCATTTCGTGCATCCAGGCTGGGATTGCTCTAGGAGAGTTAACATCGCTCAGTGACCTGTACGACACCCAGTCAGTAGCCCTGCTGTTCTTGATCGGGGTTGTCTCAGTCACACCAGCACTGTTGGGCAAGGATGAGGCGCAAGAAAAAGCACCGGAAATCGCCGCAGCCACTTCGTGATCACCGAAGACGTCATCTCACCTAGTCACCTGTACATACCAAGACACGGCATGCGGCGGCTTCACTGGATTTGGGCCTACAGACCTTATGAGGTAGATGACACATGGTTTACGAGTTCGCAGGACTACACAGCAGCATGGCTGGACCTTGGACCCCGAGTTTGTCCATCGCCTGCCTAACTGAGATCTGTGTTGTTGTCATAAGAACATTGTTTTATTCATGGTCACTCCCCACATTGTTACGAATGAATCTGGGAAGCACATTGCCCAACCATAAGGCAAGCTGCTTCGGATATGTAGACAAGTAGCGTGTGTGCTGTAAGCCTGTAATGCTGTTTAGATGGAACAGGCAGCTAGTCCAATCCTTGTATATATATTGACCAGATTCATTCAACCCATATTCGGTGGTTCAATGACAAATTGTCTTTCGCTGTGCTGTTCACGTTCTTCTCTGTATGTGAATTTGTTTATCTTCACCTGTGCACGTTTGGGAAAATTTGCTACTGGACACTGTTATTTCGTGTCATTTGCCCAGACACACTAAATTTTTGTGTCTTTGCTGAGTACCATTACAATTTCGTGGCCATTTGCCGAGACACACTTCTCGTACGAAAACGGAAAGGTTGACGTCTTTACTTGATTTGACCAAACTTAAGACCTGACAAAAAGTATTTTGCAATAAGAAAAACGAAATCTGGAATGCGTACAGAAAGAACAATTAATTCTGTACTTCCTCTTGCTCATAACAGAATAGATCGCATATAGATGTGGTCCATGTGGAGCATATAGATGGGGAAGGGTCTCGTCTTTCTGTTGAATTTGAACATCCCCGCCTGTAATCGTATAGCAGCAGCCACGATGGTGCACCCAGTGCGTACTATCGCCTCGACCATGAACCCGCAGCGTCGCCTGGTTCGTCACTGGCGGGTGCCATTAAGGGTGTCATGCGGCGTCCCGCGAAGGCCCGCTTCATTCGCTTTTAGTTTAAAACGAGTAAAATCTGATCAAATTAGTTATGACTAGGTTTGCCTAATTTACGTACATGCGGGCCGGGTACGGGCGTCGCCCTGCAACCTGAGGTGCCATGGCCAGCAATGCGGCAGGGAGATGCGGCCGGCAACGCGGTGGGGCGGGGGGCTGCTGGCCGGCAGCGCAGCGGGGCTGAGAGCCAGAGGCTGGCAGTGCGGCAGAGTGGGCGCGGCGCGTAAGATGACTCCTACTCGACTCCGAAATGTGGCTAAATTATGCGCGTAATAAGATGGTCAAATCAATCAAAGAGGTCAACCTTTCTGTTTTCATATGAGAGGTGTGTCTCGGCAAATGGCCAGGAAATTGTAATGTTACTAAGCAAAGACATAGAAGTTCAGTGTGTATGGGCAAATGACACAAAATAACGGTCCGTTAGCAAATTTTCCCTTTTCGTTTTGTTTTTGACAATCAATCTGCTTGCTAGTTGCTCTCACCTGTGATCATGAATCATGATGATATTTTTTTTTACTATAATGGTCTTTTCAGGAAATATCATGATGAACTTGATGGATTCTTTTGGGGGATTTGATGTATTTGATGCATAGTATCAAGAGTAGCTGTGTTAAGACTTAAGAGCAGATATTTAGATAGGCCAAATTCGGTTAGTAATGCCCAAAAGAATGTAGCCAGGCACGGCCACATCGCGCAGTATGGGCTTTAACTGACCATGGCCCACGTAGTAACCACCATCCAGCCCGGTCGTCACCTCCGGTCAGACCAGGAGCAGCACACGCACGGACGCGCCACAAGCCGTCAAGCCGGAGAGCGGAGCACATGCTGGGCCTTCTCCGCCGCCGCGCCGCATCCTCGCCGGCGGCTAGCCTCCACCCAGTGAGTCCAGCTTCCGTCCTTCTGTTTGTGCTCCGCTCTGTATGAATCGCGCTGTGTGCTCCACCGCCTGTGCTGCTTTGGTGGATTTGGGAAGTAGTTGGCCGTTCGAAAAATCGAAGCATCCAACGCGCGTAGCTTTGCTGTAGAACTCAGACCTAGGTCGGTGTGGGGGTATGGTTCAGTAGTGTAGCTGATTCTGATATCACAGGTCTGTGCTTGTACGACGTGTCTTTGGGTGATCGAAGAGAGATTAAGAGTCTCGATTCATGAGAAATTTTGGTGAGGCAGTGAGACTTCTGTGTAAAGTACGAACTCGTAGTTCACGAAAATGTATTGCAATTATTTTCTGGCTGCAATTGTTAAGTGTTTATTCCACTATTTGGCGGATCCTATCATGATATTTTGTCCTCTGAAATATGCAGCTCCAGTGTTGTTACCATCGAAGCAGTGAGAGACTATTACCTTGCCGAGGTAAGTGTGGATCTGGCCATGCCATTCCCTTGTCCTCGTAGTTCCTAGTTATGATTACAAAGTCCTCGTTTATCATAACAGGTGTGCAAACATCATACCATGACTTAATAATTTCGGAGTTCAGTTATGCTGTTCATTCCAATTGCACCATTCATTACAATTTTTTGCATAACTTTCATCTACTCTGTATTGCACAGAGAAGACCAAGAAGTTTCATATGGTCTTAATTGGGCTGTCGCTGCAAGAGGTGTTGTCGTAAAAGATAAGGTCTTCTATAACTTTGAGCCATCAGAGCTTCAGAAAGGTGGTAACATTTATACAGGTACATGTAAATTCATGTCACAGTTATGATGTGCATATACAGTTGACACTACACAAATGTATAACTTGGTGCCTCTGTCTGGAGCATGTAGAGCGTTTGTCTGGCATTCCGCTTCATGTTAAAGGAAATGTCAACGGTAGGTTCCCGGATGTTTCAGGAGCTCAATTTGCAAAGCTTCTGAAACAGGTTGGTTTTTTATTTTATGTATTTTTACTCTCCTTGGCGATGTACCACTCAATTTTGTGAACTGATTTGAAATTCAGAACTACCGTTAGCCTCATTTGTCAGCAGACAGAATTTTAGCTTAGCACTTTCCAATCGAGCTCCAATGTCAAAATATGTTTTGATTGGCTGTTTGCTTGCATTAGGTGACCTTTCACCTTTCATCCATCTCGAGTCTGTACGTCCAAGATGGTGCCATGGGTTCATCTGCTGCAGCAGAATGTGATGCAAAGGTTCGTGTTATTAGTGATAACACGTCTGCTGTCATGCTACTTTCCAGTATCCTTCAGAAAGTACCAGATCGTGCCATTTCCCATGACACATGCCCTTTGACAATATATGTTGCCAATTCCATAAGGTAATATATCCTTTTGGTTCTTCCGTACATAATTTAAATTGTGAATGCATTCAAGTTACTGTTACAGTATATGTGAATTGCACTAGTCTTTCCATCAGTTCGGACTTTTGGGATAGTAAATTGCACAAACCAGGACTCGAACTCGAGACCTTGGCTCTGATACCATGTCATGTATCTTGCACTAGCCAACTATTCCAAAAGTCCGAACTGATGGAAAGACTAGTGCAATTCACATATACTGTAACAGTTACAAGCAACAGCCCATAGCATTATCTGTAGTTGGTCACGATAAAGACTGATATTCTATTGTCTTTTTTGTTGGTTAACACTTCACAGTACCAACGTCAGGAATGCTTTTGGTACCGGAACACAGTATGCTAATGGAGTTGCAGTAGCAGACATAGAACGCTCGTCACTTATCCTATGTGGTAAAGCATTTGCTGATTCCAGTATGCTAAAAGATGCTCTTACTGCTTTGGCTGCCCCTATATTATCTGCAAGAGGAGGCCTCCCCGTCCCTGGCTGGTAAAGTTTGGTTGGCATTATTTTTTAGCGGATCTGCTTGGTATTTTGATTCTACTCTTTCCATGAATATCTTACTTATCTTCCATACTGTGTGTATCAGGCTTCTGTCTTCTGGTGGTTCAGTTACACTGTTGTTTGCTCCAATGGAGGTCATCAAGTCATGCTCGGAAATTCGGGATGTTCTTGTGTCCACTGATAGCGGTGTAGTTATCTCTTCTAAACAATCTACTGTACTTTTCCCAACAAAGTCAGGAGCGCCAAATTTGTTTACCAAACCAGCAACAGTGATTATTGTGTCATCTGATAGGTAACGAGAGCAGGTGTTTCATGGGTACATAGCATTATTTTCTTTTCCATGTTCTGTTTTACGGACTACTAAACAGAGTTGTTTGCTAAATATAGCAGGTTAGCAGCATTTAGCATTGTGTTTTATTGATGGTTAAAAGAAAAATGGATGATACTAGAGCCAGCTATTGTTTTCTCCACACCTGTTCTATATGTGTTTGCTAACAGTTTGTTACTATTTTCTTTACTTTCAGTACCGATGCCCTACCATTAGTATCAAAGCTCTCTCCAGGCCAGGCGGCTTACCATTTCTTAGCAGGATATCAGGATGGAAAATTTGTCCCAGCTTACAACAGGGCCCCCTCTCCTTTTGACCCGCCTGCCCTCGCAAATTCCTTACTTTTGCATGTATGTAGCACAATTTCGTTGCTTGTCCTCTCTAGCCTTTAGCTAATTTATTGTTATACCACTATTGTTGGTGCAGCATGAATATCTGAACACAGAAATCGATTATATCCTTTGCAGTTGAAAGAACATAACACACCAACTTATCTGATCAATGCCAAGAGCTTTGGAAAACAAATTGATGGTAATTTAAATCTAGCATCCCCTATTTATTATCCAGTTTGATTTTCTGGAATGGAGGACACTAGAGACATTATTAATTACAGGCAAGGACTTGATGAAACTAATCGAGTTGGCGCAGTCTAACGGTACGCCAGGCAGCAGCAAACCTGAAGAAAGTAGAGGTAAATTAGTTATGGCACCAACATATAGTCAACACCAACCATATTGTGTAGTCGTTTCTTGCGTTGAACTAATGTGCCATTTGATTGCAGTGGCGGAACTGAAGGGAAAGTACAGGAGCTTTGTATCCGGCAAGTTCGGGAAATATCTGCCCGAGGAGTTCTCCTTCTGAGAGATATGTTGGTTTTGGACTGGGCGTTACGTCTAAACTGAGATAGGCTCCCCCTTCTACTTCCATACCAAAAATACATTAGTAGCTTTGTTTCCTCTGGGTAATGTGCCTTCATAAACGCGCAATCAAGCTGTGTACAGGCAAATCATTAGTGGCATTAGCAGGCTGTGTACAAGCAATCATTGGTTCTGCAAGTACTAGTACAATGTAGCTGTAGTTTTCAGTATACTTGTGATCTCCAGTATTTTTTTTTTTTGCGGGAGTGTGATCTCCAGTATCTGTCTTCCTGTTCACCTTCCTGTGGAGACGCTTCGCACTGACCGGTTCATGGCCCCAGTAAGCTACTGTGGCCACGAAGGTAGAAACGCAGATGCAGTGCAACGTCTCAGGCAGCGGCCGGCCGGTGCCAGTTAGGGTTATTGCTATATAGGAATGTTGAACACTGCTGCTCTGTTCATCACGCGGCGCCGAGACGTCAGAACTCCACATGGTTTTAAGCGAGGAGTGATGCTGCTCCCGTCCCCTCGGCTTCTCTCCATCCACAAGAGAACAGGCTGAGCAGCAGACGCCTCTCCAGGTTCAGACTTGCACCACCCTGTCATTACTGAATTGCGTTTTAACTCGAGTATTTGGCATATATTGGTGAAAAATCCAACTGACATGGCGGTGGAAGTTTGCAGCCACAGATGTTCATACGTTCTCTCTGTGAGACCAAAAACCAAGGTTTTAAATAGCCGGCTATACAAAATAGCCCCGGTCCTAAAAATGAGGCTAAATCGGGGCTATAGCCGGAAATCAGCCGGTGTTTCATTTAGCCCCAATATCCTCAAGCCGGGCTATAGCCGGCTATTTAAAACCTTGCCAAAAACACACTGCCAATATCATGAAACAGTACACGTTGCCAGTTAATTTGGTGGGTCTATGTTGACCTGGAACAATAGGGACTTATGTATTGAGTGCTCATCATTCAGAGACAGACTAGCCTAAGGTACCACTGATCTGGAGCCAATTAATCTGTTTGTTCATTATGTCATGCAAAGTTCATCACTCCACCACAGGACCTAGTAATATAACTATATTGATCACCAGCACATTGTCTTTTCCATGTACATCTTTCTGAGTTGTGAATCACATGGATGATATAAAATGCATGCATAGTGCAGCCTGTTGTGCTTGCTGGCCTTTTAGTTCAGGTGGTTGGGGCAAATCTGGAGCAGAACCAATTAGCTGGAGCAAACCCATTATTCGGTGAGCAACAGCCTCATCAGGAACCCTACTGGTATTGGCCATCACATGTTCTGTTCCTTCTCCATCCGGCAGTACAGCAGCTTTTACCCAATTGCAGTTATCAGGTCAAGAGCATGATGCTTCTTCAAGAATACATTGATTTGGAAATCTCTGTTCCATATACAACAGCATTACCAGGGCATACATGAATAAATACAATAGCTACAAGATGAATCATCACTGAACTTACACAAATGTAAGAAATAAAACGCATGGCTGTAAATACAATCGGCCTTCTGTATTCTCTGAAACATCCAACACTGCTTTACCATCACCAGGCAAGACTCAGAAACTAGATGGCTAGTCAAAGAAAGGAGATGTCACATAGCATACAACAAAGGAATATAACATGAGATGATCTTGTGCTAATTTGAGCTTTTCTTCTTCAGTAAACCACCAAATTTAAATTTCTTCTTCTTTTGCTGCTGCTGTTGTTTGGTTGGTGATGTGCCGCCATTGTTTGTCTTTGCTGACTGCAATCCGTTGCTGTCGAGAGTAGTGTCTCCCTTGTTGGACTCAAGATCAACTTCCGACTCGCCGTCGTTCTCCTTCTCCTTGTATGAGTCGTAGTCGGTGACCTTGCTGTTCTCCCACATCTTGGCAACCACCACCGGTTCGTCATCCACGCCGCTCCATTTTCATTTCTTCTTCCTTGTTACCACCATTTGTTGCTCCGTTTGGCACTAGAGAAGAGAGCTCTTTTATCTTCTCGGAAGCAGCTGATTCCTTTGCCTGCAAGTCCTCATTCTCCTCTTGTATGTTCTGCAATTCATTTTCTTTGTCTAAGAGTTTATCCTTCAATTGGAGGCTCGGCCTTGGCTTCCTCGCTAGTTTTGTTAGCTTCTAGTAGCTGAGCCTCAAGATGATTCATCTTCTCCAGCAGCTCAGCATTTTCAGCTTCTTTTTCGCTCACTACGGCCAAGTACTTATCCATTTGATTTTTGACAGCGATCACCTCTTCTTCCGACTTCCTGATGGAGTTGACAAAACTTTCTTCTTTGGACTGCCATTCGTCAACACACCCTTAGCTTCTGCCTCCAGTCTTTCAACAGACTTCTTGAGGCAAACTTTCTCGTAGTTTACTTCATCAAGCATCACCTCATAGCTCTCCTTGGCGTTCTGCAGACTCGTGTTGAGTTCCTCTACCTGTGCCCGAGCACGCTCAATCTCTTCTTGTTTGATGAGGTATTTCTCCTGCGCATCTCTCGATTCAGCTGACATTTCGTGCAAGGCAGAGGCTAGACCTTCCATTGCCTTCTTAACCTTCTCAACTTCATCATTGCTAGCTTCTAGCTCCTTGGCTAGCTCGTTCTTTTGTTCAGTCAGGGCGGCGATTTCTGAACTTGCAAGCTCGTCGTTGTGCAGTGCTTCTATTTTCTCCTTTTCTACTGCCTGTAGTTTCAACCTTAGCCCTTCGACCTCCACACTAAGTCAGCTGATTCTTTCTCTGCAGCATCAAGACGTTCACTTGTCACGTCAATATCTTCCTTGAGCCTAGTCACTCATCCTCCAAGGATCTGACGTTGTCATGAAGTGCAGCAGCTTCAGATTCCTTATCTTTAAGCAAAGTGCTTGTTCCATCTAATTCTTCTATCACTGAATCCAAAGACTTGCCCTTCAGAATGATAGACTGCTCGGCTTCCTCCAACTGAAACTCCAACAGCTGCACCTTCTTCTTCCATTTCTCAACTAACTCGGCTGACCTTGAGCTTGCCTTCTCAGCCTTTGCAACGTCAACTCTAAGCTGTCCAACCACCCTCCAATTCAATCACCCTCTTCTCAGCTAGCTTTGCTTTCTCCAATTCAAGCTTTAACGGAATTCTCTGCCTCAAGCTTCACAATTTGCTCAGCAGCTTCTCTTGATTTGCTCTCCACCTCGGAATCAAGTAGCCCTTTCATACGCTCCACCTCCGCATTGAGGAGCTCGATTTTCTGAGCATTCACCTCAGTAGCCCTCATGGCATCATCTGCCTGGCTGAGCGCCCAGTTCTTGCATCAATTGCATCTGCCAGTTCAAACCTTGCCTTCTCAAGCTGCTCCACCGTGGAATGCAGCGCAGACACGTCAGCCTCCTGCTGGCTCTGCATGCTCTTTAGCTTCCTCCGCAGCTCATCTTCCTCGCCGCCGGGTGCAGGATCATTGCTCACCTGCTCCAATTCAATATCACGGACCTTCTCGATCTCCACGGTCCTGCTCTTCGCTTCGAGCGCCTCCTTGAGCTTCTCGTTGGCCTCATCAGCCACCTTCTTGGCGCACTCTAGTTCATCCAGAACTTTGCATTTCTCTTCATCCTTCTCCATCAACTGCCCCATAGCCTTCTTGAGCGCTTCCTGGACCGCATCGAGCTGCGCCTGCAGCTCCTGTGACGGCTTCGCAGCCTGCGGCGGCTCCGGAGACGGCTTCACGGCCTTCCCTTGCTTCTGCAAGCCACTAAACCAGCTAAGATTCCACTAAAGCACGAAGCTTTCCGCATCACGGCAAGAGCAACTGTGTAAATTCCCGTACCTCTGGAGGAGGAGTGGTGGTGCCGATCCGGGTAGCGCTCTTGGGCGACTTGCGGTCGGTGGACTTGGGAGACCTGTCGGTGGCACGTGGCGCGCTGGGCGGCGTGCCGTGGGCGGCATTCGCCTTTGGGACCGCCGGCTTCCTGGGCCTCTCGTTCTTGGGCGTCGGCGGCGTCTCGCCCTTGGGTGTCGGTGGCGCGCCCTTGCCGTTGCTTTTCGCCTCCGGCTTGCTGCTTGGCTTCTTGGCGTCCGGCTTGCCGTCGCCCTTGGCCTCGGCCAGACCAGATCTGCGCTCCAAAAAAGAAAAGAAAACACCATCAGATCATGAGCTTCCAAGCTCCATCCCCAACCACCAAGATCCAAACCAGATCTGCGCTGCAAGAAACCAAGCAAAACATGGCACCAAGAACCACGGTCCCCCGCCCATGCCCACCCAGCACTCACAAAAAGAGAAAAATCTCGCGGCGATCAGGAATCATGGCGGAATGCAGAGAGCGTCACGGGATCACTTACTTGCTCTTGGCGCCCAGCATTGTGGCCTCCCCCTACCGCCGCCGCAGCTGCTCCGGTCTCCAAACGGTGAGGGCGCGTGAATATGCGAAATCGGAGGGAGGGAGGGGTGGTGGGTGAGGTGGTTCTCTCCCTCCTTGGGTGGCGGTTATGGCAGAGGAGCAGCTCTGCGCCTAGCAGAAGAAGAACATGGAGGAGTGGAGGGGAGAGGTGGGGGCAGTTCTGTCGAATTTGCTTGCCGCAGAAAAAATAAGAAGGGGAGAAAAGGCGCTGGTTTTGATCAGTGTCTCTTGTGGGGGCAATCGCATCGCTCGCTCGAATTTACCTTTCCAGCTCGCTTTTATCGGAGAAGAGGTGAAGAAGGTGAAGTGAAGGACAAGGGAGGAGCACGCACGAGACGGCTTTGGGGCGCGTTAATCCCAGGGGATTAAGAGTTTAATAGTGTCATTCCCGTCATGATCACTGCGCCAGCCAGCAAGCTTT
The DNA here is from genome assembly GCA_947311845.1 of Poa pratensis. NCBI lineage: Eukaryota > Viridiplantae > Streptophyta > Magnoliopsida > Poales > Poaceae > Poa > Poa pratensis. The sequence goes on from CAMZMU010000128.1 coordinate 89,905,394, forward strand.
GGTCGAGCTTGCGGCTGCGGCATCACTTTCGCTAACCACCTCACTATATGTTGCTTGGAGAATTTCTATTGCCATTTCAGCGGAAAAAATAATGCAAGGTACAGTGTACTTTGCCATAGGCTTGACTGCTCAAACTGGGTTTAGCTATTTTTTTTTATTTTCTTCCAACTTTTTCTTGGGTATCATTTGTCCATGGTTTATACTGTACTTTATACTACTGGTATATTTTGTACTCCCTCCGTGTCAAAATATAAGTCACACTAGTCACTTACCACACATATGTATGTAGACATGTTTTAGTGCAAGATTCACTAGTCACTTACATTAATCTTGCACTAAAACATGTCTATATACATATGTGTGGTAAGTGACTACTGTGACTTATATTTTGATACGGAGGGAGTAGTATGCCTTTCTGGCGAGACGTGGCGCTTCAACCGCGACCCACTCTCTCAACAAACAGTGACCATACCGTGCCAGTGTAATTCAGGAACTATTCCGAAGATCCACTGGCGCTGCTGCAGTTGCCTGTATGAAAATCTAAAATCAAACGGATGATGGGAAGCGCACCGGAATTTGGAGGCGGTGGCGCGTCGCCTTGTGCAACTGTGCGTGCTTCCGGTTTTCCGGGGAAGAAACGCACGAACCGACACCCTACGCCTGATTAGGAAGCTAGTTTAAGTGAGAGCACCTGGGACGAGAGGGACAGGAGCACGTACCCGCGGCGAAAGCTCGCTTTGGAATTTCGTCACCGTGGCGGGCGGTGGCAGAGGAGAGGCTTGGGTGTGAGAGATGCCGGCGTAACCGGTCAAAAAAGTGGCGTAGGCATGTCTTGGTTTGGTGCGGAATGACGTCGTCTGGAGTAAAGAAAATAGGCCCATTATGTTCATACACCAAAAAATCATTGTATATGTACTCAAGCCAATAATAGGGGTCATAGTTGTCAAATAAATAAATAATAGGGGTCATAAATTAGCACAATACGAGTCGGATTTTTTTTTGTTGTATATACATGGAATTATAATTTGCTCTTGTATTCCCTCTGGAGAATTGAGCTCATACAACACCTCATTGTCTCCGGTCATATGGTCATATGATCGGTACATCCGTAATCTAGCATCCATCTTCTGCGACCGGAGGAGTAACTCTACCATGTTAGCAGTTTGTTGGACGTGTCCTATTCAGCTTCTGGACCTCTCGTTTCCTTCATGTAACAGATGTGTCTTGGTGACTCTTCATGTAACTCCTCCTGTATTTAAACTGATCGATGCAATACAAATCAAGCAGAGCGACAACTGCTATTCGCTTTCATGGTATCAGTCTTTTACGATCCTTCTCTCTATCTCAATGGCTCCCTCCCGTGAGGAACTGCCTGCTGCGGCCGAGGCCGAGGCTCGCGCCACCCTCTGGTCGCTCGCCTTCGCCATATCTAGCGTCAAGACCATCGTTCCTCTCACGCTGGATCTCGAGGCCGGCAACTATCTCGCTTGGCGTCGACAGCTTGAGATTGCCCTCACCAAGTATGCTCTTGACGAGCACATCGCTGAGCCGGTCGCCACCGAGACCTCCGTCGTCGACCCGGCGTGGCGCCGTCGCGATGCTTTGGTCCTCTCATGGCTGTACGGAGCCATCTCCCCTTCTCTCCAAAGCATGTTGCTGCACTCCTCCTCGATGACCACCGCGCGCTCCGTCTGGCAGGAGATCGAGGACATTCACCGTGACAACACCGACACCCGTGCGATTCTCCTCGAGGAAGAATTCTACAGCCTTCAACAAGGAGATTTATCGATGGCTGATTACTGCAGGAAAATCAAGGGTCTTGTTGACGAGCTCGCCGGTCTCGGCGTCACCATTGCAGACCGTAACTTGGTCCGCAAGACCCTCCGTGGGCTCAATCCTCAGTATGCCAACATGCGGATGAACTTGGGCATGCGAGTGCCCCTGCCTTCCTTCACCGAGCTGCGTTCTGCACTTCTCCTCGAGGATATGTGCTCTGGCCCATCGCACTCTGCGTTCTACGCCAGCGGCAATTCCCTCACAAAGGAAAATGAACGCCCTGGGGCCTCCTCTGTCGTGTTTCAGCAGTCCAACACCACTAACGCCTCTGGTGGTGGTAGCAGCAACGCCGGTGGACGCGGTGACAGCCACCGTAATGGCTATCGTCGCCGTAATAACAACCGCAATGGCGGCAGCGGTGGTTACGGCGCCGGAAGTGCCTACGGCAACAACAACAACACAAGGGCTGCAGCACCACAGTGGCCCTCCTTCAGCAATCCTTGGGCAGGGTCGATTCAAATGTGGCCTGGTCAGCCACTTCGACCTGGACAAGGTCTTCTCGGCCCTGGTCCACAGCGCCAAGCCTTCATCACCAATCAGCCAATAATGTCCCCTGCCGCGCCAATGTGGACAGCTCCCAGTACCGTGTTTTTTACTCCGAGCTACAACACATCTGCGCCAACTACATGGGATCAACAACAACTGATGCACTCCTTCAACACCATGACTCTCACGCCACCAAGAGCTGAATGGGTCATGGACACCGGCGCCTCGGCTCACATGACATCTGCCGCTGGTAATCTCCAATTCCATCATCCCTCTTCCGATGCACATTCTCCGGTAGTGATAGGCAATGGTTCTTTTCTTCCTGTCACATCCACCGGTCACACCTCCATCTCTACTCCCACCCAAACCTTTCATCTTAATAACGTTTTAGTTTCTCCCAACATAATTAAAAATCTTATATCGGTCCGTCAGTTTACCACTGATAATAATTGTTCCGTGGAATTTGATCTTTTGGTCTTTCTGTGAAGGACATTCGTACTCGGAATGTGATTATTCGGTGCAATAGTCGTGGCGATCTTTACCCTTTCCAGATGCCCGCCACCGTGTTTGCTGCCTCAACGACATCCTCCTCAACCATGTGGCATCGTCGCCTAGGACATATTGGTCGTGAAGCTCTTAATCATCTTGTGAAATCTTCTCACATCGCATGTAATAAAGAACCTCCTCTAGATGCTCTTTGTCATGACTGCCAACTTGGACGTCATGTACGACTTCCATTTGAGAATAATTATTCACGTGCCACCACTAAATTTGATCTTGTTCATTGTGATTTGTGGACATCACCATTTGTGATTTGTTCATTGTGATTTGGTCCTCCAAGCTACTTGTGTGCGGCGGAGGGGGGAGGGGTGGTGCCGGCGACGACTAGACTGGATAGAGGAAAAGGGCGAGTCGGAGGTGGGGAAAATGCGTTGTCTCGCCGACAGTGCTGGCACACACATGTTTTCCCTTCCGCCGGCTCCCCCAGGCGTAATCCAGTGGGCTGGGTTTGGCTTTGGCCTGGGTGAGTCGGCGCTAATTTTGGCCAAAACGGCGTTATTTGGGCCCCGGGGGGGGGGGGCGACAGGGAAGATTTCGGCGCTATTTTCGCCAAACGGCTGGAGATGCCCTTACCATTACATGTAGGCATTTGTAGATTTGAACTCTGACTACTGTTCTCCAGATTTGACGGTCCTCGTCATGCGGCAATATGGGCACATTAACAAAGTGACTGCAGGCTGGGACTTAGAGATGAACTCCTACGAACTGGACGAACAGATCTGGACAGCGATATGGAGTGAACAATGGAGTGATCGAGCTACGATCCGTTTGTATCTTCGATGAGAAAGTGTATCCATTAAGGGTGTGCTCAGTTCTGGAACCGAGTGGAATGGAATGGAACCGTTCCATTCCCAAAACCCATTCTTGCGTTCGGTTGGAGCGAGGAACGGAATTAGGTGGTTCCAGAAAAGGGAATATTCCCTCAATATTCGGAACCAACCCGTCCGGCCGATTCGGCCGGACGTGGTGGAACGGCACAATGCCTCCCTCTAATTTAATCAAGTTTAGCTATAATTAATCAAGTTTAGTAATAATTAATCAAGATTAGGAATAATTAATCAAGATTAGGAATAATTAATTAAGTTTAGCACTAATTAATTAAGTTTAACAATAATTAATCCAATTTAGGAAATAATTAATCGAGTTTAGAATAATTCCATTCTCACTCCGTTCCATTCCATTCTCATCCCATTCCAAAACCGAACACAGGGATGGAACGGTTCCGTGACAATTTTTTGTCCAAACCGAACACACGGATGAAACGGTTCCGTGACAGTGGAATGGAACGGTTCCATTCCATTCCACTCGGTTCCAAAACTGAACACACCCTAAGGAAGCGTGTTGTTCCAATTAAATGCTAAAGTGACGCACGCGTGAGCCAAAAGGGCGGGTATACGGACACAAATACAGAGACGGTATAGACCGGAATACACGTCCATACGATTGTCTCAACGATCCTCAACGTAGACTCATAATGAAGTGAACGGTGATATTACAGAGGGCATTGTGGCCGTGAGACACATGCGTATTTTCGGTTTCGGCCAAGCCTTTTTAAAGAGTGTTTATTTGGTGTTGAACTTTCGGCTCAGTTTTTTTGCCAGTCATTCTCCACTTGACCCTACCAAGTACCAACCTACGATCGATTCCCATCACAACCGTGCACCCGCCATCCGCGAGCAAAGCTACCTAGCATCCGGTAGAGATTTCTTGCTCCCGGGATTTAGTGAACCCTCTCGTAAAAAAATAGAAAATTATATTTATAAGTTTCAAAAAAATCTAGAAACAATTCTGCATGTTGCCAATGATATATCCTACAAGCGTGCAAAATCTCGGTTTAAAATATTTTCTATTCTGCTCTACACAAAAATGACAAATGTGTGGATCTAAGAATACATACTTTTAAATCTTTAAAATATAAAAGATTTGTTATTTTTGTGTAGCCCAGAATATAAAGTATTTCGAATCAAAAAAATTCATGTTTGTGGGATAGATCATTATTAACATGAATGAATTTTTTCAGATTTTTTTAAAACTTTAAAATATCATTTCCGAATTTTTTTATCCAGAGGGAGCACTGGTGCTCGTGATCAAAAGGTGTTTTCCCCCTACAAGAATAGCCCTTTCCCTTTTACCAGAATTAGCACGAGAATACGTCGAACAGCAGAATCATCGCTGGTATAAAGTATCCGCTGTCCCATCTCCCCTATTTCTTTGGGTGCAACACAGCAACTAATTAGGCCATCGATCTCAGGAAGCGTGTTGTTCCAATTAAATACTGAAGTGACGTCACGCGTGAGCCAAAAGGGCCGGTATACGGACACAAATACAGAGATGATATAGACCGGAATACATGTTCATACGATTGCCTGAACGATCCTCAACGTACACTCATAATGAAGTGAACGGTGATATTGTAGAGGGCATTGTGGCCGTGAAACACAGCGTATTTTCGGTTTTGGCCAAGCCTTTTTAAAGCTTCCATGACTTTGAGTCACTGGGGATGGGCCCCACGAAACACGGGACCCACTTGTCAATGACTCAAAGTCACCTTAGACTAAGTCAGAGAATTCCCGCCGTTTTAAAGAGGATTTATTTGGTGTTAAACTTTCGGCTCAGTTTTTTTACCAGTCATTCTCCACTAGACCCTGCCAACCTACGATCGATTCCCATCACAACCGTGCACCCGCCATCCGCGAGCAAAGCTAGCTAGCATCCCCCTACAAGAATAGCCCTTTTCCTTTTGCCAGATTTAGCACCAAAATACGTCGAACAGCAGAATCGTCATCGCCCGTATAAAGTATCTGCTGTCCCATCTCCTTTTTTTTTGTGCAACACAGCAACTAATTAGGCCATCGATCGCAGGTTTGCTCGCATATATACCCCAAAAAGCAAACGGAAAAAAACGCCCGACCACTCATCATCTCCACCGCACCTCGGTTGGCATCCCTGATCGGGGAATAGTTCCTGGTTAACGAGAAATCGTCGTCCCCATGCATCCACCTGGCCCTTATCGTGAATCACGATGTTCATCCAGCTCAGGACACCCGGATATGGACAGGCACCGTGGAATCATTACTCCCCGGCTAATCATCATGCCCCACCGGATTTATATGCTACTGCTAACACTCACTCATCAGCACATAATCCATCCCCTACGCCCGAGCTAACTATACTACTAATGGTAGCTAGCAGGATCAATCAACCAGGCAATGTAGGATACTCGATTGATAGCTTAGGGGTACGATCAAGTATATCATTATCCATGTCGTCCCTGACGCCGAAACTTCACCAAGAAACTGATCGATCGTCGGTCGTCGCCGCAAGTATGTAATTCAACTTGCTCTCATGCGGAGTGGGTACTCCGTACGTAGGCACCGAAAACGCTCGTGCTGGGTGCTGTTGGAGGACGGCGACCATGTGACCACCGCGTTTCATGAGGCTGGGGTCAGCCCCTGCATTGACCTCCGGGGAAGAAGACGCCGCTGCCAGTTGCCACCCGAAGGGCACGACGGCGACGGGTTATATAAATGTCGGTGTCTGCGTTCGTATGTCTGTCTGTCTATGCGGGAATGTTTTGGAGGTTGAGCTAAAAAGAAACTGCGATTAGCATGTGCAAACCTTGTTGGACCATGTGGCTGTGTGTTCTGCAACTGGGAGGTAGATTAACAACCAGAGGGTAGAGGCCCGTTGGCGGAAGTGGAAATGGAAAAATGAAAAAGATTGGGGTGAGAGAGGCTCGAACTCTCGACCTCAGGATCACTCGCTTTAGCTATGAGACCTACGCGCTAGCCAACTGCGCCACCACCCCGTTGTGGCTAATCACTTCTACTTGTTCAATTCTTCGATACGTAACCCGACAGACGCTTGAACTGGCAGCTTTGTAAGGAAACCAACCGTGGCATCTTTCCATTGTATAACCTGTCAGAATCTGCTTTCGAAAAAGAAAATATGTCGTATGGGCTTTTCCATGGACAAAAAAGGATGAGTGAACGAACGGAGCACAAAAAAAGTAGAGATAAAAGATGGGTGAATTCATTTCTTCCATGGGTAAACCTGGCAAACACTTGAACTGGATTTTAGAGCAAACCAACCGTGGGAACTTTCCATCTTGTAACTTGTAGGAATCTTCTTTTGGGAAAGAAACTATACCGTATCTACTTTGCCATGGATAAAAATGGATGAGTGAACGAACGGAGCCTCAGAAAAGTTGAGATAAAATTCGACAACAATACCCAGCACGAATTGCTCAAAGTGATGTAGACCCTTTTATTCTGTAGCGCCTCTTGGCTGTTCTTTTAGGTGCCTCTGGGCTGTTGTTAGCACCGCAGGATCTGGGCTTGTTTGTCCTCAGGTGACTACACGTCGCAAGGTACGACCCGACGCACTCAATTTCCACCCATCACGGCCCACTAACAGTCGCATAAAACAACCCATGCCTTGATCCATCAAGCGCTGGGCTCCCGGTACAACTCAGTCGCCTGCTTGAATTATCGCTGCCGGCAGCTGAAAAAAAAACTACAACGCCCCTCTGTGTAGTACTTCCGTTTGGTAACGGGGACACTAACCACCGGTTATTGCTATACCCTAAACGTCCCCACGAAACAAAGTTTTTCCTGTCCCCATCCCCAATAATTGTCACGGGACAGGTTTCATACCATAACCACTATCCAGCGGGTAACAAATAACCAAAGAGCAACAATTCCTCTGTACTAGCAAAGAAATAAAACAGATATGAGCGCAAGCATAATATAGTTAATTGTTCACAAAGGCACGCAACCACAAATAGTTAATTGTTCGACACATACATGCCATAAGAAATAGTTCGAATTTAGCCATTACAATACGTAAATGGGCTGTTCAATATTCTCACAAATGCACATCTAATCATCGCACAATATCCAAACCTCAAGGAATGGCTCACCGGTTTGGACTTGGGGTAGCAAGGTGGGTCTTGCGGCTGGCACCAATGGAGATGGCCGTTGGAGAAGCTACTGCCCGGCGTGGAGGACGTTGGGCGGCACCTTGACGACGACCGGGGGTGCTCTCGCTGTCTGGATGGCGGAGGCGGTTGATGATGGAGGAGGCAGTGTGTAGAGCCCCAGGGCTGGCGGGGATCTCGGTGGAAGGTCGCCCGGTACTGGTTGATCGACGACGAGTTCTGGATCAAGCCGATGCTCGGTGGCACCTGACACCGCAGCGAGGTCTAGGGACCCCATCTCCATCGGAGGAGTAGACAAACTGGATGTGAGTGGGACGAGCTCGCTGGGCGTCGTTGTTCTTGCTGTGGGCATGCCACGGTGGGTAGGGTCGATGTGGAGAGTGGCGGCGGCCGACGCTGGATCAAGCCGATGCTCGATTGCTGTGGACGGCGACGACTGAAGAAGGATGATTTGGTGGGTGTGCGATTGAGGGCGTGTGGGCGACGGTGCGTGTGGTGGAAGGCGAGGGTGACGGCGGCCGGAGTTAGGTCGGAAATCGTGGCGGTGGTCGGGAGTCGCGGGTGGGAGGGAAAATGATGGGTTGAAGTGGAGAATGAGAGAGGGGTTTGCGGCTTGCGTGTGGCGTGCTGGCGGTGGTGAAGAGGAAAAGAGAGGAGATGCGCTTGCGTTACGGTTTCCATGTATAGATACATACTCTATGTATCTGGGGTCCCACATGTCATACATGCTATCGGTGACTAAACGGGAAGCAGGTATGGTTAGCTATAGACTACACCCGACACCCATTGGGGATCAATCTGTGCCTAATAACATCCCCACGGGAATCAAATCTCCTCCATAGGTGAATTAACCATCGGGTTTCTATCTCGTCGTGAACTTCTTATAAGCTAGGTGCGCAGGAAAAAAATAACTTACGGGTGGTCGACTCAGTCGAATAGTTTAAAAAACCAGACCGGACCGGCGACCCTTCCGGTTTCTTAAGCGCACTGGACCGCCCCCGCCAATGGACCGGAATAAACCGGTCGGACCGGCGGCAGTTGAACCGGCTGAGAGGAGATATTCCGTTGGGAAAGAAAAATTAGCGGCGGTTGAACCGGCTGAGAGGAGATATTCCACTGGGAAAGAAAAATTATTCGTGAGAAGCAGGATTCGATTTCTTAAGCGCACTGGACCGCCCCCGCCAATGGACCGGTCGGACCGGCTGAGAGGAGATATTCCGCTAGGAAAGAAAAATTAGCGGCGGTTGAACCGGCTGAGAGGAGATATTCCGCTGGGAAAGAAAAATTATTCTGAGAGGAGATATTCCGCTGGGAAAGAAAAATTAGCGGCGGTTGAACCGGCTGAGAGGAGATATTCCGCTGGGAAAGAAGAATTATTCGTGAGAAGCAGGATTCGAACTCAGGATGCACTGCTTCAGGGGCGTAGGTGCTTCAGTTTCCACAGTAACCAACTCAGCTATGCTCTGTTGGTGTCCAGCATGGAGAAATAGGTCTATTTCACCAAGTTTACGTACTATATTAGGATAGATAACACTACATTTTGTACCAATTGAACCGGCAATCGAACCGATCGAACCAGCGGTTCAACCGGGTGAACCGCGAACCAGAGGCGTGGCTGGTTCATTCACTGGTCCGGTTTTTTAAACTATGCTCAGTCGACGCACTCATCCGTCCGTATCGAGAGGCACGAGCTGAAATGAACCGGCCCGGTAGGCACAAACCGGCGCTAAAAGTTTTATCAACACTGAAAGCGACGGCCTGAGCCAACCTCGTTGACAACGAGCAGGTCATCGGCCGGGCTCTCCGACTTTCTTGCTCGGATTCGGGCTCACGCTGAGCCCGGCCAGTGGTCCGACTCTCTTGCTACCACTCGGGTTCCCGATGAGCCCGGCTCTGCGTAGAACTCTTTTTTGAACGGACCAGTGCAACGGGCCATCCATCCCTGCCACACGTCCGCCCGTCCAATTTTGATCGGGCAGTACGCCTCGGGCTCGGCCGCTCCGACATGCGCGCTCATCCAAATTCCCTATATATACAATTTGAAATGAAGCACAGTGCAACTACCTCTTGCCTTCTCTCAGCCGATCGACCAGCTATAGCTTCAGGCTGCCCAACACAGAACGAGCCATTTCTGGAATTCCGATCGCCCCCCGATGGATGCCGCCATTGCCCTCGACACCGAACCCGGCAGCACAGTTGCCGATATAGTGGACGCGAGCCACGACCCAACGAAGCTGCCTCGTGCCATGGTCACCGGCGGGGTCGGCGAAGCCGCGGCGGCGCTGTACCTGGCGCTGTTCAGGACTCCGGGAGGCCTGTTCGTCCGGACAAGCTCCATGTTCTACTCCTACTATGGTATCCTCGTCGTCATCGTGCTCTTTGGGCTCGTGGAGGCGTGGGCGGGGCTCTGGGTGTCGCACGACCCGCTCCGTCGGCGTGCCGTCGGGATGACGGTGCTGTGGGCGTCGGTTCTTCCGCTGCTCTTCTTGGCCGGTGTCGCTGGCCATGCGATCCTCGAGTAACAATGTGCGTGCGTGCAATCAGCCGATGCTTGTTGCCTTGTTGCATTAATTTGCATTATGTGCGTAATTTGTAATTTGTGTACTCACACATGCGTGTCTATATAAAGCTACTCTATATCTTTCTAATGTTGGACTTTACATTAGTCTGTCAGAGAAGTATGGATCGACTCCGTGATAAAAAGAAGAGTAAATTTTACTCCCATCAATCATATTTATGTGTCGTAGGAATTGAACTGACCACCTACAATTTACTAGTACAGTCCACGACACTTTTTTAGGATCATAGGGAGTACATTTTTACAACCTACGTATACATTTGTGACACAAATTATCTTATTTAATCAAAATAATATAGACTACCTATTTTAGAAATTGTGTACCCCTTATTTCTGATGTATGTCCGCTGGGTAAGATGTGAAGGGATGATTGAGATTGAAAATGTGAGGACGGTGATGAGAATTGGAACAAATTTACAAGAGAAGGCTGGATATGATCACCGGCGATGTCATCCTAGCTTTACAAAAGAAACAGCGCCAAATTGCCTAAGACGTCCGTTTTACCTAGAAAAATATTCAAAATGCCAAAATGAGGCAAAAACCATGTTCAATTTTGTTTAGATGGGGTATGTCAATATAGTTCTCACCAAATGGGATAATATATGTCACAGAAGCTGCACGACTATGGGATCAAAAATGGAATTCACTAAAAGAATAGATTGCCATTTCTCGGTTTCCTTTGCTTAAACATTTTTTGTGAGGTGCACGTCATTAAATCAATTGTAAAAATGTTCCCACAGGGTTGTGATACCACAACTTGCCGCGAGGCGGACTCATTTTGATACAACTAGTTGTATATCAAGACGATTTAGTCCACTAACTTGTAATGACAGGTAAATTAGTCTAAATTAGTCCGAATTAGACATTTGGCAGTAGTAATTTTGCAAAATCGAACACAAAACTCGATGTGCTTACTCAATCCAGTTCTCAAACTAAACTGGGTCGCATCGACCAGGAATTTTAATTTGCATACTACCTCTATAGTAGAAAGTCAGTATACAACGTACGACACTTTTTCCGAATCAGACGAGTATCTCTTTCATCAGATTCCTTCGGAATCAAGGTGATAATACAAATTTAAGCCTGAAAACATCCGGGGAACCATTTTCAAAATCCCTCACAAGAGCCATGAAATCATTTTCTATCCAATCCCACAAGATTTGATACAAAATTGAAAAGGCAAGGCGTAGGACCAAACAAACACTAAAAGTTTTATCAGCACTGAAAGCGACGGCCTTGTGTTCAAAAGAAAAAGAGCGGCGGCCTGAGCGTATCTCGTTGACGAAGTGCAGGTCATCGGGCTCCGTCTCGGGCTCTGGTATAGCTCTCGGCCAGTGATCCGACTTTCTTGCTACGACTCGGGCTCACGCTGAGCCCGGCCAGTGATCCGGCTTTCTTGCTACTCCCTCCGATCCTTAATAAGTGTCGGTAGTTATTCACAAATTTGTACTTGGCTAGTAGTTTCTCTCCGACACATTCTGTGGACAGGAGGTAGTACGATTCGGGCTCATGATGAGCCCGGCTAGTGTTCTGCCTACGTAACGTAACTGGCGTGGCACTCTTTTGCGACGGGCCATCCCACGTGCGCCCTTCTTCCGATTTCGATCGGGCAGTAGGTTTTCGGGCTCGGCCGCTGGGACATTCGGGCTGGCCCCTTGTCATGCGTCGTCTCTATATACTAGATTCCTTGGCGCGGCTTGCCGCGCGCCACCTGCCGTTGACAGTTGTTTTCAGTTTGTAAAGCACTATACCAAACAATCATGATATACGTTCATAGTAAAGCACAGCAACAGCTATACCAAACATACATAATTTGCGTAGCAAAGTTTCATAGATTCATAGGAAAGTACATTAGTCTTACATAGATAAAGTTCACACACATAAGGTAAGCAGGGTCTTAATTACAACACGTCGATCATTACTTAGATCATTAAATATAGGTTTTTTTTTGAATTTTTTGAATTTGATCATTAAATATAGGTGGCGGCACATAATTATAGTGGGTAGCTCGATTAGCTGATAAGTAGGCAGCGGCGTCTGATGGAGAGGTAGGGTAAACAGAGATGGCCGGATGACTGATGAAGAGCACGCCGGACCATCTACAGGGAAATATGATTAAGGGCGCTACCTCAATGATAGAGAAAACCAATAACAAAAGGCATAAGCAAACTGTCTACTCGATATCACAAACATAGGTCAACTGCTTACTCAGAAGCCACTTGGTTGACTATGTACTCCTTACTGACATATGCACCATTATTCAAAATCTAAACATAATAAGAATTGCAATGTCTGTTCCTGATTTCATGCCCTGGTTTAGATTGCTTCTTTCTCTGTCCAACGGTTTGCAGAGATGTCTGTCTGCGCCTAGAAACATTTGTCATAGAACATGGTTCAGCAAAGGAGTTTGCAAATACAATGGACAAACTGATAAATGCGATCTAGTTTCAGGCAAGAAAGAACGTACGCCTTATATGTTGAAACCGTCGAAGATGATGGCGGTGGTTCCTTTGGATCATCAATCACAGCTGAAGCAAGCCGATGTGACAGTTAAGAAAACCCCAAGAAAAATAAGCAGGTTGAGTAAAGACAATGTTGAGAAAATAAACCTATCGTTCAATTATCAAACTAATATAGGCATTGGCAAGCACTCTGGTTTTCTATGGGCAGTATGATTTATTCAATTATTGATGTTTGACAAATCAAGTGCCAACATTCTAAAACTAAAATTCTGTGAAAATGCAAACCTAGGAACACATCAATTTACAACAGAGAACCAGATAGCTAATTGTTGGAAGCAATGAGAAATGGATAAACGATTCTCCATCTGATATGATATTCAACGAATCTCCTACCTTAGAAGTCAGGGAAACAGATTTGTGAAATTTAAATTAGTAAAAGTACGGATCACATCAGACTGGGTGTAGGGAAACCCGGTTTACCTAAGAATGGTGCAGAGACAGCAAGATCGCCAGTGTTGACACCGTGCTCTGGGCAAGAATATCCACCCCTATGCGGTGTGAGGTTCTGACTAACCACCGCGAAATCCACACCATTAGCCTCCAGTCTTAGCTCAGCATTTGCCAGAAAACAAACTCAGCGAAGAACATGAGCTAGCAGGACGTCCTGAATGGAGGGTAGCAAAATTTGTGAGAATTGTAAGAGAAATAATTTCAATCATCTAATCATTTTTTCCTTCACGAAAATGCTAAATGTATTTCCATTAAGAACTCGCCTTTTTATTTAGTTCGAAGTATCTTTTGGTACGGAATGTAATTATTAGATCAAAATCCTAGCAAAAGTGGAATATGTTTTAGAAACCCAACTAAAGGTACCCTGTATATGAAGTCATCAGAACTGCTAACATTGCTAGAAAAAATGGTTAAGCTATTTTCAGTAAGAATCGCCTTTTAATACTTTTATTTTCATAGTTCTTTTTCATAAGTAATATAAGTCATCAGATCAAAAAAAATTGATCATGCATCTAGCACAAACCAAAATAAGCTATGTACGAAGCAACAGTAAGATATATATTTTTTAAAAACACAACAATTGTTAGCCACAGATTCGAAAATTCAGAAAACAACTTATGGTACCCTGTATATGAAGTTATCAGAACTTACATGAAGTCATCGGAACTGCTATTGCTAGAAAAAAAATGGTTAACCAATTTTCAGTAAGAATCAGCTTTTAATAATTTTATTTTCGAAATTATTTTCATAAGTAATATAAGTCATTAGATCAAAATCTCTGATCATACATCTAGCACAAACCAAAATAACCTAGCAAGAAGCAATAGTAAGATATATTTTATATAACAAAAATATTTAGCCACGAATGACATTAGCGGTGCCAAAATGTAGAAACACCTTGTGGCAGCATCAGTTACCCATGGATGCGTCACGTGTGAACAATTTGTGTCATGGAGAAATATCACCGGTTGATTACCAAATTTAGGAGGTCGGGTTGTTCCTGAATCACATGAAGCCGCCATGGAAGTCTTCTGCACCGGTGAGCAGTCAGTAGTAGCATCATTGCTTCGTCCGTTTACTGCCCAAGCCGCGACGGTACTCCTCACCGAAGTTACTAAGGAAATAAAAGGATCAAAGAACAGAGAAATGCAAATACGGCAGTTTGCGCACTGAGAGAGGTAGAGGGAGACGAACCTGTTTTCCGTGTTGTAGAAGGTGATGACGGGAGGAGGGCAGTGGACTGGTGAGGATCACCGAATCTGGATACAATTTCCATATAATGAAATACAATAGAGATTAGTACAGCAAATGAATGGTAAAGATGAACATTAACCAAGTAAGCTAGCATCAACTATTTGTGCAAGCGATTGACTACAACTAACAGAACGAATGGATATCACCAGCATATCCCCATAAGTGCATGTGTATCTATGGAAAATAGCAGCAAACTATATTTGAAACCAAATCTAAAAATGATAAATTGTTGGTAGCAGAATTATATCACAACACTATCTCCTTTGCCATGAACAAAATCTGCAGATTCAGTACCTATTTCAAATGCATTGAGTGAACATACATATAATTAATGTCATGTGTTGTGCGCAAGGGAGGGAACTCCACACGGTTGGGGATGACGCTAGCGACCTCCTCCTTTGTAGATTCAACACCACCATGCTTGTCCACACAACTGCAGTCCAGAAGAACACTCAACTGCAGCAAACAAAAATTCAGAAATTCGTAGCAAGACAGCAACATCCAAGCCCTGGAACTGCCTGTTGCCACCAGATATGCTTATAAATGTTGCACTGCTTGTGTAGCTGCTGGACGGGATTCATCTATTTGAGCCGGGATTCATCAATTATTTACAAAACCATCAAGATGGCTACAGCAAGATGCTATGAAATATCTTACACTATATTTGCAAAAAATTAACTTTAAGCTTCTGAACCAACAGTAGCAGCAAAGATCTATTAAAATGCCATCAATCATATCATACAGATATAAGGCCACCATCATAAGATTTGACAATTATGTAGAGGACCACACACAGTCCAACTGCTTAACCAGAATCAGAACTATTTATTATGATTTAAAATCACCGTTTTAGTTGTTTCAACATGATTTTCCTGTCAAATACTAATCATACCATGTGGAGATTCACTGTTGTAAGTTAAAGGTAAAATTCATTTACCTGCTGTAAAATTGGTAAACACATATGCGTCAGTAGAATTCCACACTTCATTGAGCTCCACTTTGAATAATATATGAAGAGGAAAACCCTACAATGTACAAAATTTAGAACATTGACTTCAAATTTTACAAATGATTTCAGAAAAATAGTAAGAAGTTGAAGCATAAGTAGATTGAAATATCATCAGACAAAAGTCTGAATCTGCACAAAATTCTAAGTAACATTTACTTTAAGTATGAGAAATATTATATAAAATTTAGAACATTGACCTCAATCCTAGGAATGTACACCACATCTCCTGTATGTGACTGTCATTATAACAGCTTTCAAGACACCAGCATGATTCAAGATTAACCAAACGTGTGCCATTGCACAGATCAGCAGACTGACTTATATTTCTAGGAAACACAATTGGAGAACCTTCCTTGGTAATTTTAATAACTGAAGCTAGTTTTGGTAATTTTAATAACTGAAGCACAAGTATTGTGAAAAGAATTTCCAGAATAACAGGTTTCTCATTATAAACATGGCACTACTACACATCCATCTGAACTTGTTCCGCCTTACAAATTTTAGGCAATATTAACCTGCAGTTGTACCTTAATTGTACCTGAAATTAGTAATCACCTCAAATTTTAAAATTGCATGATCCCTTGTTTCCTATTCCCATAATATGATAACTAATAGGTGTTTTTATGTTACTCTAAATAATATATGCAGGCGTTCCTCCAAAAATATTCCTTATTAATTATGGCATGTTTATGGCAATAAGATACTGATACCATGTTAAGTAGTAAAGAGGGGTGAGTATAAAAAAGGTGCCAAATGGAATGAACTTACTATGGCTAGAGGTTGTTGTCTGGACGTGGTGAGATGCCTTGTCGTTGACCATTACAACACGGGCACCTCACATCTCCTCGGCTCGGTGACCTCTTTTATCTCTTGAGCAAATCTGTACAGAATTTTTAGCATTGACTAAAATGCTTAGAAATAATTTGAGAACGCTAGAGTAGGAACCTGAGCTATAAGTTGATTTATGGTGCGAATTTCAGAAAAAATATAACATATGTTGTGAGTTTTTAGAAATGATACCATAAAAAGGATATAAGTTGATTTCAGAAATGATATCATACGGACGTACTGGCTGTAGCTAAATTCAGAAGGAAAAAAAGTTATTGAGTAGAAAGAATATTACATATATTAATCTTTGCCCAGCTGCACACTTGCCTATTAATCGAACAGCTTGTAGGCATATATGCATATATTGGACAGAAGCTACACAAAGAAAGATGAAAGAATTAAATAATAGCATATTAGTGGATGAGAGAAAAGACAGATCTGCAGGAACAATTGCAAACCTCGTTCCTGGTATTGTGCTGCCCAATTGGTCATGGAGGTACCTGATTGAGGAAAGGATACAGTTAATCCCACACAGAGTGCAGAGAGGGAGAGAGAGAGGGATGGAGCTCGAGCATATGTGTTGCCTTACCGACGCAAGGAGGATGGCAAGGTAGACGGAGAGTGAGTGCAGCAGCTGTGCGAGCTCAACGGAGAGAGAAATCGCCTGAGAGGAGTGGGTGGCAGCGGGAGACAGGTCGACGGAAACAGCGCCGTGGCTGGACGTCTCGGGCGCGTGCTCATCTTGCGACGCATCGAGGAAGACGGCCGCTGGTGCCGCTTCGTCGGCCGTCTCGGCTGGAGGATGGAGAGGCGGAGCACAGCAGCAGCCCGCGCTCCTCGGGTTGAGCGGCGAGGAGGCAGAGACGGAGCGAACCCGACGTAGCAGCGGCCGGCTACTGCTCCGCACGACGATGGCGACGGCTCGAGGTGTGCGGTTCCCCGGCGATGGCGGACGCCATGACCTGGTGCAGATCGAGGAGGAGCCGACCGGTCTCAGATCGGAAGCTGCTCACCTCAGCTCGAAGTCGGGGTGCAGCAGCGGCCGGTGCTCCTCCTGCCGGCAATGGAGGAGAGCGCAGGCGCAGCGACCTGTGCTCCTCCTTCCATCTCGCGGGGTGCGGTTGCGGACGCTGGGTCGTCGTGCGGTGCGACGGGAGAAGCGCCAAGGAAGAGGAGCGCGCGAAAAGTGGGTGGCGGCGGGAAGCACAGGGAGAAGGAGGGCTTGACCTAGGAGGCGGCGGATCTGGTCGATCTTCCGGCCATGTCCATGGCGGCGACGATCTTGGAGGTGGGCGGCGACTGGCCTTGGATGGGGTGGCCGAGAGCAGGTAGGGCTCCAGCAGCCTAGCAGGAGCTTCGTCGTCGTTGTGACGATGGCTTGGCGGCGGTGTGCGGCGAGCCCGGGGGAGCGGCGACGGGGTGAGAGAGAAAGGGGATCGGGCGAAATGGCGCAGCGCGGTCGTCTCCCCGACGGACGCGAGGGCTAGGACGCGAAATGACGATACTACCCCCACGGGGCAGCAACATCTACACCGTGCGCGGATCAAGCCACGCCGGCTGACACGCGGGCCACACACAGGACCGGCCCACATCACAGCGCGCGCGAAAAACGGTCACCGACGACGCCACCCGTTCTGCCTCTGCCAAGCGGGACCGGCAATATCTGGACCCAGCGTCAGTGAGACATGTATGCAGTAAAAAAAGTAAGGCAAGGAATACCATGGCAAGAAACACACACCACGACGGCGCTGGAACGGGTGAAAAACGACGGACGGTCGAGATGCGCTGTGAGGGACGATCCGACGGCCGAAAATCCCTGATCGCTGAGGAAGCCCCTTGAGGTCTCCCGGTTTACCTCTGTGGATACAGTTTAAAACGAAACACAGTGCAACTAACACTTGCCTTCTCTCAGCCGATCGATCAGCAATAGCTTCAAGCTGCTACAGTTTAACAAGGATCGCCGCCGATGGATGCCGCCATTGCCCTCGATACCGAGCTCGGCAACGGCAACATCAACACACTGGCCGACATGGTGGACGCGAGCCACGACGCGACGAAGCTGCCCGGTGTCATGGTGACCGGAGGGGTCGGCGAAGCCGCGGCGGCGCTGTACCTGGCGCTGTTCAGGACGCCGGCGGGCCTGTTCGTCCGGACAAGCTCCCTGTTCTACTCCTACTACGGTGTCCTCGCCGTCATCGTCCTCTTTGGGCTCGCGGAGGCGTGGGCGGGGCTATGGGTGTCGAACGACCCGCTCAGCCGGCGTGCTGTCGGGTTGACGGTGCTGTGGGCGTCGGTTCTTCCGCTGCTCTTCTTGGCCGGTGTTGCTGGCCATGCGATCCTAGAGTGACACGATAGAAATCACCGAGTGCTGTTTCGACATTTGCGCTTCTTGCTAGCTTCCTAGGTGCGTGCAGCGTGCGTGCAATCAGCCTGATGCATGTTGCCTTGTTGCATTAATTTGCCTGTTCTACGTGCAGTCAGCTACTCTTCATCTTTCTAATGTACTCCGTAGAACATTACTGTGATAAAGAGAAGAGTGAATTCCACATTTTACCCTCTATTTATACATTTGTGACACTAAACCTTATCTAACAAAAATCATATAGATTACCTATTTTAGAAATTTTAGACCCCCAGTTTGTCATGTATGTCCGTTGGGTAAGGTGTGAAGTGATGATTGAAATTCGAAAATGTGAGGACGACGATGAGGATTGGGACAAATTGACAAGAAAAGACCGGATATGATCATCCATGATGTCCTCCTAGCTTTACATAATTTTTCGCGCCACATTGACCTGACACGTCGGTCTTATAATCGCCATTTTAACATCTATCATAAGTACTTAAAGCCTGGATTCGGCCTTTAAAAAAAACTTAAAGCCCAGACAAGGCGGTTTGTGGCTGGCGAGCGACCAGTCAACTAGGCAGGCATGCACAGGAAGAAGCATCGCTGGTCATGTGCACGGGGATGACGATGTAGGCCTGTGTGGCCAACGACCTCGTGAAATCCGATGCATGGTTTCAGCCCTACGACGATGGTCATGGGCGGTCTCCTCGTCGTCGGCACCTCGATTACTTCATGTTCATCAGGAAGAACGACATGCACAGGGAGGGACGACAAGCACACCGATTGCCCGGCTCGCCGCCTTTAAGAATCCATATCACCGTCGCAGAAGGAAAACACAGTAGCTTACCTTTGTTTACTAGTAACCACCACATAGTAAAAAGATCCTCCCCCTTTTTGGGTGCGGTGTATAAATCCCCTGACTTTGTTTATGTACCCCTTTAGGTCTTCTTTGGTTCAAATGAATTGTATATGATTCATGATTTTTTTCTGTAAAGTCCTTTCGATTAGGAATGAATTCTCCAAAAAATATGGATTGCTTTTTTACGCTACAATCCTACAAAGTGTTCAGCAAGAGGGGACACCTTTTAGAAAATTCGATGTGTTTATGACAACCATGACATTACTCAATCACTCTAGAAGTTTCCTAGTTTTTTCTCCGGTGCAACCAAACAACACATGCTACCAATTTCTGCGTTTTTAGTTCCTGTAGAATTTCAACTGCTATGACATTTTATTTATGCAATATTTGTATTTATGTGTTTTTTTCGGATGCTGCAAACCAGAGCCCTTATTAGTGAAACGTGGTTAATTCTTTGAACTTCCCCCGCAAAAAAAAAACCTCTGAAACTTTCGTACCGTACAAATTCAGAGAGCTCTACTTTTTACAAGCAGGAACTTTGATTCCGGGGCTGGGCACCCGGCCAGCCAGCTTTGTACGGTGTCTGGCTGTAGGCTGTGCTCGGCGCCTCGGCAGTATCTCCAACTTGTTTTTTGTTGGAACTACTTTCTCTGTATTATATTATAAGATATTTTACATATTTCACTACGAATTACATACAGAGCTAAATAAGTTAATCTACAGAGTAAAGTACGTCTATATACATATATGCGTTTATTGTTTATATTAGAATATCTAAAATATTTTATATTAGGTACAGAGGGAGTACTTGACATTCTAATTTTTTCAAGAATACAAAGACGTCTCTAGGACGCGTTTACTCTACGAGGGGCAAGCGTCAGATTTGTTCTTCTTCTATGCTGACATCAACGAGCAATAATACTAGTCATCAACAGGTAGTTCCTTATTCAGATTTTTTCTTCTTTTTTGCTGACATCATAGAGCACTAATCCTAGTCTCTCAAGTTCGGGCCAAGAGCTGTTAAAGAAAGCCCGAGCTAGCATTGCAACGATGATCTCTGGCCTTCTTAATAAAGAGATCACGCAAAAGTCAGCATGTGTATCCGACTGCCGGGCTCGGGTTCGGCCTCGGGCTCGGGCCTTTCTTGTGGAATCCCCGCAGAATCTCTTATATAAGAGTTCACGTGCTCGTTCCCCTCCTTTCAAATGTACGAGTGAGCATAGAGCAGAGCACTACAGAGCACGCAATGGACTGTGTCACCATCCAAGTGCCAGCAGCAAACCCAAGCTCAACCGTCGAGGACATGGCCGACGCCGCCCGCGACAACACGAAGCTACAGCGCGCACTGGTCGGCAGCGGTGGCGCCAAGTCCTCTGCCGCGCTGTTCCTCGCCTTCTTCAGGGCACCGGGCGGCGTGTTCCTCCGCGATAAGCTGCTTCTCGACGCGTACTACGTGATCCTCGCCGCCATCGCCGTCTTCGGCGCGATGGAGGTGGCCGTGGGCTTCTGGGTCACCGGCGATCCGCAGCGCCGGCGCTGCAAGGGGAAGATGGTGATGTGGGCGTCCGTCGTGCCATTGGTGCTCGTCACCGCGCTCGGTGGTTTCGCCGTGCTGAAATAGCTGCTCTGCCTTGTTCCTGCTTGCTGCATACTGCAGTTCCACCTGATGTTTGATGTCTCTGCATGCATACATTTAAAAAGTGGCATGTGTTATTGTGCGCGAGTGTGCCAAACGTGCGAATGTTGGCAAGTCGTCGTGCAGGGCGTGCAACTTGCACATTTTCGTGTGTGTATGATTATGTCGCGAGTCCCTATGTGATTTCTGGATCAGTCTACTGGCGGTGTCAAATACTGGAATGCGTGTTTCGAACTTTCGATTAGGCAAGTTCTCTTTGTGTCAGGGCACAGCCGTCGGTGTTTGATCATAGGCCGAAAATGATATTTACAAGGGCATAGGGCGCGCCCTTGGCCAATCTGGACCGTCCGTTTCGGACATCCGAGGACCCAGATTCGCCGTTGACCGCGGACAAATTTTATTATGAGAACAGACGCACGTTCGTTGACAAGTTCGAAATTTTAACTAAACTAAAACATAAAACAGACTCGATTAAACTGATAGATCGAACTAAACTAAACTAAACTGATCTAGTAGTCAAAGTCGGAGTCGAAGTTGGAGTCCTCCGATGTGTCGGAGATGTCGGAGAACAGATGCTCCCACCTAGGGTCTTGCTCGACCCAGGTAGTGTGGTTGAGCTGCACCTCCGCCGCGGCCTTGCGCCTCCGCCGCTCGGCCCGGAGCTTCGCCCGTTCCGCCGCTTGCGTAGCCCAGAACTCCTCCTCGACGGCGGCTTCTTTCGGGTGGCGCTGGCGCCAGTACGCCACCAGTTGCTCGTCCCTGTCCGCGACAAGGAGGCGGTCCTGGGTCCGGCGGTGGGCGCTCCGCTCTTCGGCGGTGACGAGGCGTGGCAGAGGCGCCAGATCCTGCACCTGCTGGACGGTGTGGACGTCCGTGAAGTTCATTTGGCGCCGGGGCCGGCCGAGGCGCCATGCTGTCGCGTCGTAGGCGCGGGCGGCCTCGTGCGCCGTCTCGAACGTCCCGAGGGAGATCCGCTCGTCGCCGGAGCGGATCTCCGCGTAGAACGCGCCGTTCGGCCGCGCGCGCACGCCGCGGTAGCCGGACTGGCTCCTGCGGCGCGGAGGCATGGTGGCGACGGCGCGGTGGCGGCGGCTGGCGGTGGCGGATTCCGAGCGGTTGCGCGAGCGGTGGCGAGAGAGGGAAAGCGGTTGGGAAAGTAAGGAGAGACGCGTGGAGTGAGCGCGCGCTGGACGCGGGGCGAGTTATTTAACGCGAAAAGTAGCGCTTTGGCCAACGCGCGCTTCGGTTTTCCGAGCGCGTCTTTTTTTTCCCGCGGATGAAATGGGCCCGCGCGCGGAAAAAAGCCGTTATCTAGCGCGCGTTGGAGATGCTCTTACCATCTTTATCACAACTAATTCCGAAAATACTTGTTGCTCACGGTGCTAGCTAGGCATGCGCTTAGAAATCGACGAGTGACTAACACCGTTTCAATTCGACGGCAAGATGGGATGACCATGTAGTCATGTGTACAATTGTACAAGCAAGGTCCCGCTCATTTGTCCTTGCCGATTCTAGTCACCAACTAGTTGTAATCGGCACGGCGACACGCCGCGCCCTTCATGACAAATCTGATGTAAGGTTTGTTTTTGTTTTAGTGCCACAATATATATTGTAAATAAGTGTTGACGTTTTGATTTCTGTAATGCATTTAGTACTGATATTAGTTGAACGAGTTGAATTTTGTGTGGCGTCACCGCACGCTTGGTGAGATTTTTATGTGCATTTTTTTAATTCGGCCAAATGTTTGCTAAATTGGAATTTGCAAACATGTTTTTTTTGTTACGAATAGTAAGTATTTTTTGTGTGGACATTTTTTATATGTTGTGTGCAATATTCTAGTGTTTGGTGGTGTGAAATGTTCAAACATGTTTGTATGTTGGCATCGTTATTTAATTGAAATTAGAAATATTCTCTTGAATTTCATTCATAATTTAGGGAAAATTTGTTTGTATGGTATCGAAATGTTGGGCAAATTGTAGTGTGGAAAAATATTTGTATTTTGCTATACGTGCATAGAGTTTTCCTTTTAGCATTTTCGATATATTTTATTGAATGCTCGAATATTTGCCCAAATGTAGACCAAATTGAAATTTGGATTTTATTTTTTTATTTTGGTATGAGTAGGTAGCATTTTTTGTAAGCATTTTTTTTAAATTTTGTGCAATATTCAAATATTTGCTAGTTTGAAATGTTCGAACATGGTTGTATTTCGGCGTCAATATTTAATTGCAATTAGAGGAAATACATCTGAATTACCTCAGAATGGTGACAAAATTTAAGTATTCGAAATTACATGTTTCCATTTCAGCAGCAAAATTTAATTGAGATTAGGAGAAATGCGTTTGAACTGTGTCTAAATGGTGAGAAAATTTGAGTATTCAAAAAAAAACTTTAGCATAAGTAGTTTGTATGTAATTATACATGGCATAATTCTCAAGGGGCTAACTAATTCACCATGCGTGCACCTTTGTTCAACCAGAGACCGGCTAGGGTAGTGATGGAACATGAGAACATATGAAGGTCCTCTCAGCAAAAACCTAGCTACGGGGTGCCTGCATGAATGAAGTGGGTGCTTTTTACACACATTCCTATCTTTTTTTGATGTAATATGCCGAGCTCGTTAGTTATGTCTATGGTCCTTGCGATTGATAGACAACCAGAATTTTGCATGTGCCTTAATCTGGCTGGGCTGTCCTGTTGGCACAGTGGGTGGAACAAATTTGTATGTTGCCGAAATATTCATGTAATCAAGTTTTTTCGTTTTAGTTGTGAGTACATAATTAGATAGACTTAAGTTATATTGATTTTAAATATGGTAGGTAAATTGAAATGCTGAAATACAGTTCCATTTTTCCATAATTTTCATATTTACCACTATATTTAGAGGGTAACATGGTTATGTCTAAATATTATATGGTTCCATTTTGGCATAATTTTCTTATTTACAATCACATTTAGAGGGAATATATCATGCTTATGTGTAAATATTATGTTTGTACTTCGCCGTAAATATGTAATTTAGGTCGTTGGTTAGAGGAGATATACTGTAGTAGCAACTATTAAAGTCAATCCATCGTTGGAGGAAAAGAAATTGAGATTTCCTGAAATGTGCATGTAATAAAACATTATTTAAATTTAATCCACTATTAAAGTTAATCCATCTTTGGAGGAAAAGAATTTGAGATTTCCTGAAATGTGCATGTAATAAAATATTATTTAAATTTAATCCACCACATCTAGAGGGAATATGTTTGTACTTCGCCGTAAATATGTAATTTAGATCGTTTGTTAGAAGAGATAGACTGTATTAGCAACTATTAAACTCAATCCATCTTTGGAGGAAAAGAATTTGAAATTTCCTGAAATGTGCATGTAATAGAGCATTATTTAATATTATCGACTGGAAATTATCGTTGATAAGTTTGTTTCGTCGCACCCTTCCCGTTAATTTGTCTGATGCGGTTAAATATTGTCAGCTAGAAATTATCGTCGAGAAGTTTTTTTTTTTTGGAATTTACAATGGACAATACTGTTGGAAAGCGCGGCGTATGCCGCGCCCGTGTGGTGAAATCGAATTTTGAAAATGTCCATGTTTAGAAGTTGCTTGGATTTCAAAATTATTGAAATTGAAGGAAAGTTTGCGCTTAAAATTTTGGCCGGATTTCAAGAATCTGTCCTTTGAAAACTGTTCAGATTTTAAAAATTGTTCTTTTTGGCAAGTTAGTCAGATCATGTTTGTTCAGATGGGTATATTTGAATAAGAAATTCAAATTTGGAAGTGGCCACATTCAAAAATTGTTCGGACTTCAACTCTGTTCCTTAGCGTGGAAATGTTAGGTGGATTAAATTGTCTTCAGAAGAAGAAGAAACAGTTCTTCGGGAAAAAAACAAATTTTAAAGTGTCTACATTAAAAAATTGTTTGTCGAGTTGAAATAGGCAAATAAATTAGTGGAAATGTATTTAGATTATCTCCAAGTATTTACCGAGTTCAAATATGCAAATATGTTTGTATTTTGGCATAAATATTTGAGTAATTTAATGTAGCTCCATGATGAGGGAGAATGCATTATATGAGCATTTAGTAAATTCAACTCCATAATTAGATAAAATGCATTTAGTCTGTCTCCAAATAAAATATGGACCAAATTAAAATATTGAAATATATTTGTATTTTGCCATAAATAGATAGCATGTATTTTTCTGGTCATTTTGATATTTTTTTTTCATATTTTTCAGATTGGTAGATTTAAAGAAATTAATTTTGCAAATTTGGACATTTCCTGGAAATCGAAAAAACCTGACGTGTGGGCCACCGATGACGTCGTGATGACGTCATCAATGGCCACAGCGGCAGCGGCCACGGCGAGCGACGCCGGCGCGTCATGGGAGGCGCTCGTAGGCGCGGAGGGCGCGCCTCGACGCAGGCAGCCCGAAAGTGGCGGTGCCGCCGCGCGTAGGCCGCCGGAGAGTGCACGGCGGCGGCCGAAAGCGGCGGCGGACGGCGAGATCGGCCGCGTCGATTCCGGCGTACGTCGGGCGTCCTGGCACGCCGTCCTCGGCGAGGATGGAGAAGGCGGCGCGGCGGAGCACGTCGTGGCCTCCGATTTGGCCGGGGAGGCTCGGGGCGGCGGCTCGCGCGGGGAGAGAGAGGAGGGGCTGGTCTGTGGGCCGTTTTGCACGAAGGTCCCTGAGATTTCGCCGAATTGCGTTTAGGTCCTTCCCTTCGTAAAAGTGGAGGTATGCGGGGCAAAATCTAGGCTCGCTTGTCGCTTTTTGCAAAATGACCACGCGACGTGACGCTGGCAGGTGGGGTCCACCCGAGCACTGTTGAACACTGTTCATTTTCTACAGTACCAAACAGTGCCCGGGGCGCTGCGAGGCCGCCGATCCGGCCAGCTTTAATATAGTTAGTAATGATGGATACTAAAATATAACAATATATATGTATGGGAATTTAGGTACACAAATATACAGGGTCTACATTAGTTGGCGGGGCGTCCGTTTTTAGAAAAACGAAGTTGCTTTGCTAATGTCAGCAGATAGATGCATGCACTGCATTTACAAAACGCTGCAAAGTAAAATCATGCTGCTGATTTGAGTAACATAGTTGCTAGATGGTCGTCATAGAGGCAATGCCTTGATCAATATATTTATGGCAGCCACATCGTCGTCACAAAAATTACCACAGACTTATACTTGCCTAACATAAACTTTAACCTGAAAAGTGTTGTAATGAGCTGTATTAGAGGCTATACAAAATATGAGATGTATCACCGGTATCAGAAGTGTGCATACCTTCTCTAATTTAGTAAACCGAATAAACATAACCCATGACAGGATTGCCCCACAATTAGCTAATAAAGTATATTATCTTTCGTAAATCTTGAGGGGAAGGAAAGCACCGGGTGGCCGGAAGCAGGAACATTAATATTCTGCAATTCGATTATGACCATCTTCAATGCTTTCATTCTAATAATCAGATTCAGCACACATGAAAAAGATACCAGAATGTAAAAATGCATGGCAGATTTATGCGGTGTTAATAATGAGAAAACATTACGCAGCACAAACCTACTTATCATTTGGAACCACATACGGTAAAATTGTTCCCTATCCATCTAAAACAAAGTTAGCAAAATCATCCTATTAGCTAAACGTAATCACGGTCAAGAATTCGGCAAAAAACTGTGTAACCATGTGTTCTAAATAACAGGATGAGGGCAAAAAGCAAGCAAATATTGTTTTTATTGAAGATATACCATATCTGCATAGTAGATAGGAAGGTGAGCACAATCGTAATCTCCTAAGATGGTGCCAACAAAGATAAAAACTGTTGATTCAGTCAGCCAAGGAAATCTCAGTGTGTTTCAATTGAATCCAAAAGGCGATTTAATTTGCCTACTGTGCAGCATAAAGTGATGTAGGAAGGTTGTAAAAACTCTTGATGTTCGTATGGAGATGAACGAAAGGAACATAGAGAAACAGTATCATAGCAAGTATATCAGTCTGTACCTTCTTGAGTGGGTGGAGATGAGTACGGGCGAAATGATGTTTAACTGCAAATCAATAGTTGATATAGTAAATATCTTAGGCCCATTTATAATGGACTCAATTAAATCTGCTAAAGGTAACTCGAAGAACATTGAAATAGTAGAACTATTGTGCTAAATACCACCTACCAAAAATGTAGTGTCACTACAGAATCAAAAACTGAAACATGTTCTTGTGCTGCTTGCAAATCCACCTCACCTTCTTCTGCCTTCTAATTAGACCTCTCCAGCATTATCCTCTAGTTGTTTCTCTGTGGATTCAGATACACAGTATATAAAAACTACAGCTATAAGCTACATAAATCAAAGGCAAGATTAGCTAAGATCAGATGGCCAAGCTTAAATCAGGCGGAATTCTAGTTCAACGAAAGTTGAGATGTCTAGCGAGCAAGGAGCAGCAAGCATCTACTAAATCTATCTAGCCGGCATAGATCCATAGCACCTAGCAGAAAAATGAGCACAACAACACACGGCCATACAGATTCGAAGCATGGAAAAAATTGAGAAGGGGACAGGGTCAGCCGAGATGATGCTGACCTTGGTAAACTGTAGTAGGGACAGGGGACGGGGGCGTAGGTGGCTTGGAGGGCAGGCGAGAAGGCAGCGCAGAAGCTCTGAGGTCAACAGTGGCGCAGAACGCCCGCAGGCGTCGTGGCCAGGGTGGGGCCGCGGTGCGGGAGCCGGCGACGGCCAGGCTTGCGGCGAGGTGTTGCTCCTCACGCTGCTGGAGGAGAGGAACCGGGAGGCGGCGGTGAAGGCGAGCGCGGCGTCGGCGGCCGTGGAGGCGGTGGCGGCGTTGGGGCCCGCGGGCGCGACGGCGCAGCGCGCGCTGGAGCTGTTGTGCACAGCGGCCGGCGGGGCCACGGCGGTGAGGAGGGAGGCGCCGGCGGCGCCGGTGCTCGCCATAGACGGGCACGGGAGGCGAGCTTGGTGGCGGGTCGAAGTAGGCGGAGGCGGCGGCGGCGCTCACGGGGAGGAGCTAGGGTGGGGAAATGGAGGCGATTATGATCTAGGGTTAGGAAGTGTTCTATTATACGGGAGGACGGATTCGTAAATTTCGGAAAAGAGAAGGATTTTTCTGAAAAAATGCCACGGGGACCGTCGGATCAAGAATCGACGGCGCGGAGCCATGCGTGAACTGTATCTTTCGCGATGAATAGCGACCGGAGCGCTGAGGAGCCTCTATTTGGGCGCTCCTTAATATATAGGGGTAATAAGGCCGACCACGCCGCTCTCCATCCCGCTGATACGGCTGCCCCGATGGAGAGGCCCTGCAGGGAGGAGGTCGTGCCAGCGTGGATAAGTGCAAGGCGTGGACTTCGCGCTCTTCATGGGCGGACGCAGGGGCGGGCCGGTGGGGCCGTGGCCCACCAGAAATCTGAAAAAAATTCAGTATATCCCCAATCTCACGGCCAGTTTGCCTTATGGGCCTTGCTTTGCCTTTCCCTGTCGCTAGAGGAAGCATTCACGCAATCACGTGCCCTCCCCTAAAAAAAAACGTAACCACGTGCCCTCAACCAAAAACGTCTTGCGAGCGAGCAGGTAACTACCGTGCAAAAAACAAACAAAAAAGGAAACGGTCACTGTGTCAGTCAATAGTAGCTTCTTTCACTCGTTCGCTGTGTCCTTGGTTCTGCCGTTCTGTTTCGTATGCCCAATTCAAAACAGGAAACAATTTTTTTTCTATTAGGTTGTTCCAGTTAAATTGAAACTTTTGGTTAATTCAGAAAATGACCACTAATTTACAAAAAAAAATCACGGGTTTAAAAAACTACTCACGCATGAATTCAAAAAATGTTCATGAATTTGAAGGAAAATGTTCATGGGTTTAAAAAACTATTCATGCATGAATTTAAAAAATGTTCACGGATTAAGAAAATTGTTCATGGGTTTAAAGAACTATTTCACACATGAATTCTACCCCAATGGCATATCAGGTGTGGAGTTGATAAGACTTGATTTCCAATTTGGTCTACTTACTTCTCAAATTAGTGTTGCTCTTACCGGTGGCAACTAGCGTTGAAAGAGTATTTTCTGCAATGAGTCTAGTGAACTATTATGCATTCGGATCACGCACATTTGAAAATATGTATTGATCTAAAATGTCAAGAATCGATTTGCTATATATATTGTTCATTTGGCACATTTTAGTTGTCGTGCAAAAAAAATTGGGAGTGTGCCCACCCTCCAATTTTTTCCTGCGTCCGCCACTGGCGCTCTTAGGCCAAGAGCGTGGGGAACTTCCTGTCACGACGGCTCGTCGTGTCGGAGGCGTCCGATTCTGGCGACGAATCGTCCGAGGAGCACAACTATGACGAGGGGACGTACGAGCTCCTGACCACTGCATGCCCGTATTACAAGAAGAGAAGACAACAGTCATGCACAACAATTAACGGTTGGAATATATCCCATAATTAAAACGTTTGTCCACGTGTTTCCTTGCACATCATTGAGTCCTCACATGTCAAAACGACAATTTCTTGAGAACCCGTAGGAGAACTGCGCGTCATTGTATTAATCTTAAAAGAGGAAACTATTGCAAATAATTGCCACAAGGCCTTACGACAACACTGCTAATTAAAGGATTAGCCACCACACTCACTACGCACACAACAACTGGGCTCGACATGCCCAACGAGTTCATCAAGACCGTGTCTCGAGCACTACCGGACACCTCCAAAGAATGACAACTTCATCTAGACTACCGGAGCCAACATACCATCCACTCTTGCCTAGAGAACGAGAAGCGAAAGGCGGGGCTTTACCAGTCTTTGGGGAGTTCCATCTTGATAGAACCAACGGGGCGTACATAACTCATGCCTGAGCAACAACATACATCCAAAGACCATGTGCACCACCGGGTCTGCTCTCCAAAGCGATATTTTCAACAAAGGAACGGCGTTGAAAATGCCACCATCGCCAATCCGGTATGTTGAATCATGATTTTCACAAGAGACAACACCACCGAAGCTTTGGTTCTATGGATCACACACGTTATTGTTTATCCCAACCATTTGCGGTAAATTTACAACCAATACGTGGCACATAATTTCACATTCATCCACTTGATGCATTAAAGTTCATTTCATCAATAATTGTGGGCAATGATAATAGGAGGTTCGTCTTTTTTTTCGAGGAGGGGTTCTTCTGTTCTTTTTCTTTTGTACAAGTCGATGTGTTTTTTTACAGTGCAAGGTGTTAAATTGTTTACTGGTTCTTAAGTTAAACCTCTAAATCTAATCTATGTTTTTGCTTGAGTCATGTCGGCGTCCTTGGCTTGACTTGTTTCCTCGTGTTATACTACTTCCTTGTCGTCTTGGTTGGTTAGTGAACTCCATTTTTCTTGTCGACATATAGCTGCTTTGTTTTTTTTGAACTGAAACGCTAGCATTCCATTAACGAAAACCAGCAGAGTAGCCGGACACAACCCGCATTACATCATCAGGATAGCTCTGGTTTTAGTACTAGCAGATAGCAATGCGTATTTTACCAAACGTACTGTTCTATGAACAAAAATGCGATGCTCCTTCTCTACATGCCGGAATAGATGCTAAGTAGATGGACTGGTATTATGGGCCGATTTCCATTGTGTATGGGTCTTACTTTTTGGGCTGGACTGAACATAGGCCGCACTGCGACGCTTCCTCTCTCCTTCGCTCCACTTCACCCAGCGGACCGCACCAGCTGAGCTCGACAACACTCCCCCAACACGGCCAGACGGGCGCCGCGGTCTGCCGGCGTCCTCAGCCATCCGCCCCCCGGCGGCGGCCGCCGACCGCTTCGTCTCCCTCCGGATTTGAGGTCGTCCTTTCTCCTCCCTCGCATCTTCCAAATTTTCCCCTCTCCCGGGAAACCCTAGCTAGATTCTTCTCCCTAATTCCTTCCTACATTTTACTTGTTGCTGCAGTGGGGAGGGCCAGCTGTGGGGGGTTGACAGGAGATGGACGCTGCTGAGGAGATCCCCCCACTGTAAGATCCTATCCTCTCGGCCCATTTTGTTCCGCACAATTTGTGTTTTATTTGTCCTGCTTGATGGACAGACGAATGTGCACTTCTTTTGTTGCTGCAGATTTTCCATGAAGAAACCACATGTCGATGGTGAGACACTGCGGCATTCTCCAACACAGGCAGCGGCCGTGACCAAGGTTCTTGACGACGACAACTTGCTCAGGGAGATCATCGTCCGCGTCGGCTTCCCGACCACCCTGGTCCGCGCGGCCCTCGTCTGCAAGCGCTGGCTTGGGCATGCCTCCGACCGCAAGTTCTTGAGCCGTTTCCGCAAGCTCCACCCGCCCCGCCTCCTCGGCTACTACGTCACCGAGGAGTCGTTCTCGTTAAATGACCTAGATGTCACACACTTTGTCCCGGTGCTGCCTCAGCCGCCCGAGCTCACCGCCGTCATCCGCATGTTAGAGAGCTACAATTTCGGCGCCTGCACGATCCCACGCTGCCATAACGGCAGCGTCTTCACCAGGCACTGGCACTACGAAGAAACAGAATGGACACATAAAGTGCACCGCCCGCTGTGTCCTGAGAGATGCACACAAATCTTCCCGCCACTGCCAGAGGTGCAGGATGACAATCAATTTCAATTCGGTCAAATCTTCTCGAAAGAAGAAGGCAACACCATGTCCTACCTGTATGTGTTGGGGGAGCATAACCAGGAGACAGAAAAGTCCACAACACATGTATATATGTTGCAAGACGGTGAGTGGGTCATGCGTACCTCGGCCACATGCCCCCATGGTATGCGTTTGTACATAGAAGCTCTCCATATTGGCCTCGATAAAATCTATTTGGTGTCCACCATTAGTGATGACATTATAGTCTTGGATTTGATGGCCTCAAGTTACTCCACAATTCAGCCCCCACAAGGAGTGAAGTATTGCTATCTCCAGAGCATGTTGTCACGGGCAGATGATGATTCAGGTGTATATCTCGTCCATGTCAAGGGCTTTCAACTTTGCATTTGGCTCCACAAGGAGGACAACTGGTTGCTGGTAGATACTATTTGTCTACGTGAGATGTTTTCTACTTTGGGGATGTCAGGTCTCACGCTTGATAATGAAGGCATTGTTAACGTGCTGATACGCCAATTGGGAGACAATGGTCAGTTTGTAATATTGCAGTTGGGCGATTGCATATTCTGCTTGGATATTAAGTGCAGGACTCTTTGTAAAGTGTATGAGAAAACAGTAAATGAGACAGATATTGGTTTTGTCCATCCTTTTATGATGATCTGGCCTCCTACATTCCCTGCCCTGGAGGACGACCCTGCCAGGTTTGTATAGTGCACTTATTAAGGTTACAAAATGTCTCACTTTGCATCGTCCATCACACTGTTTGTTATAGCTACGCAGTGGTGTTAGCTGCATGATTGATTCCTTAGTTTTTTTTTTTTTTTTGAGATTTATTCCTTAGTTATTCTGACAATACTAGTTAACCAACATTTCAAAATCCTCGGCATAAGATCATTTGAAATCACTTGTGTATTGATTCCTCTTGGGTCTATTCAACAATACTAGTTAAGCAAACATTGGAGAATGCTTGCCATAAGAAGATTTGAAATCACCTGTGTAATGGGTTAATATTAGTATATTACAAGGGTCATAGACCTTTACATGTGGGCTTGGGTTACTGTTGTTAAAGCTTGTGTTGGCACCAGATTACATGCTTCCTGAACTTTCTCTATCCCTTATACGGTCTCACAATAGCAAGCTGTAGTAGTGCTGAAAATTGAGTTGCTTGGTGTTTTAAGCATGGACCTCTTATTCTGTTGAACCATTGTTTTCTGGACCATCAGTGCCAACTGCAAATTGTGCCTCCAAAAAGTACACCTAGTCTTGTTATCATGTTGCCCACTTTATTGGATTGTTCTGAAATATTATCACAAATAGAATTCGTGGAGTTTTTACTTCCAGATTCATTAATATAATCATGATATATGTGTTCTGCTTTCTACCTTTGAACTCTGAACCTGAAGCTATGGATCAGATCATTAATACTTGTTTCTAGTGAATGGTGCTTAGTGGATATCATTTTGTTTTCTCCAACACAAGTCGATCTTAGATTATATGCCGGTTTGCTTGAGCTTAGGTATGATTTGTTATCCAGATAGATCATAGTCCAAACTAGCAGTGGGTAATTTGAGCTTGTGTGGCACTTCCTCTTGTATGATATGAGCTTTGTTTTACTGGAATACAAACTGCGAAATGAAAATATATTCGTCTGGGATATGATAGGCATTTAACCTATACTGCGTTTTGGAAAAAAGAAAAGGCTACATCGCTCGACCAAATTCGTTATTGTTGATTTCTAAGCACACATATCAACTGGCTATTGTACTAGCAACTTGTTAATCCATTTGATATTTTAGTGGCTAAATTGGCAAGGCAAATATATTCTGACCCTAATCCCTCTGTTTTTCTTTCTGGAACAGGAAGCTTTTGAATGGTCAGTAACAATTTCGGCGCCATCAAGAAAGAGCAGAGAGCTATGCCCACTATGACCTGTATTGGAAGTCTGGAATTAGGATGCTTTGTAACCAGAGCAGTACTCAAATGTTAGACATGACTCTTATCCCTTTGGCACCATGCCCGTGATCTATGTTTCGTGAACAAGATGTACTCCTTCTATGCATGTTTAGTAGTTACCTTGTCTGATCCGTTTGTGTTGACTTCTTGTGGCTGTTGCTTATGCTATTTGCAAAATCACTCTTGTTTTTTCACCGTTGCTCAGTCAGTTTCGTTAGCTTTGTGTGTGTACTAGCTGTCGTGCAAACGTTGCTCTGAGGCTCCGATGACAATACTGCACACGGAGGGCCATGCATGGTTGACTGTCCAAAATGCAGATTTGCTGGATCGGTGACGAGTTGCTGGTACAAGCATCAGTAGATGCATCATATATTCATGTAGTAATTGATGCCTATTGTACGATGTTCGGTTGTGAAAATACCGCAGGCTAGTTTCAAGTCCGTACCCACCAAAATTAGTTAGGCAATTTCGTCAAATTTACAACAACACATAGGATGAAATCACCGCAGGCACTATAACTTGCTCATCGTGATCTGAAGAATCGTTGTAAGTAGGATCCGATGACAATACTGCACCGACAACTGAGCAGGTAGGAGATTCTGTTCCAGGTGTTGATCTGAAGAAGAATGAAAACAAAGGATGCAAAGTCCCAGATGTTGAACAAGGTAAACTGGCATTAAAGATTCCGCACATGTAAGGAAGCTTCAGATAAGGAATGTTGGTACCGAAGCAAAATGAAAACGAAGGATGTAGTAGTTGTGGATCACTTCAAGCAAGGTAAGATGGTATTAAAGATTCTGCAATATGGGGGTGGATGCTTGGGTGTTTTGACTCGTAGGACTAGGTACTCTCATTATGAAAAATATAATTTTAAAATATTTTAAATATCAAAACATCCGATAAAACAATTCGGATGCATCCAGGTATTTTATGCTCAAGCACAAAGTTTCGTGAAAAAAACACACTTCCTGCTCCGGATCGGCCACGGCCTTCTCCTCCTGCTCCGGATCGGCCACCATGGCCTCCTTCTCCGGCAACGACATCGCGAGCGAGTTGTGTGCGGCATTGTGTAGAGAGAATATGAGCGACGCGCGGCCGGAATCAACGCTGACGAGGGTTAAATTCATGTGGATGTGGAGCGATGCCAACGCCAGCCCGAAGTGATACGCGAAGTTGAAGCGACGGCGGTTGTGCGTCTCTCCAAACGCCGAGTTCCCACGCGACACAAAGTTAAAGCGGCGGCGGTTTGATGCCCACAAGGTGATTGATCTTTTTGCTCTATTTTTATGTCTGTTTGAGGGGCGGGCATTTAGGGGCACCGCTGGGGGGCAGCACCCCCAATGTGGCGGACACATGTCCAGCACTCTCCAATGAAGGCTCAATGGTGGGGGTGCGGGACACATATGTGACGGCTCCCAGTGAAGATGCTCTAAGGAATAAAGGGGTGGAGTTCTCTAGAAAAAAGAATCTACATGGTCGCTGGCTCGTCGGTGTTGCCTGAAGTGAAGTCATTCACGGTTTCCCACCCTCTGACGTAGAGTATTCTCGATTAAACACCGGATGGACTGATCCCAAGGACATGAAATGTGGCACGTTAAGCAGTGTGCAATTGCCTTCTTGGTTCGAAACCACGTCATGATGCTAGGGACGGGCCGGCAAAATCCGGAGTCCTTGACGAAACTCTAAAAATGGGGCCCTATCTCATACGAAAATTTGAACTAATAAATAATTCTAATGTATACTCCCTCCGTCCCAAAATAAGTGTCTCAAAGTTGTCTAAAAGTGAATATATCTATACTTGTTTCATGTCTAGACACATCCACTTTTTGACAAATCTAAGACAGTTATTTTGGGACGGAGGGAGTATAACATAGTATTTTACGCAACAATTGATTATATTGAGAATCATATCTATTTAACTCCAAGTTGCATAGTCTTTATTTGAACATCATCATTCTTTTGTGTTCTTTGAAATGAAATCTTCAAATATATCCTTATAATCGATCTTCTCCAACACTTCGCTCTCAAGTGTTATTATGGCCAAATCGTTGAGTCTTTGTTGTGTCATTGTAGCAATCATATAGGATTCAATCACTTCCATTTAGGAAAGTTTTGTTCTGCCGATACAACTATCACATGAATGGTCAACAAAAATCTATATGCAATACTTTCATTGGATAAACAATCATGTCGTTTTGTAAACTTTAGAACTTCAATAGGTTTGATATATTTTTTTTGCAAGAATTTTTGAAGAAATTTCAGCTCAATAAACAGACCCGTGACATCAAAATCAGATTTTCTATCTTTTTAAGGGCAACTTCAAGATTATCACAAGATTTCAAACTATTATAATCCAATTAGCGCAATGTTTCCGAGGTAAATAAGAAACCAAAAATGTGCCGATCAACAAAAGTTAATCAGAAAAGATCGAGGAATTAGGATTTTGCATATCGTTTGAGGCCTCGCCGCCTCGGGACTCGGGATCGGGACGGGAGGCAGGCGGTCAATCCGATCAAGTGCTGCAAGCCTGCTAGCGATGTGTCGATGGATAGATATTAGGGTCAATTATTTTTGTGCCCTACTTCGCTTAGTTTTCCTTGTTTGTGCCATACTCTCTTAACGTTGCTCGGTTTTGCCCTACTTCACTCTTTTTAGACTCGCGGGTGGCCAAGCGGCCGTTTCCGTCGGGTCAACCTCCTTTGACCTTTCGTTCGCTGACATCTTTGATGGGCCGGCCCAAACTGACCACGGTCTCTCCCGCTGCTGAGTCATACGTGTTGGTGTTTAGTCCCACCTCGCTAGTTGGCAAGATGCACACCCTCTTTATAAACCTGACTTTGCGACTGCTATCGTTAGCATCGAACGAAGTGGGGTGGAACCAGGCCCGAGCCCCCTTCATTTAATGCTATTTTTTTATGGTTGGCCTTGGATGTGATTAGTCCCACCTCGCAAGAGATAATTCGCTGATTATCTCTTCATTAAGACTTAAATTAAATTTGGACACGTTTAATTTAGGAAACTGAACTTTAGAAACTGTTTTATTTTGCACTGGGAAACTGAAACTTAAATTAGGAAATTGAAATTTAGAACTGATTTTCACATTCAGATTAGAAACTGATTAGTGATTTTCACATTCACTAGGAGTAGTACAAATGATTTTCATTACAAAAGATCCATAACTAATTACACTAACTACTAATAAGTGCTACTACTACTACTACTACTACTACTACTACTACTACTACTAGTGAAACTACTACTAATCAGTAGCAGTGCAACAACTGCTACTTCGCCGGCGGTGGGCTCCTACTTACTCCGCCTCTTCGTTGGCGGTGGGCTTCTACATCCTCCGCCTCTTCGCTGGCGGTGCTGCGCCCCCGTCGTCGTCGTTGAAAGTGCATGGTGTCCCCGTGTATGGTTTTGGTAATTAATGACAATCCTTATGAACTAATGTTTGTGTTAAGTTATTCTTATAGGTTTGTCCATTGGCATCGCTTGAACTCCATGTGTTGGATTCAAGGTTGTATACCATCAAGATCATTGTTTATAATGGACATATTTGATATGATCAAGAAGATGAAAAGATACAAGGTTGATCAAGACTAAGTGCAAAGAGTGGATTCAAGTTGATCAACACACAAAGCTAAATGATATACCATGTGGGATCATGTGATCCAATGGTATGGTAAGAAATTGTCCATATAGCTTTGTGAACTAACCCATTATGTGTGTGTGTGTCGTTGCTTTGTTGGGGATTAGGTATCTCTCCATGGGCTTGCATCAAAAGGAAGATTTCTTATAGGTCATGGAGGATGATGTCAAGTGGTGATCGTCATCAAGGTTAGATGTGCAAGTTCAAGATGGGCATCTAGAAGATATCATATGCTTGAAGCTTGCAACTTTTGGAGATAATGGTCAAGTGAAGATGTTCCTAAAAGAGGCACTCCCATCTTGGTGTATGGGGGAGCAATATGTGAATCTTCACCAACAAAGCGTAATCAAGAAAGGTGGTCCACTTGAAGAGACCAAGATCGTCATCATCTAACTCAAGTGAAATGCGCAAGACAAAGGTATGATCTTGATAAGGTTTCTTTTTACCGGTCTCATCGTGTTAGTGGGAGACCGGGTTATTGGATAGACGCCGTACTATCAAGAGGGGCTCTCAAGTGAGTAACTTGATCGCATCTTTGTGTAGAGCTCAAACCTTTGCATACTTGGCATATCATCTTTCTTGGTTCTTATTTGGTTCTTCTCCTTGTTGGGTTTTGGTGCTTGTTGTGATATTCATGACAAGCCCAAGTTTTCCGAAAACGGATTTCGTATGGAAAACTTGTTGCGTTTTCGGGTTGAAAATATTATCGGTTTATCCTTGAGGAAAGTTCCACACCTCCATGTGTGTCAACTTAACTCTATTTATGGTTCTTAATATTTGGAGTTAACTTAACTCTATTTTCAATCTTTCCAACAAAATTGGTTTCACCTGATTTGGAGTTCGTATGAGAAAGTTTTGAGGTTTGCAGTTTTGCTGAGTTGTTGCAGGTTTTTCTAGGCCGGAGTCTCCGGCATGCCAAGACCAGAGTCTCCGGTCTCCCCCAAGGCCGGAGTATCCGGACTCAGGGAACCGGAATATCCGGCCTCTTGATTTGGAAG
This sequence comes from Poa pratensis, assembly GCA_947311845.1. Taxonomy (NCBI): domain Eukaryota; kingdom Viridiplantae; phylum Streptophyta; class Magnoliopsida; order Poales; family Poaceae; genus Poa; species Poa pratensis. The sequence goes on from CAMZMU010000128.1 coordinate 89,943,933, forward strand.
AAATCATCGCCAGGCGTCGGCACCTGCGGTATTGGGGTCCGGAAGTGGACCGGAAGTGGCCCATAGTCTCCGGCTAGGCCGGAGTCTCCGCCCCCCTTTCAGGATAGAGTCTCTGCCTAGGCCGGAGTCTCCGGTCTCCGCAGGCCGGAGTCTCCGGGGTTATTTTTCTGCAACGACTCTATTTTTGTGAGACCTATAAAAGGCCCCTTCTTCCCCCAATTATAGATCTAGATCTCCTCTCTCAATCTCTCCCATGATTCTTGCATATCTTAGAGGGAAAGTGAGAGGAGATCTAGATCTATAATTCCACCAATCCATCTCTCCTCTAAGTGAGGGGAACCTAGTAGATCTTGATCTTGGAGTTCTTGTGTGGTTCTCTTCTTTGTTCTTCCTCTCTTCTCCCCCCACAAGCATTAGTTGCTTTTGGTGGGATTTGAGAGTAAAGTACTTGAGCACTTCTTGTGTTCTTGCCATTGCATTTTGTTGCATCGGTTTGCTCTCTCCACGAGGATTCGTGGAAGTGAAAGTTCGTGAGCTTGTTAGTCTTGGGTCGTTGGACCCTAGACGCCATTGTGGTGTTTGAGACCTTTTGTGGTCACTTGGGAGCTCCCAATCCTTTTGTGGGTTGTGCCTCAAGATTGTTGTAAGGGACTCGATTTCCGCCCAAAAGGAAATCAATAGTGGAAGGTGAACCGAGCTTTTGTGCGAGGTTCATCGGAAAATAGGGTGAGGCCATTTGTGGCGTCTTGAGTTTGAAACTCACACCCCTCCAACGAGACGTACTCCCCTCAAAAGGAGGAACTCGGGAATACATCACCGTCTCCGCGTGCCTCGGTTATCTCTATACCCGAGCTCTTTACTTATGCACTTTACATTGTGATAACGTTCGTGCTTGAAGTATTATATCTTGCTATCACCTTGTTACTTGTCTTGCTTAGCATAAGTTGTTGGTGCACATAGGTGAACCTAGTATATTTAGGTTGTATGCTTGTTAAATTAAAACATCTAGTTTTATTCCGCATTTATCAAGCCTAAACCGGAAAAGTTTTAAATCGCCTATTCACCCCCCTCTAGGCGACATCCTTGTCCTTTCAGTCGTCATTCGGTGGCTCCTCCTCCTCGTCGTCCTCCTCCTCCTCCTCTTCCTCCTCCTCCTCCTCCTCCTCCTCCTCCTCCTCCTCCTCATCGTCCTCGTCATCGGAGTCAGAGTCAGAGCGATGGCCGTGGCCCTTGCCTTGGCCGTCGTCGTCGCCGTCGAGGTTCTCCTGCCACAGCCCGTGGCCCTCCTCCCACCACTCGATGGGGTTGCCCTCGCCGTCAGAGTCGCTCGGAATGAGGTCGCTGCGCCACCACTCGTCGTCCGACATGGCGGCGATCGGAAGGGAATGAATTGGGGTTTTTGGCAGAGAAGAAGAGGTCGAAGAGAATGGAGTTTTTTTGGGAGAGAAGAGAGAAGAACTGCTTTGGAACCGTATACGCATTAGGGTTTTTATCTTTGAGAAGGATAGAGTAGAATTCAGTGCGACGGTGCGTAGATCGATAACCGCCTGTGGAAACAAACAGACGGATCGATCGCTTCGTATTTTGCCAAAACAAGTGTGAAATGACTGTACATTTACAGATTATATTCGCAATGATGACATCCTGTGACTGCACTTGACGTCCAGTTGAAATGACATGCCTGTAAATGTTCACCACGTCATCTGGTGCACCTTGACGCGTGTAGTACAACTATCGAACAGTTGATGTGCATTGACGTTCTGGTCATATTGACTGCAATTGGAAACGTTGTGATCCATCTAGAAATATCGCGAGCATTTTGTGCGAGAACTCACGTGGATAATTTTTTGTTTACGTGCATATTTGCGTAGGTGCATCCGTGTCATGCCACCAAGCACGTTCTGGACGCGAACGGGCACCCACAGTGCGCGCTCTGGGACACAAAAAGTTGAAAAATGTTGAATTGCAAGTTTCTGTTTTTTCCCTGATACTATAACACTAAAAAGTAATAATCCCCAAGGTGTTTCATTTTTTGATAGCCTCTCGATTTATGTAATTTTTTCATAGGTAAATGCTATTAAACTCATTTAATGAGTGGAATACAGTTTAAAATCTCCATAAATCATGATATTCAGGGATTCGGCCTCCCATATGATATAATTAGTGTAAAAAATGTAAGAGGCCAATTTTCTATCTTATTTATGGTATCTACTTCACACAAATGGGTATTTTGGCACTACAAAAAATTCAAAAAAATAAAAATCGAAAATCTTGGAATCTTGCTTTGGCAATGTTGTTTGTAATGTCAATACACATGTTTGTGCTGAGTGATGTCATCATATCAATAATATAGCCATGGATATGGCCATGATCTTGGGTTTTGGCTTGAAAGCCATGAATCTCCGGACATGGTTGTCCTTTTTGTGAACACTTGTTTTATTAGAATGTGATATTGCAAGTTTATGATTTTTCCGTGATACTAGTACACTAAAAAGGAAGATTCCCCTAGGTTTTCCCATTTTTTTGTTTTTTCTCCATTTATGTGATTTTTTGTAAAACAGGGCCAAAATCATGGTGTACTACGTTTGTATGATTATTCCACTTGTAGTTCAAATTTGTTTTTTGTCCATAAACGCTAGCAAATCTTTTAATGAATGGAATATAGTTCAAAAGCTTAAAAAATCATGAAATTCAAGGATTTTGCTTCCCATGTGATATAACTTGTATCAAAATTGTAAGAGATCAATTTGCTACATTGTTTATGGTATCTACTTCAAACAAAATGGGGATTTCGGCACTAAAGAAAATTAAAATCAAAAATCAAAAATCTTGGAATCGTGGTTTGGCAATTTTGTTTACAATGCCAATACACATGTTTGTTCTGAGTTGTGTCATCAGTGCAAGAAGATATCCATGGATATGGCCATGATCTTGGATTTTTGCATGAAAACCATGAATCAGTCTACATACAAGTTCATGATTTTGGTTCATCATCTGCCACCAAAAGGAAAGATTCATAATGTGTTTTCCATATCGTTTTCTTCACGATTTATGCTGTTGTTTTCAAAAGAAGGCCAAAATTGTCAGTGACAATTCAGAGCTAAAAGGGGTGATTTTTTCCGACTTTTTTCTTTGCAATTGCTAAGAATTATGGTAGAATTTTCGGGCAAGGCAAAGAGTCATGATTCATAATTCACTAGACCGATAACTAAACTGAACTAATAACCAGACAACATAATTATACATCAACAAAAAATATTCATTGGGGCCTATTACATAATAATACCCTCCACCGACAACTAAACTAAACTACCACTCGTCCTCGTCGTCAGAAACCTCCACCGGGGCCGTGGCCTTGCCCTCCACCTCCATTGGGTCCTTACCCTTGCCCTCCACCGAGCTGGCCTTCTCCGCGGCTCCCACCTTCTCCGCGGCTTCTGCGTCGACCATGACTTGATAGTCGGCCCTGGCCCAGGCCATACCCGGGTCCACCTTATCCTCCTCATCGGACTGTAGATCGATGAAGGGAATGGGATCAGGAGCCCTTCCCCTGCCCCTGCCCCTCGGAGGAGTCCTGCTCGAGCTCGGAGAGCGCCTATGAGTGCTCCTCCAGCTTTCACCGCCCTCGCTTGACAGAACAAACCAAGGATAGATTTGGCGGCGGCGGTTCGATCTGGGATGGAGTGGCCACCATGACGAGCACCACCACGAGCCATGGGAAGAGGAGGAGATCAGTGGGCTGCAAGGAGAGGAAGAGGAGATCAGTGGGCGGCGTGGGCGCAATGGGAGAGTAAAATGGCTCCTTTTCAAGCCATCTGCGTCTGCCCCGGCAGTAATGGCGACCGGGTCATTGACTCGGCTGGCCAGACGTAGCTTGCGGCGGCACAGACTAGGTAAGAAAGACGGCGAAGCAGATGCGCGACCAAGCTGGCAGCATAGGCGGCGAGGCAGCTTTTTGCCGGCCGGGGGGAACGACATTGAAGGCGCGCAAATTCGGAACGGTGATACGTCCAAAACGTATCTATAATTTTTGATGTTCCATGCCTGTTATATATTAAATACCACATGTTTTATGTACACTTTATATCATTTTTATGCATTTTCTGGGACTAACCTATTAACAAGATGCCACAGTGCCAGTTCCTGTTTTCTGCTGTCTTTTTGTTTCAGAAATTCTCTTCTGCAAATATTCTCCAAACGACACGCCAATTTACTTGATTTATTTATACATGGGAATGAACCACCAGTCCGAAGGAGAAGCCTAGGAGGCAGCCCAGGAGAGGAGGCGGGCCCACGGCGCGGCCAGGGGTGGCCCCACGCCGCCACCCCACCTGGCCCACCTGGTGCCCCCTGGCACCCCTCTTTCGCCTATAAATTAATCTATTCGGGAAACCCTAAATACCCTATCAGAATCCACGAAAAGTTCTGTCGCCGCCGTCGTTGTCAACCCTAGTTCAGGAGGGTTCTGGAGTTCTTCCCGGCACCCCGCTGGAGGAGAAATCACACCGGAGGGCTCTTCATCACCATGCCTGCCTCCGGAGTGATGCGTGAGTAGTTCTTCACGGGACTACGGGTCCATAGCAGTAGCTAGTTGGTAGTCTCTCCACCTTGTGCTATCATGTTTAGATCTTGTGAGCTGCCTAACATGATCAAGATCATCTTTATGTAATGCTATATGTTGTGTTTGCTGGGATCCGATGAATTGTGAAGTTATGATCAAGTTTGTTCATCTATTTATATCCATGTTTTATCTATGTTCCTGCATGCTCTCGTTGTTAGTAGATGCTTTGGCCAAGTAGATGCTAATGACTGCAAGAGGGGGTATTTATGCTAGATAGTGGGTTCATGCCTCTAGAAGCCTGGGCTCGAGATGACAGAAACGACTAAGGCTGTAGATGTGCTGTTGCCACTAGGGAGAAAACAACTTTGTTGTCATATGCATTGTTTACATTACACACTTTTCTTAATGCTTTTATCTGTTGCTTGCAACTTAATACTCACGGGAGACACGGAAGCTATCTCGGGGGTGGATTATTAGTCATAGATGCATAGTAAGCGGTCTATGTATATTGATGTAATGCCCAATAGATCTAACAATGAACATGTTCTTATCATATCTTGCATTGTCATGCATTTGCACTTTGTCAATTGCCCAGCTGTAATTTGTTTACCCAACATATTTATCTGTTTTATGGAGAGACACCACGTGAACTGTGGACCCCGGTCCTTTATTCCACACTGATAAAAACACCGTTTCCACCATGCTCTGCATTTATTTCCTCGTTGTTCCTTTTTGCACTCATCATTACTTTTCACACCATATGTTTAATCCTTTGTATTCAGCAAGCCGGGGAGATTGACAACCTTCCTGTTTCGTTGGGGCAAAGTACTTTGATTGTGTTGTGTGCAGGTCCACGTCAGTGATCGTAATGGCGCCGCTGACACCGTGTTGAAGCTCTTCCAATTCCTACTGGTTCGATAACCTTGGTAGATTTCAAGGAAAATTGCTGCACTACTTCATACCTTCCTCTTGGGGTCTCCCAACGAACGTGTGTTTCCACGTCATCAAGCATATTTTCTGGCGCCGTTGCCGGGGAATTGGAAGCTACAGCAAGGGGAGTTACACACCACCATTCTCTTTACTTTGTTTTTGTCTTGCTTGTTTATTTTTATTTTATCTTGTTTGCTAAAAATCAAAAACCACAAAAAAAAATTTCAGCAACTAGTATTTTTCTGTTCTTCTTGTTATTATGTCTAGTTCTTTATTTGCTATCTATGGTTAACTTCTTTGAAACTAGTTTATATTGGCAAGGTGGGTTCACGGAGGATCAACAAAAATATTATAAGGAATACCGCTTGTCACAAAAAGGGAAATATTTATGGGAACAAATAGATAAATTGAAAAGTCTTGCTAGAAACTTGTGCTCTACATATGATGAATCCTGGTGCTTTAATGAATCTTTTTGCTGTAGGAGGCATAAACACCTCCCTTTCCAGTGCGATTATAATGATGATGAGACTTGGCTTCTTATGCCAAAGGAAACTATGACTTTGATAATCTTGAACAAATTGAAGAATTTGTTGTTTTTAAGGGTGCCTATGAAATTACTGCTTTGCTTAAGAATACTTATGATGCTCCTTATAAATCTGAGAATTTTGCTATACTTGGATATTGCCTTGAATATTACAATGATAATCCTTATATTACTGAATTTCTTGAGAAAACTTATCCTCCAAAAGAAGAAACTGATGTCTTGCAGGAACCTATGGAAGAAGAAATTGCTGAAACTGAAAGCTCATTGGATGAAAAAGAGGAAGAGAGTGATGAACAAAAGGAGGATCTACCTTCTAATGATAGTAACTCTTTAACTCTTACATTATATGATTACCCTCCATGCCTACCTAAGGAGGAAGAATGCTATATTGTTGAATGTTATGATTCTATTGAAATATCTCCTTTTGATAAATTTGAAGTAACAAATTCCTTGACTCAAGAAAAAGAAGAAATAACAGAAAGTAAAAATGTGCTCCCTACTGTTATATATGATAATGCTCTTGATGATGGTCCTATATTGCCTGATGATATTAATTATACTGCTATTGTCAAAAGTGGGTTTAATGACCCCACTGTTTTTTAGCTTAATAAAAACTATGTGTTTGTAGATCATGAAAAGCATGCTTTATGTGATAGTTATATTGTTGAGTTTGTTCATGATGCTACTGAAAGTTATTATGAGAGAGGAAAATATGGTTGTAAAAGTTTTCAAGTCACTAAAACACCTCTCTTTATGTTGAAAGTTTTGAAGTTGCATTTGTTTCATCTTCCTATGCTAGTTGCTTTATGCTTCAATAATTTATTTTATTACAAGATTCCTTTGCATAGGAAGTGGGTTAGACTTAAATGTGTTTGATATTTGCCTCTTGATGCTCTCTTTTGTTTTTCAACTCTTATTCTTATGAGAGCATCATTAAAATCTTCTAGCCTAGCTAAAAGGCATTAAAGAAAGCGCTTTTGGGAGGCAACCCATTATCTTTTGTTTTCAGTTTTTATTTGTCAAGGATGTTGCTTACTTCTGTAACAACTCCTTTGTATCCTTTTTTTTTGTTTTCCAAGAAAAGCCTCTGATGCAAGAAAGTGTTAAAGTTTGGTTTGCTGTCCAGAAACAGATTTCTGTTCTTTACTGTACGAAAATCCAAAAATCACAGAACGTGATCTTAATCTGCAAATTTTTTAGCAGAAGCCTGAGCTTTATATCTATCTTTGTTAGTTAACCGTTTTCTGATTTGAGCAACGGAAGTACCTCGAAAAAATTCGTCTTTACGGACTGTTCTGGTTTTAACAGATTCTGTTTTTGTTTTGCATTGTCTCTTTTGCAAGTATTGATTTACGTTCTTCGGGGGGAGACCAGGATCTTGCTTAGTAACAGTAGCTAATGTTTAAAATGAAATTATGCAATGTGTCTTTACAGAACCAAGTGAGCTTATGTTTTGATGTACTAACCCCTCTAATGAAGTCTACGAGTTGTCTTTGTGTGAAGGAAGTTTTCAAGTATCAAGAGAGGAGGATGATACAAGAAGATCAAGAAGAGAGAAAAGCTTAAGCTTGGGGAAGCTCCCATGGATCTCCCCTGCATATATCAAGAAGACTCAAGCGTCTAAGCTTGGGGATGCCAAGGCATCCCCTTCTTCATCAACAAATTATCAGGTCATCTCTAGTGAGACTATATTTTTATTGCTTCACATGTTGTGTGCTGTTCTTGGAGCGTCTGTGTGTTTTTATTTTCTGTTTTGTTTTTGTTTTGTTTTGTTTTCTGATCATAACTAAGTTGGATCCTAGCATTCTTGTGTGGGAGAGAGACACGCTCCGCTTTTTCTTAGAATACTCTTGTTCTTCACTTATATCTGTTGAGTATTCTGTTTATGTTTTGTTAGCTTCTAGCTCTCGTTTTTTCATGTACCTCTTGTTCAGAGCTATTAGTTCTTTTGTAGAAAGTACTCTCTTGCTTCACTTATATTTGTTTGGAGAGTTGTTTAAATAAGTTGATTGGCGTCTGGTTGGAACAGAAAATGCTAAGTGTGTGGTAGTTGTATAACGGAAAAATTTGCATAGTCTTGTAGATCATTGAACTTTGATAACTTGATTCCTTGCAAATGTTTTGAGATATTAAGAAATTAGATGTTAATGCTTGCTGGTTACTTAAGTTAAAATTTATTAGTGGTTGTGTTATTAAAGCTTGTACCGTACTACAAACTCTACTAAAATTGTTGAAGGTGTAGTTGGTCTTGATATTGTTCATGTCTGAAAAGTAATTCGTAATAACATAGTTGCGTGCTAAGGTCGAGGGATCTAACGGGGTACTTGTGCCGCCGTGAACGGCCCTCCTTGGAGTAAATTTAATCATGCTCCTTGGGACTGAGGTGGAGGAGGAGGAGGTCAAGCCCGGTCTTCCCCAAATCCTGATGCACGGACAAGGAGAGGTGAATTCCCAATCTTAAACATCTGTGGGGATCAATCCCCTTTCTTGCTACTACTACTTCCGTTCAGGTCTCACTCCTCCTCCATCTATCCTTTTTTTTTCATTTCAATTTCGTTCTTTTGATGTAGTGGGTGCATAGCACAAAATGGATCTTATTCTGCCGCTCCTAATTATGCATCAACGATTTTGTACGCTGAAAAAGTCTGGACTTTTTTCAGGTCAGAGCTCAACGCCGCTTGCGGCGGCGTGTGCCTATTTGGCCGCTGCGCGACCTCGGGAAGGAGTTGGGATGGCGGCGACGCGGTCACTCGCGTGCGCTCCTCCGTCTAGATGTGAATGAGGTGGTGCAGCGCCATGTGAGGCAGCTCTTGCAGCTATGGTCAAGATAATTGATAATAGGAATTTGAAGGTACACATCCGCTAGATTCCTCTATTTACGACATGCATCAGTCCAATGACCCTTTTTAATTTTTGCTCTCCTTTTATCTGTTCATCTCCATCTCTTGAATCAAATTAGAACTGCACCTGCTTCTTGAAGGGTTTTGGCACACGAGGACATTGCAGACCAATTTGGAAGGGAACACATCTCAGCCCAGCTGTGACCATGATGCACATCTCTTTTCATATCATAGAAGTGTTCTATTTCTTTAAGTGTATTTAATTAATTTTCTCTCACAGTGGATAGTCATATAAAAATATGCACGAGCCTCAATCTTTCTATGCATTACATTTGACTCTAATCGTTATTTAGTTTTTAGGAGTTCAACTACACATCCATTGAATAACTATGCTCTATGGTATTTATCCGGCTATGTTTTCTATTTAATTATATGTATTGCTAGGGTCACTTCTTTGTCTTTTGGTGATTTTGAGTGTTATGTCAGTTCAATGTAAACAAATCTCATAAATTTGAATGTTCTTTTGGTTACCCATGATATTTAATCTGTGCTCAAATGTTTGACTTCCTTATTTTGTTGGTGGTAGTATTTTCAACATTTGGATAACTTTGAATGCTTCGTATTGCCTTTGCATTGTCGGAACTTGGAAACTATCCTCTGCTTATAGATTCTGTTTTTTGACTTCCGAATGCTTCATGTTGCCTTCGCATTGTCGTAACTTGGAAACTAACCTGCTCAATTTCCTTTGACTGTGTTTCATCAATTAATTGATTTTTGACGCGTCCTTCAACCAGCTGTACAGATTTTTACAGGCCATTTTGGTATAATTTAACGGTATGTAGGCTGCAAATTCCTTCCAGCATCGAGTCTCTGCAGCAGGCCAACCAAACAAATAAATCACCCTGAGTTACACTCGATCGGTAGGTACTCTGCATAGTGCATAGCATGGGATTGCAGAAGCAGGAACCGATAATATCAAATCTAGCGACCCGGGTTAGTTAGCTGACTCAAATACGCAAATCCTCTCAGAATTCCGGCACAGTTTTTTAGCATTACCTGGCAATCCGTCGTCTTCTGATGGTTTTCTACTTGCAGATCGGTTGTCGATTGAACAAAGCAATTGTGTTCAATCTGCAGGCTCTCAATTTCTGTGGAGTATGTCTCAACTCTCAAGATGGTACTTTCTTTGCTATCTCTTGGAGCCTGACATGCATGTGTTCTGAGTTGTGATTATGTCTTTCAAATTCTCGCTTATGTGGTTCTGAATCTCTATGTTTAGTTAATCCTTAAATGAAGGTTATTTCTATAGTTGAGGTATTGTTTATCAACACCATCGAAGGTTCGATAGCGGACCTGAGAAGTAAGATGCTTAGTTCAATTGCAGTACTGAACTTATGTTTATCCTCTAAATATTTAGAAGCATTTTCTAGGACAACCCAGCATTTTCTCCCCTCAGGTCCTCTATCCGTGACAGCTTCAAGTGTCTCTGGCCAAGCTCTACAACATCTGCGAAGGTGGTCTCTCAACTCTGCTCTCAACCTCTCCAATCATCGATGAACCTCTATCTGTATATGTACGTACATATATGCATATGCATGAAGAAGTGTATGTGTGCGTACTACTACTGCTGCTGTACATGCAGACATGGCCAGGTTGCATATAATTTTGTGTACATGCCGTTATTTATTTATACCTGCATGTATGTTGAGAATCTATTTGAGCCAGAACTGGGCAGTGGTTGTTCGTGAAAGAAATGCTCAGTGTGCATGGCTTTTTGTACTACTGATTTGTTATCTTCATGATCATTTGTGAACCTATATTTTTTTGTTTCAGAGTCGACTTGATATGATGTTTTTATTACCAATTATCCTCTGTCGCTTCGACGGCAAATCATGTGCCTTCACCGATGCCAAGTCCGTGTAGCCATCTACCACAACATTGGTCGCCGTTCTCTACAATCGTTGATCTCAGGTAAGCTGAGGTTTCCATCAGATTAAAAAGGTTCTAAGATAGAGTGCTTCTTTTGTATGAAAAAGGTTGCATCGCTGGAGGGTGCCCAGTCATGTTTCTCTAGGGCACTTTCCTGGTTGATGCAAAAGCAGCAAAACACTTTACTGGTTGATGCTACTGATATTGCAGTGATTTTCACAAGGCATGACATGTGTCTTTATCTATTGCGGTGATTTAGAATGTGAGAAGTATATGACATGCATGGCCAATAGTTTCGTATGAGGGAAAAAAAACTCACTTCAATTCCCAAACCATGACTGAAAATATGAAGACGCAATTAGTGAACATTCTTAAGTTATTGTTAGCTTGGTTTCTCATATTAGTTCCCAAACTATGATTATCGATGCTCTTTGTTTGTTAGATCCGTATAAGTTTCATCTTTTTAAATATTTAGATAACTTCTTCGGTGTATTCGAAATTTGTTAATTTTATGAAATTTGTTAAAAACATTTCGAGCCTATTGATTAGTTTGCCTGCCCACTAAATCGACTCATAGGACAATGTTAGAGAGAACTTATTTTATTTACGATCAGTCGTGTAGTAATTATCTTGGGCCCTTATTTTGGTTCTTTAATCTTACTATCCTTTTTTATATTACCTCCCTAAGCCCAGAGTTGTGCTCTTTTTTCCGCAGATAAGCAATGCTTATCAGGTGCACTATCTCCTGATTAATTGATCAACTTACTATCTATTGTCGAACCTCGATGGCGCCACCATCTCTCCTCTCGATCCATCGATTTGCCCCTATGCAACTTACCTTGGATGTCTCTGATTCAACATCGATGACAACTGATGTATCTCCAAGAGGTTCTTTTGCTGTCTCATCGTTTTCATCTACGGACACTTCGAGTATGACTGTTTTTTGCTATAGCACCTCAAGCAAATTAATAAGTAATTGCATCTATATATTAAACAATTTTATTGTCTCATTATGGCATACCAGATCTTTTTCCTATGAAGGTGGAGACAGAAATGATGCCATCAGTAATCTATGCATGAGATAGCAAGAAAAAGCAAGGGCAAAAATAGGTAGGCCTACCCATTCGAGACTGGACTTATGACAAAAAAAAATCTTCCAACTTAGTGTAGGTTCTTACAGATTTATGTGATAGATCATGGTGATGTAAGAGGACTTATGTCCTGGATGCTCTATGCAAATGCACCAACTAAATGCATTACTACTTCATGTTTGGATTTAGAGGGAGACGTTATCTTAGTTACGGGTCAATATTCTTTTGTGCATAGTGCCATTTTATGTCACTATGCAACCAACTGGTTCTAAATAAGTCCACACTTTTTAGAGGAGGGATACCATTTATTTTAAACGATTAGGTGTTAATTATTGTTTGTGTGATTTAAGTCAAATCACTTTCTATGATATTGGTATTACATGTAAAAAGTTGTTTGGGTCATTGTAGATATATAATGTTTTTTTGGCAGTTATTTTCTTATAGCTACTTAGCAGCAACCTTCTTAAATGCATCCATGATTAATCCTCTAGATTTTGTCCTTAGAACAACAGTTCAAAGATCCATCCTTAAGTTATTGTATAGTAGTATGTTATATAGCATATGTCTATGTTACTACAGCTTTTGATCAGAAGTTTGTACTTCAGTTAGGACCAAATAGTTGTGCTAGATATGGCATGGAGAATTTCTCTAAAGTATTCACGCTAAGAAAACAAATAATTTGTTATATATGTTGCACCTCAGGTTTATAATCAAGAGACTTTATCTCTATGATCGACAGATACTTCACTATTTGATGCTCTATAACGATGGTTTGTAACTGAGTATTAATCACTATGTAGTGCTCTATATAAATTTGCTCCCAACATATTTTAACTTCTATCAAAAATACCAGTTCTATTATTGTTGTTCTCACTAAGGGTGCGACGTGCCGCCGCGCCAAATTTAACTAGTAATTTTGTAGGGGAAATCGATCTGCATCATGACCAATGCTATCCAATTCCTGCACCACTTCTGCAATTCCTATCTCTTCTTGAAGTTGTCCTCTCTGTATATATCTGTTCAGGGTCTCTTTGTATTGAAAAATTTTCATAAAAAATTGGACGATTTCAATTCATAGGATTTTTTCCTAAGAAATTCTTTGGATCAAAGGAATGACACCTCCAATTCATATTAATTGCATTCCTACACCCCAATCCCACAGTTATTTCAACATCCACTACAACCTCTTTTTTATGCTCATTCACGTAGTATCGAGACTTGTTTCCTGTGTTTTTCATATGCTTCATCTAAACGATTATTCATGCAGTTTTCCACTGTTTTGTAATCCTCTGTTTTGCACCTATAATCTTATCAAATTCCTATTATTTTTTTCAATTTCTCTCATTTCTAATCTGTGATCCAAAGAAGCCTAAGGCCCAAGGAAAAATTATGTCGGTGTCAGATCCAATGCTATATCACTTCAGGAATGTTCATATATACAACGGGCATGGCAACCATGACCACTGCTACTGCTAGATTTGTTCAGTTTAATGACCCAGACAAGCCGGGTTGGACAATTGCGCCCCTTCTAAAACGAAGGAATGCACCTGTAGAAAAAAACCGAAGGAATGCAACTCGGTGGCATACTGGAAGCGAGAGAACCAGTCAACAAACAACGTTGTGCGATACTGCCATGACGCTAGGATTGCAAGTGGGATGGGACATTCCACCAATCCCGCCTCCCATCCCACCACAGATATCCCACTACTCCCACTATTAATACCCACTAATCCCGTACGGGCTAAGAGGTAGTTGCCCAATTAGCCCATAGACAGCCCACATATCCCACTGACGGTTGCACAACTGAGTCAACTCCTCCCCAATCTCACATCGCGATGTGAGACACGATCGACCGCCAGCTCCCTGCCGCGGCCGGCCTCCATAGCGCCGCGCCGGCGGCCTCTCCGGCTCTCCCTCCTCCTCGTCCGTTGGCGGCCTCCCTGCACCCTAGCTCGCATGCGGCTGCTCTCCATCGCATGCTCTCCATAGCCCCTACAGCCTACAGGCAGAGGCGCTCACCGGCCACCTCCGCTTGCTCGCAATAGCAGGAGGAGCAGCAGGCCGTGGCTCCCACGCGCCCTCCCCGTTTCGCAGGCTGGCCGCCTCTGGATGCGCCGCGCGGCCTCGAAGCGCTCGCATAGCCACAGCAACAGCTCGCACGAGCGCAGCCGGCAGCAACTGCAGCCAAGACTCGGGATTCATGGGAGGATTTGCCGCTGACCCGGCCGCAGGCTCTGGCCCATCGTCGCGCGGGGGTGGAGGGAGGGGATCCGGCGCGGCGCCGGAGGGAGTACGATTTTGGTGGACTTTTATTCCACTTGAATCCTTAGAGCATCTCTACTCGGAGCGCCCAAATGGCCGTCCAAACAGTGTCCGGACGAGTGATTTGGGGCGTGTCCGGACGGACAAACTAGTATGGGGCGTCGCACTCCCCAGTCGCACCGCCCAATGCCATTTCTTTTTCTTTTTTCTGCTATCATATTTCGTTTAGACATTCTCACAAACAGCTGATGGGCGTGGACGGCCAGCAGCAAGCCGGCGTCGGCGCGCACGACCGGGTGGAGCCGGAGCTGCTAATCATCCTTGAGCTGGACCACGTCGGCGCTGCTCCTCGTCCTCGAGCAGGACCGCATCTACGGTGTACGGTGGGCACGAGCCTCGCGACACCTCGCCATGGACGTCCATGACGTGAAGGATCGCGTCGTCACCTGCGTCCTCCAAGACGGCGGCGTAGGAGCCAGAGGTTGGACTGCTCCTGGACGACCTCGACGCGTCGGCATGGGGGCTCCGCGTGGTGGCGACCGGCGGCCGCGTCTTCCTCCTTGGGCAGGAGCAGCACGCCCAGGGTCGACGCGGGCAGGAGCAGCACGTCCTCCGGGTCGACGCGGCCACGCGGGAGTGGCAGAGCGGGCAGCCCATGGTCAAGCGTGGCGGCTGCCGGGCGCACGGGGAGGACGTGGACAACAGCGAACTGCTGCTCTGCACCAAGGCGAGGCGCATCCGTAGCAGGCGGCGAGGAGCCGGCGGCCACTGGCCGTCCTTGGATGAGCTCCTGCTGGAGGAGACCTTGCGGCCAGAGACCACGCGCTCGCCGCCGTTCAGACGCGTCCTACCCATGGTCGAGCGTGGCCGCCGGGTGCGCAGGGAGGACGTGGAAGAGGAGCAGGGGCTCGAGCGGCGTGGAGGAGCGAGGGCGCACGCGACGGCGAGCGCTGCCGCGCGTTCTTGCACCGGAGCTCGGCGGACGACGGCGACCTGGTATGTGTCAGCTCGGCCACCTCCACGGGCGCGAGCTCGTCGGGAAGAGGAGGCGCGGCGCGAGCTCACCGGGGTTGAAGAGGAGCAGGAGGCGAGTCCGGCGAGCTCGCCTTGCTGGTTCCGTCGGCCAGACGGGAGATATAGGAGAGAGAAGAGAGAGATGGGATAAAGGAGAGAGAGGAGAGGGGCACGTAGGATTTCATGACGCAGAGTTGTGTCTGGGGCCACCCAAGGTCTCCCCATTCCAAGGGCTTCATGTGGCGCTGCCGGACAAAAAATGGGCGCTTCCGGACGAAATTTGCTTTTGGGCGCCGCGAGTGGAAGAAAAATCTGTCCGGCACAGCCCAAAAGCTTTCGGGCGACCGTTTAAGCGCCGCGAGTGGAGTTACATGACGCTAGCTTCTACTGTAGTGTGGACGCACCGATCCATGCAGGGACCCATATGCATAGAGATGCAGACGGTGGCCCCGTCATGTCCGTGATGTACCATGATTCGGAGCACGTGCACACGCACCGTACGTGCAGATCGTCGTTCGACCAATGCACGGTGAACGATGCCAGAGCACCGTGGAGCGTACATCAGCGGTCCATGCATGGCAGCCTGCTACAGTTGTACGATCAAGTGATGATGAGACACGTACGAGTGATCGCCCGACATCACCACGGATGTGCACGTCAGAACGTACCGCCATCGAAAAGGGCAGCTGCGGTCTGCTCACGACGTGCGTCTTCGTATGTGCCGACGTCAGGTACACCGGCGGAGGCGGTCACCGGCCAACCATGTCCACCAGCGATAACTACGCCAGTGGTAACAACTAGCGCTGACGGGCGGGCCGTCCACCAGCAACTGTATGTCGCCATCCTACGAGACCGTAACGATCTGTATCTAGCAACCGCGCGCGGACGTCCACGAAAGAGACGATCGAGAGAGGCCAAGACACGTATCGATCGATCCACTCCAAGCGCAAAATGTCGAGGAGGCCGGTAGCGTGCGCTGGTGCTGCCGGCCGCCATGCTTGCAAGCTCCATGTGGACGGGTGCATGTCCGGCGCGCGAAGCAGAAACCGGAAAGCGCCAAACCTGTTGGCGACGCAGGCTACCGGACACCACCGTACGTGCTGGCGCGCCGCGCGTACCAAATCACAGTACAGCAATAGCAATCCACGGGAGGTGGAATGTTTATGAACAGGAAAGAACTGGGAAATTTCCCGTTTAATGCACAAACAGGAAATAACAGTAATAAACAACTGAGAATCTCCATAAGAGTCGACGAGAATGGGATCCACTACTAGCATATTCACAGCTTTATGTAGAGTATTATACCGCGCGCGCCAAGATCCAAAAGGCTCATCAGAGTTTTACACAACTGTCAACAAGATTCAATCGTCAACCAACCAACAAACAGAGAAGAAGAAAAGAAGAGAACCTAATCAATCACGTCACGCGCCGGCCGCGATCTCACCGCACAGCCTCCAGCCGATCGCCGCTGGCCCCGCGCGACTTGCGGTGCCGCAGTGCCTTGATCGGGCCGGGCAGGAACCTACCCCACCCCCGGCCTTGGGCGCCGCCGCCGTCGCTGAAACACTGCTCGACCGCGCCAATGCCGCCGCGTCGTCATCGTCATGATCCTCGAGCTCCTCCACCTCCAGCCCCGTCCCGCCGCCGGCTTGCGGAAGGACGCCCACCCCCAGACCCTGGACCTGCGCTGCTTCTCATCGCCGATGCCCATCTCCATCCCGCCCGCGGCCGCAACGGACCGCGAGCGCCCGATCCGGCGCTCGCGCTCGATGAGGCTGCACACCCTGCCGACGACGGCCGCGTCGCCGCCACCGGAGGCGGAGGACGCGAGGAGGACGGGGACAGCGAGGACGCGCAGAGGCAGGGGCGCGCGCGCGCGCAGTCGGGACAGAGCCGGCGGAGGCGGTCGCGGAGGCAGTGAGGGCACACCCCGCCGCAGGCCACGGACGGGTGCTTCCGGCAGCGGCAGTCGTCGCCGGCCATGGAGTACGTATCTGTAGTCTGTGTGTGCCGTTCGGTTGCGATCGATCTCGCGGTTGGGTCGATCGCGGTTTTAGAGGGAGAGGGAGTTGCGGGGTCGACGTTTGCTGCTGGCTCTAGAGACGCGGGGAAGCAGAGAGACCGTCTCTCTTATAAGCGGGGGGCACGGCCTGTGAAGGGAGTTCGTTCGAGTACCGACGTTTTGGTGCGGTTTTGGGTGATCCAAGGGACACCGGTTCCCGCTGCCAACGAGTGAGGGAGCGGGAATAGGAAGCTCTTGGCGCTCCACGTGGCACATGGTCACGGTACAATTGCGATCAGAAGAACAACTTCTAAACTTTGTCAAGTAGTATACCTACTCGTGCAAGTAAATTGTGATGACATCGACCGAGAGACTCAAGAGCTTCGCTAAGAACCGATGGTCGTATCTCAGTCATGAAACATCGGTGTTTCTTATTTAAACGAAATATTTTTTAGTGCGAGACGACGTTCCTGTCGATAACGAGGCATCCGTGACGATTTCGTCAATCTCTAAACCCGGTGTTAGATCTAAAATGAAATCAGTCCAGGTGCCAAGACTAAAAAAAAAATCCCCTATTAGGCTTACCATTCAGCATTGATTAGTGCAAACAATATTAGTTAAAACCATATGCATTAAAAGTTTGATGTCTAATCTCAGAATGATTTCCTACACTAACAATCAAGTTGGAAGTTCCATCATTGCTCTAGTGCGTGCATCTTCCAGAACGATTTGTAGACCATGGTCGATGCACTATGATTAGTTACATTCAGAAAGACCTGGAGATCGACAGAATTCAGTCCATTTTGCCCAAGCGCGCCTGCCTACACGAAAACCATATGCATATGCTGGTATAGTCTGGTGGACGGCGGAGCGACCAACCACGACGGGCACCTTGCATTGGTAGGTGTTGCCGGCGCTGCACATGGCGAGCGGCCGGATATTCTAAGGCGCGCGACGCAAACGTCCAAGCCGTCGCCGTCGCCGTCGATCGGAGACCCAATTGGATCAAGCGAGAACCCGACACCAGTCTAATGTGCAGTAGCAGTTTCAAAATTAAGATTGCGATCCTGTGGTCACCTTGCTGTGCATGGTTGTTACATTGGAGACAGGCCGTCGCATATATCGCGATCATACGCATGTGAGGTCGTTAGCTGATTATTAGCTGAGCGGGGATCTTTGAACGATGGAATGCCGAGGCATGACCAGTAGCCATGTCTCGTCCACATTTTTTTATAAGCAAATGTTGGTACTCCCTCTGATCCATATTAGTGGGCATAATTTTATCTAAATTCATATGTATCTAGTTAAGTATTTAGACTAGATACATGTGTATCTAGACAAAGTTGTGCTCACTAATATGGATCGGAGGGAGTACTAATAATGCTGACCGCTCAGTAGCATAGTACTTGGATGTTTTTATTTTTGTGAATCATGCTAGCTTGCATGTGTTATTTTTGTAATCATAGTTGCATGTGTTAGGCAGTAGTAGAAAGAAATATTATGCTCCAAATCCAGTAACAAGAGGTACGAGAAATAAAGAAGAATTTGGATAAAAAGGAAGGCAGTCAAGAGTTATGGGGAACCAGAACCGCGTCCATAACTGGGGGGTTGAGTGCTATTTTACCGCGAGGATAGGCTTTTTTTTTTTTAAGCGGACAGATGCTGGAGACCCGGAATTAGAAGAATTCAATACATGATGGTCCCCTCTCTTTTTTTAAAAATGTCAAGAGTCATGGGAACACACACGGACACAGAGGTGACATCTATAGTGTGTAGATGTCGAATCTAAATTAGTTATAAAATAACAAATATGTTGAGATACATTAAATTATGAGCGTTCAATTGTCTTTGATCATGGACCAGATTGTTCCAATGTTGCGCACCAAACAAGTCTGATTGGTTCGTAGCCATCGCTCCGATCTGCGCCGCTGTCGCTACTCCCTGCACCCTCGTGATTTCAGGTGGGCTAATAGGATTTGATACATGCTTAGCAGTGGACACATTAGTGCAGTCACACAACTAAATTGTATCACTTTTTCGCAAGAGCAAAACCAACCGAAGTTTATTGGTATATTTTTTATTTTATAGAAACAACTAGCAGCAAGCAAAAAAAATGACAAAAAACAACATAAAGACAAATTATAGAGTAGATACTACTAGCAATACATTCACTAAAAACGACAACAAAAGTGTGATTGAAGGTAGCAGCAATGGTGCAGCATGTGTTGGGGCTCCAAGTATACGATTTCCCCTTTTGTAGGATTGTGTATCTTCAATCTGACCAGGAAGTCTTGCCACCTTTTTGCTATGGAAAAAAGGTTTGAGATGCACGATAGTGGTCATAAAAGTTTATAGTTTATACGAAACAAAAAACAGCAAATGGTCGGTCTTTTAAACATAGTGTGCACAATTATACATAATTGACATATATTTATACTAAACAGTTTCACTTTTTTACATTAATAATTGATTTCCTTGTATCTAGTGTTTATTGATAAAATGTCGGTTATACAATCCTAACTATTATTTATTTCTATACTAAACAACAATATTTAAGTTTCAGTAATTGTAACTATTAGATCTCAGTGCCCATCCTATATAACTCAAATATCATATTTCAACATAAATAAACCCAAATTGCAACTCTCTTTGTTGTGTAGATTGTGTTCGATTTTTCAAATTTTAGTTCAGTACATATTTCATGAACTTGGATAAATTATTGTGCTCATATCTGTCTTTTCAATTTTCTACCATTTTGTGTGAACTTTGTTCAGTATATATTCATAAGTGCTCACAAACACATATAAAAACGATAATATGTTTAAGTGGCACAAACTTTTCTGTAGATAGATGTATACACAAAGTAGGAGTAAAAATACACTTCACATCATGGATTGTATCTCGTATCCATAAAGAGTAATTTATCCCAAACTAGATCTATATGGTAAAAACTAAAGAGGAACAACATTCAATTCTAACTCTTCACAAAGGCGACATCTTGAAAATGCACGGGGTTAGTTGTAACCGGTTTGCGAGTAGTGGTAATAAAAAGTGCCTTTGTGATCATGGAGGTTATGTAGTTCTACACCTTTATTTGTTGTTTGTTATTCATATATTTTTGCTATTTGGATTACTCGTAAGCGGATTGATGTCTAGAGCTTGCACGATGCAAATGTTGTATTGTTGATTATGGAGCCCAAGCGTTGATATCTACAAAACTCTTTTAAACTTGTTTTAATTTCCAAGAAAATGCTTGGCCAGTGCGTCTTCTCCACCTTGGAGCAAAAATTTATTTATTCATCCACCGTTGAATAATCTGATTGAAGATGTATCATCTATCCATGAGGTTGTCTTCTCAAGAATGCCAAGATTTTTTTTATGTTGACCAATCAGCTTGGCAACACAATAAACCAATCAAATCAGTTCGTACTTTCGAAGAAGAAGATCTAACTATGTAGGTATACATTGTATTACTTTGTTTTTCGTGAAGATATATTGTGCAGGTGTGTTGCATCAATATTGGGCTTTCCCGATAAGGATTAAGAACGGAAAGAAAAAGGTGAAAATAAACCACATAAAATGTTCAAAAAAGATGTTGGTAGGCATGCTTCGCAAAATCAACCAGGCCCATCGTCAAAACCTACTCTGATAGACTCTCTCTAAGGACCGAAAGGGCTGCAAACTAGGAGGCCCATCATTTATCTAACGTTGTAGTACTACCTATTGGGTGCCCCTATAAATCGACTTGGTCGATGTTAGGGAGCCGTCGCCCACCCTGGCGCGATACTGGGCCGGCCCAGAATAGCCTTCTATGCGCGTAATTAGCAACGCCGGGCGACAAAAACAATTCGAGAAGCTGGGATTCGAACCAGAGACCTATAGCTACGCGACGCGAATCAACCAACGCGCCGGCCACTTTGGACAAGCTCTGTTTATGTGAATACCACATTTATTATATATATACATTCATCTTTGCCATCCCCTATTCTACTTTTAATAAACCGTGGCAAGTGAACCGGTGGTTCAAAAATCTGTTTTTAAAACAATTTAAAAAATGAACACAATAGGTATTTGAACGAAAATATTTTTGAACGATTTTGAAAGTTAACCGAAAAGGCCGGTGAATGAAATCGATCTTTCAACGATTTTAAAAAGTGAACAGAAAAGTTTATGAACGGAAATTATTTTTGAACGATTTTTAAAAAGTGAACAAAAATGTTTATTGTTGAACGATTTTCAAAACGTTGACAAAAAAGGTATTTGGATAGAAACTATTTTTGAATTATTTTAAAAGGCGAACAAAAAAGTCTGTGAACCGAAATTATTTTTGTAAGATTTTCGAAAAAGTGAAAAAATGGGTATTTGAACAGAAACTATTTTGAACGATTTTAAAATGCGAATAGAAAAAGTCTTTGAACGAAAATTATTTTTGAACGATTTTGCAAAAGCGAAAAAGGTATTTGAACGGAAACTATTTTGAACGATTTTAATACATGAACAATTTTCGAATATGAACAAATTTAAAAATTTGTAAATTTTCAAAAATCAAAAATTCACAAAATAATATCTAGTAAGAAAACTGAAAAATATAAAAAGCCAAAAAAAGAAAAAAGAAAATATTCAAATAATATATAAATATATATAATTTTTTAACGATTTTCAAAAAGTGAACAAAAAATAGGTATTTGAACGGAAACTATTTTTGAACGATTTTAAAATGCGAACAGAAAAAGTATGTGAACGGAAATTATTTTTGAACGATTTTCAAAAAAGTGAACAAAATAGGTATTTGAACGAAAATTATTTTTGAACGATTTTAAAAAGCGAACAAAAAAGTCTTTGAACGGAAATTATTTTTGAACGATTTTTAAAAAGTACACAAAAAAGTTTATTGTTGAACGATTTTCAAAACGTGAACAAAAAAGGTATTTGGACGGAAATTATTTTTGAATTATTTTAAAAGGCGAACAAAAAAAGTCTGTGAACCAAAATTATTTTTGTAAGATTTTCGAAAAAGTGAAAAAATGGGTATTTGAATAGAAACTATTTTCGAACGATTTTAAAAGGCGAATAGAAAAAGTGTTTGAACGAAAATTATTTTTGAACGATTTTGAAAAAGTGAATAAAGGTATTTGAACGGAAACTATTTTGAACGATTTTAATACATGAACACTTTTCGAATATGAACAATTTTAAAAATTTGAACATTTTCAAAAATGAAAATTCACAAAATAATATCTAGTAAGAAAACTGAAAAAAAAAGAAAAAGCCAAATAAAGAAAAAGAAAATATTCAAATAATATATAATTTTTGAACGATTTTCAAAAAGTGAACAAAAAAATAGGTATTTGAACGGAAACTATTTTTGAACGATTTTAAAAGGCGAACAGAAAAAGTATGTGAACGAAAATTATTTTTGAACGATTTTCAAAAAAGTGAACAAAATAGGTATTTGAACGGAAATTATTTTTGAACGATTTTAAAAGGCGAACAAAAAAGTCTTTGAACAGAAATTATTTTTGAACGATTTTTAAAAAGTGAACAAAAAAGTTTATCCTTGAACGATTTTCAAAACGTGAACAAAAAAGGTATTTGGACGGAAACTATTTTTGAATTATTTTAAAAGGTGAACAAAAAAAGTCTGTGAACCGAAATTATTTTTGTAAGATTTTCGAAAAAGTGAAAAATTGGTATTTGAACAGAAACTATTTTTGAACGATTTTAAAAGGCGAATAGAAAAAGTCTTTGAACGAAAATTATTTTTGAACGATTTTTAAAAAGTGAAAAAAGGTATTTGAACGGAAACTATTTTTGAACGATTTTAAAAGGCGAATAGAAAAAGGCTTTGAACGAAAATTATTTTTGAATGATTTTTAAAAAGTGAAAAAAGTTATTTGAACATAAACTATTTTGAACGATTTTAATACATGAACAATTTTCGAATATGAACAATTTTAAAAATTTGAACATTTTCAAAAATGAAAATTCACAAAATAATATCTAGTAAGAAAACTGAAAAAAGAAAAAGGCAAAAAAAGGAAAAAGAAAATATTAAAATAATATATAAATAGAAAAGAGAAAAGAAGAAAGAAAAAAGAAACAACAAAAAGAATAAAAAGAAAAAGAAGGAAGAAAAATCGAAAAAAAGAAAGAAAAAAGAAGCAACATTAAAAACGAAAAAGAAGAAAGAAAAAGGAATAAACAAAAAAGAAAGAAACAGTAAACGAAATGAAACCCGAAAATCTTGTAAACACATAATAATCAATCTTAAACACAATGTTTAGGCATCAGTTATATACTTATACTCTACATCCTCCACATGATAAATTGAGCAAGGAAATTGTCAAATGAGGCTATATCTCACATGCATGTAAGGAAATTGCAATGGATCATCTTTCAATAAGTAGCTAGAATCTAATACTCCCTCCGAGCCATATTAGTGGGCACAACTTTATCTAGATACACATGTATCTAGTATAAATATTTAACTAGATACATATAAATTTAGACAAAGCTATGCCCACTAATATGGATCGGTGGGAGTAGTTAAAATAGCACGAAGTACCGACAAACTGAATCAGAGGGAGACATCGCTCTCAGTTTCGGGAGTAACAGGGCGGCCGAGCCTAGACTTGAAGAGGAAAGAACAGGTTGTAGACTTGTAGTACAAAACTACGGGCCTCTTCCTGGAACCTCCCAAGTGAGCCTACAAATTCAGGTCGTCCAAAACTGAATGATTGAATGCTCAACCGATACAGGGCGTACAACACTCCAACTCCAACTACATGAGCACTGAAGCCTAACACAATTTCTTTCAGAGTTACAAAACAGGCAATCGCCGCAATTAGCTACGAATTGACTGGAACAGCAATGAGAAATATGCATTTTCATTGACTTAACGGCATCTTGAACCCTCTCCTCAGCCACGTAGGCGTTGCTATGGGCTATGGCGGCCTCGGATGCCGACAGAGGCGCCGGTGGTCGCGAAGGCGACACGGAGGTGGCGACAGGGTGCAGCGTCAGAGGGCGGGCAGCGATGCAGCGGGACCCGTTGCAACCCCCAAGCGACGTCCGCACCAATAGACTCCTCTACCCCTCACACGCAACCCATCTCCAATCCCAATCTCCTCCGTCCTGTTCAAGGTCGCGTCGACCACCAGTAACTCCGGCCTGCGCTACACATCTGGCGCCCAGCCGCCGATGTAGGTCGCCGTCGCCGTTTTCCGCCGCGCCGAGATAAAGTGAGGAGGAAGACGCTCAGAAGCCCCTGTGCTGCACACAAATACAGGGGGAAGGGAGAGGTTAGACGGCGCCCCCTATGGTCGCTAGATGCGTTGGGGCTCGCCGGATGCGTTGGGGCAGACAGGAAGGAGGAGCATGGCGACAGGGTTTGGGGGAACGGCGGTGGTCACGCTGCGGAGGGTGTCTGGTTTGGAGGAGGCCGCGGATGCGGGCGCCGGGTGCGTGAGCTCCACTCCCTCCTCTCCGGCATAGAACAGGACCTGGACGGGGCCGGCCTTCTCTCCCCTCGGACTCGGTCGAGACGCCATGGCCGCCTTCTCCCGTCGAGAGAGAAGGGAGGCGAGTGGATAAGGTCTCCTCTGTGGGATCGGGCAGACCATGGACTGCGAAAAACTAAAGGGACGCACAACGACGTACCACGGCCGAACGTACCATCACGGCATCTACGTACCATGGAGCCGCTCCATGTTCATTGATTTGTTCGTGTTCTGACAGAGAAGATAGGTACAGAGTGCGGGTTATTTTCCATGAACCGTTTTTTTTTTGTCACTTACCAATGGCATAGGGTGGGTAAAATCTCATACCACACAGAGGTAAAATCGGAAAATGAAAAACGGATCATCACCTAAAAACATATTATATAGTAGAGATATTCGGTCGCTCCCGTCCAGGCAGAAAGCTTGTCGACGCGAAGCGCACCGGTAGGTTCAGCCAATAAACGTGGCAGAAACGTAGGACAGCCACAGCCAATAAACGTATGACATTCCCGTCGTCTCCTTCGCTAGCCCGCATCTGCCTTTGTTTGTTTCACGTTTCGGGCGTCCACCGTCGCCGGGTCAAACACGGAACAGCAAAATCTTCCAACATCAGTACGTACGTACGTATACCTGTTCAGAATTTAGATTTTGGGGTGTCAAGTCAAACAGTCTACGATGCGAAACGGCACGGGGTTTGACGCATTGTATTTTCGGAGCAAAGGCCAGCACGAACAGTTCAACTCGGGCCACAATTATTTTATACTCCCTCCGTTTCAAATTACTCCCTCTGTTCCAATTTAATTGACTTACTATTCATCAAATGTGGATGTATCTAGATATGTTACAAGTATAGATACATCCACATGTGGTGGATATCAAGTCAATTAAAGTGGAACGGGGAGTAGATGATTTCTATTTATCTAGATACGGATATATCTAAATGTGTAAATATATCCGTATGTAGACAAATGAAAGTCATCAAAACACTCCGCACATATTCACGAAGCGGGGCGTGGACGCAGCGCAGGGTCCGGTCCTCTCCAAAGCGTATGTGTCCTTTTTAACAAAAAAAAAAGGAGGGCACATTTGTCAAGCCCTCGCTTGCAAGGAAAGTGCACGCCCGGCCGGTCCCTGCACCAAGCAAAGCAACGACACCTCCGGGCTGCGGCACCGGAGAAATTGCAATGGCATCCCATCCAGATCCAGTGCCCATGCCCCGAGAAGGGAAACTACGAGGAAAGCTCCTTCCCGAGAAATTAAGCTAGCTGCCGAATTAGGGACACGCACGCACACGTACGCCCGCCCGAGTTAACTAATCAAGTCGGACTCCGCGCCACGCAGGCAGGGGCCGGCCGCAATTACGCACATCACCGATAGAATAGCCATTTCGCTCGAGTGCACCCATCAGGCATCATGGCCTCCCCAACGATCGACACCGCCGCCGCCGCCTTGTTTAATTATATATGGCGTGCGGCGGTCTCAGCCACCCGTCCGGTCCGGCGGTGACCTCATGAAATCAGCAGCGGTATCCGGCAGCAGCCGCCATGAAATCAGCAGCGCAACATGTCGCTTGTCCGCATCCGATGCCGTGCCCAACCCGGCCGCCTCCGGTTCACTCAGGTAATAAAAAGTGCAATGCAAGTGGAGAAACTCTCACTTTGCCTCCATACATAAAGATCACAATCTAGCCAAGCCAACACCGCAGGTGGTACGGTGCTGTGCTTACAGCTTACACCATGTATTGTATGCAATGCATTCGCCGTGTCTGCCAACCAAACCGATCGCGTCAGCCATTTCGTTTGCTTCAAAGAGTCTGCTTCCAGATCGTCGATCGACGCTCTCCAATGGGGTGCAATGATAGCACGATCTAAACATCAATGCACGTATGTTTCGTTATATTGATCAGTTCACATCACCGCCCTTCAATCAGAGCTACTCTTCTTTCTGGAAGCATGGATCACTTCTGGGGTCCCGAAGGGGACAGAGCACAGAAGAGGAACGCGTATCTTTCTAGATGATCTATGGAGCTCCCAGCCATATAGCTAGCTTAAAAGAGGAAGCTCAAAAGAAGAGTAGCTGAATCTATGATGGCATTGCTCAGCTGCTCCATAGCTTGACGCGGCGGTGTCTACATAGATGATAGATGGACCTTCTTCTTTAAGCCCGGTAGCCAAGCGGCTGGCGGTAGGCTTTCGAGGTGGACGTACGTCTTTCCCCGGAAACGAGATGCTGCTGTCTCACCAGATCAGAGTAACAGATGCTTGGCCCGGAGGGAGATGGTACTAGTATTCATCATGCAACTCCGAGCTGGCGGTAGGCTTTTGAGTTACTCAGCCGGGAGAGATGAGATTATGTAGAAGAAAGCTTCGTGTCAGCGCTTCCCATCTTTTCTTTCTTTTTCGCGGTAATTTACCAGTGTTTTTCTCGACCGCAACCTGGCCTGATCGGCTCGTGTCATCACGCTGCCGATCGATCGAGTTGTTAATTGGTCAGTGCATTGTCATCAGCCGCCTGTGGATTAGGACGGGTTCCAAGAGGCTGATGTGATGTTTAACCGCAACACGATTACTTTATGCAGACACACAGGCGGCTGTTGTTGTAACCGACCCTAGCTAGCTTCATCGATCGGCTGCATAATTCCCTACAGCGAATATATGTGTGTGCTCAGTACTAATCCCATGGTTGGGATGCATGATTGGCCGTAAGTCCAGGAAACTTGAGGCGAGCAAAACGCTTTGTTTGTTAGTAATGTGTGTCCCACAATGTCGATCATGTTTAAGATTAGGGAGTTTTCAGGTTCAAATAAGATTAGAATTTTGGAGAAAAGCATGAAACAGTACACAAATAGTCCAAAGGCGTTAGAGTAGTTGACCAAACTACCGAGAACCATACGCTGCCTGCGAAATTTTTCTATAGAATATGCATCCTTCTATGCTGCTTAACCTACTACATTGCTCAACCAACGACATTTTTCGGGCAAAAATCATTTGTTCGAAATACACCAATCAAAACATGTAACAAACATCTCCATAAAAGGCATACATAGGTCCTAATCGTCAACAAGAAACAAGATTGGCACATCCCGGTAATATAACCGACCTTTTGGGAAGCCCTCAAGCCGATCTTCTATGCTTTCCTGGGACTTTCATAAGGCCACCATGAATTTTTGTGTAATCGCCATTATTTCAAAAGGCCTTGATGCATCTAAATTTGATAAATCAAACCATTTTTCCAAGTAATGTAAGTTAAAATATTCACAAAGTGAGCAACAATCATGTTACCGCAGTTGCACCCCATGTCATACAACTGACACAAATGATATTTTTTCGGGTCGCCACATTATGGGAAGGAGTAGAGTAATTATTTTACATGAGAATGTCAATATCCTCTCACACTAAGAAACCTGATGGGGCGATTGTTATTATTTTAAAGCTTATGATAAAGTACTGGTCCTTATAATTCTTGCGAATGAGGGAGACTGCTCATATTCGGCGAGCATAACCAAGAAATTCGGCGGTTTAGCAGCCTCATTCCACATGTAGTGGACGAGGGATTGTCTATATTGTAGTATGTCGATGATTTGTTCCTTTCATGGATCATGGTTTGGAAAAAACAACAAAATTTACGTAAATTTTAGTGTGTTGAACAAGCGTTTTTTCTTATGGGTGCATGTCTTCCCCATTATGAATTGAGTAAATTATACAACAGAGACGATATAGTTTTGACACTGTTTTGCAATGTTGAGATGGTCAAGTTGCCCCACTAATTTACTTAACTACACCATTACTCGATTTGTATAAACTTTCAGAGTCGCTCCCTTGAACACTTATGAGATCAAAGATGAATTTTCATAACAGCAGATTTAAGGGTTTTTTTTGTGAATTGGGATAATTTTAGTTAAGTATCTTTCATACTTTATTCGTTACCGCAACTTCATAAGAGAGGATAGAAAAGATTAAAGGTTGTTCGAGAAATGTTTGATTAAATGGAGATTAAGAACAATTCTAACACACCTCGCAAAAGGACCAAAACCGCATAATAACCGCTTGTATGCCGTTTCGAACGGAAATCATGCCCCGACCAGATCCCACAAAACCACCTGATCCGTAAATTTTATGCGGATACCCGTCCCAAGTACTTGATATCACCAGTACATGACCCAAATTTTTGGGTCTCCCGCACATAACAAAACTCTTGGCGTAAGGGAATTTTTTTTTTTGAGATTTCCCTGATCTTAGTACAGCTGTAGTATCTGAACTCACGCACTACTCACACCACACGCACGCAACACCACACACACGCTACCGGTGCGCAAGCTAGATCTAACAAGCCATATATTAAGACTGAGCCTACGCGAGCCTAGATCTTCTGGGAGAACACTGCGGTGGTGGGCACACCACAATACCACTGTCGAACCGCGCGGGAAATCGGCTCCACCTGCGAAATACTGGGAAAGGCTGATTTTAATGGGCTCAGCCTACTGCATATATGCAGCCAGCGTAAGGGAAATTTTAGGACGAACCAGAACTCACCGTCGTAGCCCCTGCCACCTCCTATCCTCAGGTTGAGCCCTCCCCGAGGGAGTTCCCAGTCGCGCGCCGCCGAGAGAGCACCCTGCCAACAGCCGCGCCATTGAGCATTCTCAAGCGGTCAGGAAAAACAATGGCACATTTGATCTGTGACCGGACCTTATTCTACGTAGTTAAAGCATCTAAACTTGTAAACAATGAGCTATGGCCGAGACAACATCCACTTGAGAATGCGAAAGGAAGCATCCGATCCCTATCTCTCCCTCAATAGGGTTCAACGCACCAGAGTGAGTGGACGGCGTGGTTATTTTTCCATCTCCACATATAGTGTGGTCGCTAATGGCGTGGTAGAAAACGTGTCTCGGTGCTCGCTTTGGCGCCTTGTGCGCGCCCTAGCAGCCAAAATCAGCACTCCCCTAGAACAGCTCCGGTGGAGCTAGTGACCAACGGGGAAAGAAACCGCCACGCATAATCACCATCAACAAAGGTACACGTACGTAGTCGGCCGAGACTGGGTGCGGATGCTGCCAGCACGCCCGACCCGACCCGCGCCCGGAGCCACGCGACGTCAGTGCTGATGGCCGCGTGCCTGCCACCGCCACCAATGGTCTCCCGCCGATGTAAAATTCCGACAACACAGGCTCCATTCCACGGCCACCACTCCCTGCTCCGGCAATTTAAAACGGAGGTCGACTCGACTAGATTCCGTCCCATGAAGCGTGAGGGTCCAAAGTCCAAGCCGGGTTCGCCGCTGTGGCCCGGATCCGGTTGGGAGGAGATAAGAACGAACGGGGCGACCGGCGTCGCTACGGAACAAACGCTCCCCTGCAAGCATCCACCCCTGCCTGCCGGTTAGGTTTAGCACCACCACCACCACCACCACCACCGTGTACCAGTGCTGGCCGTGACACTTGCTCCCTTTTCTCCCGGTCTACAAAGACCTCGGCTTTCCTCTGCCTCCGCTTCTTTGTTCCAAAGCCCACTCTCCCCCTTTCTCCCCTCAAATCCTCCGCTCCGCTCGCCCACTCTTCTTCTCGCTCTGCACTCTGCGCGCGCCTAGAGATTCCTGTGTTGGGTTTGAAGCATGGAAATGGCATTCCACCATGACTCGCCGCTGCTGCTCAGAATCAACACCAGAGGCGGCCACATGGTAAGTAGTAACGTCTACCTCTTTGCTCTCCGCTGCTCTGCTTTCCATTAAATGCTCTCTGCTTCCTGATTTATTCGTTGAGCACTGCTAACTAATGAATGGCGGGTTGCAGGGAGGAGACGAGGCGGAGAACCAGCGGTGGCCGCCGTGGCTCAAGCCGCTGCTGGCGACCAGCTTCTTCGGGCAATGCAAGATGCACGCCGACGCCCACAAGTGCGAGTGCAACATGTACTGCCTCGACTGCATCAGCGGCGCACTCTGCTCCCAGTGCCTCGCCTACCACCACGGACACCACGCCATCCAGGTATCTTCTTCTTCGCATTGGATTCATCCGCGCTCTCGTGTTTCTTGTCCATGAATAGACCGAAAGAGTCACTCTCTCTCAAAGCTAGAGCCTTGCGGTAGCTATCTGTATCTCCTGCTCCCAACGGCCTCTCTTTCCCCCACACGCATTCGAAAGTGGAAACGTCCGAGGACCGGGGCTAACGAACTTGCCAGAACCGGCATCAGAAATGGCCCTGTTCTATTCCATCTCTCGTGCTTCTCTCTGACGGTGTTTGTTTCTGATCTATTGCAGATACGGAGGTCCTCGTACCACGACGTGATCCGCGTGTCGGAGATCCAGAAGGTGCTGGACATCACCGGCGTGCAGACCTACATCATCAACAGCGCCCGCGTGGTGTTCCTGAACGAGCGCCCGCAGCCCAGGCCCGGCAAGGGCGTCACCAACACCTGCGAGGTCTGCGAGCGCAGCCTCCTCGACACCTTCCGCTTCTGCTCACTCGGTTGCAAGGTCAGTGCAACTAGTCAACGCCTGTCCATTCCAAGATTTGCTTCAGTTCAGTTCGCCCGTGCTATGCATCGGCATTGTGATTGAGCTCTCTTTAATCGTTCTGGTGTGCAAAATCCGCAGATTGTTGGCACCTCCGGCGAGTACCGCGGCCGCAAGAAGCACGCCGCCGGCAAGAAGACGAAGCTGAATAAGAAGGGCAGCGCGGCGTCGGACTCGGACGACTCGTCCACCATCACCAGCGGCGGGAGCCCTGGCGACAAGAGCAGCGTGGCGCAGAGCTTCAGCCCGTCCACCCCGCCGGCCACCGCCAAGCGCCGCAAGGGCATCCCGCACCGGTCGCCCTTCGGCAGCCTCATCGTGGAGTTCTAGGAGCAGAGCAAGAACGCACGCCGGCCCCTCGCCGGGGCAGATCAAGCGGTACACATCCCCATATCTACCTCTATAGTTTGTTCTCTTCTACCTCTACGATACTGCAAGCAGCTAAGCAATAACGAGCGCCCCCATTGCCGCTGTACCTCTGCGCTTCTGGACGAGGAGGCCGGTGCACTGCAATGCGGGGATAGTTACTTCATAGTTACAGATAGTTACTGTGCTAGTAACAAGAACAGTGTGGGTTTGTGTTCGTCTCCCCGGAAGAAGGGCGGGAGGTAGTACTGTAGAAGTTACTCTGTGATGGTAGCAGCTTTGCTAAGTTTTGCAAACTTCCCTATAGGCTTTCACTTCTTAGGTGTGTTTGATATGGTAGATGTACATATATGTATACTGTCACAGATGGATAGGGAATGCTCTCCGGTGTTCATATCTGTCATGTAATAAAGCTCACAATGCTGCTCCTCAGTACTGGTTGCTTGCTTGCTTGAATTCTTCTTCTCTTCCATGATTTCGTACCAGCAGATGCTTGAATGGTGCATTGCAGGTAGAGCTCGGAGGGTACTACGACAATGGTACCAGAAAATGTGGAATCTAGGACGGAGATGGGTGGAAATGGGAGAACTGTGGCACGGTCAGCTGCGTCAAGCCGCCTGCCTAACTTGCTTGACCCGGCAGCCATACACAAGGATTGATGAAAGCGCACCCGGCCGTCCCTGGACCAGTTCGTTGCTTCCGCCCATACGGCAGAGCCATCCTCTGCCCAACCGCCGTCCGCCATTCAACACTGCCGGCCACGCTCGCCGTGTGGTTGTACTCCAATGGTGGTAGAGGTACGAGTAGCAATAAACAGGGATGGATCTAGAGGCTGAGATCGGCCGTACAATACCGGCGGGTACCACGTGCGCCGATCTCAGACATATCTCGGCTCCCATCTCGGGAGAGGTCGGCCTTCTAGGAGCACGGACGCCGGCCGGGGCAGATGCGCAGCACGGGGGCGCTCGGCCTTGGCATGTGTGCGGCATGGCGCCGCCAGAGGACGGCGGAGCGTGGGCCCTAGCTGTAGCTCTGGATCTCGGCTCGCATCATGGTTTTGAAAATCATCTGACGCTCGCTCGCCGCTCAGTGCGCGGCGACGACGCCTGGGAAATGGGGGCGCGCCCACGCGTGACCACCGTGCTCATCACACGCACGCACCTCCTGGTGTCATTCGCTTCCTACCCTAGCTCCGGTTGGCCGCCCGTGACGCGTGCGGCTTCATCGGACGACGGCCGGTTTGCGTTGCGTGGCGGCGGCGGGCGGTCACCACGGTGGGGGTAGGTTAGGTTACGACGTACGCGTGGCCCACGGACGTGGATTGGGTTGGATTGCTCTCGTACACGCCTGGATATTTCTTGGCTTTTTCCACCACGAAAGCAACAGGGGCGCCGTACTTGCTCGTTTCTTTAGCCAAGTACTCCGCGTACGCGCGGGCGTCTACCCAACTACTGCGACCAGCAACGTGAAAGATGGCCCCACGGTGCTAGACACCATGAGATTGTTTTTTGCAAACCACTCGATGTCATAGGAGTGCCACTGTCAGTGTTCATGTGTTCAAACGGTGGTGTATGTTTTTTTAGGGTTTAAGGCAGGAACTTTGCCATTCGAATAGAAGAGAGAAAATATATAAACAAGAGTGCCTCGAAAGGCAAAATCTCTGAGGCCGAAACGGCCGTAAGCCAGAAAAACGGAGCGAACTTCGAAACCCGGTCTCCGAGGTCATCTATGTGGACAAAAACCCTCATCCCAATCTCGTCACGGATTAGGCGAACCGCATCCAACAACGCTAACGCCTCATTTCTGAATACTCTCATGTTTCTTTCTTTAATAACTCCCAATCGCAACTCTTGTCACCATCTCTCAAGTTTTTGATGTAGTTGTTCCACCAATGATCAAAGGAATGATCCTTCGTGGCCGTGGGGGCGGGTGGAAGAACACCTAAGAGCGGAGTCACACACCGTGATCTTGAAAGAAAAACTTGTAGCACAAGTGTTCGACCGTTTCGGGGTGGATGTGGCACAACTTGCATATTGAGGAATAGTTTATTTTTTACTGCGAAACTGTAAGGGCCTCTTTGGATTGTAGGAATTTATAGGATTTTAATCCTTATAAATTTTTGTTATGGATAGATTGCCTTTAGTTCAAAAGAATGGTGCTACCAAAATCTTATGTATTGGACTCCTATGGAATTAATCTTATGTATTGGACTCCTATGCAATAATTCCATAGGAATCTGAACATCCACTTCGACCTCTTTTTTAAACTCATGTGTGTAGGATCGAGACACTTTTCCTGTGTTTTTCCTTTATTTCATCCAAACGACAATTCTTGCAGTTTCCAGTGTTTTACAATTCTCTGTTTTGCACTTACAAATCTATCAAATTCCTGTGTTTTTTATACTCTTTTGTTTTTCACAAATCTATCAAATTATTGTAATGGAAAGGGAAGTTATGGTGAAAAGTTGTCTAGATCTCGGGAAATGTTTAAATTGGGAAGTTTTCTAGACTGTCCTTGGTGGATATTTTTATGAATGTATTTTTTTTCACAAAATATATTTTTTGAATAGAAATGGTGACAGTAGAGAGAGTTAAGTTCAATTTGTGCATTCACTGAAGTGAAGTCAAATGGTGAATATGTTGTATTGCCATTTGTTAAACCATTATTTAAATTTAAGTACATAGGTAGAGAAAGTTAAGCTCAAATTCAATCTGTAGTTAGAGTATAATTTTGCATTTTTTCTGCAAATATTCATCTAATTAAGTATTTTTGAAGTGTAACTACATATGTAGAGAGATTTTAGTTATGTTGTCTCGAAATATGTTAGTTGAAGTTAATTGATCAAGTATGGTTCTATTTGTCTGTAGTACTCTTATTTAGCACTATAATCAAAGGAAATATGGTATGGTTACTTCAAAAGTGTTAACCACTTTTAGCACCCATTAAATATAGTTGCATAATTAGAGATTGTTCAGTTAAATTGTATGCGAGTACTATTTTGTTCGAAATGGTATAGTAAGCGTGTATTTTGCTTCAAAAAATTATTTTCAACTTTACAATTAGAGGGACTATTTTATGACAAGTGTAGCACTTTAGCTCAGATTTGTTCAGCATCTTCTTCTTCTTGAAAGAAGTAGTCTTGGTAGGCATGTTGAAGGAAGACTTGCTCTTTGCCTTGCTCTTGCCATGGTGAAAGTTCTTCTGCACCATGTTGGCGCTAGACTGACCTTCACCACCTCTCTCAGCAGTGTCCTTAGCCCGAGCCTTCTTCTCAACATCAAGAGACGCTATCAGGTTTTCAACCGAAATCTCCTGTCTCTTGTGTTTGAGAGTTGTGACGAAGTTCCTCCATGAAGAGGGCAACTTTGCAATAATGCATCCAGCCACAAACTTGTCAGGTAAGGCACACTTAGCGTGCTTAAGCTCCTTAGCAATGCACTGTATCTCATGAGCCTGTTCGACTACAGAACGGTTGTTAGCCATCCTGAAGTCATGGAAGCTCTCCATGATGTACAGTTCACTACCAGCATCTGCTACACCGAACTTAGCGTTCAGTGCCTCCCAGAGCTCTTTGGCATCTGTAATGTGCATGTACACATCAAACAGCTTGTTGCTAAGAGCACTCAGAACGAGTCCCACAAAGGCAGTATTGGTTTTCTTGAACTTGTTCTGATCCTCGTCAGATATAGTTCCTTCAGGTAAACCCTCACTAGCCTCGAACACTTTTAGAGATCGCAACCACAGTGTGGTCTTGTACTGCCATCTCTTAAAGTCCACACCGGTAAACTTGTCCGGCCTCAGCGCATCGGATAGATGTCCCATGTTTAACTCAGGAAATTGCCTATAACACATATAAGGTTTTTGGATTGTTGGATAATTAGGCAATAATTCCATGATTAATTCCAGAATATTAAACATAACTACACCAGCTACTAACATGTAGAATACGAACATACTAGATGTACTAATCAACATGAACAGCACCAACACATACGCCAACAGATCCATAGCAAAACAGTTCAGAACACGCCGCACGTACCGAACGGTTGTAGAGTAAGTAGTCGTTGGAGCAGCGACGGCAGCAGCTTGAGCGGCGACGGTAGCAGCTCGAAGGAGACGACGTTGGAGACGAGTCGCCCGCGGACCCGGAGATCGTCCAGGAAGTCGAGCCGTGATGAAGAACTTGAAAGCAGTCGCGCGGAGCGCTTCCCAAAAACCTTATTCGCCCTCTCCCGTACAGGATCACAAGGACGAGCGGTTCCGGAGACCTGCTGTCCCGTTCGCCGGTGCACGCCGGCGCACGGGATGGAGTAGACTACTGTGGCGGCGCAAGGCACGAGATTGGCAAAACCTAGATTGGTTCGGTGTCGTTGCAGCGCACGACTTTATATAGTGCGGCTCGGAAAAACCCTAACGGGTACAACGTGGGCCAAGTCCACGTCGCGCACGTTTTAGGTCGGTTACAGTAGCCCACGATCCGGGAGCGACCCGAACCGACTAACTGTGACGCGTCCGTCCAAACCGTTTTCCCGGACTGCAAAAATAAAGCTCAGCTCGGCGAGATTCCCGCAACCCGCGGCGCGTCGTGACGAGACGGGCGGGCGGTGCGGTGCGTGCGTGCGAGCGGCGGCGGAGGAGGAGGAGGAGTGCGCACGAGAGAGCCTCTTGTTCTCACAAGCTTACCAAGTGTCACAACACTCCACCTTATAAGGTGGTGTTTGTCTCCTCCAACTAGCAATGTGGGACTAAACTTTAGCTCCCACTCCACTTCCATGTGTGCTGCCATAAAAATGGGCTTTGAGATTTTTCTGAAATTGCTTATTGGGCTGCCCAAATGGGCCCAAATTTTAACAATCCCCCACCAGATCTCAAATTCCCATTTAGAGATTTTGCCAAACCTCGTTTCTTGTTTATATACCAGTGTTTCAGCAGAGACTGTTAAGTTGAACTTCCGCCTAGAGCTTCAAGCTACATCTACCAGCAACTTGAACAATGGACGAACCTTGAATTGCAAGTTTGGTGCCAATAGACTTCACTCAAAGTCATAACCAGTACGTGGCTGCCAGTAGCCTACCCCGCGGGTGGAGCATATGCGTCATACTCCCTGGTCTCTTCATGAGCTTACTAGAGATCACCCAAATCTCATAGACTGCGACGTTTAACAGTCGGACTCATATAGGTGTGTTCTTTCAAGGTCGCTCTGTAGGATAGCACATTTACTACGAATAGCCAACAGAAACACATTAAGGCATATTGCCAACCTGCCTTACAGAATGTGAGAGTTATGCATCTTCCCACGGAGAGGGTTACAAAATAACTCTCCTCAGTTAAACCACTAGCTTGTTCTTCCCAGGTCCTAATTCACGGGATCTCCGATCACATAGGTTGGGTTACCACTATGGTGTAACGCTCATGGGTCTCAACCCCATCTCCCTCGATGCACTATCTATCACATTATGTGATAGTCCCTTCGTAAAGGGATCTGCCAGGTTTTTGTCTGTTTGAATATAACTAACAGTTATTACTCCGGAGTTTCTCATTTTCCTGACAGACTTCAAACGTCTCTTGACGTGTCTTGATGACTTCGCATTATCCTTAGCACTGTTCACTTTCGTAATAACCGTTTGGTTGTCACAGTTCATAAGGATGGCCGGTAATGGTTTCTCAACCACCGGCAAGTCCATCAAGAGCTCACGCAGCCATTCTGCCTCAACAGAAGCTGTATCTAAAGCAGCAAGTTCTGCTTCCATGGTTGACCTCGTCAAAATGGTCTGTTTGCAAGACCTCCATGACACTGCGCCACCTCCAAGAATAAAAGCATATCCACTTGTGGCGTACAGCTCATCAACATCTGAGATCCAGTTCGCATCACAGTATCCCTCAAGCACCGCAGGGTGCCCTGAATAATGAATCCCATAACTCATTGTACCGTTCAGATAGCGCATGACCCTTTCAAGTGCATGCCAATGATCAATACCCGGGTTAGACATGAACCTGCTCAACTTGCTCACAGCAAAAGAGATATCAGGTCTCGTCGCGCTCGTAAGGTACATGAGTGAACCGATCACTTGAGAATATCTTAATTGATCTCTCGTTTCCTTTTTGTTCTTTCTGAGTGTCACACTGTGATCATAGGGTGTTGGAGAAGGTTTGCTGTCTATATAACCAAAGCGGCTCAAGACCTTCTCAACATAGTGTGATTGCGTTAACGTAATCCCACTCTCATCCCTAATCAGCTTAATGTTGAGGATCACATCAGCTTGTCCCAGATCTTTCATATCAAAGCTCTTTGACAGAAAAAGACTTGACCTCATTTATCACTATCATGCTTGTACCGAAAATAAGTATGTCATCAACATACAAGCATAATATAACACTATCGCCCCCACCATGGCGATAATATACACACCTATCAGCCTCATTGATGGCAAAGCCTGCAGAAGTTAAAGTTCTGTCAAACTTCTCATGCCATTGCTTAGGTGCTTGCTTCAGCCCATACAAAGATTTTAACAATTTGCACACCTTTCTCTCTTCACCTTTTACTACAAACCCATCAGGCTGATCCATATAGATTTCCTCTTCCAACTCTCCGTTAAGGAAAGCTGTCTTTACGTCCATTTGATGAACGACAAGACCATAGGAGGCAGCCAGGGAAAGTAGTACTCGAATGGTGGTGAGTCTAGCAACAGGTGAATAGGTGTCAAAGTAATCTTCGCCTTCGCGCTGGGTGTAGCCCTTGGCTACAAGCCGTGCCTTGTACTTCTCAATAGTACCATCAGGCCTTAGCTTCTTCTTGAACACCCACTTACAACCCACAGGTTTACAGCCGTAGGGTCGTTCAGATAATTCCCAAGTTCCATTAGAAAGAATCGAATCCATCTCATTATGGACAGCTTCTTTCCAGTCATCAGCATCAGGAGATGCAAATGCCTCTGCAATGGACGTGAGAGTATTGTCCACAAGGTACACAATGAAATCATCACCAAAGGATTTTTCAGTCATCTGTCTCTTGCTCCTCTTGGGAGCTGATTCATTGTCATCCTTATGAAGGACTTCCTCAACAAGTGGTTGTTCAGAATTATCAACAGATGTACTAGGTTCAACAACAACAACAACAACAACAACAACAACAACAAAGCCTTTTTTCCCAAACAAGTTGGGGTAGGCTAGAGTTGAAACCCATAAGATCTCGAAACTAGGTCATGGTTCTGGCACATGGATAGCTAACTTCCACGCAGCCCTATCCATGGCTAGTTCTTTGGTGATACTCCAATCCTTCAGATCTCTCTTAACAGACTCCTCCCATGTCAAGTTTGGCCTACCACGACCCCTCTTAACATTCTCATCCCGCTTTATCCATCCGGTATGCAATGGCGCTTCCGGAGGCCTACGTTCTATATGACCAAACCATCTTAGACGGTGTTGGACAACCTTCTCTTCAATTGGTGCTACCCCAACTCTCTCACGTATATCATCATTCCTAACCCGGTCCTTTCTTGTGTGGCCACATATCCATCTCAACATGCGCATCTCCGCTACACCTAACTGTTGGATATGTCGTCTCTTGGTCGGCCAACATTCTGCGCCATACAACATCGCAGGTCGAATCGCCGTCCTATAGAACTTGCCTTTTAGCTTTTGTGGCACTTTCCTATCACAGAGGACGCCAGAAGCTTGGCGCCACTTCATCCAACCAGCTTTGATTCGATGACTCACATCTTCATCGATATCACCATCCTTCTGGAGCATAGACCCCAAATATCGGAAGGTGTCTTTCTCAGGTACCACCTGTCCATCAAGCCTAACCTCTTCCTCCTCGTGCCTAGTAGTACTGAAACTGCACCTCATGTACTCAGTTTTGGTTCTACTAAGCCTAAAACCTTTCGATTCTAGAGTCCGCCTCCACAGCTCTAACTTTCTATTAACCCCCGCCCGACTATCGTCAATTAGCACCACATCATCCGCAAAGAGCATACACCATGGGATATCTCCTTGTATATCCCCTGTGACCTCATCCATCACCAAAGTAAAGAGATAAGGGCTCAAAGCTGACCCCTGGTGCAGTCCTATTTTAATTGGAAAGTCATCGGTGTCGCCATCACTTGTTCGAACACTTGTCACAACATTATCATACATATCCTTAATGAGGGTAATGTACTTTGTTGGGACTTTGTGTTTCTCCAAGGCCCACCACATGACATTCCGTGGTATCTTATCATACGCCTTCTCCAAGTCAATGAACACCATATGAAGATCCTTCTTCTTCTCCCTGTATCTCTCCATAAGTTGTCGTACCAAGAAGATGGCTTCCATGGTAGACCTCCCAGGCATGAAACCAAATTGATTTTTGGTCACGCTTGTCAATCTTCTTAAACGGTGCTCAATGACTCTCTCCCATAGCTTCATTGTATGGCTCATCAACTTGATTCCACGGTAATTAGTACAACTTTGAACATCCCCCTTGTTCTTGAAGATTGGCACTAATGTACTCCGCCTCCATTCTTCGGGCATCTTGTTTGACCGAAAAATAAGGTTGAAAAGTTTAGTTGGCCATACTATCGCTATGTCTCCAAGGCCTCTCCACACCTCTATGGGGATACCATCAGGGCCCATTGCCTTGCCTCCCTTCATCCTCTTCAAAGTCTCCCTAACCTCAGCCTCCTGGATACGCCGCACAAAGCGTCGGCTGGTATCATCGGAGGAATCGTCTAGCTCAATGGTAGAGCTCTCATTCTCTCCATTGAACAGGTCGTCGAAGTACTCTCGCCATCTACGCTTGATATCTTCGTCCTTCACGAGGAGTTGATCCGCTCCGTCCTTTATGCATTTGACTTGGTTGACATCCCTTGTCTTCCTTTCTCTCGTCTTCGCCATCTTATAGATGTCTCTTTCGCCTTCCTTCGTGTTTAGATGCTGGTAGAGGTCCTCATACGCCCGACCCCTTGCCTCGCTCACCGCTCGCTTTGCGGCCTTCTTTGCCCCCTTGTATATCTCCATGTTGGTTGCGCTCCTGTCCAGGTGTAGGCGTCTGAAACAATCCTTCTTCTCCTTAATAGCCTTCTGGACCTCAACGTTCCACCACCAGGTATCCTTAGCATCCCTTCTACTTCCCCTGGTCACCCCAAACTCCTCTGATGCAATCTTCCGAATGCAAGTCGCCATCCTCATCCACATACTGTTTGCATCGCCTCCTTCCTCCCAAGGGCCCTCCTTAAAAACCCTCTCCTTAAAATCTTGAGCTGCCTCTCCCTTTAACTTCCACCACTTTGTT
This sequence comes from Poa pratensis, assembly GCA_947311845.1. Lineage (NCBI taxonomy): Eukaryota > Viridiplantae > Streptophyta > Magnoliopsida > Poales > Poaceae > Poa > Poa pratensis. Next base: position 89,984,753 of record CAMZMU010000128.1, read on the forward strand.
CTAGCAACTTTTGGGCGCTTATCCCGCTGGACACGAATCCAAAAACGGAAGTCAGCCACCACCAGCTTATGTTGATGGACAACACTCTCTCCAGGTATCGCCTTACAATCAAGGCAAGCGCTTCTATCTTCTCTTCGAGAGAGAACAAAATCGATCTGGCTAGAGTGTTGGCCACTACTGAAAGTCACTAGGTGGGATTCTCTCTTTCTAAAGAGGGTGTTAGCTACGACCATGTCGTAGGCTAGGGCGAAGCTTAAGACATCCTCCCCTTCTTGGTTCCTGATGCCATAGCCAAAGCCCCCATGTACCCCTTCAAAACCTGTGTTAGATGTACCCACATGGCCATTGAGGTCTCCTCCTATGAAGAGCTTCTCACCAGTAGGTACTCTCCTAACCAAGTCCTCGAGACCTTCCCAGAACTCTCTCTTGGTGCTCTCGTTGTGGCCTACTTGCGGGGCATACGCGCTGATAACATTGAGAACCAAGTCCCCAACAACCAGCTTGACTAGGATAATCCGGTCTCCTTGCCTCTTGACGTCCACTACTCCATCCTTGAGGCTCTTGTTGATCAAGATGCCTACCCCATTTTTGTTTGAGGTTGTCCCCGTGTACCACAGCTTAAAGCCGGTATCCTCCACCTCCTTCGCCTTCTGTCCCTTCCATTTGGTCTCTTGGACACATAGGACATCAACACGCCTCCTTATCGCCGTATCAACTAACTCACGTAACTTGCCAGTCAGGGACCCTACGTTCCAGCTACCTAAGCGGATCCTCCTAGGCTCGGCTAACTTCCTTACCCTCCGCACTCGTCGAGTCAAATGCGAAGACCCTTGCTCATTTTTCACTACACCCGGGCGTCGATGCAGCGCGCCAGTATCTCAGAATAAATTCTAGCAATGCTATGCATATCCTTCATAGGAAATATGTTCTCAAAGAATGTTCCATCACGAGATTCGAAGATAGTATCAACATGCATATCAGGTATCTCAGATTTAACCACTAAAAATCTATAGCAAATGCTCCGATGAGCATAGCCTAGAAAGACACAATCCACTGTCTTTGGTCCAAGTTTACGTTTCTTAGGAATTGGCACATTGACTTTCGCCAAACATCCCCAAGTGCGTAAATAAGAAAGTGATGGTGTTCTCCCAGACCACTCCTCGTAAGGGGTCTTCTTTTTATCCTTGTTTGGAACTCTATTCAGGACATGACACGCAGTCAATAAAGCCTCCCCCACCATGCCTTTGATAAACCAGCAGTGTCCAACATGGCATTCACCAAATCGGCCAGCGTGCGGTTTTTCCTTGCAGCAACCCCGTTTGATTGGGGAGAATAGGGAGGCGTCCTCTCATGAATAATACCGTGTTCCTCACAGAATTCATCAAATATTTTGGAGAAGTACTCGCCACCACGATCCGACCTAAGACGTTTGATCTTTCTCTCTAATTGATTTTCTACTTCAGCTTTATAGATTTTAAAGTAGTCCATAGCCTCATCTTTAGTGTGCAACAAGTATACATAGCAGAACCTAGTAGCATCATCGATTAAAGTCATGCAATATTTCTTATCACCTTTTGTCAACACGCCATTCATCTCGCACAGATCCGAATGTACGAGTTCTAGAGGTGCCAAGTTTCTCTCCTCGGCTGCCTTGTGAGGCTTTCGAGATTGCTTAGATTGCACACAGCTATGGCACTTAGAACCTTTGGCAACGGTGAAAGTAGGAATTAAACGTAAGCTGGAAAGTCTACTCATTAAACCAAAATTAACATGACATAAACGAGAGTGCCACACATTGGCATCCGAATCCACACTGCCACAAATATGGTTTACTGACTTATTATAAAAATCCGATAATGAAAAGCGGAACAAGCCTCCGCACTCATACCCTTTACCAATAAATTGTCCAAACTTTGACACAACTACTTTATTGGACTCCAAGACTAATTTAAACCCATCTCTGCATAGAAGGGAGCCGCTAACGAGATTCTTGTTCATAGTAGGGACATCCTGCACGTTCCTCAGCTGCACGATCTTCCCCGAAGTAAACTTCAGATCTACCGTGCCAACACCACGAACAGAAGCATGCGATCCATTCCCCATTAAGACGTTTGAATCGGCGACCTGATAAGATGTAAACATAGAGATGTCAGCGCACACATGAACATTAGCACCCGTATCAATCCACCAACATGGAGATTGAAATACTGAAAGCACAAATGGTAAATTACCATACCCATCAGTATTGCTAGCGGTCACGACGTTGACATGCTTCTTCCCTTTTTTGTCTGCACGATCTGGGCAGTCCACAGAGAAGTGTCCGGGCTCTCCACAAGTGTAGCACTTTAGCTCAGATTTGTTCAGCATCTTCTTTTTTTTCTTGAAAGAAGTAGTCTTGGTAGGCATGTTGAAGGAAGACTTGCTCTTTGCCTTGCTCTTGCCATGGTGAAAGTTCTTCTGCACCATGTTGGCGCTAGACTGACCTTCACCACCTCTCTCAGCAGTGTCCTTAGCCCGAGCCTTCTCCTCAACATCAAGAGATGCTATCAGGTTTTCAACCGAAATCTCCTGTCTCTTGTGTTTGAGAGTTGTGGCGAAGTTCCTCCATAAAGAGGGCAACTTTGCAATAATGCATCCAGCCACAAACTTGTCAGGTAAGGCACACTTAGCGTGCTCAAGCTCCTTAGCAATGCACTGTATCTCATGAGCCTGTTCGACTACAGAACGGTTGTTAGCCATCCCGAAGTCATGGAAGCTCTCCATGATGTACAGTTCACTACCAGCATCTGCTACACCGAACTTAGCGTTCAGTGCCTCCCAGAGCTCTTTGGCATCTATAATGTGCATGTACACATCAAACAGCTTGTTGCTAAGAGCACTCAGAACGAGTCCCACAAAGGCAGTATTGGTTTCCTTGAACTTGTTCTGATCCTCGTCAGATATAGTTCCTTCAGGTAAACCCTCACTAGCCTCGAACACTTTTAGAGATCGCAACCACAGTGTGGTCTTGTACTGCTATCTCTTAAAGTCCACACCGGTAAACTTGTCCGGCCTCAGCGCATCGGATAGATGTCCCATGTTTAACTCAGGAAATTGCCTATAACACATATAAGGTTTTTGGATTGTTGGATAATTAGGCAATAATTCCATGATTAATTCCAGAATATTAAACATAACTACACCAGCTACTAACATGTAGAATACGAACATACTAGATGTACTAATCAACATGAACAGCAGCAACACATACGCCAACAGATCCATAGCAAAACAGTTCAGAACACGCCGCACGTACCGAACGGTTGTAGAGGAAGTAGTCGTTGGAGCAGCGACGACAGCAGCTTGAGCGGCGACGGTAGCAGCTCGAAGGAGACGACGTTGGAGACGAGTCGCCCGCGGACCCGGAGATCGTCCAGGAAGTCGAGCCGTGATGAAGAACTTGAAAGCAGTCGCGCGGAGCGCTTCCCAAAAACCTTATTCGCCCTCTCCCGTACAGGATCACAAGGACGAGCGGTTCCGGAGACCTGCTGTCCCGTTCGCCGGTGCACGCCAGCGCACGGGATGGAGTAGAATACTGTGGCGGCGCAAGGCACAAGATTGGCAAAACCTAGATTGGTTCGGTGTCGTTTTAGCCCACGATCCGGGAGCGACCCGAGCCGACTAACTGTGACGCGTCCGTCCAAACCGTTTTCCCGGACTGCAAAAATAAAGCTCGGCTCGGCGAGATTCCCGCAGCGAGACGAGACGGTGCGGTGCGGTGCGTGCGAGCGGCGGCGGAGGAGGAGGAGTGCGCACGAGAGAGTCTCTTGTTCTCACAAGGTTACCAAGTGTCACAACACTCCACCTTATAAGGTGGTGTTTGTCTCCTCCAACTAGCAATGTGAGACTAAACTTTAGCTCACACTCCACTCCCATGTGTGCTGTCATAAAAATGGGATTTGAGATTTTTCTAAAAATACTTATTGGGCTGCCCCAAATGGGCCAAGTTTTAACACTTATCCCGCCAGGCGCCAGCCACGCTCGCTTATCCGAAACCAAAACAAGACGGGATTTTTTCAGTCAGGAACAGGACAGCAGTGTCGCCGCCCTCGTCCCCTCCAATCCCCAACCCCGGGACAGAAACCACCCGCGTCGCAACCTCCGGCGAGCCACCAATGGCGCTCTCCCTCGCGCGCAGCAGCCGCCACGCCGCCGCGGCCCTCTCGGCGCCCCGCATTTCCCAGTTCGCCACGCTCCTCCCGCTCCTCCACTCCCCTCGCGGCCCCTACCCCGGCCTCCGCCTCCGCCTGCCGGCCGCGACAGTCGCGGCCTCGTCGCCCCCGGAGGCTCAGCCCGCCGAGCCCACGGCCGCCGCGGCGGAGGGGGACGCGGAGCAGGGGAAGGTGCCGCGGAAGCTCTTCGTGGGCAACATGCCGTGGACCTTCTCCGCGGCCGAGACCCAGAAGCTCTTCTCGGAGTGCGGCGTCGTCAAGGACGTCGAGGTGAGAAACGATGCCACGTTCATTCGTTCCAGCTCGATTGCCTTGTTGCTCTTATGGATTCTGTAGTGATGCGCGCGTTTCTGACACGATTTTTTTGTTTGTTTGTCTGGCGAAGGTTATCAAGCTGAAGGATGGGAGGAAGAGGGGGTTTGCGTTCGTCACAATGTCGACGGCCGAAGAGGCGGCCGCGGCCGTGGAGAAGTTCAACGAACACGTGAGTGTGTTTACGGTTTCTTGATGGTGTTTGTGTTGCGCCATGCTATCTTTCGACAAATGCGCCTGAATGCTACCTTACAAAAATATGCTGCTAAATGTTGTTTATACATGTCAAGTGAAAGATGGCTGCAACCATTGTTTTCATGTGTTCATTGCTCTCACAGTCACATTTGTCAAGGGAAATGGTACTGATGCTACTACCTCCGGTCCGGATTTATTGTCGTGGAGACAGTACATCCATAGTACAAACTTGGTATACAACCTGCGACACTTTTTCTGGATCAGACGAGTAGAACTTACAGTTTCAGGAATATACATGGGCAGAGTCACATTTGTCTTATGAAATATGCATAGATTAAATAATTTCAGAAGCTTTGTGAATATTACATGATAGACTTCACGAAGTGGATAAATTTTCCTACAATCTTACTGCATTCTTGAATTTAGAACAACCTATCAGTCTGGTAACTGAGGTTTTTTTTTTTTTTTTGAGATTTTATCATTAAGATTCTGACATCTTGAGGTTCCCCCAAATAATAAGATACCGGCATTCCCGGCAAAAAAAGGCATATCCACAGATCTCTTACACTGGTTTCTGCATCCCAATCCTTTGTAGGAGGTCATGGGAAGGACCATCAAGGTGGAGTTTTCCAAGAGCTTCAGAAAACCTGCTCCACCTCCATCTCCAGAAATAATCGTGGCGAAGTACAAGCTTTATGTGTCCAATCTTGCATGGAAAGCAAGATCTAACGATCTGAAGGAGTTCTTCTCGCAATTTAATCCAGTTTCTGCTAATATAGTCTTCGATGATAGAAAATCAGCTGGATATGGTTTTGTTTCTTTTGGAACGAAAGAGGAAGCAGAGACAGCTCTCAGTGAACTCGATGGAAAGGTGATCACTCATAAATCAAATCTGAAATGATGTTTAACCTGTCATGCTTGATGCAAAGATTTTCATCGTCTATAGTTTAGAAATCTATACTGGTTTCGTATGTTCATTTTTTTTAATGAGCAATTAGTATGCCTCCTTGGTCACTTAGACTGTGTAATTCTTTTCCATATTGTTATGAATATGTTCAAGTTCCACACTCTAGGATAAAATTACTCTCTGGAGCAGCGTTGAAATGCTTTACCAGATAGCATTACATGGTCCCTTGCTCGAGTGACGATTTTTTTACTGCACGATTAGATGATAAGACTAGTCTTCTGGCCTATTTTCTTTCATAACTCTAAAACCAAGTGGAAGAAGAGGTGTTAGACTACAAGACCTTTAATCACTACGGTGGTTAAGTTTCTATTTCTTTGTTTGATAGGAACTTATGGGAAGGCCCGTTCTTCTGAGATGGCGGGAGGATAAGGAAGTTGTAAAGGCTGATGATGAAGCTGAAGGTGTAAAAGTTAATGAACAGCCAGAAGCTGTGGTGGTTGATAACAGTGGCGAGGATGAAGCTGAAGATATGCAGGAATAGTCTAATAGTACTGTGCTGGGAGAAAGGTGAAGTAGCCTTATTGATAAAGTGGAGACGCGGAAACTCATTGTACAGGTAGGAGCTTTTTTTATGCTACCTATCGCTTGACTAGCATATTTATCATTTTTCTTACTAAACGTATTATTTGGCAAAATTCAGATATGGTACCTTTTTTTTCTTGTAGATACAGAGTAGAGGTGGTAATTGTAACCAAAGACCGCAGATCGGTTTATGACTCGATGCTGCCAAGGACAAAAGGAACTAAGGCTATTAGCTCTAATCAAGGTGAAACATTGTCCTTGAGTAGCTTTGCTTCAATATTTACGAGTCATGTGTTTATTGTAATGGTCTGTACTTATTTGTACTTCGTCATGACCATGAGCTCTCTGCTGCTGAGATACTTGTAGTTTCCTGATTTTGGATTCAATTCACCATAATATTTCATATCTCGCCTATCAGCTTGAGGCAATGAGGTGTTTTAGAACATTTCATAATATTTTCTCTGTCATTTTTTTTTTCTGTCTAGAAGGGAAAGCCCCCCGATTTAGATTATTACTCCCCCCGTTCAAAATTATAAGATGTTTTAGATATTTCAGTATGGACTACATACGGACTGAAATGAGTGAATCAGAATCTACACACTAAAATAGGTATAGGTACATCCGGATCAGAAAAAATTATATTTCGGAACGGAGGTAGTAGAAACCAAGAATAAATTCCTAAGTTTCTTGTGAGAAACAGAGAAAACAAAGGCAACTGATTGTCAGGCCACAGCATGCAAACATCAAGGCAGGGCCATCAAAATGAATTCCATAGATGAAGTAACTATTGGATGTATGGATCACCCTTCACAACTGCAATAGCTAAGATTTTTTTTGTCTCCATAGGTATTACATTTGGAGAATGGAAAGCCCAGATGCTAGATTACATAGGTACTGAAACTTGAGTCTTCAGTAACAAGTTTATCTGCACTTTGTCACGAACCTGCTATGTTAGATGCTCCATCCTTTAAATCTAATTTCAGTCGTTGGTTTCCCTGCCAATCTCTGCAATAGTTCTCATCTCTGGTCGTTTCATTAGAAGTTATCATTCAATGGACACAAATCTGAAACAGTAAATAAAAAGTTGAAGCCACTCACAATCAATCGACAATACACTAAACTTTACTACTTTTTGCTTATGCATAGTACACCGTAGTCCGTAGCTAAGGATTTGTTTTGTTTTCACTAGCATATTTACACTTATGGTAGCCAGTAATAACTCAATTATAGTCGTCGGTGTGAATTAGGACGACATCATATGTTAAGATTAAAGCATCTACTGCACACCAAGTAGTAAAGAATCCCAGTCCCATTTCTTGCTAATGATCCTGTTGGCTGCTCCTTGAATTCCAAAGCATGATGGCTTCACTGGCAAGCTGAACAAGAGCTCCCAATTGCAAGCTTCCTAGACTCTGAAAAATCTAGTTCAATACTTTTTGAAGCTTTATTCTGGACTTTGCATTAGCACTGAGGCCTATGGACTGTTTTCTAATACTCACTGCAAATGCAAGTTGCAACTTACTTTAACAATTATTTTTTTATCAAAATTGAAGTAATACTGTCCTGTAACGTTTCAGAAAAATGGGAACTCATTTGTAGCAACAACTAGTAAATAGACCAGTAGTCCAGTTAAAGCATCATCTCCCCTAAATTTCAGTACATTTATTTTTCTGGGTAGTATAGATTTACGTTTGTCCTCTGTGGTTATCAATTACTCCTCAGATTAGGTCAATGTAAATTTTCTACCTCATAATGTCAAAGTATTTTTTTTCCTTCTAGCAAACTAAAGATCATCCTGCCAAGTCAGAATCGATTTATCTCAGCTGTTCACCTTGTTTCGTGATGATTTTCCTTATATAGTCTATTTCATGAGAACCGAGAGATGCTCAGTTGGCTAGAGACACGAGTGCCCGCCTCTCTCGGGTGTGATCATGGTAGTTTCTTTTTCTAATTAAAAATGCCATGGGTACTAGTGCATGTTGATCAAGTTTTTTTCCTTTTATATAATCTATTTAATCATGGCAATGTCGGGGGGCTACCCCCGGGTAGGGTCAAGGCTTGGCATAAGAAGAGTTAAGAATATGCCGAGGTACGGAAAGGGCCGACCTATCTTGGCCCGGAGGGGTCCGAGGTATCCCGTTGGCCTGAACCGAGGTTCACTGTCCGAGCTAAGTTCAGCCGACCTAACTACCTCGGTGGTATGGTTTATTTGGTGAGTGCAGGAGAAGCTGTCCGAAGAAAGTAATGCCCGAGGTGGTCGGTTCTTAAGCGCAAGACCCGAGGTACGGAGCTCGTCACATCCGTGCCGAGCTAACCGAGGCAAGAGGCTGTAGGTCGGGCAGGAGTCAATGCTCCTGTCACTTCCTGCCTGGTACAAGAGCGCCTGACGCGGGAGCGTCTGTCACGGAGCCTGGCAGAGGCGTGCCCCGGGTTCGGCGGGGCTGCACGTCTCTGACCGCTGACCACGAGATCCGGGGAAAAGGCTACGAGGTAGCGCGGCGTGGCTATGTCCTGTCTCTGTCAGAGGAGACATGCTAGCTCTGCCGTTATGCAGCAGGGGATGGGCAGGCCACGTCTTGTCCCTGACAGAGGTACGGTGGTGACCGGTGCAGAGGCATGGCAACAGTGTTCAGCGAGGGGCACAACGGTAACTCGGCTGGCCTATATAGTGGGCTTCACCCCCCTCCTGAGGGACGACGGACGATCGATCGACAGAGAAAGAAAGAGAGAAAGGAACCTCGGAACACCCCGGACACCTCGGATCTAGCTCGGAGTCCTTCTTCCTCCGTGTAGCTCCATCTTTTACCTCAAGTTCTCACCATTGTATCATCATACAGCTCGAGGAGCAGCTTGTACTTGTCACTTTGAGCTATACACTGAGTAGGATAGTGCTGCAGTAGGGGTGTTACCTCCACAAGAGGGCCCCGAAGCAGGGTACATCGTGGTGTGCTTTGTGTTCTTGGTTTCTTGGTTTCTCGTTCGTGTTCTTGCGTGTTCTTGCGTGTGCACTTCTTGAGTGCATAAACCCTCCCCGGATTCCCCCAACGACCATTCGGCCCCATCTTAGCCATACCTATGGCATCTGCCGTGATCCCACCACGACAGTTGGCGCCCACCGTGGGGCAGATTGAGGCGTTGGAGGGAGTTTACATCCGGACGGGCTCAGGCGAGCGTGTTCTTTCCGGGCTTATCGCCAAGATCGGTGAGTTCACCTTCATCAGCGACAATGCGGGGTGTTTCGCCGGCAAGCCCTTCCCCGAGCATGGCTTCACCATGATGCTTGGCAGCTTCGTCACCTACGTTGCTGTCGAGGTTGTTCGCGGTACCCGGAGCAGGTGCTCGTGGACGACGAAACTCCTCTCCTCGCGGCTTTAGGTCGGCGTATCACTCGCCCCGAGAGCTGCGTGGAGGTGATGATGACCGGTCCGGTTGATGCCGCTGGCAAAGTAGATGCCAGCAAATCCAAGCCGGCCGAGGTTGCTAAGGTGAGATCTGCAAAGCCCAGGCTAGAGAAAGAGCTGCCTGGTACCCCCGAGGTGCAGGGCCGAGGTGCGACCCTGGTAGAGATAGTGGAGACACTGGCAGACCCAGTAAATCCAGGAGTGGATGTAGTGGTGACTGTGGCCGACCTAGAGGCAAAGCGTGTCCTGTTGCAAAAGGAGGCTGTAGCAATGATGACAGCTAGAGATGAGTTCAATAGAGATCTGCGTGAGTACAATGCAGCGAATGGCTTCACCCCGGTAGCAGTTGATACAAATAGGGGAGCCGAGGTGCGGCAGAGAGGCAAGGGGCTCAATGATGAGATAAACAGGGAGGCTCGACCTACCACCTCGGCTAGGAGTGAGAGTCGCGTGTCGACTGGAAGGCCGGTATATAGTTCCCCTGCTAAGAACCTCAGAGCTGCCGAGGCAGGCAGGGCCGAGCTATCCGGGTTGACTGGAGATGCATGGCGTGCGCAGCAGAAGCGAGTCAATGAATTAGTGTATGTAGCTAACCAGCAGAATGAGGCTCTCCGCAGAGCATATGCCGGGGCTGGTGATTCGGAGATGGTTTATTCAGCTAGGCCAGTTAGTCAGGTGTCCAAGGGGCAAGCCTCATCTCCACTCGTCGAGAGGAGTGTCACCTCGGGTCAGAACAAGCAGCTGCAGATGTATGATCCGGTGTTAGCAGCAAAGCAGAAGGTGGGCCAGGGCAATGCTAGCCGAGCTAAGGGAAACCCCGGCCAGGTAATGCAAGCCGAGCTAAGGGTAACTCCGGTCAGGGAAATCAGAATGGCGGGCAAGCAGCGTCGGCTGGCCGAGGTAAACCACCTCCGCCCCCGAGGTATCAGCAACAACCCGGCCGCAGGGGCAATATCAGCGAGAGCCGGAGTATGTTCAGCAACCTCAGAATGTCGGTCAAGGCGATGACCGATATGATGATGGAGACTCGGCCATGGCGCGAGCTGGATACCACAGAGTGGATGGGGCGTTGGGACCTCGGATAGGAGTCGGATGTTAGCTCCAGGCGATGTTCGTAACAAGCTGGATAGAATCTACTTATCCGAGCAACTGGAGGAGGAAGGCCCTCCTGGTCCGGCGTGTTTTGGACCTCGGATCATGAAGGAGCCACCACCGCCAGTATCTCAGTTCCAGTTAGGTCGGAACACCAAGCCATACAACGGGAGCACCAAGCCGCAAGATTGGCTGACAGATTATGTATCCTCGGTGCACATAGCGGGGGGCAATCGCCGATGGGCGGTCCGGTATCTCCCGCACATGTTGGAAGGTCCAGCTCGGATCTGGCTGAATAATTTGCCGGAGTATAGTATCAACTCCTGGATAGACTTGGAGCTGGCGTTTAACAGCAACTTTGCTAGTACATACAAGAGGCCAAACCGACCTCAGCTCCTGGCAGCATGTAAGCAAGATGATCATGAAACTGACCGAGAATTCTTAACTCGGTGGAGCAATGTTCGGAATTCCTGTGAAGGAGTTGTAGAGGCACAGGCCATTTCCTGGTTTGCAGATGGTTGTCGACATGGCAGCATGCTGTGGCAGAGGCTCCAAAGAGATATGCCGAAATCCCTAGCAGAACAATCCGGATTGCAGATTCTTATGCTCTGGGTGATCCGATGCAGCCAGCAGCAGAGGCAGTGGCACGTAACAGAAGGAGGGAGCCAATAAACAACCGGCTCGGACCAAGGTGTAATGACCGCCAAGAGTTCGGACAAAAGAGGAGGGAGCCGGACTACCCATACACCTCGAACCAAGTTGCAGCGGTGAACCCGGATCAGCCCGGAGCTGGAGGTGTCCAGAGGCCGAAAATCAATGGTCCGGCATTTAGTCCGAACCCGGAGCCACCCTTGACTTATGAATCAATGATAGATGGTCCTTGCTGTTACCATACGACCGACCCCGCGCAAGCCAGCCAACCATTCAACCCGGCAGTGCAGCTGGAACCGCAGAATCAGGAAGAAGGGGCGAAGGCCGGAGGAAACAGAGCAGGACCACCTCAGAGATTTCAGCCGAGGCCTAACCCAAATCTGTCCGGAGCAAATGTTACCCCGATAACCACTGCACCTCCTCCGAGGCCTGCAGCAGCAAGGCCCGTGAATGTTGTGAATGTCCGAGGTAATAACAACAATAATGGTGCCGGACCAAGTCAGCAGTATGAATACCCCGGAAATGACTATAGAGAGGCTCATGCGAGCTATGTGGTCTTTGTGACCGAGCCAACTGACAAGAAGAGCGTGCAGAGGCGTGCCATGGAGGTGAATGCAGTAATGCCGGTGGTGCCGACCTATATGAACTGGTCTGAGCAGGAGATAACTTGGAGCAGGAAAGACACACCTCGGATCATGCCGAGCCCTGGAAAGTATGCCCTGGTGGTAGATCCGACGTTGTGTGGGCCTACTAACAATGTGAGGTTTACCCGAGTTCTGGTGGACAATGGCAGTGCCATCAACATCATGTACCGAGACACAATGGTGAAATTGGGCATATCGCCAAATCAGTTGATGCCAAGCAGTTGTACTTTTCATGGGATTGTGCCTGGCGTTTCCTGTGCACCCATGGGCAAGATATGGGTGGATGTAGCATTTGGAACCAAGGATAACTGCCGAGTTGAGAGTATCGAGTTCGAGGTGGTGGACTTGGAGAGTGCATACCATGCATTGCTTGGAAGGCCGGCTCTGGCCAAGTTCATGATTTCCACCCATGTTGCATACCTGAAGATGAAAATGCCAGGGCCTAATGGGATCATATCCATCTCGGGTGACTACAAGCGAGCCATTCAGTGTGCCTCGGCGGGGTCTAATCTGGCCGAGTCTTTGGTGATCGCAGCTGAGAAGAAGAAGCTGCATCAAGTGGTGGCAATGGCGCAGTCAACACAGCTCGGCATGTCCGGACTGATGAGCCCGGACTCAACTGCAGCATTTGAGGTGCCCAAGGAGACCAAGAAGATCCCCATTGACCCGGAGCACCCAGAGCATATGGCCATCATTGGGACCGGGCTGGGCGAGAAATAGGAAAGCGAGCTCTGTCACTTCCTCCGTGAGAATCGGGATATCTTTGCATGGTCGGCTAAGGACCTGCCTGGTGTTCCGAGGGAGTTGGCAGAGCACTCTTTATTTGTCAGGCCAGAGGTGAAACCGGTGAGGCAACCGACCCGTCGTCTCTCAGACGACCGAAGACAAGTGGTGCTGGACGAGCTGGCTAAGTTGCTTGCAGCCGGGTTCATTATGGAGGTGCTGCACCCGGACTGGATATCCAATCCGGTCTTGGTGGAAAAGAAGAAAGACGAGCCAGCCGTGGTCAAGGTGTGGCGCATGTGCATTGACTTCACTAACCTCAACAAGGCGTGCCCGAAAGATCCGTTTCCATTACCTCGGATTGATCAAGTGATTGATTCCACTGCTGGTTGTGAACTGTTGTCTTTTATCGATGCGTACTCTGGTTTTCACCAGATACCACTGAACCCGAAGGATCAAATAAAGACTGCTTTTATTACCCCGTATGGGGCGTATTGCTATCGTGTCATGTGTTTTGGTCTGAGGAATGCCGGGGCAACTTATCAGAGGTGTATGCAGAAATGCCTGCACTCTCAAATGGGCAAAAATGTGCAAGTGTATGTCGATGATATCGTCATCAAAACTAAGGAGAAACGTACTCTCCTCGAGGATCTCGAGGAGACATTTGTGAATTTGAGAAAATATCGGTTGAAGCTTAACCCGGACAAGTGCACCTTTGGTGTCCCGGCTGGAAAGTTGCTCGGATTCCTGGTGTCTAGCCGAGGTATCGAGGTTAACCCGGCCAAGATCCGAGCTATTGAGAACATGAAGTTACCGAAGTGTTTGAAAGATGTGCAGAAATTCACAGGGTGCCTAGCCTCGTTGAGCCGATTTGTAGGTCGGCTGGGAGAAAAAGCCTTACCTTTGTACCAGCTCATGAAGAAAAGTACCGGGTTTACATGGACCCCGCAGGCCGACGTGGCGTTCAATGAGCTGAAAAAGATGTTGTCCACTGCCCCGGTGTTGGCGTCACCATTGCACAATGAGCCGATGTTACTTTACATTGCGGCCACAAACCGAGTTGTAAGTGTGGCAGTGGTGGTGGAGCGCGAAGAAGGTGGCAGGTCGGTGCAGAGACCGGTGTATTACTTGAGCGAGGTGATCTCTACCTCGAAGCAGAATTACCCTCACTACCAGAAGATGACGTATGGTGTCTACCTGGCGGTCAAGAAGTTGAAGCATTATTTCCAGGAGCATCCCATGACGGTGGTGTGCGAAGCTCCAATCTCGGAGATCATCGGGTGCAAAGATGCAACTGGCCGAGTTGCCAAATGGGCGATTGAGGTGTCTCCATATGCACCACATTATGAGAGAAGAGATGCAATTAAATCCCAGGCGTTGCCGGACTTCTTTTGTGATTGGGCCGAGATGCAGTATGAGCCACCCAGGCCGGACTATAATTATTGGAAAATGCATTTTGATGGGTCCAAGACAAAGATCGGGCTGGGGGCTGGAATAGTCCTCACCTCGCCGAAGCGAGATCAGCTGAAATACGTGCTGCAGATTCATTTCTCAGCATCAAACAATGTGGCGGAGTATGAGGCCTTAATCCATGGACTCAATGTGGCGAAGGAGATCGGTATCCGGCGTGTAGAGTGCTTCGGCGATTCCGACCTGGTGGTGCAACAATCTTCTGGAACTTGGGATGCTCTGGATGCCAACATGGCGTTATATCGGTTCCATGTGCAAAAGATATCCGGGTTCTTTGAAGGGTGTGATACAGGCATATACCTCGGACAGAAAATAATGCTGCCGACGTGTTGTCAAAGCTCGGTTCATCTAAAGAGGCAGTACCACCAGGGGTAGCCCTGAATCACTTGAGAACTCCTTCAATCAAACCTTCTCCTGAATCCGAATCTATTTTCATCCCGGCGGAGCAAGAGCCCGGACCTGTTCCAATGGAGGTAGACGTCGGGTGCGTTTGGTCGGACCCGGGGACTGCGTGGCAGAGCTCGGGGACTGCGCACCGAACCTCGGGGACTGCTCATCAAGACTCGGGGACTGGTCGCAGGATGGTGGAGGAAATAATGGAGGAGATTATGGTGGCCGAACCAATGGAGGTGGACGAGAATTTTTTCCTTTGCACCCAGTGCCGGAGTGGGCGGAGCAAATCATGAAGTTCATAACGGAGGGAAGCTTGCCAAGTGACACAACCGAGGCTAGGAGAATCCAAAGGAGGGCAAAGGCGTACACCATCATCAACAAGGAGCTCTATAAAAGAAGCGTAACCGAGGTGTTGCAACGGTGTGTCGAGCCAGCTGAAGGCAAGGAGATGCTTTTGGAGATCCACCAAGGAGAGTGTGGTCATCATTGCAGCACAAGAGCTCTGGTGGCCAAGGTGTTCAGGCATGGGTTCTATTGGCCCACTGCTCTTGCTGATGCAGAGGCCATAGTCCGGAGATGTGAAGGATGCCAAAGGTTTGCCAAGCAAACGCATATGCCAGCCTCGGCGCTCAAAACAATTCCTATCACTTGGCCGTTTGCGGTATGGTGTTTGGATATGGTGGGAGAGTTCAAACCAGCCCGAGGTAACATGACGCACATACTGGTGATGGTGGACAAGTTCACCAAGTGGATCGAGGTGAAACCAATCCGGAAGTTGGATGGTCATTCAGCAGTGACTTTTTTGAAGGAGATCATTCTGCGATATGGTACCCCCATAGCATTATCTCGGACAACGGCACGAACTTTGCTGTTGGAGAATTTGCTCGGTTTTGCATGAACAAGGGAATCCGGCTGGACATAGCCTCGGTGGCACACCCGGAGTCTAATGGACAAGTGGAAAGATCAAATGCTCTAGTGTTGGCCGGCATCAAGGCTCGGCTCATTGAACCACTGCTGAAAACGCCGGGGTGTTGGATAGATGAGATACCAGCAGTACTGTGGGGTCTAAGGACCACGCCAAATCGATCAACTGGCTATACGCCATTTTTTATGGTCTATGGGGCAGAAGCTATGCTACCCACTGACATCGAATATGATGCGCCCAGAGTGGCAATGTACACTGAAGCCGAGGCAAAAGAGGCTCGGGAGGATGCAGTAGATCTGCTTGAGGAAGCTAGAGAATTGGCCTCATCTCGGTCAGCAATATACCAACAAGGTCTCCGACGTTATCATAGCCGGAGTATCAACCCTCGTGTGTTTCACGAGGGAGATTTGGTGCTGAGGCTGGTGCAGCGCAAGAAAGGTCGGCACAAGTTGTCACCTCCATGGGAGGGACCGTTCATTGTGAGCCGAGCTCTGCTCAATGATTCTACTATCTAATAGATGCGCAGGAACCAAGGGAAGATGGGCTGGACAACCCCGGATCAGAGGTCAGGCGACCATGGAATATAGCTCTACTCCGACCTTTCTACTCATGAAGGGCGCAATGTATGTGCCTCGGTTAATCCTTAATGAAATGTCGGCACTCCGAGGTTGAAGCTCGGGGACTGCCTCGCTCTTGTGCTTGTGTTTTATTTCTGTTTGTCAATTTCGTTCATATGCCGAACTATTTTGAACCTCGTCTCAAACTTCAAGTAATGTATGCTGTGTAACTAATCTTGTGACTCGACTGACGAACGCCGAAATGGTAGTCAAGAGCAAAGATGAAAAAACGTGGGAAACATGAAAATGGACTCGGGGACTCGGTCCAAAAATATAGTTCGGCATGTGTCGTTTACTAACCCCTGTCTTTACCTTTCGTTTATGTCGGATGATTTTGAAACACACCTCGACATTTGCTAAGTACTGTATGCTATAAACAACAATCTTGTGACTCGACTGTCGAACGCCAAAATGGTAGACAAGAGCAAAGAATGCCAAGTATAGTAAACACGAAAGTGAACTCGGGGACTCGTTCCAAAAGGGTTCGGCATAAATTCTTAGAAAAGCATGGTTCGGATAGCAAGATAATAGTACTGGTAGCAAGGCAAACTACTTAAGGTATGTTACATCTGCACCCGGCATACCGGGGATTTAATTTTTCTTGAGACAAGTTCAGGCCTCGGAACCAGAGACCTCGGTCGGAAGTTGTGGTAGTGGGACCTCGGGCAGGAGCCTCGGGCGGAGCCTCGGGCGCAGGAACAACCTCGGGCGCAGGAACACCTCGGTCGCGGAAGCAACCTCGGTTGTTGGAGTGGATGCCGGGGTGTCCGTCACGTCGGGGGAGATCACCTCGGTGGCTACGGCTTTGCCGGACTTGCCCTTGGAGTTCGGAGGTTCGTCGAAGCTGAAGTCATCATCAGAGCCTTCAGCCACCTCGGTTGTTTTGCCGGCCTTGCCCTTGGAGCTCTCAGGCTCGTCAAAGTCAATTTCCTCGCCGTCAGAACTTCTTCACCGGACTCTGCTTCCTCGTCCGAGCTCTCTTCATCCTCAGAATAGAGGCGCCCGTCATCAAAGGTCCGGGTGTTTGCATAACTAGCAAAGAGGTCGGCTGCTGCTTGGCGTTTCGCAATGCCATCAGGGGTGGAGTTCCAAGGAGAGCCCCTGCGCAGGGAGGTAACCGTGTGGATCTCAACATTCATACCAGACAGCACGAACACCAGGGCCTTGTCCGCTCCAGCCCGAGCTGATGAGCATCTCCACTCCCGAAGTCTAGCCTCGGCTCCTTTCAGCTTCGTGGCGAGCTCGTCGATGCAAGTGGGAGTCTTGACCTTGGGCCAGAGGGCACGGTGGACCTCGATGGCAGCATCAACCAGCTTGGTTCCAATGGCCCTGAGCGGCCTGATCCGAGCATTAAGGGCAACAAGGTGGTCCTGGATATCCCAGCTTTCGCTGAGGGTTTCTGTCTCAGCCCTCTTTGCCCGAGCTGCTTGAACTTCGCGGATAGCCTTGTCCTTGGAGTGCTCAAAGTTCTCTGAAGAAGACAAAAAGGCTGTCGCTGAAATAAGGCATACGGTGGCACGGGGTGTAGGTCGGCAGAAAATAAGGAAAAGGGGAAAAGAAACTTACTGTCCATTTGGTGATTAATCCGAGCGAGCTCGGACAACCAGCTTTTCGATATAGCTCGGAGGGCGATAAGTTCGGCTTCGGCCGAGGTGGCGCGGCTCTCCAGGGTCTTGGCAAGCTCTTGCTGCTGTTCGGCGGCCTGGTCTTTGACCTTCATAGCGTCCTCCACAGCAGTTTTGGCTTCATTAGCCCGGTTCAGCTCTTGTTGCAGCCGAGCTATTTCATCTTCGGCTGTCTTCAACTTGGAGGCGTAATCTTTGTCGCTCTGCTCCTTTGCGGATAGAAGAGTCCGGTGAGACTTCTTCAGTCTGTTGTGATCCAGCAGGAGGTTCTTGAAGATCTTTGTCCGAGCATTGTTGCACTCCTGAAAAAATAGAGAGATCAGTTCGAAGAAATCCGAGGTCTTTTTAGCACCCGAGGCCCAATTGAGTCCCGGGGACTCGGCGTTGACCTCGGGGACTCAGCATGGGAGAAATGACAAGTTTTTGAGATTCAAGCCGAGCAATTTTAACTCGGTGGAGTGTCAATTGCTCAACCCGAATCTCGGGGACTGGGAATAGTGTATGTTTGTCATTTGGTTTCAAAGGAAGAAAGAGAGTTGCGTAAAGAAACTTACCGAGGCCTTCTTGCTGCAATCAAGGACCGCAGTCTGCATGTTGTAGATGGACTGGAGCACGGCGCTAGGTCCAACTGGATGCTCAGAGCTCGGGTTAGAGGAGACCTCGGCAGCGTCAGCCGAGTTCCAGTCCATGTCATAGTGCTTCTCCGAGCCTAAGCTGTTCCCGCTCTTGGTCCGGAGTTGCCCGACCTCCCAGCTGCTGATGTTCGGCTGGATGGTAGCAGCGAAAGAGCTCGGGAGGTGGCGACCTGAGAGCTCGAGGGCGCGGTCTTGGTCAGGTGGACTTCGGCGCGGGAACATGCGGCACTAGTTGGGTGCTCGCAGCCTTGGGGCCCGGTGGCGGTGGCGGCATTGGAGTTTGCTGTGGCTGTTTGGGGGGCTCAACAACTGGAGCTGAATCTTTCTTCTGCTTCTTCTGCTGCTGTTGCTGCTGGTTGCGCGCAGCTTGAGACTTGGGGGAGAGCCGAGGCTCCTGCACGGTCTTAGCCGGAGTCTTGGCGCGATCTGTCTCCGCATCCTTCTGAGGAGGCGGAGGAGTCTGATCTCGGCGGGGAGCAGAGTGCCCCAGGCCGGAGTCAGAGCTCGGCGGTGGAAGTTCGGCGGAGGAGACACGCACCGGGGAGGAGATGGTCTTCTCCGGGCTGCTGAGGTCAATGGACCGTTCTGGAGGAGAGGCTCTGGCGGGGCTGCCGAGGTTAACCTCGACCTCGGTTGTCTGAGCTTCAACCACTGGAGGCAGTGGTGAATGTATCGAGCTGTGGCTCTGTTTGATCTGCCGAGCCGGGCTAGACGAAAAAGAAAAGATTAAGTTAGAATAAAACTTAACCTCGGAACAGCGTGAAAGGTAAAAAGGAGCAAGGTGACTTACGCATCTTCCTCCACGGGGCCTCGCTTCTTGTGCCTCGCCGAGGTCTTCTTGGCACGCTTGGCTTTGGGCGCCGCAGTCTCCGAGGTCTTGGAAGCCTCGGCATCCGAGGTACCAGGTCCTGAGCGCTTCCGGGAAGCTGCAGACGCTGGATGAAAGTTCTTATATGTTGGAGGAGCATATGAAATGGAATAACGTTGACAGGTTCCAGAATTTGGCAATCGTCATCGTCATCATCGGGCCAATCCTGGATGGACGAACGAACTGGTGGGCGGTGCGAGGTGAAACCACGAGTCTTACCCGAGGTGGCCTTGGGAATGGGGAGGTGATCCTCATTGTCCGGATCTTCAACCTCGGCGGCGGCCGGGATAGGCAGGTCGGGAGTCCACTCCTTAGAAGAAAGGGGGCCATCCTCGATTTCCTGTCGAGTGAACTTCTGCAGAGGTGGCAAGGTAAAACCGAGTTAGCACAAGATCAATACAAGGTCGGGGTGAAAATGAAACCGAGGAATATTTACGTCGGGTAAAGTACACTTACTTGAGCTGGAAGGTGATCTCGGTCATAGGGCTTGACACCCCATTTCCACTTATCGGGCATGGTGGTCTTGGCGATGGCCGGATGCGCCTCTTCACCTCGGAGTCATCAAGTTCAAAGGTGCTGTGCGAGTGGGGTCGTAGCGGCCACTCATGTGGCAGATCTTATGGGCCCGCGCTTGTAAAGGGCTAACTCGGCGGGTGATCATGGTGCGCAAGATGTCATCTGCCCCCAGCTTTTCTCCTGGAGGGACATCATGGTTTGGTGGATCAGAAGAACCTCGGGAGCGTCGGGTGCAGGCTCATAATCCCAGTTGAGTTGGGCAGCGGGGTTCCAATGGTGAACTCCGGCAAATTGATGAGATCTTCGTGCCCGGGTTCTTCACATAAGAAGGAGCGTTGCCATTTGCGGCAGGAGTCCAGGCCCTGATCCGAGGAAACTCAGAAAGGCGCCGAGGTGAAATCGAGGCCGCCCCGCAAGCGGTCATCTCCTTGTCCACGACCTTCTTGTTCGGGACACTTTGCTTCTTCAGCTGGAAGTACTTGGCCCAGGACTCGATGCTTGGCCATAATCCGAGGTAACCCTCGGAAAAGGTCGCGTAGGCCGAAAGTTGGAGGATGGCGTTGGCGGGCAGGTGGTGTGGTTGTAGCCCAATTTGTCCAAGAAATCCCGGAAGAATTTCCCGGCCGGGAGCCCGAAGCCACGTTCGAAGTGATCCAGGAAGACGACCCGCTCCCCGGATTCCACCTCGGGTTCGATATCTCCTTTCTTCGGAACTCGGCAGATGAGTTTAGCCGGGATCCGCCGTGAATCTCGGAGCCATTTGATGTCGACCTCCGTGACATCGGATCCCTCCCAGCTACCTCGTTCTCCAGGTGCTCCTTCCTCGGCGGGATCCGAGGCAGAAGACATGTTGACGCTTTCCTGCAGAAGAGGGAGGTTCAACCGGGGTAAGTACCTCGGACAGTTCAGGATAGCCGGGGTAAATACCTCGGATCATTCAAACAGCCGAGCTAAAGGATTTAGGCGGGAAACATGTTTCTACCGTGGCGAGATACTAGCAAAGATCTACCGGTGAGCTAAAAAGGGAGATAAATTCGAGTTCATCAAGGGGCAAACCTAAAAGGACAGTGCTACGGGTGCGTCTGATACAAGTCTAGATGAGATCTAAAATGGCTAAAAGAGTGCAAAGATAGAGCATCGGGTTCCTCAAGTTCATCGGATTCATCCAGATCCTCGAGTTCATCGAAGGATGAACATGTTCATGGCAATGGCAACGGAGGGGAGATAAGGAACTCACCGGTGAGGTACTCGAAGATCGGGGTTGGATGGCGAGTCGAGGGTGGCGCGAAGGATCGACGACGGAGTGGCGGCGCAAGCGCGGTGCGCGTTTCCGGCGAGAATCTTCGAGACGGCGAGGTCGCAGCGGCGAGTGCTCGACGGCGGCGATGGAGGCAGAAGGCACGGAGCAGTGGGCGCGGAGCAGTGGGCGAGTGGGGAAGAAGAAGATGAAGTTACCCCTGGGCCCCTATTTATAAGCCGCGTGCGGTAACGGCGTGCGGTAACTGCGCACTACCGCGCGGTTACCGGGAAGGCGCGGGATCGTGTGCGGGTGAGCGCACGGTTGCGCGGT
Organism: Poa pratensis; assembly: GCA_947311845.1. Classification (NCBI taxonomy): domain Eukaryota; kingdom Viridiplantae; phylum Streptophyta; class Magnoliopsida; order Poales; family Poaceae; genus Poa; species Poa pratensis. The sequence continues at coordinate 90,006,090 of CAMZMU010000128.1, forward strand.
TGGTGGCCGCACGATCGGCCACATCGTGGGCCGCAGAGTGGCAACCGCCAGCCTCGGATTTCCTGTGCTGGTCAGCGCGAGAATCGAGGAGTCGTGGGCGGTCAAGTTGGCCTCGCACTTGAGTGCGCAGGTGCGCTGTTCGGTGGGTCCGGCTGACGAGGGCGGCGTGTGGCCAGGACCTGTCTTTCAGAGGTCCGGATTTCGAGGCCCGGGCAGAGATTCTTCGCCGCGTGCCTCGGAAAATCTTGAGGCAAGATTGTGCTGAGTCAAACAGCTCGGAAAGTTCAGATTGCATATCTACCTCGGATTAGATTATGGTATGTGGGAAGTACCTCGGCGGAGCTATATTTAAGGTCGGTTTTAGAGGTGGTGCCTTGCTTATTTTGAACCTGCTACGGCCCTCCATCCGAGGTCGTAGGACCGCACCAGCTTCGGGGACTAATGTCGGGGGGCTACCCCCGGGTAGGGTCAAGGCTTGGCATAAGAAGAGTTTAAGAATATGCCGAGGTACGGAAAGGGCCGACCTATCTTGGCCCGGAGGGGTCCGAGGTATCCCGTTGGCCTGAACCGAGGTTCACTGTCCGAGCTAAATTCAGCCGACCTAACTACCTCGGTGGTATGGTTTATTTGGTGAGTGCAGGAGAAGCTGTCCGAAGAAAGTAATGTCCGAGGTGGTCGGTTCTTAAGCGCAAGACCCGAGGTACGGAGCGTCACATCCGTGCCGAGCTAACCGAGGCAAGAGGCTGTAGGTCGGGCAGGAGTCAATGCTCCTGTCACTTCCTGCCTGGTACAAGAGCGCCTGACGCGGGAGCGTCTGTCACGGAGCCTGGCAGAGGCGTGCCCCGGGTTCGGCGGGGCTGCACGTCTCTGACCGCTGACCACACGAGATCCGGGGAAAAGGCTACGAGGTAGCGCGGCGTGGCTATGTCCTGTCTCTGTCAGAGGAGACATGCTAGCACTGCCGTTATGCAGCAGGGGATGGGCAGGCCACGTCTTGTCCCTGACAGAGGTACGGTGGTGACCGGTGCAGAGGCATGGCAACAGTGTTCAGCGAGGGCACAACGGTAACTCGGCTGGCCTATATAGTGGGCTTCACCCCCTCCTGCTGGAGGGACGCACGGACCGATCGATCGACAGAGAAAGAAAGAGAGAAAGGAAGCTCGGAACACCCCGGAGACACCTCGGATCTAGTTCGGAATTCCTTCTTCCTCCGTGTAGCTCCATCTTTTACCTCAAGTTCTCACCATTGTATCATCATACAGCTCGAGGAGCAGCTTGTACTTGTCACTTTGAGCTATACACTGAGTAGGATAGTGCTGCAGTAGGGGTGTTACCTCCACAAGAGGGCCCCGAAGCAGGGTACATCGTGGTGTGCTTTGTGTTCTTGGTTTCTTGGTTTCTCGTTCGTGTTCTTGCGTGTTCTTGCGTGTGCACTTCTTGAGTGCATAAACCCTCACCGGATTCCCCCAACGACCATTCGGCCCCATCTTAGCCATACCTATGGCATCTGCCGTGATCCCACCACGACAGGCAATTTTCTCATCCAGGAGAGAAATCTTTTCCGAGCAATGCTCTATGTAGTTCTGTACTGCAGTATGCTTATTCCTGTTGAAATTTTAAGGCCAAAGTTAAAGAGAGTGATATAAATTAAAATCTGTAACTTCCCAAACATGACGAGGTTTCTTATAAAAAAATAACCTTGTAAGGGTCATAGTTGTAAAAGTCATCGCTATTTGTGTGGCCATGCTGCAGGAGAAGAAAAGGATGACCCTGCTGTCCAACAAACCTTCCATTTAACCTATTCCCACAGGCATGTCCATACCGCTAACTATAGTTTTATGCGTGAATTTTGATTGCCAATCCAAATTTCCATCTGAATTTAGTTGACACTGTCCTTTCACTCGAAGAAATAGAAGAGGGCAGTCCCTATGCAAGCCAATTAAGGCTTAAGTTGACACAACCACAGGGTTGGTGTCAGTAAGGGAGAAGTAAGTGTGAAGAAAGCTGTCAAATTAGTAGTGCTGGCAATCATTGTCTCCAATTGCTTGAAGAGAGAAAAACCGTATCGTTTAGGGAGAGTCTTCAAGGACAGTGAAGGGTTAGCAGCTAGGATTTGATGAAAGTTACTGCTTTGAGAGTTAGCAAAGCTTTAAATGTCCCCTTAAATCTCTTTGATCAGATTACTTTGGAATTAGGGCAGACTTTTGCTTTAAGACGTCTAATCAATGACAAGATGAGAATCGTATCACCTTGTCATTCTAGGTCCACAGGGGAGAATGAGAAAGATAGAATACACAAGACAAGAACCTCATTGAGTTGTCAGGCTAGGAGAATTCAAGAGATTCGATTGCCATTCTCTTTGGAAACTCTGTAAAAGATTGTGCTGGTAGGGTACACGCTGATGCAGCAATGCCCACCCTTCGAGGCGAGTTATATTACGTTCATGTTTCCTGTTCCTATGTTATATAAGCATATCCAGTAGACATGTTCTCTTTCTCTCCTGTCGTGTGTGGCAAAGGAACCAAGGAAGTTAAAGAGGAGAGGAGCATCAGCAGCAGGCCAAAGGAAAAGAGAAGGAAAGAAGAGCCGCATCACCAAAAACAAAAGCAGAGAAGGCCCCAACAACCACCATTCCATCACCCTTCACTTTGCTTTGCAGACAATCTCTCCCTCTCTCTCTTCCCCTAGTCCCTCCAAAAGATCCCCATCAGCCAGTGACATCATCTGATCTCTCTCCCCCATCCTCTCATCACAATTCCCATCTCCCAACCTCGAGAAAGTACCATGGATCGAGCGCGTACACAGAGCCTCACCTGTCTTCTTCCCTCATCTCATCTTCACAATGATTTGGCCCAGAAACTCGCAGAGATCCTCTAGTAGTCTAGTACTTGAACACTCAGTCTCAGACTGAGGTAGTTAACTTCTGTCTTCCTTCACTTTTTCTCCCACTCTGCTGCTGCAGCTGCCAGGATTTCGAGCTAGGAGGAGGAGGCAATGGCTTCTTCGCCTCCTGCAATTATTGGGACAGAGCCCACTTGGGTCCCCTACGAGCCAACCAGGGACTGCTCCCAGGGGCTGTGTAGCATGTACTGCCCCCAGTGGTGCTACTTCATCTTCCCTCCCCGCCGCCCTTCGACCTCGCCGGCCCCAACCCGGACGACTCCTCCGGCCATGTCTTCTCCCCGCTTGTCATTGCAATCATTGGTGTGTTAGCAACCGCCTTCCTCCTTGTCAGCTACTACACCTTCATCTCCAAGTATTGCGGCACCTTCAGCTCCCTCAGGGGGAGATTTTTTGGCTCCAACTCTGGTGGTAGTGCCCGCGGCGGTGGAAACAGTGGCAGCGGCAGCAGTGGGAGCGGCCACGCACAGTCCAGGAGCCAAGAATCGTGGAATGTCTCGCCGTCGAGCGGTCTGGACGAGACCCTTATCAACAAGATCACGGTGTGCAAGTACAAGCGCGGCGATGGGTTCGTCCACACCACGGACTGCTCGGTCTGCCTCGGCGAGTTTCATGATGGGGAGAGCCTCCGGCTGCTGCCGAAATGCAGCCATGCCTTCCACCAGCAGTGCATTGATACGTGGCTGAAGTCGCATTCCAATTGCCCTCTCTGCCGCTCCAACATTACATTCGTTGCTGCTGGTGAGGTGTCGCCGGAGCCAGAGCTGTGTGCCCCAGGCCAGAGTGGGAGAAGCACGCATGACGTGGTTGTGGTGATGGAAGACTTGGAAAACATGTGTGAAGAGCAGCAGGACATTGGTAGCGGCAGTGTCGATGGTGATGATCATGGTCCAGAGAGAATGGAGGAGGCAAATGGCATAGCTGAGATCAGAGAAGACGGCATTCGGATGAAGACAGCGTGTTCATCGTCGTCGTCGAACCTGCACCGCGACAGCCGGATGTCCATTGCTGACGTGCTGCAGTCCACCATGGAAGACGAGCTGATTGCAGCCAGGGAGAGTGGGCTCCTGGCAGGTGATGCTGGCACGTCAAGGCGGTGTTGTGGGGAGAACAGCAATGGACGGGGTCGCAATCGGCTCGCATTGCAGGACGCAACAGACACTGTGCCGATGAAGAGATTGCCGCCCAGTGGCAGGGCGTGTTTCAGCAGCAAGAGTGTCAGGGAAATGATCCAGATCATTCAGTGCGAGGCGGTCAGTTGTGATGTCCTTAGCTAGGATCCTCGACAAGATAGGATCCTGTTTGTTTGCATGATGGGATGCAAATGGGGAAAGCAAGGACCATCGTCATAATTTGGAGATGTCGTCGTCTTGTGATAATGTTGATTTCCCTCGGTTGCATGTGATGCTACGGCCAAACCGTTCCTCTTCCATGCTTGGGTAACATCTCTTGTGATCACGTCAAAAAAAAAACATCTCTTGTGATGATAGTTCGGCAGGCGTTGGATCTTTTCGTTTTTTTGCTCTTCCTTCTTTATGGCATAGGTTCATCTCCTCAATACATTCCATCATTTTTTTTGATTGACCATTCCATCATTTCAGTGGATATGTTTTACTGTGAGTGCAGTAACAGGCTAAAGTTTTCTCTAGCCTGACCTGTTTTTCTTGCCTTTTGTGTGTGTTTATTCTTTTGCGATTCGTTGCAAAGTGGATTGTGAAACCTGAAGGATCAAATGTTAGTGTGGAATATTAGCTGTAGCAGTTTGTTCTAAAGAATAGAACAAGAATTTCGTTGTTCTTTTGCATACAGCCCACCCTTTTTGAGCTTATATTCAGGGACACCTAATAAAGTTGCATCATTGTGTTGAAATTATTCAATGCACGTTGTCTATCCGGGGGGCTCAAGGATGCTTGCTGCATGGTTCTTCTTAGTCAGATCTCAGTCTCTGATCAGCCGAGAATCTGATCTCCCGCATCCACTTTGCAGCAAAAGGAGTGTTATTTTTATTCGGCCAGTGCCTGCTTTTGTTCCACCCTGAGTGCGGGTTACGGACAGTAGTGCTGTGGAAGCTAGTTTCCGTAACAGCAATGATGCGAGAATCTCGTGGTTAGGCTTTAGGCTCCATTGATGTTCCAAATCTGTGGTCATGGTTCGGCAGAGGCAAATTATGGATCTACTAAAGCTTCGTAATCACAGTTGTTTGTTTCTCTAGCGCTTTCACCACACCAGACTGAATACCTGAAGGTGGCTTCGCTGGCAACCTGGCATTTGATGCGGAACACTGAAAAAAGGCACCTAGATGCCTAGTTTACCAGCAGTAGCCGAGGACGCATAGGCATGTTGTATGCCTGGTGCGTCGATGGAAGCTGGATGTTGTCGGCGGTGCCGGGATTTGGGATGGTTGCCGTCGGCGAGAGCATTGTTGCATGCGCTCACTGAAGTGGTGATATGGCACTAGTATATTGCAAGGCTGCGGGCTAAAGGCGCCGCAGCGGCGGGAGAGAATTGGTACTTGTGCTTTCTTTCCGTTCCGCCTTTGTTTCGAACTCGGAATGGCATTCGGCGGAAGAGAAGATGATGAAGAAACGAGTCAAAAGGCCGTGGGCCAGGCGAGCGAGATCTCTCCTCTTTTCTCAATCTTTTATGCGGATAGACTAAAGCGTAGCGCTTCCGATTGTGTGACATGATTCTTTCCAGGGGTGATTGGTCTGCTTTCGTATTCTCCATTGATGTGGAACGATCACCGTGAAGTGTTTTTTTTTAACGCAACAATGTCTTTGGTCAAAATTTCAACCACTGGGCCATTTCGTTATTCAGACGAGTGTATTGTCTGGAACCAAGGAAAGTACCACTTGCACATGGGGGCATATGACCCCCGTTCGAAAAAACATTTCCTAAATGTTTAAAATTTCTAAAAAGAAGTTGTGCGCGTAGATATGCATGTTCCATAAGTGTGTTTAAAGTTTCGCGGAGGACCGACGTTTTAGTTGGCCTATATAAAAAGACAAAAATATGTCATTTGATTACGGCTATATAGCACCGAAACTTTCTCTTTTTTACGGAGGCAAAGTAAATAGTAATTTCATCACGAAACTCATGTGCAGGGAACATGTTTTGTGAGGTCTATACATGATTTTTTTGTTTCAGATTTTTTATATGTTATTGACATTTCAAATAGGAGGGAGCATATGCCCCCATGTTCACTATATTCACTCTCATGGAACCTACCCCTTTCTAAAGCTTGGCAAAACTTTCAAAACCCTGGATCTTTTTTGAAACCTAATGAAAGTGCATGTATTGCCCCATGTATGGTTTTGGTAATTAATGATAATCCTTATGGACTAATGTTTGCATTGAGATATACTTGTAGATCTTGTCCATAGGAAAAGATTGAAGTTCATGTGTTGGACTCTAGAAGATTACATGATGATTAATTCTCTACTCAAGGGTTTATATGAAGAATTGTCATGTGTAGAGTTGAGCATATTGCAAGTATGTCTTGAAAGATTCAAGCCATCATCTTTGTGAAACAGAGCTTAGCGAGCCTCTCCCATAATGGAGTATGGGGGAGCATTTGGAGAAATCTTCATCAAGCATGTGCTAGTAAGCACAATCAAGAAAGATGTTCCAACTTGAGGGAGTCAAGATCGTCATCATCTAGCTCAAGTGGAATGCTCAAGGCAAAGGTATAATCTTGATAGCGTTTCTATTTTACCGGTCTCGTGGTGTTAGTGGGAGACCGGGTTATAGGATAGACGACGTACTATCAAGAGGGGCTCTCAAGTGAGTAACTTGATCACATCTTTGTGGAGAGCTGAAACCTTTGCATATTTGGCATATCATCTTTCTTGGTTCTTATTTGGCTTTTATCCACGTGAGAATTTAGAGTTTGTGTTTATTCCCATACCAAGCTCTAGTTCATCAAAAACGGATTTCATTTGAATATCTTGTGATGTTTTTGATGTTGGAGGTTTTACCGGTTCGTCTTTTGTAGAGAGGTCAAACTCTCCTCTTGTGTTCTCCTCCTCACATGATGAACTATGATGTGTATATGCATGATCTTGTAGAGCTTGTGATTATCTTCGAAACAAGCCCAAGATCATAGAAAACGGAGTTCGGATGAAAAACTTGTTGAGTTTTCGTATTGGAAATATTATCGGTTTATCCTTAAGGAAAGTTCCACACCTTTCCATGGGTGGTGACTTTACTCTATTTATGGTTCTTACTTTTTGTAGGAAACCTCTTGTCGCTATCTTTCCAACAAAATTGGTTTAATCCCATTTGAAGTTTTCTTGCAAAAGTTAAAGGTTATAGAAGTTATGTTTCTGGTTGGCCGGCTAGGCCGGCTCCGAGGCCGGGCCCAAGGCCGGGCCCCTCGGGTCGTCAACCGGCCTCCAGCCTCTTCAGGCCGGCCAGGTCGGCTTCGAGGCCGGGTCCAAGGCCGGGCGGCTCGGGTGGCTGGCCGGCCTCCTGGCCGGCCAGGCCGGGCCCAAGGCCGGCCTCTCTGCACTTCCACACGCATCTGGGAAGAGGCCGGCCTCGCGAAAACTGCCCAACGGGCAGATTTTCAAAGGACCTACTTAAGGGGCTTTCTTCCCCAATGGTTTCCTACCTTCTCGAGCTCGTTTTTTCCCTTTCTCTCCTCCATTGTTGACCTTTAGAAAAGCTTGTCTTCCTCTCAATCCCTCCCATGATTCGTGCATATCTTTGAGGGAAAGTGAGAGGAGATCTAGATCTTCAATCCCACCAATCCATCTCTCCTCTAAGTGAGGGGAACCTAGTAGATCTTGATCTTGGAGTTCTTGTGTGGTTCTCTTATTTGTTCTTCCTCTCTTCTCCCCCCATAAGTATTAGTTGCTTTTGGTGGGATTTGAGAGTGAATGATTTGAACACTTGTGCTCTTGCCATTGCATTGTGCATCGGGTTGTGCTCTCCACGAGGATTCGTGGAAGTTGAAAGTTCGTGAGCTTGTTACTCTTGGGTCTTTGGACCCTAGACGCCATTGTGGTGGTTGAGACCTTTTGTGGTCACTTGTAGCCATTCGGGAGCCCCCAATCCAGTTGTGGGTTGTGCCCCGAGTTGTTGTAAAGGTTCCAGATTCCGCCTTGAAGGATTCCGATAGTGGAAGGTGAACCAAACCTTTTGTGGTGCGGTTCATCGGAGAAGAAGGTGAAGCCTTTGTGGCATTGAGACCAACCTGTTGTGGTGGCTCACACCTCTCCAACGAGACGTACTCCCCTAAAAAGGAGAAACTCGGGAATACATTCTCGTCTCCGCGTGACTCGGTTATTTATATATCCGAGCTTTTTACTTATGCACTTTACATTGTGATAGCCTTCGTGCTTGAAGTATTCTATATTGCTATCAATTTGTTACTTGTCTTACTTAGCATAAGTTGTTGGTGTACATAGGTGAATCTAGCATATTTAGGTTGTTGGCTTGTTAATTTAAACACCTAGTTTTATTCCGCAATTATCAAGCCTAAACCGAAAAGTTTTAAATCGTCTATTCACCCCCTCTAGGCGACATCCTTGTCCTTTCACCTAAGCTACAATATTCTCATTTTCACAAAACTTATCAGATGGTCATATTATTTAGGAAAAATTGCATGAGTAAGTTTTAACACAATCTTTCTTTTTTATCTAATTTTCAAGATCTCGCAATATTTTTTCTAAGTCTTATAGAATGGGTGCACCCAAACCTAGACTCATTCTTTTTAGTAAGTACATAGTTCAGATTCATAAGCACATGTAAAAAAATAAGATATTTTTAGATTTTGAATATGTTTTTGTAGCACCTCATGTTGCTCAAGATCTAAGATTTAGTTCCCTATCTATTGGAATCATGTCAGCATTTGTAGGTTTTTGTGGTATAATTTTCTAGAGTTGACCAAATAAAATATCCATGCTATAAAAGAGGTAAATAAGTTTATTATCTATCCCTTAACACTTATCGCCATATCGATTAGAAATTTAGAACACATCCCTCAATCTCTGAAGATCATCAACATTTGTGGCGCCTCTGGCTAATGTGGTGTGTATTTGTTAAAATATTCGATAAAAATGTCCACATGGAAAGAAAATATCCAAGCATAAAAATAACTCAATTATTAAGTGAATACCCGCCAAAAGAATATTTGGTATCTATTAAATTCAAATTTCAAATAACATCACTAAAAACATATGAAACCGTTGGCCAGAACCAATTTTCCTCTAAAAATACATATCATAAAGGCGAAAAAATAATGTAGATCTTTTTTTAAGTGAGCGATGCAAAAATAAAACTCTGAGAGACTTGATGCATTTAAAAACATCACAAACTCTAAAAGGGGAAGCAGAACTAGAATGAGGTTGTATTCAACTTGAAATAGGTGATGAGACACTATCCTAAATTGGTAATGCTTTCGAGTACATAAATCTATTTTTCACTATCACAGAGAGAAATCAGCAAAACCATGCAGAACGAAGTGCACAAAATGAGGCTTAATATCTCAACTGATGTCCCGTTAGTCCATGTCCCTTATGCGGTGGTGTACAAGGAAGGGATCCCCAAGCCCACCAGGAGTCTGATGGTGAAGGGCGACAGGACTGATGACCAAGAGGTCGACACTCTAGATCCGCCTAGATGCGGATGGTTCTGGTCGATATCCAGAGAGCAGCGAGGAGGAAGATGAGGGATACGGTTCATCCACATCTTCAAGGTCACTTCGTTACCGGTGCCATAAAGTGATCTCGCTGTCTCGAGCTCTGCTGGAGAAAATATGGATGAAGAGAGAAGAGAAGGCGACAACCGACAGAGGACGGCGACGACGCTGCTGCTTTCATCGCCATCGATGGTAAGTCCTACTGCAATTCTACCGTCGAACGGCTAGGGTTCCACGATGGTAAATACTCTTTGGACTTCTTTTCAATATAAAAGTTGTGTGGATCATTATGGTGTAGAGATTGGGGCTTTGTTCCTATTTTATAAAAATGTCCCTTATGCGGTATGCTCCTCTGCCATGATGATGCCAAGGATCTCATCAGAGATGGACTTCTATAGCCACGATCGAACAATGTAGTCCTCGCGAATCCACTCGGGGGAGCGGGCATTGACAATAATGACAGTGTTGATGTGGTCTACGAGATCGTACTTGCCGAGCATGACACAAATGAGCATTCTACACTTGGTGGCCACTATGTTTCTTCCATCTCTAGTGTCTCTCCCTAGTCAATTTCTCTCTCCCGTTACTAGAATAAGAAGGTACTCCCCGTCCTATCCCCGCTCCGATGGTGCGTCTAGCGCTAGCGGAAGGCGCGTGGAGTTGTGTGTCCGGCAGATCTCTTGGAATCTGCTCAGTTTTCGTGTTCGTCAGTGGTTGCAGGTCAGTCTCTTCCGATCTACGGTTCTCATCTTTGTGATGGTTGCTGCTCTGGTGCGCTGGCTCTTTTGGGGCTTAGCATGATGACTTCCAGTTTGTCTACTACAACAAGCTCTACTACGTCAAACTTTGCCCGGCTCCGATGAGGGAGGGGAAAGGATAGCGGCGCGCTTTCGGCTCGTTTCAGTGTTCGTAGTCATCGCTAGGTGGTCCAAGGACCAAATTTTCATTTTTATTACTTTTTGCGTCTTTTTACGGCTGTGGATGACTATTAATAGATCGGTGGACTGCCGATATAAAATGGTCTTTTGCCTTTCTCCCCCATCCATGGGAAAAATGACGTTGCGCTGCCGATGTTGATAAATGGGCCTGACGTTTGTCTTTGGCCCAGCGGGACGATTCACTTTCTGCTGTTACTGAAAGCTACGTACATCGGCCTGAGCTGAATCAAACCCAACCGAGCGAGTCCAGAACTGGAATCGCACGAGCGGCAGGGGGCGCCCATTTGCTCTGCGTGACTTGCCACAAACCACCGTCTCCGCCTACAGCCTCAGCGAGGTCCACTACTCTCTACAAATATTACATTCCAAGCTCGCCGGCATGCAGCTACGTAGCTAACTTACAAGGTCTATCTGCCCGCCGGCGAGCTGCCGCTGCGTTGCCGCCTCGGCGTCGATGAAGCAGAGCAACTCGTGCACGGCCGCCGCGATGTCGTCCGCCGTCGGCAGGCCGCACCCTTCCTCGACCTGCAAGGCACACACAGAGATCAAAACATGAAAGCAGGAACGAAGTTTACTGCACATGATTAATGGCAACCGGCCAACGTAAGCAAGGCAAAGCGGCGGTTCCAGGAAGCTAGGCCGGGTGAACAGAACAGGAGACTGATATACTAGGGAAGTACATCGATCACTGCAGCTACACCATCGTCGGACAGGCCGGAGCGAAAAGCTCTTGTGAAGATAGTAGATTCGCCGATGGGGTCCTGGGCGATCGACGCTGCTGCGACGAACAGCTCAGATAAAAGGCGGCCGCACCCCCACACTGACTCTGTAGCCTTTTCCTTTTCACTGCTGATCTCGCCATGTCAATCGATCTATCTACGGCCCAGCTGAGCAGAAAGATTCTCCGTGACACGATCTCGAGCTTACTTTATGGCCTATCTAGAAGGAAAAATAAATTTTTGATTCTGCTTTTGAGCTTCAAATATCATGGCTTGACATAGTGGAGCAGGCAGCATCGGACTATCGAGGCTGGTCAAGTTCAGAGCTGCTACAGCTTAGGAGAGCAGGGACGAGCAGAGTGCATGCATCAGTTGCCGAGCAAAAGCATCTGGAACGATTCCGGAATCTCTCGATCAGCTTTTGGCCTGCATGATCTTCCTAGCCATGGCCAGTAGTAGGCCCAGTACCGTGAAGCGGCACTCTCTACTGATCCTAGCTAGCAAGTAGCAACGGATGCCAAACCTCTGCAGCACAACTGATGCATAGAACCACCGGAGTTTTGGCCTTCGTCACACCGGAAAACTAATGGGATACCTCATACCCGACCTTCCATGTCATGCTTTTGTTCAGCTCAGACAACAAGAGATGGCAAAGGATTCTGTTTCCTTGGCGACGCAGAGTTGTATGGGCAAATCTGTTGTCTGTACATTGACTTGATTTGGACGCGAAAATGTTAATCAGTCTGGGGCAGAGTGGTGTTGTGGGAAGTTATCTCTCTCTAGCTTTTGTGCAATAATGAGTTTGTAGGGAATTTGCTACAGTTTCAACTAGTATATCGGATCTAGTGGTAGAAGAACCAACATATTTTCAGGTCCGTCTGAAAAGCCACATGCAGTTTTCAAAAAAGAAATCCATTGAAAACGTGCATAAACTTTGTGCAGTGAGATGGCATTGGAGAAAAAGGAAATGTAAAGAATCCTGGCCGTGTCCGGCATGGATCCATTGGTCGATCGTACCTTGACGCTGAGGGAGTAGAGCGCGAGCGAGTCGAGCGTGGTGACGTTGAGGTGTAGGACGGTGAGCCTGAGCCTCTCCATCCCGGCGACTATCCCGAGCAGCTGCCCCGGCCGCCGCGGCGCCATCACACGGACGCTGGCGTGCGTCTCCACCAGGGTCACCTCGATGTCCGCCACCCCTGCACGGTTGTCGTCGGCGCCGTCCCGCGGCGGAAGGTGGCACATGTACTGCGGGTACGTGAAGAACCCTGCGAACGGCGGGGCCGTCGCATCTTGGGGCGCCTCCTCCTCGCCCTCGCCGCTGCCGCTGCTCGTCGTCGGCGCGGCTGCCACGATGCTCGGCATTGCAATACCGTCAGGAACCGGCGGTTTGCGCTGCTGTTTCTGCAAGAGAAGCGTGCGCTTCTGGGCCTCGAGGGACTGCAGCAGCTGCTCGAGCACCTTCACGAAATCAATGGCGCCGCCGACAATGGATGCCTGGTCGCCCTGCACATCGACGGAAGGAAAAGCGAATGACAATCAAGGACAGGTATAATCAGCCTTACAAAATGTCGTTGCATTGACCGAAGAATATTACACTAAAGAACAGTCTCACCCTGTTTCAGAGAAATGGAGTAGTCTATAACATTTAATACAACTATGAGTCTCTGAGTGAAGAATGATAAGGAGAGGAGGAGCATTAATGGCGCAATGTGGCCGAGGAATATATGTCTCACGGAGGAGGGATACATTCCATTATTGGACTCTGGTAGCTAATGACAGAGACCGGAATGGAAGAGACAAGAACTCCCCAAGATCCACTTTGCCATTACAGAAATCCAAGCGCAGCAATTGAAACGAAGCTCAAGGTAAATATTTACACGCAAAGCATCGACAGAAAAATGCAGAGCACGTCAGGATGTAGGAGTGCCCGTGAGTGACAATGCGCTTGCGTACGTACGTACCCGGTGGGCGTAGGACTCCGGCATGAGGGACCGGAGCATGGCGAGGTACTCGTTCATCTGGCGGCGACGGTTGCGCTCGACGGCGATGTGCGTCATCCGCTGGCTCTCGTCCTCCTCACGGTTCCTGCAGCTCCTCGCCCGCCGCCGCCGCTTCCTCCTCCCCGCCTGCACCTTCTCTCCCTCTTCCGCCGGCATTGCCATCACCGGCACCGCGGACCCCATCATCCAGCTAGACCCGCCCTCCGTCTCCGCGCCGCCTGCATTGCCGAAGGCGAAGCTGCTCGCGTTGAAGGTGCTGTAGACGAGGACGTCGGTGGCCGCGCACAGGGCATCCATCGTCATGCCGATCGATCGAGCGAAGCAGCTGGCCGGTGCTCGCGCGCTCAGGTTCTTGCTACGCCTGTGCGCTTCTAGGGAGACATGGGGGAAGCTAGGAGAAGCACGAGACGGTGTAAAATAATTGCCGCCGGCAGAGCGCGTAGTGGGGCGCGGCAGAAGCTCTGTGTGTGCGTGACTGCGTGGGCGATGGGCTCGAAGTGTAGCAGCGAGCGCAGGCAACAGCGGCGCTGGGCAGCAGATTGTGTGGGCTGTGGATGCGGAAGGTGTATAGGATAGACGGATCGATCTGCGTCGCTTTATTTTGACATTGCGGTGAAATCTTTGGGAAAAGAGCTCATCACTATCTACATGTGACATGAGGAGCTAGCAAACATGGCTGGCTAGCAAGCTTTCTCTGCGTGCCCTTCTCACAAAAAGGTGAGTGGGGAGAGATGGAGGAGGTGTGGTCTCTCTCTCTCCTTGTCTCTCCCGCGCTGTGATTATTTTCATTTCTTGCTTAGCTCGATATGTATGTGGGAGTGTGGTCATGTCCCTTCTTGGTATGCCAGATGACACCCTAGGGGTGCTGGCTTAACAGAGAGTTCGGCGGCATCTATTGTGATGGGTTGAAATAGGAGTTGTTATAGCGGTGGAATGCGCTTACACGCACGTGCTATTCTTTCTCATGGTATTTCCTCCCCACCATAGCGGCGGCATCTGCTGGTCGCGGCCGGGAGTGTGGCGGCGACGCCCGTGGCTACACCTCTAGCTGCGGTGGTGCGGGCCGACGGCGGAGGCGCGGTGGCGGCGCTATGCAGAGGCGGCGGGGAGGGCTAGGCCGCTAGGAGGGCTCCGACCTGCTCCCTTCTGCTACGTCCTTCGCGCCAACGATGGTCTGCGGTCTACCTACACCACTTGGACGCCGGGGCGGCGGCCTCGGGCATGGCGGGCGGCGGCATGGGGGCCGGCCGATCTGCCCAATAAAGGTGGCGGCCCTTGGATCACTCTCACATCAAGACGAAGATCTACTTGATGCATGTCTTCATTGATCTGGTCTGAGTGTCGAGTTTTGGAAGGCTCCGCCGGCGAACTCCATTGGGCAACTCAAGCCTAGAGATTGCCGGATCGGGTGGGATTCGGTCGTGCGCAACCATGTTTTTTCTCTGACCGTTTGGTTTCAAAGAAAGCGTCGCGAATCTCTGTAGTCTGTTACCATCGGGAAAATGTTCTGTTCCATGGTGAAGTCAGTGCGCGGAGAATGGCATGGAAGTCGAGATTTGAGGACTAGTGATGGTGGTTCGAGTCCTGGTTGTGATGAGAGATTGGCTTTGTGTTTCGTGACTTCGAGCAGCGGCAATGGCAAGTGGGGGTGCAGTACATGAGATATTCAGAGTCTAAACTTTCAGGGTAAAAAACCCAAGGTCTGGGCTTAATTGGTTGTGTCTGGCAATGGCCTTGTTGAAGACATTGTTTTTGAGAGTGCGGACTTCCTTCAGGGTGAAAACCTATGATCTATGATCAGGGCGACGATGGCGCTTGAGCACTATTTCCTTCTTGGAGACGTCGCTTTTGGAGAAGCTAGACTTCTGGTATGTTTTGGTGGTAGTAGGTCTGCTGCTACAAGGATAGATCACTGTAGCGAGACTTTTCTTTTCTGTAATTCTTCTTTTTATTCTGGTTGTGTGCATCCGTGTGGCCGCTAGGGCAACACGTTGTTGCAAAGGCTGGGTGTAATTGTATCTTCGCGATATTAATATATGATCTTTACCAAAAAAAATGTTTTTATAAACGAACTCCTAAAAAAATAGAGTACCGAATGAGATCGCTTATGCCTAGGTTTGATCTTAGCTTTCCTCTATC
The DNA here is from genome assembly GCA_947311845.1 of Poa pratensis. Lineage (NCBI taxonomy): Eukaryota > Viridiplantae > Streptophyta > Magnoliopsida > Poales > Poaceae > Poa > Poa pratensis. The sequence goes on from CAMZMU010000128.1 coordinate 90,021,430, forward strand.
TCCGATTCTCTTATCGGTTTCGTTTTCCACAGAAATGAAATCGGGGGTGAGGAGCCCTTTAGTCGAAAAAAAAGAAAAAAATCACCGACTCTCCGTGCGAACCTCAAATATCTACCGACTTGGGTGTTGATACATATATTATAAAAAGTCTCAAGCAAGTTTGATTTGGCAAAACGTAAAGAAATTTGAGTAAACTATAAAAGAACGCCAATTATCAAGACATCTTTAAATCCTTAATTTTGGATAATTTTATTTTACCACAACTAATGGTGGTCGGTTACATTCGAAATCATTTGGATCAGCTCAGTTGACAACTATGGCCACCTTTCGGGTTCACTAGTTGATTTGATGTGGCAAGGAGACCAAGGGGGCACTGCGCCATCATATGTTAAAACCTGGAACAAGGTCAGACCAAACCGAGTCGGATGGCAATCGGGCGGATTTGGAGGCCAAAACTCTATAAGATCCATGCCCACATCCTAAAGCTATCAGTGAATACTGAATACCAAAAAAATAATGAAAACACATGACACACACAAAATTCACAATAAAATGTACAAACAAAGGCAGTGACAACATTCCAAAAAAGATAGGCCCAAATAACAAGGAATTTGATCGTCTCATTTCCATTTTTGGATAACACAATTTGGTGATTTTTATACTATTGGGCTTTGGAGAAGTGAGATTAGAACCATTTACATAGTTCCAGTCAAATATATGTGGGTCCCAACTGTATGAGCGTCCAATGAATATCCATGTAGCAAGTCTCTACACGTGGGCATGTGTGTCCACGTCGGCACGAATTGCAGGGTTGGGTCGGTTTGTAACTAAATCAAGCCAATAGAATAGGAGAAGCGCGCGTAGCGCGTTGGCAAGACCAGCGGTGGCTGGCTTGCTCGCCCGCGAGTTCGACTCCCCGAGGAGCGAATTTTCCCGGGTGTCTCATGCTAGGAACAGTGTCGGCGGTACTGTTCACTGAGAACAGTATTCCGCATCATCAATAAGTGTCTCTGGTCTCGCCTGTGAGCTTCATGAGGGAAAAAATCCTGTACCGGGCAGACAAGTCGGTTATAGTTGTAGGTCTAGATTAGGTTCATAGCTAGTGGTGTGAGTGTGGTGTGCGTGTGTTTAGCTGTGTGTCTGATCAGATACTACAACTTGTACCCACTTAAGTGAGACGCAAAAAAAAAAATCAAGCCAATAGAATAACAACAGGGTAAGGATTATGCAATTCCCGACACGGGGCCTAAGTCGCAGTCATGCAAGTTCAAATATTGTAGGTGTATTTTACTCATATTTGTAACGGCTTGTCCTAGTAGTTGTAAGTTGTAACTGATCAGTGATTTTTTCCCCACAAATATTTGAGTTTCTGAAACTTATATATCCCAAATTCCTAATGGTCGTAGTTCCTTGGCATCTACTCGGGAAAATTCGAGCAAACTTTATTTTCTTAGGTTGAATAGTGAAAGTAGGGGTTCTCACATGCGTGCGTGCATGCATGGTGCATGAGTGGAAATAGCCAGGGTGGTACAAAGGTATGCCTGTTGCCTGGCCAACCAACAGTGGTCTGGACGGCACGAAGTGACGAAGACAAGTGATCGATGTCATGTGTACCATCGCACTTTCGAACGTGGTTTTGAGAGACGTTCAGTTATCCGCATAAGCTCCAGGGCAATGAATCCAAGCCGCCCAGATCCAACAGGCTTCAACTTTTGGTACGTACACCTGTCGGTCCGCATATTCACACGATCAATCTAGTAGACCCGCCTGTAAAACTCACACCAGAAAATGCAACCAGCCATACACATGTGCATGCGCTTTAAAATAATTGTAGCGTGAGTATAAGTGTGAAAATTGAACACATTCACAACTCCATCCCCGATCCAAATAAGTGTCACAGTTTTGAACTCGGTTTAGTTTAAAACTACAACACTTATTATGAAACGGAGGGAATACATTTTTACGTGAGGGAAATATCTTGACAACTGATATGGTGGACATGAGTGCAAGTGTACCCTATATAATAAGTGAAACTGGAAAAGTTACAAATAAAATAGAAAAAACTACGACATATATCATGCATGTAGAAAATGTATGTAGCTGCGTGCATGTCTAGTTCGAAACTAAAATACAAAGTATCTAACTTATATGAAAAGACGTAGTTTCAAAGGTATGTACAATGAACATGATCTTTTTACTGTACAAAACATTACAAAGTTCCAATTTTCTCCTTTTTGTGTAGAGCACGTGCGATCGTATTTTTCTTGGGTGTGTGCGGTTCGTTGTTGTAACCTAGGTTCTGCACCTTGTACCCTTGTCGCCGTTCAGGACGTTATTAATTTAACGCTAAGCCTTTGGCCTTTTATCTAAAAATCATATTTTTCTTCAATTTTGCATGAGTGAATATCAAGGCAATTTGTGCATGCATGATTTATTTCATAATTTTCTGAAACTTGCACTAGTAGGGAAGTGCCTTTCTATGGAACGGCAATTTGTGGCGCACCCAACTGGCCATGCGCCACAAAAATAATTATGTGGCGTACCACACCAAATGCGCCACAGAATACTGTGGCGCATATACACAGGAATGCGCCACAGAAACATGGTGGGTCCCACCTCCACAAAAATATGGTGAGATTTTTGTGACGCATCTAGCTCAATGCGCCACAAAAAGAAGAATTCTTGTGGCGCATCCAGCTACATGCGCGGCGCATGTACCAGGATGGGCCACTGAAAATTCTGCTTGTTGTGGCGCATCCAGTTCAATGCGCCACAGAAAGCTCACCATATTTAAAATATGGTCTGCTAATTAACAATTGTGTGTACATTCTTTTATTTAAATATAACCAATTTTTTTTAAATATAACCATATTGTGTGTAAATTCTTTTTTTTAAATTTGTGTGTATTTAAAATAATGGTCTACTAAAATGTGTGTATATTCTTTTCTTTAAATTTAACCAAAACTATTTTTTCAAAATAAATACATTTTTTTTAAATGTTGTGTATTTAAAATAATGGTCTACTAAAATATGTGCGTATATTTTTTTTAAAATTTAACCAAAAATTATTTTTCAAAAGAAACACATTCTTTTTTTAAAATTTTTGTGTATTCAAAATAATGGTCTCCTAAAATATATGTGTATATTCTTTTTTTAAAATTTAACCAAAAATATTTTTTCAAAAGAAACACATTCTTTTTTTTAATGTTGTGTGTATTTAAAATAATGATCTACTAACAAATGTGTGTACATTCTTTTCTTTAAATTTAACCAAAAATATTTTTTAAAAGAAAAAAATATATAAGACAGCCAGGATTCGAACCTGGCTGCCTCTAGTTCCGAATTAAGTGGCTAACCGCTGGGCTATATGTGTGTACTTGTCTCATAGTAGCAAGCCGCGCCTTTTGTCATTTTAGCCACGGAATTCTGTGGCGCATCCAGAAGCAGATGCGCCACAAAATCACAGAATTCTGTGGCGCATCGTCAGCTGGGTGCGCCACAGAATTCATGACTTAGCACAGTTTTAGCCCGCCGCCGCGCCCGTCTCTTTCTTTCTCCTCTTTCTTTCACTATCGTCTCTTCGACCGGAGCCACGACAACCGCCACCACCGCCCCCACTCGCCGCCGCCGACCGCCAACCTGCACCACTCGACGCCGGCCCCTCCACGCGCTAGGACCGCCACCCGCGCCGCGCTCGGACATGGCCGCGCCGCGAACTCTGCTCCCCGTCCGCCGCGCAGCACCTCGACGCCGGCGACCTCCACCGCCGTCCGCCCATCCGCGCCACGAGGAGCATCTCCACCGCCCATCCGCGCCTCCCTTCCCTCCCGAGGTGCGCTGCCCCTCTCTCCCCATCTCCTCCTTCCCCTACCTCTAGCTAGCTAGGTGTTTGCTAAAATTCCTAACCCAAGTTAGTGTTAGTTGCTAGGTTAGTATTAGTTGCTAGGTTAGTGTTAGTTGCTAGGGAAGTGTTAGGTTAGATTGGAGATGAAAATTTTGAGTTTTAAGGTGTTTAAACATACCTTTAAAACTGACTTGAATTAAGGTGTTTGAAGTTTTCAAAAAAATATTTTTGAGCTTTATCATGAAGTAATAACATAGTGCAAGAGATCCATGAAGGTACATTGTAAATAGGATCAAGATTTGATTATTTTGTAAGCCTCCAAAGTTGCTACTTTTTAATTGTCTTGAAGATGCATTTTTAGTTGGAATTAACTAATGCATTATTTTGCCAAATGCAGGACATTTAAAAGAAACTCAGCGTGATTTTAGGTGAGATTTGGATGTGGTGATTTCGATGTTGTATGTGTATGTTTGTTGCCGGTCGGCATCTCCGACCGGAGATGTGGATATGTGTGGATGTTGCCGGTCGGAGATGCCGGCAACTTTGTGAAATGTCTGCAGGTACCCGAGAGGCCCTTGAGTTTGCCGGAACGTCGATTAACTTCCGTTCCGGCAAATTCGGGTACTCCATATGTCCATTTTTTAGCAAAGGTCATGCCGAAATTTTTCGTGAATTTTGGCATGACTTTGCTAAAAAATAGGACATATGATTTGTGAAATGTCTGCAGGTACCCCGAGAGGCCCTTGAGTTTGCCGGAACGTCGATTAACTTCCGTTCCGGCAAATTCGGGTACTCCATATGTCCCTTTTTTAGCAAAGGTCATGCCGAAATTTTTCGTGAATTTTGGCATGACTTTGCTAAAAATAGGACATATGGGGTATTGCGACTAATGCATGGGCCGGGGTATCTTAGTACTTAATTAAGCGATTTTTTTCTTATATTTGTTGTACTAACCTTTTGCCTCTTTTTAATGCAGTGCAAACATGTCGGAAGGCGGCCCTTCTAAGCACATGAGCGTCGAAGATCAAGCTAGAGATTTCAACAAGTCGTTCTGGGAGGTGTCCCAGCAGATGGAGGAGGAGGTGGAGGCCGCCGAGAATGAGCAAGAGGACCGGGTGGAGGACGCCGAAACCACAGATGGAGCTGCTAGTGCCGGTCAGGAGGATGACACCAGCACCACTGATGGTGGCGACCACACAGATGCTGCTACCGATAGCAACCCGACCGCTAAGCGGAAGAAGGCAAGGAAGGATCGGAAACCGCAAGCGCTCGACAACGTCACACACGTGTTCACCAAGGTCACCCAGTGGCCTACCAGTGGAGCCGGAAAAGCATGCCAAAGGGTACAGCATGCAACTAGGGTGCATCGTCCGGGAAAGCATGTCGATCAACACGAAGGACCTCAGAAGCAAGGGCAATGAGGCTTTGGTCGAACACCTCCTCACGAAGCTTCACCAACGATACACGTTCCCGCTTCCGTTGAACAAAAAGGTGGACAGTTTAGCCATCACGAAGATGAGCACCGCCTTGAGCAGCTGGAAATTTCGGGTGAAGAAGAAGATCAATAAGGGTCAAAGCTGGGAGGAGATAAGTGCCAAAGAACCGACGCTCGACAAAGAAGAGTTCGAGATATTCAAGGAGTCCTTAAAGTCTGAGGAGGCTACAAAATGGACCGAGTGGGGTAAGTCTATGCGGGAGCTGAACATAGGTAACCACCGTTTGGGAAGCGGCGGTTACCGAGGAAAACAGCCCGTTTGGGAAAAGGAGGATGCCATTGTTGCAAAAATGGGAAAAGAGAACATGTGGAACAAATTCACGGACGAGCAAGTGAGGAACTTTGTCCGGTCCCGCTACTATCTGAACGAGGCGACGGGGGAATTCGTTACCGACGATGACGATGTGAGGACATTCGAGAAATTACTGGTAAGGAATTTAATTTCCGCGGATATCTCAAAGTCCATTGCGTTGATCTAATTAGATAACGAAGTCATATATTTCTACATGGGTTCACCTTAATTTCCTTTGTCTGCAGGAGGATGAGTTGAAGGATGGCCCGTCGTCCCAGGAGTCGACGGAGCCGTGGGACACGACTTTCAACAGGGCGACGAACGCTTACAAGGATAGGGACAAGTCGAAGCCGCCGACGTCAGCTGGTCGTGTGTCCGGCTTTGGTACGAGCATGAAGTTCGTAGAGTACTACTCATCTGACCCGGAGAAGAGAAAGGAGAGGAGGAAGATGAAGAGGGATAATACCGCCGAGGTTGTGGAGCTAAGGAAGAAGGTGGAGTCACTAGAGAAGCAAATAGTGGACTCCAGTACAGTGGACAAGTTAGTGGACGAGAGGATCCGGACGCTCATACCCCCTGGGTTGTTTGAGGGGTTAGCTGCTTGGAATGCGGGAGGTCAACAAGGGCCCATACACGTGCCCAGCTTCAGCGGCAGCAACTCAACCATGAACCGGGCCGTGTCGCCGGACCTGGTGACCCCACCCAACGCCACCCTGCAGCAGTCGGTCCCTTTTGTCGCACCGACACCCCCTCCCGCGAAAGATACCGAGGCGCCACCACCCGAACGGCCGGAGGAGAATGTTAGGCCGGCCGCCGGCACCGGCGCCCTTGTCTCGACATTAGCCGAGATCAACGCCATCGACAAGGTAACTAATTAATTACTTAGTCCGCGTCATTTTCTATAACTCTGCCTTTTATGACTGCCACCTGATGATGCCCAACATTTGTTCACAAAAGGACACGCCTTGCATACTCCTGCATAGGGTGGTACCCGACGGCGAGTTGAAGGAAGTTGCTGAGGGCATGCTCATACAACCATTGTGCCGTGATATGCACAACAATAGAATGAGCGAGGCCGTGATGAGGGTCAAGGTGACTGAGGTACTGCCTGAGTTTAGTGGCATCGACCCCCCCATGCAACCTCCGGGAGCCGAGAAACACATGCTCCTTGGAAATTGCCCCAAGTGGGTCCTGGAATGGCCGAAGACCCAAATTCGTCTTGGGGGGTTAAGGCGCCGCTCCACCGGCGCCACCTCTAAACCCCGGAAGCCGATCGTTCGGCCCTCGAAGCCGCCACGAAAACCTGTTGAGAAGGAACCGGCGCCACAAGCAGCAGTCGCCACCACCCGGAAGGAACCGCCGGTCGTTGCCACCACCAGCCGCCACCAAAGACTGTTGGGAATGTCTGTACCGCAACAGCCGTCCGAAGCCAAAGACGTTGCACCTCAACTTGATGGCAACGACGATGATGATGAAAATATCGACGTCGATGGCTTCATCAACACGGGCGCGAGCAAAGATTTGTTCATGCCTGCTATGGATGAGGAACCACCCTTCCGCGCTCACGGTGATCAACCTGGTCGTCGCACTACATGCCAGCGCCTGAGTTTTTCTCAAAACACGCCTCCGGAAGCCGGCGATCAAGCTCCAGACAAAACGGGTAACATTTTCAGCCCTGGCACACTGACACGGACGGTTTGCGCGGGGTTCACTGCACCCCCACCATCCCCAGAGAAGATCAAGAAGTCTAAGAAGAGAAGTAGGCAAGGCACCTCTACGAGCCAGCCAGCTCCTAAGGTTATCCGGGGTCATGAAGACATGACATCACCCCGTGCGGATAGCTTGACCCGAGTTCATGTAGCTGGTAAAACCGTTGCTGCCTCCGGAGTTGCTCTGCCTCGCAAAAGGACCCATGCTCTCTTTGCATGAAGCTATCTTGATGATGGAGGGCCTGCTTCTTAAAGACAAGAATCCAAATTACCCGGTGTTGACGGTCCAGGTACCAAAGAACGTGGACTTCGTTACTGAAGCCCCCGCCGATCTGTTCTTCATAGCGTTCGAGGACGTCTTCAACCTGTTTCACTCTAGACGGCTGGACTATAACTTGGTCCGCCTATACGCGATCAATATGGCGATGAAGATCCAGAGAGATGTTGCCCCGTACGTCACGGTAGTGGATCCCTACTACATGCGTGACAGTCAGCTGGTGGAAGGATCAACGACACGGGATAAGGCCACGGAGTACCTGAAGAGGTTCATGCTGAACAACAAGAGGAAGAACAACCTTCTTCTACCTTTCTTTCCCGAGTAAGTACACATCCGCTCGCCGCCGTCGTATCTTATGCTTTCTTATAGATTTCTTCCGTTGTTGATCCTTTCCACTGCATTTTTCCGACTAGGGACAAGTACTGCGTACTCATCATCCTAAACCCGAGGTGGTCCATTGCCACTTATTTGGACACGGGGAGTTCGAGCAATAAGAAAGACTACACCAGAATAAAGGGTGTTCTCGATGAGGCTCTCGAGGGCTACGCCCAAATGGGAGGCCACTTCGAACAAGGACAGACGAACGGGGAATGTTTCTCGCTGAACAACAAACACCGGTTCAGGCATGGGACCCAGTTCGATTGCATGAAGCAGAAGCATGGCAGCGTGAAGGATGCCTTCTACGTCCTCCATCTCATGAAAGGGTTTGTCCGGGATGCACTGAAAACAAAGTTGCCATCTAGTATCCGAGAATGGACCAAAAATGCAGGGAAAATCGCCGAGGATAAGCTTAGAGAAGACTTTCATCTCATCCAGATGGAGTTGTCGCGAATCATCTACGACGATGTTGTGACAGCAAAGGGGACCTTCAACAAAGCCAGTGGTAGGATAAATCATGCATACTCGCAATAAGTGTTTCTTTATTTTCTTTACTATAGACTTATCATACTCAATCTATTTATATTATTAACCAATATATATACCTATATTGACATGGTTACAAATATGAACACTAATACATGGTTGTATCCATTTCCAGGGTTGCATCAAAGGCAAATCGAAGAACACCTAGCTCTTCAAAATGACAGCCGGACGTGGACGACGAAAGACGGCTACAAACCGTTCCCGGCGCCGCTCAACAAGAAGACTCCTTGATCAGCAGGACGTGGACGTGTACTCAGTTTGATCCTAGTTTAGGCGGTCGTGAAAACTTCATTTATATACTAAGACTTGTGTGAACTTTTGTACCAGTTAATTGTCACTATATATGTATGTATCTCGGGCTCTAACTGATGTAATGACATATTTATCTGTCTGTTTTAATACCGTGTCAAAATATATTACTGTTTCTATTATTTTCTGTATAAATACTGTAATATACATGTATTATTGTCAAATTAATACAGCAAATAATCGATAATACAACAAATAATCGATAATTCAGCAAATAATTTAGTGGCGCATGGTAAATAATTTTGTGGCGCACCATATTCAGTGGCGCACTAAGCAAGTGCGCCACAGATAAATTATTGTCAAATTCATCAGCGCATGGACTAATATTTCTGTGGCGCATGAGCAATATTTCTGTGGCGCATTCTGGAAGTGCGCCACATAATTTTCTACTTTCTGTGGCGCACCTTTGTGGCGAGCATTCTGTGGCGCACCCACCATGCGACACAGAAAGCTATTTTGGTACGCCACAGAAAGGCACTTCCCTACTAGTGTTGGAAATACAATTTTTAGATGATTTGAAATTCAGATCCATGTGCGCCCATGTACGTGCACCATGACATTTTTGAAGGAAATATCCTATTCAAATCCTAACTGTGATCTATTTATGTGACATATATGAGGCGTACATGCTATAAAATTGATACATACATAAGTTTGAAAACATTCACAACACCCTTGGTTATCAAAAAGATACATACTGTTCGTTTAACATGTCAATTTGTTTTTTTGCGAATGGTTTAACATGACAACTTGGTCGCACATATTTTGTCTGTTTATGATATAGGCTACAAATGGTTACATTTTTTCACAACAAATTTTACAGGTGTTTCTGATTATACGACATAACGTTCATCTGTACAATTTTACTCTTAGAAACTTTGGAATGACACCTAAGGGCATCTCTAACCGATCCCCTAAAATCGGTTAGAGGAGTAAAAATAGGGAGGTGCGGCATCTAACCGATCCCCAAAACGGTTAGAGGAGTAAAATTTTACTCATCGGAGGAGTAAACTTGGCCACCGATGAGTAAATATAGGAGTCGAGAGCCAAGTTAGAGAAAAACTCCGGCCCTCCTCCCCGCAGCAACCATTTCCGCCGGCGTTGCCGCCGGTGACCGCCAGACCGCGCCGCCCCAATCCCGGTCCCTGCGCCGCCCTCCAGGCCACCTCGCCGTCGCTCGGCGCATCTCGCCGTCGCGGAAATCGACTAGGAGATCGAGTTTTCGCCGGCCGCCGCCCCGATTTCTTCCAAATCGGCCTCCGTCGGCGTCGATTCGTCGCAACTGAGAGCCGTCGGAGAAGGGAAGGCGGTAGAAGGCCGGCCACTGCAGGTCGAGGGAGAGGACGCGCCCGCCGTGCTCCAAACGCCACGGTCGGGAGCTCCCTTCGGCCTCCTCTAGCTGCAACCTTCCCCGCCATTGATCCAGCCTTCCCCGACCTCCAGCTCTAAGCCAACACCCTCCTCCGCACGGCCGCCGCCAGCTCCAGCAGGACGGCGGTCGAGGTGTGGCAGGACATCCAGCTCCAGGGCGCCGCCGCCGGCCGCTGCAGGTCAAGCTCGATCCCATGCTCCCAGGTGCCCGTGCTACCAACACCCGTTTCTTCTCTGCGTTGCAAGATCAAATTCCCCGAGCTGCCTCCGAGGTCCTTTAAATTTCCAATTTGTAGCTAATCTTCTCAATACGTTGGCAATGAAGAACCAGGAAGCAAAGATTGGAATTTGGGCTGCATGTGAATTGGGATTTCGGTCGACATGAGGAAAGAAGAAGAGCTGGACTTGTTTTTGATGCAAACTGCAGTTTCAAGTGCAGGACTCGACCGGTTTTTACTGCTGCTAAACTCGGCCACGGTTTATATTTACAGTTGTTTGCTCAGCTTAGTTCATGAAAGACGCATAGAACATGTTGGATGAAATGTTTGAGCTAGATTTTAGTTTTAGGGAGTTAATTTTAAGGGTTCGGTTAGGAACCGCCAAGGTTTAGAGGAGTACTTTTACTCCTCTAAGTTTTAAGAGTCGGTTTACTCCTCTAAAGTTTAGGGGATCGGTTAGAGATGTCCTAAGTAGAACATAAATAAGGCACATAACAAGTTTGAAATTCTGTGTGGCCGTGAAAACTCCAAAAGGCTAGACTTCAGCCTTTAATATTCTTGTGGTCGTGGAGAAGGTTGCTACGTGTACTGGCAGTACCAACTCCTTAATTTGTTTACTACCATCTGCATGCCCTGTTCGTCACCTTTTCGATGCTAATTTTGTGTGGCTAGCGTCAACTGACAAGTACTGAGAAAGATAAGAATGTCTTTCTGGATGCAACCATACGTGTAGTAAAAAGATCGATGCATGATGGAACGTACGGAACAGCCCACAACACTAGGGATTGACCGGACCAGATTATTCTACAACTTCGAAAGAATCTAGCCAGGCTTTTAGGGCAAAATTATAGAGAAATCATTCAGGCCCGGAATTTTTCTGACGGACCAATAAATTTTATGCCAACTTACCGTATGGTATTGCTCCCTCCATTTTTAAAAGGATGTCTCAACCTAGTCCAAATTTATGTGTATCTATACAAATTTAGTGTGTAAATACATATAAATTTGTTCTACGTTGAGACATACTTTTGTGAACGGATGGAGTAGTAGATAGGAGGAGAGAAGAAATCTAGGCGATGATTAAACCAATCCTGCATCGTTGACAGTACGTGGCGTCATGCATGAGCACGTATGGCCGTTGATCCTAGGCGTTCAAATTTCTGTGTAGACCTAGGAAAGAAGAAGGCAATCCAAGAAAGTTTTGCTGATATCGAGAGTTCCAAAGTGACTGCTGTATGGCACACTTTCAGACTCGAGAGAGATCCAGATTTCCAAGCTATGACTGTGCTCGACGTTGTTTTCGAGGAGAGTATGTAGGCCTGCTCATCACATGGATTCCCCTGCTGACAGCACGATGGTCCATCGGTCGTATACACGCGGGCATAATACCGTCCTCGTCGACCTGCCCGTGTACAAATGTATTCTGTGTGTACTCCTTCGGTCTGGTCCTGGTACGTACTCAGTATGTCCCCTGCACAGTATGCTGCGCGTCCAATACCAGCCATGTTTTCCAACTTGTCGTATATATATGCGCCAGGGTGTGATCGATTGGCTGCGGGCTAGCTTGTTGTCATCGGCTTCAAGCAGGTAGGGTCATCCTCCTCCATACAAAATAAATATTTCTCTATTTCACATTATAAACCATGTTCATTAGCTAAAATAGATCAATATATAAAGGCTAGATCAATATATAAAGGCTAGCAAGATTCACCCCCTTCCACCGTGTCCACGTCACCCCGATTGTCTGGGCCGTCTGATCTGTCAAACAAACGGCTGAGATGAACTCCCAAACCACACCCCAGCCAGCTACTGTTCCGACCCTATTTTCTACCAATCGGAAACCGTCACGTGTCCCGGTCACCACCCGGTTGCCCCGGTTCCAGCCGGTCACCCGCCGCGCACGGGTTTTGGCGCAAAAATTTACAGGAAACCCCTCTCGAAGGACTGAATTGCAATTTCGGAAAACCTCAGGGACTTTTCTGGAAAAGCGTCCACGAAACCCCCTCCCTCTTTCTCTCTCCCGCGCGGCCGCGACGTCGCCGCCGCCGCCGACGCGCGCCCCCGCCGCTCCGCTCCTCCCCCTTCAAATCGAAGCACGCACCGAGCTCCGCCGCCGCCTCCTCTCCCTCCTCGCCGGAAATCGCGTGCCGGACGTCGCGCTCGCGCCGGAATCGCCACCGTCGTGCGCACTGTCCGCCGCCGCGTTCGGTCCTCGCCAACGAAGCTCTGGTCACCAAACAGTAGCGGCGGCGCCGCTCCCGGGTAGCCCGCGTCGAGGCGCGACCGACGCGCCCAGCCGCGCGTCCTGGCTCGCGGTGGCGCGGCGCAGCCGTGGTCATCGCCGTCGCGGCAGGTCTGGCCACTGTGACGTCATCCGGCGTCACAATGGGTCCGGCCTGTCAATTTTTTTCTTTTCCAATTTTTTTAGAAATAGATAAATTTCTGCCAGGTGGGCCCACCTAAATTACACAAATTCTAGAAAATGAATAGTGTTACAAATTAAAATCTTTCTACCAGAAAAATATGAACAATAACTCAAAATAACTCGCATACTGTCGGGGATGTGACCCCGGGTACCCCAAAGTTGTTGGCTCGGTTGAGTTTATAAAGGTGGCAGCAAATAGATTAAATGTGCTAAAGGAGGAGACAGGAAAAAACATCCTGGGCCGACATTGATATTGCCCAAACCGGCGTGTACAAGAATGGGCCGAGGATATTTTAACTCGAAGCGGGCCACATCCCCACCTCGGTGGGCCGAGCTCTCCTTTACCTCGGATTGGGCCGACATCGTCCTTACCCGGCTGGGCCGAGTCTCACAGCATACTCGGGCGGGGCCGAAGCCTCATCTCCCCATCGTTCATCTCACCCTCGACCTCCTCCTCGCGTCAACGCCGCCGTCCTCGCCCTGGAGATCAAGACCGGATCGCCAGCCTTGCCGTGCTGGATCCCGGCCGCGTCCCGCGCCCGGATCGTCAGCCTCGCCCGCATCCCCACCTCGGCCGCGTCCGGCCGCCATCGACATGGCCGTCTCCGGCCTCGCCGTCTTCCCCCGGGTAGGGTAAAGATGAGGTAAAGACATGTAAGGTTAAGGCAGTAATCTGTCCGAGGTAACGATTGAGCAAGGACGCAGGAGGCGTCAACCGACGTAAGGCGTACGTCTGAGGTATATTCTCCGAGGTATATCCTCCGAGATATCAACCTCGAGGTAGTCAGCTAGCTACCACAGGAATAAGGTATTCTCTACCGAGATATAGGATCAGGAGTGTTATCCGAGGTTGGCAGCAAGGATCGAGGCATGTCAGAGAGGTCACGGGCGCCGCAGAGCTCGTGGCCCGAAGCTTCAGAGGACGGCGAGGTCCGTCCACGGTTTTCCCGGAAGCTCGGGGGCCTAGGAGCTGACTTGGCTATTTCGGGAAAGGTCTACAGGCTAGACCTCGGCAGGCTACTGAAGTATGACCGGAAGAGGAAAGCTAGGCCTGTCTGGCCTGACAGTCCGGCCGTTGAGCTGGCAGGAGGCAGAGGCTTGTCTTCTACCTTTTGGCCATGCCATTGTTAGTTGTAGGCAGGGGTAAAACTGTACTTCGGCACATGTATATATGCGGCATCTCTACCTCCAGGGAGGGGACGGCAAAAACCCTAGCTCATTTCCCCCTTCATAGTTTCATCTTCTATCTAGAGCTCTCACTTTAGCAGCATCATACAGCTCGAGGAGCACCTTGTACCTGAGAACGACACTGATATATTGAGAGAGGAAAGGCAAGAGTAGGGGTTTTACTTCCTCACGAAGGCCCCGAACCTGGGTACATCGTGGTGTCTTTGTGGTGGCTTGTGTTCTTGCGGTTCTTGCTCTTGTTCTTCGTGTTCTTCGTGTTCTTCGTGTGCGGTACCACCGCACCAACCCTCTCCCGAATCCTCAAGCGTCCATTCGGCCCCGGAATAAGCCACCCCGTGGCATCTGCGTGATTCCCACCACGACAGTTGGCGCCCACCGTGGGGCTGATAGTGGCGTTTGCTGGATCAATTCGGATGGGACCTTCGTCATCAACGCGGGGACTCGACTTCGGCCTCGTCCCCGTTAGTTGACTCATTTGCGAGTTGGATGCAGTGCGAATCCGAGCTGTTCTGGAATCTGAGCTGTTCTGGAATCCGAGCTGTTCTGGAATCTGAGCTGTTCTGTGATCCGAGGTGTTCTGTCCGAGGTGTTTTGTCCGGGCTGTTCTGTAATCCGAGGCGTTCTGTCCGAGGTTTTTTGTCCGAGGTGTTCTGTCCGAGCTGTTCTGGAATCCGGGGTGTTCTGGAATCCGAAGTGTTTTGAAATCCGAGGTGTTCTGAAGTCTGAGGTGTTCTGAAGTCTGAGGTATCCTGGGAGAATCCGAGTTAAGACTTGGAAATCCGAATTAAGACTTCTCCAACAACCTGGCCTTGTAAGTATCATTTATGTGTCTTCACATGCTTCTAGATAGTCTCAAATAGTACTCGGGGACTGCCCCCTCGTTCCTACCTTGCTATGATTAGTTGTTTTCCCCGGGGTAGAGTGTTTTGACCCGGGGACTGGATCGCCAGTCCAGTTCTGTTTTGTCCCAAAAGTTACTCGGGGACTCCCCCCCCCCCCCCCGCTTTTTGGTCTAAGTGTTCTCCCCGGGACAAGATGTCTTAACCCGGGGACTGGGTAGCCAGTTTGTTTTACACCTTCTCCTAGATAAGAAAAGTAACTCGGGGACTCGGTCGAAACCGAGTCTGGATTTTTGTGCTTAGTAACTGCTGTTAGATTCGTTTTCTATCAAGTGCTATAGCTAGTTTGCCTCGGTTAGTATAATTGTTGTTCCCGTCAAATATTCTTCATGATTTATATGCTGGACTAACGTTGAAAGGGGAATTCGGGTTTGCTGAAAATGTTTGCTACCGAGGTACAATAAAAATACGAGGTATTCAAGAAATCCGGGTCATATTGGAAATCCGGGTCATATTGGAGATCCGGATCATATTGGAAATCCGGGTCATATTGGTAATCCGGGTCATTTTGGTAATCCGAGGTATAATGGAAATCCGACGTATCATGGTTATGTTAGTTATCTCAAGTTACTCAAGGTATCATGGCATTATCAGTATTCTCTAGATCGCAGATTATTTCGGTTTGCCACAATATCACGGCATCACTCCACCTCCGGGATCGCCGTTTA
Source organism: Poa pratensis (assembly GCA_947311845.1). Classification (NCBI taxonomy): domain Eukaryota; kingdom Viridiplantae; phylum Streptophyta; class Magnoliopsida; order Poales; family Poaceae; genus Poa; species Poa pratensis. The sequence continues at coordinate 90,037,049 of CAMZMU010000128.1, forward strand.
TTTTCGGTTTGCCATAGTATCACGGCATCTTTCTGCATCACATATCGCCGTTTACTTCGGTTTGTCACAATATCCTGACATCATTCCTTGTCCCAAATCATTGTTTATTCTGTTTGCCAATGTATCATGGCATTACCTGTATACCAGATCAGTGTCTATGTTGGTTAGTCAGAGGCAACCTTTGAGATATGTTTATGCAAGTTATATGTCAGCCCAGCAGTGGCTGGAGACATCTATGTCGGTATACGCCCGAAGTGGCTGAAACAGGCATTCGAGATATGCTTAGGTGAGTCTGGCAGTGGCTGGAGACATCTATGTCGGTATACGCCCGGAGTGGCTAAGAACCAACATATGAGTTATGCCCAAAGAGGCCGAAATACCGAGACATATGAGTTATTCCCAAAGAGGCCGAAATACCGAGATATGTCAGTTATGCCCAAAGAGGCCGAAATACCGAGATATGTGTGTTATGCCCAAAGAGGCTGAGGTATCGAGACATGTGTGATATGCCCAAAGAGGCCGAGGTATCGAGACATGTGTGATATCCCCAGAGTGGCCGAGGTACCGAGACTTTTCAGATACATACTTGCAGGTTTATGTCGGTCCAGCTTACGCTGGCGGCATCCGAGTTCGGTAAAAGCCAGGAGGGCTAACCGACGCTGGCGGCATCCGAGTTCGGTAAAAGCCAGGAGGGCTAACCGACGCTGGCGGCATCCGAGTTCGGTAAAAGCCAGGAGGGCTAATCGACGCTGGCGGCATCCGAGTTCGGTAAAAGCCAGGAGGGCTAACCGACGCTGGCGGCATCCGAGTTCGGTAAAAGCCAGGAGGGCTAACCGACGCTGGCGGCATCCGAGTTCGGTGAAAGCCAGGAGGGCTAACCGACGCTGGTGGCATCCGAGTTCGCTAAAAGTCAGGAGGGCTAACCGATGCTGGCGACATCCGAGTCTGGTAAAGGCCGGGAGGGCTGAGAACCGACATAAAATGGTGCCCATGCAGGCAACATATTTCCGGTGCAAATTGTCCATCTCGTTGTTGATTCGGGTGAGCTCGATCAACCGGATGTCGCATTCGGCCTGGAGGGCATGGCGAAGACGACCAAATTACAAAGGCTCCCGTGCAGGCAGGAGGCTATGCATATGGAGATGTTTTGGTATGCGTATTTATTTTTGTAAGTCTGTGCGCGACTCTGCGAGTCCCCCACAGCCTCGGGGACTACTGTCGGGGATGTGACCCCGGGTACCCCAAAGTTGTTGGCTCGGTTGAGTTTATAAAGGTGGCAGCAAATAGATTAAATGTGCTAAAGGAGGAGACAGGAAAAAACATCCTTGGCCGACATTGATATTGCCCAAACCGGCGTGTACAAGAATGGGCCGAGGATATTTTAACTCGAAGCGGGCCACATCCCCACCTCGGTGGGCCGAGCTCTCCTTTACCTCGGATTGGGCCGACATCGTCCTTACCGGCTGGGCCGAGTCTCACAGCATACTCGGGCGGGGCCGAAGCCTCATCTCTCCATCGTTCATCGCACCCTCGACCTCCTCCTCGCGTCAACGCCGCCGTCCTCGCCCTGGAGATCAAGACCGGATCGGCAGCCTTGCCGTGCTGGATTCCGGCCGCGTCCCGCGCCCGGATCGGCAGCCTCGCCCGCATCCCCACCTCGGCCGCGTCCGGCCGCCATCGACATGGCCGTCTCTGGCCTCGCCGTCTTCCCCCGGGTAGGGTAAAGATGAGGTAAATACATGTAAGGTTAAGACAGTAAGCTGTCCGAGGTAACGATTGAGCAAGGACGCAGGAGGCGTCAACCGACGTAAGGCGTACGTCTGAGGTATATCCTCCGAGATATCAACCTCGGGGTAGTCAGCTAGCTGCCACAGGAATAAGGTATTCTCTACCGAGGTATAGGATCAGGAGTGTTATCCGAGGTTGGCAGCAAGGATAGAGGCATGTCAGAGAGGTCACGGGCGCCGCAGAGCTCGTGGGCCGAAGCTTCAGATGACGGCGAGGTCCGTCCACGGGTTTCCCGGAAGCTCGGGGGCCTAGGAGCTGACTTGGCTATTTCGGGAAAGGTCTACAGGCTAGACCTCGGCAGGCTACTGAAGTATGACCGGAAGAGGAAAGCTAGGCCTGTCTGGCCTGACAGTCCGGCCGTTGAGCTGGCAGGAGGCAGAGGCTTGTCTTCTACCTTTTGGCCATGCCATTGTTAGTTGTAGGCAGGGTAAAACTGTACTTCGGCCCATGTATATATGCGGCATCTCTACCTCCAGGGAGGGGGACGGCAAAAAACCCTAGCTCATTTCCCCTTCATAGTTTCATCTTCTATCTAGAGCTCTCACTTTAGCAGCATCATATAGCTCGAGGAGCACCTTGTACCTGAGAACGACACTGATATATTGAGAGAGGAAAGGCAGGAGTAAGGGTTTTACTTCCTCACGAAGGCCCCGAACCTGGGTACATCGTGGTGTCTTTGTCGTTGCTTGTGTTCTTGCGGTTCTTGCTCTTATTCTTCGCGTTCTTCGTGTGCGGTACCACCGCACCAACCCTCTTCCGAATCCTCAAGCGTCCATTCGGCCCAGAATAAGCCACCCCGTGGCATCTGCGTGATTCCCACCACGACACATACACTCACCCTTAAGAACGCGTACACACACCCTACCCCTATAAGCACGTCTGAAAGACTGAGCAGGCGGATCAAGTTTTTATATTGAGACTCACAACTATTTTTCATACATGTACACAGCTTTATTTGTCTAAACTCAACAAACCATTCAATTCCACGGTTTTTACATCCAAGTGGGTATAGGAATTGGATGCCGCCCTTAGATTTCAACAGGAAATACCAAGCCAACATATTCGGAATTGATGCAAGTTCGTTTTCAACTCGGTTTTTGTATTCTCCCTCCAATTCAATTTCAAAGTTGAATACACATACATCGAATAAACAAAGCTAGCTAGCTAAGCCATGCAAAGCACCGCCGATCGAAAAAGTATCAGCACGTCGTGACGTCGGTAGGTAAAGGCAAGCCCATATATGCCGCAGCACGCAGCTGGCGCTCGTGCAGATAGTAAGATGAGACTACTGTGCAATGTACAGTACCTACAGTACAATCTACATGCATGAGATCACTCGGTCGTTAATTACCGATGCGTGCTTGCATTGACTTCCGTCAAGTGGAGTCGTGTCTTTCTGTCTGACTCTCATGCGCGGCGCCATGAATGCACAACGAGAGATAACAAAGCACCGGCAAGCGGGCCGACCTGCGCGCTGAGCAGGCATGTCGCCGCGTGACCCGTCGGCCGCAATTTTGCAGCGAGATAATAGCACAATACTACTAGTTTTCGTACAACATTTATGAAATGGTTCTAAGTCGACGTCGCAATCGCATTTTCATTCAACATTTTGCACAAACATTTTCAGAAAACCCAATTGCCGTCTGAAGCGAAATTGACAGCGCCTCTGACATGGGAGGCCCACATGCCAGGAGAATTAACACTTAACTGACAGTGGGCTCCACGTGTCAGTCCAATAAAAAATAAAATAGAGAGAAAGAAAAGGGGAAAAAGTCAACAGGTTCGTGGAGGGGTCCTCTGACCCCAACCCTGCCGCGCCGCCGCCCTCCGACCCCGCCGCACCACCCAGGGGAGCTCCGTGGCGGTCCGGCCGGAGCACTGGGAGCACGCTCACAGGGGCCACCGCCTCCAACTGGTCCCGCTCGACCACCGCCAGAGCGCGAGGCCTAGGCTGGCGAGGACGTGGCGAGGCCGCTGGAGGGCCGTTAGGAGGTGGGGGCGGACCCAGAACAACATTAGAGTGGGGGCAAAATGTTTAAATGGGGGTAAAGATTCAAAAAATTCAAATACTTTTCTTAGGAATTCTAAAGGATTTTGAAAATTTGACTGGGGGCATAGGCCCCCACTCAGCCCTTTTTAGGTCCTCCCCTGAGCAGGCCACTTTCCCTTCAGGACCAGGCCGTTGGAGGCTGAGCCATAGCCGAACCACGCGACGGAGGCCCGCGCGGCTGTCTTCTGCCAGAGGTGACGAAGACGAGGCCGATCCGGCTGATTCGAGGCCAGAGACAGCGGCGCGACGAGCGAATCGAGCTCGCCGGCGTGGGGAAGAAATGGATACCGGCGCGTGTCCAGTGCCCGCGACGAGCTCTGCTGCTGCGCCCTCGCTCCCGCGCGGCTCCAACGCCGCAGCCGCTGCCGAGCGACCGCCCGTCGAGAGCACCCGCGGCCGACAGAGACCTCAAGACGGTGGAGACGAAGCACACAGACCAGTACGAGGTTGGGTTTTCTTTTTTTAGATATATTTTTATTAGGCTGACAAGAGGGGCCCATAGTCTACCTCACCAGATAATTTCTTTTATAAGTTTTTTTCTTTTTTATACTTAAATATTTTGGTTATTTATTGGACTGACAACTAGGGCTTAGTTGCCACGTCACATTACATGTGGGCCAGGGTGCAGAAATGCTGTCAAAATTGCATAAGACGGCAATTTGACTTTTCTGAGAAAACTTGTGCAAAATGCTGTATGAAAATGAGATTTAGACATCGCCTTGTACCATTTCGTAAATTTTGCACGAAAACTAGCAGTATTGTGCTATTATGTCTTTTGCAGCGGTTCATCAGAGCATCTCCACTCGCGGCGCCCAAATGCCGTCCGGACAGGCCCTTTGGGCGCCGTCCGGACTACGTTGCCCATTTGGGCGCCGTCGCTCCCCACTCGCGGCGTCCAAATTTTTTTTTATAAACTTAAACTTCGGCGATTTTCATTCAAACTTTAGGAAATTTTACAGATTCGAATGAAATTTAAAAAAACTAAACTTAATCTACTGGCCCCGGTAGCGGCGCCTGAAGGCGCAGTAGGGGTCCTCCTCCTCCTTCACCTCCTCCTTCACGCCGCCGCTGGTCCCTGCGCCGCCGTTGCTCCACGCGCCGCCGCTGCTCCTTGAGCAGGGTGCGCGGCGTGAAGCCGTTGGCCGCGGCGCCATCGGTGCGCCTCCAGGTGCCGGCCATGGAGAAGGAGAGCGGCGGCGGTTTTTGAGTGGAGAAAGAGCGGCGAGGTGAGGAGAGAGAACGGCGAGGTGAGGAGAGAGAACGGCGAGGGCGAGAGTGGCGATGAGTGGAGGCCGCGCGCGCCTTTTATGGCGGTCGGAGAGCGGTGGCATTAACGCCGCTCGCCTCGAAAAGGCGCGCCGCATTCACTCCGGCGAGCAGAGGACACGACGGCTCACTGGCCGCCCGCCGGCCGTGAAAACGAGGCGTCGCCACGCGGCACGCGCCTTTGACGACGCCTTTGACCACGGCCAGGCGTGGCCCGCGCGTCGGAGGCGTGCGTTTCCTTCCGTCCGGGGCCGCCCCAAGCCTCCCCAAGTTGATGGCGTTGGCTGGGCGTGCCGGACACAAAACTGGGCCGCCCGGACCGAATTCGCGTTTGGTCGACGCGAGTGGACGCGATTTTGTGTCCGGCACGCTCCAAACGGCTTTGGGCGGCCGTTTGGACGCCCTGACTGGAGATGCTCTCAGCGCAGCGAAGCGCAACGGCAACCAATCGCCGCCCACCCATGCACGCACGCATGATTGTGCTTGTCCAATTGAGCAGGGAGCAGCCTAGCGTTTGATCGAGCATGAGGCCGCGGCCGGTTCGTGCCAAAGTGGAATGAATCTGCGTTTTGGTGCCACCCGGTGCCAAACCCCAAAACGCTGGCCGAGACCAGCAATGGAGGAGCGTGAGCGGTGGTCAATGGCTCCATTCCTGCCTGCTAATTCGGGACTCACTCACTCTTGTGTGTCCTCATGCGCTCGAGCAGCCCGCCCCTGTGACTCCCTGTCGGCCGCACTTGACTGAAAGATGTCGACGCTGGCCGTCGGGTGACATGACCAGCAGCATCAGTCATCGGAGTTCGTGCAGTACGCACGCATGTTATTCCGGCCACGAGTTCTTCGTCTCGGTCGATTGACGGGTGCCCGACGGCGAGCTTGGAATATCTGCCTCCATGATGCCCGTATTTTCAATGAGTAGTTTGTGCTGAGGGAGATATTCCTTTTGGTTCGATTCGATAGATCACTACTGTTAATCCGCTGTCTAACCGTGCTGTTTACAAATTACTGCGTCCAGTTCCAGTACACGGTGTGCCCGGCCGTCAGGAGAAATAATCCCTGCCCAGTTGTTCACGATCGAGGCTATTGCGCCAGCGCGGCCGTCCTCAGCTGCTCCCAGATGAAGAACGTTAATTTGTTGCGACCTACAGACTACAGTACGTGCCGCTCTCTGATGAGCAGGATCGGTCGACAGCTAACCAGTTCACGTTCGTAGAGTGCAGAATTGCAGATGCACCTGCGATAACTGTTCATTGTTCAAGCATGTAATGCATGCAGCAGCAAGGCGCGAGGTCAATCAATCGGTTGGCCAAGATATGTACGGCATTCTAATGACACCAGAGATTACATCACGGCTTTTGTGGTTTGATATCCCATCATTGGATGTGATAAAAAAAATCAGTTTACTTAGTTGAAACATCACATTTGAACTTTTTCCCAATACTTTCACCTAACTTTTAAAAGTCCCTCCCCCCACCCCCAGTTCTCGAAATCTTGGCAAATCTCATAAAGCTCAATCCAACGTTTAGTAAGTTCCTCTCAACTTTTCAAAAGCCCATCCCAAAATTAAGAAAGTTCCGAACACTTTTGTAATGTCCATCTTAATTAAAATTTGTAAATCGCAACAAAGTTTCTTTTAAAGCTCACCTAAAGGAACTATATGCGTTTATGATTGACTTTTTTTTGGGAAGCTATCTCTCAAATTTTTGGAAATACTCCCTCCATCCGAAAATTTAAGACACATAAATTTTGCAAGTTTGACTTTGACAAGTAATATATAAATTAAGTTCATATAAATGGCAACGTCCTACTTTTAATGCAAAATACTTTTATTTCTTGTGTACTTACACTAATTTTTACAGTGATACTATAAAGTGAAAATCATAGTTGAACTTGTGTGTTGTTGACCAAAAAAGTCAACCACACTGTACATTTTGGGGCGGAGGAGAATGTCTCAAATTTTTGGAAGGTCCAGAGGTCAAAAATCAAAGGTGACTTTCCAACTGAATTGGTCTAAAAGTGACCATGGTTTGTTATCCTTAGTGGGTGACTGCGAGTTATAGTCCTGCGGAAACATAACGTAATAAGGTTGTGGTTGGAGTGGCGGTGTGATGAGCCAAGGGTGTTTCCATAGTTTCTTGCTTGCAACTTTGCATCCTTCACTTTTAGTACACGCAAGTTTTGTCGATGATTTTCCTATACGCATCGTAGTCTATAATTGGTTAAGAAAAAAACTTGAATAGGCCTTCCTCATTGCCCTCGTCCCGACGATGTTCACTGACAACACTGGCAAACTTATGAGAGCATGGTCCCAAACCTTTCTTTTCGGCATCTTTGTAGTTTGAGTACACAAAACTAAGCATGGAGAAATAACATTTAGACGAAAAAATTATGGAACATAACAAAGAGAGATAAAAGAATAGCATGCGTGAAGCTAGAATTCGAGACAAAACCATGTTGTTTTGTTGTGACATGGTAGCTCATATGTCCACCATAGGTACATTCACAATATTGTAACACAACTAAGTAAATATATTCATTCACAAACAAAAACTCAGAAAAATTAAAAATCTATTATCTCTTATCCGGTAGCAATCCACTGGTTTTTATTTTTTTTAACTAGTAGTAAAAAAAGTTCAAAGTAAAAAAACTAGTAGTGAAAAAAGAGAGAGGTCCGTCAACTATTTCGCAGTGAGGGGCCTAGCCCAGTCAAAATCGTCAAGTGACGCTATGGACTATGGTATACATATTCCGAGATGGACGGTGGCCCGCCCGACTCCGACTGTTACCGGAGGACGGGGAGGCTTGGGCTAGCCTCTATATATAACTAGCTATCACGAGAGTAAGAAAGCAAATCAATCGCGATCTTGCAAGCAATGTTTGCAGAATCCCCCATTGCGAAACAAGGAGCGTCGAACTCGATCTCCCCTCCCAGCGGGCATAGCAGCAGCTAGATGACGATGGATTGCCGTTGTGCCACCGAACGGAAGACAGAGGACGACATGTGCAATTGCGCCACGAATAGGAAGCTCGAGCAGAAGGCTCCTCCTGCTGCTACTAGTTGTGAAGGAGAAGGACACCGGGGCGGCGACGTCGAGGCTCCCGAGCAGCAGATGGCGCGGCTGCCCCAAGAGGAGATCGACCGCATCCTTTCAATGACGACAAAGCCAGGCCCGTACCTCAACCCCGACGACCGCGAGCCTAACCCCTTCAGGACGCCGGAGGAACTGGAGGAGGACAGGGAGCGCTGCCGCCTCATGAACGAGGTCTACGAGACCAGCTGGGTGAGCTTGTGCGAGTTCCAGGCCTGGGTCCGTAGCGAGTTCGTGGCCAAGGGCTTCGTCGAGGTCGACGCCGGCTTCTACGCCGATTTGGCCCGGAACCGGACAGAAGTACAACTCGAGGAAGTGGACCTTACGTGGCTCAAAATCGGTGAAGATGAAGAAGTAAAACTCGAGGAAGTGGACCTTTCGTGGCTCAAAACCGTGAAGATGATGAGTATGACGACGTGATCGTGAGGCGATGCATATGGTGGCGGAGGATCCATTTATGTACGAGTAGATTTCCGATAACTGGCCCATGGAGGCAGAAAACCCACTGGTTTTCGCAATAGGGATTTTCCACCCGTATGTTGGGCCCCCAGCACTATCGTAGCCGTCCGTTTCGTGGAAAGTCAAAGATCAAGACATTTTGCATTCTGGTCCCTCAACAATGGATAAAATAACCCGCAGTCCTAGTGGGTATGGGATAACTACAACCGCAATGCAGTCAGGCATATATAAGCCCAGCCCGATCCCCTTCAAACCCTAACGGGTCCACAAGCACCTCCCCATCCCTACCACCTCTCCCCTGGCGGCGGGTCAGATCCCACCGTCTGCTCCGGCCGGCCGGGTCACCACCTAGTGTCGGTGAGGTGTGGCCGCGTCTCCTGCATCCCGTCTCCGTCAACCACGCAGCAAGGCACGAGGCAGGCGGTCGAGCTCGACTGGGCGCGACCTTCGACGTCCGGCGAGATCCGTCGCTGGGAGGACCGAGATCCGGCGTGGAATGCCTAGATCCGGCGTCTGCACCCTCAAGATCCTGCTAGGCATGCACTTTTGTTCTTCGATTTCTCTTTTTTGGATCTAGGGTTTGAATCTGAGCTCTCTGTTTTGATCTAGGGTTCGAATCACAGTCGCCGGAGCCGCGCCTTGGAGGGAGGGGCGTCGCCGGCGACGACGCCTTGGAGGCAGGGCGCGACGGCGTCGAAGGCGGCAACGACGCCACGGAGGAAGGCCGCGTCGGCATCGGACGCCGTGCTGGTGACCTTCAAATCCGGCCATGGCGTGGGGCGGATCCAAGCTCTCTGGCTCTCGATCTAGGGTTGAATCCGGCCAGATTTTGGACTCTTTTCTTTTTTTCGTTTTTTGTTCTCGATCTGAGTTGAGACCGACATGTTGATCTTTAATTTTTTAGATCTGATAGACTCGTGATTTGTTTCTACTCTTCTTTTTTTTTTGGATTTTGCTGGTACAGATCTGGGTTGCACATAGCCCGGATATATTTTTTTCTCTTCTTTTTATTTACTTTCTCGATTCTTTAATTTCCAGTGATGAACTCAAATTTGAAGATCTATTTTATCTTCTGTTCGAATTTGATATGGGCAACCAGATCGGAAAATAAAAAACATTTGCAGAACTTTTTTGGATCTGTATTACATCTATTTGGGGTCGTTGAAATCACAGTAAATCCTCTGTGATTTTTTTTTGAATTTTCTGTGTCTTTGAATTCACAGTGAATTAACTGTGATTTTTCTTTGAATTTTCTGTGAATATTTTGTGGTGTTAGATCTGGTTCTATTTATCTTCGCATCTTATGAACTTTGTATGGATCTGATAAAATCTTTGAATGTAACCGATTAATATTATCTGTTGAATGGAACCCATGTAGTACTTGTATGAAATGAATGGATTTGATAAATGGTCAGTGCACGGGTCTCCCCATATAACTATGGTTGAAAAAATGCATGAATTTGTGATGAAATTGGATTGATTTTTTTTGTACCCCTATCTTCTGTATAGGAATCATGCTAAACCTGTGAATCTTGTGTGACTTTGTAATGAAATTGCAATGAAATTGGAATGAAATTGTAATGAAATCTTGTATATATTTTCGAATTTGAAGGTAAGAAATATGTGTAGTCAAGTTGAATATTTTTATTTCATTCAAGTTGAATATTTTTATTTCAAATGTGAGAAGAGAAAAACTTGATTCTGTCATTGGGAAATTATTTCCAGTTCCATAAAAAGTTTACCTATATTTTGATGTTTTACTTGAAAAATGATGAACCGAGTTGAACAATGGGTATTATTTTTACGAATCTACTATGTTAAATATTTATATATCAAACGTGAAAAAATGTTTGAAACTTTTCTGAATATTTTTGAATATTCTTGAAAAAAAATATTTTTGTTAAATATATTTTGTGCAAAAAAAATATTCTAGAAAAAATCTCCAGCAAATCTGATATGAAATATTGTTTGAAACTTTTCTAAATGTATTTAAATATTCTTGAAAAACAATATTTTCATATTGTTGGGTATTTTCTGGTAGAGAAAAATTTATCGAAAAAATCTCCAACAAACCTTATATGAAATATTGTTCGAAACTTTTTGAATATTGTTGAAAAACCATATTTCTCATATTGTTTAGTATTTATGGGAAGAAATATTCATTGGAAAAATCTCCAACAAACCAATGGCATACGAAAAAAATTGATTCGAAATCTGGGTAAAACACTGTTGACACTTAAAAAAAGAAACGTGAAAGTCTGTGAATGAAGCCGAAAGTTAGAAAAGGCGAAAAGACAAGGGGCATTGTGGAAAAACTAAAATGGACTTAAAAACTTTGGTGGAGGGGTGGCTCTGCAAAATGTTCAGCACGAATCTCCAACAAGTCAACGAATTTTAACGGCTCTGATAGTGCCGGGGGCCCAACATACGGGTGGAGTTGCATTTCCGCTGGTTTTCGTACTTGCACCCAGTGTCTTGTGGTCATGGAATTTCACAAAGCTTCCACCCTAAAACCATCTGTCATCCATCCGCTCCGTTGCTGAATGGCGAGCGGAGTCTTGGTTATGGTGTAGTTTTATGATGCTGCATGTCGATGTAACTTTGGGCTAACATCCTAATTGTAATTTTTCATGTGGTTTTATTTTGATTTGACCAAGTTTGACAAAATTTCATCATCCGGCTGGTGGTACACAGCCCAATTCGATTTGTACTGGTCGAAAGACCGTGGTTTCATGTTGATTTAAACATTCTCTGGTCGTGTCTGTATCCTCGTACGTACAGAAACCACTACTCGACACCTGCATCATCTGTACGTACTCCCTCCATTGCATAATTCTTGTCGTGGAGGTCGTACTTAACTGCCGCAGCTCACTCTCCCTAGTCCCTATATATCTGTATTTGCATCTGCATGCAGCTGGCGCTCGTGCAGGCAGAATTAATAGGGCACATACAGTTTACTCTAAATGAGATCACTCGGTCGTTAATTACCGTCTTACCGATGGGTCCTCTTGCAGCTGATTTGCAGTTTGTTACACTGTCGCCCTGGCCGTCAGCTGCAGTTGTGTCTTCCTGTCGACTCTCATGCGCGGCCCCGTGGTTGCACATGCATGAGGCAGGGACGGATTCAAGGGGGGACGAGCGGGGGCGACGCCGCCCCCTATCCATCTGTTCGCTACTTGATACATGCGATTAAGCCCCATGTAACAAGGCAAACCCTATTCATCGACCAGGTCGATGATCAGGTGCCGTCGCACACCCCCAAATGGGCAGGCCCAACATGCGGAGCGCACCTTCTCGCCCCTCTGTTGCTTATCGGCCAGCCCAGTAGTGCACCTGCTTCATTTTTTTTCATTTCTTTTGGCTGTTTCTTTTTTCTTTCTTATTTTTCCTGTTTCTTTTTCGTTTTTCTTTTTTTTGGCTGTTTCTTTTTTCCTTTCTGTTTTATTTTTAGATATTATTTAAAATTTAATATTTTGAAAATATTTTAAATATAAAAAATGTTAAGATTTAAAAATTGTTCATATTTAAAAAATGTTTAGATTTGAAAATTGTTCATCTCTTAAATTCTTTTCTGTTCACCACTAAAATTATTCAAAAATAGTTTCGTTCAACGACATTTTCCGTTCATTTATAAAAATTATTCAAAAATAACTTTCGTTCATAGACTTTTTTCTGTTCACTTTTTAAAATCGTTCAAAAATAAATTCGTTCACCCACCTTTTCTGTTCACTTTTAAAATCGTTCAAAAATAGTTTCATTTAACGTAATTTTCTGTTCATTTATAAAAATTGTTCAAAAATAATTTTTGTTCATAGACTTTTTTCTAAAATCGTTCAAAATAATTTTCGTTCATAGACTTTTTTCTGTTCACTTTTAAAATCGTTCAAAAATCGATTTTGTTCACCGTCCTTTTCGGTTCATTTTCAAAATCGTTCAAAAATAGTTTCCGTTCACCTTTATTTTGTGCTCGTTTTTTAAAATCGTTCAAAATTAGTTTTCATTCACCGGCCTTTTCTGTTCACTTTTAAAATCGTTAAAAAATAATTTCCGTTCATAGAATTCCGTTCAAAACCAAATTTCGTTCAACGACGTTTTCAAAATCCTTCAAACTTAGATCCCGTTCAAAAACACAATCCGTACAACCGTTCTCCCATTTCCGTTCAAAACCAAATTCCGTCAACGATGTTTTAAAAATCGTTCAAACTCTGATCCTGGTCAAACACACTTTTCGTGCAACCGTTCTCCTATTTCCATTCAAAAACAATTTATGTTCAACGATATTTTTCAAAAATAGTTTAAAGTCGGATCGTTATCAAACACATAATCCGTGCAACCGTTCTCCCATTTCCGTTCAAAACCAATTTTTGTTCAACGACGTTTTTCAAAAATCGTTCAAACTCAGAGCTTGTTCAAACACACAATCCGTGCTACCGTTCTCCCGTTTCCGTTCAAAACCAAATTCCTTTCAACGACGTTTTCAAAAATCGTTCAAACTCAGATCCCGTTCAAACACACATTTCGTGTTCAAAAATAGTTTCGAACATCTCGTATATGATCGTCGAAACGAAAAAATTACAACATGAAAGTTGGGCGAAATGTGGATCTTAACCTACTCGTCAAATAATATTTCAAACGGTCAGCCGAGCGTGAAGAATTCGATAAAATTTGGCTAAACATGTTTCAAACATCTATTCAAAATTGAGAAGTTATAATCGACGAAACTCGAAACTGAGTATGGGAATGGAACCTACTCGTGGACCCGCATAATTTTCGTGTACACAACTTTCAAAATAGTTCGAGTGTTCATAATTTTCGTGTAGTAGCGATGCTACTCTGCCAAAACACATTGAAGGAAGAAACAGGAAACAGTACAAGGCTGGTAGTGGTTGATGCGCTTCAGAACATGGCGCGTTCATGGGCCAGGCCCACTATCGCTGGGTATGCAAACGCGTCTTATGGACGCATAGGTCGATAAGTAGGACGTCCCATGGGCAATCCCTATTCATCGACCTGGTCGATGATAAGGGAGCGTCGCACACCCCGGCTGTGCGAGGGGAGGCGCGAGTGGGCCGGCCCACCGAAGCGGAGGAAGAAGAGCGCGCGGAGCAGGGCGAGCCCGAGGACCTCGCCGCCGACGGGGACGGCGCGGCTGGCCGCGACGTCTCCGGCCAGGCGAGGGATGGACCTCGCCGTAACCGGCGGCGACGCGGCTCGCTGCGGCGGCGCAGGTGGAGGCGAGGTATGCAACTTATCTTGTGCGGGTGGGTGCATCACCGGAGTTAGGTTTTGGGGTGGGGGTGGGGGGGGGGTTCGAGGGATGGCCGGCCGGGCGGCGGCGGACCGGCGGAGGAGGCGGCTGGGGCAGGGCGGGGCGGCGAGGCGGCGCGGTAGCGACGCCGGCCACGGGTGGCAGCAGCAGGCGGCACGGCCGGCGTCGGTGGGTGGCTCGAGAAAGAAGAAGAGAGGAGAAAGAAGGTGCGGGGTGGGCGGAGGACGCGGAGGCGGTGGCGGGCGGAGGTGCGACGCGAAGGTGCGGTGGCGGAAAGAAGAAGAAGAAGGTGGCGCGGGGTGTGCGACCCATGCTTATCGCCGCACGGGTCGACACACAGGCGCTCCCCGTCCCATGTAACAACGCGGCGATGAGTAATTCCCCCCCCCCCCCCCCCCCCCCCCCTAAACAACTCAATCTGTGAAAAAGTAGAAGTTCCCAAGCCCATCTATAGCAGGCCAAAACTCACAGCCCACCATGCGCAGTTAGAGGGATGATTAATGAGATATAGTTTTCTTTAATCGCTGCACCATTGCATATACGCCAGATCGTTTCTTTTTTCCTGCCTGCGTCTGCCGCCTATGGCCATGGTTTAGGGCAGTTTCGCTCGATCTTCCAATCGGAGACCATGGCAATCCACAGCTGCACTGCACGGCTCGCTCAGCCCGAGGTGGGACAAAACAAAGTCGTTCTCGTAGCCTAGCGTTCTGCGCATCGAGGCTGGCTCGCTCAGCCCGAGCTGTGCATGCGCGGGATGCGGCCCAGCTAAATGGGCCTCAGGGAGTGCAGAGTCTAACAAGGCACGGATTTATTCTTTTCCATCTATAGCTAGGCAGCTAAGTTAGCCCGCAGCCCTCAAAAACAAAAACCAAGTTAGCCAGCCCACGTCATCGAACATGGCACGAAGCATAAGGCAGAAGGGTAACGAGACTATAATCTTGTACTCTCTCCGTATCAAAATATAAGACTCTTTACTCACTTACCACACATATATATAGACATGTTTTAATGCAAGATTCATTTAGCAACTAAGTTAGCCTGCAGCCCTCAAAAACAAAAACCAAGTTAGCCAGACCACGTCATCAAACATGTATACATGTGTGTGGTAACTGGTAAGTGACTAGAGAGTATTATATTTTGATACAGAGGGAATAGTTGTAACAGACATGATACATTACAGCTGACACTCGCTGCAATGGATGTACTTGGCACCTGATTATTGTTTCCTGAAGCAAACAGAAGCATCTCACGCCTTATTACTTCCTCCATGCATGACTAGCTTGTTATTTGGGCTAAGCCACACACGTTTTTATTAGAGAAGAGCAGTCCAATTCAAAAACTAGGTGTTTCTGGTTCCTGCAAGGGCCTTCAACTGGAGTTCATGTTCTTGAGTTTCTGATGTATGCCTCGATCCAAAAATATAAATACATACTGTATTACTTTTCGAGTCTGTGGGACTATTGCAGTCGAATCTATAAATTGCATTCAAGGTTAAACATAATTGCAGGAGAGTTACCAAATACAAATTAAGTCCTGATGTCCTTTCGTTTTCTTCTTTCTTTTCTTTTTGCCTGAGTCAGACATAAAATAGTTTCAGTTTCCAATATCCGTTGGAATGTATAAAAATCAATAAGATGTGTCTTTTTTTTTGCGAAACACTGTACAAACGCAGACGCTCACATACGCGTGCACACACTCACCCCTATGAACGCACGCACGCATACCTACCCCTATGAGCACCTCCGAAATACTGAGCCGACGGGTCGAGTCTTGAGATTGACGAAGTCGCCACAGGCGTCTCGCTGTCGACGAGAACGTCGTCTCCCACTGAAGAATATTCCGTCTAAATGAGAAACACTAGTGTCAAACCCGAGGTTTGAACTCTGGTGGGCTAGGGGTACAACCACTCTTCTAACCATCCTGCCGCAGGCAAGTTCTCAATCAATAAGATGTGTTTGCCGGTGTACAATCTATTTATGGATTCAATAGAAGCCCAAAGAGGTTTATATGGTAGGATTTATGATTGGCTAATGCAACATTCCAGACTTAAAGAGGTTTATTTGGTTTATGTACCTACACTACAGAAAACAAGTTGAGGCCACACACACAATTAGTTATGCCAACCAAAAGCTATACAAGGTGAAGGACCTAGAAATTTGATTATGACGGTAAGAATCCAATAAAGCGTAAGTGAGATCACAAATATGCTACTGCGTCTCAAAGAGATGGTAAAACCATAAGTTTTACGGGGATGGGCCCTTGTAAGCCGTGGACATCTTCCTTACAACATACTTGGTTTCCTCTTTATAAGCAGTACATATGCCATTCTTTAGCCTCTCCAAAGAAGCAATGAGTCTTGTTTGCAAACTCATAATCAGTCCTATGTTTGTTTAATTTTGAGGTTCATAAGGTGCTTGTCCTTTCTGTTCGGGTGATTTCTATTGGCTCGAAGATTTAGGTCTAGTTCGGTATAAGCTTGCGACACATATATAAAGATAGATGAGTCCAACCAGATGCACGTTTAGCATCCAACTGGGCATGTATTAAGTCTATGCTGTGATAAATGAATTGAAAGCAGATCTATGTAGTAAGAAATTTATAGGATTAAAAGGTTTTCTTTTCTGCTTATAAACTTGAGTTCATCTACTTTTCTGGACTTCTTCTCAAAGTGCATAAGTGAGATCATACAAATCTAGCGCACTTTTGAGATCATAGAAATCTACGAGCATAGTAGCAAGGAACCCCGCCTCCTCTCCCGCCCCCACTAAACTAATCGTCAAACTGGATTAAGCTGAAAAATAATATAAGTAAACTATCCTCTACATCATCTTTAGTTCCATAGCCTAGCACCAACGTCGTCTTACTAATCTCGGATAAGTAGAGCTAGTTGCTACCACAGTTCGTTTTGCAGGGCAACTTCAGTTATAAATAGTGAACCAGATTACAGATTTCATCAATATGCAAGTAACTCACCTCAACTCGCCAAGTGGTGATTGACGTCGACTACATGAAGCTAGTGGCTGGCGTCATTATGCCTATAGGAAATTGGAGGTTGGCTCCGTGCTACTTGCCATCACCAATGGCGCCTACAGGAGGTTAGCTGTTGGTCGTTACCAGCGGCGCCTACACGAAGCTGGCGCCTAGCCGTTAGCGTTGTGCTGCTGACCATGACCAGGTGGCCTACAGGAAGCAGGCGGATGGCTTGACCTCCAGGACCCGCAGCACCTAGTGCACCGACCGCTCTCCCTCCAAGGCCCGCAGCACACGGTGCACCGACCTCTCTCCCTCCATGGCCGGCAGCACCCAGTGCATCACCCTCTTCATGTGAGCGGAACGATACAATTTTTTACTAAACTTTTATACATATCTATTTGTTTTTAGCATGTTACAATTTTTACTAAGTATGTTTCTTCATCTGTTGGCATAGTTTAACCACTAATTGGCAAAGGTAGGGAAACTCCTACAACAATTTTTTTAATAACAAGAACCCAAATTCGCTTCCTCGTGTGGATGGGTTGTACATCCAGTTTGTTAATTAAGTGAGCTAGACTCAATTCTTTACTAAATATTAGCTGTGTGTTTTTTACTCAATATCATGGAAACATATTAATCTATATTTTACAACAAAAGTATGTTCTGAAACTATTTTTCTATATAATTTATACATATTTATTGTAAAGGTCTACAAAGAACACGATCTAAACAAATATCTCAATAGCGGTTTCTACCGTATGATAAACTAGAAAGATACCCGGCGCGTTGCAGCGGGTATTTTCTAAAATAAATGTATTATGAAAGAAAAGACATTTTAAGCATGAAATGATTTTTTTTGGGGAATATGGAGGATTTGATTTGCACAATAGTCGAAAATCAAAATTTAATCACCATGAAATTTCGTATATTTTACCGCTAATAATTGATTATGTGGAAATTGTATGGCTAGAAGAATTAATAATGTGTATAGATTGCAGGTATGAATAGATTTTCATTAATAAATGTGGGATGAGATGGATAAATGAATTGCTCAAATGGTGTATGATGTGAACATCATGTAAATAGACTAATTTAATGCATGTTTGTCGGTTTTGTCCGATAAGAAGTATAGATTAATTTTTCTATAGAAATGTTTAGAGTATAAATTGAACCTCGTTGCTTCTTTTTCATGGTCAAAATCGGATAAAAAGTCAAAACTTAACAACGTGTGCGCGTTCTGTACTTAGTATTGAAACAACATTGCTTAGAGTAATCACCAGTAATATATATTGGTTTGGATTCTAAAATGTTTTCTTTGTAAAGTTTGCTTGACATGGTTTTATGAAATATGCTTGTCATCATCTGGTGTATACATGTCCTCTATCACTTTATGAGATAAAATGTATTGCATGAAATTAAACATATGTATTTATACTATTTGAGATATATTATAAGTGAAATATTCAAACTTGTGCGTTGTTGACTAGAAAAATCATTCATACTTTAGGTTTTGTTTGTTTCTCCATCTCTTCAAAACAAAAACAAATTAATATCGTAATATTTCAGTGTGCGTGCAAGCAACAATTTAGATTTTCTCCTTTCTCTGTTTTAGAGAGCAACCAAGAATAATGAAATGGGAAGAAGAAGACCTGGGTCTTAGAAAACTAGTATCATAGTTGGCCCACAAGTCATTGGTCTATCTAAAGAGTATAATCATGGGGGTGCTAGGAGGCTCACCAGAGCTCAGACATTCTGGGCCGTTGATCTGGTTTTACCGTCGATCTCAGCCGTCCGATCGCGTGGTATTTTTTTTTACAGTTTTTGGTCCCACCGATCATTGACTTAGTGTGTGGATATTTCGGTACACACTGCTGATACGTCTCAAACGTATCTATAATTTTTGATGTTCCATGCTGTTATTATATCAATTGCTACATGTTTTGGTTACACTTTATATCATTTTTATGCATTTTCTGGGACTAACCTATTAACAAGATGCCACAGTGCCAGTTCCTTGTTTTCTGCTGTTTTTGGTTTCAGAAAATCTATTAAGGAAATATTCTCGGAATTGGACGAAACAAAAGACATCGTCAATAATATCACGAGGAGATCACGAAGTCCAAAGGGGAGTCAGAGCAGACCCACCAGGGGGCCACGCCACACTAGGGCGCGGCCTAGGGTGGGCCCGCGCCCCTATGGTGTGGTGGCCCCCTCGGCCACCGACGCCGCCTCTTCGCCTATATATTCTCCGCGACGCGAAAACCCTATGACGGTCAATCATATTCCACGAAAAGTTCCGTCGCGGCCGTCATCGTCAATCTCAGATCGGAGGAGTTCTGAAGCTCTTCCCGGCACCCTGCCGGAGGGGAGATCATCACCGGAGGGCTCTACATCACCATGCCTGCCTCCGGAGTGATGCGTGAGTAGTCCACCCCTGGACTACGGGTCCATAGCAGTAGCTAGATGGTTGTCTCTCTACCTTGTGCCTCCATGTTTAGATCTTGTGAGCTGCCTAACATGATCAAGATCATCTTATTTAATGCTAGATGTTGTGTTTGCTGGGATCCGATGAATATTGATACCATGTTTATTCAAGTTGTTTATCTATGTGCTCTTGATCTTGCATGCTCTCCATTGCTAGTAGATGCTTTGGCCAAGTAGATGCTTGTGACTCCAAGATGGGGTATTTATGCTCGATAGTGGGTTCAGTCTATAGATATCTAGATCAGTGACAGAAAGGTCTAAGATGGTAGATGTGCTGTTGCTACTAGGGATAAAACATTGGTGCAGTGTCCAAGGGCACTTGTATTGATTACATTACACACTTTACTTCATGCAATAATCTGTTGTTAGCAACTTAATACTGAATGGGATGCGGATGCGGCCTTGAAGGTGGATTATTTAGGCATAGATGTTGTTGGAATAACGGTCTATGTACTTTGTTGTAATGCCCAACTAGATTTCATAGTAGACATCTTGGTATGTATTGCATTGTTATGCCCTCTCTATTTGTCAATTGCCCAGCTGTAATTTGTTTACCCAACATGCTAGTTATCTGTTCTGAGAGAGACACCACTAGTGAACTGTGGACCCTGGTCCAATTTCCTCATACTGTTTACACAACCTGCTGCAATCATCTGTTTCCTGTTACTTGCTGTTTTTCCTGCTGTTTTCCACACCATACGTTTAACTCTTTGTTTCTGCAAGACCGGAGAGATTGACAACCTCACTGTTTCGTGTTGGGCAAAGTTCTGGTTTGTGTCTGTGCAGATTCCACGTTGGTGCAAGCTCCCTAGCGCCAGGGGGAGTCAACATCAACAACCTTCTGATAGATCATCAAGTCCTACTGGATTGATAACCTTGGGTAGATTTCTCAAGGGAAAACTTCTGCTGTCTACATCATAACCTTCCTCTTTGGGTTCACCAACACGTAGCCATCAACTGCTCTCTTCGTAGAGACGGGCGACCTTGAGCCGTCCGATCGGAGAACCAAAACCCGCCTCCATCTTAGCCGTCCATTTTCTATGGGTAAAACAGTCATTTTACTCTACGGTACATATGCCGCGCCCCACGGTAGAAACCCTAGCCACCAATCCCCAGCCGGGCCTCTCTCCCCCAATCCCCTCGCTCCTCTCTTGTCTTCCTCCTCTACGCCGCCGGCCGCCAATCCCCGCACGTCCTCTCTCCGCCAATCCCCGCACGGCGCTGGTTGGAAGGACGGCGACGCGCTGGGAGGTGGCAGCGAGCGGCGGCGGCGGCTGGTGGACGCGGAAGCAGTGAGGGCGGTGGCGGCTACTGGACGCGGCGGCGAGCGGCGGCTGCTGGACGCGGTGGCGGCAGCGAGCAGCAGCCTCCATGCCCTCAGGTGTATCTCTCCCTCCACGACCTGTATACGTGTGGAGTTACCGCGGGCGGCGGCTTTGGTGGAGGGTGGGGAGGACGACCCACAACCCAGGTCTGTGGGGTGGGGGGTGGGGGAGGACGACCCACAACATGCAGCAGCCTGTGGCCTCGCCCCTGGCCTCCACAGCCCCTTCTCCGCAGATGGCTGCCATGGATGGCTCGCTGCAGCCTGGAGCGTTCAACCCAGGTTAGCTTCTTTCAATTTCTTCTATTTTCGTCCTCTATTCTTTCTTCTCCTCTCTTTCTTCTTATTATTTCTGTCAATGGTTTGCATACGGGTTCAGTGTGGAGAGTTTGCATATGGGTTCAGCTACGCGTATATCTCCTCCTTCTGTTTCTTGCTTGATTTACCTCTCAGATATGAGATGTTCATGCTCTTCTCCTTTCTATAGCAGGTTCGTCTGATCTGTGCTCAGAAGAGAAGTTGGGGACACGCTGGTTCAGGTACAAGGATGTCAATGGAGGGATGCTACTTTCTTGCGCTTCACCTTCTCTTTTTCATCTTTTTTCTTTCTATTTCCTAGCGATCTGATATATCATATTCTGATAGATTTTTGGCTGCTATCTGGAGGAATCATGATTGCTTATTGGATGGTGGCGCTGTTGCATTCCTGACATAAATCATGAGAGAACACAAGAAGCTATACACAACAAGCTGTGTTGCATTTGCACAGGTTAGTTGATTCCTAATTAGGAAAAAACGATGTTGGAAGTTTTGCAAAAAAATCGTCATGTGCTTAACTCTTTATCAGATCTGTCAAATTTCTGTATATCAGATTTTAGGTTGAGCGTTTGGCAAAAAGAAATTCACTGATTTAGTTTTCACCAATTATCACTTGGCACACGGCAGGGCTTGCCTTTTCATCTTTGTTTGCGATTTTGTTCGATTGGATCTGTGATAGCACTGTGTTTTCCTGCAGGTTCTGATGTGATCGGTTGAATCCGAGGCTTTTCAGTCACGCTGATTTACGGCTGCTACATAAAAGGGAGCCAAGTTCACCTCCAGTCCCCTCAGTTCGTCACATAATTTTTTGCCTGAATTTCGTCTGTACAGGTCATAATCCAGTTTAGTTATTTAATTGAGTTTCTGCTCCATGTCATATGATCTGTAAATTAAACGAGTATGAAACTCTTGGTGGTTGCTATGAATTGTTTCATCTAGAAATTTATTGTTCCGTGCTAAATTATTCTGGTTAATTTAAGTAACGATTTAAAGGTCTAATCTCTCATGCTTGGTACTTTTTTATTATGTGTTTTCCTTGCATAGTTCTGAGTTTTCATATATGAAGGAGATTGAAATTGTAGCTATTCTGTTTTTCAATGAGAACAATGGTGTTGGTTTCAAATAAATTTGATGCTGCTGCAATACATGTCTCTGAATTTTCCTTTATGCAAGTCTGTTTCAGTATATCTACCAATACCATCATTCATACTGCTTTCGATTGCTGTACAGGGTGCCCAACAGCCATGAGACAGGGAATGAAGTCGTTGAGGAAGGAAAACATCATTTCCTGATTTGCGTCCTGCCCTCTCTCTTCCACTCATCCCTCTTTTGATTTAATCCCTAGAACCTCTCTTCTTTGTTTGTGCAGATTGTTTGTTATCTCTGCCTGTAAAGTGTTCGATGGAAATCCAAGCAGGCTGCTTGGGGAAATTAATCTCCAGTTAAGGATAACAGGTCATTTGCTCCGTGTAGCTATTTGTGATTTGCATATCTTATTTTCTGTTTGCTGAACGTAACTATCCATTGGTGTATCTGCATTCTTCATATTGTTCTTAATGCCCACTCTTTCTATTGTGTAATCTGGTGGTCTTTTTGTTCAGTATAGGTTGCCACTAAGCAGCAGCTCTTGCATCTTTCGCATGGATCCTAGCTGCATCTATCATGTCTGCAGGTAACCATCTCATTGTTTTCTCTCCATCTCTCTGCTACCAAGAACCCTCAGTGGATCTTGAACATATTACCACTGGGCAGTCAAAACTCTTCTACAGGTGGTACTTTAGCTATTGTTGCTTCTTATCGAAAGGTATAGCACCATTGTCCTCAAGAGGGTTCCCTATTTTGTTCGTGCATTTATTTTGTAGGTTGGTCAGTATCACTACTTGCTAGCATTGATATATTAATATGCATTATTTTATATGTAACAAGAATATTGGATTTAGCCAATCATTAGTGGCCTCGCTCCTAACTGCATCCCAACAGCGCCTTTGAGCTCATTTCCTCACTTATTGTCGTATGCTTGCTGTTTCTAGCTATGTTTTCATAATGTACATATATTTCACGTGCTAGCTGACCCAAATTTCGATTGTTTTTCTTCCAGCTCTAATTCAGTAGAATCCTCATGATATATGTGCTTATTGTTTCAATTTGTTTGTGTTTTTTGTGATGTTTTCAACATCAGGAGTTGCAAGCACGTGCACCATCTCCAAGAATATGCCATTCAATCTGTCTACGACAAGTCTGCTACCTGGCACTATCATCTTGCTGCTAGCATCTGCATTTACGGGAGCTTTTACATGGTAGCTTTGTCTCCTTAATATATTTTCTTGTGTCAATTGTTTATTCCCAAATTGTCTTTGTTTAAATCTGCGACAGTGATATGTTCTTTCTGCAGTTGCTCTTGTGGTTTGTTTTTCGATTGCATCTGGATGCCTTGCAATAGTGGTGCTGGGTTCAGGTTACCTAGGATCCAGTTCTATGATGTGTTTTTTACATTTTAAATAGTTGCTTTGGTGTGTAGGCTCAAGGGTGGAATTATTCTTCTGGTCATCTCGGCTTTGAACAGGAGGATTGCACATTGTTGTCGTCTGTGCTTCTCTCCATCAACGTAGTTGGACCAAGCACCGTGTCGTCCACCCCGGACCCTCTTTCTCACACAAAGGCGACAACAGGAGGCACGGCGGTTGCCCGAGGTTTGCCGCCTACATCCCTGGCTCCTTTCCCTCATGTGTTCCGGTCTGCCAGAGACGGTTTCCTGTACTCACCAATCCTTTGTGGCGCACATGGTAGAACTTGCCACTGTAGTGGTTGACTAGAAATGCAGAATTGCCTCAATATCGATGAGTAGATAGACTGTAATAGATCTGGTCATGTCTTTAGACCAACCTGTTCTTCTTTTATTTCCTCATGAATCTATTGCATCTCTGTAGGCCTGAAAATTAAGCTCAGTAGCTCACCATTCACACTCCGTGACAATATTATATCAGCCCTGGCAAACAGTCAGTACGTTTCTACTAACAAGGTGTTATAATAATACCATCTCATTTGCTGATAATGTCCGATATTATAAGAAATCTAACATCAAAGCAGTACAATGATGCAATTTGTGTTTTCTTTCTGCTTCCATTCAACAGCGTGTGATGTTTCTGTATTCGAAATTATCTCTATTCTTTCTTTGTAGCTGCTAAGCTTTTGTGAAATGCTTTACACACGGTACTACAGTGTCCTGATATAAACCATGGGTCTAAGAAGGTAGGGAAATAGGAATCATGTAATATCATAATAAAATAAGCTAGGGAGTAGAATCCTTCAAAATAAGCTTGGTGATTAAAACTTACGATATACCATGAATAGTCAAGCTCTTGACATTATATTTCTCTTCGTACACACTAAATTCTAAGCCATATTCTTTTTTCTTATCTGTAGGTAAAAGACAATCTCGCAAACCATTGGTCGAAAGGAAAATGTGTCAGAGGTAATCTAGCAAGTCAGTCACTTGTGTTTCCCTTGGGCATGATTGTTGTTGTGCATTAAATTGCATGTTTACTTCTATTGCTGTAGTATACTCCGAATGATACAGGAGAAAGTCAAGTTTCATCCTCTATATTTCTATCGTATCAAAAGAAGGCCTACATCTTCTGTTTTCAGCCAAAAATTAGGCTTTATCTGTTTCATGCATTTCATATCTATATGATATTTCAAAATGGGTTTTTTGTGTTTTCATTCAGTCAATATGTTTAAACAATGGTGTTAGTTTTAATTAAATTTGTTGTTGATGCAATATATGCCTGATTTTTGTCTGTGTTTGGTATTTCTACTCAAATGACTACTCGGCCATCTCCATTCATAGTGCCTCTGATTCCCTGTGCAGGACGCCCACTGACCGTGAGACAAGCTTTCTCAATTATAACTTGGCTCACATGTACATTATATGGTGTTAGATTTTTAGAATCAAAATGGCTTGCATATATGACCTTTCTCAATTATATGGCTAGCATTTACAGTCTATAGCAGCTAGGTTATGTGACTTCCATGTGCAAGCTATTAATTGCTAGATAGATTGAGTGATTCGTGAGAAAATATATCTGGCATTGGTTGTTTGAGACAATGCATCAGATTCTCAGATTTCAAGTTCATGTTGTTGTCTGTTCTGTACAGATTTATATTTATGGTATCATTTCTGTAATCAACTTATAGCTCTTGTGTTGATCTAGCATTCTGAAATAATTTCTAAGAATTAAATTCAGTGTTATCAATTTTGTACAGATTCACCCAAAAGAGCGGCAAGGTTATCTAATCCTCCGTGGCACACAATGACAGAAGCAGGACGATGATGACAGTTGTTTAAGCTACCCCATCTCCAAGCTACGTGTGCGCTCGGTTGCAGGACCCTGGTTCCTCTCTCTCTCTCTCTCTCTCTCATGTAAGTATCGCCGCGCTGTACTGTTGAGACATGCAATTGTTATTTACCGATTATTTTATTAATGGTTCTCTACATGAAAATGATTCAATGCACTATGGCTTTATTCCTTGGCAATTCATTTTATATGTATGTACTTCTCTAAGAGAAATTTAGATTATTTCCTAAAAAAATAAACAAGAATGAAAAGAAGAGAAGATTTGGACACAGTTTGGCGATTCGATGTAACGATACATATCTCCAGGTTATCACAGACAATGCATATGTCTATCCATTTACTAATTTGTTTACTTAGAATCAGTTGGAGAGGAACATTGTGGTACGTCCCCCTCCTCCACTGTAGTACGTTATTCAATATAGTAATGGGTATTGTGTTTTCTCATACTGATGATTTTGAAGCACTTAAACTGAGCTGATTGCTTTACCTCCCCACCTGTACTCCTTTCGATTCACTACACTATATGCTCTGCTTTTGTTACGACTCCAATTAATAAGATGTTAGGGTAAATTCCCTGTCAAAGCTTTGCTTTATCCATAGTTATTTATACATGCGATTCTTTATTTACTATAGTTGTACCGCTATCTCCCCGGGTGCTATATTGCGGGAATATGTTCCCGGCCTGTTTAGGCAAGCAACATGATACCTTCCTCCCTGATAGTGATGTTGCTAAGATTGTTGGGCCTAATGATCACAATACACAAAACTGGTTTTTTACTTCGTTTTCCACCTTTTGTTCACTATTGAATAATTGTATTTGTGATGAGATGTAGAAATCATACAAATGAATGTACCATGGCAACAAATAGTTCAATCAGATTGATTTGTTAAGTCATCTGTAATTTATTGCACTAAAATATGGAATGGGCAATATATTCACGAAGCTTATCCTGTTGTGTGCAGGCATCTTAGCCCGTAAGTCTCCATGATTAGGTCGTTTCTCCACTACAACGAGACAAGTAATGCTCTGAACCTATGGCGTTAGTAATGTGCTGGTTCTTTTATTATTCCTTGCATGATTCCTCGGCTCTATCGTACTGCATTTAGTTTTCCTTTGTAGTACCATGGGTCATAAGAAAAATATGTGAATGGAATAAGAACTATATATATATGTATTGATCAAGTGTATTGCATTTTAGAGATTGCGTGACACCTGCCTTATGTTTGCATAGAACGAGGAGTGTGTACTTTGCATATCATCATTTTAGTAAACGTTAGCACTGGTTTGTTCTCTCCATAGATGTACTCTGGTGAAGGTCGGCTCATGTGCTATTATTAGATCCGCAACGTATGTGATATGTCAATGCTCACGAAGCAGAGTTCATAATTATATTGTGCTTTCTGTTTTCTATATAATTATACTACTTTGTTATACATTTTCAGATTAAGGAAAAAACATTTAGATGATCTACTACAGAGATAATAATATCTGGTCCTTTACTAATAACATTTTCACTTCCAAGTTTCAGAGTGCTGCTAACATAGAAATGAGGCAAGACACGGCAAGCCACACCTCTAATGTTTTGCTACTTCTGTTTTTATTTTAGAAATATGCAATGATACCCTTCTTCTAGGCCCCTGAATGGATGCTATAGTCCAAAGTATAGAGTGATACTCTCAACTCTGAAACACAAAATTGTTTGTTGCCTTTTGTTTATAAATAGTTTGTCCTTTTGTTTATAAGAATTCACTTAAATACTAACTTGAAGGGTTTTCTTAGGCTATATTTTATGCATAATATAGATGCTCATTGCAAGATTATCTATGGGTGTGTCGTCTGGTGCTCCAAACTTTTGCAATATCAATTTTGGCAATTTGAGACCTGCTTGGCAGTGATTAAATGATTTGATGTATTTGTACTTTGGCTTTGTATTTTCTACGTAAGACTCAGGCCTTCTATCATGTCTTAGAATAATATGTTTAGCATATAGTGCTTATCTTAGATTCTTTAGTTTGGCATGTACTCATTGTTAATGCTGTTGAGGCCAGCTACCTTTGCCTCTTAGAATCGTTGTTGAGTACACAAAACTCATCAGGTGTTCCAGAAGATTTGTGTATTTACTACTAATTCTATGTGATCAAAACTTATGTATTAGATGTGGTGTCAATTTCTATATTGCTTCCCCGGCACACCGTTGCTTTGATCTTCCTGTTGCTTAAGACTTTTATTGTATGATGTTCTGATTACTGATTTCACACGATCTAAAAAATACGCTTTCAAATCTATATACTTGCGATCAAATTTGAATGAACATAAATATCTTTTAAATACTCTGTATAAATGGTGACAACAACGAGCAACAAATTCAAAGAAGTAACAAGCGCCGCGCGGCGAGATGCGCCGTTTGAATCTAGTTGAGAATAAGCAAGAGCCCACCCCTTGGGCGCTCAGGGGAGCTATCCACGTGGCGCACGACGTGCGGGTAGGAAGGAAAAAAGACAAGGAGCACTGCCGCGTCGCGTAGCGAGCCCGGAAAAGGCCATCCTCATCCGTTCGATCTGGGAAGGAGCCCCGCGTCCATCTCGATTCCCCGATGGAAACCTAGCCGCCTGCGCTCTCTCGCTCGCCTCCTCCTCTCTGCGCCGCCACTTCACCTCCTCTCAGTCGCCTCCTCGCTGGGCCACCTCGCCCTACTCCATGAACCGGACCGAGCGGATGTAGCGCCCCCTTCCTTGCCAGCGCTCGGTCCCCAGCCGCAACGTGCGAGAGGGAAGGGTGGAGTAGAAGAGGAGGTCACACCGCCCCAATCCTCTTGTCGACCCCGCGGAGGTCACACTGCTCCCTCTTCTCATCGACGACTACACCGGCGGCGGCTGAATCGTCAACGCGGGAGACGAGGGCCGAGATGGTGGCCTCACGGGCGAGCTAGCGTCTTCCACCACCGAGGCAACGACGAAGCAAGCTGATGCGATTTGGTACGTACACCTCCCTCTCCTAGCCCCTATCCCTCTCCTCGGGTTTTAGGAACGGATTACATGACAGATTTGTGTAGTGTAGTTTTCTGTACTAGACCTATTTGCTTGTGTGACATATTGCAATTTTTGGAATCGTACTTGTCGCTGCTCTTGCTGTAGAGTGTGCCATCATATTTTATTGCGCAGTTTTTTTTTTCATAGTAATTTTAGGTGCGGATTAGTCTCACGAGGTGTGTACTAACAATACTTCTCTCCTATTTCTGTTTCAGTATTGATACTGACCTGCTTTTGGTGGTCTCCAGTAGACAATGGGAACAATTGTGGATAATTTGATGTCATGGTGGGTGTGAGATGGATCGCCGGCGGCGGTGGGCCTGTGCGGCTAGACGGTGCCGTGGAAGACAACAGAGACGGCGGCTGGGAGTTGCCCGTGCTCTGGGCCATGGGGACGCAGCAAGTAGACGATCCTCTCGGTGAGCCCTCTGCTTCTCTTCTGCCATCTTAATTTGGTGGTTTGTCTCGAATCGAGGTCAACGGGTCTGATTGCAGCAACAAGTGTTCATCTGATTCGAAATGTTTAATTGTTGCAAAATAATTCGGATGTGGACACATTGTTTGGACATGATTTGGTCTTTCACAACGCATTGGTAATTCCATGGTATTTCCTTTTTTGTACTTGTATGAAATAATGAGCAGTAGCAGTGTCTGAAGGAATGAGCAGTAGCAGTGTAAGAATGTGATGAGTATCATATGCCTTAGTATAATAAATTTACATGCTCTTGAATGCATTCAGTTCTGTATTTGCCAAACGTAGTTAAATGGCCTTTCTATTACATCAAGGTTATCTGATTATCATTTGACTTTTTTTGCTTAGGTAATAAAATCCTCTTGTATCAGGAAAGATGAACTGAAACAACAAGGGTACTCGGCTTTTAAAAGGAAGGACTATGATGTGGCCATACTTTGTACAGCATGGTAAAAACTCTTATCCTGCTACTGATTTTCATATACAAAAAACATTTTAGATGTTGAAGAACTTATGTTTACCTTTCCTAACAGAAGCGAACCCACTATGAACTTGTTGTGGTGGTTCCTCGCTCAGAATATCCCCAATCCACATGGCCTGAAACCAATCTTTTTTCATTTGTAAGCTCTGAAGTTCGACGGCACGAAAGCTATGTTATATTAAAACAGGAAGATATGTTGGTTGTGCCTCAGTGTCGACGACGAGGTTCGTTCCGACGCCCAAACCTGCACCAGGGTATAGCCTGACTTGGCACAAGCTTATTACCCTCAAGGAATGACCTCCATGTGATCATCACACGTCCCTTCATTTTCCTGCCCAAAAATAGCTTCAGAAAGTCAGATTCAGTTGACAACATACTCGAGTCTCTGCACATTATCCGGTGTGGGCTTGATCTAATTCACAAGCACTTTAAGCTTATTGACAAATTCGAGCTCGTGTTAGTATTACGCCGGTCACCCTTGTGAAGGCCTCGAGGCTGGATCCAGAGAACACTGACATCAACAAAGCTTCTGGTAATCCACTCTACGTGCAGCCTAGGTCGTACATCATCGTACAAACTAATCTTACATCACATGCGTGCTAACCTGATGCCCTATTGCCCTGGTGCCATGTCTTGTGCTGTAACTTGTGCAGGGCTGTTTCAGCAAGGCACAACGCTTCCTGGAGGCTCACGTACTTAATCGCCTCCCCACCAAAACCATCAGCGCTTCCTCTCCATATTTCGCTCTTCATCATACTCACCCAGACTACTCGTCTCTTCGTGTTTTCGGTTGCCTTTGCTATCCCAACACCGCCGCCACCATGCCCCATAAGCTCGCGCCACGGTCTAGCGCTTGCATGTTCCTTGGCTACTCCCCTCACCACAAGGGTTACCGTATATACCGGTAATAAGTGAAGCACGTTTATACGTACATTTCTCAAGTCATGTTCTAACTGCTTAATCTCCTCATTTGACTCTAATACCTTAAATAAAATATTCCGGATGGACCCAGGCTTCATGAACGGTGAGCACAACAGAATACCTGCTATATGGTTCACTTTGCTTGTACGCTTTCTTTTGTTGTCCTACGAAAGTATGATTTGGAATTGCATTAAAGGGATAGTGTTCTCATGTTAACATAGGAGGATGATTTTACGCATGCCATGTCTTTTTTATGCATAGGAGGATGATTTTACAAGGTCTCTGAGTGATGCATTTATTAGTTCTTTTTTACGCAGAATGGTAAATTAAATAAATACAAGTCTTCCAATTTTTGAGATTTTTACTTATGCCATGCGGTTGCTTTATTGTATTGGTCAGCATGTTATGCTTGTATGGATTACTCCTGGTACAAACGTTAGTAACGAAAAACTGTGGAACAAGGTAATGTCTCTATGGCAAGTGCTGGTGAGAGTTGCAATGCCTCGCACTACAGATACAATAATACAAAGCTGCCAACAGTTTATTTGAGGACCTTGCTGCTGATTTTAACTTCAAATATTTATTTGTATTTTTAGTTCTACTTCACTTTGCGGGATGACATCCATTACCTTGACGATAAGCGCAATGTAAGTAGTACCTTATTCCACATTTTTTCCTGGATGGATGGGAGGTTGGCTATGCCGATGCAACATCCATTTAACAATGAGCCAAGAAACTACTCTAAGCTGCAGTCATATATAACACATCCATTACAGTTGGACCGATTTTCTGTATCCTTTCAGCTGCTCCCTTTTTTTGGATTGCTATAGCAATGTTCTTGTTCTACTCCACAATACCTCTTTTTCGACAAAGTACTCCATAGTATCTATTATCTTGATGGTAGACCACTCTCCTCTTGTGGTCAAATTCATGACTGGCCTGGTTTTTTGTGCAGAAATATGTCCATAGTTGATTGTTTCAGATATCGGTGGACTTATGCTGAATCTCTCACTCCTGAACTTGTACATGTGAGCTGTTCTAATATGTATCTTAGCTTTCCATGAGAAGGTTTGTATGCATCAATTTATTTCACGTCATAGAATCTTTCATGCTTCTGGAATACAGGAATTGGAGAACTTTGATGTTTCAAATGAAATTCCACATTTATCTAAATTGACCTGATGGCAGAGAAAGTGTCTGCTCATCTCATCCAATGTAGAATACTTGAGAGGAAAGAATATACATTAGATGAAATGCAGCCCCGACTGTTGCTATATTCTATGCTTCCTCGTTATTTTTCGTTAGTTTTTTTTCCTCAATAGTTAAGCAAGAAATGGTCATGGGATAAAATAAGAGATTATATCTGTTTGTAGATATTTGTTAAATGCTCTGATTAGGTGCTACATGAATCATGTTATCTCATAGCATTTTTGCTGTTTCAGTGATACAAAGCATGTATTTGAGAGTAGTAACTTCAGAAAAATTAAGTCGTGCATGTACAGAACACTGTGTTCTGCAAATATACTGCTTCCCTAGATGTACTTATTTCTTTATCTTGCATAATTTTGTGGTTCTTTTGCAGGTTCAATTAATTATTCGTCCAAATAGTATTGAACATCAGTATTTGGCGTTTCGTGGTTGTTGAAGATCAGCTCGGTGCATATGAGTTAGCATTCATCTGTCTTTAGCAACCAAAGAGCCATCCAAATTTTCTTGATTCGCATATGTTAAATTGAATATTTGAGAGTGATGTTCTGTATCGGTATTTGGTTTGCCATAGTGAGCCAAAATCTATTATCAAGCCTAATATTTGTAACATATTCTGGCTGGAAGTACTTTCACACGGTTGAAAATCCAACCATGGCTTTCAGCCCTGTATGATTGTTGTACATTTGTGTTGTGTGCTTTCACTGCAAAATCTTTGCATGATATTGTGAAATTTTCACCTGCTTTGGTGAAACTTAAATGTGCTCTTAAAAAAAATTGTGCCAATGGGGGCTTAGATTTGGACGCAACGTACCGGCCAGGAGGCGCCCCGAGGGGCGCCCCAGCCTCTAGTTTTAATAACTATCCCCACGACCACACCTTACACAAAAACAAATCCATACATTTTTATTTACCACTTCACCCTCCCTTTCCATCGAAAGGTCAAATGAAATACTCCCTCCTTTCGTCATTGTAAGGCTTCTTAGCATTTTTCGAAAATGCATATGTATATAAATGTATTTGGGGTATAGATTCACTCATTTTGATTCATATCTAATCCATATTGAAATATCTAAAAAGTTTTACAATGGTGAATAGAGGGAGTACTAGTACACTGTACAAAGTTTTTGAAACTTTTTGTTTGCTTTGATTATCTCTTCACCAATAGAAAATGGCATAGTCCCGCAGTGGGTTAATGTATAGCATTACCACTCGGCTGGATCCCTCCTTCTAAATTAGTTGACACAAATTTATCTAAGTACAGATATATGTACACACTAAAACACGTCTAAATATGTTCGTATTTTGACAAATCCGCATCAAATAATTTAGAATAGTGGGTTTTTTTTAACGGTGTTCTAGATAGCTAGCATACGATTCTCTGAAAGTATTTCGTGCCAGTACTAGTAACAAGCAGTATATGGCGCGTGGTTAAAATTGTCTGAGAAGAAATCAACTGACGGCATCAAGATGATATCGACTAGAAACTCCATTTCCTTGATATCTTTTCTTGGTTCAAGCTGTATTATTGCAGTACTGTATGCTCCGAAAATGTCATGTCAACACTAAACCTTCGATAGAAATTGCAAAATTTAGAACTGTGACCTAAATAGCTGCGTGGCATATTATTATATGAATGTACTGTGTGCTGGTACTAGTAATCGATGAACTGTGGGAAAAATTGCCTGAATAGAATAAAAGAAAAATTCTGGCAATTCAACATCTAAGTTCAGTATTTGTATTTGCTGGTTTGGCCTGCATTTGACTACATGAGTCTTTTCTTGAAAAGTTTTATACGGATGAGTAGTTTTGCTGCTAGATGAGCTTCCTGATTCCTGAGACCGGACTCCTCAGTGTCGCCTCATAACTATCGGAAAATATATACACTACAGGAAAGCCACAAGACGCCGACGGCCTGATTATATGCCGACGGCCAAATGTCGGGGCCGTCGGCGTATAAGGAGAGATCGGGGAGCCACGAACGCGGCCGTCGGCGTAGCGAACCCCGTCGGCATAGCCCTACATAGGCCGACGGCTGCCGTCGGCGTACAAAGGGCCGCCGGCGTATAACGCCATCTTTGACGGTGCGCAAACGGGAGGCCTTTTGCAGCCCTGAGACGCCGATGGCTACCGTCGGCGTATAAAAGGCCGTCGGCGTATAATTGTTTTTTTTCAACTAATTATAAATTAATTTACATTTATTTATTTCTCTATGTAATATTTAATGTAGGTATAATTTATATATAAATTGGATCTATAATATTTAATGTAGGTATAATTTATATATATATATTGGATCTAGCATTTCCCTCCCAATTACGGTATCCCACCCGCATAAAATAACGGTTTGAATCTTCCGGAACCCGACCCTACAACATATACATGTAAAATAAATAAAAAACAACACATGTAATATACACCTACAACATAAATATTAAATATATGGCTCAATTTATCCTGCCCCGTGGTGTGACCGGCTTCACGAGCATCACTGTTTCCTTAGCGAGTTTTTGGGCATATAGTTGGAAACTCCCACATCGAGCGAACGGGGGAATCTTCGCAAGAGTTGGGGTATATGTGTGTTTTTATTTCAACTATGGCCTAACCTAACACAACCAAGCAAAAAATTCCACTGGCATACCCCCTTTCGACGCACGTCTATGGGGGTAGACGAAAACGTTATGGTTTTTCCAGCGGATTCAGGGTTTCGCCGAATCGGGGCCCCGGAGCGTCGGAACCCCACCCAAATCTAGGTTGTGCCATACCATATGTATACAAGTGTGTTGTGTGTTGTAAATGTCCGGTATCCTACTCCGGGGTGTGACCGGCTTCACCGGCTTCACTTTCTCTCTAGTGAGTTCCTGCACTTAGAGGTGAAAACTCCCCTTTCGGGCGAACCGGAAGGAATCTTGTGTTGATTTGGGGTAGGACATTGGTTTCTCATGTTCCTATGGCCTAACCTAACACAACCAAGCAAAAAATTCCACTGGCCTACCCACTTTCGACGCACGTCTATGGGGGTAGACGAAAACGTTAGGGTTTTTCCAGCGGATTCAGGGTTTCGCCGAAGCGGGGCCTCGGAGCGTCGGAACCCCACCCAAACCTAGGTTGTGCCATACCATATGTATACAAGTGTGTTGTGTGTTGTAAATGTCCGGTATCCTACTCCGGGGTGTGACCGGCTTCACCGGCTTCACTTTCTCTCTAGTGAGTTCCTGCACTTAGAGGTGAAAACTCCCCTTTCGGGCGAACCGGAATGAATCTTGTGTTGATTTGGGCTAGAATTTGGTTTCTCACCTTCCAATGGCCTAACCTAACACAACCAAGCAAAAAAGTCCACTGGCCTACCCCCTTTTGACGCACGTCTATGGGGGTAGACGAAAACGTTAGGGTTTTTCCAGCGGATTCAGGGTTTCGCCGAAGCGGGGCCCCGGAGCGTCGGAACCCCACCCAAACCTAGGTTCTGCCATACCATATGTATACAAGTGTGTTGTGTGTTGTCAATGTGCAATATCCTACTCCGGGGTGTGACCGGCTTCACCGGCTTCACTTTCTCTCTAGTGAGTTCCTGCACTTAGAGGTGAAAACTCCCCTTTCGGGCGAACCGGAAGGAATCTTGTGTTGATTTGGGGTAGACTTTGGTTTCTCATGTTCCTATGGCCTAACCTAACACAACCAAGCAAAAAAGTCCACTGGTCTACCCCCTTTCGACGCACGTCTATGGGGGTAGACGAAAACGTTAGGGTTTTTCCAGCGGATTCAGGGTTTCGCCGAAGCGGGGCCCCGGAGCGTCGGAACCCCACCCAAACCTAGGTTGTGCCATACCATATGTATACAAGTGTGTTGTGTGTTGTAAATGTCCGGTATCCTACTCCGGGGTGTGACCGGCTTCACCGGCTTCACTTTCTCTCTAGTGAGTTCCTGCACTTAGAGGTGAAAACTCCCCTTTCGGGCGAACCGGAAGGAATCTTGTGTTGATTTGGGGTAGACTTTGGTTTCTCACCTTCCCATGGCCTAACCTAACACAACCAAGCAAAAAAGTCCACTGGCCTACCCCTTTCGACGCACGTCTATGGGAGCAGACGAAAACGTTAGGGTTTTTTCCAGCGGATTCAGGGTTTCGCCGAAGCGGGGCCCCGGAGCGTCGGAACCCCACCCAAACCTAGGTTGTGCCATACCATACGTAGACAAGTGTGTTGTGTGTTGTAAATGTCCGGTATCCTCCTCCTAGGTGTGACCGGCTTCACCGGCCTCACTTTCTCTATAGTGAGTTTCTGCACTTAGAGGTGAAAACTCCCCTTTCGGGCGAACCGGATGGAATCTTGTGTTGATTTGGGTTAGACTTTGGTTTCTCACCTTCCCATGGCCTAACCTAACACAACCAAGCAAAAAAGTCCACTGGCCTACCCCTTTCGACGCACGTCTATGGGGGTAGACGAAAACGTTAGGGTTTTTCCAGCGGATTCAGGGTTCCGCCGAAGCGGGGCCCCGGAGCGTCGGAAACCCACCCAAACCTAGGTTGTGCCATACAATACGTATACAAGTGTGTTGTGTGTTGTAAATGTCCGGTATCCTACTCCTAGGTGTGACCGGCTTCACCGGCCTCACTTTCTCTATAGTGAGTTTCTGCACTTAGAGGTGAAAACTCCCCTTTCGGGCGAACCGGATGAAATCTTGTGTTGATTTGGGGTAGACTTTGGTTTCTCACCTTCCATGGCCTAACCTAACACAACCAAGCAAAAAAGTCCACTGGCCTACCCCCTTTCGACGCGCGTCTATGGGGGTAGACGAAAACGTTAGGGTTTTTCCAGCGGATTCAGGGTTTCGCCGAAGCGGGTCCCCGAGCGTCGGAACCCCACCCAAACCTAGATGGTTCCATATCATATGTATACAAGTGTGTTGGGAGGCATTGGTGAACCGTCGTACGGAGAAATCTCGGGGTGAGATATGCGGGGCCCATCAGACTAGGGTTTCGCTGGAAAAGGATAGCGGAGCGCAGGAATAATTTGCGCGTGGGCCTACCACATAATACAATATATTATAATAAAAGTCTATAAAATTATAATCAAATAAATTAGGGAATATTGACTAATATTATTGTGTAGTACAACTTAAATAAATTAGGGAATATTGACTTAAAAAAAAAGGATACGCCGACGGCATTGCCGTCGGCGTATGCTTATCCAATTAAGCCCGACCATTCCCTTTTCTTTTCTTTTTCTCGCCACGACCCAGCCCGAGCTGCCCGAGTGCTAGGGTTCCTCTCCAGCCGCCGCCCCACCGCATCACCTCGACGCCCAGCCGCCGCCCCACCACGCCGCCCCACCGCACCAGCTCGTCACCCCACCTCGCCGCACCACCGCAGCCGCCGCCCCACCGCATCACCTCGACGCACAGCCGCCGCCCCACAGCACCAGCTCGTCACCCCACCTCGCCGCACCACCGCGCATCCTCGACGCCCCGGTCCGCACCTCCACGACGCCCCCACACCTCCCAGTCCTCGACGCCCGAGGTCGCCGGTCCGCCCCGTCCTCGACGCCCAGGACCGCGCCGTCCTCGACCCGCATCGACACCACCTCACCGCGCCGCCATCGTCGCCGCCCCACCTCGCCGTCCCCGCGGCCCCCACCGGCGGCTGGTCCTCCTCCCGCCGACCCCGCCGCACCACCTCGCCGCCCCTCCTCCAGGCTCCCGTTCCCCGCGACCCTCCAGGCTCCCGTTCCCCGCAACCGGCTCGCCGTGCTCGACCGGCAGAGCTTCGACGCCACCGTCGCCGCCGTCCTGTTGGTGAGGAAGATTCCGGACTAGCCACACCATTTTCTCCAATTTTTTCCTGCTAGGTTTAATTTAGGTGTTAGTGTTTACATATATTCATTTCATATATGACTAACCCCTGTATCAAATGCTTTTACTTAACTAAGTATCATGTCGGAGCCGGAGCGAAAGTTTCGTGGTGTTCACCGGAGACCCACGAAGATCCCGACTTGGGCAGCTCAGATCACAGTGGATCACAGGAAGATCCAGCTTGGTACTTTCAGGTGCCCGTGGCAGGCGCCCGCGCCTACGACTGCGCGGCGGTCCACCACTTTGGGGCGAGAGCGATCCTCAACTTTGAGGATGAGCGGAGCGTGGCACATATGTTAGCGCCAGATGGCATGAGGATCGCACGATGGCCGAGGAGAGGGAGCACCGGCAGGCAGAGAGGCTGCTCAGGGCGCGCCACCAGCGCGAGGAGGATGACCCCTTGGTCAAGGATCTCCTCCTTGATCCCCAGGTGATGGCGGTCCAGTACCAGGTCCTCAGCGAGAGCCGGCAGCAGCGCGGGCAGGGCGAGGCCGGCCCCTCCGGCACGCAGCAGCAGGGCGAGGTCGGCCCTCCGGCACGCAGCAGCAGGAGGACTCTAGCAGCGCCCTTTCCTCTTGTTGGGACCGCTTGGACGACGTCACTGACACCGGCGCGAGTCGAGTTTAGGATGTCTATCATCCTACCTGTCGTACTACTAGACTTATCTTGCTACCTGTCGTACTGCTAGACTTATCATGCATGCTACCTATGTATTATCTTGCTACCTGTCGTACTGCTAGACTTATGCTACCTATGTATTATTGTGCTACTTGTCTATATGTGTTATGTTTAGTATGCATCGACGGCCAGACCGAGAGTAGTTTACATTGGTTGCATCCAACCTCTATAAAAGTACTTGCATATGTTCCTCCATCGTATCAGCTTTAAGGCCCATATGTCGATTGTGTGCTTTTTCAGATGACGTAGCTTCCCGCCAGCCAGCATCGTCGGTCCCGCGCGTCGT
Organism: Poa pratensis; assembly: GCA_947311845.1. Lineage (NCBI taxonomy): Eukaryota > Viridiplantae > Streptophyta > Magnoliopsida > Poales > Poaceae > Poa > Poa pratensis. The sequence continues at coordinate 90,075,342 of CAMZMU010000128.1, forward strand.
TGCGGGGCTTCTTCACCAGCTGAGGAGGGGCCGCCTCGGTGCCCCTGTTTCATCGCCCTGCTTCCGGAGCACGTCCTCGACCTTCTCCGGCCACCGATCACGCATCGAGGGTATAAATCTTTCGCCTCTCTTGCTGCATAGGTTTATTTTTGTCTAGATCGCCAAGTCAGTCGCGTAACCCGAGTCAGATCCCGTCCGGAAGGGTTACAAATTTATAAATATGCAGGATTGTCCATCTTTGCATATTTATAACCGTAACTCTTCCGGATTGTCCTGTTGGACAGCGCGAGTATGTGTAGATCGAGTCGTGTTCCATGTTCTACCCCTTCCCGAGACGGAATTTCGGCAGCACCTCCCGTTGTTCTTCGGATGCACACCCTCTCGGCTTGACAAGCTCGAGACGTGTATTCTGAAGAACAGCGGGGAGGTGCTGCCGAAATTCCGTCTCGGGTCGGGGTAGAACATGGAACACGACTCGATCTACACATACTCGGGTGGGATAGGCCCTTCCTATTAGAAGTTTAGGTGAACCCTTGCATGCTGTAAAAGATAAAATTTGGCCGTAATAAATTGGTGACATTGAATAAATTTACGGTGACATTGCATGCATTTAATTTCATATTATTATTATTTGGCTCATAGGAAAGCAGAGGATGGCTGATAATGGGTGGATGTACAGTGGCCGAACTAGTCAGGTTGACAGAACAGACGAGTGGGTATGGAAGACCAGTTTCTTAGTGAAGGAGTTTGCGCGTGGTTCAAAAAAGTCAGGCATGCGTCCAAACTGCCCTTGCGTTCGTTGCAAGATGCGTAAACGTCAGGGAAAGGATGAGATGACTAAACACCTCTGGTCTCATGGGTATATGCCGAACTTCGTCACGACAGTCGACTTTGATGACTACGAACGCGAGAATGGTAGGGTGATGCGGCAGCGGATCAATGGCAATGAAGATGATGGGATTAGAAACTGGCTAGATGATCTCCGTGATGGCGACGTGCCAGATTCGCCACCCTCACAGGAGGAACCGCCAGAACCGGAGGAGCCTCCAGAACCGGAGGAACCGCGTGAACCAGAGGACCCGGAGCCAACCGCGAAGGCCTTCTTTGATATGATGGCCTCGGCTCAGAGGCCTCTGTTCGAGGGTGCAAAAATTTCTCAGCTCGATGCCATCTCGCAAGCACTAGCCATAAAGCTCGAGTACGGCAACACCCGTTCATGCTTTGAAGCGCATCTGCAAACATATGGTAACATGTTGCCCGAAGGGCATTGTCTGCCTAAAAGCATGTACGAAACGAAGAAAATCCTGCGAGATCTCAGCATGGATTATAAAAAGATAGATTGTTGTCCAAAAGGATGCCTTTTGTTTTGGAAACAGTTTGCGGATGACAAGTACTGTAGCCTGTGTGGGGCCTCTAGGTATCATGAGGTAAACGAAGCCGATGGTCAGAAGACGCAGACAAAAGTCGCCATTAAGATTCTTCGTTACCTCCCATTCATAAACAGAATCAAGCGGCTTTACATGAACAAAGAGTCTGCCACACAGATGCAGTGGCACAAGACGGGGAAGAGATACAAGGATGAGCACGGACGGGTAAAGATGGGACATCCATCTGATGGTACGGCATGGAAGAACTTTGATATGAAACACCCCGATGAGGCAGAGAGGCTCGAAACGTCAGAATCGCGATAGCAACCGATGGATTCAATCCATATGGTATGTCGACTGCCTCGTACAGCTGCTGGCCCGTGTTTGTTATTCCGCTCAATCTCCCTCCCGGAGCCCTAATGCAAAAGAAGACCATATTCCTGTCGCTGATCATTCCAGGTCCTGAATACCCGGGGAAGAATTTAAGTGTCTACATGCAGCCGATTGTGGATGATCTGAACCACTCTTGGCACCACGGGACGTTGACATATGATCGTGCATCGAAGACAAACTTCTTGATGAAAGTTTGGTTCCACAATTCCATGCACGACATGCCCGGGTACGCCCTAGTCTGCGGATGGTGTACAGCTGGTAAGTGGCCATGCCCAGTGTGCAGGAACCGACTTGAGTTCATGTGGCTAAGCGCGGGTAAGAAGTATTCCGCGTTTGACACACATCGAAAGTTCCTCAAAAGAGGGCATCGGTTTAGAGAAGACAAAAAGAACTTCAAGAAGGGCAGAGTTGAGCATGAAGAAAAAGAGATACCAACTTTCGATGGTGCAGCTGTTGATGCCGAGCTAAGTGCTCTCGTGCCTGCTGGGGGAAATGGCCCACGATATGTGGGATATGGTGTGACGCACAACTGGACTCACGTGGCAGGCTTGACGCAGCTCGAATATTACAAGGACCTCGAACTTCCCCATAGCATCGATGTGATGCACACCGAAAAGAATGTTGGAGAGTCCCTCTTTCACACAGTCCTGAACATTCCTGAGAAGTCGAAGGATAATGTTAAGGCTAGAGTCGATGTCAAGAAGCTCTGTGATAGGAAGAGATTACACATGAAGCCTCCTGAAGGCCGTCGAAAGAACTGGTTCAAGCCGCATGCCGACTTCTGCCTTAATAGTATGCAAAAGGCTGAGGCATTCTTTTGGCTCAAATTCGTCGTGATGTTCCCTGATGGCTATTGTTCGAATATAAGTAAGGGAGTCAATATAAAATCAGGAAAAGTCACCGGGCTCAAGAGTCACGACTATCATATATGGATTGAGCGGCTGCCGGTGATGGTTCGAGGGTATCTCCCCGACCGTGTCTGGCGAGTGCTCGCGGAGTTGAGCCATTTCTTTCGCACGCTCTGTGCTAAGCAGATATGTCCCCTGATTATTCAGAAGCTGCATGATCTAGTGCCGGAGTTGCTATGCAACTTAGAGACGATATTTCCGCCAGGCTTCTTTACTCCGATGGCACATCTTGTTGTGCATCTCGCGAACGAGGCACTCTTGGGTGGACCGGTGCAGTTTCGTGGCAGTTTTGTATTGAGAGAGAGTTTAAGTATATTCGAACCAAATGTGGAAACAAAAATAAGATTGAAGCATGCATAGCTGAGGCAACTATCCTCCAGGAGATGACAGACGCCAGGCTAACGTACTATCCCGATGATGTTCCCACTATGCATAACCAGGCCTCTCGGTACAATGTCGACGAGCCCAAGCAAGACCCCAAGCTCGCCCTCTTCCAGTTTCCCGGTGGCAAGGCCGGTGGCGGAAAAAGGTATACCTTGACCAATGAAGAGCTGGAGTGCATAATGCTCTATGTGCTTATGAACATGAAGGAAGTGGTCCGCGACGGGGAGGATGAAGAGGGCAGTTTCCTTAGGTAAAATGGTGAACAAATTACTTTGCAACTACTAACTCGGTTTTGGTCTAATACGTATTTTCTCCTTTTAGCCAATTCAAGGATGAAATGTGGTCGGGAACATCAGAGGGACCCGATGAAGCCGAGCTGGACACTCTTTTGAAAGATGGTGCCCCCGGAAAGAAAAAATTCACGGCTTGGTTCAGGGAAAAGGTAATTTCTAACCTGTCCCTTCTACCTTGCAATCCGTGTCTTGTCCCTCCTACTAATGCACAAACAATTTGTACTTGTAGGGAGCTGATCCCAACGTTGTGATGTCGGATGAGTTGAGATGTGTCTCCCAAGGTTGTAACCGTAGAGTCGAGATGTATGAGAAGTATGATGTGAATGGGTACCGCTTCCATACAGAGTTTCACCAGAACAGTCGGCCTAATGCAAAGACTATAAATACCGGGGTCTTCACCAAAGGAGCCGGTGAATTTGATTACTACGGAAGGTTACAGAACATAGAACTCAAGCTCGTTGTGTTCAAATGCCACTGGTTCGACCCTGTGGCTGGACTTAAAAGTACCCCTTCCATTGGGTTAGTTGAAGTTAAGCCTTCAACCACCTACCATGGATCCGATGTCTTTGTTGTGGCTCACCAAGCTAGGCAAGTTTATTATTTGCCCTACCCATGCAAGAAAGAGGGACTCATTGGCTGGGAAGTCGTGTTCCATGTATCGCCACATGGTAAGCTACCCATGCCCTCGAAGACGATTACAACAACATTGACCCTAAAACATACGAGGGGATTTTCTATCAAGAGGAACAAACCTTTGGGGACTTTGGCATACAAGGTCTTGAGGACCGCGAGGACAATGCACAGAAGGTGGTGACTTAGTGGTGGATGTAAAGGACATAGATATGCTCAACAAGTTACTTGTGATGACGATGATGAGCCTCCACCGTGCGATGAGGTTCCAACTTACACACGTGATAGTGATGTTGATAGTGATGATGAGAACCCAAGACTTAATTATGAGACTGATGATTCGGGTGAGGGTCTTTTATGTCCTTATGCGTAGTATTTACTTTTCAACATGCTTAGTCTTTCAACATGCTTCTTCTTAATTGCATTACATCTTTATTCTTATTTTCTACATTTTATTATGTCTTTATTATGCTTAGTATTTATTTTTCAACATGCTTATTAATTGTTTACCCTTTCTCAATGCAGGTGATTGACCAAGATGAGCCAAGGCAAGGAATCATCGGCCTCAGATATCGGTACCTCGAGCTCTCAGGAGATGTAGGATGTGTCCGGGTGTGTTTGTATGAATGTTTGGATGAATTCGAACTATGTTTGTGTCATTCGGAGTTTGTATGAATGTTTGTATGAATTCGAATTGTGTTTGAGTCATTTGGAACTTGTATGATGGTTTGGATTATATATGTGATGTTCTGTGATGTTTTAAAATTTGTGCAATTTTAATTGTATTTAAAATGTGCTAGAAACCAGCAGAACCAATTTGCCTAAACTAACAAATAATGGTCACCCATACGCCGACGGCATTGAGGATCCCGGCCGGACGCACAGGATGCTGCCACGTCGCCCGAAGCGGACCATATGGTCACCCATACGCCGACGGCAAGGTCATCTCCCAGGCGCCCAGGAAGCGGCCACGTGGCGCTCAGAGGCCGACGGCAATGCCGTCGGCGTATGTTGAGCTAACGGAAACGTGGGGATGCCGTCTTGTGGGGCCCACCAGAGCGTACGCCGACGGCCGCCTCAAACGCCGACGGCAGTTTGCGTACGCCGACAGTTCGAGACGCCGACGGCGAGACGCCGACGGCCGTACGCCGACGGCATTCATGCATACGCCGACGGCGTCCGGCCGTCGGCGTCTTGGTCGATTCCCGTAGTGATACACCCTCCGTATCAAAATATAAGTCGCACTAGTCACTTACCACACACATGTATGTAGACATGTTTTAATGCGTGGTAAGTGACTAGTGCGACTTATATTTTGATACGGAGGGAGTAGTACGGAGTACTTACTATACTCTAAACCTGCCGGAGAAAATGACATGATGGAAACAGAATACTGTGATCAATCGAGGCGCCAAGGCCTAATATATAGTATTGCCGATACTTAGCACCTTTTCTTCTCCTTTCGTCGTCTCCCTTTTGGAGGCTTTGTCTAATGGCAATCTGTCGGTTAATCTTATGCCATTATTCCGATGAAAGAATGACTCGAATTGGAAGACGAATAAAGAATCACACGTTTACGAAGCAATAGCCCAAAAAAAGGAAGAAAAACGGGCAGCGTCTCTCGTTCACGGCCACCCGAGGCGCAGCTCAAGGTCAATGCCCTTGTCGTTCTCGTCGTCATTGCCAATATGGCACCGGTGGGCATGCGCGGCAGAGGATGCCAGTGCGGCCGGTGTCGAGATCAGGACGTCGCCGTTGGGTATGAAAACCGCGCGTGCGCCGGCAGCATTGGAGTTCAGCACAGGGTACAGCAACGCGTACTCCGTCGTGGCCACGGCGGCTGGCGCGGAGGCCTCGGCGGCGGGCGGCGAGGCGCCGTACTGTCCGCGCAACCTGGCGCGGTCGCGGCGGTGCACGTTCATGTGGCCGCCCAACGCCTGCGCGGACCGGAACTCGCGGCGGCAGAAGGCGCACGTGTAGGAGCGCGGCGGCCACGACGCGCCGTCGGAATCGTCGTCGGGCGTCGGGCGGGGCACTGGCCAGCTCCAGAGCACGGCGGCGGGCTTGAGGCGCTGCTGCAGCAGGTGCTGCTGCTTCAGGAAGTTGTGCAGGGTAATGTGCTTCATCGGCTCAGTTCTGCTCGTCGTAGGCGCCATCCTTGTCTCTCGTGTGTCGGCTAGCTTCAGAACTTTGCTCTACAGGAGTAGTGACTGACGGGACATTCGTGCGGTTTCAGCGCCGAGTATTTATACAAAAGTGTGGCAGTGAGCTAGGCGGTGGAGGCTTGGGGTTACGGAAGAGACATGGGGAGAGAAGCATCGGTTGTGTCGCGCGTTGTGAACTTTTTGTTCATGTCTGCGAGGGTGCGACAGACACAAGCTTGTGTTTGTTTGCATGGGTAGTATCGGTGCATGCACGCTGGGGTATGAGCTGATGGTATAGCTTGCTAAGCTTAAGGCACAGTTGTGTTGTCCTGGATTCAACTCGGTGATGTTTAGCGTTGAACCTTGTCGTTGTCGGGTCTATAATGTGGTTTGGGGTTAATCTGGGGGAACTATACTAAGAGAAGACACAGTATCAGTCGTAGCAGTAGTTTCAGATAGATTAAACGATTTATTTATTTCTAAAAGGAAGATTAGGTCTCTCCCCCCCCCCCCCCCCCCCCCCCCCCGCCCTCGTACATCGTCGGATGTTCACATCCAATTTTATCAGCGAAGATGTCATGCATTGATGCTAAAACATCGGCTTAACGACAAAGTTTGAAATAGCCGGCTATAGCCTTTCAAGAGGCTTCACGCTATGGCTATGGTCTTCATAGGTTAAAGTGATAATAGACGCTAATAGTCCGGCTAAATTGATTTAGCCCTAATTTAGCCCCTTAGCCGCTAAAATTTTGAACCAAAATTTCTCCCCTCGACCATATATTTGGAGCCAAAATCAACCCCTATGCTGTTGTTGGAATATAATATGTTGACAGAACTATATCGTGAACTTATTTTTGCTACATACTAATTGATTTTGTTGGTTATGTAATATTAATGTCCTGAATTGCTACTACTGAATGTTGTAATATGTGATCATAACTAGATCTTATTTGTATCTCTTATGTGACTATGTTAATATGTTATAAATCAGTAAATTATTGATATATATATACGAATATATGTGCTCAAATTTTGATTTTTATCATTATTTAACAATACGGCTATAAGGCCATAGCCGCGCTATAGCTAGGCTATAGCCTTTCATAGCTTCTGAAATTACCAGGCTAAATGTAATACCGGCTATTTTTTTTAGAAACAAGGCACAAGGCCCAACCTTAAATTAATAAGGCCAAGGGTCACACACACGAATATACAGGCTAGCCAACACACGCCACCCAACACCACAGAAAGCACGACCGACCAAAGGCACCACCAACAAAGTCTTACACACCACACCACCAAACAAAGGAAAAGCCTAAGGATGAGACACTCCTGGAACTTGCGCCGATATTCCTCCTAGAGCTTGCACCAACGTCGCCACGGGCTGCGCACCAACTCTAGGGGGAGGGGGAGGACGAATTTGTGTGTACAACCGCCTCAGCCCCTCCGCCAACCATCTTAGACTTGGCATGTCTGACGCCTTAGCACTAAGGGACCAAAGCTGCAAGAAAATGATGCATTGATAGATGTAGTCAGCGGGATGCTTAATCAATTTCCTTTCAATGGCAAGTTTATTGCGAATACCCCACAAAGCCCACGACTGTGCAATAAAGAGAGTCCACACCACCCTACGGTGTTGACCCGAAAGGGAGGCCAAAAAAGCAAAAAGTTGGGCAAAGTTTGCTGGGCACCAATTGCACCCAAGCACGGCACGGAAAACACTCCAAGCAAACTTGGCAATGGAGCAACAAAAGAACATATGAGTGGCACCCTCCCCGGCACCACAAAGAGGACAGGACCCATCCGACGGACCCTGACGGGTAGCGAGTTGTAACCCAGATGGCAGCTTATCTAACACCAATTGCCAAGAAAAAATCTTAATTTTTAGGGAAGTTTGGCCCTCCAAACATCCCCAAAGTGCGTGATCGTCGCCCCTTCTACCAAGTTCAGGTACATCGAATGTACTGAGTACTGCCCTGAAGCCTCCAAAGACCAGGAGACCTCATCCAAACCCTCCACCAACACAGTTTGGTTGATCAGTTGTTGCACCTCCACCCACTGGATTGCCACCGCCTGATCCAGTGAGTGCCTAAGCCGAACCAAGTTAGACACCGCCTCAGCAACTGACACATGCTGGTTCTCGCAAATCGCAAAGATAAGAGGAAACGATCACACAGCGCCTCCTCTTCTGCCCATCTGTCTAACCAAAAGAGAGTCCTCTATCCATTTTTCACCGAGTGTCTGGCTCCCACCTTAAAGAGGTGTTTTATCTTGCTGATGCTTCTCCAAAAGGCGACCCTACCCCTGTAGGAGCCGCAAAAATGTCATCCTGCTGCAGGTACTTTGCCCTGATGATCTGAGCCCAGATAGAGTTGTCCTGTTGATACAGCTTCCAAACCCACTTTAGCATCGGCGCAATATTCATGAACTTGGAATTGGTGATCCCTAGACAACCACATTCTTTAGGTCTGCACACTGCAGGCCAGTTCACCATATGATATTTGCGTTTAATTCCGGCACCTTCCCAATAGAATCTGGCCCTATGCGTATCAAACTTCTTGTGAACACCTCCTTGCAGAAGAAACAGCCCCATCGCAAACATTGGCAGGTTTGCTAAGCACGAGTTGGACATGATCAATCTTCCCCCCGAAGACAAGAACCTGCCCACCCATGGCTCGACCCGGCCTGCCAGCCTAAGCACAAGGAAATTCCATTGGTCCGCAGTCAACTTTATATCCACCACCGGCAAGCCCAAGTAAATAAACGGGAAGGACCCAAGCTTACAGTTGAGCATGTCGGCAACCCTCTGTTTGTGAGCTCGAGGTTTGCCCATCACAATAACCTCGCTCTTGTGATAATTAATTTTCAGCCCAGACATCTCCTCAATGCACATCAACAGGAATTTAAGATTAGCAATTGCCCTGTCATCGTCCTGAATCATAATGAGTGTATCGTCGGCGTACTGAAGGTGCGTAATACCCCTGGAATCAAGTGCGGCACCACTCCCTGAATGTGGCACTCCGCGGTAGCCGCCGAGAGCATCGCTGAGAGTCCCTCAACCACAAAGTTGAAAAGCAGCGGAGATAGCGGATCCCCCTGCCGAACTCCACGTTTATTTGAGAAGAACGGACCCATCTCCCCGTTAACTGACACTGCGGTTTGGCCACCCCTGACCAACTGCGCCACTTTATGCACGAAACCAGCATCAAAACCTTTTCTGTGAAGCACCTCAGAAATGAAGTCCCAGTTGACCCTGTCATAAGCCTTCTCGAAGTCAAGCTTTAACAAGACACCCCCAAGTTTCTTGTCCTTGAGCTCGTGGACGATTTCCTGAAGTGCTAAAGCACCATCGAGAATGAACCTACCTTTGATGAAAGCAGTCTGATTAAGGCTGATCACTCTGTGTGCTATCGGATCCAATCTGACCGCAAACGCTTTAGCCACAATCTTGAAAATCACATTTATCAGGGCAATCGGCCTGAACTGGGAAATCTGATCTGCCCCTTGAATCTTCGGGATTAAAGATAGAACACCAAAGTTAAGACGGGCAACATCAATCCTCCCCAGAATAAAGTCATTAACAATATGAAGGACTCCGTGTCTGGCCAGCTTCCAGCATCTCTTGAAGAATAGGACCGGAAAGCTGTCCGGCCCCGGCGCCGTGTCGGATTTCATGGACAACACCAATGCCTCCAGTTCTTCTTCTGAGTAAGTAAGCGCTAGGGAGAGGTTCTCCGCCTCCGAGACCCGCCTAGCACCAACCCAGGTGTTAGGCGCTAAACCACAAAGACGCGGAGCCACGGCTCCCATGAGCGCGCGGTAAAACTCGTAAATATGCTTTTGGATATCCGCCTTGGCAGTAGTCGGTCCACTAGGAGTCAAAAGAGAGGCAATGTGGCACCTTCTTCTCTTACCGTTGGCAATGGCGTGGAAGTAAGCAGTGTTTGCATCCCCATGCAAAGCCCACTTAACACGACCACGTTGACGCCAATATTCCTCTTCCATCTTTATGAGGTGCAGGAGCTGATCCTCCAGATGGTACCTAAAAGCCCAGTCTTCCTCTTCGAGACCATCAGAGTCTGCTTTATCGTCAAGTTCTTTGATCTGGCCCAAAAGGAGCTCCTTCTGTCTTTTCGAATCCCTGCCCAGGTTGCGACTCCACCCGTGGAGAAACTGCCTGAGTTGGGAGCTCATGTATTTCCACCAATCAACAATGTCTCGGCCTCCTACAGTCTTGGAGAGATCAGCCCATTTACTTTTTAGGAGAAGCGCAAAACCCTCCACTTCGAACCACCCTGATTCAAAGAAGAACCTGTTACTTCGAACCAGGGGAACCCTCTCCCGAGTCAAAAATAAGAGGAGTATGATCCGACCCCAAACTAGTCTCCGCAACCAAGGAGCAAAAAGGAAACCGGGACTCAAGCTCAGGAGACAAGAACACTCTGTCCAGCACACACCTAGCAGGATTCAACCTCTTATTTGTCCAGGTGTACCTCGCCCGAGTGCGGGGTAACTCCTGCAGAGCCCAAGAAGCAATGTGCTGGTTAAACAGCTCTATACGTGCCCAGTTGACTCTATCATTGTTTTTATCCTCCTCTGACCTAATCAAGTTGAAATCGCCCCCATGATGATAGGCCTAGGACAAGCAGCCACCGCAGCTGAGATTTCTCCCAGAAATTCAGCCGATCGGGAATGATCCGTCGGGCCGTAAATCCCCATGATCTCCAGCAGCAAGCCGAAGGACGATGCAAAGCACCCACTGTAATGAAAAACTGTCCCAACTGCAGTCTGCCCACCTCAAACATACTATCTCTCAAACCCCACAGAATGCCTCCTGAGTGGCCGGTTGCAGGCAGCCAACTCCAAAAGAACTTTTCCCCAACCTCCAAACTTTGCAGCTCGCTATCAGTGAAGTCCTGCTTAATGGTTTCCTGAAGAATTACTGAAAGGGCATGTGTTGCCCCATGCGTGGTTTTGGTAATTAATGACAATCCTTATAGACTAATGTTTGCATTGAGATATACTTGTAGATCTTATCCATAGGAAAAGATTGGAGTTCATGTGTTGGACTCTAGAAGATTTCATGATGACCAAGGTTCCAACAATGGTTTATATGAAGAATGGTCATGTGAAGAGTTGAGCTTATTGCAAGCATGGCTTGGAAAAGAAGATTGTGTGAACTTCATGTTTATCTCCATGCCATCATCTATATCAAGAGAAGAATATGGAGCGCAAGTGGATACATGAAGACAGATCTAAACAAGGCTCTCCCATAATGGTTTATGGGGGAGTATTTGAGAAGTCTTCATCAAGCATGTGCTAGCAAGCACAATCAAGAAAGGTGTTCCAACTTGAGAGAGTCAAGATCGTCATCATCGAGCTCAAGTGGAATGCGCAAGGCAAATGTATGATCTTGATAGGGTTTCTATTTTACCGGTCTCGTTGTGTTAGTGGGAGACCGGGTTATAGGATAGACGGCGTACTATCAAGAGGGGCTCTCAAGTGAGTAACTTGATCGCATCTTTATGGAGAGCTCAAACATTTGCATATTTGACATATCATCTTTCTTGGTTCTTATTTGGCTTTTATCCATGTGAGAATTTAGAGCTTGTGTTCATCTCCATACCAAGCTCTAGTTCATCAAAAACGGATTTCATTTGAATATCTTGTGATGTTTTTGATGTTGGAGGTTTTACCGGTTCGTCTTTTATAGAGAGGTCAAACTATCCTCTTGTGTTCTCCTCCTCACATGATGGACTATGATGTGTATATGCATGATCTTGTAATGCTTGTGATTATCTTCGGAGCAAGCCCAAGATCATTGAAAATGGAGTCCGGATGGAAAACTTGTTGCGTTCTCGGTGTTGGAAATATTACCGGTCCTCCTCGAGATAAGGTCCACACTTCCCATGTGTGATATCTCCTCCATATTTGTGATCTTTAATATTTCCAACCTTTCCAACCTCGTTGGTTTCATCTCGTTTGGAGTTTCCTTGCAAAAGTTATTACATTTCAGGTTTTGCTGTTTTGCTGGCTTTCTAGGCCGGAGTCTCCGGTGTGCCTCAACTGGAGTCTCCGGACCCAGGGGTTTTTGTCGAAGATTAGCAGCTTGGTTCACTCCCTGGACTCTGTCCGGGGTGTTGCCGGAATGTTGCCGGAGTATGGCCGGAGTCTCCGCCCCAGGCCGGAGTCTCCGGTCATTGGTCGAAATGTCTCCGGCCCGAGCTGCTCCTTGCCAGATGTGGTTCAGCCCCTAGAACCTGTCCGGAGACTTGCCAGAATATTCCCGGAGTCTCCGGTGTAAGCCGGAGTCTCCGGTCACTCTGACCGGAGTCTCCGGTGTGAAGTTGGCTGCAACGGCTCTTTTTCTGGGAGGGGTATAAATACCCCTCCACCTTCCTCCAGCCAACCAGCTCTGCCCAACACGATTTGCTTTCTCTCTCCTCCATTGTTGCAAGCTCATATCTTCAATATCTCCCAATCCCTCCACCCAAACTCTTTGATCTTTGGAGGATTGAAGGAGAAGACCTAGATCTACATTTCCACCAATCCATCTCTCCTCTAAGTGAGGGGAACCTAGTAGATCTTGGTCTTGGAGTTCTTGATGTTTCTCCTATGTTGTTCTTCCTCTCTTCTCCCCCCATAAGCATTAGTTGCTTGTGGTGGGATTCGAGAGTGAAGGATTTGAGCCTTGTGCTCTTGCCATTGCATTGTGTTGCATCGGTTTGTGCTCTCCACGAGGTTTCGTGGAAGTTGAAAGCTTGTGAACTTGTTACTCTTGGGTCTTTGGACCCTAGACGCCCGTGTGGTGGTTGAGACCCTTGTGTGGTCACTTGTAGCTGTTCGGGAGCCCCCAATCCCGTTGTGGGTTGTGCCCCGGATCGCTGTTGAAAGGCTCCGGATTTCCGCCTCGAAGGATTCCGATAGTGGAAGGTGAACCAAACCTTTGTGGTGCGGTTCATCGGAGAATAGGGTGAGCCTTTGTGGCGTTGAGATCGACCTTTGTGGTGCCTCACACCTCTCCAACGAGACGTACTCCCCTAAGAATGAGGAACTCGGGAATACATCATCGTCTTCGCGTGCCTCGGTTATTTCTATACCCGAGCTTTTTACTTATGCACTTTACATTGTGATAGCCTTCGTGCTTGAAGTATTCTATTGCTATCACCTTGTTGCTTGTCTTGCTTAGCATAAGTTGTTGGTGCACATAGGTGAGCCTTATTTATTTAGATTGTTGGCTTGTTAATTTAAACACCTAGTTTTATTCCGCAATTAGCAAGCCTAAACTATAAAAGTTTTAAATCGCCTATTCACCCCCCCTCTAGGCGACATCCTTGTCCTTTCAATTACCACATCTATGTTATGACGACGGAGGTAATATTTTAGAAGGGTCCGGTGCCCCCGCACCCTAAACCCTCTAATGTTCCAAATCAGGATCCGCATTAGGACACCATTCCTTTAGCCCGTGCTTGGCGGGTTAGCGGGCGCCTCCCCATGGGCGCCGCAGATTTTGCCACACGTCTCCGCACCTTCTTTGTTGATGCTCCACTCACCCGCCCTGGGGAAGTGAAGATTGAAGCCTGGGCCAGCCCTCCGGCCTCAGGTCGAGCCGAATCACCTTGCGGAACATCAGACGGTACAGCCTCCCCTTGAGACTGAACCGCTTTCTCCGCTGCCTCCGCCTTCTCCTTTTCAGCCGCTTCTTGTGCAATTTTTGCTACAGTTAATGCCAACTCTGCTTGTGCCAGTTCTCTTGCTTGAATGAGAGACACCATCTCTGCTGCGGTTCCCCCCTTAGGATCAAACAGCACACAACTATCCCGAGCTACTTCTAACAAAGACTCCACCGGCACATTTTGAAGAATAGCAAATTTATTAACTGTAAAAATACCTGGATTGTTCTTCTCTGCAGTACGCCGCATGGCCCTATCGAGAACTGGGCTCTCGGTCTCTCCTTTGCCCCGCGAGCTCTTCTTCTTGGTTTCCACCAGAATGGCCCTGGAGCGCGGACCTCGGACCACCGGAGCTGAGAAAGCGCACACGGACTAACCCAGCTCCCCTTCCGCCGCTCCCCCCTGAGACAGAGAAACGTTCTGGCCAGATTCATCAGAGAAATCCAGAGCGCCTCGCCCTGCCACTTCCCTGACTCTGGATGGGCGATCAAAGTTGCTCTTGCTCCTCTTCTCCTTCTCGCGGTTCATGGCAAATTCTGCCGCTTTCTCTGGGGTGATGAAGATTTGAGGCACCACACCCACACGCTCCGCAGAAGACACGTCCACAAAAGCAGCCGGGGACAAGGGAGCTTGGTCAGAAGCCATGAGGGCCGAGGTCAGCCCCAATTGCTTGGAGAGCAAAGAAGGAGAGCCGGGAGGCATCACCTGCTGCCCTAACAGCGAGTCATGCGGCTCCCCCAAGCCCGCGGACTGAGCGTCGCTCGCATGCTGAGTACCTCCAGAGCCCTGCTCCTTGCTAGCAGATGTTGATTTCCCAATGTCTGACTTGGATTTCTTCCAGCAGCGGTCATCTCTCTCTTCGCCATCCGAGTCCAGCCCAAAGTCATCGTCCTCCTCCTTCTCACGATCATCATTGCGTCTGTTGGAAGGTGGTGGGGGTGGAAGCGGCCCATTCGCATCCGCCCATGCCGAGATAATCTCCAACTTGATCTTGTAGCCCTTCAAATTGACAAACAGCATGATGAACGGCTTCAGCTGCACCGGCTTGCGGCACCCAAACCGCATACGGACAGGAGCACCTTTATTAGCCAGCGAGATCTCATCCACCGAGAGTGGGCGACCCACCTCCAGCGTACTGCCCATTAGAACACGAGTCTCCCGCAGTGGTTTAGGCACCCCATGCAGCAACACCACCACCTCTTCTAGGGTTTCCTCAGGGACCGGTTCCAGCTTAAGTTCACTCACCACAGCCTTGCATTCGGAGGACGGCAATGTGAGGCCGCGCCCGCGAGTTGCCATGCGCAAGCTTTCCTTAGAAGGGAAAACCAGCGAGTACCTCTTGACCCCAATCTGCACGACCTTCCAGTCCCATTTCTCATTCACTAGATCCTTGAATTCTTCCTCAACCATCAGCGCAGACAGGTCCGAGTCCAGCACCACCATAGCTACATTTGACGAGTTCTCCTCCGGCTCCTCCTCGGGCGCTTCGATGAAGAAGAAGCCTTGACCTTCTGTCAACCCCGCCCAGGTCGGCTCGGGCGTCTTGTGAGGACAGAGGGCAGTTGGATGCCCCTTGACCTTGCATCTGATACAGTACGCCTCCCCTGTGCATGCCGCCTGCATATGGCCTGGCTCACTGCAGTTATAGCAAGTCACTTGCGAGTTCTCCGTCACCGACGCTCCTCCCCCCTTCGGCACGGACTGAGCAGCGCCCAGGCCCGACCCCACAGGCCTGGGTCTCTTGTGGCCGGTCTCGCACGGAGGGACCCTCCCCCGCGGCAAGTAACGCGGCGGCGAGCGATGCCTTTCTCCTTGAGCTCTGAACTGCCTATCCCCGGGCTCCTTGCGCAGCTGCGCTGAATCGCTGCAGCCAGAGGTGCTCCTCCCTCTCCCGCTCCAGCCTCTCCTTCTCCAGCCGCTCTGACCTCTCCCGCTCCAGCCGCTCCCGCTCCAGACGACTGCGCAAGTCCACCTCGTGGCTGCGACCCCTGCCACCGCCACCACGACCACCCACGTCACCGTCATCGAAGCTTCGCCTTCCGCGGTTCCCGTCCCCACGCCAGTCCCGATCCATGGCAACCAACCGCGGAGTCTTGACGCCTGAGAGCAGCGGCGGCGCAAGGATTATTTTGGCTCACGCACTGTTTCGCTTGACGTATCTGATGGTGGCTGGAAACCCTAACTCCCGATCTAGGGTTCCCTTTGGGAGCCAGCGCCAGTTATATAGGAGTATGTCCTCCGCGCGATGCCTAGATGGGCCCGAGATCAGCCCAACATCTGGCCCAAACTCCGCAGCCGTGGGATCCCCCTCGGAACCCACGTGGCGAACAACGGACACCTGCGCACAAGCAGCCCCCTTGATGGGCTGGCCACCTTCCTGCTGATGGGCCGACCCCGCCCAGACCGGCCCACAGGCCCAAGGCCCCAGATCGTCGTCTCCACGCGGCGCAGACGGAAGCCCTAATCCCAGCGCCGCCGCCTCTGGCCCTTCCAGATCCGCCGCCGGCGCCGCCCTCCCTGGCGACAACGGCACCGACAGGGTCCTACCAGGATGGAGACCATCTGCACAGACCGCGCCAGCTGGCCTCCGCTCCCCGCGAGCGAAGGAAGCGGCGGAAACTCCTCGGCTCCAGGAACCCCTGCCTTCGCCATTGCCGTCGACGAGCAGCTCTCCAGCACCATGGCGCCCTCGCCAACGGTGCATACCTGAGCGACCCCCATGGCCGGGCTCAGGAAGTCGCCAAGCGTCACCACCCTTGCTGCGGGCACCCTGCCCAGCCTAGAGTCATCCTCCTCCTCCGAGCTCGCAGCCTCCTCCCCGAACACCGGCCAGTGGCATCCCACCACCGCCTCTTCCGCGCTGGGCCGGCGCCCCTTGCGCCGGCGAGCGAGGCCCTCTCTGCGGCGCAGCGCACTGGCCAGGGCGGCCCCGTCGCCACCCCAATCGCCTGGCTCCACGTGCGGCTTCAGACACATCTTCCCGTCGCCACCTCTCCTTTTTTAAACAAAAAACCCCAATATGGAAGATCGCCGGCTATTTTAAACTATGCTTAACGATCTTGGCAACTGGCATTGCTTGCTGCCGGCGACATTCTGAACAAAATTAGCAGCTCACAATCCAGCTAGTCAGCTACATTATTCCAGCGGTGACGACGCCCCTGACGGCTTATGCAGTATGCACTTTCAGAAACGAAACTCAGAAGTCAGAACGAGGTAATGTACAGTCTGATAGTACTAGGATCCAAGTCTTAAACTACAATTTTTTTATGGCTGCCAACACAGGCTTCAGAGCTACGACACACTGACTGAATATTCTTCCTTCCACATATAACTAAACTTAAAAGGCCAAATGTTAGAACACATAGGTCCCATGTTATATTATCTTTGATAGCTGTTGCATCTCATATGTTTGTCTAGATATTAAAGGTAGCCCTCGGTTCCTTCGCCTGCGTACATGTCCGTGTGCAAGGACTCATCCACTCGCTTCTAGAATTCATTCCTAATTTGGATCCTTCCTAAGGAATTACTCTCAAGTTGTGCAGTCAAGTTCCCACAGTTTCTAGAAGAGTGAAACGCACCGGAGGTCATGAAGTTGCGCAGAAAGGAAGTATTGGTCACCAAGTTGCGAAACGTCAATTCTTGATCACAAAGTTGTGGATTTGCCAAACTTTGGTCATTCCGTCACGGCGAGCGTTAAGTCGATGACGTGGCAGTCTATTTTTTTTACAAAAGACCCCTTGAACTTTTGTTTCTTCTGATTGTTAGGTCCTTTTCAAAAAAAATTTGCCAAGAAGAACCAGGAACAGAGTGGCTGCGTGAGTGAGTGACGAGCTCGCCACCACCACCTTCGATTTGACTCCGCAAGCACGAGGTCTCCTCCTCGCTTAGATTACTATTACCAGTAGTAAATCGGCCGATCCACGTCTCCCGGATCGGGGTCGTCTTGCGTGCACGCCGCCCCTGATTTGTTTTCCTACATTTTTCTGGGGTCAAGATTCTTTGTTCTTACTACTACTGTACTACTATGGTTAGTAGCAGTGCCGTTGGTGCCAGTCCAAGCATTTCCCCTAATTTAATCTGGACGCTCCCCTTACGATCGGTGGTTAAGCCTTCCCCAATCTTGAGCCATGTATGGCCCCTGCTTAAATCCGGCGAGTTTACGTCTCAGATGCGCTCAAATCCACGAATTTTCTTCGTAGGTGCCGTGTCCTCTTCGGCCGTAGATCGAGCTGGAAAATTCGTCGCCGGCCGGTGAGATAGGCCTCTCGCCCGCCCGCGCCTGCGTAGATCGAGCCGCCAAATAATTCAATACTGCTGCGTCTGGAGGCCTACGACGTCTCCTACACCACCAAGGTCAAGGACTTCAAGGACCTGCTCGCCGCCGCCCGGGGCACGCGCGCCGCCGAGTGCCGGCCGGTGCAGAACCTGCTCTTCGCCGAGTGCCGCCTCGCCATCAACGACCTGCCCAACGAGCTCTACGACGTGCCCTGGGACGTGGTCCTCATCGACGGGCCCTCCGGGTGGAACCCCAACTCCCCCGGCCGGATGCCCTCCATCTAAACCACCGCCGTGCTCGCACGCTCCGGGGCCACGGCGGCCAAGGGCCCCACCGAGGTGCTGGTGCACGACTACAACTTCGAGCTGGAGCAGGTGCTCAGCAAGGAGTTCCTCTGCGACGAGAACCACGTCGCGAGGCGCGGCACGCCCTCGCTCGGCCACTTCGTCATTCACCCGAGCAAAGCCGGCGACGAGTTCTGCTCCGACCAAGACAGCGGCGGCCAAGCAGCTTCCGCGGAGAAGACGCGCAAGTAATCTAATCCTGTCGAGAAACCATTCGATTAGCATCCTCCTCTTCTCCGGCTAATTCTTTCCGCTCTCGATCTTGATCTTCCTTGCCCTGTTATTATTTCGAGAGTCAACTGGACGACGAAATGAGAAGCTAACTTGTTCCAGAGTGTTTTCTGCAAAAACGAGCAGCAGCTCACGGTGCCACGTCAGCGAGTTCACGGCACTGCTGACGGAATGACCAAAGTTTGGCATTTCCACAACTTGGTGACCCATAATTGAGGTTTCGCAACTTGGTGACCAATCCTTCCTTTTCGCGCAACTTCATGACCTCCGGTGCGATATGTACACTGAAGCCGGCCAAGAGTACTAGTTGTACTTGTAAGTTACTGGTAACTAAGGTTGTCACTTACGGGCAGTCAAAATTAAACATCTCTGTCGATCGCGCGCGGCTCCGAGCCATAGGTCCAACCTTTGCTACGCCTTTTGTCGTCCTCGTGGCTGTAACTATTTTTCTACTGGGATATGCCGAGAAACCATGCCGCTTTGTTGTCGGGTGAGCACACACCGAGAAGGGGATTAAGATTTTCTTGCTCTAGTGTAGGTCGTGTAGTCCAGCCAATCACAAAGAGGGGAGTCCGTACACGTACTGCATTCATCGATCCTTGTTCACCACGGGCTTGATAGGGTCTCTTCAGCTCTTTTTTTTTTTTGAAAGGGAGTTCGTGTACAAGATTCAAGCCAAAGAAGAACACGCACGCACGAACACAGGCGAAGAACTCGCCGAACACGACGAACACGGCACCACCACGCACACCTCGCCGACGACCTCGACCAACCTTGTTGAGATGCCGCAGAAACCATCCGACGCAAGCCCCGGAATCTTGACGCTGAAGGAGTATCGGCTTCGAGTCGCCGCCAGACCGCCATCACCGCCTCGCACCGGAGACGAAGACAGGGCCGCCACCCATCTTCCACACAGCCCACCGAGACCGCCGAGGAAGGAGAAGAACCCACCTGCAAACTCCCAGAGAGATTAAGCAAAAGCACCTCCCCGCACGTCGGCGGGGAAAGCAAGACCCCAAGAACAAGAGCCGCCACCGCCACCACGGACGCCGGCTCGGGGAAAGCACGCCGCAACTCCGGAGAGCAGCGGACATGCCAGAGGTGGCAGATCTGCCCATGGCCTCCACCGGAGCACCGAGGGAAGAGGAGGGGACCGCCGCCTCCAAAAAGCTTCACCGGCCGCGCCCGCCTCCATAGCGCCACCGGCAAGCCACCCATGCACACCTAAACTATTTACACGGCGGGATCCGTCGATCCCCCGTCCTCCCGCCGCCGGAGCGGCCGCGGAGGGCGAGGAATCGGGCGGATCGCCGCCGGCGAGCTGGTGCGCACGGGTTCGCCCAAAAATCGCCTGTTCACTGTTAGGTGGGGAACGAGGGGAGAGGTCGAGAGTGTTCTGCTTTTAACTTCTCTTCAGCTCTTCTGTGTACACATGATCGATGTATCTCATGGTCCTGTGATTGTAATGTTTGTGGATAATATAATGTACTTATGATTTTCACTTGACGCCGCTTGTGATGTACTCTACTACGTACGTTAGTACGTATGACTAAGATGTGCTCTACTCCTAGTCCTAGGGGGAGAATACTGGAGTACATTGTAGCATTGAAGTACACAACAAATATAAAAGATATTTTAAAGTTCTGAGTCTCTTTTTGATTTTCCAGCATAGTTAATTGTGATGTACTCTACTACGTACGTTAGTACGTATGACTAAGATGTGCTCTACTCCTAGTCCTAGGGGGAGAATACTGGAGTACATTGTAGCATTGAAGTACACAACAAAGATAAAAGATATTTTAAAGTTCTGAGTCTCTTTTTGATTTCCCAGCATAGTTAACAAAATAATTTTGCACGAGAAGGAGACTTATCGTGACGTGTTGGTGACATGTGTGGTATGCACATTAGGCAACTTAAACCTTGAGCCAAAAAAAAGTTTATGTTAACTCAAATATTCTCTAGTTTTTGCGTGCTATTTCGTATCTCTGCCGATTCAAGTGAATGCCAAAAAAGTTTCTCTTGGCCTTTGCATAGTCATGCACACACATGGCCTTGAATGCTACTTCATGACAACAAGGCTGCTCTGGTGAACCGTCACAGTTGTGCTTAAGGGCGGAGGCCCGATCTAACTTACCAAGGCCTCGTCAACAAGGGAAAGGCAGGACAAGATCGAAACTAGGGAAGCCATCACCTAGGATCTGCGTATAACAATGTACATTGCACCACAAAAGCGAACCCCATATGTAGAGGACAAACACCAAGCCGGCCTCTCGTTGGCAAATTCGGGGAAGAAGTCATCTCCCATTGCCACATGAGATGACTCCACGTTCTAAATAGATAGTGGATCCAAGCAGGGCCGGGCCGGCAAAATCCGGGGCCCTGTGCGAAAATCTAAAACGAGGCCCTATCTCACACAAAAATTTAAACTAATAAATAATTCTAATATATATGACAGAATATTTTACGTAACAATTTAATACATTAAGAATCATACCTATATAACTCAAAGTTGTATAACGTTTATTTGAACATCATTATTCTTTTTGTATTATTTGAAATGAAATCTTCAATCATATCCTCATAATCAATCTTCTCCAACATTTCGCCCTAAAGCGCGATTGTGGCCAAATCGTTGAGTCTTTCTTGTGTCATTGTAGTACGCATATATAATTTCAATAGCTTCAACTTAGAAAAGATTCGCTCTGCCAATGCAACCGTCACGGGAATAGTCGATAAAACTCTATATGCAATACTTGCATTGGGAAAACAATCATGCCGCTTTATAAACTTCAAAAGTTCAACAGGCCTAACATTTTCTTTTGGCATGAATTTTTGAACAAACTTCAACTCAGCAAATAGATCATTGGCATCAATATCAGATTATTCATCCTTTTTAAGGGCAGCCTCAAGATGATCACAAGAAGACTTCCGACTATCATAATCTAATGTGCACAATGTTTCTTTTCTCTTGTGTTTCTGTGAACCGGACTGATGTTCCCATGTCAAATCTGAATAATTTAAAAACAATATGAATAAATAAAATTAAAGTGTGGATGCGCTCTGAAATTAGAAGTGCGATACAAAATATTAACCAGACTATACCTTTTTTTTGTGATCAGCCAATAAGGCGATGAAAATTGAAGAGGAACTGTCGCCAAAAGACCACCGCGGTGCCACCCACTCGCCCGGCGCAGCGTCGCTGTACCGCTGTGGATGGGATTGCGATGGGCCGATCGATCGAATCGACCGACGTGTCCGTGTTCGACAGTCCGTCTTGGTCGCTGGCTTCATGCGATGCTTCGCTGGCTTCGTGCGATGCGTTTTGAGCAGAGGAGATCGATCGATCGATCCATCCATCCCATAGATGGATATCGTTTCGTATTCGCTGAACAGCCGCATAGTAGCCCAAGTGAGAAGGAGGCCCAGCACCGAGTGGCACGGATCTGGGCGAACCCAATGCGCAGGATAAAGGATAAAGGCCCAGCAGCGAGCCCAATGATTAAAACCCAATTTTTTTCCTGATATATACATATACGTACATAAAAATCTGGGGCCCCCCAAATCTGTGGGCCCTGTGCCGGCGGCACAGTTGGCACCACAGTGGGTCCGGGCCTGGATCCAAGGAGGGAACAAAGAGGTCATCACATCGTCACATCCTAACTGAGGGAATCAAACCTAGGGTTATCCCTAGCCTGGGGAGGGAAGATACACATATCATGAACCAGATGATGCCTCTATGGAGGTAATGACTAACAGCACCCACATGGATCGCCATCATCATCTCTAATAGTAGCCGCATGTGGTTTTTCCCTAGCCCCTCACACTGGTCAGTAAGCGGCCTTCTACGTGCAATTTCAATGCATGAGTCTAAAATTTCTAAAATGGATAATCTAGACGATTTTGTACTACATGGGTAATTAGTGTCAGAAATGCATAACTAAAGGGTACAAAAGTAGAATTCACCATAGAAAAAGTTAACTTACTCTCTAACAACAAATGAAAAAATTGTGTAATGGTCCATCCTTGCCCGACCTAGCTAAAACCATAGGTACCACTTGTCATTTGCCACCTCCCATCTTCTCTATCATAGAGGTGCCTAAGTAGAGACACCCATTGGTCGTACGAAATGGACTAGGTTGGAATGCCAACCACGCACGCACTATTTATCGCTTAACGGCTCGCTCAAAACGATAGCTCCTGTGGGCCGGCCCTCTTCGTTTCCTTCATTTAATTTTCCTTTTTTTCTAGTGTTTCTTTTTCCTTTTTATCTTCTTGTAGCATTTTATTTTCTATTTTCTATGTCCTCTTCTTTTAATTTTTTCTGTTTTCTTTCATTTTTTATCTTTAAAAAATTGAATTCCTGAACATTTTTTCAAAGAAAAAGTGAAAATGTTCATATTTGAATGTTCTTTCTTGAAAATGGTTCAGATTTTTAAAAAATGTTATATTTTTTTAAAAATGTTTATTTTTTGAAAATGGTTCAGATTTTAAAAAATATTCAGATTTCGATAATGTTCGGGTTTAATAAATTTCAGATTAAGAATAAAACATATTTGACATATTTAAGGGCTAAAAAAGAACCCACCTGTTTTCGAATAAAAAACAGAAAAGATAAACAGATTAAATTAAACTGAAAAACGGAAAAGAAACAAAGGAAAAAGAAACGAAGCTGTACTGACCTGTTACTGGGTCGCAGCCAGCCGATGCCAAAGGGATGCGGGCGAGCGCACCATCTGGCTTGCTACAAGTGAGACTTAGGAGTTAGGAGCTTACAGGCCCAACAGCTCATGGCTTGTTTACGGAAAAAATTATGGGAGACCGTCAAAGTGGTCACACAAAATGCCGCGTGACCAAGTGAAACTCCGCAGTCAATGGTCCCTTCTATGGCCGAGCCGAGGAGCCATCTGCCTTTTAAAATTGTGCCATGAGCCATGGTGCAAAGAAGAAACCCATCTTCCCTAAAAAAAAAAAACCCATCTTCCTCGGTGAAGCTGTGGCCTGTCGGTGGTGAGCAGGTTTTCGCGAACAGTGAGCACAGAAGCGATCCGAGCGAAGAGCCTCTGCTATTCGATCCGGCAACGACGAGGCCAGTCACCAACACCGATCCACGACCGATGATTCACCTTTATCGCCGTACCATGCCTTGTCCGTCGCGAGGTGTACGTCCAACCTGCCGCTCGCTCGCCTCCATCGGTGCACGTTCGGCTACCGGCATGGATAGCGGAGGCACATGCGGCCGCCTCGTCGGGCGCGCCGGCTGCCTGCCGCACGTGCGACCGTGTGACAGTGTGTGTGACTGACCTAATTCACAACTAGCCAGCTCCCTCCATGATGCTGCACGCACGCATGCTAGCTACCTCTCGATCGAATATCTCGATGGCAGCGGCGGCCGGCACCGGCAGCCATGGAGGTAGCTCGTTCTTTCGGATGGGACGCGCACGTGAACGCATGCAATACGCCGGTGGATCCCCGGCCACGCCGGCATGTGCACGCGCGACCCCGGACCACTGCAGCTCCGTCCATTGCGTACGACTGACGGGCACGGGGGCGTGAGATGATTGGTTCGCCGGAGCTAGCATCGATCGATCGCCTGCAAGTCCATGAACGGGAGCATCAGATCGAACGGGTTGCAGGCAGGTCGAGCTAGAGTAAGCTAGATGCCTGCCAAGAGTCAAATCAGTAGTAATTGCGTGTTTATGGACGCACGATCGAGTAAGCTAGCCCTGCATTATTTAACTTCTCCATTTCGAATTTTTTATATTTAACTATCTGATCTAAATGCGGCTAGTATGTATGACTAATCTTCCCCCACATGGGTTATGCTATTCGATCTTACGAAAGAGCACACATATATGAGTATCGGTTAATTATTGACCATATATTCTGCTAGCTGAGAATCAAGCAAGGATCTATCGCCGTCCGTATATACGAAACCACTACTTTTTAGGACTGGTAAATAAAATCAAACGCCCCACATTTGGGGCCATGTACATAAACTAACATCAGGGAAATCTACCTGGATATGACGACTGAGGTGGATCGAAGGAAGAGATAGATTTGACACGACAATTTAACCATTTGATTAAGCCAGAGTGGATTATTGAGTTGAAAAGGGGTGACAAATCAGTCATTATCAATCACAAGGGGTGTATACGTATATGTGCACAAGGAGTAAATGGTACTAGCGGTCACACAACTCGTCACCCATGTACACTTTAAGTCACACATCTGGAAAACCAGTTTTTTTGGTCACACAACTGAACATTTGGGTGCACTTTGGTCAAAAACCGGACACGTCATCCGGTTTTGGATGGAGACTTCCGGTTTTGGATATTTGGAGGGCTGTTTTGCAAAAATCGCTGCGTGGGTGCGCCATGAAGGTGTTCGACGAAATGTCGCCGCGCCGCCGTCACCATGAACCACCGAGCAGGGGCGGTCGGGTGCGAGCAGGGGCACGGCGGCGGCGCCCACCGGCGCTCGGGTGCTCGGGCGCCACCAGGGGCGCGGCGGCGGCGCCCGGTCGGCGAGCAGTGACGCGAGTTCTTGGCGCGGCGGCGGCGCCCGACCGGCAGGGGCGCGAACTGGAACGCGAGCTCGGGCCGCGGCGGCGGCGCCCGACGGGCAGGGGCGCGAGCTCGGGCCGCGGCGGTGGCGCCTGGCCGGTAGGGGCGCGAGCAGGGGCCGGCGCTCCTGGGGCACGGCGGCGGCGCCCGGCCGGCAGGGGCCCGAGCTCGGGCCGCGGCGGTGGCGCGAGGCCGGCAGGGGCGCGAGCAGGGGCCGGCAAGGGCGCGAGCAGGGGCCGCGACGGTGGCGCCCGGACGGCAGGGGCGCGAGCAGGGGCCGGCAGGGGCGCGACCACGGGCCGCGGCGGTGGCGCCTTACCTGCAGGGGCGCGAGCAGGGGGCGGCGGCGCCCGGGCGTCACTCGGGAGCTCCTGGGCGTGCTCCTGACACCACGGTCCTGCGCGGCATTTCGTCGAACACCTGCATGGCGCGGCATTTTTGCAGAACAGCCCTCCTAATATCCAAAACCGGAAGTCTCCATCCAAAACCGGATGACGTGTCCGGATTTTTACCAAAGTGCGCCCAAATGTTCAGTTGTGTGACCAAAAAGTCTGGTTTTCCAGATGTATGACTTAAGGATGTGTTCGGTTTTGGAATGCATTGGAATGGAACGGAGCGGTTCCATTCCAGCGGTTCCATTCCACTAAAATGGAATGTCACGGTTCCGTTCCATTCCTGTGTTCGTTTACAAAATATCTGATGGAATGGAATGGTTTGCCTAATTTAGGATTAACAATTAAATTAACACTAATTTAGAATTAACAATTAAATTAGCACTAATCTAGGAATTAAATTTACTATTAGATTGCAGATGGCCGGCTTGCCCCACGCTCCTGCTGGCCGGAGAACGCCGCCGCCGTCTCCTAGAGGCCGCCGCTGCGGCCACTCGACGGGGAGGGCGCCGCCGCTCTTCACCAGGAGGCCGCCCGTCGCCTGGAGGCCGTCGGTCGTGGGAGACCTCGCGCCGCCGCTGTCGGTGACCTCGGAGGAGCGGCCGGACGGCGGCGAACTCGGAGGAGGGAGGGCGGCGTCCTCAGATGAGCGGCGGGCCGGCGGCGACCTTGGAGGAGGGCGGCGACCTCACAGGAGTGGCGAGCCGGCGGCGACCTCAGATGAGCGGCGGGCCGGCGGCGACCTTGGAGGAGGGCCGCGACCTCGGAGGAGTGGCGAGCCGGCGGCGACCTCGGAGGAGCGGCTGGCCGGCGGCGGAGGAAGTGAGGCGGACGACCTCGAGGAGCGGCAGGCTGGTGTGACGGTGAAGGAAAATGACAGGAGAGAGAGAGGCTGAGGGAGAGTCTAATTTTTGCATTAGCGACCCGTTCCACCTCGCCCGGCCGATTCGGCCGGACGGGTGTATTCTGAATCTTGGTCGAATATTCGCTTTTGGGGAACGACCTGGTTCCGTTCCACGGCGCAACCGAACGCAGGAATCCTCCATCGGAATGAAACGGTGCCATTCCGTTCCACATGATTCTCAAACCGAAAACATCCTAAGTGTACATGGGTGACGAGTTGTGTGACCGCCAGTGCCATTTACTCTGTGCACAAGCAACTCTTGGTCGGTTAATACTTTTCTCTCACCCTTAAAAATACTCCTGCATAGGCTGTCTCCTTTAGTTAGGTCAACACCCTTTCTTGCAATAAGAGCTCCTATCATCCTCCCATTTGCACCCCAATTGCCGTCTCATGTCGTCACTTTACATATTCAGGGTCCATATGCGCTGCTGATGCATACAATATTGGCCCTAACAGGTGTAGTGCTTATCTTTAATGACCATTTTGTTAAAGGTTTCCATCCTGGCAAAGATGCCGTTGAGCCCTAAAATATTAGCGTGAGGTAATCGCTCATTGGCTCGTGATAATAGTGGCTAGCAAGCTTCAAGTGGCGACATGATTAGGTGAGGCGCCTCCCAGCAAAATAAGTCTATGCGGAATCTTGGTATTTCTCCCTTTCTCTTTTATTTTGGGTTGTCTAGATAAACTATACCGTGTGTTGTGTGCATGTGATTTCTCTCCCTCGCTCTCTCTCTTATTGTGGTCACTCAGCTGGGTTGTTAAGCATGTTGATTCTTGAGACGCTATGTCGTGAGTAAAATTGCAAAATCCACAATAATTGTAGTGAAGTTGTCAAAGACTAACCATAGTGCACGAAAGTGGTGTTGTTTTTGCTAAAGCGGTTGATAACTTTGCCCTAGTTGTGGTCGTTTTTTTGGCAACAACTCCCGTGTCGACACTTCTGCCTCGATCTACAATTAGTCTGTCGATCAGTATAATTTATGTTTCCTCTTTAAGAATCAGATAGGAAAATATGAATGGTGTGATATTCAATTCAACTCTGAAAAGTCCTATAACAAAGTTAATTGATATTTTCTTCAACAATTACAGAGAATGAAAGGCTTTTTCCAAAACTTGGTGCACATGTATTCAAAGTTTGGTGCATGGAGGTACTGTTGCAATAAAAGCCAACAGTGAATTTTTTCCTTAATTAAAACAAAGGAAAGACTCCATCGAGGTGACCCACTATCACCGATGTCATTTAACATTGTGATTGATATGTTGGCCATCATAATATAACGTGCGGAAAACTCGGCTCATATTGTGAGAGTGGTGTCACATCTAGTAGACGGTGGGGTATCTATCCCCCAATACACCGATGATATGATCCTCTTTATGGAGCATGAGTTCGAAAAGGCTTTGACCCTTACATTTATCTTATCAACGTTCAAGCAATTGACGAGTCTAAAACTTAATTTCCATTAAGAGTGAGATGCTTTGTTTCAGAGAAGCTGAGAAATGTGTGGCTCAGTATGCCGATATGTTCGTTTGTGAGCATGGAAAACTACCCATTATATATTTGGGAATATCTATTCATTATCGGAGACTCTCGAATGTGGGAAAAAGTTGAGCAACGACCGGAGAAACGCCTAAGTAGCTAGAAATAATTATTTTTTTGAGAGGAGTTCGTTTAGCCCCCGTTAATTTAGTACTTAGCAATATGGTGTTACATATTCTATCATTCTTTTTGTGTCAAAAAGTATATATGCTATAGTTCTTCCATGTTCCGAAAAGAGTACTCCAAAGGTTGGACTACTTCAGCTCTCGTGGTGTTACCACGGCAAATCCCATGGTTAGGTCACCTAGGGTTTCGTAAGGGGGAGAGAGATGGTAGCGCTGGTAGTTCCGTCGGCTGACAAATAAGGATTTACCTAGGTTCAGTCCCCCGGAGGGTAATACCCTACTTCATGCTGGTCTGGTATTGATCTTGAGGTGTACAAAGGTGTTACAATGGCGATCCCGACGAGAGATGCGATCTCTCTAGGGTTCGGTGTCTGGATGGAAACGTGCCCTAGATCGGTGGGCCTACTAGCCTTTATATAGTAGGCTGGATCTCGGGAGTTCGCATCCAATTAGGTTTACAGGTAAGGAAAGTCTAAACCGCATTCGGCTGCGCCTGCCTTGAGGCGCAATGTTTGTCCATGGGCCTCCTTCTTGGGCCGTCCTTGTGGGTTGTAAGTGGGCCACCCGGTGGGCCGCAGCTTGATCGTGCACCAGGTATACTCATGATGGGGCATCCGAAGGGTACACCCACATCAAGCTCTTAGTTCTTTTGGCATGGAGATAGTTAGAAAAATACAGAGGCTAAATGTAATGTCGTCGGTTGTCCAAAAGACCAGAGGCCTCGCGATTCAAAATCTTGAGGCTAAAAATACCGCACACCTTAGTATATGGCCATTTAAACTTGTTACGAAGGATGGGGTGTGGCAAACTATCCTGAGAAGAAAATATGTAGGATCAAGTCTATCTGCCATTTTGGCTTGGAAATGCCCGGCCCTCTTCAGGACCAGTATCCGGCTTTGTAAAATGTTGCATGTAATAAAAACGATACCATCGCAAAGGTATTGAGCACAACACCTCCTAGAGTGACATTTAGACATGATCCATCGGTGCGCGATCTTATGACATGGAATGCTCTTAAGGGTGATTGACTTTAGTCATACTGCCACAAGTACACGAAAAACTCCGCTGGAATCTACATGAAGACGGCAAGTTTTCGGTAGACTCCATGTACAAGTCACAAGTTCATTCTAAAGTGCCATAATCAACAATAAGCACAACACACTTATTTTGGGTTACAACTCTTGAGATTATTCTAAGTTTAAATTTAATAAAAATTGTACACAAGGATATATAAATTAGCTACGGGCTGTGTTAGTAAAAATGATTAATAAGAGAAAGGCTGAGATATATCAATAAATTATCTTACAAGGTTTAAATTAATAATGCTGAGATTAACCAAGTGTAGATATTAGAATAGTTATACTTGTTTCACAAATAAAACCAGAACATACATATATACTACCCAATATTTTGCCAACAATTCGGTTAGAGTCAAAAGAAGATATCAAGAAGGAAATCATGCCAACTTTTAGCCCCACTAAGGAAAAGGGCATGTACATGTTCTTCACTCACTTACATTGCAAAGTTGCACTCATACCCTGTGCAGTAATAGTGCCTAAAATGGATAGTACAGTGACTATATAGATTGATGTAACAAATGATGTTGATGTTTGCCGCTGCGACATGTACTTACCAGGTTCTTATTTTACTCAGTCGTAACCTACAAAACGAACTTTCTGTGTTCATCTTCATTTTAAAATGTTGTAAACAGTACATGGTGTTTAATAATAGCCAACTTCCATGTTTGCTTTGTACTCAGATACTGTAATAGTTTATTTGTTTATATATTTCTTGTTCACATAGTGCAAAGAAAA
This sequence comes from Poa pratensis, assembly GCA_947311845.1. NCBI lineage: Eukaryota > Viridiplantae > Streptophyta > Magnoliopsida > Poales > Poaceae > Poa > Poa pratensis. Next base: position 90,105,320 of record CAMZMU010000128.1, read on the forward strand.
CAAGCTATGTGCTCGTGTACTCATCATATAATATCACCATGACATATAATATTGAGTTCTTAAAGTACAACATAAGGCTGTAACTGTAAACGTTGTTAATTAGATTCTGAGGTAACCTTTCATATATCTTAATTAACATTATCTGTAGAGACTTTACAGCAGTAGTAATCTAATGTTTGACTTGATTTGGAGCTATACTATGTTGTGTTTAGAAATTGTAACACATGGTGCTAGCTGCTAATTCGAGGAATGCATGTTCATCTAATTGTGATTACTTGTAAAAGAAACTAAAGCAAGTATCGGAAAAACCAGCAGGAAGATAAACTAGAACTAGAAGTTACTTTAAGTACCAACATGCGAGTTAGTGTACGATTATCTATTGTGTTAAAGTTACAACTTTCTTGGTGAGACTACATTAAGTAATAGCCTCATCATTGAGTGATTGAACATCAGAATCTTCCAATCCATCTGGGATTCACATATATGTATATATACTCGCTCCTTCTGCAGTATATAGTAATTAATCGAGAGGGAAAGGTCGTACGTACATCATAAAATTAAGATGGCCAACACGACACATATTTTTCAGCCAAATCTCTATATAAATATCAACGGATGTGCATGCATGTCCCCTGATGCTTGCCTTATCAATATTAGACTAGGTTGACTCATACAATTCCATCAATAATTTCTAGATAACTAAAATTACACGACCCAGTTGCAACAAAACAAATCAATTTCATACTAGTGCAGAAAACCTTATCTGCAAACTGCCTATCTGAGATAGGTCTGAGCAAATATCACTGAGATTTCAAAACACCTTCGCCATAACTGCTCCATCTCAACGTCAAATAGGGAAAGTGTGAACCAATGGAACGATTATGAGGGGCCGGGACTCGAATGCCTAGGTCTCCAATTTTTGAACTTGGTGGACGACTCTATCAAAACCTGCCAAAGTTTGGCGAGCAGAAATCTACAGGATCATAATCGATATCTTCCGACGCGTTTGAAAGGAGCACAACATGCGTTTTTTTTTTTGGCAATAATGCTTTGTCAATATTGGAAGTAGCACGGCTCATCGAAGGGACATCTCTCTCAGGGCCTATGCCTTCACCCAAGACCCATGAGACACTAGTTTAGGTGCATGAAGTGGTAGGCATGCCATAATTTTGCGACCTCGGACCTTCTATTAGTAACAACCTTTGTTTCTATCTAATCGAATGGCACATTGACTGCCTCATTTCTAAAGAAATAATTCATGAATATGTGTTATCATATACGTGTGAAGTAAAAGTTGGTATCTGAAATGTCTCGGTTAGTCAAACAACCCTTTGACATAACGACATATGTATGACTTATTTTTGGAGCTATGTGTCCACTTCCCCATACAATACATATAGCGCATACTCCTACATAGCGTATCATCGCTCGATCTCTCCACTCTCCCTCTCCCCACATTTCACTTGAGGAGGAAGAGTGGCAGCGAGCCACATAGCCCGATGTCGGGTCAGTCGATTTGGGAGATGGTGCTAACTGATGGTGGGTCACAACAACAACACATTTATGATTGGCTTAGTCTGCAATGGAAGCACCTCCTCCTTTCGTTAACATCTCGTTGTCCTGGACACCTGGCTTACGAACTCGTGAACCTTGTAGGAGGAGGAGGGCATGCACGAGCTCTTGTAGGAAGATTACGATGTGAGAGAGGTTCACATCTCTAAGATCTCCCAAACAGCGGAGCGGTGGATGAAGACGTAGCAAAGAGACATACAAGGAGTCCTACATTGTATAGCTTCATATATCTTCCAAGATAAGTGGCAGGGGTCCTTCGGCTCTCTTTTAGGTCGTTGCACAAGGAGTCTGACACCGTTTAGATTTAACGAATGTGATAGGGTGACACCATGCAGATCTAGCATCAACGATGTGGGTGCCCACCACTTTTTAAAAATCGTAGTGTCTATCTGTGGCGGGGGGGGGGGGGGTGTTCCTCTTAGACATGGCTTGCATGTTGCTATGCATGTCTTTGTGTGGGTTTGAAACTAAGAAGAGGTGTGGAGTTCGGAAAGCGGGGCCGATAATGATCAAAGTCATTCAAGTGTGGGGTGAAGGCCTTTCGACGATAGTGGAGTTTAAGAAAAATCGAACGCACTACACACCAGAAAAGAATCAACAAGAGGACTTTGCGAACTGAATAACCAGTGCTGGCAATAACATGCAATGCATAATTGAACCCAAGACGCCAAGGGTTTAGGGTGCGACATGGAGTAAATTATTACCTTGCAAGAATTGAGTATATGGTGAAGTTGACAAGGACGAATACATGTCAACTACAATGTCCATGGGCTTGCGTAAAAAAATTGTCCATGGGTAATTTGTGTCTGAACTTGCATCGTCTCAAATTACAACATGTCTCGCAATTGCATTGTCCGAAACTAAACTCGTGTTTCAACTTTATCGTCTCAACTGCAAGTTGTTTCAACTCAATTACAACTCTGATCTCAGTTGTTGTCTTAAGTACTAGGCCGGGTGTAATTCATATATTTCTGATATTAATATATTTTCTTTGTCGAAAAAAATAATCCTCCTAACTACACAATTTAAGGGGTATAAACGTGCACTCGTTAGTCGTTAGCATTGACGAGGTATGGTTAATCGCTGCAAACAAGGAAGAGGTCAGCAAGGAAACGCTCTCCTACCTAGATGGATCAGAGGGTAGCTAGCTAGCCGACAGAATTTCTTGGTGACATACCCCGAAATCACGAACGCCGATGGGTTAGCTACATGCCACCCGGCCCTGGAGGTTGGACTTTCTGCCCTGTTGCTCTCAACTCCTGATGTGGCTGGCAATAGCGACGCGCCACCCAACACCAACCAACCAATGACGGTCGAAGACGATCGAATGCAAACACGGACGACACCGAAATAACGCGACCTGCTTGTTCTTTATTTGGAACTCTGATAGCGCGACCTGTTCTTCTTCCTGTGCATCAATTCAAGGAGCTAAGCTAGCTCATGTCTATGGAACTCGCAATTACCAAACTGGCCTCACAAGTCACAACTTGCTCTCTTGTCTCTTTCAGATCGAGGAGAGGTCGATTAGGCCAGGCTTAATCGCTCCATTAGCGGTAGATGGCCTCGAGCTTATCTACCATTAGCTCAAGGCGACGTGCTTGTCGGGATTAGGGACCATGACGCGCACAATAATGTACCCAATTAGCAGTAAACTAAGGAGAGCTAAGCTTTCTTAAAGCTAAAGTTGCCACCCCGCCGGATTGATTAGAATAATGTGGTACGAGTCACCGTCGTCCTCGGAACCACCACTGGTCGCGCCCAAGATCTAGCAGCTAGGGCATCTCGATCGGCCCGGCCACGGCGTCAATTGACGGACCAGTCAAAAGATGGCGATCCAAAAGAGAACGGAATTTTGCTTGCCGGCCGGCCGGAGATCTAGAGCTGGGAGCTAGCTAGCTAGTGCGCACGATCTGTGTACGGTTTGATGCATTGAGCAACCGATCGACCGGCCGGCCGGTACTTGCCCCCACGCTGCAAGATGAACTGATATGTGTATCATTGTTCCTGCATGTCAATCAGCTATGTCCATTTCTACATTAATACTGGGTTATGCACTACGGGAAACAGTCAAAACGCCGACGGCAGTCCGCCGTCGGCGTAGCAACGATCGCCGTCGCCGACGGCAGTCCGCCGTCGGCGTAGCAACGATCGCCGTCGGCGTAGTCCTACGCCGACGGCCGCCGTCGGCGTAGGACGCTGTCGGCGTACGAACAATGCCGTCGGCGTATCCGTCGCCGTCGGCGTATCTGAAGTGGGACCCACAAAAGGAACGTTGACTGTCTCCGTATGCTTCACCTATACGCCGACGGCAGTGCCGTCGGCCTAGTCTGCCACGTGTGCTGATCTGGTGCGTCTGGGAGGAGTGTTACGCCGACGGCATTGCCGTCGGCGTATAGGTTACCATATGGTCCTCCAAAGTCGACGTGGCGCCATCCTGTGCGTCTCCGCAGCATACTACGCCGACGGCAATGCCGTCGGCGTAGACTTGACCATATTTTCAGTTTCTGAAATTTTTTGCTGCTGGTTTCTGGCGCATTTTAAATACAATTAAAATTGCACAAATTATAAAACATCACAGAAACATCAAATAAAACATCACATACATATCCAAATGACAGAAACATGATTCAAATTCATCCAAGCATTCATACAAACTCCAAACAAGTTCGAATTAACACACGCTACACCCGAACACGTCCTACACCTCCCGAGAGCCCGAGGCCGATGATTCCTTGCCTTGGCACATCTTGGTCAATCACCTGCATTGAGAAAGGATAAACTTGTAAGCATGTTGAAAAATGTAGTAAATAAGAATAAAGACGTAATGCAATTAAGAAGAAGCATGTTGAAAAGTAAATAGTACGCAAAAGGACATAAAAGACCCTCACCCCTAATCATCACTCTCATAGTTAAGTCCTGGGTTGTCATCATCACTATCATCACTATCAACATCACTATCACGAGTGTTGTATATTGGAACCTCCTCACACGGTGGAGGCTCATCATCGTCATCACTATCACTCTGTAACTTGTTGAGCATATCTATATCATCCTTTCCCTGACGTGTACGAAACTTGCAACGAGGGCAAGGGCACTGTCCACGAGCGCCTGACTCTGAACCCTTACGCGCTAACTCCTTCACTAGCAAATGCGTCTTCCATACCCACTCATCTGTTTTGTCAACCAAACTAATTCGGCCACTGTACATCCACCCATTATCTGCCATCCTCTGCTGCTTTACTGTGAGCCAAATAATAATAACATGAAATTAAATGCATCATATTTTTATTTTCTTGCATGCAATGTCACCATTTTATTACGGCCAAATTTTATCTTTTACAACATGCAAGGGTTCACATACACTTCTAATAGGTAGGGGCCTATCCCGCCCGAGTACGTGTAGATCGAGTCGTGTCCCATGTTCTACCCCGACCCGAGACGAATTTCGGCAGCACCTCCCCGCTGTTCTTCAGAATACACGTCTCGAGCTTGTCAAGCCGAGAGGGTGTGCATCCGAAGAACAACAGGGAGGTGCTGCCGAAATTCCGTCTCAGGAAGGGGTAGAACGTGGAACACGACCCGATCTACACGTACTCGGACTGTCCAACAGGACAACCCGGAAGTGTTACGGTTATAAATATGCAAAGATGGACAATCCTGCATATTTATAAATTTGTAACCCTTCCGGATGGGATCTGACTCGGGTTACGCGACTGACTTGGTGATCTAGACCAAAATAAACCTATGCAGCAAGAGAGGCGAAAGATTTATACCCTCGAAGCGTGATCGGTGGCCGGAGAAGGCCGAGAGGAAGCTACGTCATCTGAAAAGTACAAACAATCGAAATATATAAGCAAATATCCCTCCATTTTACCTAATAATTAAACATAAAACAGAATAAACCATAGAACGATGTAACCATATTAGCTTAACATAACACATATAGACAAGTAGCACAATAATACATAGGTAGCATGTATGATAAGTCTAGCAGTACAACAGGTAGCAAGATAAGTCTAGTAGTACGACAGGTAGGATGATAGACATCCTAAACTCGACTCGCGCCGGTGTCAGTGACGTCGTCCAAGCGGCCCCAACAAGAGGACAGGCTGCTGCTAGAGTCCTCGCCCTGCTGCTGCGTGCCGGAGGGGCCGGCCTCGCCCTGCCCGCGCTGCTGCCGGCTCTCGCTCAAGACCTGGTACTGGACCGCCATCACCTGGGGATCAAGGAGGAGATCCTTGACCAAGGGGTCATCCTCGCGCTGGTGGCGCGCCCTGAGCAGCCTCTCTGCCTGCCGGTGCTCCCTCTCCTCGGCCTTCGTCGCGATCCTCATGCCATCTGGCGCTAACATGTGCGCCGCGCTCCGCTCATCCTCAAAGTTGAGGATCGCTCTCGCCCCAAAGTGCTGGACCGCCGCGCAGTCGTAGGCGCGGGCCGCCTGCCACGGGCACCTGAAAGTACCAAGCTGGATCTTCCTGTGATCCACTGTGATCTGAGCTGCCCAAGTCGGGATCTTCGTGGGTCTCCGGTGAACACCACGAAACTTTCGCTCCGGCTCCGACATGATACTTAGTTAAGTAAAAGCATTTGATACAGGGTTAGTCAAGGAAGCATAGATAAAAAAAAGAACACAAAGAACTAAATCAACTACACATTTAGCTAGAACTAAAATGAATTTGCCCATGTTGCCGACTATACATTTAGCTAGAACTAAATCAACTACAACTAATGCCATGCAAACGAAATAAAATGATGAACATCTAACTAGCAACATTTGCTCTCACCTCAAAATTATGCTAACATGCTCTACCATACTAATTTGCTCCAAAATACTAACTTGCTCCCATCACCTCTACATCGTGCTGACATGCCACTGTCTCACCTGCGGTTGCACAGGCCGCGGCGCTGGGGAGGGGAGCAGTGCGTAGGGGCCGGTGGAGGACCGCGAGCTGGCCGTCCGGCGTGGAGGAGGTGCGGGGTGGGGGCGTGAGGTGTGGCCGGCGTGGAGGTCGCCGCCGAGCTCGATGCGTCCGGCGTGGAGGAGGTGCGAGGTGGGGGCGTGAGGCGCGGCCGGCGTGGAGGAGGTCGCCGCCGAGCTCGATGCGTCCGGCGTGGGACACGGCCGCGAGCTGGGGAGGGGAGCACGGCCGCGAGCTGGGGAGGGGACACGGCCGCGGCGGATCCTGGGGAGGGGGAGCACGGCCGCGAGCTGGGGAGGGGAGCTGGGGAGGCGAGCTGGGGAGGGGAGCGGCGGATCCTGGGGAGGGGAGATGGGCGGCGTGGCGGGCGCGGCCGGCGGAGGAGGACGACGCACTGGGGATGGCGGCGGCGAGAGGATGGGTGCGATGGAGAAAATGGGTGGCTGGCTAGGTGCGGGTGCGGGTGCGGGTGCGACCTAAAAAATGGATAAGGTAAACCTACGCCGACGGCAGCCGTCGGCGTAGTGGTGGGTGGGTTAAGTGGATAATACTACGCCGACGGCAATGCCGTCGGCGTATCCTCTTTTTTTTTACTCAATATATTCCCTAATTTAGTAGAGAGAGGACAACAGGTTATGCAAGAGAGGTTACTCCATCAGATGAAGCCAAAGAGGTTAACTTCCCTGTCAAGGAACAAGCTAGTTGTGGATTAGATAAAGAGGCTAATGTGTCGGATAACCGCCCTGTGAATAACCGCCCTGTTTTATGCGACACATATCAGGGAAGTTATATGGCACGCATTGATGGGCACAATGATGCAATTGAGGAAAGGAATAATCCTGTGCAAGTGTTTTTCCAGCGGATTCAGGGTTTCACCGAAGCGGGGCCGACATCACCGGCTTCACTCTCTCTAGTTAGTTTCTGCACTTAGAGGTGAAAACTCCCCTTTCGGGCGAACCGGATGGAATCGTGTGTCGATTTGGGGTAGACTTTGGTTTCTCATGTTCCTATGGCCTAACATAACACAACCAAGCAAAAAAGTCCACTGGGCTACCCCGTTTCGACGCACGTCTATGGGGGTAGACGGAAACGTTAGGGTTTTTCCAGCGGATTCAGGGTTTCACCGAAGCGGGGCCCCGGAGCGTCGGAACCCCACCCAAACCTAGCTTGTGACATACCATATGTATACAAGTGTGTTGTCTGTTGTAAATGTGCAAGAATCTACTCCTACGTGTGACCGACATCACCGGCATAACTTTCTCTCTAGTGAGTTTCTGCACTTAGAGGTGAAAACTCCCCTTTCGGGCGAACCGGATGGAATCGTGTGTCGATTTGGGGTAGACTTTGGTTTCTCATGTTCCTATGGCCTAACATAACACAACCAAGCAAAAAAGTCCACTGGGCTACCCCGTTTCGACGCACGTCTATGGGGGTAGACGGAAACGTTAGGGTTTTTCCAGCGGATTCAGGGTTTCACCGAAGCGGGGCCCCGGAGCGTCGGAACCCCACCCAAACCTAGCTTGTGACATACCATATGTATACAAGTGTGTTGTGTGTTGTAAATGTGCAAGAATCTACTCCTAGGTGTGACCGACATCACCGGCTTCACTCTCTCTAGTTAGTTTCTGCACTTAGAGGTGAAAACTCCCCTTTCGGGCGAACCGGATGGAATCGTGTGTCGATTTGGGGTAGACTTTGGTTTCTCATGTTCCTATGGCCTAACATAACACAACCAAGCAAAAAAGTCCACTGGGCTACCCCGTTTCGACGCACGTCATTGGGGGTAGACGGAAACGTTAGGGTTTTTCCAGCGGATTCAGGGTTTCACCGAAGCGGGGCCCCGGAGCGTCGGAACCCCACCCAAACCTAGCTTGTGACATACCATATGTATACAAGTGTGTTGTGTGTTGTAAATGTGCAAGAATCTACTCCTAGGTGTGACCGACATCACCGGCTTCACTCTCTCTAGTGAGTTTCTGCACTTAGAGGTGAAAACTCCCCTTTCGGGCGAACCGGATGGAATCGTGTGTCGATTTGGGGTAGACTTTGGTTTCTCATGTTCCTATGGCCTAACATAACACAACCAAGCAAAAAAGTCCACTGGGCTACCCCGTTTCGACGCACGTCTATGGGGGTAGACGGAAACGTTAGGGTTTTTCCAGCGGATTCAGGGTTTCACCGAAGCGGGGCCCCGGAGCGTCGGAACCCCACCCAAACCTAGCTTGTGACATACCATATGTATACAAGTGTGTTGTGTGTTGTAAATGTGCAAGAATCTACTCCTAGGTGTGACCGACATCACCGGCTTCACTCTCTCTAGTTAGTTTCTGCACTTAGAGGTGAAAACTCCCCTTTCGGGCGAACCGGATGGAATCGTGTGTCGATTTGGGGTAGACTTTGGTTTCTCATGTTCCTATGGCCTAACATAACACAACCAAGCAAAAAAGTCCACTGGGCTACCCCGTTTCGACGCACGTCTATGGGGGTAGACGGAAACGTTAGGGTTTTTCCAGCGGATTCAGGGTTTCACCGAAGCGGGGCCCCGGAGCGTCGGAACCCCACCCAAACCTAGCTTGTGACATACCATATGTATACAAGTGTGTTGTGTGTTGTAAATGTGCAAGAATCTACTCCTAGGTGTGACCGACATCACCGGCTTCACTCTCTCTAGTGAGTTTCTGCACTTAGAGGTGAAAACTCCCCTTTCGGGCGAACCGGATGGAATCGTGTGTCGATTTGGGGTAGACTTTGGTTTCTCATGTTCCTATGGCCTAACATAACACAACCAAGCAAAAAAGTCCACTGGGCTACCCCGTTTCGACGCACGTCTATGGGGGTAGACGGAAACGTTAGGGTTTTTCCAGCGGATTCAGGGTTTCACCGAAGCGGGGCCCCGGAGCGTCGGAACCCCACCCAAACCTAGGTTGTGACATACCATATGTATACAAGTGTGTTGTCTGTTGTACCTGTGCAAGAATCTACTCCTAGGTGTGACCGACATCACCGGCATAACTTTCTCTCTAGTGAGCCAGGAAAAGTTTTTATTTGTTTTACATGTATATGTTGTAGGGTTGGGTTCCGGAAAACTCAAACCGTTATTTTACGGGGGTGGGATACTGAAATTGGGAGGGCAATTATAGGTCCAATATATATATAAATTACAACTACATTAAATATTATGTAGAGAAATAAATAAATGAATATTATATACGAAAATAAATTAAAAAAAACAACTAAACGCCGACGGCAGCCGTCGGCGTATCAACGACGCTGGACGGTTCCGTTATGTCGCCTTTTGTACGCCGACGGGATTTAGAACGCCGACGGCAGCCGTCGGGATGTAATTCTACGCCGACGGCGCTTCGTACGCCGACGGCCTGTTCGTCGTCTGCCCTAGCCCGTGATGTACGCCGACGGCCCCGACATTTGGCCGTCGGCGTACAGGACGGCCGTCGGCGTTTTGACGGTTTCCCGTAGTGATGTGATATGCAAAATCTCTCACATTAATAGTTCAGATCCCGTGAATCTACTACTCTGGGTATGCTAGCTCTTCAACTGACTTCCGGCAAGATTTTGCAACCGGATCATACAGCGCGCTATGAAGACTGGAGCTAGGGTTTTATCCCAGAGAGCGAACACCTCATGTAATAGGATAGTTTTTTGCTCGTTCTACCAGCACCATCAAGTTTTTACCCCCACTATGGACGGTCTAAGGTGACCATCGGCCAGTGAGTTTCCTAATAGCGGGTCAAATTCACCAGCCTTTTCTTTGATCCCTTTTCTTTGTTTGAGAACATTGTTATTTCCATTCTTCCAGTGAAAAATGGGCATGGCCTGCTTTCACAAATGTAATGACATAAATTTTAGGTCACGACGACTATAAACTAATAGAGAAGTTATTCGTCAAAATCTTGTCTTAACAATTCAAAATAGGCTTTAGTTTTAGAATATGGAGTATAGGATGGATGAATTGCATCGAGAGAAAAGTAATTTGGGTTCAAGATCTACGAGAACGTCTATTTTCTAGGAATGGCTATACAAGAGTTAGGCATACCTGAAACAAAGTTATTGTCGGTGGTTCATGAAACAATATGCATATATATATATATATATATATATATATATATATATATATCCATAATCGATAACCTGACAAAAAAGAAATATGAATGTAATAACATCAATTTTGCACCACGACAACTCTTGTCTTAACAATCAAAATAGGCCTTTTTTTTAAACGAAGAGTGTTGGATGGATTGCATGGAGAGAAAAATTTGTTTGGGTTCAAGATCTACAAGAACGTGTATTTTCTGGGAATGTCTATATATGAGGTATGCATAATTGAAACAAACTATTATCAATGGTTCATGAAAAAAATACGCACATATATCCATAATCGATATCTGGACTGAACTTACGAATTTATCAACATGGGTGGCACACCACTAGCTGGAACCAACCAACTATTTGGGATATCAATAAAAGTATGTTTGTTGTACATTATGCTAGTTGTTGCTAAACATCTACAATTTACCGGCAAGTCCTTGGCGAATCATTGTTACTAACCACCTTCTAACGACTACCTGGTTCTAAGGTATCCAATGTTTTGAGCTAGTATTAGTATACTATATCGATGGAAGGTGGAGATGGTTAATAATTAATCACATGAATTATTTATGCTTGGACACAACTTCAAGAGCGGCAAAGACAGCATGAAACCAAAATGTTTCTAATCCTATACTGGAACTGTTATTAATTAACACTCGATTATCGTATCACAGTCTTAGAAAAAATGTGGTGGTTGCACCCTAAGATAATCGAAAGCAATCAGAAGGAGAAGCAGTGAACTTCGTAAAATGTAGTTACAAAATCTTATCCAAGGCCCTTTTGATCCACACATCTTTCCGACCTCTAATGTCTTACGTGTTATTTAATCAAAGACCAAATCATCATATTTTTATCCACGGAGTTAGCGGAAGTACGAGGCACTGTTATGATCGGCTTCTCACAAATATATATTCATATTTTCGCATCCTATCTGCAGAAAAATAACCTAGTAGCGACGCCCAACTAGGACTAGTTGTGAGAGAATTGACCACACTTGGGCCTTTCCATTGCATTGATATATATAGTCAAAATACAATCCTAACCATAAATGGGAGATCACACAAATAAGGACTCTCCACGATTTAGGGAATCAGGAGGATATGTCACGCTACGTGACATATCTGTCTAACACTCCCCCGCAGTCACAACAGGAGGAGGACGGACGTTGAGACTGGACCGAAAATCCAGAAACAACGGTGATGGTAGACCCTTCGTCAAGATATCGGCGAACTGTCGAGACGAGGGAACATGAAGCACTCGGATCTGGCCCATGGCAACACGATCGCGAACGAAGTGGAGGTCGATCTCGATGTGTTTGGTGCGCTGGTGCTGAACAGGGTTCGTAGACATGTAGACGGCGCTGACATTGTCGCAGAACATGACCGTAGCAGGAGGAGTGGGTCGATGAAGCTCGTGGAGGAGTTGACGGATCCAACTAGCCTCGGCGACGGCGTTAGCCACAGCACGGTACTCAGCCTCGACGCTGGAACGAGAGACCGTGTGTTGCCGCTTTGAAGACCATGATACAAGGTTGTCACCGAGGTAGATGCAGAAGCCCGACGTAGAGCGCCGAGTGTCGGGGCAGCCAGCCCAGTCGGCGTCGGTGTAGGTGACCATGGAGTCCGGCGAAGACGAGTGAAGCTGAAGTCCATGAGAGATCGTGCCCTGGACGTAGCGCATGATGCGCTTGAAGACACACCTGCTGGACGGCGTACGCGATGTCAGGGCGCGTGAAGGTGAGGTACTGCAGAGCCCCGGCGAGGCTCCGATACTCAGTAGGGTCGGAGACGGGAGCACCGGCGGTGGTGGCGAGCTTCGGAGACGTGTCAACCGGCGTCGACGCAGGCTTGCATGTAGTCATGCCGGCTTTGTCCAGAATCTCCGCGGCGTACTTGGCTTGCGAGAGGTGTATGCCGGAGGAGTTGTGGGTGACCACGATGCCGAGGAAGTAGTGAAGGCTGCCTATGTCCGTCATGGCGAACTCGAAGCTGAGAGAGGCGGTGATCCGGTCAAGGAGATGCGTCGAGGAGGCGGTGAGGACGATGTCGTCGACGTACAACAGAAGATAGGCCGTACCCTCTGCACACTGGAGAACAAACAGTGACGTGTCGGAGCGTGAGGACGTGAAGCCGGTCGAGGTGATGAAGGTTGCGAAGCGCTGGTACCATGCGCGAGGGGCCTGCTTGAGACCGTAGAGCGAACGGTTCAGGCGACAGACGTGGTCAGGGCGAGTGGAGTCGATGAAGCCGGTCGGTTGGCGACAGTAGACGACCTCGGCGAGCTTGCCGTGGAGGAAGGCGTTCTTGACATCAAGCTGGCGAGTCTCCCATTTAAGGGAGATGGCGATGGAGAGGATGACACGGACCGTGGCCGGTTTGACAACCGGACTGAACGTCTCATCGAAGTCGACGCCTTGCTCCTGAGAGAAACCGCGAAGCACCCATCGTGCTTTGTAGCGGTCAAGAGAGCCATCGGGCTTGAGCTTGTGGCGGAAGACCCACTTGCCGGAGATAATGTTGGCGTTTCGAGGAGGAGGCACAAGATCCCAAGTGCCGTTGCCGAGGAGAGCGCGGTACTCCGCAGTCATAGCATCGAGCCAGTTAGGATCCTTGAGAGCAGCACGTGCGGAAGTCGGAACCGGAGAGTACCTGCTGACAGAAGCATGCAAGTTAAGCCGCTCACGGGGTGGGACACGGATGCCGGAGGTGCTACCCGTGCGATGCACGGGAGGAGGCGGCGGGGGTGGGGGAGGGGCGGTGAGGGCGCAGGCGGTGGTGAGGGCGCGTGCGGCGAAGGTGGAGGGGAGGGGGTGCGCGCGGGAGGCGCAGCCGGGGGGACGACGAGGGGGAATCGTCATCATCGAGGAAGTCGTAGGAGGCAGCTGAAGGTTGCTGGGACAAGGCGAAGGGAAAGGTGGACTCGTCGAAAATGACATGGCGTGAGATGATGATGCGGTGGGTAGTGAGGTCCATGCAGCGATAACCCTTGTGATGGGGAGAGTAGCCGAGAAAAATACATGCGCTAGACCGTGGGGCGAGTTTATGAGGCATGGTGGCTGCGGTATTGGGATAGCACAGGGAACCAAAAACGCGAAGGGACGAGTAATCTGGGTGGGTGTTATGAAGAGCGAAGTACGGGGAAGGAGCACTAATGGTTTTGGTGGGAAGGCGATTAAGGACGTGAGTGGCGTGGTGGAGAGCTTCTACCCAAAAGCGAGGGGGCAAACTAGCCTGAAATAGGAGAGAACGAACAATATCGTTGACGGTGCGGATAATGCGCTTGGCTTTACCGTTTTGTTGGGAGGTGTATGGGCAGGAGAAGCGAATGTGTATACCGTGCGCGGCGTCGAGAGAGTGGAGTTTGGCGTTGTCGAACTCACGACCGTTGTCCATCTGTATAGACGCAAGAGGTAGGTTAAACTGGGTTTGGGCAAAAGCGCGAAACGAGGCGAGCGAGGCGTAAGCATCAGATTTTTGGCATAGAGGGACGGTCCAAAGAAAATGGGTAAAATCATCGAGAATGACTAAGAAATATTTATTACCAGAATTACTTAAAATTGGGGATGTCCAAAGATCACAGTGAATTAACTCAAAAGGGCGAGTAGTTCTAGTGGTAGAAGAAGAAAAAGGCAGATGTACATGGCGTCCAAGCTGACAAGCATGACAAAGAGTACTATGGTTTTTATTGCAAGGTAAAGAAATATGCTGCGAAAGACGACGATAAGCGTCATGGCCGGGGTGACCCAAACGACGGTGCCAAATATCATGAGGGGTGGTGGTGGTGAGAGCACGAGGCGCCGGTGGCTGAAACGAATAAAGCTCCCCCGTACTATTGCACCGAAGAAGCTCACGCCGGGTAATGAGGTCGTTCACAGAAAAACCAAAAGGGTCAAAATTGACAGAACAGTTGTTATCGGTAGTAAATTGACGGACAGAGACAAGATTTTTAATTATGCGAGGAGTAACTAGAACATTACGAAGATGAAGAGAACGATCAGAAAAAGAAGAAGGAAGGGAGGCGTGCCCGGATGCGGAGACGGAAACAGAGGAGCCGTCTCTGACAGTGACATGACGATAAGGAGGATGTGAAGAGAGAGAGGAAAGGATACCGGGGTTGTTGGAGAGGTGAGCGGTGGCGCCGCTGTCCATGACCCACTCCGGGGTGGGGGGCTGCAGCGTCATGTTGGTGAAGGGCGACGCGAGGGCGGAGGGGTCCCAAGTGTGCGCCGAAGTAGGGGGCGCAGTGTTGGAGGAGGCGACGCTGTGCGGGGCGCCGTAGAAGGCCTGGCCGTGGGGCGCCATAGAAAGAGGCCGCGCAGTGTAGGAGGAGGCGACGCTGTACGGGGCGCCGTAGAAGGACTGGCCACTGTGGGCGTTGTAGAAGGAGGCCGGCGCAGGTGGTGTGCGGCCATGTAGGCGTGGGCGCGAGGGCCCGGGTGAGGGACAGCGCCGAGGATGTTGCTCCCGGCGCCGTGCGGCGGCATGGGCCACATCGGAGACGCTCTGGTCAAAGGGTGGAAGGGGGTGGTTGCCATGGAGGAGGAGGGAGAGGAAGGAGGAGAGGGACGGTGGCGGCGGCGGCGGCTATGGTGCGGCGGCTAGGGTTAGGGCAGGAGAGGAGGCGGAAGCGAATTAGGGTTGAGGATTTTTAGGCTGATACCATGTGAGAGAATTGACCACACTTGGGCCTTTCCATTGCATTGATATATATAGTCAAAATACAATCATAACCATAAATGGGAGATCACACAAATAAGGACTCTCCACGATTTAGGGAATCAGCTACGTGACATATCTGTCTAACACTAGTCAATCGATCAGGCCTACTGTATGTTCTTTGCATAAACAACATACATATAGATGCAACAAACAATTGTGGGCCTAATGAGAATTTGATAAACCATCGCATTTCACTAGATAGCAGTATTAAGTTAACTAACTTAATTTAAGATGATGGTTACTCCCTGAAGTTTTCAGTCAAATATTGGATGTTACCTAGTCTACTAGCCCATCGCCATGCACATATATGGAAACAGTCAAGGAGAGGAGCATGTCTTTTTTTTTTTTTTTTTTTTTTTTTTTTTTTTTTTTTTTTTTTTTGAGAAACACAGTACAGACGCAGACGCTCACAAACACGTACGTACAGACACCCCTATGAACGCACGCACGCAAACCCTACCCCTATAAGCACCTCCGAGAGACTGGTCCGGCAGATCTTGAGGTTGACGAAGTCACCACGGGCGCCTCGCTGTTGACGGGCACGTCACCTACCACTGAAAGCAGAGCGCCGGTTAAATCCTGGAAAATCCAGAAAAATGCGAGCACCCATGCAAGTCTGGGACTTGAACCTGGGTGGGCCGGTTCCACCACAAGGAACCAAACCAGCTGAGCAAGGCTCAGTTCGCGGAGAGGAGCATGTCTGAATCCATCCATACGAATGCATACACACACATATAGGTCCTGTACATGTCTCCCCGACCTGTGTTGGTGTGTCTCCATCTCCGTAACTTTTGCAGCATCGATCCTTGCAGCTAGGGTTAGGGTTTCCGGTTCCCTTCCCCATGCAAGCCTTGCCTACCTGCAGAGCGGCGTGGGACTGCGTGGTGGGGCGCCCAAGCAGTGGGACGCGCGCGTGGGGCAGTGGGCATGCAGAGACTGACCCGGACCCCAGGAAAGCGAGCTCCTGCCGTGCCCGTCCATGGCCGACAGCCACGCCGAGTTCGCGCCTAGGGACCGCCGAGGGCACGTGTGGCGAGCCGAAGCTTTGGGCTCCCGGCTCGATCCTGTATTTCGCGCCCTTCGCTCGGCTCCCGGGTGGGTACTTGTCGACGGCCGATTGGGCTGATACGGTACCCAGTGTTGATGGTGGACAGGTAAACGGTAAAGAGAGGAGTAGCCGCAGTAAAAGGCCGCTGTCCTATCGCCCTGTGATGTGATACTCCAACCTCAAGCGTATAGTAAGTAATAATATACTGTTACTTCAACCTGGACTGCCAATGTAGTACCTATCTGAAGAAACATGATTGGTCAAGAATATCTGGAAATTAATTGATGAGGTTTCATTCAAAAAGAAAAATTAAGGAAGTTCCCTTTTTTCTGTTCAAGTCCTCAACCATTAAGCTGATTTCAGTGCATGAATTTACTAGTTTTCCTTGTATAAAACGTCACGTCAAAGTTCGAACATGAAATTACGTCCCACATTTCTTTGTTTTCTGAAATGATGTAAAAGATTTGCCATTCCATTAGTTAAGAAGAAGAGAGTTGACGAGTTAATTAGGAGAAACCGGGCTAAAAGAGATACAACTTGCTAATCTGGCACACAAAAGATACATCACACATGCCAGTAAGAAGAAAACATTGTCGAGATTGCAGTACTCCTATCTGAAGAAACATGATTTGTGAAGAAATGCTGGAAATTAATTGATGAGGTTTCAATCAAAAAGGAAAATTAAGGAAGTTCCCTTTTTCTGTTCAAGTCCTCAACCATTAAGCTGATTTCAGTGCATGAATTTACTCCTATCTGAAGGAAAATTGTAGTACTCCTACCTAAAGAAACATGATTCGTGAAGAAATGCTGGAAATTAATTGATGAGGTTCCAGTCAAAAAGGAAAATTAAGGAAGTTCCCTTTTATGTTCAAGTCCTCAACCATTAAGATGATTTCAGTGGATGAATTTACTAGCTGTCCTTGCACAAAACGTCCCATCAAAGTTCGAACATGAAATTAAGTCCCACATTTCATTGTTTTCTGAAATGATGTCAAAGATTTGTCATTCTATTAATTAAGACGAAGAGAGTTGACCAGTTAATTAGGAGAAACTGGGCTAAAGGAGATACAACTTACTAATCTGGCACACAAAAGATACATCACACATGCCACTAAGAAGAAAACATCGTCGAGATTGCACATTGTCTTCATCGTCATCACTTCTCCTCGTCCAAACGACTCCGACTTTGATGCAAGCAGTCGCACAAAACACCCACGACGTAAAGGACGTGATAAGCCACATGAAGATTCGTGACGCGCAATCAACCACAAGCGCGAGCGACAATGCAGCACCCAATATGAGGCCAAGCTATGAAGGGGAAGTATGAAAGTCCCGAGACACATATAATCATTCAATATACTCAGACTCTATTGATGCGGCTTCGAATTTAAATCAATAACCAAACCAAAAAAATCATGTGGACAAGCTGGAGAGCCAATCACCCCGGACTTGTTGCGACCTCGACATCGGTCGATTCCGTCATTGTTGCCGCGCAATCCTCGACACCAAAACCACCATCTTCCAGTGATCCCTCCAACGAATCACAAGTCAAAAATGATGCCCCTAAGGTGCTTAACAACGTCAGACGTCACGATCGACCAATTCCTAGGATCTAGGGTTTCCACCGAAGTTCTCCGGGAGAAGGAATGAGAGCATCACATCACAGACACCTCCAAGAATGACATGACGCCAAAAGGCGCCATGATCGCCGGCTCCCGCCACCAACCGGAGGCAAGGCTTTTGCCTGGGTCAAACCCGCAAGCCCGCACCAGCTGTACGTAGCGGCATCACTTACAAATTACACTATATAAGTGGATTTGTATACAAATTTTCCTATATCTTTCTCTAATTCGTTGATTGTAAATTTCAAGACAGGATGAAGTGGAGACATTCATGTATTGATCTGTTGAAATTATTTTTGCCATGTATTTTGGAATAGTACTAATTGAATTATTAGTTAACTAAATTAAGACATCCTCAAAGTATACTACCCTTACACTGTCGGTGTCACTTTTTATGGTTATTCTTGACGATTAATTAATCAACCAAAATTACCGAAAAAATATTGCAAAAAGTCAGTGAATATGTGGCTCCGAAATTGTTATCCAGTTGTGGCAAATATATAAGGTGGAGATACTATTATTTGTATATCGTGACTTTAATATATAGAGGCAAGCAATTAATATATATACCCCATCCATAAGCTCTTACAAACAGATAGTATTTGCTCATAGATTTTCGTGTCGTATGTTAGTAATTAAGCACCAGCCATGGCTGCACGATCTGTCCTTATTCTCATAAAGTTACATGATTGATAGCTGCTTATATTATAATTACATGAACAATGAACTAATACAACTTGACAGTCTACGTAAATTATTGTTCTTCCCGATAGGTGGTCTATGTTTTGTTTCCGCAAAGTTACACATTGTAATATTTTTTAGTTGAAAACTACCATGCGTGTGGTTGAGTATATTTACCTCTAAAAGAGCAAGGGGAAACATTAAAAAAGGTGTGCAGCTTTGGGAAAACCGGTGTGAGTTTACTCGTGTTCATTGGTCTCATGAAAAGATGGTAAAAAAGTAAGCCTAGTGTCAAAAGTTTTGGTCATCACACGTAGTGAAAGTACAACATATGCAGGTTACCGGTATACGTATTGATAAGATATATGTCGAACATATAAAATTAAGTTTGGAGTTAGATTGATGCGGCCATGCGGGTCATCCATTTGACTTGACATACTATATTATGTGTAAACTATATACAATCAAATCTTAAATAGCCTTGTCTAAAGTATAATCCGAAAGGACACTGAGCAATTAAAAAAGCATCAATCAATTGGTGAAACCTAATTTAATGTTGGAGAGAGCGCCATCTCATATACTTCTACATGTCGGTAGCACACATGGAATAGTTAATCGTGTATCTTGGATCTTGAGTTTATATTTGGGAGGGCTCTAGCTCAATTAGCTAAAGAAGGTAAGTGTTCCTCAGCTCAATCATTAGGTTAATGCATTTTTAAACAAGCTAGTTGTGCAGCTACACTAAGCATAGTTGTGTTGCTGTCGTGATCACCACCAAATTAATATTACGAGATAGGTAAAAAGTGTATGCCAAAAAAGTGGAAGATCAATGTTATTCTAAATCAGCACACACCTTGCATATCCTCACCAAATAAAAAGAACACACCTTGCATCGTTATTATGCTATTATCAATATCGCCCATCTGACTAACGTTCGCAAGAGTTTTTTTTTTTGAAAAACTACGAACAAACTATGTATTGTCAAATGAAATGGTTGAAAAAGGTCATTAAGGGGACTAGGAAAAATAAATGGCTGGGTATTAAGGTTTAGGTGAACCAAAAAAAAAATGGTATACATTGTGGGGTGCTCAAGATGAATATAACTCTTTATGACCTTGATTTTCCTATCAATTCTGAAAATGGTAACATATACAAAGACTCCATGAGAGTCGGCCCGTACGCGAAACCGTAGCACACACACTAGCGAGAGCCGGATCGAACAGAGGAGCAAACAATCCTAAGGCGACGTGCGCCGGAGCGGGACCCACGAGGCTGCTGGTATGAACAACCTCTAACCTAAGTCGTATCAATCTTGGATTAGTGGTCATTAACCAAGGTTTAAACACTTAACCATGGTTAAGTAGCATAAGCTTCCAATGGACACGCTAAGCCATCACTGTCGCCATGCATCACATTTCTGTATCATAGTGCACCCCGCGCCCTCCTCCGGAAGTCTCCTCTCTGTCACCAGCACATCGAACACACCATGTAACTGCCGCATGGGCCTCACTCATACACCGAACCCTACATGTCAGCGAGGTAGCCTCATTTCCTGTGCACAGCTGTAAGGATGCACAAGAATTTGTTCTCGCATCTCCCTCTCTCCCCCCTCATTATTTTATGTACATGTTGCACTGGTTGGAAGAACCTCTCAAACCCCCATCCTCCCTTTCTCCTCTTCCCCTCCTCCAGTGCCTCTTCATAGCTTGCCTTTCTCTCTTCTTCCTCTCCCAGCCATCCCCATTTCACACAGTGCAGCTCAGGCTCTGTGTTGGTGCTCTCCTCTCCTCCCCTCTCCTCCATGCAAGCACTATCTCCCTCCTTTTTTTAGTTTCTTCCCTGTTTGCTTCTTTCTGGATCCGGGTTTTTAAAAACAAGCAGTAGCATAAACAACTGCAAAGCTTTAAAAATCATTGCTTCCTTTTCCAAGGCTTCCTTTTAAACCTAAAAACAAGACACAACTCTGTTTCAATCTTGATTTTTTCCTGTATTTTTTCCCTGCTTTATCGGAGTTCTGAATTTTTTGCTGCCTAGCTAGAGTGCTTCTAGTACATGAGCTAGCGGAGAAGCATGGCAGGACTCGACCTTGGTACCGCCGCGACGCGCTACGTGCACCAGTTCCACCATCTCCACCCCGACCTCCAACTGCAGCAGCAGAACAGCTACGTCAACGCCCCCAAGCAGCAGCAGCACGATCCCGCCGACGACAACGACAACAACGGCAACTACGGCGGTAACGGCAACTACGGCGGCGAAAACAACGACGGCGGCTCGTCCTCCTCCGGCCCCGCCGGCGATGGAGGCGGCGGTGGGGGCGGGCACGGCGACGTGGTGGCTCGTCGTCCACGCGGACGGCCTCCGGGGTCGAAGAACAAGCCGAAGCCGCCAGTGATCATCACGCGGGAGAGCGCCAACACGCTGCGCGCGCACATCCTGGAGGTCGGGAGCGGCTGCGACGTGTTCGAGTGCATCTCCACGTACGCGTGCCGGCGGCAGCGCGGCGTCTGCGTGCTCAGCGGCAGCGGGGTCGTGACCAACGTGACGCTGCGGCAGCCATCGGCGCCCGCGGGCTCCGTGGTCACGCTGCATGGCAGGTTTGAGATCCTGTCACTCTCGGGCTCCTTCCTCCCGCCCCCGGCCCCGCCCGGCGCCACCAGCCTCACCATATTCCTCGCGGGAGGCCAGGGCCAGGTCGTCGGTGGCAACGTCGTGGGCGCGCTTTATGCGGCGGGCCCCGTTATCGTGATCGCGGCCTCCTTCGCCAACGTCGCCTACGAGCGCCTCCCGCTCGAGGACGAGCAGGAGGCTCAGGCTGCGGCGGCTGGGATGCAGATGCAGCAGCCGGGTGATGCCGATGCAGCCGGCGGCATGGGCGGGGGCGGCGTGCCGTTCCCTCCCGACCCGTCGGCAGCTGGGCTTCCGTTCTTCAACCAGCTGCCTCTCGGCAACATGGGCGGTGGCGGTGCCGCTTCGCAGCTCCCGCCGGGCGCCGACGGCCACGGCTGGGGCGGTGGACGGCCGCAGTTCTGACAGACGGGCTGAAGGAGATCAATCGATGTAATTGCTGTCAGAGGAGGAGAGAGAAGGCGAGATGACAGAAGATACAAAATGAGCAACCACAAGGGTTCAGGACAGTTTGCAAAAGGTTAGCGCCACGTCTGGAGACTCAAGGATACCATCTATCTACTGCACTATTTGGACATCTCTGTACAATTTCGGAGTGTTTTGCCGATCTATTCTCTGGTTATGTTGTTCTCTCTACTTTTTTCTTCTTCTTTTTCTTTCATTTTCTTTGCTTTGTCTCTCCTGAACCTTAATTTGTGGCCTGTGTAACCTTCTCGATCTTGAATTTCAATATGGCTTTAAATAAGTATCCCTCAATTTGTCCGTGCATATATATGCATGGTTCTAGCTCATCTTGGTGTTACTATTGTTTGTTATGATACTATGTTCTCTATGTGGACGCAAGATTCGATTCGAGTCGATAAGGAAGAAATCTAGTGTTAGTCTTCGTGCGGCCGTGTAGGCTTAATTAAGCTGTCTATTTCATACTTTACTAGATAGATAAATGTGTTGTGCATGCTTTTGGGTAATTGTTTTTGTGGCATACAAAGGTGTTATATATAGATGCCTATGTGTACTGTAACTAAGTGATGTTTGTATATTACACTAGTATTAAGGATAGTTCAGCTTTGAGCTAGCATAATCATATCATCCGTTAGTTCTTTCTGGTTCCAAGTTTATGTTGGAAGTAGTTGTCGAATTGGGAACTGCATCACAGTTCACTACAATTCTTTGCTCACACGTGTGCACGCTTGCTATTGTTTAGAGATCACAAAGGTGCTAGCTAGCTCCTGGGAAATCCTCGATCACCAGCTGTCTGTCTATGTTTCTTACCAATTACCGTTTCCCCAATGTTCTTCCTTGTCCTAGTATTGGGTAATGAAAATAACAGACCATAGTTTTCACAAGATCTTGAAACTTGCACATTCAGAGACCTAAGGTTCCATTGATGACATGTGTTATGTCTGCTATAGCATCTCTGTCTTCCTGACTCATGACTGCCCATAGCTAAGCATGGTCATGTCTTAACTCTCCTGCTTTATCCCAAAAACGCCTTAACTCTCCCCCTAGCAAGTTTTAAATGGTTTGCAAATAGAATTTGAAAAATGGTATAAAACTATTCTATTATATGCTATCCTTTAATTTCTTGAAGAAAATGCATGCAATTTAAGGTGTTAATCTGAGTAAAACTTACAAGTGCCCTTATGTTAAGATATATTAATTCCTTATTTGACTGTTTGTATATTCCTTAAAACGCATATGTGTATGTTTCATTTGTGTTAAATATATAGTTTAACTACAATGATATATTGTTGCCATGAAGGTCAACCTAATCTTTGGATAGACAGCTAATCAATTACATTTGATCAGATCATTCCATGCATATGTATCGGTTGCCTATGTTGTCCAATTAAGTCTAACTGTTATACTTGTTCGATCATTCTATGTATAAATATATCCAATGGGTATTGGAAAAAATATAAAGGGTAGCTATCATGACAAAGTTTATTAATTTCTTGTACACACATCGACATTTAAAAAAATTGGTACCTTGATGAGAAACCATGCTGAAAATCTTGTCCTCCGTGAACAAGATTCAGTCTACAATATCATATCTTGGTGAGTAAATTCCACTTGGAACCACATATATGTTGACTGCATGACAGTTTTGATTTTTGAACCACACTTAATTTATTGTTTACACGTTGAACAAGATTTAAGCACCCTGCCCCTACTGAAATATTTTTCCACTGGTTGTCATGTTGACTAGGCCACACGTCAACGTCCATTTGTTCACGGGCAAGTAATTACGATGCATCTTATTTACAAGACATTAAAGATAATATAGCCTTGTTGTAATGATCGCATTTGAATTTTGTACTTCAACATCTATGTTGTAAAACAAATTTACACACCTACTCCACAATCCACCTAACATGTTGGACATGTCAAGTGGAAGCCGATGCCTTCTAGTTAATGCAGCGTGCCACAAAAATACATCTGGGTCGATTTGTTGTCACAATGTGAAAAATGTGTGGTTCCAAATGAATTTACTTTATCGGTTGATAGAACAATATATTGTTTGATTACAAAAGGATCGAGCCACCTGTTACTATAGCTAGCCCACTTTTTTGGATATCCTTCTCATGTGAGTTGTAAGGGTAATTTGAATCCTTATAGCAGACCAAATATGTGTAGAGCAAAGCACTCAATTTCTAGTGTATCAGGCACAACACAATAGAATAGAATACAAAACATCCAAAGCAGGAGTGACCAGTACAGACTGTAGAATGACCCTAATAACATGGGTACCCTAAAAACATCCGCCACCCGTCGGCAATGATAGCTAGAAGGCTCATAGTTAAAAAAAATACAGTGAAAATGCATATATACATTGGCCACACGAAAATGCAGTCCATGGCTAATCTGGTCGTCGCGGGCCAACATATTTTGGCCACGGTTTATTTTATGGTCTTTTTCCGATGTGGATGTATATGCAAACGTAAACCTAAATATTTCTCGTTGATGTTTCAGTTGTTAGATATAGTGCCCTAGAGGTGATATTTTCTGTCTATTTATTCATAAGATGTCCATGTAATGAACTATTAGCACTCAGATACGTGACCTGTTTGTAGAATCATGTCCATGCATTGCCTGAGGTATGTGCACGCTTCAAACGCTAGCTACTCATTAATGGGCCTAGCCCAGAACAAAAGACATGCGTGTGGAGCGCTTCACGAGTGGCACCTTTATTCCCTCAAAAAAAAAGTGGCACCTCTATCTTGTGGGCCCCACCATAACGCGTTTATTCGAGGACCCTGCCACCAGGATAATTTCATGATGGTTCAGGGCATGGTCAGGAAGCTCCACAGTTCATCCACCCCAGCTGTGCTTCTTAAGCTCGACAACAGGAAAGCCTTCGACACGGTGGATTGGGTTTTTCTGTTTGAGGTGCTTCGCAAGATGGGTTTCGGCGATCGTTGGATCGCGTGATTTCTGCCTTGCTCTCCACGGCCTCGACCAGGATACTCACCAACAGCATACCAGGATGCCAGATCAGCAACATGCGTGGTTTGAGACAGGAGTCCCCTCTCCCCTACTATTCATCTTGATTATGGACGTACTTTACCTCCTTATTGAGAAGGCTTATCCGCGAGGGGTCTGCAGCACAACACTTCCATGTAGGCGGATGATGTGGTTACCTTCCTGAAACTTTTGGTGGTGGATTTTCAGGTGTTCTCCGCGCTACTGGATGATTTTGTGGCCGCGTCCGAGCTGCGCACGAACTTTGCGGCGGACCTCTCCGCACCAGCCCTTGCCCAACTCCTGGATCTCGCTAACCGTCTCGGCCAGGTGGAGCTCCAGCCCGGACGTGAGGACGTCTTAGGTGGATATGGGACGTCAGTGGCTCCTACACTTCGCGTTCTTACTACGCGGCCTTAGTCGAGGGGTCCACTCGGATGTCGGGCGCCCTCCAGATCTGTCGCTCGAGAGCCCCCTCGAAATGCAAGGTGTTCATGTGGCTTGCACTCAAGGACCGTTGTTGGACGGCTGACCGGTTGGCTAGGCATGATCTTCCACGGCCAGAAGCTTTCCGTTCTGCGACCAGCAGATTCCATCGACTACCGGCTAGTGGGATACGTCCTGTCCCGATCAGTCTGGGTGGCTTGCCTCCGCAGCTGCAGCTGGCAGTGGGTGGCTTCGTGTCAGGGGGGACAACGCGATGTGCGGGATTTTTGAACGGCACTGGCGCTCGTCCGCTCGTCCTTGTGGAGTCACCGAAACGATGTGGTTTTGAACAACAAATCGTATCTAAGGAGAAGGCGAGGTCTCGAGGATGGCCGCCATGTTCAGAGGTTGCCTTTTAAAGGAGGAGTGATGACGTGGAAACACACGTTCGTGGGGAGACCCCAAGAGGAAGGTATGAAGTAGTGCAGCAGCAATTTTCCCTTAAAATCTACCAAGGTTATCGAACCAGTAGGAATTGGAAGAGCTTCAACACGGTGTCAGCGGCGCCGTTACGATCACTGACATGGACCTGCACACAACACAATCAAAGTACTTTGCCCCAACGAAACAGGAAGGTTGTCAATCTCCCCGGCTTGCTGAATACAAAGGATTAAACATATGGTGTGGAAAGTAATGATGAGTGCAAAAAGGAACAGCGAGGAAATAAATGCAGAGCGTGGTGGAAACGGTGTTTTTATCAGTGTGGAATAAAGGACCGGGGTCCACAGTTCACTAGTGGTGTCTCTCCATAAAACAGATAAATATGTTGGGTAAACAAATTACAGCTGGCAATTGACAAAGTGCAAATGCATGACAATGCAAGATATGATAAGAACATGTTCATTGTTAGATTTATTGGGATTACATCAATATACATAGACCGCTTACTAGCTGCATCTATGACTAATAATCCACCCCCGGGATAGCTTCCGTGTCTCCCGTGAGTATTAAGTTGCAAGCAACACATAAAAGCATTAAGCAAAGTGTGTAATGTAAACAATGCATATGACATATAGACACAGCAAAGTTGTTTTCTCCCTAGTGGCAACAGCACATCTACAGCCTTAGTCGTTTCTGTCATCTCGAGCCCAGGCTTCTAGAGGCATGAACCCACTATCTAGCATAAATACCCCTCTTGCAGTCATTAGCATCTACTTGGCCAAAGCATCTACTAACAATGGAGAGCATGCAGGAACATAGATAAAACATGGATATAAATAGATGAACAAACTTGATCATAACTTCACAATTCATCGGATCCCAGCAAACACAACATATAGCATTACATAAAGATGATCTTGATCATGTTAGTCAGCTCACAAGATCTAAACATGATAGCACAAGGTGGAGAGACTACCAACTAGCTACTGCTATGGACTCGTAGTCCCGTGAAGAACTACTCACGCATCACTTCGGAGGCAGGCATGGTGATGTAGAGCCCTCCGGTGATGATTTCTCCTCCGGCGGGGTGCCGGGAAGAACTCCAGAACCCTCCCGAACTAGGGTTGACGACGACGGCGGCGACGGAACTTTTCGTGGATTTCTGATCGGGTATTTAGGGTTTTCCGAATAGATGTAATTTATAAGCGAAAGAGGGCACCAGGTGGGCCAGGCGGGGTGGAGGCGCGGGGCCACCCCTGGCCACGCTGTGGGCCCGCCTCCTCTCCTGGGTTGCCTCCTGGGCTTCTCCTTCGGACTGGTGCTTTGTTCCCGTGCAGAAATAAATCAGGTAAATTGGCGTGCCTTTTGGAGAATATTTCCAGAAGAGAATTTCTGAAACAAAAAGACAGCAGAAAACAGGAACTGGCACTGTGGCATCTTGTTAATAGGTTAGTCCCAGAAAATGCATAAAAATGATATAAAGTGTAAATAAAACATGTGGTATTTAATATATAACAGGCATGGAACATCAAAAATTATAGATACGTTTTGGACGTATCAAGCATCCCCAAGCTTACTTCCTGCTCGTCCTCGAGTAGGTAAACGATAACAAAAAGATAATTTTTGAAGTGACATGCTACCAACATAATCTTGATCAAAAAGTAATGTAAAGCATGTGAACTGAGATCAAATCATTCAAAGTAAATGTCTATATTGATATTAAACAAACTGATGATAAAGCAAGACAGTTAAACAAGTCAAAATCTTTCATGGATGATGCTCTAAAGACATGAAACCGTACAAAGTTCATTATAGATGATTTAAGTATTCAGTGTAGAAGTTCTATCCTTCTACTCAAGCATCAAGCAATTTTTCACAACACAGAAAGGATCCAGTCAAGTAAAAGCAAACATGAACGTCATGAATCAACTGTTTCGAAGTTTTACTCAACCGGTGAGCGTAAGCATTTGGTTTTGGCACCAGGATGTTATGGCAAAGAGAATAATAATGGGGGTTTGGAAGGCCAATGGAAGAAAGTCTCACAAAGCTGTAAGTGATCATTAGACAAGAGGAAGTCTTATAATCGAAGCTATGCAAGGAGTAGTGATTGCCATGCAACGGATGCACATACAGCTATATGTGTATGAAAGCTCTCCAATGGAACTAGTATGGGTGCATCCAACTCGGTTGCTCACGAAGACCTAGAGCACTTTTGAGGAGGCTCATCATTGGAATATACAACCCAAGTTTATAATGAAAATTCCCACATAGTTATACTAGTAAAACATGAAAACTCTCTCTCATGGAGTATAGGTGCTAAACATGAGCACAAATGATGACTATGAATCTGCAGGTGCTAAACCTGAGCACAAGTGTGGATAAAGGATAGTAATGTTGTCCCCCCTCTCTCTTTATTTCTTTTTTTCTTTTTCTTTTTCTGTTTCTCTTTTCGATGGCCTCCATGGCTCTTTTCACTTTTCTCTCCCTCACTGTAGGGGCAACATCCTAATATGATAACACACTTTTTGGTACAAATAACTCATAATGAACAAAACATGATGTATGGAACTGAGTGCCTCTGCCAGTGTAGCAGGATGTGCAATGATCTAGCGTAACATGGGTAAAACCACACATCAGCTGTATAGAATCATGCAAAGCAATATATAACAATGATGAATGACAACAAGTCATGTAATGTAAGATGGAAGTTGCATGGCAATATATCTCGGAACAGCTATGAAATGCTGTGATAGGTGTTATGGTGGCTGTTTTGAGGAAGATGTTTGGCTTATGTGTAGGAGAACAAGAGGAAGTTCTCCCACGGAGTTTGGATGTACTGGCGAAGTATGCACAACTCTCAATGTGAGCAGAAGGCAATGCACAGCACCGAAGAGGCTAGCAAAATTTGGATGGTGGAAGTGCCAAAAACCGTAGCTCAACATTAGTCAAAAAAGAACTCACAAGCTTATTGCAAACAACTAGCAGGTTCAACATTAAGAGCATGATTAAATTTACTCCAAGGAGGGCCGTTCACGGCGGCACAAGTACCCCGTTAGATCCTCGACCTTAGCACGCAACTATGTTATTACGAATTACTTTTCAGACATGAACAGCTATCAAGACCAACTACACCTTCAACAATTTTAGTAGAGTTTGTAGTACGGTACAAGCTTTAATAACACAACCACTAATAAATTTTAACTTAAGTAACCAACAAGCATTAACATCTAATTTCTTAATATCTCAAAACATTTGCAAGGAATCAAGTTATCAAAGTTCAATGATCTACAAGACTATGCAAATTTTTCCGTTATACAACTACCACACACTTAGCATTTTCTGTTCCAACCAGACGCCAATCAACTTATTTAAACAACTCTCCAAACAAATATAAGTGAAGAACAAGAGTATTCTAAGAAAAAGCGGAGCTTGTCTCTCTCCCACACAAGAATGATAGGATCCAACTTAGTTATGATCAGAAAACAAAACAAAACAAAAACAAAAACAAAACAGAAAATAAAAACACACAGACGCTCCAAGAACAGCACACAACATGTGAAGCAATAAAAATATAGTCTCACTAGAGATGACCTGATAATTTGTTGATGAAGAAGGGGATGCCCAAGGCATCCCCAAGCTTAGACGCTTGAGTCTTCTTGATATGCATGGAGATCCATGGGCGCTTCCCCAAGCTTAAGCTTTTCTCTCTTCTTGATCTTCTTGTATCATCCTCCTCTCTTGATACTTGAAAACTTCCTTCATACAAAGACAACTCGTAGACTTCATTAGAGGGGTTAGTACATCAAAACATAAACTCACTTGGTTCTGTAAAGACACATTGCATAATTTCATTTTAAACATTAGCTACTGTTACTAAGCAAGATCCGGTCTCCCCCGAAGAACGTAAATCAATACTTGCAAAAGAGACAATGCAAAACAAAAATAGAATCTGTTAAAACCAGAACAGTCCGTAAAGACGAATTTGTTCGAGGTACTTCCGTTGCACAAATCAGAAAACGGTTAACTAACGAAAGATAGATATAAAGCTCAGTCTTCTGCTAAAAAATTTGCAGATTAATATCACGTTCTGTGATTGTTTGGATTTTCGTACAGTAAAGAACATAAATCTGTTTCTGGACAGCAAACCAAACTTTAACACTTTCTTGCATTAGAGGCTTTTCTTGGCACAAAAACAAAACAAAAAGGATAAAAAAGATTTTACAGAAGTAAGCAACATCCTTGACTCAAGAAAACGAAAAATAATAGAAAATAAAATTGGGTTGTCTCCCAAAAGCGTTTTTCTTTAACGCCTTTTAGCTAGGCATAAAACAAGAATCAAGTATTTTCAAAATCAGTTAAGCCAAAACGTTTACCTTTGGATCTCTTACCCTTAATTTTTAGCTTAGGAAAAGTATGACTACCTTTTATGGGAGAATTGAATCTCACCGTGCCTTCCCTCATGTCTATTATTGCTCCAACAAGTTTCAAAAATGATCTTCCAAGTGTAATTTGTCCTTCTCCTTCACATTCAATAACATAGTAATCAGTGGTAATGAAATTACCAGAAAATTTCGTATGAATATCTTCTGCTATTCCTAAGGGAATTTTTATGGAATTATCAGCAAAAGTCAAATGAACCCCGCATTCAGAGTCCCCACAGATTCAAAGAGTCATAAATAGAACTAGGCATTAAAGAAAAATCCGTGACCGTGTCACATAAAGCTTGAAAACGCTTGCCATTAATTTCAATTTTAAAAGAGGGAGACCAATTTGGCAAAGTTTTATCGAACATAATTTTAGGTGCTTCACTTAGAACCTTTCTCATACTAGACATATCCTTTTCCAGAGCATCCATCCTATGAGCAATATTTTCAATAGCTTCATCTATCTTGCTAGTTGTTAAGGAGGATGATGTTATTAATTTTTTATGGCATTAAAGGCTTGATCCCCATCATGATGAAGGAAATATCCCCCCACTACAGTGTCCAAAGCATACCTATAACAGAGAATTAGGCCGAAATAAAAGCTGCTAAGAAAAAGGCTCAAAGTGAGTCTAGGTTCAGTTCTTCCATAAGATTCTAAAATTCTAGTCCAAGCATCCTTAAAACTTTCCTCACTCCCTTGCTTAAAAGTGAGGATCTCATTTTCCGGGACATAACATAAGGAGTAGAGCTAGCCATAATGACAAAACAGGGGATAAAAACTAGACAAACCGAAATAGGATAAAAGCTGAATTTTTTTTTGGTTTTTGATTTTTAATGCAAACAAGATAAAATAAAAATTAACTAAGCAAGACAAAAACAAAGTAAAGAGAATGGTGGTGTGTAACTCCCCTTGCTGTAGCTTCCAATTCCCGGCAACGGCGCCAGAAATATGATGCTTGATGACGTGGAAACACACGTTCGTTGGGAGACCCCAAGAGGAAGGTATGAAGTAGTGCAGTAGCAATTTTCCCTTAAAATCACCAAGGTTATCGAACCAGTAGGAATTGGAAGAGCTTCAACACGGTGTCAGCGGCGCCGTTACGATCACTGACGTGGACCTGCACACAACACAATCAAAGTACTTTGCCCCAACGAAACAGGAAGGTTGTCAATCTCCCCGGCTTGCTGAATATAAGGATTAAACGTATGGTGTAGAAAGTAATGATGAGTGCAAAAAGGAACAACGAGGAAATAAATGCAGAGCGTGGTGGAAACGGTGTTTTTATCAGTGTGGAATAAAGGACCGGGGTTCACAGTTCCTAATAGTGTCTCTCCATAAAAAGATAAATATGTTGGGTAAACAAATTACAGCTGGGCAATTGACAAAGTGCAAATGCATGACAATGCAAGATATGATAAGAACATGTTCATTGTTAGATCTATTGGGCATTACATCAATATACATAGACCGCTTACTAGCTGCATCTATGACTAATAATCCATCCCCGGGATAGCTTCGTGTCTCCCGTGAGTATTAAGTTGCAAGCAACAGATAAAAGCATTAAGCAAAGTGTGTAATGTAAACAATGCATATGCATATAGACACAACAAAGTTGTTTTCTCCCTAGTGGCAACAGCACATCTACAGCCTTAATCGTTTCTGTCATCTCGAGCCCAGACTTCTAGAGGCATGAACCCACTATCTAGCATAAATACCCCCTCTTGCAGTCATTATCATCTACTTGGCCAAAGCATCTACTAACAACGGAAAGCATGCAGGAACATAGATAAAACATGGATATAAATAGATGAACAAACTTGATCATAACTTCACAATTCATCGGATCTCAGCAAACACAACATATAGCATTACATAAAGATGATCTTGATCATGTTAGGCAGCTCACAAGATCTAAACATGATAGCACAAGGTGGAGAGACTACCAACTAGCTACTGCTATGGATCCGTAGTCCCGTGAAGAACTACTCACGCATCACTCCGGAGGCAGGCATGGTGATGAAGAGCCCTCCGGTGATGATTTCTCCTCCGGCGGGGTGCCGGGAAGAACTCTAGAACCCTCCCGAACTAGGGTTGACGACGACGGTGGCGACGGAACTTTTCGTGGATTTCTGATCGGGTAATTTAGGGTTTCCCGAATAGATGTAATTTATAGGCGGAAGAGGGGCGCCAAGGGGCACCAGGTGGCCCGGGCAGGGTGGCGGCGCGGGGCCACCCCTGGCCGCGCTGTGGGCCCGCCTCCTCTCCTGGGCTGCCTTCTGGGCTTCTCCTTCGGACTGATGCTTCGTTCCCGTGCAGAAATAAATTAGGTAAATTGGCGTGTCTTTTGGAGAATATTTCCAGAAGAGAATTTCTGAAATAAAAAGACAACAGAAAATAGGAACTGGCACTGTGGCATCTTGTTAATAGGTTAGTCCCAGAAAATGCATAAAAATGATATAAAGTGTAAATAAAAGATGTGGTATTTAATATATAACAGGCATGGAACATCTAAAATTATAGATACGTTTTGGATGTATCAAGGAGCGGTGGAGGTTTGGCAAGTGGTAGGTGTCGAGTTTTAGCTGCTTATCGGCGTGTGCTCGGCGTGTGTGCTAGCACGGAGCCTTGGCCTGCTGCTCGGCTCGCCGTGCGCGCCTCGTCCTGCTGCTCGCCCGTGCGCGCCTCGGCCGCGCGGCGCCCGAGGGTGAGCAGTGGCGGTGCCCGTGTTGAGCGGCGCCGGCGCCCGTGGTGAGCAGCGGCATCGGCGGCCCAGGGGTTAGCAGCGGCGGCGGTGCCTTTGGTGAACATGGGCGGCGGCTCCCGGTGGTGAGGAGCGGTAGCTCCTAGGTGGGGATTATTTGTTGGGTTTTTTTTATTTATTTGTGCGGATTTTTTAATTTTGCTGACATGTGGGACCTATCTTGGATGACGAACGCGCCGTTAACGGCAGGTTGTCTGTGCATGCCACGTAGACCTGACAATGGGCCTTCTCTGTCAGTTTAGGTGTTGAAAGAGCGTCTCAGATGGTTAGCAAAGAAGTGGTGGCTGCCTTAAAAGTAATTAGCGCTGGACCGGTGTTTTTTTAAAACCCTAGCCTATCTCGGTGGTTTTTTGAAACCCTAGCCACAGTTATGGTGGTTTTTTGTAATTAACTATACACTAGTGACCCGATTTGCATGCTGTGCTCTGTCGTATGCTCTGAGCCCTCGGTTCTTCGTCACGTCTGGTCAAGTTGTTCTTGTAGCTCGGGGCTTTGTATGCACACTATACACTCGACTTCAGATTCGTTGCATACAAAGTACAAGGCAAGAAGGCAGCCATCGTGAAATCTGAACTGAAGCACAAAAAACGTTGCTTAATTAGTACTGTTCTTATTTAGAACTTCAACAATATTTGCCTAACTACAAAATACAAACACTTTACATCACGGAGCATGCCCTCGGGTCCTCGTAGCTGAGGAAATCAACAGGGTGAGAGCAATGCAAGAAGGACGTCTCCTGGTACCCGCTGAGCTCAGAGTGCGTGTACGATCCGTAGCCATCACCGCAACCATGACCGTAATCGCAACCACCGTAGCCATAACCGTAACCACCACCCCCACCGCACGGCGAGCGGCGGCGGCCGCAGCCGCCATCACGGTACGAAGGGTGCGAGTAGTCGATGAAGTGCGGGTGCGTGCAGGGGATGAAGTATGGGGCGACCACCTCCTTGATCTTCTCCTCGATGACCTTCTCGACCACTTTGACGACCTCCACCACCTTTTCTTCTTTCGTCTTTTTCACCTCGATCTTCTCCTCTACGATTCTCACCGTCTTCTCTATCTTCTCGATGGTGCAGTGCTTGCGCGTCCTTTGGTAGATGTACTCGGTGAGCTTCTTCTCCTCGATGACGCCCTCGACTACGCACGAGTTCTTGCCGAAATCCGTCTTGGCCGCGTAAATACCTACGTTGATAATTAGCATGCGAATATATCAGTGCTGGGACCAGGCATATTCAGGATAGATCGGTCAACATGTACGATTTACGCATATTAGTTGGGTTGAGGGGAACTGTCGGAGGGACAAATTACTCTTGTGCTCAAGTAGGATCTCTCTGACCCTGACTGCGCAGTCGGGGCAATGCAACGGAACCTTCAGAGTGATGATCGTCAGTTCCTGCAGCATTATAAACGGAACAGAATTATTGATGTCTTGTATCCAGATTCAGGTAATAGTATTTGGATTTTCAGGTTGAGGGCAATTGCACGAATAGAACAACAGGCAAGTGTTACGCTCTACAGGACGTGGTTTCAGAAATTCAGAGAGAATGTTCACCTCCTCCTTGGTCTTGATCTCGGTGACCAATTCTTTCGGGGGAGGTAAGAACTCAACATGTTTCCGGCAACCATTGGAGACTTTCACCCTGAGCTTCTCGACGTCGAAGCCGACGCCTCTGACGGTGACCTTCCCTGACCCGGCGTCCAATTTCACCTCCCGAACACCTGCAGTACGCCAGCCCGTGCGTGTCAGATAAACAAAACAAAAAATGCAGTGGAATGAAAGATCGTACAGACACTGAGGAGCACGGGAGCTACGCACCATGGAACTCAGTGAATTCTCTCTCGATATCGCGCGCGCACTGCCCGCAGTGGACCTGCACCTTGTACACGGCCGTCTTCACCTCGATTTTTTTCTCCTCGACCTTGGTCTCTCCTCCCATGGCGGGCGACTCTGCTACGCTACACGCCTAGGTGGCTTGATGATCTGTTGCTGGCTACTAGAACTGCAAAATGCTGGCCATTGATCGCACTGGTAAGTGGGTGTTAATGTGAGCGGCTCCACAAGGAAGAACGAAGGTTCGGGTGGGGATTTGTTGGAGGTGGTTCACTTGCTGATGGTTGAGAAAAAACGCTCCGGGCACAGGTTGGGAACTACGCTTTGCATGCACTTACCGGAGGTGTTCGGCTCGAGTGTGACGGCATGCCGTGGTTTTTGTCAATCCAAACTCGTGGTTTGTCAACAATGTTTGCCCCAAGTGGTTGTGATGTTGCTGTTGACCGCTGGCCGCGAGCTGGGTCAACTTGTAGAGAGGGAGATTGATCTGTGGACACTTCGTGTGCCAAGGAGAAAATGTTGACGGTTCCAAGTCGACGGTTTCGTCAGTCAAGTGCTTTTTGGCAGCGTTTTAGGCTGACGGCATCGCACGTTTTCTTTTAAAGATCTGACGGCATCACACGGCAAAAGGAGGAGGTTGAAATGATAAGGGGCTCTTTTGATTTGTAGGAATTTCATTAAAAAAAATTAGGATTGCAATACTTAGGATTTTTTTATGGGTAGTTTTTTATCAAAGGAATAGTTCTACCCAAATTTCTAAGAATCGTATTCTTATGGTTCAGTTCCATAGAAATTTGAACATATATTCCAACCTTTTTTTTAGACCAGGGTGTGTACTCCCTCCGTCCTCAAATAAGTGGACATATAGAAATTTCAACACAAATTAGAGAATGGATTACAATATGCATTGGGAAAGTGCAAACCACCGTCTCTCTCCTCCTTAATTCCCCCACCTCTAATGAGCTAACTGCATGTAGAAATGAGAATACCATGCATTAGACATTATTGGCCTTGATTCTTGTGTGATGAGAAAGAAGCATTTTTTTCACTTTAAAGTCTTTTTGTGGAAAAATTTCAAACCTAAACGTCCACTTATTTGAGGATGGAGGGAGTATGACCGACACATTTACCTGTATTTTCTTATGCGTTTCATCCAATATGTTTTTAAATCCTCTGCACAAGTAAATCTGTGTGATTTATGTGTTTCTTTTGTTCCTGCAATTTTTACTCCCATGATCCAAACGGACCCTAATCGGCTCTTTGGATTGCAGGATTTTCAGTATGCGAGAATAGGAAAAACAAAGTATTGAGATGTCATGCACTTAAATGTTTACATGATTTTAAAACACGGTAGCGAAGATTTGAAGGATACCCCAGATTTGCCTTTGGATTGTGAATAGGAACAAATACAAAAAAATTACAGGAATGAGGAGAGAGTGTAGACAGATAGAGCGTTAGTGCACTGTACTTGTCAAAGGAAAAATAAAATGAGGTCATGTTGATTTTTCTATGTATAGGGGGCATAGGCAAGGATTACTTAGAAATTTGATGCGCTCAGTCCTATAATACAGAAGGTTCCATAGAAAAATTGCTACGGGTTGGAATCCTCAACAAAAACAAAATACTTGAATGCAAAGAGGCCCGTTACTACTTAGGCTTATTTTATATAAGCCCAAAAACTGCTACTAACGGGCTTGGTAGCCTTCTGGGCCCAAGCTTTGGTCCGCACACAGTGTGGCGATTGTAGCCCAAACTCTTCTATCGGGCCATCACTACATGGGTGCCCGACTTCCGGTGGGTGAAAGCGCACTACGAGTCAACCCGGCCATATCGGCAAAAGAAGAAGGTGCCTAATTAGAAAAAAAAAAAGGCAGAAGAAGAAGGAACACCGGCACCACCACCCACGGCTGCTTGCGTCGTCGCCGCCCCGCGCTGACGCCGGCCGGGCGGATTTATTCCGATTCTGATCCGTTCGTCTCCGTCTGCCGGATCGCCCGTGCCGTGCGTACGGCCTACCTGCCTGTCTGTTGGAGTACTATATACAGTCGTTGGCCCATGCCCGTGGTGTTTTTTGCTTTGTCTGCGTCCGCGGCAGAGTCGGGTACTCCCGGCCCGTGCACGACGTGATGCGGCCCCTGGCTTTGTTGTCCTGTGCCATATGTGCAACACACGGTCGAGGGCTTTTATCGGATGGGATGTGATGTGCCTACCTGAAATCATTGCTCACATATTTTCCTTTCTCAAACGCCCATTGGCTTTGGTTCATGGAATAGCAGATCGTTGGATCATCACCTTGGGCCCCATACTCTACTCCGTGTTGTATACGTACAAATGAGGTCAATAAATATGCTTTGAATTAGAAAAGACCGGTGATTGTGAGCATGCATGTAAACCAAATACTAGTGTATACACATAGAGAGAAAAGAAACACATACATGTTGACCGGGAAGTTATCCGTTGTAGGGTTGTTCACATCGCCCATGGCGGTGCCAAGGTAGTCAGGATTGAGATTCTAGTTCGGATCGACACGTATGCGGTAAGATCGCAAATCGTAGGATCATAACTAGTAGGATCGCAAATCGTGGATTCTACTTACTAGAATCGATCGAGTCAATTTAGATCGTAAAGTCGTAGAATCGTATGACAGAACCGGGATTCTGACTACCTTGGGCGGTGCACAACACGTAATCGAGCAGTCGCTGATGTAATCGAATGGAAGCGAGCAGTCGCGCTGAGATGCTCTCCTAAAATCTTATCGAACCTCTTTCGGTGCAGTATCTATAAGGACGAGGTTTCGAAGGCCTCTTACGAACGGCCATGCACGTGATTGCCGGGTAGTATGAAAGCGACACATTAAAAAAAAACCCAGACAGTGGCGAGACATTGAGCGAGTGGTGTAACATCAAAACTAGCGGCTTTGCTAAAATCCGCATAATATCGATTCTAAATCACCTGCCAAGCACAAAGTACACGTCAAAGCATACACGCTATGCATGTGGAATTGAAATTTCTTTAGAATAGTTCACGAAAAAACCCACAAAACAACATATATACAACACTGACTCCAACGAACCAAATTTAATAAAAGATACATTACAATAAAATACAAATCACAACGAAAGCGAAATAGTATCCGAGTACGGATTAATAAATGGGTATAAGAGGTCTGAAGATAAACCATATAGTTCATATCCCTTCCTATCCCAAACCGGGGAGATTTCCATGCAAACGGCGGCATTCATCATACCTGCTTTCGGTAAAGGTGCCGGAGGAAAAGTGAAACAAAGCAGGGTGAGTATATAAGATACTCTACGAGATTTAAGAGACACACAGTTGTCATAACGAGTATGGTGAACTTAGCATCAGCGAGCAAGCACCAAACTATATATAGAGAGCGCATCCTGAACCAAGTAGGCAGTACCACCAAAACATAACTAAGCCCAATATCGCCCCCTTGATTAACACACAGTTGGAAGTTTAATAGTTTATTATGGTAGTTGTACTATCTTACTAGGTACAAGTTGTCCATGTCCTTGTTAGTCAGTATGTTTTCAAGTCATTCGTAACCGTAAATTTGGTTTGTCGAAAAAAATTAACCTTGCAGGGGTGCACCAATGGTCTCAACTTTTTATACAAGTTCGATCAGCCCTTAGAATCACAAAGTCAGGATATCACGACACGACTCTTCTCTTTAACATGGCAAACCAGGGAGCGACTCAACTAGATTTACCGGCATTGAGAATCCGGCCCAAACTCTGAGACAGAGGCTTAACAAGGTTCAGAGCCCAGCGGCAGAACCTCTTCATCACTTGATAACATAAACATAGCACACGCCCTATATGTATGCACACATAAAGTAACAAAAACATCTGGAGGCGTCAATTTTGTATCGGCAAGAACATGATTAATTTGCATGCCAAGTGGAAATCCCAAGCTAGGTGTCGCCCATGGACAAAACTGCAGATCCAGTACTAAGTGGAGTGGACCCAATTAAACCTCCTACGAGCGGTTAGTGCACTTAGTATTGGATCACAGAACAAGAATTCATGTGACACATGTGGAAATAAAAATAATACAAAATAATGTTATATATCTCGTTTATCGAGTCATCGAATTAACTTTCTATCACTACTGTTGTAATTGGCAAGTACTTTTGTACTGTTGGTGACATCAAGGTAGTTTTTAGTTTTCAATACGCACATTTTGTATCATTATTTATAAGATCTTCGTTTTTATGATTACTTTACTATTTGTGAAATTTCTATCTAGCTTTGTGTGTTTTTGAAGTTATTCCACGAAAAGCAGGAATCAAGATTCTACTCCTAGAAAGAACGTGGGATTTAGGTAATTTAACCTGGGGGAAAAATCAAACAAATATACGGAAGATTCGTCGAATACAAGAGTTGGCCGAAGAGATAGGAGCCACAGGGGCACCGTGGGCTCCTAGGGCATGTCTATCTTCCCAAGACACACGGTGGAGTCCACTGGAGATCGTTGTTTCACGATGCCTTCTTACAGAGTTCTTCGTATCACCAAAAAAGCATGACCCTAATTTTTCTGGAATTTCCTAAGGTGGTGGTGGATGCAAAGTCTTCCCCTACTCTATGAGGGGGTTGATCTTACTTTTTTGTTGCCAGAAGGGCAAAATTGCTTCCATCATCGATAGCAATGCCTCCTTGATGTGGGGAGGAGCATCTCCATAACCATCTTCATCATCTCCACTGGACAACACCGTCAACATATTCGTTCTCGACTTCCTTCCCCTTGCAATTTATGTAGATAAGACCGATGAATTACTTTTTGGTGTTGTTTGCATGGTTGTATTTGGTACCTTTCATTCTTTTTTGGTTCTCTAAGATTGGATTATATTTCAGATGCCTCTGATCATTTCCATGATTCTACTCTATGAGTTGTTCTCTATGTTCATATTCCTTGCTGGTGGTTATAACGACAGGAATATGCGATGATTTCCGTGCTTTAGATCGTCGGCGTTGGCTTCTTCTGGCAAAACATTGAATGTATTCCCTGCCGCGGTTGTCATGACTGTTTGGCTTTTTTTTTCTTTTGCGAAACACAATACAACGCAGCGCTCATATACACGCGGATACACTCACCCCTATGAACGCACACACGCACACCCTACCCCTATGAGCACCTCCGAGAGACTGAGCCGGCGGATCAGGTCTTGAGATTGACGAAGTCACCACGGGCGCCTCACTGTCGACGGGAACGTCGCCTCCCACTGAAGAATATTACGCCTAAATGAGAAACACCAACGTCAAAACTGGGGTTTGATCTCTGATGGGCTGGGGTACAACCACCCTGCTAACCATCTTGCCACAGGCAAGTTCTCAGACTCTTTGGCTCACATTGCAGAACAAGTGCGACATCGGGAGGCTCCATCAGGATTGTTTTGCAAGGTGAGAGTTAAAGGGTCCTTCTTGTAATCTTAAATTTTATCAGGGTCATTCTTGTAAGTCTTGGACTTGC
Source organism: Poa pratensis (assembly GCA_947311845.1). NCBI lineage: Eukaryota > Viridiplantae > Streptophyta > Magnoliopsida > Poales > Poaceae > Poa > Poa pratensis. The sequence continues at coordinate 90,145,448 of CAMZMU010000128.1, forward strand.
TAAATTTATGGCTCGTAACAAAAAAGAAAAGAAAAAAGAAGAATGTATTTTTCCACCGACTCGAACCATACGGTAATTCGGTAAAGCAAGTTACCCGGGTATATAAAAGGAAACCGTGGGTATTTTTGTCAAGCTGAAAGAGCACGCGAGGAGGGGGCCGATTTATTACGCGAAGATTTCCTGTGGCCTACAGATCCGATCCGACCCTTCAGGCAGGTTGCAGGTACTCTTCTCTCCCAAATTGATTGATTTTTCTTCTCACGCACAAATCCGCCTCCGCTTTCCCCATTTCCTCAGTTTTTTATTCAATTCCCTGGATTAGTTTTTGCGTGCACAGAGGTTCACGTACAACCGCGCGCGCTCTCCGCTCGGCGCAACCGCCGCGCGCAGGGAACTCAGGCGAGGATCGGAGCGCATCGGATTCGGGGGACGGTAGGGTTTCGCCGCGAGATGGACGGCCTGGATCAGCAGCCGCAGAAGCAGCCGTCGCCGCGCGTGAGCTCGCCGCCGGCGACCGCAGGCGGCGTCATGATGCCGCAGCACGCCTACGGCCCCGCTCCGGCGATGCCGCCGGGCTCCGGGAACGTTATGCAGGGGATGCCACTCGCCTTCAACCCCATGGCGTCGCCCGCCTCGTCGTCGGCAATGAAGCCGGCGGACATGCCGGGGCCCATGTACCGGCCTGATTCCGCCCCGCCGGGCATGCAGCAGCCTGGTTGCGGCGGTGCAGGCGCCGTCGTCATCGGCGGCAGCGGCGGGGAGCTCGTGAAGAAGAAGAGGGGGAGGCCGAGGAAGTATGGCCCGGATGGGACCCTCGGCATGGGCCCGAAACCTGCCACCGAGGCGGGCGGGCACTCCGGTGGTGCAGGTTCGAACTCGAATCCTGACGGGAAGCGCAGAGGGCGGCCCCCGGGCTCTGGGAAAAAGAAACAGCTCGATGCCTTAGGTAATTTTGGCTGCATCCACATTGCTCTGAATTCTCAAATAGCTGCAGTGTTTACTTAGTAGTAGCAGCCTGCTGACGAAGGCGACATGTCTTTTGTTTTTAAATGTTCAAAGGGCATGTCTGGACAAACTTGAAATATTTCTCCACATTTTGAAATCATTAAAAAATGTTCTGAAGGAATTAAATTGGTAGGAGTAGTGCAGGCATTTAAATAATGTGGAAGTACAAATACGCTTTATCTTAGACTCTTAGCTATACAGCTCTTAAATAATAGAAGTGGGACTCAGACATGAACCTAGTCTTTTGATACTATTAGTATTACTCTCTCCGTTCGGAAAATGATGTCACAAAAATGGTCTATCTATAGTTCATTTTTATGCCATCCTTTTTCGACCGGAGGGAGTATTAGATATTACATGTGTTAGGTCAAAAAAATACATTTTTTTTCTAGTAATAAGATTCTTCTATGAATGCACATCATATTACTTTGCTCATATTTGTTTTTTTAGGTTAATGGCAGTCGTTCTGCCTTCCGATGCCTTCCGATTAGATAGAAAAGAGTGTTATGTACAAAAGTTCCAGCTCATATTTGTATCATACCTGAAGCTGTAGCTTCTGCTTTTTGCAACATAAAAGGCTAGTAAATGTTTGGTGTATCAATTGATCAAATTTTTTCTTTCCCATTTTAGACAAAGGTCCTATCAACGATGTTATTCATCATGTTTTGCCGTCTGTTTGATGCCTTTCTATCTGAACAATACTTAATTTAATTTAATCATCTGCTTTGAACCAATTTAGTTTTGTCACCTTCGTGGAACAATTTTCTTTGGCGACTGTGGAATGATCGCTGTGATATTCTAATGGCTGATTTTCAGGTTCTTCTGGGACATCATTTACTCCTCACATAATAACCGTGAAGCCGAATGAGGTACTTGAAAAAGCTCCATCCTCTCTTTTGTCTCTTTGCTTATGCTGTATATGCTCGTGTGGTCTGATTGTTTCTATGCTGCATTTGGAGAATTATTCTGCGGCAGAATCGAATAGACTGCCCTACTTGCTACCAGTCTTGGTTGAGAACAAAACTAGATATTCATAAACAGACTGCCATATGTTGAAATTCTCTGACTACCCATTGCGGATCGCAAATCATTAGGTGATGGATGCCTGGCAGGGTTCAAAAGGATGACAATCTTAGCTAAGAAGAGAGTTGTACATCCTGTCCTCCTAGAACAAACAGAAAACAGAGTAGCATCTTCGATTTTTTTATCCTATTGACTTATTCTTTTGTTACCAAGTCTAATTAACTGTTGCTGGTCTTCCCATGTTCTCCATGCCATTACTGCATACTTATTATACAGTATATAACTTACTGCTGATTTGTAGGCTGCATGGCAAAATGCTTACAGGATGTACATACAAATCTATGAGAGTGTTCATTCATATGAATAAATAATTTGAGCTTCATAGATTCATTCTCCTAGCGTTACTTTTGTATTTGTCAGTTGCCTCCAGTTGCATTACCTATCTACTACCACCAATAGTATATATTTTCTGAGCCTATTCCTTGATTGTACGTGAAGTCCGAAATCTAGACTATCTAGCAGACATTGGCATTAATGCAGCAATTCCTTTTTTTTTTTCAGGATGTTGCTTCAAAAATAATGTCGTTTGCGCAACAAGGTCCACGTACTACATGTATAATCTCAGCAACCGGTGCTCTAGGCACAGCAATACTCCGTCAATCAGCAACCTCTGGTGGGATAGTGACATATGAGGTACATTCAGTCCCATGACAAGCACTCGGAGCAATGTTTGTTTTTTTCCTTTTATTATTTGTCTGAAATAGTAATGTACAGGCTCAAAGACCTACCATAGCATCATGATCAATGTTTTGGTTGCGTGAAGTATAAAACAGCAGCATGCACTCTGTTTGGTCGATAACCTGTGGCCTATAAAATTTGTTTGCTTGTTATTTAGCTGTACTGAATTAAACCTAAACCAGTGATTTAGATTTTCTGTTATATTTTATTTCCATTGTGGTCTGCTGCTTCATTTGTTTTCGCAGTAAGTCTCTGTTTGCTTAGTCTTTATGAATCCAGTATGCAGTTCGTTCACCTTCTCCTCTGTTTTTGACAACTTAGTGTCTGAAGAGAAAAAGAAATGACTAATATGTAGTTTTACGTTACATCCCAGCTTGGCATGCAACATGAAAACGGTTCTGAAATTTAATATGCCTTGCTCCCCGATCCAGTGCAAATGAGTAAATATAATTCTAAGAACATCAGATTTTGGAGTCTATTCTTTCTAGATCTTTTGATAGTTTGTTGGTTCCTCCATGTGGTCAGCATAGAGTCACATCTCAAATATTTTCTTGCTATTTTTGTAGTGCAATGACAGTTTTCTGTCATACAATCTCATAAAGCATATGAATTCTAGTAACTGTTATTTGTCACAGGGCCACTTTGAAATTCTCTCTTTGTCGGGCTCATATCTGCTCGCTGAGGATGGTGATACTCGTAGCAGGACCGGTGGTTTGAGTGTGGCACTGATTGGAAGTGATGGACGCATTGTGGGAGGCTGCGTTGCTGGAATGCTTATGGCTGCCACGCTCGTCCAGGTTCTTGCATTCATCTGTACTTTGCACTTTGTTTTCAACTGGCATCTGCCTCCAAATCAGCATCACACGAGGCCTTCGGTGACAGGTTTGCCATACTGTGTTTCAGGTTGTGGTGGGCAGCTTCATCGCCGAAGGTAAAAAACCCAAGGAAGAACCAGTGAAACGTGAGCCAACACCTGTGCCGATGCAGACAGCCGGCTTTGGTGCAGCACCCTCAGCTGCTGCCAGTCCTCCATCCGACGGAACCTCAAGTGATCACTCCGATGACCCAGGGAGCCCCATGGGACCGAATCCTAATGGCAGCGCGCTCAACAACGCAGGCCATCCCATTCATGCTTCATATGCTCCTGTGGGCTGGTCCCTTTCCGGGAACCAAAGCCGCCACGATCCAGACCTGAAGATTATGAACGACTAATTGCTCCCAGTTTGCAGCTTCGTTTCTAGTATTTGACATAGTAGAGTGTAGGTTCAGGAATTCCTACACCGGTGCCAGCGTCAGTGTCGGAATAATTCGGTGTGCTAGAAGTAATCAAATAGCCTGATTGTAAGGCTCGGGAGCAGTAATAAGTAGCCCCAGGGCGCCCATGTCGTCGCCCTGCTATTGTAGCTTTTCAGTTTTTATCTCTTGTCTGTTTTCGCAGCTAGTAGCTTAAAATTGGAGTTATTATTTCCTAGTACGTTTTCTATTATCCATGAAATTTTATCTCTCTCTAGTATCAGCATGTACGAGTTTGGAATGGCATGTTCTTATTGCATATGTTTTATGTTTTTAGCATCACTGAATCTTTTATTAGCATAGATTCAGGTTTGCTAAGAAAATTAGCTTAGATTCCAAGGACTGGTCTGGAAGCAAGCAACACAGTATCCGGCAATAACCTCGGGGACAAATAAGAAATCAGCATTCAGTTTGTAGTAACTTGTGTGGTTCTCATGGCAGAAGAGATTCATTTTATGCAAGCCAGCTTGCAGGCACGCATGTACTTATTCAGTAATTCTTCCATGATATCTCCCTGCAATTGAAATATCCACGCCTATGCAAATGGCGGCGGCGGAAGAGGCGGTGAGGCACTACGATGGTCGATGGTAGAGTCCGTAGAAAAAACGGTGGGGACATCTTCACACGAGCATCAGACTGTTCAACACATGCCGCGCATTTGCTGCAAAGTTATACTAGCAGTACTGTAGATGCTTCTCGGCGCTGGTCTTCAGCTCGTCATCGGCGATGAGGACGCAGCAGACGCAGGGCATCTGCCTTCCTTGCCTCGCAGCGGCAGGTGACGTCCGGGAGCACGTAGAGCCCCTGTTTCTTGATGCTGTTGCTGCAGATGTGGACGATCCAGTCAGTGCGGTACCCGGAAAAACGAGGCCTGCCAAACAAGAACTTAGGCCCTCGGCGTAACCATTGGCAAATTGGAAAACACGGTTTTGGTGGCAATATATTTTTGGAATAATTAGATCTTAACAAAAATCGATTTCAGAATTATGGAAAACACGGTCGTGTGATATGGTAATTTTCTAGAGGAGCAATATGTTACCTTGCACCCAAAGGTGATTCACTGGATGTAGCGTGAGATAGTATTGTATCAAGATGTCATCCTTATCAAACTTGTAACCTAGAAATTTATGTTGTAGGGTCCTGCATATAAATTTGAGTGGCTATATATACCTCATATTTAGGTTATAAGATCACCATAATAAAGTATAAAGGTGAGGTGCCAAATAGTTATAACTTGTCCTTCTTAATAGTTAGACGCAAACAACAACCACAGTCAAATAATGGGAGTATGTTGTTCGGGCATTGCACATTGCATTCAAACAAGTGTAATAGTAGAAAATTATCTATACCATAAGGATACCCATTTAAATGCTCTTACTACCAATATGGATTCTCAAAACCTAATGCTATTTGATGAGTGCATTTTCCATCAAGTTTGTCTTAGTGTTTTGCAAAGATGTAGCATTTTTAGTATTTTATCGTGCTCGCGTGCAACTATTCTGCTGATTTCACCAGGATCCCAAAAATAAGATGAATAAATCCAAACCAAGGAGACTGGCCATTTTAACACAAATATGTCGATTAAGCGCTATAAAAGCCTTCCATTAATGAAGTCATGCACCTAGGAGCCAAGACGAAGTGGAAATTTGTGAAACAAAACTTCCATGAGACTTAACGACCAGATACGATCGCACCGACCATACAACATAACTGTGTGCCCCATTAGTGGCTCCACTTGGTTAAGTATTTTTACCCCGTGCGATCAAATCTTAGAGGAGACGAATACATTCAGAAAGGATCTAGAGGAGCAATCAGCGGGAGGGGTGTCATCTCTGCCAAAGCTACAATCTGGAAGGCCACGACATTAGTCTTCATTTCCTCCATCCATCTAGTTGTAATTCCAAACCCTAGTGTGGATTTTCACGTATACTCATTTATCATTCATCCGTCATTCATATTATTAGTTATTATGATGTCATGTGCCTCCATGTGTGAGTAGCTTTGGAGAGATGGATAAACCCTAGAAGTAACATGAATAGAATGAAATGATGTATTGGGTTGTTAGTACAAAGTGTGGTAGGTTCTTCATGATATTGTGTGAACTTCAAGTACATAATATTTGCCCTAGGTACATGAAGGTTATTACCGTTGGTTCAAGATGGGTTTAGTGGTTATAGCGGCGACAGAAGCTTTCGACCATCAATGAGGGAATAATACTGATCCAAGAGCTTACTCCGCATTCACGGGAAGATCCTTAATTACTAGCATACTCAGCGGTTGCTACCAGAGGGCTAGTGGTGGTTGTACGGTGAGTGTGACTGAAATTTTGGGCTCAACTTTATGTTGGGATCTGCCCCTCCACGACAAGATAATAACAAAGAATAACATCTTACTCCATTCATTTAAATCCTAGTAATGAATCCAACACTCACTGAGAACGCTTTTAACCCTTGTCATCATTTCCATCATTTATTCTCAACTATTTCTCTAATGATTTTTCTTTAATATTTTTTTTTTCAAAACAATCACCATAACTCTTTCAACACACTCTTTCTTGCTTAGGATAAATATAACTCTGATAAATATAACTTGCAGGTGCATTTTAGTGAACTTGCAACAACAGGAAAAAGACCATTTTCTCAGATCCTCGTGGTTTGATACTCTTACTTCAAAAGTAGTTACCACAATCATGTGCAACACTATTCACAGGTCTCATCTTGAGTTCATCATGATAGGGGATTCTCCATGGGAGAGCCTGGAACTGGGGCAGTGAATGGGAAGGATGATCTCCATGCCCACTCAATCAGTGTGAGGTAAAGGGTTGGATGATAAAGTTCCATCTAGTGAGAGGTACACATAGTAAGGCATTGATACGATACATGTCTCGCTTGCAACATATACAAACAATAAATATATGTGGAATCATGGGTAATTCCACGAGGGAGCAAATGATTCACTATGGTTCACATGTCGTTTATGTCTACGGAATAACTTTGTTGTTCCTAGGTCACATGGTATTTCAAATTGGTAGAAACTTTTAGCAGTGAGGGCTAGGTATTTACATACCGAGGACAACCCAAATTAAACCCTAAACCATTTTCCTTTCTCTTGATGTATGTGCAAGAATAAAGCAGTTATAACTTATAACATCAAAAGAAGAATAAAGCAATTAAAAAAATAATTTTGAAAATTTAGAGAATAATCCGGCACATTAATCACTAGTTTAGCTAGGGAGATGCATGAAATTTTGTATTTTGTGAAACTTTTATGGTATCTTTTACAAGAAAATAAAACATACATGTGACTCTAGCTTTTACAATTATAACATAAATCTTTCAAGTTGTTTGCACATGAGTTAATGCCTAATTTTGTTAAAAAATATTGAAAGATTTAATTTTCTAAGAAAAGATCCTACAAGATATGGCTAATTAGTACAAAATGTAATAACCATATCTTACATATATTGCGTGAGTAGTAATAATCAATATTCAGATCTTCTACATAATTAAATGATCAAATAGTACATCGGCTAGTCACCTTCATAGTTCTCCAAAATTCTTATAAATAGACCTAATATTACCCCCAATGTAATTTCCTCATGAGCATAAGAACTCTCTACAGCATATGCATCTCTACCACTGAAAACTTCGATCGTATTAGGCGTTATGGATCCAAATGGCTCCTTTCCCAAAAAAGAAAAATCTAGTGATAGTGAGGCCAACATTTCCCATTTACATGAAGCACTAAGAGGCACGTCAGCCATGCCAATCATTACTGATATTGTAGCCCTTAATTCCCCATCACCACATTCATCTTTGAGGGGGAATACCCAACCTATCATTCATACACCACAAGAATCTACAACAACGTCAGCCCAGAAAAATTACATGATGCCATACCAAAGGAATGTATCCATATCGGTATCAAACCCGTTGTTGCCCCATACAAACCTGACTCCTTTACCCATAGTAAATAGCATTGCATCTCAGCCCATCAACAGGGAAATCTCTCAGAGTCAGCAAGAAATGCTCTCCGATCAAGACTTCCTCACAAACCCTATTGGGAACTACTTTGACTCATCACATCAAATGCAGATCTTATCCATGGAGTCTCCATCATTCGCATCCTTACTCCAAGGAGATCCCATTTTGTTGTCCATGCCCACCTTAAAACAATTGGAGGATTGGATGATGGTCCAATCTATGAGATGCCCACCAGCCGTGTCTCCGAGGTAAACTCAGTACCATCTAATTTCTTTGTTATCTGCAACATCGTGCTCGCTTCACACCAAATAATATACAACAATAGGTACAACATGGTAATGGTATGTTGTCTTATGGATCTCCTTGTGGTATGCCTACCGCTATTGTTCCATCCACGAGATCCGCGCAAGCTCCAAGAGAAGACAAGACCCTTTTCGGTGGTCAAAATGGAGTTTTTGGTAATGTTGTTTCTCCTTGGGACACGAGCTCACGTAAGTACACATGCAAGATTTGCGGTGTCCCCTTCTACTCACATCAAGCCTATGGTGGTCACATGAGTTCCCATAGCAAAGCTAGGAAGAAAGGCCTAGAAGGTTGATATTCCCATGTAGCTCGACATCCAATGACTAGTATTATTGAGACAAATATTCCTACTGGCACCAAAATGGAGGAAGGCATAGATGTTCGAGCCCAAGTGGATTTTATTTATCAAACTTTATTTGTTCAGAAATAAATAAATCAAAGGAATAACATAAGAGTGGAAAGTATGTTGTGTGGGTGTGGGTGAACTTAGCAGTTCTTGCTTGACTATTTTGTGTGTTTGAGTTCTCCATATGTAACATACGGACTCGTATTTGACGATGGTTGTTTACTTGTTGTTTTATTTCACTTAATTGTTGAAGGCACTATGATTTTCTATGAACATTTATTGGAACCAGCTAAAATGAATGTTTGCTAGAATATTTGTTATAATTTATCAAAAAATTAATATAACATTTTAAATAGTTCTATATGAAGTGATCATGCGATTGAGCTTAACTATTTCCCTTAATAATTAGCTTCATTGTAACGATAGTCTAGTTTTGACATGTTGGATCAAATGTCATCGTTACCTATGTACTAAAAAAATCATTAGTTTATCTGAAGCTCAATAACGAGTCTCCTGTATCGAAACCTCTAGGAACCGGTGAGGGGGAAAATAGTGCCACACAAATTGTAAACGGAACTTGGAGCTGATTATCACAACCATACCACGACTTGAACAACAGTAAAATTGTCAACAAAACCTAAGCAGACACCACCTCGGCGCACGCGCCAGGTCAAGAACGATGCCCACGATGCCGCCATCCGACCTGGCAAAGACCAAATTTGAGGTTCTCACAGAGCTAGGAGGGGAGGATATTGGTTGCATTTAATTGAGGACAGGCATCTACTGTATTCTCACTTCCATGTTCCATCCATGAAAAAATATCTAGTGATCTCCCGATTTAAATGATAATATAATACCAATCTTCAAATTTTGAATTACAATTATTATTATTATTTTAACAAATGGTTGGTGTTCACAAGATGAGTGCTTACATTTCATTAAATTTTCAAGAACCAAATTAAACATACACACAGAGAAACAAAAATGACAAGTCCAGCGGGCAATGAAGATGTCCAAATATCTGTAAACTGACCAAATGATGGAGCAATGCCAATCTTGGACCAAATAGCTCGAGCGGCGTAGCAGGTGAAGAAGAGGTGCTCACGGTCTTTAACTTGGTGGTTGCATCGCGGGCAGACAGCAGAGTCCAAGATCATTTTCTTGAGCAGGTTGGCATGGATGTTGAACCTATCAAAGTGGAGGATCCACCCAAAGATCTTGATCTTTGTAGGTTTGAATGAGTCCAAATGTTGTTGAGCTGATCATTTGTGAGGAGAGGGCGGCATAGGCTCCCTGGGATGAAAATTTGGAGCCGTCCATCAAGCGTCTGTTGTCGACGATAGTGTTTAGGGTGACATCTTGCAACAGCAGAGACAGACCGTAGCTCACAGCTAGCAGCCGAGGTTAGACTGTAAACTCTGAAAAGTGATATCATGATATTACATGAGGGGGCGGGATCACTGGATCTTGCACTGGATAATCCATGAGAGGTTATCTGGCTGACGATACACTCGTAGTAGTTAACCACTACACGATGACGAGGGGGCGGCTTCTCCTGGAGACGAGGATGGAGGCGACGGTGACGGGGTGGTGGCGATGGAGCCTTCCTGCTGCAGCGCGGTGATGGAGCTTCACGGGCCGTTTTTGGTCCGGCCGGGCCATTGGCGCTGGACTAGAGGGTAGCGGCGGCAACCTACGTACTGCAGCATGGCAGCGGACTTTGCGGACCCGATCTGGGTCCGGCCGGGCAGTGTGGCCTGGTTTGTCCCTGTGGCGTCCGGTCGGTACCCGCCGCTGGCGGTGGAGGACGTCCTCCAGGTGGTCGTGCTGCTGCCGCCCTCCGGTTCTAGTGCTGGCCTGGTGTGCTCCTGTCGCCGTGTTCGGTCGGCTACCGCGTCAGCGGTGGAGGTAGTTCCCTCCCGTGTGGCTACAGAGTTGCCATCCCCTGAACCTGCTGCCTCCGTTTCCTATTTCTAGGCCCCGCATCGGTTCACAGTGAGATGACGACGACGGTGATGTCAAGGCCGTGGTGGCGCTTGCAGGCGGGCGGTGTTGTTAAGTGGAAGACTACAGATCGTTTGGGTAGTGGTTTTTTTTGGGTCGGGAGAAATCCTTGTCGTCTTACGACATCGACGGGGCGACGCCTACGGGTATCGTCATTCCTTCTTGAAGGGCGTTGACTGCACCCCCTCACCACTCACCCCGGCGTACGGGGGAAACCCTAGGCTATGGCCGGGCAGCAGCGTCGTCATCGTCGCGGTCCTTCTTGAAGGTGTTGCTTGGTACGCGACGATTCGGAACTCTAGGAGCGTGGTGGAATGTTTCGGTGGGCATAGCGGTGGCGAGCCACCGTAGTTTCGTTGATCTGCCGTTGTCGGCATTTTTTCTTTTTCCTTTCTCTTTTCTTTTTTTGGGCGTGCTTGTGCTGTGGCCCCAGCAGTGGTATCGGTTGTATCGGTTGGTTGCTATATTAATATAGCGGGGCGAAAGCCTATTTCGAGAGTTAACCACTACACGGAGGTTCATTCTACAACTGACAGTACATCTTATTCCGAGACAGACGCATGAGCACCAACTCCGACCGACGGCCGACGAGGGGCACTCAGGGCTAACTACAAACTGAAAAAACACTAGCGCTAGCTCCTGGTATCGCGTCAGGCCGTCACCGATCACCTCTAGATATACTTCTCCGTCGCCGGGTACGCGCCGGTGCCCGGGTACGCGGGGTCGACGGGCGCGCCGACGGGGCCGTGGTGGCCGTGCGTCCCGGCCGTGAGTCCCGCGGCATCGGCGCGGTGCTCGGCCTTCTCCTGGTGCTTCTCGGCTTTGGCCTGGGCCTTGCGCGCCTTCTCCTCCTCCTTAGCCATCTCCTTCTCGCCGTGCGTGGCCGCCGTGGCTTTGTTCGTCTTGCCCTCCACGTTGGCCGTCCCCTCCTTCACCTTCTCCTTGGCCGCGCTCACCATGTCCTTCGCCTTCACCTTCGCCGTCTGCATCTTGCCGGCCCCTGGCTAAAATTCTTCTTCTTGCTTCGAGACTTCGAGTGGATGTCTTGCTTCTCTGAGCTAGTAACGGTCATGTGTTGGAATTATTTACTTATAGGCGAGATGATGGTTTTGGGACGGCTGGGTTCTGTCCAGTGCGAGTTGCGGGTGGGTAGGTGGCACGCATGCGGCGCTCGAGGGCAGCGGGAGTTGCACGTCGCGCGTGAGGTGGCGCGTATGCTCTGTGGCGTTTTACTGACGTGCCGGGTGCCCCTTATAGGCTCTGCTGCGGACGGCGGTGGAAGACGGTGGTGCGAATCACGCCGGAGCAATTGAACGCAAGTAGATCAGCATCAAGGAGCATCGGTATGGGGTCGGCTAACAATGCCCAACCCAAAGGGGGAACGACGAGATATGAAATTGGCTGACAAAGTTAGGCTCACCTTCGAAGATACGGGCCGACTAACCGGTCTTTAGCAAGTTCTGCGTCTGCGTTGTACTCCCTATCTCTATCTGCATAAGATGAGCAATAATATCTCTATCTGCACAGTAGGACTCCGCCTGCTTGTAGATGTAGTATCACCCGACATGACCTCAGCCACGGGAAAAATTCTAATTAATATATTATCGTTCATCTAAAGTTTCTTCAATTAAACCACAGTAAATAACATACAAATCGCCACTGCAGCAGGTACTATCATCCAAGATCAAGTGCTACAACAGTGCACATTTCTTCAGGAACTATGGTTTCGCCGCAGGCTGAATATGACAAAAAGGCACTAACATGAACAAAAATACATCAAGCCATCAACAGAAATTAATAGAAATGCCTTATGCATAAGGCATATGCACACCAAGGTTCAAATTACTACTGATACAATTTATTCCGGCACACAGAATACACACGTACTCCTTCAGGATCACACTATCCACAAACTAAAAACCACTAGCGCTAGTTCAGTCCTGACATCTCCTGCCTGTTCATCACTCTAGATATACTTGTTGGCTGCAGGCAGTGGCGGAGGACGAAACCAATTTTAGGTCGGGCGAACTCTAACATAATTATCTCTCAATACATGACCTAAATATAGGGGTAAAATACATTGATATTGACAGGAAAGAAGAAAACAAATAGGAAAAATAAGACGCATTTTGTTTCAAAAAATGGTCGGAATGGAATGACCAATAGCTTCACCGGCTAATATAGGTCCCAATTCATTATTGGAGAAGCAAAATAAAGCAAACTCATGAACACCTGAATTAATCCATGGTTGCTGCCAGCCTGCCTCAGCGGTCGTTGATGTGTTCGTTGCGTGGTCGAACACTCGAACTACACCAACGAAGCTAGTTGGGCCAGTCCAAGTCGATCAAGACGCACCAGGCCTGCAACACTCCTCCAACTCAGCCCAAATAAAGCGCAGTAGCCAGCCTACCTGTTCCCTACTTCCCTTACCCTTTCTTCTCCAAAAGTACGCTCAAACTACCCACGAGGCCACGAACGAACAGATCTGTTGATGATTCCTAGATGTATATGTATATTAGGTATTTTGGGAAAAATCAAGGTCGGGCGGACGCCCTACCTTGCCCGTAGGGGTCCTCCGCCACTGGCTGCAGGGGCTGTCCCGTACGCGCCGGTGCCGGGGTTGGCAGCGACGGGTGTGGCATTCCCGTGCGGCCCGGTGAGGGGCACGCGCGTGCCGTGGTTTCCGGCGGCGGCCTCGGCGCGGTGCTCCGCCTTCTCCTGGTGCATCTGCGCCTTGGCCTGGGCCTTGTTGGCGCGCGTCTCCTCCTTGGCCATCTCCTTCTCGCCGTGGGTGGTCGCCGCGGCCTTGCCCGTCTTGCCCTGCACCTTGGCCGTGCCCTCGTTCATCTTCTCTTGGCCGAGCTCACCATGTCCTTCGCCTTCACCTTAGCCGTCTGCATCTTGCCTGCCGCTGGAAAGCTTCTTGCCGAAGTGTTCGAGTTGTATGTGTGTTCTTGTGAGCGTCTTAGAGCATCTCTAGCAGAGCCTGCAAAATACGGACCCGCAAAACTGTTTTACGGGTGACGAAACGCGTGTTTTTTGGCTCAGAATGACGCCGCACAGAACAGAAACCGTATACACAAACTGTAAAAAGGAATATTCCATATCTTTTTTTTTTTGAATAGCAACCTTATCTTCTAGCTCTGGCCACGAGCAGGGAGCAGCTCGGCCACGAGCAAACCGCTGCTCCGTCGCCGCCCTCAGGGCCACCGGCGCTGCTCCCTGCCGCCCTCGCGGCCGCCGCCACAGCTGCTCCCGCGGCCTTCACGGCCGCCGCCGCCACCTCTCCACGCGGCCCCCGCTCGTGGCCACCGCTGCTCTCCACGATTCCGGCGATTACGCCGCCGCCACCTCTCCACGATTCCGGCGATTCGGTCGCCGCCGCTGCTCCTCGCGATTCCGGCGCCCATCCTCGCCGCCGCCTCTACTCCTGCCCAGCTGTTCCGGCGATCAGTTCAGTGTGTATGGCGGAAGTTCGCCGTATTCCGGCGAGTTCCGCGGCTGAAGGTCGTCGGCGGGTGCTGAATGTTCAGCCCGCCAACGCCTCGCGCAGGATACAGGCCCCCTCAAAATCAGCAACGGAAACAGCGAAAATGAGGTTTGGTGGGCGAAATTTGCAGGCTCTCTCAAAATCTTTTACGGGTCGGTGTGTTTTAAGGGTTCTACTCTTTGCGTTTTTAAGGTTTTGAAACCGTATCCGGCGGTTATTTTGCGGGTTTGCACATTTTGCGGGTTCTGCTAGAGATGCTCTTACTGCCGTGTTCATGTCGTGGATTTATAGGCGAAGGTGTGTTGGATTGGATTATTTGGTTTGGCGGCGCTGGCGTTTGGGTTCTGTCGGGTGCAAGACGTGGGGTGGTGGGTGGCGCGCATGCGGCTTCGAGAGCAAACTGGACCTACACGTAGCGGCTTGAGGTGGCGAATATGTCGCTGCGTGGCACCCGTGTGCCCCGGGACCTCGCTTCAGGAGGCAGGCCGCAGTAGCGGGCGTGGCCAACCGCTTCTATATTTTTATTTTGAAATTTATAAACATATCTAGTCAAATTATTGACAGACAGAAACGAAGAGAAACAACGCAGCGAGCGTCGCCCTCCCTTTCCTCTCCCCGATACAGATCTGAGAGGCGATTTTGAGAGTCCACCATCGGTCCACCTCTTCCGCCGGTGAGGCGTGGGTTCCCTCCCCTCCGTCGGCTGCTCCGGCGGCGGGAGGGTGGGGGAAGCCCGTCTCACGGCGTGTATTCATGGTAGGGCTTGGCAAGTGTCCGGCCGGCGGCGCTTCGGAGGCGGAGGTGCTGTTGGTTCGTCTGTTGTCCGCGCAGATCCCCTCCGGCGGTGGCTTTCCCTGGGGCTTCACCGACCTGCGCGCGATTTTCCCTGCACCACGGCCAGATCTAGGTATGCGGTGGATCTGGATGCAGTTCAATAAGAGGATGATACAGAGGTTCTTCGCGGCGGCGCCGGCGTTCCCGGTAGTAGTCTCTTCGGAGGCGGTGCTCGGTGACTTCCCGTCTGCGGTGTGGTGGGCTCCGGCGATCCAATATTTGGGGAGCTTCAGCAGCGGCGCGCCATCGTCAGCTTCGGCTCGTCGTCGTCGGGATCCAGAGGGCTTCCTTGTAATTTTTCCTTTGTTTATGGACCTTTCTGTAAGTTCGGAGAATTAATATATCATCCCTTTCACAAAAAAAAGAAACGAAGAGAAACAAGTTTTAAATGACGGGATATTTTTTTAGGGGAAAATGACGGGATATGAAATGCTCGCTTTTGGACATATTGGCCAGCTGACGACCCCAAACGCCTCAAGGATCCCACACACGGCTCACAGTTAGCGAGGCCCATTAACAGTGGTAATTTTTTTCTCTTTTCTCTGTTTAAATTTCAAAACAAATGTTGAAAAATAAATAAACATTTTGTGAAAAGTAGATTTAAATATTTTTAGTTTAAGAAAATATATTATCTTTGTGTACATATAGTTTATAGAAATTGTTCACACGCATAGACAAAAACCTTAATACATTTATAATTTAAAAAATTCTCCATATATAATACGTAAGACACGCTTGACTATTTTTATCAACAATGCATAATTTTTACTATAACTTTTACTTGTAGTATATCTTAAAGACATATATATATATACATATCAAATAAAACTATTTTGCAAGATTAATACAAAGATAACATTTATACAAGATCAAAGTCGTTCATTAGACACCGCACAAAATAAAGTGTGCCTTATATTTTGGGACGGATTGAGTAGTGAGTGGTGTTTATCAATTTTGCAATAATCCTCATATACGTAAAATAAAGTTTAATAAGTTCGTATATCTCAAAAAATATCCATGTAGTTAAAAGAAATAAGAGAATATATAAAAGAAAAATAAGGAAATAAATAACTGAAACAAGACATAAAAAGTGTGAAATAAGTAAACAACACAAAATAAATAAATAGGTACATGGACTTCTTGGCGGGTTCACCATGGTGCTAGACGGTTAGTGTTTTCCATGTGTAATGGGCATAACGAGCATCAAATAGGTTTTGGTCGACCATCACATAGGTAGAGAGAGAGAGGGAGGGAGGGGGATTGTGTCAACTGTACCACCAAACCGAAATCCGGGACGGTGCGGTTAAGTGCGGCGTCGTCATTGTGCAAGTCGGATACTACTCACATGGATGAGGAGGAGCAACATGACACAATTGATGTCCAGCTCCTCTCACATCTAGTGGGCGATGTATCGGAGGGTGGCTTAGACGAGGCGGTGCTGAGCTCATTATATGACCTCAAAGCATCTGACCGCAAGTCCAAAGCCGACTCAAATAAGAAAAAAATAAAACGCCACGGAAAAAGGCGAAGTTCTCCACATCTCCAATTGTTTCCCAATGAATGGCTTCTTCAAGAACAGCAGAGGTCTTCGTGACTTGGCTAAACATGCTAGTATTGCTGATGCTATTCGGGATCATCGTTTGGATTTTGTGGGAATTTCCGAGACGGGTAAACGGGACTACTCAGCGAGCCTACTCAACCGCTTGTCGGGGGTGTAGAGTTCACTTGGAGGTCTCGTCCGCCACGTGGTCGGTCTGGGGGCATTTTAGTAGGCGTCAGAACAGAGACCATGGATGTTGGCTAGTTCGGAAGGTGACTTTCATATTAAGGTCCATATCCGTAACAAGGCTGACAACTTCACATGGACTCTTGTCGCTGTGTATGGTGCTGCCCAAGATGAGCATAAACCTGCTTTTCTCAGAGAGTTGGTGAACCTAGCAAAAGATAACCCATATCCTATAATTATAGGGGGTGATTTTAACTTGCTAGGTTTCCACATGAGAAGAGTAGAGGCAGATTTGACAACAGATGGCCTCTCTTATTCAATGCTGTTATTGACAGTCTTAGTCTAAGAGAGTCTCGATGGTTGGGAGGCAATTTACTTGGGCTAATAGCCTCCCAGAGCCAACATACGAGAAGCTGGACCGTGTATTGATGGACTCGGATTGGGAAATTAAATACCCACTGGTCTCAGTACGGGTCCTCGAACGTATAGAGGCATTGTCAGATCATGCTCCCATACTCCTAACCACGGGAACACCTAACCCATTGTGCAAACGCCAATTCAAATTTGAATTGGGTGGTTGCATAGGGATGGGTTTTTCGATATGGTAAAGAGTGTGGGAAAGGCCGGTGCCTGGTCTAACCCAATCCAAAGGTGGAATAATAAAATAAGCGCATTGCGCAAACACCTGAAAGGTTGGGCAAGACATATGGTTGGGCAATTAAAAAATGAGAAGCTTCGGTTGTCATCTATTATAGATGAACTAGAGGCTGCTGCGGAAGTTAGACCCCTATCTTCACAAGAGATCGAATTAAAAAATCGTTCTAATGCCGAGATGGCGGGTCTTCTTCGTGAAGAGGAGATCAAATGGTACCAACGATCAAAGGCCCAATTTATCTGGAAGGAGATGCGAATACGAGATACTTTCATAGTCTTGCTAATGGAAGACATAGAAAGAAACTCATTCATTCTTTAACCAGGAAGAGGGTACGATTGAAGGCCATGAGCAATTGAAATCCTACATCACGAAGTACTATAAAAATCTTTTTGGAGAGCCGGATGCAGATAATTTCTCGCTGGACGAAACCCAAAAGATGATATCCCGCAGGTTTCCGATGAGGAAAACGCCCATCTGACGCTCCTTTCTCTATGGAGGAGGTGAAGAAGGCGGTATTCCAAATGGAACACAACAAAGCACCGGGTCCGGATGGTTTTCCCGCAGAGTTTTATCAAACTTTCTGGGACATAATCCAATCGGACTTGCTCGAGATGTTTCAGGATTTACATGCTGGACATCTTGAGTTGTTTCGCCTAAATTTTGGTGAGATAATTTTGTTGCCAAAGGTTAATGGAGCAGAAAGGATTCAGCAATATAGACCTATCTGTCTTCTTAACGTTAGCTTCAAGATTTTCACTAAAACCGCTACTATTAGGCTTAACTCGGTGGCTGATCATGTTGTGAGACCCACTCAGACGGCGTTTATGCAAGGTCGCAATATTCTTGATGGAGTTGTGATTTTACATGAAACAGTTCATGAGATGCATCGGAAAAAACTTAATGGAGTCATCCTAAAAATTGACTTTGAAAAGGCTATGATAAAGTCAAGTGGTCTTTCTTGCAACAAACACTCAGAATGAAAGGTTTTTCAGCTGAGTGGCGCGCAATGATTCATAATTTCGTTTCCGGAGGAAGTGTCGCCATCAAAGTCAATGACGATGTTGGTAGAAACTTCCAGACGAAAAAGGGATTACGGCAAGGCGATCCATTATCACCTATATTGTTTAATATAGTTGCTGATATGTTAGCCATAATCATTGAGCGGGCAAAATCCGATGGGCAAATTGTTGGCGTGGTACCGCATCTAGTGGATGGCGGATTATCCATTCTACAATACGCTGACGATACAATTCTTTTTATGGAACATGATATGGAGAAGGCAAGAAACCTGAAATTAATATTATCAGCGTTCGAGCAACTTTCCGGTCTAAAAATCAATTTCCATAAAAGTGAAGTGTTTTGTTTTGGCGACGCCCAAGAGGAGGCTGCCCAATATGCCGAATTATTCGGCTGTGGGCTTGGCCAGTTTCCAATTAACTATCTAGGCATCCCAATTCACTTTAGGAGGCTAACGATAGCTCAATGGAAACATGTTGAGGAAAGACTACAAAAGAGGCTAAGTAGCTGGAAAGGAAAATTATTATCCTTAGGGGGAGATTGGTACTCATAAATTCAGTCCTAACTAATATGGTGTTGTATATGATATCTTTCTTTCAACTACCAAAGGGAGTCTTGCATCGATTGGATTACTTTCGATCCAGATTCTTTTGGCAAGGGGATAGTGAAAAAAGAAATACCGGCTGGCAAAATGGGATGTAGTGTGCCGCCCTAAGGACCATGGTGGTCTTGGGATTCATGATCTTCAGGTCAAGAATCGAGCTCTTCTTGGTAAGTGGCTTTTAAGCTGCTGACGGAAGAGGGGGTGTGGCAAACCCTCCTTAGGAAGAATACATAGGCTCAAGTGCGTTATCACAGGTTTCTTGGAAATCAGGTGATTCCCATTTTGGGCGGGTCTAATGGCGACGAAGAAATTCTTCTTCCCATATGGCTCTTCTCCATTAAGGATGGGTCTGAGATAAGGTTCTGGGAGGATACATGGTTGGGTACTACCCCACTCCGAGAACAATATCCAGCGTTATATGGTATAGTCCAAGGACGTCACAAGAGTGATACACTTGCTCAGGTTTGGTTGATAATCACCCAATGTGACGTTCCGTAGAGATCTTGTTGGACCCAGGCTGGCATCTTGGCATGAGTTGCTCCAGCGACTCGCTACTGTCAATTTGTCTCAAGGGACCGATGAGTTTCGGTGGAATTTACGCAATTGCGGTAAATTCTCCGTGGACTCCATGTATACAGCACTCGTTCAGCCGGATGCCAGTAATAATAATAAGAAAATCTGGAAGATGAAATTCCACTTAAAAACAAAGTTTTTGCGTGGTATCTTCGTCGAGGAGTAATTCTTACAAAAGACAACCTTGCAAAACGCAATTGGCATGGGAGTAAACAGTGTGTCTTCTGTCATAAAGACGAGACAATCAAACACCTGTTTTCGAGTGCAAATTTGCTAGTTCTATATGGTCCATCATCCAGATAGGTTCTACTATTTATCCACCTACAAGCATTGCTAATATTTTTGGCAATGGCTGAATGGGTGGATAATAGGTTCAAACAACTTATTAGGGTGGCAGCGCTTGCCGTAATATGGTCGCTTTGGCTATGTAGAAATGACAAGGTTTTTAATGATAAAAATTGTTCTCTTATGCAGGTTATCTACAGGACTACTGCTACACTCCGTTCGTGGTCTCAGTTGCAACGTGTGGGGCATCGAGACCTGTTTATGGAGGTGTGTACAAGACTGGAGGATACGGCGAGAGACTTTTTATCCCTACATGGATGGCAGCATAATTTGCGGATCGGCCCTCCACCACCATAGGCGTTTTTACAATTTCTCATATTGATATGTAACTCGCCTTTTTATTTTTGTTCGTACTTCGTACTTCAGACTTGTTTCGGCTGTGTGCATCTTTGTTATGCAGAGGCTGGGTGTAATGCTTAAACATTTTAAGTAATAAAAAGTCCCTTTATCTAAAAAAAAGTGTGACGTCGTAAACTCCAACAAGAGACTTAGTATTGGAGGGTGCAGACCAACAGCACCGGACATAGGGGTGGCTGGTCTACGATTCTAGGTGGTGGTGGTTTAGAATATCTCTAGGAGATATGGTAAAAACTCGTCTACTCTAAAACAGTTTACGGGGTGCCCTCCTGAAATAGATACCGTAAAAAGCTCTTAAATCACGCAGGACCCACCAGTCAGCAACTTTTTTCTTTTTCTTTCTAATGGCTCCCCTTTTAGTTGAGAATCAACTGAAATCGAGGAGACGTGGTTAAATATGGCTCGTATTTGGCTGGAATCGAGACTGCGCGGTGGAAGTTAGCCGGACTCTGACGAGTCTGGCAAAGGTCGACTTACAGTTGGGCTAAAATTTCCAACCCGCCAACTGTCACGTGGTTTTTTCATTTCACCGGAAAAATCGACTTCAAAACTGGGAATGTGAGGTACGCCGGGCTCGATTTTCAGTCTCCCCTAAAAATACGGGTCGTCCAGATTTGCAGGAAAGGTAACACTTCTTCCGACAAAAACCGTAAAAAGTGGTCATTTTAAGATTTTATCTTTTTTTACAGGATTTGCGTTAGGGTGTGGCTCACTGCCAGTTGGACGCCCCACACACAGCGAGACTGTTTTCCTTTTAACAACCGATCATGATTTCTTCTGCCCTAAGAAAAAAAAACGAATGGATCATTGGGGAGTAACAGGTACGCAAAATCTAAATCGTGCCTGCGCACTACTTGCTTCCTACAGCGTGCGCGCATGTGTGGCGCGTTGGATGAGGATCGTGCGGCGCAGACGGCTACGAAGTGGGACCTCGCGCACGTGTCGATCGATTTGGGCAAAGCGCGAAACGTGATTAAGGCTTATTGCTATCCTCTTGTCCACCTCGTCCCTATCCCCACCCCCACCGACCCACGGACCTCCAGCTCGAGAGATGAATCGCGTCCCCATCGAGAGGATTTAAGGTCGGCAGAGGAGGAACGGGAGGCGGTGGTGGTGCGGATCTCGTGAGCACGTTTCTGTGGTGGAGGGCGGCTGGAGGGGGATGAATCGAACGGCGCCGGCGGCTTCCGAGGCGAAAGGGCAGAGGCCATGGAGTTGGTGGTGGTTTGGGTGAGGAGGAATCGGGCGGCCCCTCACTCCCGAGTTGAAGGACGACGGAAATGGTGGCGGTGATGTTGGTGGGGGGAATCGCACGACGCCCGTGCTCCCGAGGAAAAGGCGGCGTCAATGGCGGTGGTGTCGTAGCGGATGCGGCGGTGGCGTCGACGGGGAGGGGGTCCGCTGATGCTGCTGGCGCCAACGGCAGACGCGGTGGAGGATCTGGTGGTTGAGCGACCAGATCCTTCTCATCCTACGACAACGGCGACGAGATGATCTTGAAGAAGCTGGCCAAGTGGAAGGAGGAGGGCCTGCATCATTCGCGTGGTGCTGGCAGTGCATGACTGCATGGTGGGGGCGCTATTGTGCCGTCGGGCTGCATCCTTCCAGGTGCTGCTTCATTCGACGATCGTATTGTCTTGATGTCACTTATGCAATAGGATGAAACTTATGCTTTATTTTCCCTATAGTACATGTAACTTAGGATTTGTGTCCCCAATTCTATATGTAACATATGTTCTAATTCCCAATTCATCTTCCATAAGTTCAGTTTCATTGTTTTAGAAATTAGAAATAGATGGTACGTTTGATTTAGTACCATTGTAGTTTTGGCTCAATATTGCATACCGGTGATCCCAACCACACTATGTATGAATTATGATGCAGTTTATTATGTGAAGATACACAGTAGGCTTCTCTGAATTTTTTGTTCAAGTAGTATGTAGTTTGTGTTGAATTTTTGGGAAGAAACCATGCTAATGAATGTATTTACATCTCAAATGGATATATTTTTCATTCTTAAAATGTGCTATGGGTGTACTATTTTTGTGTACTCATACTATGTAACAAACCATGGATGTGTATGCTTATGGATATATCAAACCTATAAAATCATTAGTATTGTATTTAATATTCGACTCACATGGTGTATGTTTTTACATCTGATTTTTTTATCATATTATATTGTTGAGATTTTACCATATAATGTATAATTGTAGGATGTAAACTTTGGACAATAAATACATCATGTTCATACGATTGCAGTGTTTTTCCTACACATAGGATGTATTTTTAGACGCCAAAGTTTCTATAAGGTTGTATAGTATATTTTCAAGTGCTTTATGTATCTAACAAACCCATTAAATCATGTGTATTTTCAAGTGTTTTTCCTACTGAAAGGACAAGGATGTCGCCTAGAGGGGGGGTGAATAGGCGATTTAAACTTTTCCGGTTTAGGCTTGCTAATTGCAGAATAAAACTAAGTGTTTAATTAACAAGCCAACAACCTAAACAAACTAGGCTCAACTATGTGCACCAACAACTTATGCTCAGTAAGACAAGCAACAAGTTGATAGCAATAAAGAATACTTCAAGCACGAAGGCTATCACAATGTAAAGTGCATAAGTAAAAAGCTCGGGTATAGAAATAACCGAGGCACGCGGAGACGAGGATGTATTCCCGAGTTCCTCCTTCTTAGGGGAGTACGTCTCGTTGGAGAGATGTGAGGCACCACAAAGGTCGATCTCAACGCCACAAAGGCTCACCCTATTCTCCGATGAACCGCACCACAAAGGTTTGGTTCACCTTCCACTATCGGAATCCTTCGAGGCGGAAATCCGGAGCCTTTCAACAACGATCCGGGGCACAACCCACAATGGGATTGGGGGCTCCCGAACAGCTACAAGTGACCACACAAGGGTCTCAACCACCACACGGGCGTCTAGGGTCCAAAGACCCAAGAGTAACAAGTTCACAAGCTTTCAACTTCCACGAATCCTCGTGGAGAGCACAAACCGATGCACAAAGCAAAGGCAAGAGCACAAGTGATCAAATCCTTCACTCTCAAATCCCACCACAAGCAACTAATGCTTATGGGGGGAGAAGAGAGGAAGAACAAAGTAGGAGAAACACCAAGAACTCCAAGATCAAGATCTACTAGGTTCCCCTCACTTAGAGGAGAGATGGATTGGTGAAAATATAGATCTAGATCTCCTCTCTCAAATCTCTCAAAGATATGCAAGAATCATGGGAGGAATTGGGAGAGGGGCAAGCTTTCCAAGGTCAACAATGGTGGGGAAGAGAAAGAAAAATGTGCTGGGAAAAGCTAAGTGGCTGAAGGTAGGTGGAGAGGTATTTATACCCCTCCCAGAAAAAGAGCCGTTGCAGTCCACTTAGTCCGGAGTTTCTGGTCTGGGAGGCCGGAGACTCCAGCCCGGGCGGAGACTCCGGACGCAGAGAGTCAGAAAAAGCCGATGCAGAAAACTCATACCGGAGACTCCGGACCACGAAGGCCGGAGACTCCGGGGATACTCCAGACCAACTCCGGACGCTATACCGCAAGCGCCGTCCGCGGGGCACTTCGCTCCAAAACCAGGGAGGCCGGAGACTCCGGCCCTGAGCACCCCTGAGGCCGGAGACTCCGGACTGGAAAAGCACCACAGAACAGCAAATCCTGAAATGCAATAACTTTTGCAAGGAAGTTCCAAACGAGATGAAACCAACGAGGTTGGAAAGGTAGCGAGAGGGAAGTGTGGATCTTATCTCGAGGGGGACCGGTAATATTTCCAACACCGAGAATGCAACAAGTTTTCTATCCGGACTCCGTTTTCAATGATCTTGGGCTTGCTCCGAAGATAATCACAAGCACAACAAGATCATGCATATACACATCATAGTCCATCATGTGAGGAGGATAACACAAGAAGAGAGTTTGACCTCTCTACAAGAGACGAACCGGCAAAACCTCCAACATCAAAAACACCACTAGATATCCAAAAGAAATCCGTTTTTTGATGAACTAGAGCTTGGTACGGAGATGAACACAAGGTCTAAATTCTCACATGGATAAAAGCCAAATAAGAACCAAGAAAGATGATATGCCAAATATGCAAAGGTTTGAGCTTTTCATAAAGCTGCGATCAATTTACTCACTTGAGAGCCCCTCTTGATAGTACGCCGTCTATCATATAACCCGGTCTCCAACCTAACATGAGACCGGTAAAATAGAAACCCTATCAAGATCATACCTTTGCCTTGCGCATTCCACTTGAGCTAGATGATGACGATCCTGACTCTCTCAAGTTGGAACACCTTTCTTGATTGTGCTAGCTAGCACATGCTTGATGAAGACTTCTCCAAATGCTCCTCCATACTCCATTATGGGAGAGCCTCGCTAAGCTCCGTCTTCGTGAATCCACTTGCACTTCATCTTCTTATCTTGATATAGACGATGGCTTGGAGATAAACATGAAGTTCACTCAATCTTTTTTTCCAAACCATGCTTGCAATAAGCTCAACTCTTCACATGACCATTCTTCATATAAACCCTTGGATGGAACCTTGGTCATCATGAAATCTTTTAGAGTCCAACACATGAACTCCAATCTTTTCCTATGGACAAGATCTACAAGTATATCTCAATGCGAACATTAGTTCATAAGGATTGTCATTAATTACCAAAACCACGCATGGGGCAACACATGCACTTTCACCTACACATTGGATGTATTTTTTTTTACACCTGAATTTTTTAATCAAAATTTTACATTGGGGATTTATTGTTACTCATGGGATGTAAACTTTGGACAATAAATACATCCTATTCATATGGTTGCAGTGTTTTCCTACACACATGATGTATTCTTATACTGCCAAGTGTCCATAAGGTTATACAATAGGTTTATCAAGTGCTTTATGGATGTACTTTTTGCAGAATTTGAGCTTCAATATCTGCAGAACATACCACATAGAATTTTTGTTTTCAGTCATGTTATTGGAACAGCTAGCATTTGTTTCATCTGTACAAAAGTTCTAGGAAATAACAACATTACATTTTCTCTTTCTTTTTCAATTACATGTTCAGCGTTTGTGTCAAATATGCAGAAGCAAATTCTTATGTTCCTTGTATTTTCTTACATGCAGATTTCTTCAGTACATATCTTCAAGGAACAAACAGTCAAGACGAGCTATAAGGACTAAAGCATTGGTGAGATGATACATCGTCATCTAAAAACCCATAGGATTTGTTTCTAAAATAGTTCAACATCTAAGTGCAACTTTTTGCCGGGATGTGCTGGCTGCGTCGATGCTGCTTGTGTGTCTTGTTTAGTCCTACTAGTTACACTGTGCCATTGTTTCTATTTTGCTCATTCTTCATTCTCCCTGGATTAAGAATCCAATTGTTGCTTGCTGGTACATGCACAGTTCTTGTTAGTATATCAAACTTAGTTGCATTTTTTTTGCTTTTGCAAATCTAGTGCAAATCCCTGTTTTTCCAAACTATCAAAAGTGCAGATGGAAGTTCCAGGTTTTACATGTAACAGACTTCATAGATCTTTGGCTCAAGCAAGTTCCATGTTTTAATAGTCACATCGATATTGTCGTTAACACGCTTTATACATCAATTTTTCTCCATCTACAATATCTTAGAATGTAACAACAGTGACATGTAAGTTGGGGCCTATTTGCATCGAAAGTTACACAATAGGTGGGCATGGACCTGGTGAGAGGAGTTCTTCGTCAGTTCTGTAACCAATAATTACATGTGGATGTGTGGGTTTTTTTGCTATTCCTAGATTTTTTCTCTCGAAAATGTAACAAACCAGGGGTGGAAGTTGGGGAAGAAGTGTATGGTTTTGGGGATTTGGGATCTGGGATTTTATCACGTGAGGACAAAAAACTGGGGGTGAAACTACCAGGGGAAGGGGAAATGGTCCACGCTAGCGCTGTAGGGGAAATGGTCCACGCGAGCGCTATTTCTATTTCGGGTAAGGGTCGCTTTCCGACAGGGGGAGCACCACGTAGCGCAAAAACGAGCGCGCGCACTACGTAGCCTCGTCCTAACAGGTATATGTTGTGCAACCTCGACATCTAAATAACAGGTAGTACATGTTTAGAAGATCCCAGTTCACAACGCCTCAAATTTTCACTAAATGTGGTGAAACACACATTGTAAAAGTTTTTCACTGTCTACATTCAGTAAACTGGAGATATGACGACGCTATAACAGAAAGATGTACATTCAGTAAACTGAAGATATGACGACGCTATAACAGAAAGATGAACGACACTAAAATACATGCACTTCGATCAAAGTACGTGCACTTCTACCGCAGTCTGGGTAGGAACAAGTCAGCAAACCTGAATATGGCCTATAATTTATCAGCCCAAAACTCTAGGTTTCGACCTGTTGCAACGTCCAAGTGTCAATCCACGCGGCGCACCCATTGCTCCAACCGCAGTTGTTTCATCGGAGGGGCAACATAGGGCATGCCTTTGCGAGGGCACTTCCATTTCCCACTGATCTCTGGTGCTGGAGCTCCTGCAGCTTCTGAAATGTTAGTTCTATCTGATAAGGGGCTTCTAGTGCGCTCTCTGGCCAAAGCATTTTGAGTCAACAAAATACCACGGTTCTCCTGCAAGGCTGCCGTCCCTCTTCGCTTTGAGGGCCTAGGATTTCTGTTTGCCTTACATTCCTCTGCCGGCCTTGCCTTCGCCCTGATGGCAATGAAACCATCTGCCGCAACTGTTTCTTCTGCTTTTTTATCATTCGGTGTAGGCTCGTCACAGTTGGTGTCTTCTCGACCAGACCTTTCTGCAGTGACAGCTGAACCAATGCCATTATAATTAACATCCGGTATAGGGTGGTGTTCGATGTCTGTTTTCTCAATATCAGCTAAGCCTGTACAATGAGAATTAGCTTGCAGCTTGCTGTGTTCGATGCCATCTTGAAGGACACCTTCAGTATCTACTGCTAATCTTGTACCACCACGATTAACTAGCAGTCTGCTGTGTTCGATGACATGGCCTCGTGCGGGATTTTCTTGAGTTTCAGCTGAACTGATGACATCGCAATCTTCCGGCAGCTCACTGTGTCCCACTGCGCCTTCATGTTCAATATGAGATAAGCCTACAGCATTGCAATTTGACAGAGGCTCCACTGCATTTCTCTGTACACCCGACACCTCCAGAGTATGTAAGTTATTTGCTTCGTCACGGTCGTCAGGAAAACCTGCTCCAAACAACTCCCTCAGACTTCGCTTAGTATTCTTCACATCTACTAGGCCTTTATGAAAATTAACTGGCAGGTTGCTGTGTCCAATGCAACGAAAAAAAATTCGTGCTATTTCGCCGCTATTAGCGCGACATAGCGTATTTTGAAGGGCCACGTTATATTTGACCAAAAGTTAGCGTTGTTGAAGTGTATAAGTGAATTGTCTGATCCTTTCCATAAGATCGGTCTTTTGAAATAGTGGTCAGCGCATGAAACTTGACATGGTATCAGAGCCAAGGTCTCGAGTTCGAGTCCTGGTTTGCGCAATTTGTTCTAAAATTGTTGCTGCCCCCTCTTTGTCCACGTATAGGCCTCTTGAGCCATACCTCTGAGACTCGCGCGTCGTCGCTCTCTTCCGGTTGCACGTGTTGGCCTCTCCCTCCCCGAGTCACACGTGAGAGGGGGTGTTGAAGTGTATAAGTGAATTGTCTGATCCTTTCCATCAGATCGGTCTTTTGAAATAGTGGTCAGCGCATGAAGCTTGACAAGCGCTACGGTGCTAATGGCGTTAATAGCGCGCTAAACCACGCTAAACCTGTTTAGCGTATAGCTTTTTAGCGGCGCTATAAAAAAATCCTAAATCCTGCAGAGCCCATCGGCCCAAAAAGCCCGAATATATAGTCGAAATGTCCCAGACGCATTCAGTCCTCACTCCTCAGTCCTCTCCTCACAAACCCTAACAAAATCCTCCACGCTGTTCACGGGAGCGACGGCGGCAGCTGGTAGAGTTGCAGCGGCGGCGGCGGGAGCCCGTCCTCCACCGGCGGATCGAGCTCTGCCTCCACATCGAGCTGCAGTGACATCCAGAGCCCTTCTTCGAGCTGCAGTGGCATCCTGAGCTCGTCCTCTACGGCGAGTTGCAGCGGCGGCGACTTCCGTGCTTCCTCAAGCTCGACATCGGCGTAAGCTTCCTCTAGCAGAGTCACAGACTCACAGTCAGCCCACAATGTCCTCCACGCCGGCGGCGAGTCAGCCACAACCGGGTAAGAACAAGATACCCTTGATCTGATCCTTGATTCATTCGGTAGCTACTAGCTACGTGCAAGTGTAGTTCGTTGATCATTATCAAGTTATTCACTATCTAGTAGCTAGGTAGTACAAAAGATGGTAGTTCATTGGTTCCTGTAGTAGTTCAGTTTTAAAGTTTTAATTGGTCTTGTTGTCTGATTGTAGGTGTTGGCGTGTCAAGCACAGCATCAACGGCACAAGGAGGTGTTGTTGTTAAATCAAAAGACCCAGCATGGAAATATTGCACTCGTACTGACCCCAACAAGACTAATTCGTTGAGGTGCATGTTCTGTCTTAATGTGTACACCAATGGAATTACTCGGATCAAGATCCACCTCGCACACATTCCAACTGCCGGCTGCAATCTATGTGAAAAAGTTCCAGCTGATGTAAGGGAAGAAATCCTTCAGTATTTGCTAAAGAAGGGTGATGCAAAGGCAGCAAAGGTTAATGAGCAGAAGAGAAAAAGAAGCGAAGTAAACCTGAACCACTCAGAAGGGGAATGTTCAAGCGATGAAGATACCACAAATGATTCTGTTGTTGTGCTGAAGTCATCGAGAGGTGCAAGATCTAAATCCACCAGTGGTCCTATGGACAAATTCTGTGATTTATCACCCGAAGAGGTTGTAGCTTCAAGGAAGGGGAAATTTGTTGAGAAGATCCAGTCGAAGCTGACAACTGCTAACAGAGAAAAGAAAAGAAAAGAAAAGAAAAGAAAAGGAATTTTAGTGTTTTTCAGCAGGTAAATTTGTTGTTTCTTGCAAATTATGATCAGCAGCTAAATTTGTTGTTTCTTGGGAGAGGCATTCAGTCTAGAACACTATATGCATGTTTCTTGCCGTGTGTAGGCCTGTAGGTTTAAATTTTAAACATTGTATGCATGTTTATTTAAGGTACTCATAATTTTCAACACCTTACCTACAGATTCTAACAAAGAGACGCAACCGGCTACTAAGTCAGCGACCTTGTCTTTATCAAGTTCAACTCCAAACTCACCCAAAAGAGAGAAATGAGAAACAAGGACCCACTTGAGGACACCACATATGCAGATGTTGTAGAAGATGAACTAAATGAATGGATCACAGGTGTTGTGCCTGTTCCAGTTGTGCCAATTGAAGATGATGAAGCTGACACAAGAGTTTATCATCCTAGGAAGAGGTTGCTTCCTGTTTTAGTTGATGATGATGATGATGGTGGGCAATCTAGTGCATCTTCTAGTGATTCTGAAGATGAAGCAGTCGATTCTGATTAAAAGTTTAAAACAGTTCATCTTTTCAAGTTTATTACTTTGATGTTCATGAGTTTAAGACTTTAAGCCTCATGTTTGTATTCTGCCATGAATTTGGTCTTGACATTTGACTATGGTTACCTGATTAGGCATGTATTGCTTTTGGACAAGCTTTTAGTGCTGAAATTCTTGATATTTTGAGCAATTTCTCGTATTTTTTATTTATTTTTTCCATCACGCTATATTATATGTAACTTCGCTATATCCCGCTATTTCTTCTATAGCTTCTAGAAAATGGCCACGCTATTTGTCATAGCACGCAATTTTTTTCCTTGGTCCAATGCCATCTTCTAGGAAACCTTCTTCAGTATCAGCTATACTAGTGCCACCACAATTAACTGGCTGTTTTCTGTGATTGGCTTCCTGACCTCCTGGAGGGTATTCTTGAGTTTCAGCTATACAGATGCTATCACTATCCGTCGGCAGATTGCTGTGTTTAACTATGCCTTCTTGGCTGTGCTTTCTATCCCGCAAGCCTACCCAGTTGCATTTCCACAGAGGATCACCTGCACTTCTTTGCACAGCCGACACCAGCCGACTGGTAGATTCATTAGCTTCGCCACGGTCGTTAAGAAATCCTACTCCATGCAATTCATGCAGATTTCGCTCGGATTTCTCAGTATCTGCTTCCTTGGCCTGAGAATTCACTGGCAGGTTGCGGTGTTCAATACCATCTTCTAGGAAACCTTCTTCGGTATCTGCTGCTAAACTAGTACCACCACAGTTAACTGTCCGTTTTCTGTGGCCGTTCTCCTGACATCCTGGGGGCATTTCTTGAGTTTCAGCTATGATGTTGCCATCGCTATCCGCCAGTAGCTCGCTTTGTTCAACTGCTCCTTCATAGTCGCTCTTTCTATTTCGTAAGCCTATCCAGTTGAAGTTGCCAGCACAACTAATTGGCTGTTTATTGTAGTCGGTCTCCTGACCTCCTCGGAGGTTTTCTTGAGTTTCAGCTACGATGGTGCCCTCGCTATCCACCAGCAGCTCGCTGTGTTCAGCTGCACCGTCGTGGCTGTGCTTTATATTCTGTAAGCCTATCCAGTTGAAGTTGCACAGAGGCTCCACTGCACTTCTCTGCACAGGCGACACCACCCGGCTTTCAGTTTGAGTGTCCTCGGCATGGCCATCCAGAAAACCTGACCCAAACAACTCCCGCAGGCTTCGCTTCCTTTTCGTGCCCTGTCCTACTGTGCTCCTACCAATCGGAAGGAGATCTCTTATAGCAGAAACCTCATCATGCTCAGATCGGCTCCCATAACAGCCCCGCTTCAAAGCAGTACTGTCATCTTGACGGGCGTGTTTCAGAGATGGATGTCCAGGAGGCGCCCGGTACTGGATCCCAGCACACACGATAAAGAAATTTAGTCGTTAAGAAAGCAACTGGAACAATGTAGAAGAAAGAAACAGTTTGGGTCGATCTGATAAATGAAAATCATCAATTTGTTCACCTCCAGTGGGTCTTGGGTCTCGCTGCCGTCGTTGCCACCAGGATCCGCATCCAGCTCGGGGACCTCCGGCGACTCGTACTGGTAACTCGAGAACCAATTCCTGATGTCCGGCGGCTCTGACGAAACACACCGAAAACGACATGAGCGCGCGTCAGAGATCTAAAATCGGCGGAACAGCAAAGGCTAAGATTCATCGGCGAGGTAAGAGGGGAAACCCACCGGACGGGAACGAGAGGGAGTACGAGCCGCACCCGTGCGCCTGCAAGAAGAGCGAGATCGGGTGAGAGTGTCCCGGAGGACAGATTGCGCCGGGGAGTGGTGCTGTACGGAACGGCAGTAAAGGCGCGGTGGCCGGAGATTGGAGAAGCTGCGACTGACGGGGCGGCTCCGCGAGGAAGAAGCTCCGATTTCGTTTTGCTTCTCAAAGTAGAAATTCGAAGTGCGCGGGAAAGAAGCTCGCGAAACCAAAAAGGACGCGCGCGATAAGCGAGCGGAAGATTTTCGTTTTATTTTGCCT
The DNA here is from genome assembly GCA_947311845.1 of Poa pratensis. Classification (NCBI taxonomy): domain Eukaryota; kingdom Viridiplantae; phylum Streptophyta; class Magnoliopsida; order Poales; family Poaceae; genus Poa; species Poa pratensis. The sequence goes on from CAMZMU010000128.1 coordinate 90,177,276, forward strand.
TACCCTCAAAGGACTTTTTTTCAGCAAAAAAATCCGCGAAGGCCTGATAGCGTAGAAACAAATGGGCCGAGCAAGTTGAAGTCGGGGCCTAGTGCCCAGTTTGGACTGTTCATTGGTTTCTTTTCGGAGTTCGTTGCTTCTTTCTTTTTTTAACCGAAACACTTTTTCGTTCAAAAAAATTGAAAACATTTTTATTAACGGGGTTTAACTGAAAACATGATTCTATCGAAGGTGGTAACCTATATTTCTATTTCACAATATGGCATCAATCAATCAACCAAGTAAAGGATATTCTTTGTTCATGAATTACTGAATAATTGTAATGAGTTTGTTTTGTGGATAATTGTAAGGAGTTATGTGGCCATAATATTTTTTTAATTATATGAACGTATTTCATGTGCAGTCTTGCTAAAACATAATTGCCTCAACATCGCAAAGGTTTTAACTTGATAGCCACGTGGATGAGTGGACTTGATAATATCTCGAAGATCTTTCTCGAGCTTTCCATGAAACGCATGTGAATCTTCCTCCCCCAGCTTTTTCTTAGTGCCTCGAATTCTTCTGCACGCTTTTTATTGAGCGGTTCATAAGCTTGGGATGCTTGATCGGTAGTTCCTTAAGAGTCGGCGTGGCGAATTCGCCAGTGTTGTTCCCTGCGAGCTTTGGCATACCTTGTTCAAGCGGGTCATATATTTTTCTTTAAACTCATAACAGCTTGGATAGGATTGCCCCGATGTTTTTAGTCTCTTTTGGCAATGACGCGTTTTCCAAACTTTGTAATTGTACGGGGGATGTACCATACGCTAGATGAAGGAACATTAGCTCCTATTGAATCCCCCTTTATTCGGCTATAACCATTGTGAAGGTGAAAAATAGTAAGATGAGGTGTAGCATATGATGATCGAGAGTAATTGGCCAAATTGATAGAAGTAGCATGCCCAATTCCCCTATCCATCGTCACACTTTGAGGTGGACTCGCGTGAGTTAACTGCCGATGAATATAACGATGAAGCACTCTCTTGTATGCCATTGAAATTCCCTTACATTGTGTGCTTCATATGGATTAATTGAACTCATCGTGTTTTTCATTGGCATATGAATTTATGGGGTTGCCGATGCACGAGAATTCGATTTCACATGTTGTAGGTTGCTAAAATAAGTTGGAGCATGAAGATTATTTTGCATCGGGTTTTTCAAGTAGTACGAACTTGGGCTACCTGATATAGTACTCATATCAAAGGATCTAGGAACATCAACATAATAGTAATTTGCATATACATAAGGAGATTGAGAATTCATGTTACCGTTATAGATTGTAGTCTCTTGATGACTCTCTCTCCGTAGCAAGAATGGGATTGAGACCGTTCAAAACTTTGTGTTCCTCAGTGGAGTTGCCAAATAGTGTGTTTGTACACGAGCACGTCGCCGTGTACCATCGACGCCGAGCGTGATGCATGGAAGCACGCGTCGTGGAAGGCTTTTTCGGAAGCGTGATACTCAGGACAATCAGGGGGATGCTTCTATAGACCCCAAACCTTGCTCATTCAGGTGGACCCTGTCAGAGCACGCGGAGAATATGGGCGGTCCTAGGTCGGCCTAACCGCCCCTAAAACCTCGTGGATTTGCAGCCTCCAATCTTGAGGAACGATGGAAAATGAGAAGCAAGACACAAGGGAGAAGGATAAAAGTAGATTAACATGAAAAATATATAGATTTTTTTGTTTGATTAGCGTTGGTTCAATCGTCCTTCAACCACATGTATATAAGAGGCGACTGGACTTTCGTGCAAGGAAAGAATTTGTATTCACGTCTGAAACCCTAGTTTATGTCCAATTCAAATGGTTTGGTCCGAACTTTTTAAAATTATTCGGTTAAAAACTGTCTGCGCCTTCTCGACCCTTTTTTAGGCAGCAAACGATCTCTGGTAGAAATCGCGTGGAAGGAAAAGTTGTTCATCTAAAAAAAATCTAAGAATTTTTTAAGCAGTGAACTATCTCGGGTAGAAATTTGTTCGTCTCGAAAAATCAAAGAACTTTCATATTATATGTTTTTTCATCTGAGCTCATCTCGAGGGCTTATTTTTGCTCATAAATGGATACAATTGGATTAGGCCCGAGTCAATGAGATTTTACTTGTATGTATTTTCGTATTTGAGGCTCAAAACCATATCGGATCAAAATCTGGTCTAACTCAAACATGATAAGAACTATTGTTTTATGCATTTTTTTCATCTGAAACCTTCTTGAGTGTTCGTACCCATCCTAGGTCGTGGTTGTTTCAATCAACGCGACTAGTGTACATGTACTAGCTACTGACTACTTCAGGTCCTACTTTAGTCGCAATTCTGAACTAGTACTTGTACTAGTCAGTCTCTGTTTCATCCATTATTTTATCTCTAGGAGTCACATACAATGTCAGATAAAGACGACCAAAAAAGCAGAGTTGTTTGTCTCCATGAGTGCCACGATTTTCACGTTAGGCACCTTTTTAACCAAACATCATGCAAATTCTATGCCCAATGCATGTTAAAATAACCCCCCCCCCCCCCCCCCCCCACACACACAAAAGTGAGTGAATGACAGAAGAAGAAAATCACACCTCATCTGGTATTTATTTGTCTCATTTGCATGAATATAGTAAATGTGAGGTGGGTGGGGTGTCATTGCCTATCTTGGTAAAGATTTATAAATCATATGTTGAAGAATATCTTGATATATATTTCTAGATTATGATTAGGTGTACCTAGATATCTTGAATATCGCCGACCTTGCCGGTGATACCCTATCTCGCTGAACCACACGACCAACGAGAAGACCGAGAACCAGCTCCTTGGTAGACCATGAGCAACCGAGGCACCCTTTATTTGTCGTAGGGGAACATTTGAATGTGTTGTGAACTTGGAATGTATCGTATCCATGTTTCCGCATTAGAATTGTTCCGAAAACAACTTTTGATCCATGTGATGCTTATATTTGTCAGAGCAAAAAAAAGTAGTTTTCTTGTCGTGCGCCTAGGTTTTGACAAATTTCTTGTTCTGCCTTTGTCTGCACTGCGTGTTAAGAGAAAACCAGTCAGCTTGGCAACCTTGAGATTCTGCGCTTTCTCAGCGTGATGCTCTCCTTTGTATCTCCTTTTCTTTTTGTATCATTTTGTACTATAAATTGAGATCATATGAGATGGAGATTGAATAATTTCTGTGGGCATCAGCGGTAGGTAAGTGCAGCCTACCTCGCCTTCAACATGAGTGAAACAAAATTGACTTAATTTAAGCTATCCGGCATGAAATTTTATTTTTTGCCAAATCATAAAATACAATAGGCAAATGTTAACATAAGAATAAATTTTCTTAGAACACTTTCTGTAAGAAAATGAAATGTGTCCCCCATACATTAACAAATTTCCATTTTATGTGTTGATCGTTAGCCAGCCGGCAGTTTATTTTTTGGGGGGGAGGGGGGGGGGATTAGTAGGTTCGCCAGTCGATGATCCACTTAAGTGGTAAATCTAGCGTGTTTGATCATCGCAACAATCCCCTGTTAGCGCAACATTTTTATGTGTATGTGCAACATCGACAACATTTTTATTCCCATCTTCTCTAAATTCGTGAAAAATGGTCGCAACATTTCGAGTAAACCCTTGTAGAGGAACAATGTATGCAACAAATTCCCATTTGATTGCAATGAAATGTAAAAAAAGACGGTATCACCGTATGCATCAGAAAAAACAATGTATCCCACATCACACAAACACATTTGCAACATCAATAATTTCCTTTGTAGCATATACCCCCATATCATTGCAGCATTTTCCATGCTACACAACAAAAAAGATAACCGTTTGTACCATTTTCAAAACACTGTTTGCAATAGCGAAAAATTAAAAAAAAATGACATCCACCACCACCAAGCTCGTTGTCCCCGAACTCGCTAGCAACGCATGGGACTGGTTCGGATGGCGACCCTGGAGCCATTCCTCTTGGCCATGCCATCTTTCCCGAGTTCGAAGAGCGTAGAGGACACGGGTTTTGGTACTCCTCCGAGAGCAGCCATGAAAGCAGGCGGTGACCGTAGGATGCACGGCGGTGGCCAACTAGCAGTGCGACCTGAAGTAGCAGTCGAGCAACGTGCGGAGGGGAAAGGCAAGGGGGACACGGGGGAGAAGCGGCATTGCCTCTCGGTGGAGGAGTTGACGAGCCATACCAGCACTGGTGCACAAGCGACACAGGGAAGAGGGAGTAGATGCACGGTCAAACCGACTAATCCATCGGTTGCTTTTAAGCATTTTCCTAAAAATATCATATGCACAATAAAAATGTCATGCAAAAAAATGTTTCAACGGAAAAAAGTCCAAGAGAAAAACTATGTTCAATATATGCTTCACCTTCTATGGAAAAAAATTCTTGTATATTATTAGCAAAATGTATACCAAATAAAATATTAATGGCATATTTAAGAATTATTAGACAAGAAAACATGTTCGGTATGAAAAAATATGATAATTATCTTACTGCATTTTTAAATGGCACCCAAGAAATATAGAGTTGTGAAGAAATAATTGTTATTACATGAACATTCTAAAATGGCATCCATGAATATGTTTTAAATCCACACAAATAATTAAATAAAAACAAAAGTAACAGGAAAAAAAAGGTAGAATGGTGAAAAATGAGAGCTAAAGACAACAAAAAGAAGAAAATGTTACTAATGGAGTGCCCGCCCATGGGAGAGGTGGTGTGAGAGGAGAGTCTTAACTTCCCGCTTTTAGGACTAAGGCTTGTTTGGTTCAAAGAATTTTCAAAACACCGGAATAGGAAAAATAAGAATGGGATGTCATGATATGTTTAAGTCTACATAACTTAAAACACAATAATTTGTGATACATATCATTTGGTTGTGTTGCAGGAAAGCGCATGAATTTTTTCGGAGAACTAATTGTTTTCTATAGTTGAACACAAGGAAACAAATTCTATGAAATTGCATGCTAAATAGATCATAAGAAAGATTCCCTTGATTTCAAATCCAAAAGACCAAACATGCTATAGAGGAAAAATTCGTAAAGGAATGAAATCCTCCAAAGTTCCTATGGTTATTTTTTGATCTAAATAAGCCCTAAGGTGGGAACTGGAAGTTTCCAGCAAAACAAAACCATAATCCTCTTCCACATAATCTTGGCCTTCTTCGTCATCTCGTGTTGCTCCCATACTGATCCCGTTCGCCATGTAGCATGAATCAAACTCACCATTGTAACCCCATTGCGCGAACTTATCCTTGCCACCCAATTTCACAGGTGTGATGCTACCACCAATGCGTCGGTTGTCAGCGCCCCGGTCAAGCTTCTCTCTAAGCCCATTGGCCGGACGTCGTTGTCTTAGAGGTCACCCCTCATTCTTCCTCCTTTCACCCTCTTCTCCTCTTGATGGACGTCGTCCGATTGGTCACATGCTAAGGTAAACTCACGATTTTCTTGTACAGATTTCTCGTTTCAAGAAACAAAAATACTGAATTATAGATGCTTCAAGTTATGTGTATCCTCAATGATTCAGCAGCGATTGGCGTGAGCAATTCAGGACGTGATGCTCGCCACCCTTCTACCTCGATCGTCCTCCTCTCAGCTTGCTGCCCATATCTCGATGAGGGCGGTGGAAACATCAGACGGCACGGAGAAGTCTCGCGCGGCCGGCGGCAAGGCCAATATCCGAATATTATACGTTCCGAATTCCCATTTAGCAAACAAATTCATTTCTCATTCGAAACACACACAACTGTTACGTACAAATCATGGATGTTCTGTCAAACTCGAATTGATGAGTGACGGAATCCTGGATGGATGAAAAAAAACACCATCAATTTAAACGCTTTAATCTGTACACTACACACATGCTCATACTCAACGCATGGGCTTCAATCTTTCCTAGCAAACAATGTTCACCAAGTAAACCAATCCTACCTTTCTCTGTACACTCGCAGAATTGATCCAGATCAATTGAGAAATTTGAGGTAATCCTTGAGGTCGGCGGGGAAGCAAGGGTACTGCCTCCAGAACGCGCCGTGCACCTTCAGTATCCTCCCCGCCTTCTCCTTGGTGGATGTCGAGCTCTCCACCTGCAGCAGCGCCAGCAGCTTGGCCACGGCGCCGCCCGTCACCATGTCGTCAAGCACCTTCTCCGAGGGTCGCGCCGCGCACGACACGAGCCACAGCACGTTGACCGCCAGCCTCGTGGCCAGCCCGGATACCCGCAGCAATGTCTTCGCCACGGCCGCAACGGCGAGCCCGTGCTCCGCGAAGGCGAGCCGACCCTCGGGGCACTTGCACAGCCGCTTAAGGAGGAGGAGCGCCCTCTCGGCGACGTGGCGGTCGGCGTCGGGCAGGAGCTCCACAAGCACGCGCACGGCGCCCACCTCAACCACCACGGCCCTACCGCCGCGGCGCGAGCTCGGCGAGTGCGCTGAGCGCGCCGCGGCGACGTCGAGGAGCACGTCGAGCGCACGCGAGCTGAGCTTGGACGAGGCCCCGTCGTCGGAGAGCAGATCGAGGAGGGACTTGGCCATGTCGTCCACGTCGATGTTAGCGGTCCAGTCCTTGGCATTGGAGACCTTGGCGAGGATGGCCATGGCGTGGAGCCGCGCCTCGGCGCTGCCGCGCTGGACGAGCGCCGCCACGGGCCCCATGCACTCCGGCCTCAGGACCAGCTCCACCGACGCGCTGTCGGCGAGAGGGAGCGTGTCCAGCACCGCGGCGGCCTCCTCGCATGTACGGAACGCCGAGAAGTCCCCACCGGGCCCGCTCTCCGTCAGGGCCTGCGCCATGACGCGACCGAGCACCTGGATACCGCCGCAGGCAACGAAGTCGTCACATGCCGCCTCGTCCACGGCCATGCAAGACCTCAGGCTCTTCAGCGCGGTCACCTTGAAGGGCGTCGCCTCAATCCCGGCGAGCACCGACGGCAGCTGCTCCCGCGCAATGGTGGCGCTCGACGGCGACGAGGGAGAAGAGGTGGAGGCGCGGTCTTGCCAGGTGGAGATGACGCGCTTAAGGGTGTGATTGGGTGTGAGGTCGAAAGAAGGAAGCCGCTGCATGGTGGCCGGGCACGTCCTCTTGCCGTACTTGAAGAACCACCGCTCGATGCTGCGACGCTCGTAGGTGACGCCGGTGGACACCGTGACGGGGTCCTTCATAACCTCCATAGAGATAGGGCACAGGAACAGCTGGGGTGACTCCATGGCCATCTCCTAGAATCGATCTTGGATCGGCGCCAAATTAAGCAGCGGCGATAATCTGAACTTCTTCTTGTCTTGAGGATGGACAGAGAACAATGTATTTAGTTTCTCCTGGAACGGGGATGTTGGTTTTATACCTGCAACTTGTGCATGCGTAAGGCAGCAGTCATGCTAATCCACAGAATCGCTTGAAAATAATTAGGTGCAAGTAACAAGTGAAAATGATTCAATAAAGCATGCACAGTTATATGTTTACATAACTTAAAAAGTCTTCCCTTCCCAAACCCTCTAATAAAAGAGGAAGATACGAACAGCTTGCAGTATTAGTACCTTATCTGTTTTGATTTCTACGGATCTGTATATGTGTATAATACTACTCTCTATAGTCAATAGTCAAAGGGCCAGAATGGTAGGCTATGCTTACATATATTGAGTGCAAGGTTAGCAAATAGATATGCATAAAAAGGAGGTGCTGCCATGATCTGTTACCATAGACTCTGTCTCTCACGCCTAGAGCCAACAGTTTGACGAGACTTTTAGCCACATACATGGATTCGATGAGCGTCGACTGAAGCTAGCAACCCATCGAACAACCAGATTTCACCCAGGAAATTAACGGGCAGTAACCAACGACTGACTTTGGTGTGAATTGCGATTGATGCTGCTTACCAAGTTGCCACAAACATAACGAGGAGTGGTTTACTCCTTCTTGATCTGTTTCTTTAATGATGGAAGAAGGAGAAGAGGCTTGATTTTTCTGGCGTCAAAATTGTACATTGGAGTTGTTCAATTCGGCTGCGAGAGGAGGTGGCCGACGACGACATCAGATTTTATATTGTTAATTAATACAATTCCCGTTCCATTTCTTCTTCTGTTTGCCCACTTCAATCTTAATTGTTTGTTCAGTTCAGTCGAGAGTGGTTGAGCGTTTCCTTTGACTATGACTGGGCTGCTGCATTTTCCTATTCCAATTTCCAGCCGGATTCTCAACTCTATAATACTACAATATATATGTCATCTCTTGAAAAATTCAAATATATTTTCTTGGGAAAGAAAATTTCAAATGCAAGAAAGGCTAAGTAATAAATGGTTTTTACCGACGGTGAAACTTTATCCGCATTGCTGATGCTAGATCCACCCAAATTATTCCCCGTGCATGATGAATATTAAGCATTATGGATACTACAAGTTAATAGCATCATTTATCTTACATTCTTTTGTGGTTTAGGTGGGAGTCTGATATCATCACGGTATCTTTCCCTGTCATGCATTGTTTGCCCACTCTTGAAACGGAACAATGGCAACAAAAACAAGGGGAGCATCGAGTACAGTCTCAACCAAACCACTGGCTGACTGACGCTTACTACGCTCATACATCAGTCATGAAAATATATTTCATCACATGGTATCTGTCGCTTACGCAATTAATTAGCATGTAACTTGTCATCAGTATGTCACTATTGTTCATTAGGTTTAGGATTTCTTACCAGCGGCGCTGCCAGCAGAGCTGAAAAGCTGTGGGTTCATGTGTACTAAAATCCCTTAAATATCATGTACCTTTTTATGAAATAGGAGTAATAATTGTGGTGTTTTAGAAAAGCTGAGCTTGCCTCAATATGCCAAGCCATAAACGTTTTAAGATTTCATTTTTTTTTTAGTCTTTAGCAATGCCAAAAATCTACATTTGTTCCCTCCGTGAATACTCCGGTCCATCAAGAGGTAAAATCGGCTAGATTTTTTTTTACCTTACAAAGGGCTGTTTTGACGACAAGGTGGATGTACTTTCACACAACTGGCAGCCTAGCTGACAATAAAAATGAAACATAAATCACAAAAACAGTGGGGGGGGGAGATTATACGAAAACATGTACAAACATTGGTGGAAGCAGATTTGAGAAGTGGAGGGGGAGGGTAATCCGAATATTGTACAAAAACATGAAGAAACATTGGTGAAATCAGATTTGAAAAATGGACAACTTTACACAATAATTTACAAAATAGGATATTTTTTACTATTTACATAAAAATTCATAACGGGAGTAGATAGAAAATTTGAAGGACACTGAGAAAAGTTAGTTAGGTTGTGTGCATCGTTTCAATGCTGAATCCCGGGCTTCGAAAAAATAAGAAAAATGAAACTATTTTGCATGAAATATTCTCCTTTTCCCTATTTTTTGGAACTATCTATTTTTTGACTCGCCTCGGCAGCCACTCTACGAAACCGCTGCCACTTTCAATTGGGCAGAGGCGCAAATTTAGATAGTTTTGACACTTCAGAGACAAATAATATCTGATACAAGACTAAACTTGTACATTTTCAACAGTCAAGGATCAAACATAGATATTTTTGCCATTTCCATTTGCATGTGCCAACAGTTCATCAAAAAGCCGAGCACGAGCACAGCGATAGAGCTAGAAATTCTACTCCAATAGTCCGGCCCTAGCTTAATACGTTGGGAATGGGAACAGATCATGAAATGATCGTTTAGCTTGGTTGCTTTACATTGTTTATTTTGCAAACGCAAGCGTAAAATTAGTTGGCCTGAAGCTGTCCACTAGTGCGTCGCCACTTAGCCAAAATCTGCGATTCCTAACGAACTTGCACCAAATATGTGTCTACAAACAGTACTTGCATATAAAATCAATCACCAGTGGATTAATAGTTAACATGTTCATCTAAAAAAATACTCCAGTTAACATCCACTTGCCACGCTGACGTGCCACATGGCCCCATATCCAAATCCAACCCGGTTGTTCTTGCCATGCCCCGCCCGACGACTTTGGGCGTCTGCTAGCACATGCTTCGACGAGATTAGGCGTGTGGATCGATTTGACCGTCCCATACTTCGTATTATTTGAACAAATGCTGCAATCACTATGCTCGTGATCATCATCATGAAGCTGCTAAATCCGTTGACGAAACTGATAATAAAAACAAATCAATCAATTCGTCCTGGTCAGAACTGTCACCGACGGACGGGGTTAAAAAGTTAGAATACTGAGATCAATTTGGCATTGTTTACCGGTGAGTTACAGGTGGTGTTAGTACCAAAATTTTGTACTTCCATTGGTAGAGTTTATTTTTTCCAACAGTTTTTGACCTTTAAACTCCGTTTCCTCTGAACGGAAGCAACATTGGCTGCTGACAACACCGCATTGACAATGCGCACCGAATAGTTCACTCTGCTCCTTACTGACCTGGGAGGGAGTTTCTTCTCAAGAAGGCATCTCTCCCAGTCTTAACTTTATTTTGTTTAGCACATACGTACTCCCTCCGTTCTCAAATATAAGATGTTTTAGACTTTGTCCACATACACATATACACAAATGTATCTAGACACATTACATTTGTATGTTCACTCATTTGTGTATGTATCTAGACAACATGTGTAACATCAAAAATATAAACGGAGGGAGTAGCATTTTGGCATAGGATCATCAGATCGCTTGTTTCTCCAGTCGGATGGATCCAGGCGTGTGACTGCGGAGTATGGAAATATGGCAGCTGGATGCCGCGTAACCGAATTAACTAAAGGGTATCAGGAAATAATTGGCACAGCTACATACACCTAAAATGATTCTTTTCAAACGATGTTCTTCCTACAGCACCACTTGCAAGTGAGAACTGATCCCGACAAGTTCAGATTTGACCAATCTGAATCATCGCTAACGAGGTGTATGTTAGATGTATATTACTGTTCATGTCACATATGTTGTATAAGTACTGGTCTCTGGCCTCCTGGAAATATAGTTGCTCATTCATAACATGGTATCAGAGCTTAGGTAGCTCTCCTCCTCCTCCTCCTCCCCGGGCGTTGCAACTCCGCCCCACCGTCGCCGTCGTCGCCGTTGCCGGCCGACCTGCGCTCCTCCTCCTCCCACGGCCTGCTGCCCGGCCGCCGCCGTCCGCCGCCGCCTCCCACGGCCAGCTATCGGCCGTCGCCGTCCGCCGCCGCCTCCCACGGCCTGCAGCAGGTCGTCGCCGTCCGCCGCCGTCTCCCGGCCTGCTGCCGGTTCTCCGGCAGCCGCTGCTCCGGCGCGGGCCCTCCTGGTTGCTGCCCCGTCCGGCGCCGCCGCCGCTGCCCCGCCCGGCGCCGCTGCTGCTCGCCTCGTCTCCGTCCGCATCGCGTCGCGACGAGGTGAGCATCGCGTCGAGCTTCCGGTGGTGATCCCGGAATTCATTCCGGATTGATTCCGGTACCAGGCCCGGAATTTTCCGGATTTCAAACCGGATTCCAAAAACCGGTACTGGACTCTCTCAGTTTCGCCCGGATCTCGCCCGGTGCTGACCCGGAATTCATTCCGGATTGATTCCGGTACCAGGCCCGGAATTTTCCGGATTTCATACCGGATCTGAAACCGGTAATAGCAGAAAGCTCGTGATGTCTTCTTCGGGCTATGTTGCTATTCCTCGGTGCTCTGTGATCTTTGATGGCACCAACTACGCTGACTTTGTGGGCTTTATGCGTATCCACATGCGTGGCCTCCTGCTGTGGGGCGTTCTCTCTGGCGAGGTCTCCTGTCAGCCGTGCCCTGTTGCTCCTGTGGCTCCCACCCCACCGGTTCCACCCGTTCTTGCTGCTGATGCTTCTCAGGCTGATCGGGATGCCGCCAAGAATGCTGATGATCTTGCAGTTAAGGCCTATGACCAGCAGGTATCGGATTACTCCGAGTCTCTCTCCATCTATCGGGATGCTCTGTCTGTTTACACTCAGTGGTGCAATGATGATGCTCGTGCTGCTGCCGTGCTCACTGCTAGTGTTCTACCCCAGTTTGCCTCTGAGTTTATGGGTTTGGGCACTGCTGCTGCGATGTGGACTTATCTTTGTCAGCGCTATCAGCCCTCTGGTGATGCTCTCTACCTATCTGTTGTGCGTCAGGAGCATGATCTTCAGCAGGGTGACTCTACTGTTGATGAGTTCTATACACAGTGCTCTGCCATCTGGCGTCAGCTTGACTCTCTGAGGACAGTTGTTTGTGGTACTTGTCGCTGCTGTCAGACAGTGAGGTCAGATTTGGAGTTTCAGCGTGTACATGAGTTCCTGTCTCGCCTCCGTGCAGAGTTTGAGCCTCGGCGTGCTAACCTGCTTGCCCGTGGTCGTCGTGTTCCTATATCAGAGGTACTTGCAGAGCTTCGAGCTGAGGAGACACGTCTCCGTTCTGCTGGTTTGCTTGTGGTTCCCACTGTGCTCTCTGCCCGGGCTCCACCGCTGCTCCCTACTCCCTCAGGGGGGGTGAGCGGGCGCCCGCCTTATGCACGATCAGGTCGGCGCTCTCACACCTTCTGTGGCTACTGCAAGAAGCCGGGTCACCCAGAGTCTGACTGTCACCAGAAGCAGCGTGACCTGAGTCGCTCCTCTACTGCATCACTCACAGACCAGGACATTGTGCGGCTCAAGCGTATACTGGCTTCCTCGGGTTCTTCCTCGACAGGCACTGCTGCCTCCCTGACTGCTTCCACTACTGCTGCTCCGCCACCACCGCCTACTCAGTCAGGTACATCTCCGTGGGTTCTGGATTCTGGAGCTTCCTTTCACATGTCTTCTGATTCTTCTCCTCTGTCTTCTCTTCGACCTCTTGATTCTCCTGTCAATGTTCTTACTGCCGACGGCACACCGCTTCCTGTTGCTAGTCGTGGCACTCTTTCTACTCCGTCCTTCTCTGTTCCTGGTGTTTCTCATGTTCCTCGTCTTACCATGAATCTTTTCTCTGCCGCTCAACTTGCTGATTCTGGTTGTCGTGTCATTCTTGATCCCGACTCTTGCTCTGTTCAGGATCGTCGCACCAAGGCTCTAGTTGGAGCTGGCCCTCGGCGCCATGATGCTCAGGGCCTTTGGGAGGTTGACTGGCTTCGTGTTCCTTCCGCTGCCACCACACCCGCCAGTTCGCATGCTCTTGCTGCCTCCTCCTCTGCGTCCTTCCAACAGTGGCATCATCGACTTGGTCATATATGTGGCTCTCGCTTGTCCTCGCTAGTGCATCAAGGTGTCTTAGGGTCTGTCTCTGGCGATGTATCTTTACATTGTAATGGTTGTAGACTTGGCAAACAGACTCAATTACCTTATCCTACGAGTGAGTCAGTCTCTCAACGTCCTTTCGACTTAGTGCATTCTGATGTATGGGGTCCTGCTCCCTTCGATTCGAAAGGTGGTCATCGCTACTATGTTCTTTTTATTGATGACTTCTCTCGCTACACTTGGCTCTATTTTATGAAATCTCGCAGCGAGGTTCTCCCTATATACAAGCGATTTGCTGCCATGGTACACACCCAGTTTTCCACACCCATTCGTGTTTTTCGTGCTGACTCGGCTGGTGAGTATATCTCCCAGATGTTGCGTGGTTTTCTTGCTCAGGAGGGTACTCTTGCCCAGTTCTCTTGTCCTGGTGCCCATGCTCAGAATGGCGTTGCTGAGCGCAAGCATCGCCACCTCCTTGAGACGGCTCGTGCGATGATGATCGCTGCCTCTCTTCCTCCCCACTTTTGGGCTGAGGCTGTTTCCGCATCCACCTATCTTATCAACATCCAGCCTTCGGCTGCCTTGCAGGGTGGTATCCCCATGGAGCGTCTCTCGGGTCGTTCTCCTGACTACTCATCTCTTCGCATGTTTGGGTGTGTGTGCTATGTTCTCTTAGCTCCCCGCGAACGCACCAAATTGACCGCTCAGTCGGTTGAGTGTGTCTTTCTTGGCTATAGTGATGAGCACAAGGGCTATCGATGTTGGGATCCTGTTACTCGTCGGCTCCGTATTTCCCGTGATGTCACCTTTGATGAGTCTCGTTCGTACTATCCGCGTCCTACTGCCTCGACCTTTTCGGTTGAGGATATCTCCTTTCTTTACTTCCCGACACATCTCCCTCCGTGCCTCATGTTCCTCCTCCACCTCCACCTCCGCCGAGTCCCACTGTTCCCGATACACCACCGACACCATCATCTTCTCCTCCCTCGCCACCTCCCTCTCCAGTGCATCCTACCCTCTCTCCCTTTCCTCTCCACTACACTCGTCGCCCTCGTGTTGAGGATGATCCCTCTGACATGCCCTCTACTTCCGGAGCGCCACCTTCCCCGTGTACACCGGTTCATAACCTTCGGTCTCGGCCTTCGTTACGGTCTCCTGATCGCTATTCTCCTTCCCAGTTTGGTCTTTCGGCTGTTGTTGAGCCCTCTTCCTATCGGGATGCCATGGCTCAGTCTGAATGGCAGCTTGCGATGGCTGAGGAGATTGCTGCACTTGAGCGCACTGGCACGTGGGATCTCGTTTCCCCTCCTCCTGGTGTTCGTCCCATCACATGCAAGTGGGTCTATAAGATCAAGACTCGCTCCGATGGTTCTCTCGAGCGTTACAAAGCTCGGCTTGTGGCTCGTGGCTTTCAGCAGGAGCACGGCCGCGATTATGATGAGACGTTCGCTCCCGTCGCTCACATGACCACTGTTCGCACTCTTCTCGCTGTGGCTTCTGTTCGTCATTGGTCTGTGTCTCAGCTTGACGTCCAGAATGCTTTTCTCAATGGTGAGTTGCGTGAGGAGGTTTATATGCAGCCACCACCGGGGTACTCTGTTCCTGATGGATGGTCTGCCGTCTTCGGCGCTCCCTCTATGGCCTTAAACAAGCCCCTCGCGCCTGGTTTGAGCGTTTCGCCTCTGTGGTGACTGCCGCTGGTTTCTCGCCTAGCGACCATGACCCCGCGCTGTTTGTCCACACCTCACCTCGTGGTCGGACGCTCCTCCTCTTATATGTTGATGACATGATCATTACTGGCGATGACCCTGAGTATATTGCCTTTGTTAAGGCCCGCCTCCGTGAGCAGTTCCTGATGTCTGATCTTGGTTCTCTTCGCTATTTTCTTGGGATTGAGGTCTCTTCGACTTCTGATGGCTTCTTCATCTCCCAAGAAAAATATATTCAGGATCTTCTTGCTCGTGCTGCTCTTGGTGATGAGCGCACTGCTGAGACTCCTATGGAGCTCAATGTTCAGCTTCGTGCTACTGATGGTGATCCCCTCACAGACCCCACACGCTATCGCCACCTTGTTGGGAGCCTTGTCTACCTAGCTGTCACTCGTCCAGATATATCATATCCTGTCCACATTCTGAGTCAGTTCGTTTCTGCTCCCAGCTCTGTCCACTATAGTCACCTCCTTCGTGTTCTCCGATATCTTCGTGGCACGATCTCCCGTCGCCTTTTCTTTCCTCGCTCCAGCTCTCTCCAGCTCCAGGCCTACTCTGATGCTACGTGGGCTAGTGATCCTTCTGATCGCCGCTCGCTGTCTGCCTATTGTGTTTTTCTTGGAGGATCTCTCATTGCCTGGAAGACGAAGAAGCAGACTGCAGTTTCCCGCTCTAGTGCAGAGGCTGAGTTGCGAGCGATGGCTATGTTGACGGCTGAGGTGACCTGGTTGCGATGGTTACTCGAGGATTTTGGTGTTACTGCTGCTGCACCCACTCCTCTATTGTCTGACAGTACAGGCGCCATCAGCATTGCGCGTGATCCGGTGAAGCATGAACTCACCAAGCATATCGGTGTGGATGCCTCCTTTGTGCGTGCTGCTGTGCAGGACCACCTTCTTGCCCTTCACTATGTGCCCTCTGAGTTACAGTTGGCGGACTTCTTCACGAAGGCACAGACTCGAGCGCAGCATGGGTTCTTTCTCTCCAAACTCAGTGTTGTTGACCCACCATGAGTTTGAGGGGGGGTGTTAGATGTATATTACTGTTCATGTCACATATGTTGTATAAGTACTAGCCTCTGGCCTCCTGGAAATATAGTTGCTCATCATTCATAACAGTGTATATCCAAGAGAATAAGCAGAGCAACAAGTACCTCAGTCAACACAACATGGCATCAAGAATCGCTATCACCATGCATGCTAACAACTTGCTTCCAAGTGTGAACATCAAAGTCAAAAGTCACACAAGAATAAAAATGATGATGTATATGTGCTACTCCTCAAAAGGTTTCCATGCATCCCTGCGCTGCCGACACCGAATTTAGATCACTCGATCCTCTGATGGTAGACATTGAGGACGTAGCTGTTCAGGAGGTCACCAAATGTCTTGGTCGAGAATGTTTGCGCCACACGGTCCCGTGCTTGTTTGCCCATCCGAACCGCAAGCTCGTGATCGGTCACAAACTTCAGCATGGCTTTCGAAAATTCAATGGGCGAGGGATCGGAGAGGAACCCTGTCGCTTCGTTCACTACTGTTTCCACTGGACCACCACTGTTGCATGCAATTACAGGCTTGTATGCTGCCATAGCTTCTAGAGGAACAATGCCGAAATGCTCGTCCTGGATGTAGTGTCAAACATAGGCTGAATTAGAATAATCTGCTTAGATGGATGGAGGTCCTAGGCAAATGCTAGACATTTTACCTTTGGAGTATATAGCACACAAAGGCAATTGGAGAGAAGCTCGTTTCTTTCAAATGAAGAACAGGATGTCACGAATTTAACATGTTCAGACACACCTTCAGTCACTGCCAATCTTTTCAGCTCCTCAAGGTATTCAACGTTTTCTTTGAGACGCTTATCATACCCACCTTAAGCATGAGAAATGTAAGACAGTGGTCAGCAGTTAATAATTTGATATGATTTAATAACCTATGATGTAGTAAGATTGTTCTGTGAATAAATGGTAACAAATAATACATAAACCGACATCACCTGCCACTGTTAAGCTTGCGTCCAGCAGAGCATCACCAGATTGCTTAGAAACAACTGACCGGAGCAAAGAAAACGCTGAAATTGCTAGACCAAGATTCTTTTTTCTCTCAAACCGGTTAACTGAGAGGAAGTTCAACCTGACAGAAAGATGATAGTTCAGTTTAGCTACACCTGGACAAGGACAAAATGAGGGAGAAACAACTATAGTATACTAAAATCTGAATGAATGAAACCTAAGTGAGTCACAAAGAGATATACAAGCATGCAGTTACTTATAATCATGAGGTTCATGAAACTGCTCAATGGAGACCGCTGGATATAGAACACCAGGCTCAATTCCTCTAGCATGAAGACCACAAAAAGTCCTGGCGAAAGTTGCCGCAGTGAACTTACTGTTGACTAGAATCAAATCTGCCATACCTAATGTACACAAAAAGAATAACCGCTACAATTAGGATGCCCAGTAGTTGTCTTGACATATAGTTAAACAAAGAAACACAACATATATTAGGTATATTCAAGATGCCGAAGACAATACCAGTTGTGGCTTCTTCGATCATGTCAATTGGTTTGCGATATAACCTCCGAAGAATGGTAGTATGTTGCGCAAGCAACAGATCAGGGAAATGACAATAAAAAATTATCTGAAAAAACAACAAAAAATCTCTCAGTGCATAGCTGCAACATGCAACCAGAGCATACTAAGCACTTCACATAAGCGATCAATACCTTCGATGATTTCTTTAGTTTCAGTAGTGGAATCACAACAGAGACCTGGTCAACCAATATTACGTCAAAGGAGGGCCACCAAAGTAGCACACACAGGGCAACAAACATGCAGCGGAGATAAGCACACACGGCGTGAAAGCGGTAAAACACATGGCGAGGCAGAAAATCTCCATATACAGTAACTGGGAATGGACCTGGAAAAAAGAGAGTAAAGTTCAGTAAAACATGTATCCACGTAACATAAGAACTGTTTCTCATACACATTGCCCAACAGTATACAGGTAGGATATTACAGAAAAATATTTTGAGGGACATTTTGCAAGGATTGAATCAGCATTGCAAATACCGTCAAACATTTACTCCACCTCATGTCCATAATGTAACTCGGACATGGATAAATTTAAGAAACAGGTGCATGAGGCTGTTAGCAACATATACCATAGATATAGTTTAGACATTTACCAGAAACTGTTTCCTCAAAGCACCGATTTCTGTCATGGTGTGAAGTGAAAACGTGAATGTCGTGTCCATGGGCAGCAAGCTGACACGCCGCGTCAACTATCAATCTCTCAGCACCACCTACATCAAAGGTGAACCTCATTACAGTGATTTGGATCATATATGTTGGAAGTGCTATCATACTTTGCTCATATGCTAAACCAGGCATGCTGCAATGCTGCTGCTACATGCTTCTAGGAATGTTACTGTAACTGCTAGAATCCTATTGCTGAAGTGCAATACCACATTGAAGTTGTGCAATTGCTTTCTAGCCTCTTAGAATAAGCTACTAATCTGACATCATTCGAAATACCAATTCCTGTATAAAAAATAGAAAATTTGCACTTCCCCTCACTCTCACTGCGCCTGAACTGCCACAAGCTCATTCTAATCTGGTACAAAATTGGGGAACTTCTAGACGTGGTGAGATGCACAGTTGGGCGTCCTCCTTGAATCTATCGACGCCATCTGACCAGAGACTCAAGAGGGACGGTTACGAAGCCACAGGATCTACTCGATTCTCCCAACTCCACGAGATCCTACCGTGCGTAAGACTCTGACGTACTGCATCCAGGGCTAAACAGATTGATCATGTCCAGGGAAAGGGGATGACGAGATTTCAGTACCTATTCCGAGGTCGGGGTGGATGATGGCGATCTTCAGCTTCTTCGTCTTCGTCCCCAACGACTCGCCAGCCACTCGTACCGCCGTCGCCATGGTTCCGAAGCTTTCTCCACCTGCTTGCATAGCCGTTAGGCCTCGTTAAACCTGGGGTATTTCCATCCCCAAGGGGTTTGGGGATAGGAGGGGATTTGGTGAATCCCTCCCTTTCACCCAATCTCCTAATGTCCCCTGTAATTCCCCTTCGGGTTACTTAGATTTTGGGGATGGGGGGATTGTGATGTACTTAAAAAAAAAATGAAGTTACACAAATGCAGCTTTAGCCTTTCTAAATACAAGGAGTAGCTGCTAGAAGTCATGTACCAAATGCTGACTTCTCCTATCAAAGACACAGGCAGCAGAGATGGGGGCAACGTACTAGTGCACACAGAGGTGGATTTCATCTGCACACAGATGGGGAGTAATCTATTGCTGGGAGTAGATAGGGACACTCACTCTAACAAGCGAATTGGAATTTGGTTTCACCTACAAGACTGAAGAAAATTTCAACACCAAACTATGCAACAGAGATAATGAGCTGCCTCGATAAGCCCTGATCCTTGGAGACAAAGCTGCGACACAGAAAGTAGCGGCCGGCGATCTTGGCGAGGCGGGCGATCTGGGACTGCGAGTGGGAGAGACATAGGGCGCAGAGCTCCGCAGAGATTGTCGAAGACGCAGTTCTGGTCCTCTTCTTCGTCCTGGCCGAGGCCGACTGCTGCCCGCCCAAGGACGGGGACAAGATCCGCCGTGCTGCCAGCCACTGCCAAGAAAGGCTATGCTGCCGCCAAGAACCCTAGGGAAGGGGACGGGAAGAGGGGAAATATGAGGGGGAATTACTCACCGGAGAGAAGTCCCTGCGGCGTCCGTCGACGGCGTCCCCAGGTCGGCGGTCCGTGCCGTCGCCTCCAGTCCTCGCTTTCTTCCCCGACGAAACGCCTAGTAGACGGTAATCCTGGCCATCGGGCTGCCCGAGGCACGATATTTCGGCCTGTACACGGCACGGCACGAGGAATTTCGGACTGAGCCAGGCACGAGGCGAGGCCCACACTTGGCCGGGTTTCTTTCGATTTCGAGCACGCGGGACGGCACGGGCACGACACAAAAAACTTGGGAGTTGGGACGAAACGAGGCACGGCACGAGGATTTCAAAAAAAAAATCTGATTTATATATTTATTAAAAGCTGTATGTTTCTCATAAAAAAATATGTTTATATACTTTTCTTGAACTAGCAAACATGCCCGTACGTTGCAACGGGAAATAAAAGGCTACATCATGGAAGCATTGTCGTATAGGCCCGGCCAATCCAAAGTAAGAAGATGCTCTTCTCGATCAAATGAAGATAAATACCAAATCTCTCGATTACTGGAACATCACATACGAATACAGAAAAAATTTCAAAGAACATGGAACCAATAAAAATAATACGGAATAAATGCCAAAAACATGGATTAAATTAAAATAAATTATTTAACATAAACAAACCTAGCAAAAGGAGCAAAAAGCTTAAACTTTCCCTTCTCTGCTTAATTTTTTTACAACACACATATGCATGATCGTGCAGGGATCGTTGCACTTGCACGCATATGTACATGGACCCGTTGTCAGTCAGCTAGCTTGCCGGTGAAACCATGCACGTGCATGACGACGTCAGGAGCTGGAGCATGGAGTCGTCTGTCCTCGGCAGCTTCGCTGCAGATCGGCTGTGAGCTATTGCGATTGCAGATGAGGGAAGCGACCCTGCCGGATGGCCACGACTATACCTGGCCATGGGTAGCCCGGCCCGATCGGCCCGACACAACCCGGCCCGGAAATGTCGGGCCGGGCCGGGCCGGGCTTATACATCGGGCTGGGCTCGGGCCTGAATTTCGGGCCCGATACACAGGTCGGGCCGGGCTCGGGCTTAACAAAAATAGTAAATCAGCTGAGGTCGGGCCGGGCCGATCGGGCCTGGTCGGGCTTTGTCGGGCTCGGGCCGGGCTCGGCCCGATTTCTGCAGCCCGATGGTCGGGCCGGGCCGGGCTCGGGCCTAGGGTTTTCTGCATCGGGCTTTTTTAGGCCCGGCCCGAGCCCGGCCCGGCCCGACAGATGCCCAGGTATAGCCACGACATAAACCTCGGACACTGAGATCCTCAGCTGAATTGGGCAGCAGTGATACACGCAATTGATGGACCCGTGCCGGTGTGTCAACCGGCGGTGTAGGTTGCCCGCATCCGGAATCCGGCCGACACGGCCGTTCTCCGTGCAGAACCACGCCCATGCTAGATGCAAAGAAGAACCAAGTAATACTCCCTCCGTTTCAAAATACAAGGCACGCTATTTTTATGTTGGTTTTTGATGATCAACTTTGACCATCAATATATAATAAAATATACAGACTGAGAATGTACAAACGATACCGCTGGATTCGTCTTGCAATACTCTTTCATTTGGTATATCTTTATAATAATTTTAAGAACATGTTAAGACAACAAATTATGGTCAAAGTTGTACGCCGTTGACCAGCGAAATTAAAGTGCGCCTTATATTTTAGGATAGAGGGAGTATTTAATTAGCAATAATCGCCATCATTGGAGAAGATCACATACATCTTCTTCCTAGCTTCGCGATGCCTTCGCGTAGATGCATCCCGTTGAATTCGCTGATGGAGCTATTGCATGGGCAGCATGGTCATCCATTACCTTCCTAGCTTCGTCGATGCCTTCGGGTAGATGGAACGATTTCCTAGCCGGCGTGAGCCCGGGTGTGTGCGTTACCGCGCACAGGCTATCTCTGAGATCGTCTCCTCCGAGCTCTCTCCTGCGTTAGCGACGGAGTTGTATGCGTTGTCTCCTCCAGCCACATGGCTCTCGGCGAGACCATCTCCTCCAAGCTCTCCATGCGTAAGCGACGGAGTTGTGCGCGTGTCTCCTTGGGTCACAGGCTCTCGGGAAGATCGTCTCCTACAAGCTCCTTGAGCGAGATGCATGTCGTCTGCATCTCTCCTCCGGCCGCAGGCTCTCGGCGAGATCCTCCCGGCGACATCGTTTCCTCCGAAAACTCTCGCGTGCGTGAGCGATATGTCGCCTGTAGGAGTTGTGCGCGTGTCTCTACTCTCCTCTGATCCTTACTTTATCTAGTGAACAGGCCAGGCCTTGGTGGTGGGTTGGCGTGTACCCTGCCCTTGTTGGACTCATATTTAACTTATCTGTATCCACGACGGCGCGTGCCGTCGATGTTGCCCTTCTCGATGGCCTTCTTCACCTTGGGCCGGACAGAAATCAAGGATGTGAGCAGCGTTAGGACGGGAAACAGAAGAAAGAAAAAAATCAAATCGGTACATGACTTATGGTGGCAGTGGTGGGTAATTTGTATCAACTCTAGGGGTAATTTCAATGACGTACCACAAAAAACCTTAATGCCTTTATTATTAGGTATAGATATCGATATAGATATTTGGAAAAATACAGGCCTCATGGCCCAAACAGGCCTTTTGGGCCGTGTCGATATTTCTTTTAGTTTTTATTAGACATAGTTAGAGGCCCTAAAAAAATAGACATACTTAGAGATGAATTATTTATATGATTGATTATCTTGATGTTTCTTTTAGTTTTTATTAGCATTATTGCCCCTTTCAAGTGAGAACATACCTAGTGCAACATGACATATGTGTTCTAATAGATTCTTGAGCTATACGAGCCGCCGGATGGAAACCGAACAAAGGGAACAATTGCTCGCCGCTAAATCATTTGTAGATAGAACCTTGTGCTTCACCAAAATAGACTGCAGACCACAATAGTAAGGTTTCATGTTACTTCTTAGCATATAGAGCTTTCTAGTTTACCAAAATAGTAGCGGTTATTCCATCGGAATATCCTAATATAAAAAACTTTAACCCGATTTTACACAATTTTAGCATTTTTCATTCAGTTAGATAGAACCGACATTCATGTTACGTCGATGTGGCGACAACAATGTGTAAACCTCAGAGGGCGTCGTCGTTGATCATGTTCAGCTTTCTCTTCTCCGTTTGTTTTACTCCTCCTTGTCCTTCTGGTATCCTCTAACCTTGATCATCACCTCACACATTTTCCAAACATGGATCAAAGAAACATAGTCCAGAAAAATTAAAATAAGATAATCTAGACAAATATTCACTAAATGGGGTAATTGGTGCCGCAAATGCACAAGTATGGGTAAAAGGTGGAAATCACTCTTACCAAATTAACATGCACTAGCTCTACTTCAAAGTCCAACACGGTGCAAAGATGGAACGCAGGTTGATTTTGTAAACACATGATCCAATAACCAAATGTGTTAGCAAACATTTGATGTGTCTGTTTATTTTTCATTCGACGGCTCGAGTGGCTTCGAGATTTGGTACCACAAACGTGTTGTAGCAATTGATACGTTCTCCCTTTCCGGTGTTTGGAGCATGGGAGCACCCCAAGTGTAAGAACATTGTATTCGAACTCTCACGCGCGGTCGTCTAGTTCTATATTTTCATTGAGATGCTTCCGTGCTCCTATGCTGTGACATCATAACCAATAAGTTATGGATAATTTCTAGGAAAAGGATGTGCAGACAGGCATAAAATACGCCTATGATTCTACCAATTTTTAAATCTAGAATATACTAGCAGTAGATTACAAAAATATAAGTCACAATAGAAAACACTGTTTGAAAATCGTAATATGTTTCGGTAATGCACAGTCGGATCTATTCATGAGATATGAAATTTCTTCTAATGGCAATTAGCCAGGTACAGTTCTGAGACAATCCACTCAATATTTTCTCAACATCGTTCTAGTTTATTTGAGAGCGCGATAGAACTCAATGCCACGAAAGGGCCAGGTATGTTCTCATTTCCCGCGGTACCATTTGCTTCACGCGAAGACCTCAACGACGATCACAGGCTATGCATCGTTGATACTAGAGAGACAGCCAACTTTACCCCCATCGATTTTTCGTCAAACCCTACACTTTATCAATTAACCAATCATTCTAATTTTCATTCCTATTTCCACACAATAATTTAAAGCACCATAACTTACATTATTTTCTTTACCATGAATCACACCGTATATTTACCGTTCCTTTCTTTTTTTTTACGTGTATATTTACCTTTTCTTTCATATCCTAATGTCGCTCCGTAACCGCAAAGAAAGAACGCAAGATAAAAAAAAACATACGCATGTGAATTGAGGCTTGGCCCGTTGGCTTAGATGAGTTTTTTTGAATTTTTTTTTAAATTTCGTTGGCTTAGACGAGTTAATACACATGCCTGGATTAAATTACCGAGGGCTATCTTCCTCTCCGGTCTCGTTAACATACGAAGGAACCTGTTAGTGGTAGAATGTTTAGGACGGTGGTTGTACCCCGCGACGTTTCCATCGACAGCGAGACGCTTGTGATGACTTCGTTAATTTCAAGGCTCGACCCGTTGGCTCAGTCTTTTGTAGGTGCTCATAGGGTAGAGTATGTGTGCGTACGTATATATGAAACGTTTGTACTGTGTTTTGAAAAAAAAATAGAGGCCGGCAGGATGCTCACCGGCGACAATAAATTGCGTAAGAAATAAACGAAAACGCGATCTGGCAGACTCAGACGATTGATAGACGATGATCACCACAATATCCAGTTTACTACACTCGATAAGATTTCAGGCCAAGATATTCGCAAAGTAAATAAATTCAGGCCAAGATCGAAGCAGCACAGGGATCTCGTTTCTCGTGTGCAACTATGTATTGCATCACCCAGCATCGATCCCATGAACATCACGATTATTTAAGGCCAGTGGCCCACAATATCCACAGTTGCAGGGCTAATCAACAGTACTAGTGTTATTAGAGTGCTATAAGTTTACGCGACGCCGTTGCTGTGCGAGCACGGCGTGGGCTGGCGCGCATCCGGCGACTGGTTGGCGATGGACATGAGCTTTGACCTGTACTTGTCGGCCGCCCTGTTGTCGTCCTGCCCGCCATGTTCAGTGCGGCCGTTGGGCACGCTGAGGGCTTCCCCTGCCGCCGGCACGGACTGGGAGATCCCCATGAGGGACTGGCGGGCGGCGGCTTCCTCCTGGGTTGTGCCGGTGGACTGCGTCGGTCTCGCAGGCGACGCCATCCGATTGCTGAGAGCTGCAAAGACAAGCAAATTCCAGAGGTTGGTGAGAGGGCTTGTAAAGGAAACAAATAGGGAGTGGAAATTAGGATCCCGGATCACAAGATTAGGCTGTGGACAGGTAGTGCAGCTTTCACAAGTTTTGCATGAGCAGGGGTTTTGGGGAACGTTGTGGATCCATCGTAGTAGCATAGTGTAATAATACAGAAAGGGAAGATTGGTGCTCAGCTAGAAATGAATGCTCTGATTGGTGTCTAAGAAAGAAAGAAAGGGATGCATGATTGCCGACACTTTTTCGTCATATAATCAGTCCAACGCCGTGTTCAACGCATTTTTGTACGAGCTTATGGACCTCGTGTACGTACAAGGTACAAAAGATGAGCTAGTAGCCTGGTACTAAAACATGTATGTATGTACCTAGCTACCTAGCTGGCTAGCTGTTCCATCGATCGATCAACCCACGTAGGTGCATACATCATACATGGGGCATCAGCTGAACCATGCGGCAGCTAGCACATGTGCAAGCGCCCTTATACGTACGTGGGTCAGCCGTTCAGTAAGTTTGTCACGTCTAACAATATTCCTTTGTTTGCTATAATCGTTCTGTTGATCGATCAAGCTAATCTGATAACCATCACGCGGAGGACGCAAACCGTGGGATTTTCTTGCGCTAGAAGATCGCGTGGCTGGCCGGCCGGCAGAGGAGATATTCTCGCCACCAACGGACGCCGCCGAAGATCACGTACCTGATCAGCTGGCACCCGAGCGGCCCGGCGTAGTTATCCTCTCACGTCTGCTGCCTATAAAAGAACACAGACCGGGAGTCCAGAAGGGGGGAGCAAGGAGAGAGACGCACCGCCGGAGGAGGAGATGAAGGGAGCTCTCGCAGGAGGAGCCCTGGACAAAAGAGAAGCACAGGTCTCGCCACGGAGTGGAGGACAGACCGGGAGGCATCAAGCTGTTACACGCAGCCGGAAGGAAGAAGAGATCGTACGCACAACACACCTCCGATCCATCTACCCCCATACACGAACACAACTCCCATGTCCAGAACCTATCTATCAAGAAGGCAATGGAGATGAAGCTAGCGTTGCCTGATGGTGAGAACAACGGTTGACTCTCTCTACCTCTCTCTGTCTTCCCCTCTTCAACAGGTACATGCACACACTACTTGCGTCTCCCACGGTGACGGATGGAGCCGACGGCACTAGCGGTTGGTTGCCAACTTCATCCTCGCCCTGCATCGCTGCGGATCGCGACATGATACCGGCGCCGGAATGGCTGGCATGCAGCTGCTCCATTCACCACCATGACGACGCCGGGACTGCGGGCGTGTAGTCCCAAACTCTCGAGAGTTATGCCCAAGATAACCATGTCGGGGCTGCCGGCGTGCAGTCCGGCGCCATCTCCAACGACGTCGAGGTCGGGGCTGTCGGTGAGCAGCCTGGCGTCATTTCCACGGCGGCGACACCGGTGCCTTCTTCACTTCCACGACAACGTCGGGGGCAGCCGGCATGCAGCTCGACATCAGCCCGGCGCGATCTCCATCCCGGCGACGACATAGGCGGGGCGGCCGGCATGCAGGTCGGCGCCACCACCATCCAGCATCATCCCCACATCAACGACAACGTCATCGAAGCTGCCGGGCATGCAGCCGGGCGCTATCGACGACGTCGGCAGGCGGATGACGAGCAGCATGGCGCCATCTCCAACACCATGAGGACACGTCACGACGGCCGGCGCACGGCCGATCATCATCTTCTTCGTCGGCGGGGCTGCCGGCAAGCGACACGGCGGCACGGCGCCATATCCAACGCCACCAAGACGAGGTCGCGTCCCCTCTATGTGACGACTCCGGCGAGGCGGTCGACGTGCAGCTCGGCGCCTTCTCCATCAACACCGGGAAAGACGACGACGCGACGGTCGGCGCACAGCCCGGCGTCATCTTCATCTTCGCGGCAGCATCGGCGGAGTTGCCGGTGAACAGCTCGGCGCTTTCTCCATCACCGACACGAAGACAACGTCACGACGGCAAGCTCACGGCCTGGCGTCATCTCCATTTATATGACAACGCTGGCGAGGCAGCCGGCGTACAGCTCGGTTTCTTCTCCGCGCCTACGACGTTGGCGGACGGCCGGCGTGCAGTCTGGCGTGATCTCCATCTCCGCGACGACGTACTCGGGGCAGCCGACGTGAAGCTCGGCGCCAGGGACGTCATCTTCCCCACGACGACTTCGACGTACAGTCCAATCTGACGTACAGGTGCAGGTCGAGGCGACCCCGACGTGCAGGTGCAGCTCCAATTGGCGGACAGGCTCAAGGCTGTTGCATCACGCGACGGCGGTCATTGACGACAGCACGTCGTCGACAACCATTTGTTGAGCAGCAGCAGCACGCCAAGCAAGCCCGGCGTATAGGTCCTCGGCGTACACTCCAATGAAGAAGTTCAGCCCAATCCGGCGTACAGGTCATGGGCGTACACTCCGATGAAGAAGTTCAGCCCAATCCGGCGTACAGGAAGGGAGGAACAAGTGTAGGCGGCGGCGGATTGCGTCATCTCTATCGGCATCCCGCGGTGGTGCGTCGCTGTGGCCGACGCCCAGCTGCGGTGACCGGACGCGAACAAGCAAGCCATGCTCACAAGACCCGGAGAGCAACGATCGATCTCCATTCTAAACTATGCATGCATGCTCAATTATGAGTGCATGCATGGCTAATCCACAGGCACCCACGATGGCATGCATGGCCCATGCAAAGCATGGAGTACAGGCCGGTTCTGCTGCAGCCCAACAGGTGCGACGACGACGTGCAGGTGTAGCTCAAGTCTCGGCGTACAGGTGTAGCAGGAAGACAGATCAGCTCGACGGCCTGGCGTACAGGGCCAGCTCGTTCTAGAGGCACAACTGGGCGGCGTCTACGGCGTCCACCATCCAGTGACATCCCCGACACCATTTCTCCACAGGTCCATGAGACGGCGTCCCCGACTAAGACGAGACAGCCGTGAACTCGGCGTCCGTCCAAGACGAGGCGTTGACCATGCCGGCCACGCCGACTTGAGCGACCGTTGGTTTATACCGACGCCGGTCTTCTAATCACATACTCCCGCGAGGCTTACCCTCTGCGCATCCCGACGAAGCTGCAAGTCGTCTAGAAGTCCCAGCTAACGGACTGCATCATGCTACTTCAACAACAACAACAACTTTCGCCGTTCAAGACCGACGAGGCGCGACGGCGAGGGCGGGCGAGGCCGATGCAAGGCCACGCTTTAGCGGCGCGTGTACCGACGAGGACACAAGCTCTGCCGCTGCCCACACACACCACACCATCATGCATGCAGAACGTGAAGCGAAGACGACGAAGACGACCACACAGCTTAATCGGAGGTGTCTCGCGGTGTGACCCGCGGGAGTAATTAAGCGGGAGCCTTTCGAGGCCCCGTGAACCAGAAGACCGCAGTCGCCATAGTCAGGTTGGCCGCGTTAGCAGGCCACGGAGTGCATTGTATAAAGGGATCATGTAATTTTGTTTCTCCAAGAGAGATTAATGAAATATATGCTTCCCTATATTTTTGTTGTGTACTTAGTACACTGGCACGCCCGCATTATTTTATTTTCCCCTAGTGCGTAGAGAGATAATAATAGCGCATACGCGTAGTTATTATTTTTCATGTCAAACAAAATGGCACGCCCGGTGGGACATGGTTCTCCTCCCATCTTTGCTTCGCAGTGGTCGTCGGAATCGTCTTCACATGTTCATCCTCTTCACAACATTTTGCATGACAAGTCACAAAGGCAGACGACGAAGAAGGAGCGCCACGAGCTAATGCTAGAGGCTCGCGCCCTATTGAAGGAGTCAACAAGGGTTGTACTCCAAGAAGATGTGGAGGCGGCACAACGACTCCGCGTCAAGGCCGCCAACCGACGGACAGGTGCGGTGTCTTTTTACGCCCCTGCCGCTACTTCAGCCGTGTTGCCACCTACACCAACACCGGTGGAGCGCGGCAACGCCTGCCGGCCGGTGCAAGGAGCCTGTCCTTTCAGGCCCTAGGAAATACATCAACCTCGAAGACAAGCGGTGAGGCATGTGGGTGCCTTGCCTTTGCACGTCGACAGTGGGAGGACGGCCTATCTTCAACGACAACAGGTTCTTCTTTGTTCTTCGGAATGAGGCACCTGCACTACGCAAAGAAGACTTGCAGCAGGAATTTCACCGGGGTCAAGAGCCGATGAACCATTTCCACAGATGGCTCTAGGGGCAGGGAGCGTCGAGTACATCCTCGACGCAAGAAAGGGGCAGGATGAGCGCCAAGGTCCTAGCCATCGTCCTCAACATGAGCGTCATACCTTGGCGCCTCGACGTTAAGTTTCACCAACTCGACCCCTCCAACTGGGGACATTTTCCAGCCATGCCCCCCACGCTGGAACCGGTGGTCACGACATCAAGAAGACGGGAGGAACCTCGTCCCATGCAGCAGTGGCGACCTTGGATCCTCCATGAGCTACGCTTCCTCCTCAACCATTGTCCCCTCCTATGCGAGGAGATTAACTTCAGGTGCAACCACCAAAAGAAGGGCCTATACCTCTACATGCGATATGTTGTATCACAGCTTCTTCCCTACTCCATCGGGGCCACCGACACCGAGAGCATATGGAGCTCCCATGGAGAACCAAGGCAGGCGTTGGAGAAATCGCTGAGTTCTGTATCAAGAACTTGACGAATTGTTACTGCACCACACGTGCATCTGCGCCAGCACGTGTATCCACGTGTCGGTCGACGGTACCTCTGCTGCTATCTACATCAACATGCTACATTGCGTAGGCCGCGGATGACACACCGTGGCGGCGGTACACGGGGTAGCAACAACGCATGCACCCCATGGGGCGCCATCGGAGGAGGAAGACACACGAAGGCAACGCTGGACACCCAGATCGGTGTAGCAAATGACACGCCAGCAAGGGCTGTGGATGCTGGCACCTGGCGGTGGACGTTGACGACTCTCCCAAGCTGGCGGCCGCAGCGTGTCCCGGAGCACACGCTGGAGAACAGATCGGCGATGCTTTCTTCCATCCGCCCAAGTAGGTGCACCCGCGAGCGGACTGATGGTCTCCTTCCATCTACGTCAACATGCAGAAACAGCACATGCACCACATGAATGGTGTCGAGGAAGCAATGGTCCTCTACACATGAAAGGAGCCGGAGTTAGCATGCATGGTGATGCATGTACGGCCATGATTCCATCCTCCTCCTATCAGTACATGTTCTTTTTCTCTTCCTCTTATCTAGCAGGTTCCCTGGAGACGAGGGACGTGCCATGGCAGCCTGCAAAAGATGCGAGCTTGGAAGAGAAGGTCCGGAGTACATTCACCCGATGGCCATGACACCATTGGAAGATGAAGACGAAGCGCTGCCGGCGTGCAGCCCGGCGCCAACTCCAAACAACGTCGGACTGCTGGCATGCACCTACAGTCTGACGCCTTTCCCTGGTCAACCGCGTCATTGACGAGCTGCCGGCGTGCAGCCCGGCCCCATCTACACAGATGACGAGGTCAAGACGCCGAGTCGTGCCAAAGCCAAGGATGTAGGCACTGCCGACGTCCAAGCGGAAGAAAGCCATGGCACTATGGGCGTGCAGCCTGCTTACGTCGAGGCGCTGCCGACTCGCAGCCCGGAGCCGTCTTTGCCGCCATGAACTTGCAGGGCCAAAGACGACGACGCCGAGGAACTACAAGCGTGCAGCCCGCCTACGTCGAGGTGCTGCCTACGTCCAGCCCAAATTCGACTCCAACGACATGATGTACATGTTGAAGAGTAGCCGATGGAGCTCGCTGTGATGCTGAGTTCATGCCGTCCACGTCGAGCCTATGGCACTGTCATCAATATTCGCCGGCAAGAACGTCGCCGTCGGAGCTGCCCGTGCGCAGCTGGCCGGCGTGTTCCTGGTGATGCCGACCGCGGTCGATATATAAGCTATGTCGCCAAGATGTGGCTCATTTCTTTGCTTACCACCCCGTGCTGCCATGCATCTAGCTCATGGCGCTCTAATCCATCTAAGAAAGGTACGTGGATATACTGATTAATTATTCCATCGCATGCATGTGTGCAACTATCAGGTACGAAGGATCAGAAGACATAGCAACAGGGACATGGCTACACAACGTCATGACTTGGCTCCGACGCTCCACTATGCTCGGATCTCAACGCCCGCACGACCGCACGCCAGCTGCCGTCAACGGAGCTGCAACGGAGACTACATCGACACGCCAGGCCCAACTTCAACGACATCTCCCAGAAGATCTCATGCACGCCTTCACCGTCACAAGATCTACATCACCAAGTTCACATACCTTCATCATCAAGCCACACTGCCGCGCGACGACATTCAAGTCTACTTCGACTTCTACGCCAACATTCTTCCCCGACATCGTCCTAGCACCGACGAGATGCTCCACCGACTTGTCTTCTTCCGATGAAGAAAACCATTTCTTGCCAGGTACCGATGAGGTGAAGACAAGCCATCAAGTCTGACTGACGAGGTGGACAATCCTAGGCCGGGCACCGACGAGGCGAAGGCCGCCTACCTGTCTGAGCTGACGAAGCCAGACATCTTCTTCATCGGACATCGGCAAGTTGGAGGGGTGCGACTAAGCATCGCCGGAGTGACGGACGTATTCCACTTCGCCATCCCATCACCATCATCTACACCAAGCGAATGGAGACGACGAGGCAACTTCTTCCCTTCGCCATCAAGTCCAATCGACGAGGCGGACACCACTAGGCCGGGCATCGAGGAGGCGAAGGCCGTACACCTGTCTGAGCTGACGAAGCCAGACATCTTCATCATCGCACATCGAGAAGCTGGCGGATGCGCTAAGCATCGCCGGGGGGACAGACGTACTGCTCCGCCTTCATGCCCTGCAGAACTTGGAGCTTTATCGCCAAAACATGGTGAGAGCTTACGACAAGATCGTCAAGCCGCGCGTTTTCAGGAAAGGCGAGCTGGTCCTGGTGCTAAGATGCCCCATCGTCGTCACACACAAGACGAGAGGGAAGTTCGAGCCAAAGTGGGAAGGACCATATGTCATCGAGCAAGTCTACGACGGAGGCGCATACCAGCTGGTCGACCCTCAAGGATCCCTGGTCTCGGCCCAGGCCACCAATCAACGGAAGGTTTCTCAAAAAATACTTTTGCTAAAACTTTGGCTCTTCCGTTACTTTTTTTTCAATGGGGAAATATTTCTGTCGGCTCGGATCCATGGTGCATTTTTGCATAACGTGGATATTTGTTTCCCCCCTTTCACAAAACAAAAAGGCTTTCCCTCAAACACACCATGCTAGTGATGGAAGATTGGGCTGTCTTAGAACTTGTCGGAGGGCGGCACAAGATGCCAAGTTGCAAGCGGATCGTATCACACCCACAATGCACAACACGTACTAGGTGTATGCTTCCGGAGGCAGTGGAGATGATGACCTGGGCACTTCATTGGGCTGAGGCTCCGCGCTCGCCATGTCTTCGGCGTGCCACTCGCTCACAGTGTGTCGCACCCCGGGGAAGACCTTAGGAAAAGATCATGAAATGGCTGCCCAACTTGGTCGTAGCCGCGTGACAACCTTGGGGTGTGCCACCAGAAGCTCCAGATAAAGTGCCAGAGGGCTCCTTAGTCCACCAAGGTGAACGGTGCCTTCCAAATTCTGAAGATGGGCCTCCGAGAAGAAAAGCAACCATCATGGAGAAGGTCAATCAATCAAAAGCAAATCAAGAAAAAAAAAAAAAAAAAGTCCAAGCAATCTCGTCAAGTTCAAGGTCGTCCAAGTGGCCCATACAAGTAGGTCTTACAAGAGACCAAACATGAAGAATTCCAAGCATCAAGATATCAAGTTCAAGTGGCTCATTAAGGGAACCATCGAAGGCGGGAGGTAGCCGTTCACCACCCCTCAACAAGGCATGCAAATTCCCAAGTTTTTATCCCAGAACCACATAGCCCCGTCTACCATACCCAAGGTTCTGGGTTCGTGGGACATCGTGCAGGGGGCATGGTTGAGCTGTGGGGCTCCTCAGTACCATGATGGGCTAGGGTATGACTTTTTACTGCCTTCGGAAGCATCTCCGAAGACGGCGTCTCCACACACATACACGGAAGGATAAGTTGTTACCGTCATGGTCTTTCGACGGTTCCCAATGACAAGTTCTTCGACGGTCTTTTCTGATATCGCAATCTTAGCTAGTGTACACGGGAAAGCCAACATTTTAAAAACACCACCAAAAACCTTTTTTTTCTTTGCTTTCATTTGCGTTCTTGCTTCTCTTGGTTTTGTTCCACAATCTTAAGCAGGATCCAAGTGTTCGCATCATCTACATCAACAATACTAGGGACGTCTCTTCCCCTCGATCGTCTACGTTACGAGACGTGTCGCCAGCGTCAAGATCGAATCGACTAACACCGCAACAATCCGGCGGTCGCGATGAGATAGGTTTTTGTTTGTTTATTTTGTTTTCAGGTTAAGGCATGTTATTTCGCCACGAAGTAAAGACAAAATGGGAGCCGTTCATCAACAAGCTACCCAGATAATACAAGTACGGATGGACATACCTGTACACGTGCAGACGGACTTACCTGCACCATACACAAACACGATGAGTCCTCGAGCTGGGTTGCGTTAAACCCCTCCACGCATGACCAGCCATGCGAGTTTCTAATGTGTCTTCACACAGCATGCATGGCTCATGGGGGCATGTATTTCGCCACCTTCGCATGCACGTACACATACTTTTGTTGTCTCTTCTACAGGTGCATTCTCAGAGGCATGCAGCATGTCCATACACTTGCGCCTCTCTCCGGAGGA
The DNA here is from genome assembly GCA_947311845.1 of Poa pratensis. Taxonomy (NCBI): domain Eukaryota; kingdom Viridiplantae; phylum Streptophyta; class Magnoliopsida; order Poales; family Poaceae; genus Poa; species Poa pratensis. Next base: position 90,210,980 of record CAMZMU010000128.1, read on the forward strand.
GTCGTGGCGCCGAGTTGTGGTATTCGCCATTGCCAAGCTAGTCTGCGTGTGGAAAAGACGAACAGATGCCCGCGGGATGATGTCGCCCCACCTATGGCATACACCTTGTGGATGTCTTTACGCAACGGTGACGCCGCCGAAGGCTTTCCTGCGTCTCTACTTCACCCGTAATGTCCGCCTTATTGGTGGCATCTCTACACTACACAATGGTGACCACGCCGAGGGTTTTCCGGTGTCTACATCTTCCATGACGTCCACCTTATGGGTGGTGTCTCTACGCAATGGTAACCATGCCGAGGGCTTTCCGGCGTCTCTACATCCCATGGCGTTCGCCTTATTGGTGGCGTCTATATGCAACGTTAACCACGCTGAGGGCTTTCCGGCGTCTAATCTACATCAACATCCGGCATTCGACACATATCGTCTTGAGCCGGAAGATCGTCTACAGCCACCATAACCCAGTGTGTCACCTAAGGGTGCTAAACGCTGGTTCACGCCGGTTTAAGTTGTTGCGTCGGAATTTCGCCAAGCCAAGTTCTCTTTGCTTCGCACAGTGACCTCGACTTGGCGAGGGGCATTTGTTCAACGCATTTTTGTACGAGCTTATGGACCTCGTGTACGTACAAGGTACAAAAGATGAGCTAGTAGCCTGGTACTAAAACATGTATGTATGTACCTAGCTACCTAGCTGGCTAGCTGTTCCATCGATCGATCAACCCACGTAGGTGCATACATCATACATGGGGCATCAGCTGAACCATGCGGCAGCTAGCACATGTGCAAGCGCCCTTATACGTACGTGGGTCAGCCGTTCAGTAAGTTTGTCACGTCTAACAATATTCCTTTGTTTGCTATAATCGTTCTGTTGATCGATCAAGCTAATCTGATAACCATCACGCGGAGGACGCAAACCGTGGGATTTTCTTGCGCTAGAAGATCGCGTGGCTGGCCGGCCGGCAGAGGAGATATTCTCGCCACCAACGGACGCCGCCGAAGATCACGTACCTGATCAGCTGGCACCCGAGCGGCCCGGCGTAGTTATCCTCTCACGTCTGCTGCCTATAAAAGAACACAGACCGGGAGTCCAGAAGGGGGGAGCAAGGAGAGAGACGCACCGCCGGAGGAGGAGATGAAGGGAGCTCTCGCAGGAGGAGCCCTGGACAAAAGAGAAGCACAGGTCTCGCCACGGAGTGGAGGACAGACCTGGAGGCATCAAGCTGTTACACGCAGCCGGAAGGAAGAAGAGATCGTATCCGCACAACACACCTCCGATCCATCTACCCCCATACACGAACACAACTCCCATGTCCAGAACCTATCTATCAAGAAGGCAATGGAGATGAAGCTAGCGTTGCCTGATGGTGAGAACAACGGTTGACTCTCTCTACCTCTCTCTGTCTTCCCCTCTTCAACAGGTACATGCACACACTACTTGCGTCTCCCACGGTGACGGATGGAGCCGACGGCACTAGCGGTTGGTTGCCAACTTCATCCTCGCCCTGCATCGCTGCGGATCGCGACATGATACCGGCGCTGGAATGGCTGGCATGCAGCTGCTCCATTCACCACCATGACGACGCCGGGACTGCGGGCGTGTAGTCCCAAACTCTCGAGAGTTATGCCCAAGATAACCATGTCGGGGCTGCCGGCGTGCAGTCCGGCGCCATCTCCAACGACGTCGAGGTCGGGGCTGTCGGTGAGCAGCCTGGCGTCATTTCCACGGCGGCGACACCGGTGCCTTCTTCACTTCCACGACAACGTCGGGGGCAGCCGGCATGCAGCTCGACATCAGCCCGGCGCGATCTCCATCCCGGCGACGACATAGGCGGGGCGGCCGGCATGCAGGTCGGCGCCACCACCATCCAGCATCATCCCCACATCAACGACAACGTCATCGAAGCTGCCGGGCATGCAGCCGGGCGCTATCGACGACGTCGGCAGGCGGATGACGAGCAGCATGGCGCCATCTCCAACACCATGAGGACACGTCACGACGGCCGGCGCACGGCCGATCATCATCTTCTTCGTCGGCGGGGCTGCCGGCAAGCGACACGGCGGCACGGCGCCATATCCAACGCCACCAAGACGAGGTCGCGTCCCCTCTATGTGACGACTCCGGCGAGGCGGTCGACGTGCAGCTCGGCGCCTTCTCCATCAACACCGGGAAAGACGACGACGCGACGGTCGGCGCACAGCCCGGCGTCATCTTCATCTTCGCGGCAGCATCGGCGGAGTTGCCGGTGAACAGCTCGGCGCTTTCTCCATCACCGACACGAAGACAACGTCACGACGGCAAGCTCACGGCCTGGCGTCATCTCCATTTATATGACAACGCTGGCGAGGCAGCCGGCGTACAGCTCGGTTTCTTCTCCGCGCCTACGACGTTGGCGGACGGCCGGCGTGCAGTCTGGCGTGATCTCCATCTCCGCGACGACGTACTCGGGGCAGCCGACGTGAAGCTCGGCGCCAGGGACGTCATCTTCCCCACGACGACTTCGACGTACAGTCCAATCTGACGTACAGGTGCAGGTCGAGGCGACCCCGACGTGCAGGTGCAGCTCCAATTGGCGGACAGGCTCAAGGCTGTTGCATCACGCGACGGCGGTCATTGACGACAGCACGTCGTCGACAACCATTTGTTGAGCAGCAGCAGCACGCCAAGCAAGCCCGGCGTATAGGTCCTCGGCGTACACTCCAATGAAGAAGTTCAGCCCAATCCGGCGTACAGGTCATGGGCGTACACTCCGATGAAGAAGTTCAGCCCAATCCGGCGTACAGGAAGGGAGGAACAAGTGTAGGCGGCGGCGGATTGCGTCATCTCTATCGGCATCCCGCGGTGGTGCGTCGCTGTGGCCGACGCCCAGCTGCGGTGACCGGACGCGAACAAGCAAGCCATGCTCACAAGACCCGGAGAGCAACGATCGATCTCCATTCTAAACTATGCATGCATGCTCAATTATGAGTGCATGCATGGCTAATCCACAGGCACCCACGATGGCATGCATGGCCCATGCAAAGCATGGAGTACAGGCCGGTTCTGCTGCAGCCCAACAGGTGCGACGACGACGTGCAGGTGTAGCTCAAGTCTCGGCGTACAGGTGTAGCAGGAAGACAGATCAGCTCGACGGCCTGGCGTACAGGGCCAGCTCGTTCTAGAGGCACAACTGGGCGGCGTCTACGGCGTCCACCATCCAGTGACATCCCCGACACCATTTCTCCACAGGTCCATGAGACGGCGTCCCCGACTAAGACGAGACAGCCGTGAACTCGGCGTCCGTCCAAGACGAGGCGTTGACCATGCCGGCCACGCCGACTTGAGCGACCGTTGGTTTATACCGACGCCGGTCTTCTAATCACATACTCCCGCGAGGCTTACCCTCTGCGCATCCCGACGAAGCTGCAAGTCGTCTAGAAGTCCCAGCTAACGGACTGCATCATGCTACTTCAACAACAACAACAACTTTCGCCGTTCAAGACCGACGAGGCGCGACGGCGAGGGCGGGCGAGGCCGATGCAAGGCCACGCTTTAGCGGCGCGTGTACCGACGAGGACACAAGCTCTGCCGCTGCCCACACACACCACACCATCATGCATGCAGAACGTGAAGCGAAGACGACGAAGACGACCACACAGCTTAATCGGAGGTGTCTCGCGGTGTGACCCGCGGGAGTAATTAAGCGGGAGCCTTTCGAGGCCCCGTGAACCAGAAGACCGCAGTCGCCATAGTCAGGTTGGCCGCGTTAGCAGGCCACGGAGTGCATTGTATAAAGGGATCATGTAATTTTGTTTCTCCAAGAGAGATTAATGAAATATATGCTTCCCTATATTTTTGTTGTGTACTTAGTACACTGGCACGCCCGCATTATTTTATTTTCCCCTAGTGCGTAGAGAGATAAAAATAGCGCATACGCGTAGTTATTATTTTTCATGTCAAACACGCCGTACAGAAATCACCCTTTCGTGTCAAATACTCCGCGCTGTTCGTAACGATTTTCATCATCGATAAAGTTTTCAAGATGCTATGCACTCAGAATCATCATGGCATGGGACTTGTAAAATTTCAGTGACAGGAATGCATCTCGTGAATTACAAATGGTTATTTTAGATGATGGATCCTAAATGGTTAGCTCAAAGCATTCAATCAGGTTCACTCAACAGGAAAAAAATAACCGGAGAGGTACCCAATAACCCAAACGACTCCTAACGAGCGTTTCATCAATAATGGACCGTTTCGGTAACAGCTCCGTGGATAGGCATTAAGACCATGGGTGCCGCAAGAGTACACCCATCGAAAATATTTAAGTTCTTGCTAACCAATAGCAACTCTAGCAACAGTTGCTAAACAGCTGGGACGTACGGCCCCTATTTTTTATTGGCAGATTCGACCAAGAACCACAGATACTTTCCTAATTTGCACTCCACAAGGATCCCACCTTAACGCCGTAAACTACGAAATCATCTCGATTCCATGGCGGCTAAGAAGAACTAAGAGCCACACACACCAGGACCAGGATCCACAGATCCACTGGAACAAGAAACGAACACGACCCTGAGATAAAAACCGAGCGAGACACCCTGAACCCTAGATAATCGCGCCTCACACGAAAATCCGGCGCAGAAATCAGAGAGAGCATGAGATTTGGGGCACTCACCGGAGCGGAGGCTGGGGACAGGCGGAGAAGGTACAGCCGGGGAGCTTTTGGGCGAAGGAAAGAGACGATAGGGAGGGAAGGAAGGAGACCAACCGGATGAGCTGACGGGGCTTGGCCGCTTTCTTTTATAGCCGTAGGCGTTTCTCCCTGGTGGACCAGCGCGGAATCCACCGCCGCTGCTCTGCCGACGGCGCAGGATCGGGTCGGGTCCATGGACCCGGCGTTGGTACGGTCGGAAGCCGAAAAGGCTGTGCCGACTCGGACGTGAGCTGGAGTCAAATAACGCACGCGCAAGCGGTGTCGTCACTCGCCGCAGGCAAGTTGCGGTGCTGGGGCCCGGTGGTCGGTGAGCGGAGGTGCTGGAATCCTCGGGACGGCGGGCCCAGCGCACCTACCGCCGGAGTTGCCTTGTGGAGAATAGACTATTGAGTCCTGACAAATCTGGTGGGCCCCTCGGGTCTATCTCCGACGTGGACCCAGCTCATGCCTCTGTCGCGTGTAAACGCTGCACCTCGCAGATTTTCATATTTCACCTCAAAATCTTTTCATGATATCGTATTCGTATTGGCTCAGTTGAGGAGGACAAATATCATCTCCACTAATATTAAAAGACAGAGTCTGTCCTAGATCCAACGTCTCACGTAAGTCCAATGATGTATGTTGTGCACCTAAGCATTAATTAACGAAAAAAAGGCAGAGGCAGCCCGCACCCACGCGCCGCCGCCGTTCTCTTGCAACCGCCGCCGCACCGCACCTCCATCCGCGACGCCGGCGCCCTCCATCACCACCGTCGCCGCCTCGCACCCGCCTGTTGCCGTGCCCGCCCGCCGGCCCAGCCTTCACCCCCGTCGAGCCCGCTCGACCACCCATCCCCGCCGGACGCGCTCGCCATCCCCGCCCGCCCACGCTGCCCAGCGAACCCGCCCTCCATCCCCGACGACCCGCCGTCGTAGCCACGACGTGCTCGCTCGCCACCTGACCGACGACCCTGACGGCCTGACCGCCGACGACACTACTCGGCGCGCCGCGGCCGGCCATCCCCCGCAAGGGTATGATTTGCATTCTGTAATCTCATTGCCAACATTATAAGGGAATAATTATATTACGTGGTCCTAAGAACGACTTGCATCCTTCCGTATCGTGCTCCTTCTAGCAAAACTCTTTTCTTGTCATCATTTTCATGCAGAACTTGATTTCTTGTTTTGCATATCATCCTTCTTTGATTCCCTTTGATGTGAGATGTTGAGCGGATGCTAATGTGCTGATTCAAATACCGAGAGCTCCTTAATTTTTCATTTTGTTGTGAACTCAAAATTCGGATGAATATAGTTTTGTTGTGAACTCAAAAGTCGGATGAATATTCATGTATGCTGGGAGAGTGGAACGAAATTCAATTTGGGATTTTTGCAATGGTTTCCCTGCAACAAGAGTTATTGATTTTTCCGTGAGAAAATGGAGACAAGCAAGATGATAGGCCGCTAAAACCTTCTTTAAAATATGCGTCTCTTAATGTACAGGAAGCTTATTTCAGGGTCTCAATGATAGGCAGCTTCTGAATCTGAAAACTAATCTCTGTTTTCAATTTATTTGGCTAACCAAACGAGCTCAGAAAAAATGAAAATTTTAGACAAGCAAGGCATAACTATTCTTGACAGCCTTTAAAAGTTTTAGATTAATCGGAGTTGATTTGAATTGTTGATAAATTCGAAAACATTGCAGCCAGAATTTTGACAAAATCTGAAAACATAACGAGATTTTAGAGCAATAAAATATTTTTGAATCACTTGCAGTATGATAAAAGTTTAATGATAAGTATTTCAGCTGTGTATGATTACTATGGGCCACTCGACACTCCATACAGTTTATCTGTATAATCATGCTATATATGAACGTTGAATGGCCAAGATTCATTTAAATTTTGTTGTCATCTTATTTCAGACGCTTATGGGCAAAACAGTGCTCTGTTAAAATGCTGATCTTCTCATGGTAAACAGGTGAGTTCTACTTCGTGTTTTATTCATTATTTTCTATTAAGTACTGAACTGCTGATCATATGGTTCACATTCATGTTGCTGGTTCTTCTTCAGGTCTTTTATCTTCCAATACTCCGTGGTTTGTTTACCTTCAGATTTTGTTTGCAGAAATTGTACAAGCTCGATTTTCTGTCCACACTTTGCCTTCAGATTTTTTCACCACATGGTTGAGATTTTGTTTCTTCTATTTTGGTACAGGAACTGATTAATAATAATCCTGCTAATTCGAGCATCACGATGTTTTCCTACATGTACGGTTTTGATTGCTTGATATCCTTCGAGTATTTCTTTTATGCTAGATGTTAAGGAGAGATGACAAAATTATATCAAGCGCTATCATATTCAGGAAAACACTCCAGTTTTAAAACATGGATGCATCCTTTCTTTCATGTAGATGTCCATTTTCTGCTTATACAGTTATATGTTACAAAAGTGTGTGATGACTGTTTATATAAATGCTTAAACAGAAACATGATTAAATTATCTCATGGACAGTCTATATACAGAAAACAATTCAGTTTTACTCACCCAAATGTTGACGGACTTTCTCTTAGGGTGAAATTTATTTATACGGACCAACAAGCCTTTGTATCTGTTGTTCTTGAGTTTCGAAGGTTAGCGTCACATCACTGATCCTTTTGTGGCTCAACCAGGCGAGTCCCCAATTTGTTGTGTCGCCGTCTCCATCATTTTCTACTGCACCTTCATTTGATTTTTTTTTCATGCAGCGCTGAACCGGCCACCGCCAATGCATGGGTGTTCCACCGTGTTTCTCCACTGGGTGTGACGAATCAGGAAATGTATCAATATTAATTTCATGATTTGTTCTAATGGAGCATCATTAATTTGTTTGTTTCGCTACTAATTGGCTAAACAGTTATACTCAATGTTGTAACCCTTGGAATGGGTTATTTACATGATTGTGTTTGCCAGAGAATAACGCCTATATACTAGGATTCTACAGTGCAAGATTTCATTCATGAAAGTACCGTGTGACAGTTTGCCTGTGGGTGCAAGCAACTCTTTTCTCTATGTGTTGGAAGAATGTGCCACATGATTTGATCAGTCATATCACTTGGGTTTCCCTGCTATGAATGCCCCAGATCATTGTTTTTGGAAAGGAGGAAATGTAATCCGGTTGTTGCACAGATCCATGGGTGATGATGTGATAGATCATTGTTTGGTAGTACTGACTAGCACCCTAAATACTATGAGATCATGTGAAACTATGCGAGTGTCAAGCTCAGAAGTTCTATTTTCTTACCTAATGAGAAGTCTATGCAAGGATAACGTACTCTGAATTTCTTGGTCACAGTGATCAAAACTGAATTACAATTGATATAAATAAATCTGACTTTTACTCACCCAAATTTTGACAGAATGTGTCTTACGGTTGCACGTGCGTGCACGATTACTAGTAGCCAAAGTGCCAAACCATGTCTAACTCTCGGTCACATCACATGGGACATGCATGCAAGCGGCCATTATTATCTCGAGCTGTTGTACCATACGTACGAGGACACGAGGTACGGCTGTACGAGGTTAATTGCTTGGTCGTGCCGACGACGACAGGCACGCGACGGCATCGGCAAAGCACCGGCTGAAACGCTCTATGCCATCCACCGGCAAGGAGATGCCCACCTCCACCCCGCCGCCGCCGCACGCCTCCGCCACGGATACCGCGCCGGTCCTCGCCACGGACACGACGTCCACCTTCACTGGCCGCCGAACCCGAAGTCCGTGTCGTACACGCGGAACCGCGGCGACCCCGCCACCGTCAGCGGCAGCTCGCCCCCGCTGAACACCTCCATGATGCGCTCCATTATCCCGTCCCAGTAGCCAGCCCGCCGCGCATCACCGTATCGATGGACTCGGCGATAGCCGCGCACGCGGTGAACAGACCGTCTGTGTCGGCTGCGGCGACTTCCTGCCCGGGCGCTGAAACGAACGGGACGATGCAGTTGCCGAGGTACTTGTCGGGAACGGGCGGATCCAGCCGGGACCGGTGGTCAGCGGGGAAGAGGAGGTAGGCACGGTTGCCGCCGGACGATGCCGCTGCCTCGCTCTCGCTGCCTGGTTTAGCTCGGACGTGGCAGTGCCAGACAAAGCCGAACGCCGCGACGATCGACGTGGAGCGAGGCGGCGGCCCGCCACGACGTTGCGCTTCACGGGCGACCGCGTCCTTGATGCTCTGCAGGAGCTCCTTGGACAATGTGAACGTGGCGAGGAGCTGCTGGACGTCGGGGGTGTTGGTGCCAAGCGGCCCTAGCTAGCTCTCTCTCACTCACGGACTTGAGGTAGAAGAAGACACAAGGTTTTCCGGCCGGCGACGAACGCCGTCACGGGCGCATCAACACCCTAGTCTTTTTCTGTATTCACTTGGCACACTTCAATCAGTACAGGAGAGGGGGTTTTATACCCGGTGTGTGCGCGCACGCACGCATGACCCGGCCACCACACCGGCCACCACTAGCACGTACACACGGCCATCACGCCCACTAACTCATGTACTAACTACTCCTTGAATCACTCCACGATCAAAGATCCGGGTGTGCAGCTAACAGCCTATCCATGCGCTAACAAACTTGCATGTCAAAATTATGGCTAACATTCTCCCTCCTAATCTTGAACTCGTGATCATGGGACAGCGCCACACGCCGTCGCAGCCACCATCTTCTTCCCGGCGCACTGACGCCTTTTCTTTCTTCCACCCGAGTTCAACCTCGTGGTGCTTCAATGGAGTTACAGGGAGGGGTTTTATAGCCGCTCTAGCTCGCACTCACGATGCCACGGCCGTGCCCACGACGCGCACTAACGCAATCAACGCACCCACTCGCCACGCTCCACACGCCCCAGCTCGTGCCCATGATCGCGCGCTGACGCGATCAACACGGCCAGCCCTGCGTGCCCAGGACGCGGTCTTCTCCCTCCTCAATCGTCCGCGCACGTACGCGGTGATCCAGTCTTCTTTCTTGGCGACACACGCCGAGCTTCTTCTCCGCCGGTGACACACAGAACAACCGGAGCGCACACACACGCCGGTCGCCACCGTGCTCACGCCGGTCGCCGCTTCCATGGCCGTCGCATGGCGCCGCTACGGCCTCCGTGGCAGCGCAACACCTCCAAGCCGCCGCCATGCCGCGCCACCGCGGCCTCTGCGCCACTACGCAGGTCCGCCGCGGCCTCCGCGCTCGCCGCACATATGGCGTCACATCGTGCCGCCTCCGCGTCCGCCGTGCTCGTCGCGTACTGACCGTGCGCCATGGCTTCGAACCACGAGGCTCTGATACCACTTGTTGGTGCCAAGCGGCCCTAGCTAGCTCTCTCTCACTCACGAACTTGAGATAGAAGAAGACACAAGGTTTTCCGGCCGGCGACGAACGCCGTCACGGGCGCACCAACACCCTAGTCTTTTTCTGTATTCACTTGGCACACTTCAATCAGTAAAGGAGAGGGGGGTTTTATACCCGGTGCTAAGGATGGCGATGGGTAGGGTATGGGGCGGGTACACCAATAGCATACCCATACCCGTGTTGTCAATGGGTACAAAATTCTACCCATACCCGTACCCGCGGGTATAAAACCTTACCCGTACCCATACCCGGAAGATACCCATACCCATTGGGTACCCAACGGGTAAATCAAATAGTACACAAGTTACTCATAATTTTACATTCATCGGTAGTTTTTTGATAAAAGAAAAATATTTATCTCAACTCAATAACATATTTTTGAGTTCGTGATAATTATGTCAACTCAAATTGATAATAACTTCACATAGGTTCACAATCTCATGAGACTAAATGTTGGATCTCCACGAGTAAGGTATATAAACGGACAGGGTATGGTTATACCCATGGATACGAGATTATACCCGTACCCTACCCACAACTTAAATGGGTACCCGAATGGGTAAAATTGCCATCCTTACCCGGTGCGCGCACACACTAGCTAGCGCACGCACGCATGACCCGGCCACCACACCGGCCACCACGAGCACGTACACACGGCCAGCACGCCCCACTAACTAACTCAGATACTAACTACTCCTTGAATCACTCCACGATCAAAGATCCGGATGTGCAGCCAACAGCCTATCCATGCGCTAACAAACTTGCATGTCAAAATTATGGCTAACAGGGGGATACGATTCCGAGGGGCTTTCCACCGTTGCCGTCGTGGCTAGCTAGCCTTGGTGGTGGTGCTGTGAAAGCGTCGTACAGGTCGTCGCGGTCGCGGATGAGTGTGCGGTCGATGACGGGTGGCTCCGGCGCGCTCGCGCTAGTGAATGCTGCCGCCGCCCAGGCCCAGGTACGAAGGAAGTGCGTCGAGGACACACCGTTGCAGGCGGCGTGGTGAACAGTCACGCCGAGGGCGAGGCCGTCGCGCAGCACTGTGGCCTGCAACTGCAAGTCGAGGAGCGCGCCGTCGGGCCGCTGCGGCGGCACGAGCGGCAAAATCTTGGCAACCTCCGTCGGGTCGTCCGTGGCAAGCTCGTCGAAGCCGGCGTGGTGGTACTCGGCGACGGTGAAGGTGACGCCGTCTCCCGGCTGGTAGTAGAGCTCGTAGCGGTTGGGCGAGCCGGGGGTGAGGCGAAGGCGGCCGGCGAACGGGTAGAAGGCGCGGAGTGTGTGGGACAAGGAGTCCTTGACGTTGGAGAGAACGTCGCCGGTGGCGTTGGCGTAGAAGAATACGCGCTCGACGGGCGGGGCGTGGAGCCACAACCACAGGGCATCGAGGTAAGTGAGCGTAAGAGAACGCTCCTGGAGAGCGGTGCCGGCCGGCGAGGACGCGACGAGGGAGGTGTGCAGGACGCGAGCCATGAGGCGAGTTATGCCAAGCTTGCGAGGTGCGTGGTGGTACTTGTAGCTGCGAGTGGGAGGAGTGGTACGCCAGCGACGGTCGTCTCTCGGTGGCATCGAAAAGATCGAGAAGCAACCTCGAAGATGAGGTTCAGATCCGTGTCCATTAAACATTGTTGTTTTCAGAATCGACAGCACGTAAATGTAGTAACTTGTACTAGTATGTCTCTCTTATGAAACAGTTCAGTAGATACCGCTGCTCATAAAAAAGCATTCCCCAATCAAGAAGCTCGACGCGGAGGTGGCACGGTAGAAGGAGAGAGAACTCAGAGAAGGTGAAGAAACATGGCCCGGACCCGACGTTTTTTATTCTTTTTTTGCACTGAGCAAGTTCTCAGAACCACTACAAGTCTCCGCAAAAAAACCACTCACAGTGAGCATAGTCATTTGTATTTTGAAACGTGCCAACAGATGACCCACCATCTAGGGACTAGGGCCATGCCGTGGTGACATACTAGTATTACCATGTCTTTCCTCCCATCAGTGCATTTTTGGCACACATTTGTTTCAGTTATATTTAAAAAGTTCACAAAGAAATAGATGACTTATTTTGATTCTCCTAATGAATCTACATATTTTTTTTCACAAAAGTTCTCTACAGAACCTCTGAAATATTCCAATGGTTTTTCTTTGATTAAAAAACCTATATATTATCCACATGTATTGATACTCCCTCCGTCCCTAAAACATAAGGGGCGTCTTTTTGCATGATTTTTGATGCGAGGTTTTTACCACTACATATACTTTTTTGACGGAAACCACTAAGCTATACTAAATATTATGTATTGGAATGCATAAACGGTACCATTGCATTCGTTTCAAAAACAAAAAAAATTTCATATATCTTTATACTTCTTCTTCTTCCCGCGTTTTAAAGCTGCTTCTTCTTCTTCTTCTTCACGATTCTTCTTTATCTCATAAAAAATCTTCAATTTTTGGCGTCCCCGCGCCATCTCGTGGTTCTTGCCTCATCTTCTAGCGATTGCACGTTTCCTCTTCTCTTGAGGCTTCTCGATTCAGTTTCTAGCGACTGTGCGCTTCTTCTTGTTTTGAGACTTCTAGCCTCGGTTTTGCGATCTTCGTACTTCGGCTTGTCTTTTGAGTGTTTTATCTCCTATGAATTCTCAACTGGGCGACTATGTGCCTTTTACATCTCTTGTAGATGTGTCAATTTTTAAGGTGGGTAAACCAATCATCTTTGAGGATTGTTCTTGTACATATTAGTCCTTCTTAACATTGTGTCATCTATCATACAAAACCACACATAGGGTACTAGATGTATTTTCCCGTGTATACAAGAAAAGAGTAACTTGTGCCAGTTGGAATTGCATATTTTTTTAGAAGAAATGAAACTAGTGGCAAAACTCATTTGCTACTTGCACTTTTTCTTGCTCGTTTCTTTAGAAAAGTGCAAATCGTATTGTAAACCAGTTAGAGTCGCAAATTTCTTGAGAATACTTCAACTCATTTCAGAAACCGAATGTCAATTGCAAGTTTCTCAAAAAAGTGCAACTCATATCGGACAATCGGTTGGAGTTAAAAAAAGTGAAAATCTTATCGAATCATGGTTTTGACTCGCACGTTTATTGAGAAAAGTGCAACTTGTATTAGAAAATGGTTGGAGCTGGACATTTCTGGATAAAATACAACTCATATCGAAACCCCGTGATTATTAAACATTTTCCGATAAAAATGAACTTATTTCAAAATTCGGTTGAGAATTGATGTTTGTTGAGAATGTGCAACACGTAGCATTATATAAAAAATACAGAACATAAGAAAAATAGATAATATGCAAAAAGAAGAAAAAAGAAAAAAAAAATGACCAAATCCTAGTTTAGTTGGATAAGAAAAAAATACACAAACTTGGTGCAACAATCTATATAAAGATACACTTTTTGTATGAGTAATGAACATAAAAAGAACCATAGTCGGGTTGGTATCCTACCGACGACGGAGTACCCAACAAACTAGGGCACATGTTCAATACCCAGAAGAAGTGAGCACAACTCACCTGGTAAGGGAATTGGATGTACAACCCAACCACCCATATTTTAAATCCTCACGGATATATATTTGGGTTCTTATTATTTTAAAAAACAAGCCCCTGTAAGATCTTCTCCTACCGCATTCCTAAAAAAAAGGTTCAAAATCTAACGGCAGCTTACTCACTTACAGAATTCTGATTGGTTTGGGGATTAACTACCACTAGTTGGATTGTACGTGCAACGCACGTTTTAACAATTAAAATGACTCTAAACAATTAAAAGGATAGTTTATAAGTAGGGAAAATACTACGAGAGTGGCGTTTTGGCACCCGGGAGCATACGCTCCCGGTATTTTCAAAAAAATAGAAAAAATAGAAAACTTCTAAAAAAAATCCGAAAAAAATCATGCACGTACCTGAGTATTGCACGCACGATCGTGACAAATTTCGCAACGAAATGACATCCTGGCCGCCGCAAAAATGACAAATTTCTGACAGAAAATGAGATCCAAAATTTTGAATTTTCTGTCAGAAATTTGTCGTTTTTGCACAGGGCGGCCACGTTGTTATATCGTTGCGAAATTTCACACGATCGTGCGTGACATACTCAGGTACGTGCATGATTTTTTTCGGAATTTTTTGACAAGTTTTTCAAAACAAATTATGCTCCCGAAAATAACGGGAGCATATGAGCTCGGGTGCCAATGCGAAATTCCGAAATACTACCAGACTCTATATGTGCTCTATGTGGATTTCTTCTTTTTTACTTTTTATATTGCAAAGATAGTTAAAAAATAATATTGCAAAGATAATCATGCATATATAAGCATCATTGGAACACACAAACCTACATAAGCTTGAGGAACCAGTGCGCGGCGATGAAGACAGTGCTCTTTCAACAATATCTCGGTACAAGATATGTCATATACTCAATATTACACACGTATCCTTAAACATATCCTTGTGGGGGCACGACCTCGGACATTATCACCTGCACCATTGCTTCTCATACACGTATACAAAGAAGTAAAATAAAACAGATCTTCAGTGCAATGCCTAGCATGGCCAGCTTCAGATTGGCAATGAACTTCCGAAGTTGTGACAGTGTGTTGCTCTTGGTTATGAGGTTAGCTGCGGGCGAACATAGACCTGGATGCCCTGGTGGCATTGGAGGCCGGCGTGGCCTACCTCAAAGGCAACCACTTCCCCGGCTACGTGCCTGCGCGCTCGTCATGCTGAAGCTCAGACGGGACACGCTCACCGACGCAATCTCGAGGGCTTGCCTTCCTCGCTCGGCGCTCGGCGTGTTGAAACTCAGACAAAAACACGCTCAAGGTTCCCACCTGGTTTGGCGCTTGTCATGCTGAAGGTCGGACAGGACATGCTCACCGGTGCCGTCTCGCCGGCGTGCCCGCCTGGCTTGGCGCTCGTCATGTAGAAACTCGAACATAACACGCTCACCGGCGCCGTCTCGCCAGGGTGCCCGCCTGACTCTGCACTTGTCGTGCGGAAGCAAAACTAAATTTGGAACCAAAGTAATTGTGAACAAAAATAAATCAATGAGTTTAAATAAAATTGGGATGTGGATAACGCTTTCCCCTTCTCCTCTCCCCTGCCACTGTAGAGGGCGATAAGAAGGGCGACTCCGTTCCCTGCTCGATCTGCCGGCGAGGCCGCGGGTTTCCCCATCCTCTGCTCGCCGCTCCGGCGACGGGTGGCGGATGGGGGATCCCCGGTTCTCGGCCGGCCTGTAGATAGGAGTAGGTTAGGGTTTCTTGCTGGCGCTGGTGAGGAGGTGGCGGCGGCGTCTGCGTGGAATAACGGTGCCAGCGCTCGATCCCTTCCCCGACGACGCCTGTGGCGGAGTCGGCGAGCTGCTGGAGGTTGGTGCTTCCTGGATCTATTGATCTGGGGAGAGTTCGTGCTCTGCGGGCTCGTTGCTGCGGAGGTGGCGATTCTCGCGGTGAGCTTTTGTCCCCGATCTTCTCTTCGTCTGGGCAGAGTGGGTGGCTCTGCTTTTGGAGGATTTGGGGTTGCTGCGATCTGGCTCCGTCTGGTGCTCCATGGAGGAGATCGTCGGTGTCGGGTTCCACCTGTGGTTGCTGAGGTTCGTGGTGGTCCTCTTCGTTGGTTGCTCCGACCGGCCGTGGCGGCGAGGGGAGCGAGCTTCTGGAGGCCGGGTCTTGCTGGTGGTTGGTCTGGGCGCTGCCGTGTCGGCGGGAAGCTTGGTGGTGCGGAGGAGATGGTGTTGGCCATGTGCGTTCATCGCTCTGGGTCTCGTCGCGTGGCGGCGGGCGGTTCTACAGCCAACTACATGAGTGGAGGTGCTCTCTTCTCCGGGTTCGGTGGTACGGCGACTCCGACGGCGACCAGGTTCTGGGGTGCGCGGAGGTGGATCTGTCTGTGATTCCTTCAGGTGGCTGGGAGCTTTTTGCTTTTTACAGGGTCTTTTTGTTATTTCCTTTCTTTGTTGGACCTGGTTATAATTTGTGCTGAGTTCCTGTACTTTGTGACGGATCCTTTCAAAAAAAAAAATTGGGATGTGGATATCATATGCTAACGTGAGACGTATCTTTCTCCGCTCGAGTTCGACTCAGAAGGGAATCCGATCTTGAAAGTAGTCGCTAATTAATTCATCACATGCAGACAAGCCTTTCCCCAATGCGTCTCCGCCTCGGTGATGGCCACGGACGGCCGGACATGCATACAATCTCTTGTTTACCTTTAGTGTATTTTAAGGATGGGAGGAGATTATCTCGGATCTCAGAAAATCCCCACTAGTATGTTTACTTCTAGTGTATCTTAGAAGATGGGAGGGGATAATCTCCAAATATACCCTACCAACCATCTCATTTTTGCCTAACACAAAAACTCTAGTCCATGCTAGTGTATTGTAGGGGAAGAGTATTTGTGGGGATTTGTGAGGATTAGGTGTTCACCAAATCCCCTCTCATCCCCACTCTTCCCATCCCTTAAAAAACTCTTGGAGTAAATAAGGCCTAAAGGTTTAAAGTGGTATGTATTACGTATCCTAGGAGGAGTCCAACTCTGCATTACATACTTTCGTGTAGGCTGTAGGCAGACCCGATCGCACGTACGTGGTTTTCATATCTCTAATCTTTCGAAGCGGTATGTTTTACTCTGAGCCGTTATTTTCTCTCGTTCTGGATCGATGGCTAAGATTTAATGTATCAACACAGGTCAACACATGTTTGCTCTTTTTTTTTAGACCAAAGGACTAAAAGACCCAACGTTAAATTAATAACGCCACAAACAGTGAGAGGATACAAAGTGCTGAACCCAGAATACAACGCAACCCCGCACACACACAAGGAACAGAAACTACTAGGCGAATACAGATGAACCCCGAAGAACACCGCCACCGTCCACACAGGTAGACAGGCTCACCAAACCCCTCAACGGGCCGCCGAGGAGACTAGGACGAAAACATCGCCACTGGCCACAAAGCTGCAGCCAGACTCAACAAGGGGGCCACAGAGAAACGCCGGTGAGATAAGGTGAGCGCCGACGAGCACCACCACTGATCACAGAAGCTGCAGACACGTAATCACCGAAGATCACCGCCACCGTCCACACAGGTAGACAGGCTCACCAAACCCCTCAACGGGCCGCCGAGGAGACTAGAACGAAAACATCGCCACTGACCACAAAGCTGCAGCCAGGCTCAACAAGGTGGCCACAGAGAGACGCCGGTGAGATAAGGTGAGCGCCGACGAGCACCGCTACTGACCACAGCATCTGCAGACAGGCACCAGGTAGCTCCAAACAAGAAACGTCGATGTGCAAAGGGAGTTGTAGACCTTGCCAGAGGTAGCTCGGCGAGAGGTTGCACCGCAGCCAACACCTCCCAACCTCCGGGAAGCAACCAATCGTGTGCTCCAAAGCGGCGTCTTCAAGAAGAGCACGACACCAAAGCGCCGCCACCGCCCGATCCGAGGATCTCAGGTTTTCACCCGGAACATGTACAGAGGACCGAGATAGTCGCAACGGCGCCTTCAGGAAGGAAACGGCGTCCAAGGACGTCGCCGCCGCGGTCCGGGATGATCCCGTACAAAGGTTTCCCTTCGACCAGTCTCAGTACCTCTCACCCAGGGTTTGGAGCACCGTCGAGGACGACCTCCGCACCACTGTCACAAGTTGTCGCCTGACAGTCACCACGCCGCCCGCACGGCCACGGTCACCGACCAGCACCAGAACCACCGGCACGCCCGCCAACCGAGTGATTCCCACCATCCAGGGCCGCCGCCCCGGCATCCTAGCTCCGCGCTCTGCTGAGAATGGCTGTACCAAAGAGATAGGGTTCCGCCAGATCGACGACCAGCAGCCACCATGGCTACCAGCGCCAGCCGAACTGGTGCGAGGGCCGGAGGGTTCGGGCTGGGCCCGGGGCCCCTGCCCCGTCCCAAGCACGAGGCGGCCAGATCTTGGCCGCACTGCCCTACCGGATCTGCCCGGATCCCTCCTCGCAGGACCACCAGGCCGAATCGCCGCCGGCTACCATGCCCTCCATGGCTGCCGTTGGCCAGCCTGCCTTCACCTGCTCCCCCGACCTCCCAAGGCCAGCAGAGCACCGAGCCGCGCCACCCAAGGCGGCAGCCGCGCCGAGAGGAGCCATCGCCGCCGCAGGGACGAGAAGACCACGCAGCCACCACGCCGCCGTCGGACGACCACGCCGCCGCGCCCCGCGAACAGCGCGACGCCCACACTGACCGCGACGGCCCGCGCCGCCGCCACCGCGCGTGGGGGAGAAGGGGCCCCGCCGCCGCCGCCGCCAGCCAGGCTTTGCCCGGCGACGCCCTTCGGCGGCGGCGAGGGGGAGGGAGAGGAGTAGGGAGGAGCTAGAGGTGGGCGCCGCCGGGAGCTCTCGGTCGCTCGCGGGAGCGACGCGAGAGCTAGGGTTTTTTCCTGTCAACCGGAAATCCGGCGACATGTTTGCTCTTTTAATAGTAGTATAGATACAAATAAACTATAAACTAGAATAGATACATTATACACAACTTGATTTTACCCTTAGTGCCCGATTGGTTCAGCTTTTTTTAGATAATATGGAGGAAAAATTCACGGACCTACCAAGGCCATGCTGAAAATACGGTGGGCATAACAAAACATACCAATGTACGGTGTATTAAACCGATAATCCAATCCGGGCATTAGTTAGTTGCGCCAGACCAAATGTACAACTCAACTGTATAAAAAGGTGCGGAAGTAGAAAACAAGAACAAAAATGATTATATAGTAGACTGAGTAAACATGGAAAATGTACCCAAAAAAAGGGATAAAGGTACAGAAAGCTTGAGAAACCTCTCTCGTACGCTGCTGCCTCAGCAACCAAAAGCCCATAAGAAAGCGCACAAAGATACAAACTAGCAAAAACGAAAAAAAGCCCAAAACAGGAGCCAGTTTAGTAAAACGGTATCAATAGGAATCGAGATAGAGCCAACACCGGACACCGGAGAGATCAAACGCGCGCCGCCTGCGGCGGCGAGTCGTCCCCTCCGGTAGGCGCGGATCCCCAGAACCCTACCCCCTGGAGCGGTAGGGTTTCGTCCGTGCATCCCAGCGCTGGCCCGTCCGCTACGAGGATTTCCTTCCGTTCCCCAATCCGTTTGCCTACGGTTGGGAAGCTATCTAGGGTTAAGGTTGGCCTGCGGAAATTGGACGGGCGAATTTGGTTCTCCGGAGTCCGGACCGCGAATCCGACACCAGTTTGCCTCCATCTCCACCCCACCCATCGATTCCACCGATCCCACACAGCTCAGCGCGTGGGGGGAGGCGCGGGTTTGCAGCAGCAGCAGTTTCAGAAGCAATGCGATCCGAAGTAGAGCCGTCAGAGGAAGAGAAGAAGATCTTCCTACTGCTTCTCGATGTCGTCCGTCACTTCTGCCTCGGCACTACGCTTCGCGTCGCCGGTGGCTGGGTCCGGGACAAGCTACTAGGGAGACAACCCACTGACATCGACATCGCCCTCGATAACATCACGGGCCAGGAATTCTCCGCGAGAGTTGACAAGTACCTACAGGTGATAAAGGAGGGTGACCTGAAAGGAGGAACCATTGTTATCAAGCCCAATCCGGATCAATCCAAGCACTTGGAAACTGCTAAGACGTCTATATTCAACAGAGAAATTGATTTTGTTCAGTTGAGGTCTGAAGAATACGCCGAAAGCAGCAGCATGCCTACTGTGAAGGGTGGCACTCCCGAAGAAGATGCGTACCGCAGGGACCTGACGATTAATAGTTTATTCTTCAACATCAACGATCACTATGTGGAAGATTTTACTGGAAGAGGCCTTGACGACCTCCTCGAGAAGCGCCTTATCGATACTCCTTTACGTCCCAGAGATACCTTCTTGGATGACCCACTCCGAGTTCTTCGAGCCATTCGATTTGCTGCTAGATTCAACTTTACATTGTCCGATGAGTTGAAGGAAGCTGCTTCGGACGAAATGGTGAAGTTGGCACTTGGTCGCAAGATTAGCAGAGAGCGTATCGGGAAGGAGATTGCTCAAATGATGTCAGGCCAACACCCAGGTGATGCAATGTCTCACATTCGTGATCGGGGCCTATTTTATATTGTGTTTGCTTTCCCCGGAAATTGCGACCCTCCAGTTTTTGACAACTGTGATCGGTGTTGTGTTTCACAAATTGAGTCAGCTTGGAACATTGCAATTTCTGTGCACAGCGATGTTTCTCGTCCCATGCTGCTGGATGATGAACAGGAGAAGCTTTACCTCTATAGTGCACTCCTTTTTCCCCTCCGGAAGATGTTCTACTTGAATGAAAAATATAAGAAGATTGCTGTCACTAGCTATATTATTCAGGAGTCATTAAAGCTGCCAGCATGTGTTGCTAAATCGGTTCTCAATGTGCATGGTGCCAGCGAAAAGTTTGCTGAATTACTTCCCCTCTTTGAATCAAATGTTGCTTCGGGAGCTATTAGGGAGGAGGTGGAAGACGTATATCTTGATATACCAATGGACAAATGGAAGCGTGTTTATGCAGGAGTCCTACTTAATGAAATAAAGGACTTATGGCGGGTAGCACTTGCTATATCCATCATCTCTTATCCAGAAGCTGAAAATGTTAGCAGCACCCTCAGCCAACAACAACATGAGATCCATCGGAGGAAAGAGCAGTACATGAGAGTTGAGCGTTCCATAACTGGTCTAGGGCTCAATGAAGTGTGGAAGTTGAAGCCATTGGTCGATGGCAAGATCATAATGGGAATTGTGCAGAAGCCAGGAAGTTCACTGATCGGGGAATGGAAAAAACGCGTGTTCAAGTGGCAGCTTGCACATCCGGAAGGAAGCATGGATGATTGCATCAACTGGATGACGTCGGTCGCAGTCGAAACGCCAGAAAGTAGAATCCAGCATCTGAGCAGTGAGCTGCCCGTTGCACAAGTCTAAGCTAGTTAAGCTGCCTGCAATGTCAAGCCCTGTACCTGTTGTGTTGTTAACTGAAGATATCTAGCTCCTGTCGGCACGCTGTTCCCTGGATGGTTGCTTACCTCTATCGTTCAGTTTACATTCAGGACTCCGTGCAAGTATATTACGGTGGGCCAAATTCAAGTAAATTTGCCTTGAACTTTATTAGGAGTAGTTCCGAATTCGCTGCTGGCAGTGCACATTCCAGGTTCATTTTCTCCAAGGTAACTCTGATGCATGGAGATTAAGTCAAGAGGCATGCATCCTGCTTATTTATTCAGACTACCAGCGTGTGTTAGTTTTTCACTAGATTGATATATATTTGTGTAAATATGTGGATAAATATATTATATAAGTTACTATTATCAATGTACTTTCATAGATGATTCACCACCACCTGTGAAAGTTAATTATTATCAGACTAAAACAAGTATATAACTGCTCTGGGCTTCACATAATTTTATTTTGTAAAGAGCAAGAAAAGAAACAATCTTTCAGTTACCTAAGAGGCTAAGACAAGCATAAATAAGTCAAATGATAATTTGCTTGGTGTTCAACTCAAAACTCTTGGAAAACTGAAAGTCCTTTTCTACTGGATCACAAGAACCATGTCCATGATATCTTTTGCGGTGGTACCAGGGATATTATCTGAGAAGGCGAGGAGGCTGTCTCTCAGCCCGTCCACACCTGACACCAGCCAAGTACATGGTCTCAGCTTCTACTTCCGCTCTTTTGATCTGAAGTATCTTCTCTGCTTCAGCTGTTGCATTGGCTGTCGATCTCATTCTAGCAGCTGTTTCACACAAAAAGTACAAAACCATAAATCGGAGTATGTCAATGAGGAATAGAAATCATATCATCTAGCATTAGCCTGATTCATTAGCACTTACCTGTATTTATCTCATGCATCGCTCTCTTGACATGCAAATCAGGTTAATATTAACTATCAGAGTTTGCACAATCTCTGTGGAAGGCCTAACTAAACATAGACATTGCCTGCAACGTTTGCAAATGAGGTCAGTCAAGATATTCTCTGTTCTGTACAGCGACAAACAGTGGACATAAACCTTTTCAAGCTCATCTTCAACAGCCTTTGCATTGCTAATCCTTGGTGCACAAATGCATCATCCGGCTCTAGCTCTATAAGAATCAGTATAAGCCTAAAACTGGACCCAAAGATGAAAGATGGGATGTAGTCAAATATGATGTGCAGTTCAGAAGACGGTGAAACTTACCCTCGAAGCAAAATATTATGATGGCTCAATTCTACTCGGCACTCTAACATGGACCATAAATTACAGTGAATGAACAAAGGGAAAGAATTACACTGAATAAACAAAAGCTAACCTGCCGAGGAGCCATGTCTGAACTTCGGTGAGAGCAGAGTGCAAGACATTAATACACGGGAAGGCTAAGGATTCGAAAGCTCTACAAAAATAATCTAAGCTAGCAGACATACTTGAACGAGATGAAGTATGAAAGTACAGGTTGCCAACCATGGTGAATAGACAGTTAAGGAATTAGCCAGTTTATTTCTAGTGCTAGTCCTGGTGACTTTTGTTTTCCTGCGTGAGATACACAAGGGCCCCAGCCATGGTGAATAGACAGTTAAGGAATTAGCCAGTTTATTTCTAGTGCTAGTCCTGGTGACTTTTGTTTTCCTGCGTGAGATACACTAGGGCCTGATGCTAGTTTTGCTTTTGTTGGGTTGGGTCCAGGGTATTTCCGAACCGGCTTGGAGTCCAATATAATTTTTTTTTGCTAAACACAGTACAACGCAGACATATACGCTGAAGAATATTCCGCCTTAAATGAGAAAGGCCAGCGTCAAACCTGGGGTTTGAACTCTGGTGGTTGGGGTTACAACCACCCTCCTAACTATCTTGCCACATGCAAGTTCTCATCCAATATAAATTGTAATCGGATAAGTGCTTGCATGCACTGTATATAGAACCAGTTCGGTCATGTACAATTTTATTTTGAGAAGGACTTTCAGAACGTTTTACAAATAGAGATCCCGATAGACTTATTTATAGAGGAAAGGAACTTCAGAGGCACCAAGCTTCGTCAGTGCACGGAGGCGGGATGGCGACCAAGCGGCAGCGCTCTGATGGCGATGGCCACCGCCCGCGCCTCCATTTACTCACCAAAGACTGGAACGAAGGATTCAGCAGACATCGACGACATCGGCTCTGACTCTGACTCGGACGGCGACATGGATTCGAAAGCTCTGCACCTTCCACGCCGCCCGGTCGTGCGCCTGGCCGGTAATTCTAACCAGCAATTCGTCGCGGCCGGCAGGAAAATCTACAACTTTTACAGTTCATCCAATGCCAGCTCCAACCTCGTCTTCGACACGGACACGCTGGGACTCACTGCCGCCCCTCGTTTCCAGGCGTCCAAGAAGCCCGGCGCGTTCTGGGCAGTCGGCGACGCCGTATACGCCATCGACTGCGGCTGGGAAGCCCAGCGACGCAGCTGCTTCGAGATGCTCCCCGCGAGCCACGGCCTGGCCACGGAGCGTGGAGGTGGGAAACACTCCCGGCGCCGCCGTTCCAGCCGCACCACGTCACGTCCCGCGCCCTGCACCCGGACGGCTCCACCATGTTCATGTCCATATACAACGGGGGCACCTTCTCCTTTGACGCCCGCCGCCGCGCGTGGGCGCGCCACGGCCGCTGGATGCTCCCCTTCAGCGACGAGGCCTACTACGTCGCCGCGCTGAACAGGTGGGTCGGCCTCAGCTCGCCGCACTTTGGGCATATCGTGGGTGCCCGGTGCTCAATCCCAGACCCAACAGGGACGTCTACTGGCGAGACCGGGAGGAACCGGCATGCAAGACTGGCAAGGACATGCTGTTCTGTGACGAGCCGGAGCGGCATCTCCTTGCCAGCCTCACTTACGCGACGCCGAGTTCTTCCTCCAGGAGACGGTGACGCAGAAGGGGTATACTTTCGCCATGACATTCGGCGTCAAGATGCCGATGCTGCTTCGCTTGGTGAGGTTTCGGGTCGAGTACTCTGGCGACGGCGAGATCTGCGTGGTGAATAAAAGGGTTAGGATCTACGAGCTGTCTGGGTACACGGAGGATCATACACCTGTTGCCTTCTGGATGTAATACTATTACAGTAATAGTGTCAACAGATACATTGTTAGTCTAAAGTTTTTCATTATCTCAAAAAAGAAAGCCTAAAACTTTTCACGCCGTCACCTCTTCTTGTGTCATCGTGTGATGTAAGCCATGTTTTTATTCTCGGGAAGTAATTAGTCGGGCATCTTAGCATTAGTCATGTTCTTTCCTCAGGGAAGTAATTAGTTGTTGACCTCAATTCCTGAAAATGCCTCTCAAGAGTAATTTCGTCATTTGCTAGCTGCTCCACTTGGCTTTTTGGCAAAATTGTTTTACCTCTCGATCTGAAGTTAGGGTCTGTTTCAAGTGCATCGGCTTACCGTAATTCGTACCAACACGCATGCGCATCCATGAACATCGTAACAAACATCAATCGTGGGCTCGTGGCACCAGAGAGTCCCAAGTAAAGCAAACAACAGCATTTCCTCACTGCTTATTAATTAGACAAACACGTTAAACTTGAAGAGCATGACGAACAACATACGTGCGCTGCCAGCCACCGCAAGGCCGGAAGCGACTAGGGCGGCGTGCCATACCCCAAACTATCTGAGCTCGGGCTCGCCGGTCGCGCATCTCCAGCTGGCGCCGTGGTACCCTTCGATATAGGCGCTCCGATGTCGCCAGCACCGCCATGCGCAGGCGCGGCCGGCGCGCCACGCACCGCGGGCTCATGGGCGCCAGCAACCACAGGCGCGTGCGTACTCCCAGTACTAGTAGCAGCCTTCGGCTCAGGGGGTGGCGGGGACGCAGTGCGCGCGCCATGGTATTCAGGTTCCCTGCGTGGGATCGGCGGTGGAAGGTAAAACCCCGTGATGACGTCCGGGGGCGGTGGCGCAGGCGTGCCACCGGACGCTCTGGTTGCGCGCGGTGGAGGAGGGAAGCTGACACTGGTGTGCGCCTCTGGCGTTGGCGGCGCGGGTGCACCACCACCGAAACTCTGGTTGCGCGCGGTGGAGGGAAGCTCACACCGGTGTGCGCTTCTGGTGCTGTCGGCGGTGGAAGGTAAAACCCCGTGATGACGTCCGGCGGCGGTGGTGCAGGCGTACCACTGGAGGCTCTGGTTGCGCGCTGTGGAGGGGGGAAGCTGACGCTCGTGTGCGCCTCTAGCGTTGGCGGCGCGCGTGCACCACCACCGGAAACTCTGGTGGCGCGCGGTGGAGGAGAGCTCACACCGGTGTGCGCCTCTGGTGCTGTCGGCGGTGGAAGGTAAAACCCCGTGATGACGTCCGGGGCGGTGGCACAGGCGTGCCACCGGACGCTCTGGTTGCACGCGGTGGAGGAACGCTGACATTCGTGTGCGCCTCTGGCGCTGACGGCACGCGTGCACCACCACCGGAAACTCTGGTAGCGCGTGGTGGAGGAGAGCTGACATTCGTGTGCGCCTCTGAAGTTGGTGGCGCGCGTGCACCACCACCGGAGACTCTGGTAGCGCGCGGTGGAGGAGAGCTGACACTCGTGTACGCGTCTGGCGCCGACGGCGTGCGTGCACCACCGGACACTCTGGCAGCGCGCGGTGGAGGGAAGCCGACACCCGTGGACGCCTCCGGCGCTGGCGGCGCGCGTGCACTGCCACTGGACACTGTGGCTGTGCGCGTTGGAGGGGAGCGCACGCTCGTATAATCCTCTGGTGACGGCGGCGCGCGTGCACCGCCGGACACCGCGGCGGCGGGGGAACGCGGCGGCAGCGGGCTCCTCGCTCCGGGGTGGACGCGGAGGGTCGCGTCGCACTGCTTCCGCACACCGCGCGGGATGAGCGCGCCGACGAGGCCGCTTGTGAAGAGGTCGCAGAAGATGTCGACTTCGTCGGCCGCCTCGCAGCAGGGGCGCGGCACGGGGCACCCGGTGAGGATGGACTCGAGCAGGTTGTGCTTGCACGAGCACAGCGCCAGAATCGACTCCCAGCACATGCCCGGGTCCTGGAGCGGGTCGGAGGAGGAGAAGGGGTCGATGACGGCGAGCGAGCGCCGGGGCGCCGCGGAGACGGCAATGGCGACGTGCGTGAGGCACGCGGCCAGGAGCGCGGCCAGGATCGTGGCTCTCATGGTTGGTTTTGGAAACTCTGTGGCTGCGTCGATCGCTTTGTGCTTGGAGCAATGCAGTCGTCGCCTATTTATACGGTGCTCTGGCCTCGTGGAGTCGTGGCTGCTGGACCGTTTTGCGTGTTAACACACTAATGCTACCAGTTAATGTGACACTAACTGCGATATGTAACATGAACGCTCTGAAAATTTCTTCATTCTTCATGCTAGTAGTAGTTAATAGGGTTAAGTGCACTTTCGGTCCCTCAAGTTTTGCAAAAGTCCCACTTTGGTCACTTAACTCTATTTTGGTCTAAACATGGTACTCAAACACTTAATTTTGAGAGTGATGACAGAACCCTTAGGTAAGATAGGATTGTATGGGAGAGTGATTGAGATTTGTGCCTTTGAACGTGTATACTAATTGCTAATGGATCCCCGTGTCGGATTAGCCTAGTGTTTGAGGATCACGTTTAGACCAGAATAGAGTTAAGGGACCAAAGTTGGACTTCTCCAACACTTGAGGGACCAAAATTGCACTTAACCCTAGTTAATATGGTACTAACTGCGATGTGTAATGTAACTTCAGAAGCTTAAGTTTGCCATGCCGAAATTTAACTACTACGAATGTGTTTTGGCTACTGTATGGTTGGAATGGATCTGTATGAAGTCACATTTTCATTGGCAGTTCACTTTGAAATCCAAACTCTAGTACCCCGCAAAAAAAAACTCTAGTAAGATTTTTGAATGGTTTTCTTTGGCGCATATATTCTTAAAATAAAATGTTAAGTAGTAAGCCCGAAACTGTGGGCTCAAAAGTTCAGTGTAAAGAACATGGAAGCCCAACAACCTGATCGCAAGCCCAATTAACGAGAGCCTAAAGTGGTCAAATCGTCAGTGGATAATGCACCCTGAAAACGCTTCAACAGCTGTGAGGCTTTCTAGACTCCGTCGTGGAGTAGGCGGTGGCCACCGATGATGTCCGCGACGCCGGCGGCCGGCCCCGGCGGCGCAGGGTTGCCGGCGCAGACTTCGGAGAGCTCTCTCCCCGGATTACATGGCCCCCCTCGGCGGCCGTCCGTTTCGAGGCCTTCATGGGTCGTCCGCAGTGAGGTGAGCTGGATCTTTCCCTTAGTCCATTCCTTCTCTTCCCGTGTCTGCAATTCGTCGAACACTTGATAGGCTAGGCGGGAAGCGACATAGCTAAAACTGTAGTGACAATAGCTATAGCTTCGATTCTCGGCTCGGGATACCTTCTGGGACAAGGCATCTGTCAACTGTTCTTCTGGTTGATTGGTGTCGTGGCAGCGAATTCGTTAAGTAGAGGTTCAGAAGAAAGGCTCGGGATACCTTATGAAAAACTCGTATGCTTGTTCTTGCAACTTTATAGATCATCGCTAACCCCTGCAAAAAAATGTAATTTCTAGAACATTGCGGTTGAAGTGTTTCTGCTTCTAAGTAGGTTTAAGTCATTATGGTTATGAAACATGAACAAATAAATGTTGCAGATGTTGTCTGACGCCCCGAGCGGGTGGGGTAAACAGTATTTCAGCTGATTCATTTTGCAGTTCTATAGCCACTTATGTGGAAATTTAGCGTTGTCCAACTTCAGAAATTATGATTCAAATGACCTTTTACAGCCAGAAAAACAAAAGTCATAAGTCCTTCGATTTGGGGACTGACGACGTGCTGCGACTGTGATTCTTCTGACAGAACCACAAACGATTAGACATAGTCGTTGTTGGGGTTACACGAGATAAGTTAAACAAATTACAGTGGAGGAAGAGGAAGCACGTGAGATTTGATCATCAAAGGAAGCATGGGGATAAAATAAAAGAGGGATAGGGGCCGTGTGACCAGGAGGATAAAAGAATTGGGAGTGTACAACAACTGTATTATTAGACAATTACTATAGCTCTAATTCAAGGTTTAGTTTTAACTAGTTCTAGGACACAGGTGGTACTTCAGGTGATCAGGTCCTCACTGAATTCTGCACTAGCCTTGTGGAATCGGATCAGCATCTGAACTTTGGCTGACAGAATAATATACGAAATAGAGCCTGTGCACTTAATGCACAAACAATCAGGACAAGGCGCCGAGCAAGTAACCATTCTTCTTGTGTACCACTGTGTCGGTGCCATTATCTTGCCACATCGCATGTGGTCCACCACCAAGTTCGTGAATAGAAGATATTCACCTGGCGGAGAAAATGAGATAGCCAGATAGGACGCCAACATGTCAGAATAAATATGCATTAGGTGATATGAACGAGTGAGCATTTTGTATCAATCTTTTACTTGTATATTAGCCAATTCTCTGATGTCTTCATTGCAACCATGACGCAGTCAAATGTTAGGAGAGAACGACCAAAACGATGTGAACCTCCATGCACCATCTGCAAAGGCACGGGGGCAATAGATTGCCGTATCTGTTTTGGTAGAGGTCTCTATTTTACTCCCATGCTAGCTTCTCTTGCTGATAATTACTACCAAGTCTCTTATGAAAACCGGCCTCATATTTGCAGGAAGAATAAATCATGTCAATCTTGTCATGCTCCCCAAGGGCGAATGGCCACAATGGTGAGGACACCCCTAATCATTTAAATGTCCAGCACACTGTTGCTGGAGGTACTGAGTACTGGCACACCTTGCTCACTTGACTTCCATTTGTCAGGTGCCAAATATGTCGGGGCAGTGGCCTAGATTACTGCCACCGGTGTCATGGAACAGGTGAATATCGAGAACCCATGGGCTTTCACTTCACTGCCAATAGGAATTGAGCTTGGCACAAGCAGTTCTGGAAGGCCAGTTAAGTCAAATAGTTTTGCGAAAAAGTAAGTCCCATTGACACTATATGATGTACATTTGAATGAGCCGTGGGGAGTTGTAGCCCAAGACTTGAATGTTGCTACTGACTACTGTGAAAACTTTGATGTGGAGCTAATGTTGTACTAGAGTATTTTTTTCTCAACAAAGAAAATGGGATGCAATTATGATCAAGGGGTCATCAGTTTAATCAACTTGCCAATTTGTGCACGAAATTGTATGAGGTGAGAATAAGGTACTACCATATTGTTGTATGCTTCTGATGACAGTGTGCATCTAAAAGCTTTGTTAAAAGGAAAATATCGATTTACCACATCTGAATACACTACATAGCGATGCTACATAGTAGCCGCTCGTTAGTATTGTAACCAGTTGTGCCAAAGCTCAATTGGTGGCCATCATTTCATGCCGGAATTATGAAAACAAAATTTGAGGGTTAAGGCAGTCGTTCTGCCATACGATTAGATAGAAAAAAAGTGTTATGTACATAGTTCGTGGGTCAGCACGAAAGAAGCAAAACGAAACTACTACAAATGCACAAAATTACATCGCCATGTGGACGTCCCTAGGTCCTGAGTGTGGGAGTATGCCTGCTGCGCCATCTCTTCACGAACCAAGGCCACCACGGCCGACGGGAGGAGTGCGGTGTTGCGGAAAACTCTCCTATTCCGCTCCTTCCACGTTCCCCACATGGCATAAATGAAAGCGCCACTTGCCGCTCGACGTCGATCCTTCGGAATGGCCGTGATGGTGTCCTCCCACCATTTGTTTATGGAGCGGCCAGTGGGTGGAGAGGCGCCCCCAAACGCTCCTATTCAAATAATCATGGTTGTCAGCAAACATTGATGGTTGTTGTTCACCATGTTTCGTCCAATATGTGTACGATTCCATAAATCCCTTCAAAATTATGTGTTCTTCTATACTCTGTCTTTTTTCCCACAAGACTTCATTCTTACAGACAGCACGAGGACAAAACATGTGTGTTTCTTAACTGTCTTTCATCTGTTGCGACGCCCTAATTAAGAATTCAACCACACCTTCTGAGAATTTACGACCTTTACGAGTACCGTACATCGAAGCTCGATCAAGATCCATCTAGGCAAAAAAGAATTATGGCCAACAAACAATTAATATAACGCGAGTGTTGTTGTAGTGCCAAGCTAGAAAAATGACAAACAAACTTGCCCATCCCAACAAGGCGCTCTTAAATCAACAATTAAACAAACAATTAGTAGGTTTTCGAGTAATACCACCACCACCGTAGCTGGAGCCGGGACCGAGCGCATTGCCAAGTGAAGAATGCACTACAATAGCCAGAGTGTAACGCTGCCGACCAGCTTCCCTGAGCTGCCTCTCGACGCTGACAAACGTGTGCCTCTTGACGCTCGCAACCACCGCGTGACTCTCGACGCCCGCAACACAGATGTAAGATTTAGAATCTGCCTCCGCCGCCGCTCCTATCTTTCAGTCTTAGGGGTATCTCCGCAGTTCATTCACTCGGCTCCACTCATAGCATTAGGTCTGAACGAAACCATCAGACACGGTTGTAAGGATCCGTAGTTATAGGACTTCCGAGGGGTAGAATTTAGATTTTTGCATACTTGCATTCACGCATTGACAATTTGGGATAAAATTCGCGCTTTTTATAATAAGGGAGTCGAGCTGATCAACACTCGACTAGAATTGTCGAGAGGGGCTGAAATAAACCTAGACACCATATTTTGAGTTCAAACTATTTTAAATAAGAATTCTCTATGGAATTCAAAACAATAAATCTTATAATCTCTACTTATCTCATTTCTCAAACATTTAAGTCTCAAGTTTGAATTTGAGATATTTGAATTCAAATTACATGACAAGTGTCATCACATTTCAAACACTTATAAGAATTCATCCAACAAGACATGTCTTTCGTTGCAATAAAATGCAACGAAAGATATGATAATATTGCATTTTACCATGTCTTTCATTTCAAACACCATAATAAGAATAAATGGAATTCTTCATTTCTTATCTCAATGTTCTTTACAAAGAATAATTACAAGGAATTTTACGAACAATAACTCCAGAAACTTTACAAGAAGTTCTACAAAGAAATGATACAAAGGAAAACTTCCTAAAAATCTAAACCTATCTAAATCTTGATCTTGTGATCTTCTTATCTGGAACTTCTGTACCTGCACACAAACAAAGACATAAGAGGGAGTTTTTGGTTAGGAATAAAATGTTGCCACCACCATTTGGTGATATGGCAGGATGATTTAGAAAATGGCAGTAACCTGATCAACACTTGGGTTGATCAAGTGTTTGTGCTAGAGGGCAAAACCAGCAAGGAATTCAAAGACAATAAGAGACTGACCATTTTAGGTCAAGACCGTGCTCAACATTTGACAACAAGAGCTCAGGCAACTTAAGCAACATGGACAAGATCCAATTTAAGCAAAGGCAACATGCATGATCTTATTAGTTCAATAAGCAACAGAGTAGACGCATCCCTCCTGCTTGCCAACTTCAAGTTAAAGACCACAAATTTAAATCTAAAAGCCAAAGGAATCACATTTGACACTTACTGACGAGGGGTACACTCATCAATCCCATGGTTAAGGACCTAGGGTTGAGATTATGGGGAGAGAACGTGGTAGTGCTGGTAGTTTCGTCGGCTGACAAGCAGAGCCAAAGATTTACCCAGGTTCAGGCCCCTCGGGTGGAGGTAAAGACCCTACTTCCTGCCTGTCTGTTATTGATCGTGTGAGATTATGCGGTTACAAGGAGGCTCTGGCGAGATGTCGATCTCGCTAGAGTTTTGGTGGTTTGAGTATGGCTTGGCCCCAGATCGGCACCCCTTCCAGCCTTTAAATAGGCTGGGTCTCGGGAGTTCTTAACCGACCTAGTTTACACATATGGAAAGTCTAAACTGGCTATGCCTAAACCGACTATGCCTATGCCTAATCTTGGAGGGTACTCCATCTTCTTGTGCCTCTTGTCTTGGCCTTCGAGTAGGCTCTTCGCTATTGGGCCTTAGTCGTCACGTGCACCAGGTACCCTCATGGTAGGGTACCCGAGGTGTATACCCATGTCACTTACAGTCAAATGGACCCAGTTAAACTTAAAGCCCACAAGTGACAGCATGAACTGAAAGAGGCAAACCATCAGAATTTGAATTGCTACACTTGTCGTCGATAAGGGTGTAAACGGATAGGATAATTTCCGTTCCGAACCCGATGCTGAACCTGACGCCGAACCCGTTTTAACAGCATCCACATCCAGTTTTATGATATCCGTC
Organism: Poa pratensis; assembly: GCA_947311845.1. Lineage (NCBI taxonomy): Eukaryota > Viridiplantae > Streptophyta > Magnoliopsida > Poales > Poaceae > Poa > Poa pratensis. The sequence continues at coordinate 90,243,217 of CAMZMU010000128.1, forward strand.
GGATTCGGATTCGGATTTAAAGCGTCGGATTCGGAGCAGGATATGGTACTCAAAATGTGCACCGGATTCGGAGTATCCGGATGAGCGAACGGATTATCCGACCGAATAAAATCGGATTTTATCCGGACTTCACATTTCGCCCAGGCCAAGCCCAACAAACAACCACCGAAGAAGGCCCGCAGCCCAAGCTACCAGCGGATCGATCTAAACTAGTTGTGCGAGACGACCAACAACTCCCCGAGACATCGACCGCACCGCCGCCATCCGGGATCCCTCCGCCGCTGCGCGCAACGCCGCCGCCCTACAGAGTGCCTCCGTCCTGACGCTCGCTGCTTCTGACCCTAGCACGTGAGTACACTTGAGCACTTCTCTGCCTCCTTTTCTTCACGTTCTTATCCAGCCTGCCATGCTAGTGAAATTTTTTTTGACGTGCATGCTAGTGAATAATTGATGCATCTGTGTGTGCGTGTGACTTTGTTTTCTGTCCATGGCTAATTGTAGGCATTGCTTGATCAGATTTGCTATGTAATTGATTTTTTCTCTTATTGTTTTGTCAGTTTGATCTGATTTTGGTTTGATCGCGTTGTTTGCTTTTGTTTCTACTTTCAAGATGGAGAACGAAAACGGAAATCAACCGCGTCGAGTCTCTCCAGTTTGGCAGCATTATACCCTGGTGGAGATGACTACTAGAGTACAAAAAATGGCATCGCTGTGGTAGAACGTTGCGCAAGATGCAACATGTGTAGGTACATATGTAGATTCGTCCCACGGAATGGCACATCGGTGCTCTATGCGCATCTGATACGTGAGCATAATCTGTGAGTAATCATCAACCACTAGTACTGTCATAGTGACTGCCATGAAAATTTATAGGTTTCTTTACTGAACGTCTTGTCTTCTATCAAAAGTGTATGGATACGATTGAACTTGTTTAATAAAGTCTATTGATCTGCTATACATAAGTATTTATCCGCTTATTTTTATTTCCGACCCGATTCCGCTCCGGTTCCGAACCTAATCCCCCGATCAACATCCGCATTCGAATCCGCAACCGGTCACTATCCGCTCCGCTCCGAATCCGGCCAAAAAATATGGTTAAGAATATGGTAAGAGCAAAATCCGATCTGATCCGATCCGTTTACACCCCTAGTCGTCGATGAGCACATTGCTATCCTGCAATCAATGTTCAGGGGCTTGGTCCCGGTCGTGCACCAGCGTTGGATCGTATAACATAGAATGGACCATGTCCAGCTCTTCAAGGTGTCATGATCCAACATACAAAGCCCCTATTTTCCGGTGACGCTTTCGTATGGAAAGGCATTGTTCAACCGTATTTGGGTAGGAGTGCTTAGCCATGATAATTACTTTAAATGCAAGCGAGATGTCGTTGGTAAGTTTGACTTCTCCTCTTATCAACAATGCATTGCGGCCGTTCGGATGCTTGTGTATGGAGTTGCCGGTGATTTGGTTGATGAATATATGCGCATGAGTGAGTCCACATGTTTCGAGTCAATATACATATTTTGCAAATATGTGATTGCGATGTTCGGCCTGGAGTATTTGAGAGAGCCAAATATGGAGGACACCGTGATCGCTCTATTTTATATGTGATTTATCTTTTCCATTTGGTATTGATTTGTTTTTATTTGATTTTTCTCTAACACTAACCCAAATGTTATTATGTTTGGAGAATCTTAGTTTCCTGTTGTGAGTTTCAGGATCTATCCGATACAGCAAGGAAATGATGCATGTTGATGATAATTAGAGCAAAACAAGGAAGCCCATTAAACAGAAGATCAGAATCCAAACCCTGAGACACGTAACGAGATGTTGTCGGACATCGATACCCGTAAGGAGTAACACAATGCCCACCCCGTAACATCCTCGGTGCAAAGTCTAAGTTGAATCATCTCTTGGATGTTGTATTCCCTTCGATGGTGCGGCACATCTACTGGCGTCCAGGCCTGACACTAGTAGAAAAATGCTTATAGGTGAGATGCTATCAGTGGCGCACCAGGTTTACGGTGCGCCATTGATAGTCTCTCACCTCGGTTTTGGGATTTGCCAGAAAATACCAGTGGCGCACAAGATATTGGTGCGCCACTGGTATATATCAAAATTTGGAAAATTTCGGGGTGAAGGAGAGAGACTACTAGTGGCGGACGAGGCTATGGTGCGCCACAGGCAAAAATAGAGGAGAGAGACTACGGTGGCGCACCGGGTTGTGGTGTGCTACAGGTAAATTTTTTAGATGTGGCTTGCGCCACAGGTAACTTTGCCTCCACCGATAAAGAAAGAAAAAAAAGCCCCAGCCTCACACGTAGGGCTGGACTAACGAGCTGCTCGGCTCGTTAAGTCTCGGCTCGTTAAGACTCGTGATCGTTAAGAGCTAAATATAAAGCTCGACTCGGTTCGTTAAGTGTTCGCGAGCGCTCGCGAGCAGCTCGTTAAGACTCGTTAAGAAAATGCATCTGAATTTAGAAATGACGTGGTGACTGGCAATTGACAAGGAGTCAATGGGATTCGATGTTGCCTGCATGAGTAGACCGTAAATCTTGGCTAGTATATGGGCTTGTTGAGCAGTGTTGGGTTGTCACCTGTCAGGCTCCTAATTAGATGGGATCCACCCCTCGAAAAAAGATGGGATCCAAATTAACGAGCTTAACGAGCTGCTCATGAGATTTGTTAGCTCACCCGTTTAGCTCATTAACGATAACGAGCAAAAATCATTGTTTAGCTTTATTCGTTAGCGTAACGAGCCGAGCTAAACGAATCGAGCAAATGAGCGCTCGTTAAGCTCATCGAGCTTCGAGGTTTATGTCCAGCCCTACTCACACGCCCTATCCACTCACACGCCCTCCATCACCTTTCTCCTCCATCCTTGCCACCGCGCCATACCGCACCGCTGCCATCCTCGCCACCGCACCACACCGCGCACATGCCACCGGGCCGCCGACGACCCCTGCGCCGCAGCCATCGTCGCCACCGCCCCGCACCGGCCGACGCGAGCGCTCGCAAGTGGAAGGCTGTCGACGCGGCTCCACTCCGGCGCCGTGCGTGGCAGGCCTAGGATTTGCGGCGGCGGTGCTACACGCCGGCCAAGGGGCTCCGGCGACGGCGCTGGCGCGAGCCTCGGAGGCCGTCGTTCACCACGTGCTGGATCCCGCCGGATCGAGCTGGCCGGATCGCGGCGGCGGCGGCAGCGTCCACGGTCAAGGGCCCTGTGCCCCGTCCCTGTGCCCGCCCCCATGTCCCACCCCTCCCCGTCCCCGTGCCCGCCCCCATGTCCAGCACGGCCGCCCTCCACGCCGGCCACTGCGGCCCTTCTCCGACCAGCGGCGGCTCCCCTGGATGGCGACCGCGGTCGGTGGTGGCCGTCACCGCCTCGCCGCTCGCTGGCGCATCTGGGCGTGGAGCTGGCCGTCGTCCTGGGCGTGGGCAGGGACTAAGGGAGGGTGGAGGCCGCCGTCCTGCTGCTGCGTAGCATACCATCAGCTACGCCCGTCCAGGTAATCTCCCCCCTCCGGTCTGTGCAAATCCCCTTGTGCAGCATACGCCAATCTGTCCTGGTTCGTTCATGCCTCCTCTTGCTGCTGCAATCCCAGCCCTAGCAAGGAGGGCGAGCTGAAGGTGTCGGGCATCCTGCCCCGTTGTCTCCTCCGTTGCTCTACTGTGCCCATCGAGAGCCCATGATGACGACCAATCCAAAAATTTGTGGTATGAAACGGCTATTTAGACACTTCACACTTTGTTGCTAGCCATTGGTATCATCATGCGTTTCTGTGGAGTGTGCTTTGCTGGTGCAGTACCAAACTACTACCCATGCCATATCCATCTTGTTAATCTACCACGACTCCACTTGATGGATGATCCTTGCGATGCTGCCTGCTGTGTTTCCCATCATTTTTTTCTTTCCTTTCTAGGCAAACACCTAGCTAGCTAAGCACCCAACATATAATTCTTAGATTATAATTTCAAAATATTGATTCAACCCCACTTCTCCAATGGGTACAAGTCTTTTTACAAGCAGAACACACTGAGAAAACTTTCTTATACAATATAAACGATGGATAGACAAACTTATGCTAGAACGTGAAGGCTTACTTTTATAGGATGTAAATTTTGTATACTGTCTTGGATTGTATGAAGAACCTGTAGGCTGTAGTAGGAACTACATATACTAAAGAAGCATGAACGTAGATACGTTTGTTCAACATGGGCTTTTAATCAATTAATCCTAGTGTTTGGTTTTGTTCAACTATGTAATAAAAAATAGGCAGCGAGAATTGTACCTCCTATTTTTCTTGGTCCTGCTCCGTTTACAAATCTGCCGCAAAGGTGTAATGCCTCAAATTCTGTACACAAACCTGAATGATGCATCATCTCTGTTCTGGTATTAGTTGTAGAACAACCTTTTTAACCTTCTGCTAGTTGGTTAAATGTTTTGATTCAGACGTATTTAGTGATAGATAAGGTTAAGAAATTTCAGTAAAATGATAGGCTATATAGTTCGGTTCATTTCTCTAGTGGCTGCACTGTTATAGCTTGCTAATTTAATTAATTAGGAAAGGGTACTACAGTAGACCATGTGTTTGCTGAATATTTCTTTGGGTAGGCCACTCAAGGAATTACAGTAGTATCTTCTGAACTGGTTGTTATCAAATGTGCATGGGCCGCTGGTTGCATCCTGGATAGTGCTCCAGGTTTGTAATTCGGACTTGACCTAAGGCTGCTGCTAGACATTCAAATTAAATGGGTCACGAGAGTAGTAGGGGTAATGTGAGAGCTAGTGATCATTTTTAGATTTAAGACTTTAGATGGAATTTATGAGTATGGATCTGATCTGGTATAGTCTTTAACATTCTAGAATGGTTAGTTTGCTACTGCTATAACACTAGATATATTCCTTACTTGTCATCACACCTACACACAACATGTTCCGTTTACTGCTGCACTCAACACATTCACAAGCAGTGTGTAGCAGTCTTAGAGTAGCTCTTTTTGCATGTGTAGGTGCCTATTATAAATGTCAAGTATGAATTTTGTATACGATTGCTGTAGTAAATATATAATTTGATGCAAGTGTGTGCATAATTTGATGCATACTTTCATGCCAGTGCTTGCGACATGGGACTGCGGCGGCGACGACGACATGGACACGGGGTTGTGGCGCCGACGACGACGACATCTTGCAGTGACGCTGCCGCTACTTCTGTATATTTGTGTTTCTAAAACAATGTGGTGTGTTGTAATTAATAATGTAGGATACCACTCTTTAAAATGCTATTTGTGTTTCTGCACTTCGCAACAAATAGTTGTTTTGATTTGTTTTTGAATCCCGAAAATGATACTAGTGGCGCACAAAATAGAAAGGGCGCCACTAGTAGTATATTTTTTAATATTCCCAAATTATTAGCAGTGGCGCCCAAAATAGCATGTGCGCCATTGGTATTCACTTACCAGTGGCGCACACTTTGTCCTGCGCGCCACTGATAACTGAGATATAAGCCCCATAGAGACTATCAGTGGCGCACTAGAGTCGACTATCAGTGGTGCACGGGCTGGTGCGCCACTGATAAGTCATGTTACCTGTGGCGCACCGCTAGTGCGCCACAGGTAACACTTACTAGTGGCGCGAGTTTAGTGGCGCACCACCGTGCGTCACTGATAGTCGATTTTGGTGTGCCACTGGTAGCCTTTTTTCTACTAGAGTGAATTAATGTGGTGCGCCCTTAGGAACATCACGACATGACCTTCATCCAAGCACTCACAGAGATGTTCCCGATAAATCATTCCCGCCTCAATTGCATCTCGGGTAGCTGATGTGCCGTATGGGCAGCAATAGCCTGATAGCGAGTAATGGACGTTCCAAGGGCATAAATAGGATGCTTTATATTCTTAGAGTTAAATTTAAAATTAAACACTACCACTACACTAAATAGGACCCATGGCGAACTTAATTAATTATAATTTTTATACTAAGCTTTATGTTTTGAACTCAATTTTAGCATTTACGGTCTTACTGAGTATAATTTTATGTTACTTATTTGACATGGTTAACCACAGAATAATGTTTTGAAATATTAGTAAGTGTTGTTTGTTATACAATTGTAATGTATATCGATGAACAATACGGTTTCACCGTGCTATGATTAAAATTATTTTGTAACATTATTTCCTTCATAAATTCTACTTTTACAATTGTGTAAACAATATATTATTATACAATTGTGAAACAAGTTGCCTCCGTTCCACATCACAAAGGAGCCACCTTCCTCACTGCCGGGCGCCGGCGGCCGCCAATGGGCCAGACGATGATGGCATGTGATGGTTTGGTCGCGGCTTGACCTTGTTAGTCGGCTTTTCGTTCCGGCGTGTCCGACTCGCCTACCGATTGGTCATCTTCTGCGGTGGAGTCGGAGCTGCGTACGATGACATACTTGGGGCGGTCTAGTTGTGAAGATTTTCGTCGGCGGGTCCTGCTCAACTCCTCTCTGGTAATGGCAACTTGTTTCATGAAATCAAGTTCTTTGCTAGTTTAAAGTTGTCATCATTTTTCAATTAAATATTGCCCGAGGGTGTGTAATAATGTTGCGAGACACTTTGGTAACGTACGGTGCAAGCTGAGGTCATGGGTCCCAAACCGTATGGCCGGACAATGCTCCTGAGTATGTACAAGGTTTTGTGGCTATCGATTTTGATGTGCACATGAGTTAATGGATGTCTGGTTTCCATCTTACAAAAATACTACTTGAAATCTCTAACACCCTATCCAGAATGTTAGAATATATTCGCTAAGAGCATCTCCCCCTATTGGGAGAGCTGGACACAAGAACTCGACCCAACTGGCCTCCCAATAGAGGCAGGAGAAAAATATTGTTTGAAGTACAAAGGATAATTTCTTGATTGTGGTAATATAGAGAGTCGTATGTTCTTTTGCAGCCAAACACCAGTGCGTGAGCTGAACTCTCTTAAAATGATACATACACAAGCTCTGGAAGTCATGATCACAACAAATCTTTTTCTTTCAAGTGGAATCACAACAACACCTATAAACTCTTCTTGCGCTTCAAAGGAAACTTGAGAAGTGTCCTAATACTGACTGCCTACAGAGGCATCTGAATAGAGAATCTCGTCGCCCTGGGATCCATTTACACAATAACATATAACCACCCCTGCTGTCAATGACTATACACTACTGATGAGCCTTGTATCTCATGGCAATAAACTTCTGCAACATCTGTCCATTGTTTCCAACGGTTGATATCGAACTCTATTAGTAATTGAATTAATGATAATTTTTATACTAAGCTTTATATTTTGAACTCATTTCTAACATGATATGGTCTTATTGAGTATAATTTTATGTTTCTTATTTGACATGGTTAACCATATAATAAAGTTTCCAAATATTAGTTAAGTGTTGTTTGTTATACAATTGTAATCTACATCGATAAAAATACACTTTCACCATGCTATGATTAAAAATATTTTTGAAACATTATTTCCTTCATAAATTCTACTTATGTGTAAACTATATATTATTATACATATTTATGGTGTTGATCTCTAGGTCTAAAAAATATATTAACAATTTTTTTCCTAAGCATGTATATACGTCTAGAAAATTCCAAAGCATAAACTGAGTTTTTAGTAAGATTTTTTTTTCGTGGCCAAATGTGTCTTGAGAGTTATTATGGATTCAATATAATTTAAAAGACTGTGTATGCTCTCTATTTGATATGTCTAAATAAAGTTACCAATAGTAATGGTCGACAAATAAAAATTAGAATAGATTATCTATTTTACGATTTGATTATTTGATATGTTTGCATGCAATGCACTTATCATCATCTGCTATAAGCGCGTGCTCTTTGCAGTTTCTTGAAATAAAAATCAATGCACACGATTAACTATGTAAAGCTAGTTAATATTTTTTACTAAACTTTGTATGACTTGTGCCAGCCTAACTAAAATTGTTGTCGTCAATTAAATTATTTTTTTCTACATATGTGGTACAGGCTATTAATTTATGTGGACTTGCTTATAAAAACCAAATATTTTTTTAAAACATTGAATATTTTTAATGCAATCAATAATAGTATGGTGATTAAAGTATTCATATCTACATGTCATAAAAATTCAAATCGGAATTCACTGAAACTAAATAGTCAAATCAAATAGTGTGAAATACATTTTGGGCTTTGAATTTAGCTCACGGTCACTGTTGATGACAAATTTGTCATTTTCTCTATTGATGTTGTGTTTCAAATTTTGATTAAAAATAATTGTGACGTTGTCTATTAAGCTTGTGTGTAAATGTCCAATTTTTTTTGGATATTTTGAAAACTTTTGAAGTGTTCAAACGAAGCCAGGTGCAATTGGTGCACCAGATACGTTCCCCACTGAGAAGAGCGCCATGGCCGAGATTGAGCAACGGCACAGTGACTCTCTGTTTCGTTTTCATTGCTAGGAAAGAAGAGGGGAAATCGATTCATTCTTTTTTTTTTTACAGTAGAGACTAGAGAGTACTCCAGTAGTTTTCGCTTTCTTCCGAGGGTAGAAAGCCACTCCCCCCACACACAAGAAAACTAGTACTGACTGCTGTTAACAATGCACGTGCTTTCGATAAGCGCGTCAAGTGTAAAAAATAGAAGTGATCTGATTTCCGAGAGTTTTTTTTGTAACACAGAATATTTCCATTGATTAACAGCAACGTACATGTACAATGGTGTATTTTAGCACAGATGAAAGAGCTGCTACTTGTACATTGAGGCAAGATCCATTGCCTGAGCCTAACCACCTGACCTGGAAACATAATTTTGTATTTTGAGTACAAGTCTAGCTTGGTGATGTGCACGGAAGTGAAACCCCTGTTAATATTATAAATTCTAGTAGCATCAAAGGCTGAGGAGGCTGCAATGAGAGCAAGCTGGGGCCTGATGGTCCAGTGACCTAGAACAAGATTGGGGCTGTTAGCCGTTAACGCTGTCGCCAAGGCCGCACTATCCGTAAGAAAAGTGGCCTGCGGGATATGAAGCAACTCCGCTATCTTGGATGCAATCATCATGCTGAAAGTTTCGACCTGTAGAGCTGATGTCGCCGGTGGGGAGACGGCCGAGTTGCTTAGCTGTGAGCACCGACGATCACGTCAGAACTGTATAAATATACCTAACACCTGCAATCGCCGGAATTGATTTCTGAGAGTTTTTTTAAAATGGAAATTCCATTACTCAGAGTGCAAGCTATATCGCTGCCAACTAAACCAAATATAAAATCTGGTGCAGCATCTTCCCAGCCCACACATGTTTCGTCGGCACGCGGACCAAACTGGGCAAGAGAATGAGCCACCACATTACAAGAACGAGGTGCAAATTCAAAGGAGTAAGACACAAAAGAGCCGATGCAAACACTCCTCGTTTCCTTGAAGAACGCCAATGTTTGCCAAGTCAAGATCTCCCTTCTGCAGGGCCTTTACCAAAGTCTGAGAATCAGACTAAAAAAATCACCCGGTGTAGTCCAATGGCAGCTGCACCCTCAATTGCTGCAACACAAGCTTCAGCCTCGGCCTTTAAAGCATCCGAGAGTATGTTTAGCCTAGCTACTCGCACACCTGGGGCCGATCCGACTCGTATACAGTGAAAACAGTCAAACAGTTTGACCTCCTGCAAATCCATGTTGACCGGGCACACGCGACTTGGCCTGTTCCGCAAGGTCGCGACGGTGTTCCTGGCCATGGCCGACGCTGTGGCGCGATCATCGTCGACGCTATGGTCCTCGCCGGGACCTCACGCTGGCCAGGGAGGTGCACCTGCGCGTGCAACGTGTGCTGGTCGACATGTACGCCAAGTGCGGCGACGCCAGTCACGGCAGGTGCGAACAACATTACAGCAGTCCGCCATGGATTCTTGTTCGTTCTTGATTGATTCCTCGTAGATTCATGGTGTTCGTACCTGGATGTCAGACTTGGAGAGGCCGGGAACGTCGAGCAGAAAAGCGTACTCTCCGGGGGGTCTCCACGATGTCCACGGGTGCGCCGCCGCGGACGTCGTGCGCGCGGGGCTGCCCGTGCCCCTAGGCGGCCTGGTGTTGGTGATGGGCGTGGTCGCGGTGGTCGCCGTCCGCGGCGGCGAGGCGGTCCAGCATGCCCGGCAGGTGGAGGAGGCCGGTCACGGCAGGTGCGAACAGCAGCTCCGCCATGGCTTCTTGTTCGTTCTCGATTGATTACTCGCAGAGTGGGTGGGTGGATGATGCAGAGACTCGACTTTGTGAGCTCGATGGATTCCACAGCACCACTGGAATCTAGCTAGGTGAATAGGCCGTTCTGCTCTCCGGCCGGCCCTGCATCTGCCCCTGTTTCCTTTCACGACCGCGCGAGGTGCTCATGATCTCTGTACAGAGATCCTTTTTTTGTTTGGGCAGTGTGTCGAAAACCTTAACTGAACACTCAGACCTTGCACCCGCTTTAAGCTCTGCTACATTATTTTGTTTTTCTACTTTAGCTCTGTAATTTTCCATTGCCAAGATATGTACTGAACTCTAGCTTGTGCTTTTTTTTAGGGAGGGATTTTTTTTTTGAAATCAAGATATGTACTGAACTCTAGCTTGTGCTTTTTTATATATTGCTCCTTTGGTTCCACAAATCATTTAGCATGTACTCTTATTATTATACTTGATTTTTCTGGAGAAGAAGAGGCAGGTCGATCAACCTCCTCGGGCCAAAGAGTTAAGCAGATAGCTGCTATATTGTCGCCATTCTGATGGTGCACACAACTGCACATACGGCAGTGCCAGCTGTGGTCTCATTTTGGCCTGCTCTAACTTAATTTAGCTCTTGTTTTTGGCTGTTCACTAAGTTAAGTTTCTGTTGAGAAATGACTATTGGCTAACCAACATCAAGAATAATGGTGCCACTTTTTTTTGCTATGGGATTATGCATCAAGTTTGACGGAGGCACCCTACAAAAAATAGAGGCGACATAAACTATCGGCTAGCAGCTCTATCACAGTGGCTTGATACGAGCACAAATACACTTACAAGGTTGTGCAAGCAACTGGCTCTGCACTTCAAATATTATTGATAAAAAATTGAAATTTTTATTTTTATTCTAATACTGAAGTTATGAGAATTGTGTTCCCAAGCAGCTAGATATATACATGTACGAATTGATGAGGCACACAACAGAAGATTCATTGGAGTATTTTTTTTTGAACATTGCAAACCATCAATTGTGCATATGTATGCTGGCCCCTCTCTCGCTGGACTTGGGAAACAACTCCCCAACACGAAGTAGCCAACGCGCTCACCTCCGCTGCCGAGCGTGGAGCCGATGTGTCGACGCGGACATAGAAGAATGGAGCAAAGGAGCAAGTCATAGCACCCCATTGATCTTGATTTACTGACCTGGTGAGAAGAAAAACCGGGTAGTCAGTTAGTCACCGAACATGTATTTTTTTCTTGTCGATCATGTTTTCCTTTTTTCTCTCTGATGTTGCAGAAATTTAGTTTCCTCTATTTGTACTTTTGAGCGCACTATATTTTCTTAACCGCAACCCTCATGTTGTTGTGAGAACCTTTTAGCACAATTTTTTTGTCGGTGGGAAAACAACCGCAAGAAAGACCAGTCATTTTTAATGGTACCATGATGTGACAACAAAGTCAGACAATTCTTGAATGTAGCTGCATACACGTACAAAAAAGATTCGTACCGTCAAGAAAAAACTCATTATGAATCGCGAAATTCCTCACGGACTACAAATATTTAATAAAATTAACACGCAGCAACACATGGGCATAAATTTACTTTATTTATTAAATTTTGACAAAAATATAAATTTTCAAGGTTTAGCTTGGCTTGTTGGGTAGGGGTATGTATCTGTTATTTTCCTTATGAACTTAAGAAACATGGAAAACACTCATAGATTGAGATAGAGAGAGCGCATTGTCAATTTTCTTCCATTTCTGATGGAGAGTTGATCCAAATTTGAAATGCATCAGTTGATTTATGACACATGCGTTGCATGTGCACGGTTACTAGTACAGTGAAAACAGTCAAACAGTTTGACCTTTTAAGTCAACGCGGTGATCTGATTTCTGCTAAATGGCGCGGGATCGAAGGGCGCTTCGGGCTGAGACATAGTAAGATCAACTCCAATAGATGATATAAAACAAATTTAACTAACTTTTACATCACCAAACGCCAAAAAACGAGCTTCAACAAATAATGTATAGCTATTTGATGATGTATATTTTTACGACATGATGCAAATTCCGGGTTTGGTGATGTAAATATCCATCATCAATCACCAAAGTGGTGTTCCAAAACAAATAATTTAACATGAGTCTCCTCACGTCGTTGCTGGGACAAGTGACCAGCCCCTACAACATCCGCCCTGCAAACTAGCTCCAAGCTGAACCATCTCTGATATGGTTTACTCCCTGCGTGTGTACGACTCATCCGCTGGGCGTCCTGGCCAGAAGTAGTGTGGCTGTGCTCTTAGGAACACCACCACCGGACCTTCCATCTAAGCACGCACAAAGATGTTCCCTGTAGCCCATTGCCGCCTCGAGCTCCTCTTGGCTAGTTGACGTGCCGGAGGGAATAGCAATAGCTTGATGCCGAGTCATGGACGTACCAATGGCATACATGGGATGAATTGGCTTCCAGGGAACACTCTCTTGTAGAGGGATGCCCTAGACGCCCAATGTTAGTGACAGATGAGCCATGTTTCGTGTGAACGCCATGGCCTGCAGTGGAATGATCAGGGCGACAGGGCCGGTCCGGGCAAACAGGGGACCGCCCCAGGCCCCAAGAGGATGAGAGACTCAAATAATAAAATATATTTGTAACTCTTATATTATTATTTATCTGACACCTATAAGAAACTATTGACAATTTTTAATAACAAAAATCAACCTTAGTTTAGATCAATAATTGCACTTGACGGGACAATATAATATACCACAAAAGAACAAACCAATTAAAATAGAGGTGGTAAGAACTAACCAATTAAATTAGCGTTGGTAAATTTATCTCGGCATAAGAACAAACCAATTGTTATAAGCGATGATATTTCAGTAACAAGTATAAATCATCAACGTATTATCAACTTAATTCTAAATCCACCATAACTTGTACGACACATTTGAGCAAGTAAAAAAGTTTATGTCAACTGTTTAATTTATATTCCAGAAGCTCTTAAATATTTTCTATATAACCATACACTACACACCTCTGTTAAGATATTTGCTAAGTTGTATATATTGAAATCTCTATCACAATATTTAATAATACTAAATAGAGAAGAACATCCACAGAATTATATAGAGTATTATATAGATATACTCTATATAATTCATCAAATGTAAGAACATCAAGGAACCGTGTGTTTTTCCGTTTTTTTCACACTTAAAATGATTTTGTATCTTGTTAAGAACAATGTCATAAAAAGGAAAAAGTTTTTGCATAACTTAGATTATATTTTCAATGATACGCATTACAACTATATATCGGAAAACAGTTAAGAATATATTGTATAGTTAATGATACTAACTAAGTACACAACATAATTTTTTTAAAAACCATCATAGGGTGAACAACTAAAATGTATAAAAGTTTAGTGTAACTATATTTATTTAACTCGCCCCGGATCGAAAAATTAATTGAAACGGCCCTGGAGTGGATCAAAGAAACAAGATTGATTTTCAAAGCCCTCTTTGTGTAGTGCAGGTTTGGGTCTTCAAGCGTTTTTGCCTCGTACCACCTAAGTTGTCATAGTTTCTGAAAATTTATGGACACAACATGTGCCAGTTGAGGAAATAGAAAAATTAATCAATCGATTAGGACAAAGTACTGCACCGATGTCACCGATGGATACACAAACGGGAGCAATGTGGACATACCCCAATCGGTCTTATGCTGATCATACCCTCCTGTACGAGGGAGCAGATGAGTTAGTTGCGGCCTGGCGTCCGACAAGTATTGCTCCCAATTCCTGCTGGTGATGGGTCTCCACGCTCGGTTGAGGGCAAAATTGATCATTTTTCCCCGCCGTGATATTCCAACTATAGATCGAGAAGTGACTGTCAGTTCCTAGCTTAGAGCACAAAGAAACCTAAAGAGAAGTGTAACGCCCCAATTTTTGGAAGCCAGAAAAACATAGTTGTAAGAGAGCCAAAAATCAGGGCCAACAAAAACTTTTTGAAATGCTTCACTAATGCTGGTGTTTTCATTCCCAACAGCACGGATAAGAACAGTCCGACAGCAAGGAACCGAGCACGCAGAGCTTGGCGTACCCCAGTCATATTGATGACCAGCCCGTTCTTCCCTTCAGCAGAGCTTGCACCCATGATCTCCTTTCCTGCCCGCCTGCGGAACAGAGCCTCAGTGTTTTTGCTTGATCCATCGACGTGGTTGTTGCCGAAGCCTGCCATCAGGCATAAACACAAACACCCTTCGAGTATGGTGGAGTGGTAGCAGTTCGAGGCTATGCAGATTTGTGTGATTTTCTCCTCCTTTGCCACCCCTAATATAGTATCCCCTTCGAGCATCAATATGGCCTCGTATCTCCACGAGTAATCGCCCATCTCCACGATCATGCCCGTTTCTTCTTCTTTCATCGCCATGATCAGGCCCGTTTCCTCTTCAATTTCTGCTGCAACCAATGCAGTCTTAAGGGCTGAGTTACTCGATCCTGGCGGTATCGCTCTTCCTGGATCCGGCGGCTCATTACGATCATCATCAAGATGATTGAATAATTTGGCTCTCACTGCACGGATTCGGTTTGAGATATTCCTGGATATCTCGATAGCTTCTCTCGCCTGTGCTCTTATTTGGGATATGATCGAAAGATCTAATTGGGTAGTAACATCGGCTAGGTCGCGGGGAAAGCTTGATTGGTATTTCTTTTTAAGGGATTTCGGGTTTCAAAGGATCTGGGGTTTCGAGAGAGTGGGATCGGGTTGGAGTTGCCTCCCTTGGGGAACATGAGAGGTGAAAGGACATATTTTATGTCCCCTATGTTTTGTGTGTTAGGCAACAACACTAGGAATTATTTAATATGATGTTAAGTGGTGCAGGAATGAAATGATACAATTACACTTTGCATCAAAACACTTGACAAGAAAAAGAAGCTTGCATTTGCCTGTCCAGTCCGGAGTCTCCGGTCTCTGTGGCCGGAGTCTCCAGCCAAGTCATTTTCTGGAGCAAAAGCTCCACTGGGCGGCAGCTGCGGGATGTGGTGCGGAGTTACCCCGGAGTAACACCGGAGTTTCCGCACCGGCCGGAGTTTCCGGTCCCGCGGTCCGGAGACTCCGCCCCTGACCAGTGGTTTGAATCAAAGACGTTCCCTGGACGGCGCGTGCGGTATAGGGTCCGGAGTTGCCCCGGAGTAGGCCCGGAGATTCCGGCCTGTCCGGAGTTTCCGGCCTACCAGACCGGAGTTTCCGGCCTACAGAGAAGAAGAGCATCGCAACGGCTGCTGCGGTATCTGGTCCGGAGTGGGGCCGGAGTCTCCGGCCCAGGCCGGAGTTTCCGGTCTCCAGGTCCGGAGACTCCGGTCTAAGTGGACTGCAACGGCTACATTTCTGGGAGGGGTATATACACCTCCACCTACCTCCAGCCAAGTAGCTCGCCCAGATCTGAAGTACACCATTGTTGCAAGCTCAAGAATCACTAGATCTCACAATCCCTCCACCCAAACTCGTTGATCTTTGGAGGATTGAAGGAGAAGGCCCGGATCTACTACTTCACCAAAGCGTTCTTCATTTCCCCTTCATTCACTTGAGGGATTCGAGCCTAGGGTTTCCACTAGGAAAACCTAGGCATCTTGTTGTTCTCACTTGCTTGTTACTTTTGTGTAGCAGGTGTTGTTGGTGATTGAGAGCCCCCAATCCTTTTGTGGGTTGAGCCTCAAGTTGTTGTAACGAGCTTTTGTGCTCCGGATTCCGCTTTGGAGGATTCCGATAAAGAAAGGTGGACCGAGCTTTTGTGCGAGGTTCATCGGAGAATAGGGTGAAGCCTTTTGTGGCATCTTGAGTTTGAAGCTCACACCCCTCCAACGAGACGTACTCCCCTAAAAAGGAGGAACTCGGGAATACATTCTTGTCTCCGCGTGCTTTCCTATCGGTTAATCCTTTCTAGTTATTTACTACTTGTATCTTATCTTGTTTAGACTTAACTTGTCATATAGGTAAATTCACCATAGTTGCATATCTAGAGAATTTACCTTTTAGTCAAGCCTTAATCGAAAAAGAATTAAAAATTGGAGTAGCACCTATTCACCCCCCCCCTCTAGGTGGCCATACGATCCTTTCAATTGGTATCAGAGCCTCGGCTCTTTATTCGGGCTTAACCGCCTAAGAGAAATATGGCCCTCGACGAACATGGGAATGAGATACCCGATGACACCATCGTTCCCACTTCTGTTTCCGTGGAGGACTTCACTTCCTTGAAGTCCTCTATGGATACTCAAATGGGAGAGTTGCGCAAAATGTTAGAGCAACTCATGGTGGCAAAGGGTATCGACTCCTCCCTAACTCCGGAGGCTCCTCCTAAGGAGGCTCTTCCTAAGGAGATGCCCTCGGATGTAAGTGTCGAAGAGAAAGCGGGGTGAACTCAAATAAAAATGAATCCTCACCTAAAACACCTAATGGGAAGGGAGAGCATGCTAGAGTTCCTTTTGCATACTCTCCCGACCTACCCGTGCCTCATCCTCCTATTCACTTAAGAGGAGCTCCACCTAGTCTTAATGCATCTTCCTTTACCCGTTGGCAATCTTCTATGAAATCTCACTTGAAAAGTGGTTGCATAGGTCTTTGGAAGATCATTGTTGATGGATTCAAGCCGGTGGATGAAAATGACTTGACAAGGAAAGAAGAAGTTGAAGCTCAACTAAATTCCACCGCTCTTGATGTGATCCGTGTTGCCGTGGGTGAAAAGAACATCCATCACATTGAAGATTGCACCACCGCCAAGGAAGCATGGAACAATCTCACGGAGGTGTTTGTTGGAAATGAGAGCATGAGAAGAAATAGATATGAAGCCATGAGCAATCAAATTGAAGGCTTCTACAAGAAAGATGATGAAACTCATGAGGAGATGTATCAAAGGCTCAAGGCTCTTGCTACCGCATTTAGAGACCTTGGTGCTAAACATGTGGATGATACTTACATCAAGAGGAAGTATGTGAATGCCCTCATGCCGTTTGAAGAGAACGACTTGAATAGTCTCCAAGGGAAGCACAACTATGACCTCTTGACCTCAAATGAAGTCATGCAAGAGATGCAATCTTACAAGGTCCGAGCTCAAATTGCTAGAGACTCTCGTGCCCGAGCTCTTGGAATGGCCCAAAGTTCCTCACTTGCTTTGAAGGCCAAGGTTGTGGAACTAGATGAAGACCAAGATCATGAAGAGGGAAGTTACTTGGCACCCGAGGAACTCAAGGGTGCTCATAGAGATTATGTGGCTCTCATGGCGAAGGACTTTTGGAAAAATCCATCTAAAGCTAAAGCTTATGTGGATAAAAAGCATAAAGCAAGAGGCTACAAGGAAGGCAACCCAAAAATGAAGACTTGCTTCAATTGTCAAGATCAATTCCACTATGTTGCCAATGCCCTTACAAGAACCGTGAAGAACATGGAGGAAGACTCATTCGCAAGGAAGCGTCAAGTTCTTCTCCCACGAAGCCTTACTTCAAGAAGTTCAATCCCAACAAGAAGCTACCTTCCAAGGTGTTGGTGGTGAGAGAGGAATATATGTCCGGGGATGAGAGTGATGAAGAAGAAACAACCACAAGTGAAGTGGCCGCTTTAGCCATTGCTTCATCGACAACCCCTTCTCTCTTTGAATCCCCCAATGATAATGTCACCACCAAATCCGCTACGTGTCTCATGGCCAAGCTCTCCGAGGTATCACCTTCCCTTCCTCCTAAGACTATGAATGAAATGCATGAATTTATGAGTCTTAGAGTTAAGGAAGAAAATGTTGCTTTGGATTTCTTGATGACTAACTTGCAAGGTGAAAGCAAGATTCGGCTTGAGATTCTTATGAGTCAATATGGCATCGCACAAGATCTCCTTAAAGAAAAGGGGAGACTAGAAAGAGAATATGCTAATGAGATCGCTTCCCTTACCGAGGCGATTGAGGAAGAGCATGAACTTCGAGTTTCTCTTGAGGAGAAGCTTGAGAATCTTGATGAATCTCAAAATGAAACTCTTTCTAAGATCATTAAAGAACGTGACCATGCTATTGCTAAATACAATGTTTTAGAGAAACAAAAGGTCGTATTTGGTGTTGGTCATAATAGACTAGCCGATGAGTTAGGGTCGCTCACCAAGGCTCACAAGGCCTTGGAGAGTGAACACTCTATTCTCACCAAGTCTTTTGAACAACTTCAAATACAATCTACTAAAATTGATGAACCTAGCTCCTCTACTTGCTCTTGTGATCATGCAAATATCATTGAGGAAAATGCTAGGTTGAAGAATGAACTTGCCAAGGCCTCTAGCCCTCAAGGTGAGAAACCTCTTTATGAGCTCTTGCAAGCGCAAAAGCCTCACATAGGGAAAGAGGGTCTTGGTTATGTTGCCAAGAAGAAGAAGAAGAACACGAACAAGAAGAATGCCAAGCCCGCACAAGCAAAAGAGACTACCATTGCGAGTGGTGATGCCACAAGGGGCAATGCCACTCACAATGACTTTGCGGGAAAATACAACCCTTCATATGTTCTTATGAAATCTATAGATGGTTGTGTTTTTGCTAAATATGTTGGCACTTCATATGGAGATGATTATCACTATGCTATTTGGGTTCCAAAGACCCTTGTGACTAACAAAAGAGGACCCATTTCACAATGGGTACCTAAAACAAAGACTTGATTCTTGTAGGACTTTTCTTCCGGTGGATCTTCATGGCTCATTGATAGTGGGTGCTTTCTCACATGACCGGAAGCAAAGAAGTAGTAAAGGGCCTATTGAATCAATTACTCACATTTTCTCATGTCACCGTCGGGAATAATGCAAGACTTAAGGTATTGGGATATGGCAATGTAGTGATCACTCCGGAGTTATCCATTGAGAAGGTCCTACTTGTTGAATCTCTCTCATATAATTTACTTTCCGTTGGTCAATTATGCAATGTCGGTTACACCGTTATCTTTAATAAACACCACGTGACCATCCTTTTCACTCAAACTCTTAAAGTAGCCTTTGTTGGATTTCGTGTAAACGGTTTGTATGTGGTCGATTTCTCGAAAGAGACCACTCAAATCGCCACGTGTCTAATGGCTAAATCCGACAAGGGTTGGCTTTGGCATCGCCGGCTAGGCCATGTCGGTATGAGAAATTTGCAAACTCTTGTGAAGGGTGGACACGTGGTAGGACTAACCGATGTTAATTTTTCCAAAGATCGTCCTTGTAGTGCTTGCATAGCCGGAAAGATGCATGAAAAGAATCATCCCAAGAAGAGCATTATCTCCACCGAGAGGCCTTTGGAGCTCCTTCATATGGATCTCTTTGGGCCTCCCACATATGATAGTCTTGGTGGCAAGAAATATTGTTTGGTGATTGTGGATGATTATACAAGATATTGTTGGACTTTCTACCTCAAGAGGAAGAGTGAAACTCAAAAAGTATTCATTGACTTTGCAACCTTAGTTCAACGCCAATATGACTCCAAGATTTTGGCAATAAGAAGTGACAATGGTACGGAGTTCAAGAATTACACTATGGATGATTTCCTAAGTGGGGAAGGCATACAACACCAATATTCCGCTGCTTATACTCCCCAACAAAATGGTGTCGCCGAAAGGAAGAACCGCACTCTTATTGATATGGCAAGAACTATGTTGGCCGAATTTCATTCCCCATATAACTTTTGGGCCGAAGCCATCAATACCGCTTGCCACTACTCCAACCGGCTCTTCTTTCGTCCTCTCATGAAAAAGACACCATATGAACTCCTTATCGGTAAAAAGCCAAATGTCTCTTACTTTCGCGTATTTGGATGCAAATGCCATGTTTACATTAAAGGTTGCCCAATTGCTAAATTTGAATCTAGAACTTTTGATGGTATTTTTGTTGGATATGCCGCAAACTCCCATACTTATAGGGTCTACAACATATCCACCGGATGTGTTGAAGAATCTATGAATGTGGAGTTTGTCGAGGATAATGGCTCCCAAGCGGAGCATATTGATCATGATAATGTAGGTGATGTACCTCCACCTCAAGCCATAAGAACTATGGGCATAGGGGAACTTATTCCTATTGAAGAACCTATTATGGACACTCAAGAAGAAGGAACAAGTTCTACTCAAGTTGAACCATCCACCTCAACCATTGATCAACAAGCTATACAAGAACAAGATCATGATAGTCATCCACATGAGCAAGATAATGGTCAAGACCCACCCAACTCTAGTGGAGAACAAGAACATGATGAACCCCCATCTCCAAGAACTCCACTTCGGGTTGACCATGAACAAGATGAAGGAAATGATGAAGATGTTCGTGTTGGTGAAACAATTGGTCAAGCCATAGAACGCCGAGTCATTCGGCGTGCATCAACATTGGATCATCTCCAACACTACAAAGAAAATATCCTTGGGAGTATTCGTAAGGGTGTGTCCACACGTAATCAATTAACTAACTTTTGTGGTCATGTCTCTTGTTTGTCTAGCTTAGAACCTCTCAAGGTATATGATGCTCTTGAAGACATGGATTGGGTTGCGGCCATGCATGAAGAATTGAACAACTTCGAGCGCAACAAAGTATGGTCATTAGTTGAAAGACCCAAAGACACATCACATAATGTCATTGGAACCAAGTGGATATTCAAGAACAAGCAAGACTCACATGGTCAAGTCATTCGCAACAAAGCAAGATTGGTTGCACAAGGCTACACCCAAATCGAAGGAGTCGACTACGGTGAAACTTATGCCCCCGTTGCTAGACTTGAATCTATTCGTTTATTGATTGCCTATGCATCTACTCATAACATTACCTTATATCAAATGGATGTTAAAAGTGCTTTTCTAAATGGTCCACTAAGTGAATTAGTGTATGTGAAACAACCTCCGGGTTTTGAAGACCCTAAATTTCCTAACCATGTCTACTTACTACATAAGGCCCTTTATGGGCTCAAGCAAGCTCCACGTGCTTGGTATGATCATCTCAAGGAGTTCTTAGTAGACCATGGTTTTGAATTGGGGTAATCGATCCCACCTTTTTCACAAAAAGGATAAATGGAGAGCTTTTCGTATGCCAAATATATGTTGATGATATTATCTTTGGTTCTACTAACCATGAATTTAGTGATCAATTCTCTAAGCTAATGACCAAGGAATTTGAGATGTCCATGATGGGAGAATTGAAGTATTTTCTTGGCTTTGAAATCCACCAATATAGTGAAGGAACATTCTTATGTCAAGCCAAGTATATTCAAGACATGCTCAAGAAATTTGATATGAACAACGCCAAGCCATATAAGTTTCCCATGGACTCTAAGGCGGATCTACACTTAGATCCGAAGGGTAAGGAAGTTGATCCCAAGCTTTATCGTTCTATGATTGGATCTTTACTTTACCTTTGTGCATCTAGACCGGATATTATGTTTAGTGTGGGTATGTGTGCAAGATTCCAATCAAGTCCTAAGGAAAGTCATGAAACCGCGGTTAAAAGGATTCTAAGATACTTGATAGATACTCCTAACTATGGTCTTTGGTACCCCCATGGGACAAGCTTTGATCTTGTAGGTTATTCGGATGCGGATTGGGCGGGTTGCAAAATGGATAGAAAATCAACTTCGGGTACTTGCCAATTCCTTGGTAGGTCTCTTGTGAGTTGGTCTTCCAAGAAGCAAAATTGTGTGGCCTCGTCCTCCACCGAAGCCGAATACATTGCCGCCGGAAGTTGTTGTGCACAATTATTATGGATGAGGCAAATTTTAAAGGATTATGGTGTCATTTGTGACAAAGTGCCTCTTTTATGTGACAATGAAAGTGCCATCAAAATTGCTCACAATCCGGTACTTCATGGGAAGACCAAGCATATTGAGATCCGGTATCATTTTATTCGAGATCATGTTGAAAGGGTGATATTGCAATCAACTATGTCAACACCAAGCATCAACTCGCCGATATGTTCACAAAGCCTCTTGGTGAAGCAAGATTCAAGGAGTTGAGAGGAGAACTAAATGTGGTGGACATAAGCAATTGGACTTAGTGGACTTCTTGCATACCTACCCATATTAGACAATAGTAATTTGGTTTGGATGTAGGCATGGACATAGGGGGAGTGCGGTCCTAATCCATTGGTCTATCCCTCCCCCCATTATGCCGATAGCAAGAACTCATTTTGTCTCTATATTTTCATTTTATGAATTATGAGCTTAAATGACGAGTAGTGGCCGTGAACCCAAGATATATCTTCGCGGTGTCACACCACACACTCATACATGGTGGCCTAGGCCACCGCCCTCTTCTTTGTGAAGAGTTGATTTTATTTGGGTTTTCTAGACCTTTATGGTGTTTTTGGGAGAAACACTTGGAATTGGCTTTTATATTTGCATCTTGCAATTCCTAGTGTATCCCACCATCAGTGACTTTGTTCTAAACCTAAGCCATCTTATCTAAAAGCCATGCTCATCTTGCAACATACATGTCCCCAATTTAAAACTGGCAGTTTTGGAGCTTTGGGTCCGGAGATTCCGGTGTGAAACACCGGAGACTCCGGTCTGTCCAAAGTCTCCGCCCTAAAGCCCGGAAACTCCGGTGCTTTAGGCCGGAGACTCCGGACTCGGCGTTTTTCCTGGGATTCTAAAAGGGGATCGGGGTGGGGAGTTTTCTCATAACTCTCCACACACCCCTGCTCCCCAACCTCTCCCCAGTCGCCGCCACTGCTCCGACCGTCTCCGGCCGCTCCCCGCCGCAGGAATCCGCCGTGCCACCGGCTCCTCCACCTCCCAAGCGTTGGGGATCTTCCTCCCCTCCGTTTGGATCTCACCATGAAGGAAACGGGTACCACTCTCTCTCTCCTCTAGGGTTTCATCCTAGATTTGGTTTTGAGAGTAGTTCTTGTAAACTTGTGGTGTAGAACCTTTAGGATGGCAATGCACTATCTAGAAAATTGCTAGTGTGATTTTCCCCTCAGTTTTGACCTAGGTTCGAGTTTTGGCCTCAGGGCCGGAAACTCCGGCCTTCCTGGCCGGAGACTCCGGTGTTGCCGGAATCTCCGCCCCCTGAGACCGGAAACTCCGGTCTAGATCAAACCTGAGAAGAAATTCCTCTACCTTTTTCTTTCGTTGAAATTCCATGGACATGTATGCTACCTCAATGCTACCTTTCTAATCCTGTTTCACAGCTAACAAGAAGTATCCCGGTCCTTCATCCTCATCCTCGAATATCAAGAAGAAGCACAAGCTCCAAGGTCGAGACTATTTGGTCTATGATGCAGAGCGAGACAAGCATGTGCAGAGTGGTGCCTAAAGCAGAAACAGGCTGCTGATGCTAGAAGGGCTAGGCAAGAGGCTGCCTTCCTTCGAGAAGAAAGGGCCAAGAAGGCCAAGTTTGACAATTTGACCACTTTGAAGGGTTGAGCAAGGAAGAATTTCGGACAATGAGGGCGCAGAATTTCTATGACATGCCAAACAACTCCACCGATGGTCACTTTTGGAGAAAGGAGCAAGAGCTCATTATGAAGGAAATATATGCCAATTTGGACCCAAAAGCTCTTGTGTGTCCTCAAAAACCGCTGAACTTTGACGTGTTGGCCAAGAAGACATACTTTGCGGATGCATTGTGGGTTGCTAGGAAGATTGGTCTTGAGCCCCTGATTACCACCCAACAAGACTATGATATTGACATGGTCCAACAGTTCTTTGCCACTCTTGTGCTTGGAGATGAGGAGGACACCAAAATGACATGGATGACGGGCCTCTCAAAGTTAGTGCACACTATTCAGAATTTGGAGAAGCCTTGGGGTATGTGTTCAAAGGTGTGAATGAACCCGTTGGTCACCGGATGCATGTTGAAGGTGTGGCCTATGATAAGAAGATCCTTGCCCCTCTTGCTGCTAGAGGGGGGCCCTTGCTACCACCAAAGGACTCAAGCCCATCTACAACATCTTGATTCGCATGTTTCGTTGGAGCATTGCACCTCAAGCCGGGAATACGGATGCTATCCGTGGTGCTCTTGTCAACCTCATGTACCATTGCCACAAGACATTCCTTGCCGGTCCGAATTGTCAAGGGTTTGAGATTGATGTCATGGATTTTATCAAGTGTGAGATCAACATTGCTATTCACGAGAGGAAGAATCCTATGTATGCTCCCTATGTCATGAAGCTCATTCTCAAGAAGATTCCCAACCTCAATCAATCTCATTTCAAGAAACACACATATGGCACCTTCAAGTACTCCGCCATCACCTTACTCCAGCCTCTTATGAAGAGATAGAGGAGCAAGAAGCTCCTAGGGCAAGAAGGAAAAATGCCACTCCACCCTCTTGGGATCAAGGTGGCAAACAAAGAGTCAACGAGGAGTTGAAGAAAGTTTCTTGGTGGCAAAGGGCCATGATGTGTATGGGTGTTGGGTTGCACAAGGAAAATCATCAAACTTATGTCACTAACAAGAGGATCTTGTCAAATCAAGCCAAGATGATGAAGGAAATGCGCAAGATCAGCAATGGTGGTACCACTCCTCCTCGCAATGAGGATGATCCCGAAACTCCGCCATCCTCTTCAACTATCTCTCTTGACAAGTGGAATGAGGATACATTTCATTGGTCTGATTATGCCGAGGTGACCTCCATGCCCTCCTCTTCTCGCAACACCGGCAAGGCTCCTATGCGCTATGAAGAAGAAAGTGATGAGATGAAGAAAAGTGTGAAGCAAGTGATGCTGAAGATAATGATGGGAGTGGTGATGATGAGGACAGTGATGCGACGATGATGAAGACGGCGAGTGATCGCCTTGGGTTCCGTTAGCATCGCTCTTCTCCCTTTTTGGTGTTTCGATGCCAAAGGGGGAGAAGTAGTTCTATTAGGCTCTCTCACCGTGGGATTTGCATGGGTCGGACACAAGCACGTGCTTTTATCATTTATTTGCGCTTGTGTCCATTTATCTTATGTCATTTGAACCTATTTGCTTTGGTTTTATGTTGTGAGACTATGTTCCTATTTGTGGTACTGTGTGGTATGAGACTATGGATTTCATAATTCCTATGGTTGAGATGATATTATTTTGGTCTATTATTGTGCATTGGTCTCTATGTCATAGTTATGCACAAGGTATGGTTCCTTTTTCATCTCAACCCTATATCATGATTTGTCTCATGTTGGTGTAATTTATATTGTTCCATATATTTCTTGTGAGTTGTCTCTCCTCTACATGTTGAGCATTTGTATTCAAATGCAAACTACTTTATGCACACATGTAGGGGGAGCCTCTCAAATCCATTGTGGTATATGTCGATAATTGTTGTGTGCTTTATTGCAAATCCGAGTGTTGTCATCTAACACCAAAAAGGGGGAGATTGAAAGGACATATTTTATGTCCCCTATGTTTTGTGTGTTAGGCAACAACACTAGGAATTATTTAATATGATGTTAAGTGGTGCAGGAATGAAATGATACAATTACACTTTGCATCGAAACACTTGACAAGAAAAAGAAGCTTGCATTTGCCTGTCCAGTCCGGAGTCTCCGGTCTCTGTGGCCGGAGTCTCCGGCCAAGTCATTTTCTGGAGCAAAAGCTCCACTGGGCGGCAGCTGCGGGATGTGGTGCGGAGTTACCCCGGAGTAACACCGGAGTTTCCGCACCGGCCGGAGTTTCCGGTCCCGCGGTCCGGAGACTCCGCCCCTGACCAGTGGTTTGAATCGAAGACTTTCCCTGGACGGCGCGTGCGGTATAGGGTCCGGAGTTGCCCCGGAGTAGGCCCGGAGATTCCGGCCTGTCCGGAGTTTCCGGCCTCCAGACCGGAGTTTCCGGCCTGCAGAGAAGAAGAGCATCGCACGGCTGCTGCGGTATCTGGTCCGGAGTGGGGCCGGAGTTCCGGCCCAGGCCGGAGTTTCCGGTCTCCAGGTCCGGAGACTCCGGTCTAAGTGGACTGCAACGGCTACATTTCTGGGAGGGGTATATACCCCTCCACCTACCTCCAGCCAAGAGCTCGCCCAGATCTGAAGTACACCATTGTTGCAAGCTCAAGAATCACTAGATCTCCCAATCCCTCCACCCAAACTCGTTGATCTTTGGAGGATTGAAGGAGAAGGCCCGGATCTACTACTTCACCAAAGCGTTCTTCATTTCCCCTTCATTCACTTGAGGGATTCGAGCCTAGGGTTTCCACTAGGAAAACCTAGGCATCTTGTTGTTCTCACTTGCTTGTTACTTTTGTGTAGCAGGTGTTGTTGGTGATTGAGAGCCCCCAATCCTTTTGTGGGTTGAGCCTCAAGTTGTTGTAACGAGCTTTTGTGCTCCGGATTCCGCTTGGAGGATTCCGATAAAGAAAGGTGGACCGAGCTTTTGTGCGAGGTTCATCGGAGAATAGGGTGAAGCCTTTTGTGGCATCTTGAGTTTGAAGCTCACACCCCTCCAACGAGACGTACTCCCCTAAAAAGGAGGAACTCGGGAATACATTCTTGTCTCCGCGTGCTTTCCTATCGGTTAATCCTTTCTAGTTATTTACTACTTGTATCTTATCTTGTTTAGACTTAACTTGTCATATAGGTAAATTCACCATAGTTGCATATCTAGAGAATTTACCTTTTAGTCAAGCCTTAATCGAAAAAGAATTAAAAATTGGAGTAGCACCTATTCACCCCCCCTCTAGGTGGCCATACGATCCTTTCAAGAGGAACAGTCGCCATCGTGAAACCACTTAGGGGGGAGCAAATTTATACAAGAACTTGCAAAATGGGATGAAGTGGTAAAACAACTTGCTCCGTTGTTTCAAATCGGTACAAACCCATTCAGGAGATGAGACCTGACTGCCACGGTGGGAAAGATTATATGCTGAAAACCCCCAAAAGATCAGCAAAAAGCATTTCGAACCAGATTCAGAAGGGTGAGTAAACATTAATGAAAAGGGCCCCATTTTCTTGCATATTTAAGATCAAGTCCCTCGGACAGCTATACAACACAGACGACTTGGTCGGTGTTCGTGTCCACTTTTCGCATTTAGTCGCGGACGACGCACCGCTGCTCTTCGCTCTCGTCGCGCGTCTTCGGCGGCGACAGTGGCGGATGATCCAGTGTACCATAGATGCGACATGGAGGCTCCAGACTACGGTACGTGTCTTCTCCTCTCCAGAATTGTGGAGCTTTTCTCCGTCGTGGCCGTGGGTTTGAATGAAGCTTTTATCTCTGAAGAAACGCCAGAAGAGGTGCAAGTTACTCAAAATGCACCAGAATGAAGCTTTTTTCACCACTGAATTCTCTAAGTTTTGTAATACACTTGTTCTGTAGCCTTTTTCATCAGTGAACTACAAGTTACAGAAATGAATTAATGCTTGTACTTGTGAACAAGAATTTATGCTTGTACTTGAGAACAAGAAGTTGAGCTACTTCTACTGGATAATTCTACTTATTCTTCATGTTATTTACTGTAATGTGGACATAAATAGCACAACAATGTAGACACAAATTCATGCAAAGGTCTTTTATTACTGTGGCCATATAACCATACATTGATCTTGGAGATACATACATGGCACACTGTAAATCAAGTTCTCCTGCCGCTGGCTCGATGGAAACCAGGAGCGGAAGAAGCCCAAATGACCATGACATCTCACTATCTGTGCCGCCGCCGTGCACCCCGCCCCGTCGCCTCTGTCGCCGCTAGGGTTATGGATTCGCAGAGAACAAAGTGGGGATTTGTGACTTCACTTATGTGTGCTGATTCACATAGTTTTTTGGGGGGGGGGGGGGGGATCGCAAAATGTGCAGGCCCACGCGTGCGCCCTTTTCCACCGTGGTAGCCAGGTGTCATCTCCTGAGTGGATTTGTACCAATTCGAAACAACCAAGCAAGTATTTGTACCACTCCACCCCATCCTGCAAGTTTTTGTATGAATTTGCTCCCCTTTGACAAGTTGTTGTATGGCGGGTGATAATAACTCAAATTAGAACTAAATGTCAAATAGGGAAGAATCTTGTTACCAAGGCCAAATACGGAAGCTGATTTTAAGAGAGTGTTAAATAAAAAATTCTCTCTTCTAACGAGCAAGGGTTTCCGATTGAGAAAAGTATAGATAACCCCCCACAAGTTCTGCGTTTGCAACAGAGAACCCCCACAACTAAAAATGGCCTACATAACCCCCTCAACTTTGTAAAACCGGACAAAGAACCCCTGGAGGCGTTATAAGCTGTTTCCATAGCAAAACTATATGCATCTTAATTTGGGAAGGAGGGAGTACTCAACAAAAGTTGTTCCATATTGATGAACTTGGTTTGTATAAGCTGCTTTTTAAAAGATAGATAAGCAAGCTTGGTAAAGTGGTTTGCTATTACAGTGTGTTCTTGACTGGATGTGGTCTATTTATTTATCGTGTTTTCAGATGAAACAGTTACTGAAGCCTACAATTTCCTTGGTTTCCCTCTTGGATGGGGTACTCGTCGCGATGGAAGATGTATCTCTCTCTCTCTCCCCCCCTCTATCCCTCCCTTGATGTATACCTATATATCATATTGCACCATACAATTGCTCTCATATTTGTCTCTTTGTTGTGTTCATTTTGTTAGGCGATTGTGTTTTCAAGACATGCTACCGTCAATTTCATGTTCCACATATTGATCTGAAGAGAACATGTGCATGTGGAGATAGCAAGGTGGAGGGTGTATGTAGAATGTGATATCTTCATTCCGATGTTCTGCATCGATCAGGAGGAGGATTTGCTTACGGCCACAACAAACAGAGCTTTGCCTACTGAGCACTGCTTCATCTCCATCACTAATAGAAATCAGACTTCTCATATGATGCTTAAGCTAGATTTGTTGGTAGAGCAACATGTGGCATGCTGGTTTACGCCCAGGAGTACTGAACCATTTTCCAGAGAGCACCTGTTAATTTATATATATATATATATAGGGTGGGACTATTTAGAAACCATCCTTAAGAGTGCTCTAAATAGTTATTCAGAGCACCTTTCCAACTAAAAGAGATTCCAGACCCGAACCCGACCCACCCCACTCTAGAAATCCCACCCACCCCCGCACGAGGCACGACCCACGATCCCATCGTGCTCTTCCCGACCGACCCCACCAACAGCGCCTCACGCGAGCTCCTGGCTACCTGCTCCAACACCGGACGTCCTCAATCGCGCCCCCGCACGGTTCCTCCCCGGCGCGCCGCCCCCGCACCGCCCGGTTCCTTCCAGCGCGGACTTCCTCCAGCGAGCGCCGCCACCTGTGTCCACCCGTACGAAGCTGCCACCGGCCTCCACCAGAGAGCGCCGCCTTCGGCCTCCACCCGTGTGCGCCTCCCCCAACCTCCACCGGCGTGCGCCGCCCCCGGCTTCCATCATCGCGCACTGGCCCCGGCAGCCTCCAATCGCACGGCCCGTCGACCACTACCGCGAGCGCCCCGGCGACCTTCCACCGGCGACGGCGCCACATGAACGGGGCTACTGCCGCCTCCCCGCGCCAGCGTCGAGCAGGCCACGGCCTCCCGTGCGCGGAGACGACCACAACGATGTCGGCAGGGGCAGACGGGAGCGACCACGGAGTCCACATCCCACCTACTAGGGAGTCCACCTCGTGCCGCCCGACGGTTCGCCGCCATGGACTTGCAGCTCACCTGGACGGCTTCCTGCTTAGCGCGACCGGCGACATGAGCGGACCTCCCGCCTCTGCAGCTCCGCGGGCGACCTGCTCCAGCGCGCCTCCGGCCATCTGGTCCAGCGCGCCTCCAGCCAACAGCTCCAGCGCCGCCCCATCACCGTCCCTGCTCCCATGAAACGCTCGCCCTGGCCGCCGCGGGAGTTCACCGGTAGCCGTCGCGGGAATCCGCCAAGCGCTGCCATGGAGGTCCACCGTGACCCCTCTTCCGCACCTTCCTCTAACATGCACGGTTAGTCGGTTAGTCCCTCCCCCTGCATCCGCCCACGATGAGCTGCCACTGAACTACTGAAGTCCAAGTCCGTTCTTTTATTTCTGTGTAGGGAACTGAACACCCTGCAAGTCCGCTGCTTGCTACTCCACCGATGGTTTCTGAATTTTCATTTGATTGTGCGTGCACAATTTTTCTGTGAAGTTCACCTCTTTTGTGCAACCTTTTTTTAGATATGTGCAACCTATTATTTGGTGACAGTTTGATTCTGAGAATTCTAATGAGGATGAATTAATTTTATGGGATATTGAAACTATGAGTCAAGGATCTGAAAGTATAGGGAAGTATGTAATGCACATGTTGCATCCGTTCTGTGCAAATATATGGACACCTATTACTTGTGCTAGATGATATTGAGTTTTATGAAAAACTGGCAAATATTGCCTCACCGCCACTCCTAAGTAATTTATGCATCTAAAGCTGACATATTTTCTTAACTGCAAGTAATTTTTTTCACTTCATTGATCTGTCGATAAAGTTTGTGTGCTTGAACTCGAAGTTCAGAAATGTGTGGTCTGATAGTTACAGCAGTACATTCATTTTGTGTGAGAACTTAGGTGTTTATAACAGCAAGTCCATGCGGTGTATGTTCTGCAGCTCAGTACTCCACCTCCTTCTCTAATTGATTATGTGCCTCTCTAATTAATTATACACAGTACACTCTTTTTGCCATAGGTATTAATGTTCCAGGACTCGCTCGCCGATACGCTCTGTGTTTTTATGCAATCTGTCATCGAAATTCAGGAGTCAATCGTCCATGGTGGGAGCTCATCTTCCTGTTCCAAGCTCGCCCAAATGGTTGGGAGTCTGAACCCAGCACCCCCTTCTTCCTGGCACATGAATGTGTTGCCATTTGCTGCAGGGGCATCCGCTCGCCGGTTCTGCCCTTGTTGAGCTTGCCTCCCTACTCATGTTCCTGACACGCTCCCGCCACCTGGGCGATATGTACTGTGAAATGGGATAAGACTTGCAATCAGCAAGCTAGATAGTTAAAGCTTAAGATAACCATTTCGATCTGTGTATTTCATTATGGATTCCACCTGGAGCAAACCTCTATACAGATTCAATTGTGAATTTCACCCTTGTTATTTTCATTTTGCCTAGATGCTGATAGCAGAGCTATATACTAAACGTAAAGGTTGAACGGAAGCTGTGAATTGTTTATTTTTTCATTTGCCTAGATGTTGTTACCAGAAGTAGAAACTAAATGTACAGGGTGATCCAAGTGTGCTATAACTGCTTCTGTTATGTTTTAGCAAAAAAAACTAATTCTGTTATGTTAGAAGCATTCTGCAATGTTAATGGGAAGTTAACTTGGTACACAACGGGAGTTCACTTGCTGTGAAAGGTCAGTTGACACTAACTTGCTTAGAAGTGATGTTGTTAATTTAGGGGTATAGTAAAAGTCCCTTAACTGAAAGGGAAACTGTAGATTTGCCAAAAGTGATGTTGCACATAAATGTATTTAGAAAATGCTCCCTTTTATTTACTTTAATTTAGGTGTTTTTTCTCTAGCTCAGATTTGAGAGAAGTTTAGATTCCAGTGGACTAAAACACATGGTGGCAGGCAACAAGCAGGTCCACGTACTATGTTCCTATTTCGAGCTAAAAAATTATCGACAAGAAATGAACAAGCGATAAAAATTTCAAATCATCCGGTGGAAAAAATGGTTCACATTAGCTACTGTACACGTCATATTTTTGATTTTATTACTTCTGTGAAGTTTATGTTAACCATGTTCGGAGTTCACATTATAGGTATTGGAAGTTTATCTACATCTATATTGGCAGTTCTCCTAAAAATACATCAGAAGTTATTCTCGGCCACATCGGATTATTACTGTTTTATCAGAAGTTCACCGAAAATATAAAAAAGAAGTTCGTTCTTAATTTTTGAGAAGATCATATTATTCCGAACAGAAGTTCATGTTATTCAGAACAAAGTTCACTTTTCTAGTGGAGGAAGAATAAAATGGGAGTTCAAATCGACCATTCCTGAGGTTCACATTTGTCCTAGCAATAAAAAAAATTCTTTTGGGCGTAACTTTTTTTAATATTTTTCTAAAAAAGGAGGTTCACTGTCTAAAACCAGGAGTTCGTTTTGAATCTGTCGGATGTTCAGATCGAACACATTAAAAAAACGTTGTTAGTTTAGATCAAATCTGAAGTTCAATTTAGACAGACTGGGAGTTCACACTAAGAGCGATTGGAAGTTCGCTAGCACATACCAAGAGGTTCACGGCATTGTATAAGGAAGTTCATTATACTTTGTTTTTCTAGGCGGAAATTGTATGCATAAAAATCGTTAAAAATAGCTTCCATTGGCCAAATCGACTGGCCCCACATGCAATTGGCAATGATACGAGTCTACTTTCACTCTACAATGCCGGCACACCCACGCGAGTAACACAACCGTGTCAATTTTGAATCGTTCTAATGTCATCTTGTTTTTCTGTTTTTTCGTATTTTCATAATTAATCAAAAAACCGTATCTAATTTGAAAAAAGTTTCTGCACGAAAAAGTTGCGCCTTATTAATATCTTTCTAACGCCATATCATTTGTTAAGTTTCGACAAGCCGTTTGAAAGTAATTGACAAAACACTGTCCGCTAGATCTAAAATATCAGAAAACAGTATTGTTTATCTCTAAAACTGCTCTTAAACTTTAAAGAATTTCAAAAATTGACTAGAGATAGCAAAGTTGCGCATTTTTCATATCTTTCCAATGACGTATCATTTGCATCAATCCGACCAGCGGTTTGAAAATGGCGGCAAAAAAAAGTACCAAAACGGACAAATAGGTGAAAACTCAGTTTAGTATTTCTAAAATTGTATTGAAACCGTAAAGAATTTGGAAAACCCGTCAAGACGAAAAAGGTGCGCAATTTGTCTACCTTTTCAACCGTATATCGCATGCATCATTCCGATAAACGGTTCGAAAATTACGTTGAAAATACTGCCCGCAAAACAGAAAATCTGGAAGTTCCGTCCGGAAGTTAATATAATATACGAACGGAAGCTCAGAAAAGGTGCTCGATTAAAACAGGAGTTCGATTTGTCCATATCCGAGGTTCACAATTTTCCTACCAATAAAACTACTCTCAAACCATGAAGAATTTCGAAGAATGGTCAACACGAAAAAGATGCTGAATTTTAAAACCTTTTTAACGGTATATCATATGCATGATTTGGACAAACGGTTTGAAAATAGCGACATAACTAGTGCGTCACATGAACTAAAAAAATCCGTGGTCGGAAGTTCACTAACACATACCCAGAAGTTCACTGCCTCATACCAAGAAGTTCTCGGAAGTTCTTATACTCTGTTTTTCTGGGCGAAAATCCTACACATTGAAATCATCACTACGAGCTCCGGTTGGCCTAATCGACCACCCCCACGTGTAATTGGCAAGTACATGACTCTAATTTAACTCTCCCATACCGACTTGCTCCATCCGACGAACACAAACGTGTCAATTTTGAATCGTTCCCATGTCATATTGTTTTCTGTTTTTCGTATTTTCACAATTAATCAAAACTGTACCGAATTTGGAAAACTTTCTATACAA
The DNA here is from genome assembly GCA_947311845.1 of Poa pratensis. Lineage (NCBI taxonomy): Eukaryota > Viridiplantae > Streptophyta > Magnoliopsida > Poales > Poaceae > Poa > Poa pratensis. The sequence goes on from CAMZMU010000128.1 coordinate 90,276,885, forward strand.
AAAAGTTGCGCTTTATCGATACCTTTCCAACGCTATATCATTTGTGACATTCCGATAAACAGTTTGAAATTAATTGGCAAAACACTGTCCGCTGGATCTAAATTTCAGAAAACAGTATTGCTTGTTTCTGAAACTGCTCTTAAACCGTAAGGAGTTTGGAAATTGGCCAGATATAGAAAAGGTGCGCATTTTCCATACCTTTCCAACGATGTATCATTTGTGTCAATCCGATAAGCGGTTTGAAATGGGCGACCGAAAAAACTATGCAAAAACACAGAAATTCACGAAAACCGAGTGTAGTATTTTCAAAAAAAAATTAAAACCGTAATGAATTTGGAAAACCCGTCAATACAAAACAGATGCGCATTTTCTATAGCTTTCCAAGGGCGTATCATTTGCATCCATCCGACAAGCGGTTTAAAAATGGCGGCCAAGAAACAGTACGTAAGCGGAGAAATTCGTGAAAACCATGTTTAGTATTTCTAAAATTGTTTTAAAACCGTAATGAATTTGGAAAACCCGTCAAGACAAAAAGGTGCGCAATTTCCATACCTTTCCAACGATATATCGCATGCGTCATTCTGATAAACAGTTAGAAAATGGCGTTGAAGATATTGTCTGCAAAACAGAAAATCTGGGAGTTCCGTCCGGAAATTAACCATGTTCGGACACGGAAGTTCAGAAAAGGTGCTCTGAATAGTTATTTAGAAATTGGTTCTTGAATAGCTGAAATATATATATATATATTATATAATATCTATTCTACAAACCCTACTCTGTTTGTAAAAACCGTCCGAACCGAACCGCTCGTCCACCCAAACCCACCTTCTTCCCCGCACCTCCACGATTGAATCCTCTCACTCGTGTCGCCGACTGCCTCCCCTCGCTCGCTGCCCCCACCTTCTTCCTGGCGCGCCGCCTCGCCTCCAGCCAGTGCGCACCTCCTGCTTCCTCGCCGCCGGCCGGGATCCCGCGCACCTCCCGCTTCCGGGCCGCAGGCCGGGATGCCGCGCACCTCCTGCTTTCACCGCCGCCGGCCGGGGTGGCGCGCGCCTCCTCTTCCCCCATTGCTGGTCTCCACAAGCGCTGCTGCCGGCCGAATCCTCCGTCTCCTGCCCCTGTCACTGCTCCTGGCGCCTCCACCCCCTGCTGTCGCCGTGGTGCAGACCACCGCCACTACAGCTCCTGCGCCGCCGCATTTTTTCCTCCACCAGCGCGCCGCCGTGGTTTTCGCTCCACCAGCACGCGCGGCCGCAGACCACCCAGCGCGGCCACCACGGACTCCAACTTGCCCCTGTCTGGACTCCAGCGTGCAGGCTTCAGGACTCCTCGAGCGGCGTCTCCGTGGCTGCTCTCACTGGGTGCTGAGCCGCGGTTGCCTGGGAACCACGTCGGCACCGCATCTGGGAACCATGTCCAGGTTCCCGTCCGAGGATAAGGACGAGGCTTCTCCTGTAACCGTTCACTAGAACCTTTTTTTTCCAGTTCAGATCTACGGTTGATGCAGTTTTTATTCCTATGCTAGTAAGTTAACTTTGTGAGTTCACTGTCAAAGAATTTGCTCCAGGTTTAGTTTGCTGGTGGTGTATTCTATTTGAATTTCAGCTGGCTGTGGGTGCGTATAGGATGAACTGAATGCTAGAACTGACTGTTGTGTGAACTAAACTGCTGCTGCTGGATTTTTTGCCGCCCGAGTCTGCATATTTTTTCTTAACGCACTGCGGTACTAATTCATCTAGCCCAACCAGTACTAGTGAACTTCTATTTGATGGAGCTTGGTAAAATAGTGGTTCCCTGAAAAACGCACAAAAGATGTGCAGGTAAAACTATACATCGGAAGCATGTGTACAAAATCAATCGCGAGGAAACAAATTCACATTTTCCTACGAGGAATTTCACTTTTGTAAACCCAAGAGCTTTAATCTAGCTCCGGAAGCTCAATTTTTATAATATGCTGAAGTTCATTTGCAAAAAAATTGTGAAGTTGACGAGCGAAGTTCAGAAAACAGTATGGTCAGTTGAGAAGTTAATTTGCGAAATTTTGGTGAAGTTCACTTATGCGACGACCTAAGTCAGAAAAAATTGATGTTCCGCCGAGAAGTTCAATAAAAAATTTCTCTGAAGTTCACTTATGAGAAGAATGAAGTTCGGAAAATATATGTTCAGCCAAGAAATTCATTTGCAAAAATTCTGTGAAGTTCACTTATATGACAGAGCGAAGTTCAAAAAAATGCTCAGACGAGAAGTTCATTTGCAATTTTTTTGTGAAGTTCACTTATGTGACGAGCGAAGTTCAGAAAAATCATGTCAGGCGAGAAGTTCATTTGTGAAATTTATGTGAAGTTCAATTATATGATGGGCGAAGTTCACTTCTGTGACGGGCGAAGTTCAGAAAGGATTGTAGAATAGTTATTCTACAAGTGGTTGTAGAATAGCTGAGACGTATATATATATATATATATATATATATATATATATATATATATTCCAGCTATTCAAGAACCAGTTTCTGAATAACTATTCAGAGCACATTTTCTGAACTTCCGTTCGTATACTATGTTAACTTCCGGACGGAACTCCCAATTTTCTGTTTTGCGGACAGTATTTTCAACGCAATTTTCCAACCGTTTATCGGAATGACGCAAGCGATATACCGTTGGAAAGGTACTGAAATTAAGCACCTTATTCGTCTTGATAGGTTTTTCAAATTATTTACAATTTTAAAACAATTTTAGAAATACTACACACAATTTTCGCGATTTTCTCTATTTTTGTACTGTTTTTTGGCCGCCATTTTCAAACCGCTCGTCGGATTGATGGAAATGATACGCCGTTGGAAAGCTATGGAAAATGCGAATCTTTTTTGTCAAAATGGGTTTTCCAAATTCCTTACGGTTGTAAAACAATTTTAGAAATACTGAGTACAGTTTTCGGGAATGTCTCCGTTTTTGTACTGTTTTCGGCCGCCATTTTCAAACCGTTTGTCTGATTGATGCAAACGATATGTCATTGGAAAGCTATGGAAAATGCGAGTCTTCGATATCTCTAGACATTTTTCCAAATTCTGTACGGTTTAAGAGCAGATTTAAAATACAAAATTCTGTTTTTTAGATTTTTAGGTCCAGCGGACACTGTTTTGTCAATTAATTTCAAACCGCTTATCCAAATGTAACAAATGAGACGGCGTTGGAAAGATATTGACTAGACGCAACTTTTTCATATAGAAATATTTTTGAAATTCCTTACAGTTTTTGATTAATTTTGAAAATACGAAAACAGATAAATGAGATGACATTGGAATAGATTTAAAATTGGCAGATTTACGATGTTTGGATTCGAGGAGTCAACATGGGAGTGTCAAATTAGACTCATATCATTGCCAATTGCACGTAGCGGTGGTCGATTTGGAGAAACGGAACTCATATCAATGATTTCTATGCCTACGATTTCCGCCCAGAAAAACAGAGCATCTAAACTTCCTTTTACACGTTTATAAACTTCCGTGCGTGCGATAGTGAACTTCCGATCGCGAAATTTATATTTCGTATCATGCACTATTTTTGTTGCAGTTTTTAAACCGTTTGTCCAAACAATGCAAATGATATATCGTTGGAAAGGTATGACAATTTCACACCCAACTGTCCAGACCATTTTACGAAATTATATGCAGTTTAAAAGCAGTTTTAAATATACGAACTGCTGTATTTTTAGAATTATATTTGTTTTCATGGTGTTATTTGAGTATATATTTTGAACTTCGAAGTTTTCTACGAGTGAACTTCTAGCAACTATGAACTTTTATTCCATGCGGATAAATTGAAAAAAAAATGACGACCAAAAAGTGAACTCCGCTCGTCACACGAATTAAACTTCTCGAACAGAAACAGTGGACTTCACAGTCCCACCATACTTTTGATATTTTTTTCGTCTTGAAATGATTTACACGATTGTAAACTTCCGAGTGTGCGATAGTGAACTTCCGATCGCGGAATTTTTATTCCGTATCCTGCACTATTTTTTTGTAGTTTTTAAACCGTTTGTCTAAATGATGCAAATGATATACCATTGGAAAGGTATGAAAATTGCGCATCCTACCATGTGGACCATTTTTTAAAATTATATGTAGTTTAAGAGCAGTTTCAAATATACAAACTGCTGTATTTTTTAGATTTTTCCTGTTTTCATGTTGTTATTCGGACTAGATTTCGAGATTGTATACTTTGAACTTCGCCATTTTATGAGAGTAAACTTCTATAAATTGTGAACTTCAAGAGAAAAAATTCTAACCTTTTTTTCAATCTCTGGATTTGAATTTTTTTCACCGACATAAAGATAAACTTGCAGCGTATTCGAGCTGAACTTCCGACACGTTTAAAGTTAACTTCCGATTTGTTCAAATCGAACTCCCAACAAAGATGTAATGTACAAGGCATTTTCATATGAACTGCCAACACATCCGAGGTGAACTTCTGTTCGGTACAAAGTGATTTTTTTTAAAAGTTGAACTTCCGAGAAAAAAGGTAATTATCCGACATGGCAGAGGAGAACTTCTGACATCTTTTAAAGTGGACTCCTCCACTATGCAAAGCAAACTTTCGTCTGCTTCAGGGAACTCCCAATAGAAAGGTAAACTTCTGACGCGATTGAGGTGAACTTCCGATACCGTTTAAGTAAACTCCGAACACGGTCAAAGTAAACTTCCCAAAAGTAATAAAACCAAAACATGAACATAGACAATAGCTAATGTGAAATTTTATTCCGCCGGGCGAACATTGACAGTAGCAAAAATGTTGTGAACTACACCAGGATACAAATTAAATAATCTCCGAAAGAAGAAGTGAACACAACCACCGCACCACACTGAAATATGTTTCTTTTGTTTTCATTGTGCTTTTCAATAATCTTTTTTTGCAAATAAAATGTACTACCAAAAAAGGAAAAGGTATTTCATGGAAGAAATAAACTTTCTGTGCAAAACAAAGAGCGAATTGTTTGAATAGACAAAACTGAACTCAATTTTTGGGGCTAAATTTATGGACGTGCACTTCCCTGTTTAACAAAAGCAGATTGTCGGTCAGGATAAGAGCACATAACTAAGATCAAGGGATGCAAGGAAAAGTACTTCTGGAACGCAAAGATTTAACTCCCAAAATACAGTATATTTTCGATTTAATCCAAATGATGTGTTGCAATCGTCTAAACTGTGCATCTCTGCATTTTTGCAATACATTCTTCTAGATACACGCAGTAGCAGGTGCAGACTAAGAAACAAACAAAAAAATCTATGAAAAGGGTTGTTCACAAGCAGATACATCAGTACACCACCAACATCAATTCAGAAACATCAGTAGTTCCTTTGACCACCAAAAATTACACAAATTCACAGTAGGTTCAGACTTGTGCGCGCAGGTGGTGCCGTTGGGATGCTGGCAGGCTTCCGGCATGTGGCTCTCCAGCCGGTCCGAGCTGCCGTGAAACCCCTACACTCGAGGTAGGTGGACCTGTCGGACAATACAACGCATCAGTGTTTGTGCACATGGCCGAAGCAACAACAGTGTAGCAGTAGCGATAGCCAAATTGCACAAAAGCAAGCAGGAGTGCATACTGCTGCTCGTCGCCTCGCTTGGGTAAGTTCAGAGGAGCGGGGCTTGGTTCAGACGCAGCTCGGAGGGAGGCCAGTGCGCGCTTGGTGGACATGGCGTCCTCCAGCTCAAGTTCCTCGCAACTGGCATCGTCGACAAATGGAGGAGTAGAGTGCGCAGTACCAGTCCCGGACCACGCGGCATCAACTGGTTCTGAATAAAAGACTGATGTGTGCGGCGCTTGATGAACTCCTGCATGGTCTGTCGGCGGACTCCTCTTGGTGGCGCCGGTGAACTCCATGGCCGGAGGCAGGGGCGTGTGGGGCTGCATTGGCCAGTCGAGATGCAGCGGAGGGAGAGGGCCCCGCCGACCTGCTGTGATGCGGACGAGGGAGCCGCTCTGCCGGACAAGCGCGGGCAAGGGAAAGGCGCGTGGAGCAGGGGGTCGTCGGTGGCGCTCGAGCTCCAGGTGGAGAACGACGCGGGAGCTTGGGCATGGCTGCGTCGGTAAGCTCCGAATCCGGCATCGTGGCAGGTTCCAGGGCCGACCTGGCGCGGTCGGAGCAGGAGATCCTGGCTGGCGCGGCGCACGCGGTTGAAGCCTCTCGGCCGGCACGAGGTGGAGGTTGGGATGCCTCCCGGCTGGCGCGCAGCGGCGATTTGGGACCACCTGGGGCGGCGCGGGGTTGCCGGATGAAGGGCGCCGCCGGTGATGCGGTATCCAGGGGAGTGGCAGGTGGGGCGCCGGAGGTCGGGATAGGAAGGCGGCGCCGCCGGATCGGGGTTGAGGTGAAGGTGGGGTCGCGTGGCGCGATGGAGAAGGAGGTGCCGCCGGCGACCAGAGTTCCCGTCGCGGCTCCACAAGGGAATGGGTGGGAGGCTCTCGTGGGGAAGAAGGTGGGTGGTGATGGTGGGGGTTGACCGGTTCGGTGGTGGGCTGCGGGTCGGGCCAGGATCGGGTTAAGAAGGTCTTTAGAGAAAAAGGTGCTCTAAATAACTATTTAGAGCATCTCTTAAGGGGGGTTTCTAAATAGTTCCACCCTATATATATATATATAATTAACAGGTGCTCCCTGGTGCCCGGGCACCTGGATAGAATACATTACATTTTGGGTATGTAGATGACACATATAACGCGGGTATGCACATGTTGGGTATATAGGAGGTACACATACCCTTGGGTATGTGTATTCGAGGTATCTACATGTTATATATACCTTGGGTATGTGTGTTCAATTGTACGCGTACAGATCAGGTATATATATAAATAACTTAGGTATGTGCACATTATTAGGTATGCATACCCCATAATGTGCATACCCAAATCATATGTACCTCCTACATACCTAAGGTATACATACCCAAGATATATGTATATGTCTACATACCTAAAACTGTTCGTATTCCATCCTGGTGCCCATGCTCCTAGGTGCCCCATATATATATATATATATATATATATATATATATATATATATATAGGACAGGACTATTCTAGACAACCACTATAGTGTTTCTAGAATAACTATTCTAGACAACTTTTCGTATCACAATCTAGGCACTAAACTAACGAACCGAACCGGTCAACCCACAGCCCACCCGATCCCACCACCCCACGACTCGATCCCCTCCCCCACCTTCTTCCACCTCAAATCGCGCCGCCCCGCCCCGGGAGGGCCCCGACCCGGCGACCTCCGCCCCCTCGCACCTCCCGACGAGGAAGCAGCCCCTGTGCCCGTCCTGGCGAAGAAGCCGCTCCGGGTGCCTCTCTGGCTAGGAATCCGCCCCGCATCTCCTGCGTGCCGACGGACGGCCTCCTCTGCCACCTACATGCCGGTGGATGGCCTCCCCTATCTCCTGCGAGCTACTCCTCCAAGCGCGTCGCCCGGGGGGATCACCTTCATCTGCGCCGCGCCGCCTTGGGAGGGCCCCCGACCTCCTCCGTCCTGGGAGTTCACCGCATCTCCCCAGCCTCCCGCGCGGTCGCCGGCGGCCGTGGACCTCCCCTGCATCCCGCCCAATGCACTTCGCGCCGTTCTCGGTCCCTCTAGCCATGGGCGCCGTGGCGGAGGTCGTTTGCATCCCGTGGCCCGGGTGGTGCCATCCCCTTGCTCTGCATCGCGCGCGCGGCCGAACCATCTTCCTCCCCGCACGCCACGATCTGGACCTCCGGGCGAGAAGGTACGAACCTCCGCTGTTCCCACCAGCGGCAGGCAACAACCGCTGCGTGCTTGCCTCTCCTTCTGAGTGCCCGGCCCATTGGCCTCTGCCTCCCGTGCGCCACTGCTGGACCTCCCATCTCCACCGATCTGAAGTTCTAAACTGTTGTATTTGCTGCTGAAACTGCCAATTGTTTCCGTGGATTGGTGGTGTAGTACTTCGAATAGGGTTGCAGCCCTGGCCCAGGCGCTCGCAGCCGCCGTCGTGACCATCAGCAGCAACGGCCGCGCCTCCGCGCTCCCCACCGGCGGCAGAACCGCCTCCATCTCCCCGCGCGCCTCCCCCATGGCCTGCACGGCCCGGCCGCCGCCCCGTGCGTCTCCTCGAGGAGGTGCCTCGATTCGTCTCGAGCTTCTTCTCTGAACCTCCATGTCGTGCTGTCCCCCATTTTATCAGTTTTAGCTTCTTCGCGTGATGCAGCCGGTGGAGCACAGAGAATATCAGATTAGTCTCCAACTGGATAGCGGTGGTCAAAGGCAAGGATTGGGCTACGCTAATAAAAAAGAATTATTTGCTAGCTTTGCTTTTGGATGATGCAACGGATGAAGTGATAGTAGAGAAGAAAAGAGCATGTGCGGTGGCAATAGAAAAAAGTAGGAGAAAATCAGCGTTGTGGTGGAAAGCTACATTTTGCTCTCCCGTTATTTCTCATCAAAGAGTTGTAAAAACTATATCTACTGTTTTGCGGGTAGTTCTCTTCGTTGGCGAAATTAATCGGAGTTCACTTACATATCGTGATAAGTTCAGAAGAGAGATGGTTTGTCAATTAGTTCGCTTGCGAAATTAATAGGTAGTTCACTTATGCATCGAGAGAAGTTTAGAGACAAAAAATCGTCTGTCAAGAAGTTCATCTTAATAAATAATAGGAAGTTCATTTACAAATCGCGAGAAGTTATGAAAAACAAGATGGTTTGCAAAAATTCATATTTGAAAATAAAATTCATGCGCGACAAAAAAAAAGTTCATGTTTATTGTATCACGAGGTTCATTTGGTAATTTTTAGAAGTTCACCGTACATTAAAAATCCACATAACAATTTCACTTTTGAAATTAATAAAAAGTTCACTTCATATTAAACGGGAGTTCACCACGCGAACGTCACCTCGTATTAAATAGAAGTCTAGTCGCGAAGTTCGTCTCGTATTAAAACGGAAGTTCAGCCACGAAGTTCACCGGACGACGTTCGCTTCGTATTAAACGGAAGTTTATCCCGTGAGGTTCACTTAGAATTAAAACGGAAGTTTAGAAAGCTAGTGAGTTCAATAACCCAGAAGTTAATTAACCCGAATTAGCGATCGGAAGTTCAGTAACAGACTAAACGGAAGTTTAGTAACAGATTAAACGGAAGTTAATGGTCGTATAAAAAGGAAGTTCATTACTATCTGTCTTCTCGTTTTTTCCGTTTTCGTATTTTCAAAATTAATCCAAAACCGTAACGAATTTTAAAAATATTTCCACACGAAAAAGTTGCGTCTAGTCAATATCTTTCCAACGCCATATCATTTGTTACTTTTCGATAAGCGGTTTGAAAATAATTGCCAAAAAACAGCCCGCTGGACATTAATGTTCAAAAAACAGAATCGTTTATTTTTAAATCTGCTCTTTAAACCATAACGAATTTGGAAAAAAGCACTGAGATATGAACGGTGCGGATTTTCCATAGCTTTCCAACGGCATATCGTATGCATCAATCCGATGAGCGGTTTGAAAATAGCGTCCAAAATACAGTAAAAAGTGAGAAATCCGCGAAAACAATGTTTAGTATTTTTAAATCTGCTCTTAAACCGTAACGAATTTGGAAAAAAGTACTGAGATATGAAAGGTGCGGATTTTCCATACTTTCCAACGGCATATCGTTTGCATCAATCCGATGAGCGGTTTGAAAATAGCGTCCAAAATACAGTAAAAAACGGAGAAATCCGCGAAAACAATCTTTAGTATATTTAAAATTGTTTTAAAATCGTACCGAAATTGGAAAACATGTCAACAAGAGAAAGGTGCGCAATTTTCATAGCTATCCAACGGTATATTTCATGTCTCATTCCGACAAACGGTTCAAAAATTGCGACCGGAAGTTCACCTACTTTTGAAATCGCAGTTCAGAAAGTTGCCTCTGAACCTCCCGTATGCCACCTGCTCCCGCACAGCCGCTGAGATGGATTTCTCCATCTCTGAAGAAACTGTCGCTGCTAGTTCTGGCTGCCGGTGTGCTTCTTCTTAACTTTTGCAGGCCATGCGTGTCCAATTTTTTTACGGAGGCTTGGAGAAAATGTTTCGGTGTACTGTGTTGATGAGGGTTATACCAAATGACATCTAGTACAGGTTGTGCACACACCTTTTTCAGCTTTTGCCCATGTCAAATACTAGCTGCTAGTACCATATATTTTAGTGATGTTCAAACAAGTTTGGATCTGAATACTCATCTCTGAAAATACAGTAAATCTCTACTCTAGATTTTTACAACTACTGTAGCGTCGTATTGTATTTGGTTATCCTGGTTTCAGTTTTGTCGGGTTACCTATCGTGAAGTTTATTTTGTAGGAATTCGTTGGTTGACTGTTGTATTGCTTCATACGTGGTGCAGAAACAAATTTGGAAGTTTAGACTGTTAAATATTGAAGTCCACACAAAAACAGTACGCCAGTAAAAGAATTATAACGCGACAGGAAGTACCCCTAATATATGTAGAGAAGTTCACGTTCTCACTGCCATGAAGTTCACATTGTGCACTGCCGAAGTTCATTTTCCCAATAATTCGACGAGTTCATATATTTCTAAAAATGTTCGTTTTCAAAACCAAGTTTACTTTTTAATTGTGGATGATTAATAGGGGAGTTCAATTCGTCCATTCCCAGGGTTCACTTATTTCCTACCGATAAAAATAAAATTCCTACAAGAGTAAATAAAAAAAGGAGGTTCAGTTCAGACCGCGGAGGAGTTCGTTTTGACATTGTCGGAAGTTCACCTCGAACATGTTGTAAGATACTTTGTTAGTTTCGATCAAATCCGAAGTTCACTAAAGACCGTAGGGAGTTCACTGTGAACGCGTCGGAAGTTCACCTCGATCAGGCGCTAGAAGTTAACATTTTCAGGTAGTACATTTTGTTAGAAAAAAATGATGTTAGAAAAAATTGATGGTAAAAATTGCGTGGCCGTGAAGTTCATTTTACATTGCCAAAAGTTCAATTCGTGTGGGGCATGGAGTTCATTTTTTTCGCAGAAAACTTTCAACTTATCCGCGTGAAAATAAATCGCGATCGGAAGTTAACTAACAGACTAATGGAAGTTCACCAACAGACTAAACGAAAGTTCACAACCGCATATAAAGGAAGTTCATTATACTCTGTTATTCCAATGTCTTCTCGTTTCTCCGTTTTTTGTATTTCAAAATTAATCAAAAACCGTAATGAATTTGAAAACATTTCTATACGAAAAAGTTGCGCCTGGTCAATATCTTTCCAACGCCATATCATTTGTTACTTTTGATAACCGGTTTGAAAATAATTGCACAAAAACCGTCCGCTGGACATAAAAGTTAAAAAACAGAAATGACGATTTTTCAAACTGCTCTTAAACCGTAAGAAATTTTGAAATTTGCTAGACATAGAAAAGTTGCGCATTTTCCGTAGCTTTCCAATGGTATATCGTTTGCATCAATCCGATAAACGGTTTGAAAGTAATTTCCAAAATACTTTCCGCTGGACTTAAATTTCAGAAAAACAGAATCGTTTATTTTTCAAACTGCTCTTATTCCGTGATGAATTACGAAAATTGACCTGAGATAGTGAAGATGCGGTTTTTCATATCTTTCCAACGGCGTATCATTTGTTCAATCCGACAAACGGTTTGAAAATGGCGTCCAAAACAGTACGAAAACGAAGAAAATACGCGAAAATCAGTGTTTCTATATTTAAAATTACTTTACAACCGTAACTAATTTCAAAATCTTGTAGAAGTGAAAAAGGTGCGAATTTTTCATATCTTTCCAACGGCGTATCATTTGCTTCAATCCGACAAACGGTTTGAAAATGGTGTCCAAAACAGTACGAAAACGTGGAAAATACGTGAAAAACTGTGTTTCGTATATTTAAAATTATTTTAAAACCGTAACAAATTTCAAAATCTTGTAGAAGTGAAAAAGGTGCGCCTTTTTCGTACCTTTCCAACGCCATATCATATGCTTCAATCCGACAAACGGTTTCAAAACCACGATGGAAAAACTCACTGAATCTAAGTGTTCCATCCGGAAGTTCACCTATTATTAACTCGGAAGTTCATAAAGTTGTCCAGAATAGTTATTCTAGAAGGGAGTCTAGAATAGTAGGGGTATATATATATATATATAGGAGAATCTCAATTGGGGCACCTAGGAGCCTAGGCACCATGCATCTTAACCGTCAGATCAGGTATCTTGATTAAGCATTTGATTGTGGATTCTAGTCTGCCGGGTCAACCCGTTAGCACTAGTAGCTATTGAAACCAAAATTGTCCATTAACTAGTCGTGAGGAGAGAGAGTATGTAATCTGGCAATCAGAATTATTATGTTGCCTTGGTTAAGCAGCTACGGGAGGATATTCGTGTTTTCCTTGTAAACCGCAATCAATTCTAGGTATGAGCTTTGGAGTATGTTTCGGAGAATTAAATGTGAGTTGACGGCAGTGATTAAATGATGATTTTGCTGGTGGAGACCTTGACTAAATCGGTGGAGTAATTATTGTCTTCAGTTGCATAGCCATAAAATCTTAGACGAGCTGTCTATTAGTAATGGTCGGATTGATTCCTATTTAAGGTATACGATCGATGGTACATGATACCCAGTTTTTGTCTACGTGATGAGTATTTTTTGTTAGATCCATATTGCTGTAATAATTCTAGCATTTGAACAATGTGATTTATTAGTAGTAATTTTCACTTGATATTTTATAGCCCAGAAATCATGGACAACCAGAGGTCACAGACCCAACATTACAACATGCGGAAGCGAAGTGTGTTGTTCTAAACAACAAGAACCAAATTATGGCCTAAGAGGCCTGCAAATAAACATCCAGCACCAGCTGTTCCAGGATGTCCCAAGCTGCCACCTGGGAACCCCAGACTACTCGTCGACGTCCACAAAGAACCCACCTTCGAGGTCGGTGAAGTCCTCCTCTGAAACAAAACAAACGACGTTGAGTTCGACGAACTCACAAGATTATATATAGAGCTTTAGCTCGATGAAGCTTTCAACGTTTTATGGCTGTTTTGCATAAAGCTGATTTGATTTTGAAAAGACATAACTCAAAGGCATCGACTAATCAGAATATTTTTAAAAGGGGATAAGAAGCGACTCTTTTCTTTCATCACCTTACTCATCATCAACCATTGTACCTGTTCATCAAAGGCACCTCCCCGAATCACCCTCGAGGAAGCTCACCTTACAATCTTGAAGTGGTACCTTTAGTACCCAGTTTTTAATCATTCCGTTAAAGTTATTCTATGATCTCTGAATCCGTCACCAAGTCGTCCATAACCGCGGACACGGCTTTTCGAAAAGATTTATCCCTGCAGGGGTGTACAATGTGAAAGTCGCCAGGTTCCCGAGGGACCTCACAGCTTCTTATCCATGCGTACCGTCCGGCCAATTGCCTAGCTCTTAGCTCTCTTCCAGGGAAAGCCGGCTGGGTGGGAGTGGCTACGACCTTTACCTTGCTTAAGACTAACCCAGGATCATCAGTGGCGGTAGGACAAGAGGTACCTTCTCGCACCCTGTCCCACGGCCACTTATTTTCCTGACACAACCATCCTCATCCCAGTCTTGGCCACCATCTTCAACGCATGCGCAAATGGAAAGCCAAACTAGAGGACCCTCGGCTAGTCTGCCACAAGTTAGTCGGTCGACGAGGTTCCATATACCCACGCATGGTTGCACGCTCAACTTGGCTCGTAGGCGAGAACTCGCACTTAGGCGGCGAGAACGAGACAACCCACCACATCCCATGTGGCCTCTCATCCCCACCTTTAAGCATTTATTATCCGTCACCACAATTTCTCCACTATCATCTGTACATCTCATCACCTGTTTCCAACCATGAAACATCCACCGGACTGCTAAGCATTTTAACTAAGCATGGCTAAGCATCAACACTGCATAGTTAATTATCTCCGGCCAACAGTACAAACCTATGGCTAGTAGGAGGGAAAACAGGTAATGGCATCGGAACTTAATGCAACTATAGGATACTCTAATCCAAGTAAATTGACATTTGGAACCGCATGCAATATTATAGTGGAGAAAATACTTGTGAAAATTAGGATAAAATATGCTTAGAGGGGGGATTACGCTTGCCTTGATCAAGGTGCTCGTAGTACGGGTCTTCGGGGTATTGTGGAGTAACCCCGGTTGCTTGATCTAACGAAAAACAAACATCGGGAGAGAACAATCAATCACCACACATATGCTTAACAAATGCAATGCGCAAACATATGATGACATGACATTTTAAATCCCCGAGACGAGGATGATTCAACTAAACAATTTAAACGGAGGTTGGATGCATCACGGAGCATCGCGACTATACCGTGGGGTTTAAGGGTTACAACAACTTTACTAGTTGATCAAGATCGATGAACCCTAGGGTTAACTTGCATATGAATGTCATGCTCATGAGAAGATGCAAGTTTTAAGTTGTGAGGAGACCATGTGCAACTTAACCAAAATAGGCGAAAATCTCCCAAAGGCCGGATAATCCGGGTCGTGCCAGACCGGAATATCCGGTCTCAAGGATTGGCCACACGTGAAAACGGCTAAGGACTCAAGGCGCGAGCCACTGGACTCAGCCAGAAAATTCAAGCTGGACATTTGGTACGGGGCCGGAATATCCGGTGAGGTAAATCGACAGCGACGAGCACAGGGACGAGCTCCCGCCGCGATTTTCCACGGGCTACGGCGAGAGGAAGAACGAACGGAGGGCACGGCGTGGTGCGGAGGCTCACCCTGAGGACGGCGACGTGGACGGCGAGGTCGAAGGGGGCTTGCGGGCGACGATATCATCCGCGGCGTCCACGGCCGAAGGCGAAGAAGAACTTGACGGCGGCGGCGATTCGCGACTCCTAGCTCCGATTGCTTCTGCGTGGGGAAGCAGCACGGTGAGGCGGTCCCGTCGGTGGTCTTCAATCGGGATGGGGAGGTCCACATCGGCGGCGTGCTCACGGCCATGGCGACGGCGGCGCGGAGGAAGCAACGAGCAGAGAGAGAGGGAGGGCAGAGGAAAGCTGCGAGGTGGGAGTAGGAGCAGAGGGGAAATGAGAGGCGCAGAGGCGCTCGGGGAGGCCTTATCCTCTCCGCGTTGCGCGGACGGCGTGGGCACGGCGACGAGCGAGCTGGTCCAGCGGGAACGACGCGCGTGGTCGCTACAGGAAGAAGATGACCCCTACCGGATTTTTCGGTGGTCATTCGGACCGGATAATCCGGTCTCCCTTTTTCTGTTTTTAACTTTAAAACCTGTTTCTTCAATAGTTTTAATTTGGGCACTTGCACTGCTCCAAAAATTATGGAAAAATTTGGGGATGCTCCCCTTAACCTGGAGGAACTCCACAAATTTTGGTGTCTCAAAATAAAATGTTTTGGACATCATTTGTTTAGAGCGGGTGGAAAATGGCATTTTGCTAATTTTCAAAATGTTGCTCCTTTAACAATTTGGAGCAAGTGCAAAATATTATTTTGGAGCTCTTGGAACTTCCTTGACAAATATAAGTTGTCAAGCCTTTGTATTTTGCAAGGTTGAGTGCCTTCATTAATTTGAAATTGGTTGAAACAAGTTTGGCATTTGTTTTTAAATTGTGCCAAAACCATTTATGTGTTGTTTAGCAAGTTTAAATTGGATGCCATGATGCAATGCAACACAAAAGCGAAAAATTTATTCAGGTTTTTAGGTTCTCAACTTTGGGCTGTTACAATTCTACCCTCCTTACAGGAATCTCGTCCCGAGATTCTTAGAGTAGGAAAGAGGGAAAGGGTTACGACGGTCTTTGACGATCTTCTCGGTGTAGAATGATTCAGCGCATCCTGAAGATCTTCATCGGCTTCACTTCAAGGTCACTATCAAGTACACCATAGGAAAGGAGGAAAACCTCACCGGAAGGATGGATCTTGGTGAAAACACCACGATCAAGTACCTCCTAGTAGAATCTTAGAATGGGATTTCAATCATCCCATGAATTGACAGTTAGGAGACACATGCTTTCGACGGGAGATTGATAAGAGTTTCCAGTTGGTAGACAACTGTTTTCTCAAAGGATTCAGAATATGAACTTTGCACAAGGCCTAAAATTTCTGAGGGAGAGTGTCGAAACAAGCTTCCAACAGATGAGGAGATAACTTGTACTAGTCAGCTTGAGTAGAACTTTCCTCACGGAGGAGCATTTCAGATCACTGGAGAAGGATCGGAAAGCTAGTTCGAGAGAACTTTAAAAACCCCGGGAATGTTAGTATCAGGAAAAACTTCTTGATTTTCTAGACGTCGGGAACCAGCTTCTTGAGGATCACCAACTATCGTTTCTGATTGAGATTTAGATCTGGTCAGGTGTAGAGATACTTCAGACTCCACATATAGGAATAGGAAGTCTTTGCACGGGATACCAGTGGATTACATTTGCTAGAACCCCAAGAGCTAGACTAGAAGGTCTAACTCCAAAGGAGGAACGAGATTGCGAAACCCGCGGATTAGCAACTTGTCAGGAGACAACTGCCCCAATTGGATATCTTGTATCGAGACACGATTGAGTTCTTGATGGGAAGCACCAAAGAAGACCTCTAAGAGTAGCGTTTTGGCGGGCTCCTCATTCACGTTGGCAAGAGGTGAGGCGACACGAGTGAGGGACGAAGCATGTCGACGTCATCAACGACCTCAACACGGGAAGACCCCAACGTCAACATCTGGCGGCACGGATCCTAGTGACGTTTGGGCGACAGACACCGTTCCATGTTCACTCGTCCATCCAACGAGGTTTTAAGTATCTCGCGCAAATAATAGAGTATCTCATACACAATATATGGTACCCGAGGTATCAATGTATCATACCTAAGTAAATAAGGTATGGATTAGCGCATACTCATTATGTGGTACACGGTTAGCGATATCAAGTCGTCGTCATCACATGCTAGGTATACGATACCCAGGGTATGCGATACCCAATTAAATGAGGTATTGAGTATAGCATACTCGTTATATGGTATGGGGTTTAACGATATCACGCAAGCGATGTTACATGATGGGTATGCGATACCCGCAAACGCTTTGGCAGCCGATCGGGCGATATCATCTCTTGTATTTGAGTAGTATTTCACAGGCTAGTTTTTGATGTCACATCTCGAAGCCACTGAGTATTCATACCGGAGTAACACTGGTGTGTAAACCTTCCGGTTATGATCATGGTGGAGTGTGTATGAAATTTGTGGGATGTGTGGCGCAAATATGGGTTGAGTATATTGAAAGCTATCACATAATTCTATTAAAGAGTACGGGGGTACTTGCATACTCCCATATGCCACATGAAATAGAACTTGAAGAGTTGATTAAATAAACAAACGATACCCTGAACTTTGGTGTAGAGGGAGAGGTCAACACACGTGGTACACAAACAAGCTGACAACGGGATTATTTGAGTGGAAACAGTCGCTATAGGAGCAAGTCGGATGCTCGACATGGCTCTATGGGCTTGTGCTAAGCCGACAGGGGCCAGCACGGCCAAGTGGGGTGTGTGCGGCCATTACCGCCGAGAAGATTCAGTGGGTTGTCGATTGCATACTCATATCATATGATATACCCACTTTAACTTAAAATTTAGTTCGAGTAAACAGTAGGAACAAAGTGTTTTGGGTATGGTTATGTCACATAATCAGTTCTTACGTACCTTATTGTACTTACGACTGGACCAAAAAAAATTAGAAGAAAACTTATTGGACTTATTACATAACACTCTCTCTTAGTAGAGTGCATTGTTCCAAAAGAAAAACATTGAAATTATTAAATAGACATTTCTTAATATGGAAGATAATTGTAGCCAACATAATCTCAGTTCTAACTATGTCCATAGTTGTGTCGCCTCATATGTATCCCAATGTGTATTGTCTCATCAATCCTTGCACGAATCAGGGGACGAAGCATCATCATCTTTTAATGTAAGAATGTCCATCATAATCTCGGTTCTGACATTATCCATGCAAACCTGTGTGTGGACAAGCAGAAAAAAGAGAGTAACCAACGGGAGTATGTGGGTATTCAGGTATATAGTCTAGTACGAAAAGGTATTGCATGAATGTGCAAAAATACTTTCAGTAACATATTGGCAGAGTTACTGAAAAATACAGAAAATTTCTGACGAGTATGAAGTACCAGATTCCTGATCGAGTACTAGTTGCAACAAAATAATACCCACGTTCCTGATCGAGAATAAAGTACCAGATGCAACAAGATTACCCAAATTCCTGATCAAGTATGAAGTACAGTAGTAGAAAAATAGACCAAACCTGTGATGGAGTAGGAAGTACTAGCTGCAACAAAACACTCATTTTTGCGTATGCCCCTACATGCATGCATCATTTCTAATTCTAAAAAACTACGCTCTAATCCAGCTCCATCTAAACTAAGAGTTGATCAAATCAAGTCATGATTCTATCCACAAGATAAGCCACATCTGGATTGAGGGGGAGGAAAATGCAATCTATAAACTAATCATTCGTACAAGTTCTGTACACATACAACGTTCTGTTCATTTCAACACGGAGGTTCCCAAACGATCAGCTAACGGTGGCGGGGGCCACGATGTGCATGAAAAAAATAGTGCAGAACACTACAGTTCAGTTCAAGACGACGGTGGCGGGGCCAGAACAAACAGATCAGTGCAATACAGATCAATATAAGGCGACGGAGGCAGGGGGGGGGGGGGGGGGACGATGTGCAGGAAAATATCATCAAGAATTTACGTTATGAAGAAGTACATACCTCAACCCACAAAATCGACGGAGGCCTGGGCAACAAAGTAAATACTCAAATTTCTATTGGAACATGAGTATTAGACAAAAAAATATGCAACAAGATGAGTACCCAATATTGTACTAATGCAATCTACAAACTGATGATTCGTACAAATCATGTACACGAACAAGTGCTGATCGTTTGAGCACGGGTCCCCAATGGCCTCGCTGATGGTGGCGGCGGCCATGACATGCAACGACGCTAAGTAAGCCCGATGGTGATGAGTTCCAAGATTGTGCATAAAAAGATCATTTAGGAATGAAGGCTGGTGGGAGCACGTACATTCTGAAGCCACAAATTGATTGAAAGAATGGACAAAATCAGCCAGCTTCACCTCCAACTAGCTCATGACGTGAGGGCGAGAGACAATTCGTTTGAATCAGGTGAAGCTGTGATTGTGTAGCAATTAAGGCCCATATAAATAAGATATGTTTGATATCTTTTTCTTTTTTTTTGGTAGGAATCCGGGTATGCTGCCAATAATTCAGCATGAATCAAGGAGCGCACAATCAAGCAGCTCAAAATTTCAAACCTGCTATTAATGGCTGGTTGATTTAATTAGGAAATAGCACCACGGTTCAAAATTTCAAACATGCAAAACAGGTTACTAACGGGTATTCTAGACCTCACATACCCAAATTGGTTCATGCCCTAATGATCATGATCAAATGAATCAAACGGTTGTTGAGCTAGGAGCCTGGACACCTAGAAGCCCCTACTAATTTACCTATATATATATATATATATATATATATATATATATATATATATATGGGAAATAGTGGGCTAACCACCATGGTAGCTACGCATGCCAATCTAACCGTTGGATGGATTATAGGGAGCACAAAATTTAGAACCCGACCAACCAGCGGAGCAAACGCCGTTACATCGGGTGCATGCGAACAACACTTCCTTGAATGGCATGGTTTCAAAAAGAAAATGGAACAGTGCGGCAGCGCTCTCTCCCCGTTAACACTGCGGTCCAAACCCAATTTCCCCTGACTCCTCCTGGCTCCTGCCCCCCCCCCCCCCCCCCCCATCCTCTCTCTCTCCCATATCCAGCCCCACCAGATTCGACCGGATCCCATGTCTCTCCTCGATCTGCCGGCGAGGAGGAGGTACGGCGACGCTCCTCACAGGGAGAAGGCACGGCGGCGCGCTCCACGCTGGGAAAAGGCATGGGAGAAGACCGGATCCCATGTATCTCGTTGATCTCTGCTCGTGGGCTCACCGACGACATCGACGCCAAGCCGCCCCAAGCTGCTCCAGCTCGCCGCACCACCAAATCCACCGCCGCCGAGCCATCCTGGCGGCCGCTTCGCCGCACGACGCTGAGGTAGGACTCGCTCGTCCGCCGCCGTCGCTGCACCACGCCTGCGCGCGGCCGTCGACCACCATGCCCGTAGCAGGACCTGACAGCGGCTCAGAGCATATGTGAGTGTAGGCGGGCAGCGTGCATGATATATCTAGGTCGTCCTCCTCCAGAACGTCGGGGTCTCTACAATCTCTCCTCTCTTTTTCTTTCTTGCTCTTTTCCAGTTTGTGTTGTATTCCAGATCCAAAATCACATTCGTCATTTAGATCCACACGTTGTATATATTGTTGTATCTTTGATCGGAATGGGATTTCAGTCCGTACTTGATTCTTAAGATGAATGTCCTCTCCCGTACCATGTTTTGATAAGGATCAACGTGATCCAAAGGGTTTTTAGGCCCGATCTTTCACGGCGAACCAAAAACAGCAGCAAGATAACTTCGATCGTTGAGCAGATTGAATCTACTCCACGATACGCAAACACAGACTCAAAGAATCAGCAATCAAAACCGACAATAACTTGATCTCGGCGACCCATCCTGGGTGAACCTCACGACATATCTTTAATCTTAAAACATGACCTAACTTTTACAATGACCGACCCAGGCTATTTATACTACATAGCCGACCTGACTTACGAGCTAACATTGACCGACTTGATTTAAGGAATTAAAATAAACGAAGACCTTTTTCCTATCGTGTTGAGTTTGCACTCCTAATTAAATAGTGGGTCTCCATATGCTTGAGGTGGGCCCCATCCAACATTGCTTAAGGAGAATAATTCACGTAGCTTCTTTGCTGGTACGGCTTGGTATAAATCTTTTTCTTTGAACGGAAGGAATAGAAATAGCAGGCGCCTCCTGTTGACAGTATCAGCACCGGCAAAACCAATTACTGTATCACAGACAACATCACACGCATAGGGTGCCACATCATGTTTCTTCATCTTGCAGAACCTCTGGATGAGCCTCTTTATCTTCTCTTGATCTTTTTTTTTTTTGCCGCACAAGTGTTTGTTGCAGCAGGCAAAGAAGCACATCGTGTTACATGATCTGAATTAATGTTTTGGTTTTCTTGCCTGCTATATCTATCTCAGGTTCGAGTTTCGTTCATGGTCTATTCCGTCTTATTTCCTTCTCTGAAAATGAACAGATAAGTCTGAAATATGAATCTACACTCGGCCTTTCCATTGAGCAAAAAGTTGCGTTTTCTTTCTCTACATAGATTTTTCTTTGTCGGTCTGGTACAGTCCATAATAATTTTGCAGCAGCACAATAAAATCCCCATTTTCATTTGCTCCCCCACGAGATGTTGGATCCGTGGTACAAAATATTTGAAACTCCACTTATTTGGCTTTCTTCTAGATCTGGTCAGTAATCCCTTTTCCCTAATCACAAGGTTGCTCCCAGATTGAGCATGTTATTTGAAAAAACTGTTCTAGCCATGTACTCGTGGGGGACCAAACGACATTGGAGATTTTATTTTGCCATATGTACTCACTTGGTTGTGCTTGCGAGAAAAGTGTCTTGGTAATTAGGTGCTCCTTACAAGCTCTAGCCATTTACTACTTGTTTTTGCTCACCCAGAGGGAATTGCAGCAAAACGAAAATTTCAAAAGCATGCAACTTGTGGTCGATTTATTTTTGTGGCGGAGACATAATTTGTGAAAAAAAAATTCTGATCAGTGCCATGTCCCCCTATTTGATTTCAAATTGTTTGTATAAGGTTTTCTATTGCTATATAGTTTTGTAAACTCAAATGGAAATTCGTGACATCTCCGTACCGGCAACAAAACAAAATGAATACAACGCAGCATGCAAACAAAAAAGGACACGGTTTGCATGTAACGGACAGAACGAGAACCGTGAAGTGTACTAACCCCACCCGTTGACAGAAAAGAACATGAGATCAAGTGCTCTGCATATCCAACACATATCCAACGGTTTGTAGGGCATGCGTAGCTACCACCCCGGGTAGAAAATCCGCGTTGATATATATATATATATATATATATATATATATATATATAGGTAAATTAACAGGGGCTCCATGGTGTATGGGCTCCCTGATCGCCAACCGTACGATTGTTTTGATCGTGATCATTAGGCCAACAGACGAACCGGGTATGCCAGCTGAAGAATACCCGTTAGTACAACTTTAAAACCCGTTAGACAGCTGTTTGAAATTTTTGAACCGTGGGAATCAATCAGAAATTAATTGAAGGTTTCCTTTTTTATGGGCGAGCGTGATTCATGCTGAATAGGTATTAGCGATCCTTTCCAAAAAATGAGGTATCCCTCGCCCTTTAATTGCTATGCGCATTAATGATTCCTTAAATCACGTTCTTCACTTGCCTAGCTACGAATACACCCTCACACCCTCACGTCAGGTCATGAGCTAGCTGGAGGTTTGCTGGGCTGATTTTGTCATCATTGATTCATTCGATTTTGTGGCCTCAGGTATGAAGTTTCTTCCACACTTACTTTCTTGGTGCTTATTTTTGATGTATATCGTGGCCGCCGGCCGCCGGCCGCCGGCAGCGTGGCCATGATTAGTTTATAGATTGGATTTTTCCTCCCCCTCAATCCAGATGTGGCTTATCTTGTGGATAGAATCATGACTTGATTTGATCAACTCTTAGTTTAAATGGAGCTGTATTAGAGCGTAGTTTTTTAGAATTAGAAATGATGCATGCATGTAGGGGCATACGCAAAAGTGAGTGTTTTGTTGCAGCTAGTACTTCCTACTCCATCACACAACTGTACTTCATACTTGATCAGGAATTTCGGTAATCTTGTTGCATCTGGTACTTTATACTCGATCAGGAACGTGGGTATTATTTTGTTGCAACTAGTACTCGATCAGGAATCTGGAACTTTTCATACTCGTCAGAAATTTTCTGTATTTTTCAGTAACTCTGCCAATATGTTACTGAAAGTATTTTTGCACATTCATGCAATACCTTTTCGTACTAGACTATATACCTGAATACCCACATACTCCCGTTGGTTACTCTCTTTTTCTGCTTGTCCACACACAGGTTTGCATGGATAATGTCAGAACCGAGATTATGATGGACATTCTTACATTAAAAGATGATGATGCGTCGTCCCCCGATTCGTGCAAGGATTGATGAGACAATACACATTGGGATACATATGAGGCGACACAACTATGGACATAGTTATAACTGAGATTATGTTGGCTACAATTATCTTCCATATTAAGAAATGTCTATGTAATAATTTCAATGTTTTCTTTTCGAACAATGCACTCTACTAAGAGAGAGTGTTATGTAATAAGTCCAGTAAGTTTTTTTTTTTTTTTTGGTCCAGTCGTAAGTACAATAAGGTATGTAAGAACTGATTATGTGACATAACCATACCCAAAACACTTTGTTCCTACTGTTTACTCGAACTAAATTTTAAGTTAAAGTGGGTATATCATATGATATGAGTATGCAATCGACAACCCACTGAATCTTCTCAGCGGTAATGGCCCGATCGGCTGCCAAAGCGTTTGCGGGTATCGCATACCCATCATGTAACATCGCTTGCGTGATATAGTTAAACCCCATACCATATAACGAGTATGCTATACTCAATACCTCATTTAATTGGGTATCGCATACCCTGGGTATCGTATACCTAGCATGTGATGCCGACGACTTGATATCGCTAACCGTGTACCACATAATGAGTATGCTCTAATCCATACCTTATTTACTTAGGTATGATACATTGATACCTCGGGTACCATATATTGTGTATGAGATACTCTATTATTTGCGCGAGATACTTAAAACCTCGTTGGATGGACGAGTGAACATGGAACGGTGTCTGTCGCCCAAACATCACTAGGATCACATGGTACCTCGGCTCACCTCCGACATTTCATACTAGGTATTAACATACCAACATACCCAGAATTCGCGACTGGATATTTTTGGCAGCATCGATTGTTATTAACATACCCAGAAACAAATTGAGTATACCCAAATATAGACGCACACAATATCATGTAATTGAGTACTATTAAACCGAGTTACCAGATTATTTAAAAAACAACTCAATTTCATACTTTAATTAGAGTGTCAAATTTATAGACCAATTCAATTGACTTACAGTTACCATATACCCAGTCCAAAATTAAAATTCGGACATGCATGCATAAGAAGCAGGCACACACGATCAAATACCCTAGTCCATAATAATAAGATCCAATATATTAGCACAATGTATGTACAGCTATACATGACGAGTCCATGTTTTTTGGGTATCACTTGCACAATATCATGTGTAATTACTACTAAAACAATCACACACTTGTTCGGACCAAATCATGGCGTAGACGATTCTTGGTGTTTCCAGTGCACACGATCATATACCCACTCTAGTATTCAGTCAAACAATGAATCAGGACAAATTATAATCATCCGTCCATTAATGTTAGAAAATTCGTCCACGATTTGTAGGTATGCATTTGAAGTTTCATGGCCTCAAATATCCTTTTTAAATATGTGGTCGACCAATTGAGTCAACCGTTTCCACCAGCATCACCCATCATGATTATCCTCAATTAAATGGTCAGCATTTAACACTCCTACATACACAACCATAACAGATACCTTAAATCCCGTTCGGTATATAACGAAATCTGGGTATCGTAAGATTGTGCCGGTCAAACAAGGCAACAAAAGGTTGAAAATTTGAAATGCTTTCCTCTCTCTCTCTCTACTCACGTACATAATGCATACAATTTTTTTTAATTGCCACCCTAACGGGTTGACCCGGCAAACTAGAAACCATTACAGAGGCTCTATCTAGATACCTAATCCGACGGTTATGATGCATGGTGCCCAGGCTCCTTGGTGCCCCAATTGAGCTTATATATATATATATATATATATATATATATATATATATATATATATATATATATATATGTTGTTCAATCGTGTGGGGTCATCGACTTTGAATTTGAGAACTTCGCCAAATCATACTCGTCAGCAAACTTAGGCCTCCTTTGATTTGTAGGATAGGAAAACCAAAGCAATAGGAAATATAAAGGAATAGAATGCCCTGCACAATTAGGTCCTATGATACTAGAAATCTCAGGAATTGTTGTTTGATTGCACCGAAAGAACATCATAGGAACTTTAAAATGAGGTTGGAGCTCATTTTTCTTTTCCCATGTAAACCAACTAGTTCCTACAGGAATTGTTCCTACAGGGTACAATCCCATGAATCAAACGTGTTTGGAAGGGAAAAAATTCACAGGAACTAAATCCTTTAAAAATCCTGAGCAAATCCTTTGGATCAAAGGAGGCCTTAATATGAACCATTGCATTTCTCTATTATTTGTGCTTCAGTGTACACCGTTGTGAGTGGTCATCGCCTCTGAATTTTTTATACCAACTCCAATTAGCATCATGGGAGTACCACCAAAGTTCCGAGCACCATTGTGTGTGATCATCGCCTCATTTTACCTTTTTCATAAATGAACTGAATAATTTACAAGGATATATTTTTGGTGAAATCCACTTTGCCAAATGGGAGCATATGGAAAAAAATTGAAATATAAAAACAACCCGGCGTGTACATCTCAACATTCTATGCATGCACAACAAGTTTAGCGGAGAACCGATATATTTAATGCCCTGTAACAAACAATGTCATGTGAAAAACCTTTTTAGCACCTAATTTGTCTTTTTTACACACGACACAAAAAAATTGTATTTTCGTGAAACAGATTTTATGAGTATTATAATTTCGAGATATGTACACGAAATTTGTTGTCAATTTTTTTGACATTTAAAAATACATTTAAAACAAAAATTTAAAACCCGTAGCATATACTCCCTGAGGCAAAACTCCCCTAGATTAATCATCCCACTGGGAAACAACATAGACAAGTCTAGAACGCACGAAGATAAATATAGTGCGGTACAATGCACCGATTTGCCATATACATGGTTCATACAAAAATAAATTAACTAAGGTAAATGATATTCGAGATACATAAATCATGGAATAGATGCCTTGATGTTGGCCCACAAACTCGGTGTTAGGTTTGGCTGCATTGAGAAGCCTTGAATTACTCGGTGTTGAGCAGAATCGAAGGCCATCCAGATTAGGGATGTAGTAATAGCTGATTGCATCTCGGTCCATAATATACTTATCGGCGTCATCCTCCACCTCCAACGCATTTTCTTGGTAATTTACCATGCTCCTGACATCGCCGTCGGACAACGATACCCGTAAGCACTAACACAGTGCCCAGCCCCCGTAACATCCTCGGTGCAAAGTCTAAGTTGAATCATCTCTTGGATGTTGTATTCCCTTTCGAGTGTACGACACATCTGCTGGGCGTCCTAGCATGAAATAATGTGGTGCGCCCTTAGTAACATCACGGCATGACCTTCATCCAAGCATGCACATAGATGTTCCCCATAGATCATTCCCGCCTCAATCGCCTCTCGGGTAGCTGATGTGCCAGAGGGCATAAATAAGATGCTTTGACATTACAACTTAGAGTAGAAGTTAAAATTAAACGCTACCACTACACAATATAGGACCCATGGCGAACTTAATTAATTATAATTTTTATACTAAGTTTTATATTTTGAAATCATTTCTATCATTTACGGTCTTATTGAGTATAATTTTATGTTACTTATTTGATATGGTTAATCACAGAATAAAGTTTCCAAATATTAGTTAAGTGTTGTTTGTTATACAATTGAAATCGACGAACAATACACTTTCAACGTCCTATGATTAAAACTGTTTTTTAAGATTATTTACTTCATAAATTCTACTTTTACAATTATGTAAACTATATATTATTTATACATATTTATGGTGTTGATCTCTGGGTCTAAAAAATATCTTAACAGATATTTTGGTAAGCATATATACGTCTAACAAATTCCAAAGCATAAATTGAATTTTTAGAAAGATTTTTTTGGGGGTTTTCGTGTCCAAATTTGTCTTGAGAGTTATTATGGATTCAATATAATTAAAAAAAGTGTGTATGCTCTCTATTTGATATTGAAATAAAGTCACTAATAGTACTGATCGACAAATAAAAATTAGAATAGATTATACTATTTTACGATTTGATTATTTGATATGCTTGCATGCAATTTTTAAGCACGTGCTCTTTGCAATTTTTGAAAAACAAATCAATGCACATAATTAACTATGTAAAGCTAGTTAATATTTTTTACTTAAAACTTTGTACGACCGTCAGCCTAACTAAATTTGTTGTCGTCGATTAGATTATTTTTTCTACATATGTGGTACAGGCTATTAATCTATGTGGTCTTGCTTATAAAAATGAATATTTAATTTTAAAAATATTAAATATTTTTTTCATGTAATAGAAAATAGTCTATTCATTACTAGTAAACTATGTTGTTGTGGCCCGACAAATGAGAGGTCGTCCTGTTTGTCCAGCCTATGGGCCGACCCTGCCCGCTCTTCACTGTCTGTGCGAGGGTCCCTGCATCCGTCGGGGAGGTGCCCCATTGCTTCAGCAGGGAGGGAGCGAGAGAGAGGCATGCGGGATTTCCTACATTCTTACTCCCTCCGTTTTTTATATCATGTTTTTATTTGCTAATCATGTATGCCACATGATGATTACTCCCTCCGTTTTTTAATATAAGATGTTTTAGCATTTGTCCACATGCACATGTACACAAATATATGTAGACATGTATTAGTGTGTATGTTCACTCACTTTAGTATGTATCTAGACAACATGTGCAATACCTAAAACATCTTATATTAATAAACGGAGGGAGTAGCTCACGAGTTATAGGACGCGAAGGGTGGCAGCAATAATAAATTGATCGCTGCAATTGTTCCTTCCGGCGCCAAGGGCATATTTGAAGTCACGCGCAGGGGCTATTGCATGAAATTCAGCCAAAATCTTCCTATTGTCAGATTCCTGCAGGTGGTGTTGGAGTTCGGACAGTTGACAGATTGTGGCGTGCATGTCGAAACCAAGACCTACAGGCCCCGGATAAGGTTACTGTTTGAGAGGGGCGGAAAAGGCGACCGCGCGCTCCCGTCCTCGCCGGCCGCTCCCCTCCGCCTCCGACCGCCGTTTCGGCGCCGCGAGGTGGAGGGGAGCCTCGGCTCTGTCCTGTGTGTAGGTAGGTAGTGTTTAGGTGTGTGTGTGTTTCCGGTGGCGTCTCCGATGGCGGTGTCGGTGGCACTGGTTTCGGGTTTGTCCTCCCCCACTTCCCGCTCCGGCTGCGTTGCCGGCGAGGTCGTGGAGGTGCTGCGTCAACCGCGTCCTTCCCTCCGTGCTCCTCTGGCCGGCCGTGGCTGCGAGGGGAGGAGCTGGTGGTGGGCGTTGTCTCGCTTTTGGTGCAGGTGGCTTTGGTGGTCGGCTTCTTTGCTGCTCCTGCTTCGGCTGGCCATGGTGGCTCGGGAAGCAGCGGCTGAAGAGGCTGGGGTGCGGCTGGAGGTGGTGGTCCTAGGCGATGGCGCGACGGCTGGATGTCGGGTGGATGCGGGAAGACGGCGTTGTGGCTGTGCTCGTTCATGGAGTCCAGATTCCGGCGCGGAGCGGCGGATGGTTCTTGCAGCCTTCTTCGACAAGGGGTGGCGTCTTCTTCCCGGCGAGCTGTGGTACGGCGTCTCCGCCGTCGCCTAGGAGCTTTGGGCAAAGCTCTGGGTCCGATTGTGATCTTCGACGGTGGCTTAGGGTGCTCGGTGCACTTTTCCTGGGCTTCTTTGTAATTTTGTGTTTCTTTGAGGTCCTGGTTGTAAAGTGGCTTTGCCTCCTGTTTTATGAATCGGATCCTTCCTCCAAAAAAAAAAAAAAACCAAGACCTACAGGGGAGAGGGAATCCATCCCTCTCCACGACCCGTTTGGTACCCCTGGAGCCTCCCCTGGTATCACTGAGAAGGGGAAAGTATCATGTGCACCAAAGATATTGACAAACTCGATTTGTATCGTAACTCGTTGAGAGCTAGCTTCACACCCGTCTTCGGCTGACAACCTTAAAGTTTTCAAAAAATGCACGTGCACTCGATAAGTGAAGTGTAAAAAATAGGAGTGATCTGATTTCCGAGAGTATGTTTGGCCTACTCGCACACCTGGGGGACGATCTGATTCGTATACAGTGAAAACAGTTTGACCTTTTAAGTCACCGCGGTGATCTGATTTCTGCTAAATGGCGCGAGACCGAAGGGCACTTCGGGGTGAGACATTGCCATTGCTCCAAATCCCAGCAAGGTAGCGAGTGCTCCAAATCAGTAGGCGTCGCCGCTGCTCTATGGCTTCGGGGCGAGATGCTTTTGCTCAGATCACTCTAGTCTATGCTCTCGCGGATCCTGCACAACTCCCTCGCAGGCTCGGCGCGCCGCCTGCTCGACGGAATGCCTGACTCGACACACCGCACGCTGCTCGACAGAATGCCTGACTCGACACACCGCACGTAAGTACCACTGCCGCCACGAACCCCGTTCAAGAACATCTTTAACTGAAAATCAGCAATTACGACGACGTGATCCGTGGAAATTTAAGAGTTTACACGTGGTAGCTACATTACTAATGACTCTATTTTTCTCACATCAGAGAGCAGCTTACATTACATGGCTTAATATTTTTTCCGAATCGTCTGAATCTAAGAGCTAGCCCCGCCCGTTGTAAATCACTTCGTCTCTGTCTGGGTGGGTTTTCTCCCTAGTATTCACGCAGAGATACCGTGTGGTGTGTGTGGTCTTTCTACTGGGTTCTGCAGTGCGGCCAGTTGGCTTCATGTTGGCTTCGGCCGCCGTTCAATTGTCATCGGTGCAGTTAAATGCCCTTGGACCTCCGTGAGTACTCCTTTATGAGCCTGGAGAATTCAGACTTTTCGTTCTCCAGCAATCTCGATGGCGTATCGTATTCTATAATTCTTCCTGCTCATCAAAGAAGACTACAGTTTTAGCAATGTGGGAGCTAGGTCCATCAAAATGTAGAGAGATTGTCTGTGCTGTCAATGATGTATCTTACCTTCGCTGAAGACAAGAATCAGATCACTGTCGATAACCGTGTGAATCCTGTGTGCTACTGTCAGCACCGTGCAGTCCCCAAACTCCTCGCGGAGAGTTTGCTGGATGATAGCATCCGTAGATGAGTCGACTGAAGCAGTTGCCTCGTCGAGGACAAGGACGTTGCTTCGTTTTAGTAGAACCCTTCCCAGGCAAAACAACTGCCTCTGTCCGACACTCCAGTTTTCCCCATTTTCGACAACTGCAGGAGAAATCTCATTTGATCATATCAATGTAGATATCCATACTCTCTTGGCCAAGTTAGCATATGTTGTTGTTGTACAAAAGAACAATGCTATTACCTGTTGAGTCCAGCTTCTTTGGGCTTTGACGAACTATGTCACCAAGCTGGCATTTATCCAATGTCTGGCCAAAAGAAATGCATACTATTGATCAAGTAGAGGAACTACACTGTTTGGTTCTTTTAATCATTACATTTTTATTAGTATTTACTCCTTTTCGTTTTATTCATTATATGAATATGTTTGAAGAATGGATTTGATCAAGTTGCAACCTATATGAAACATCACATCAGCTTCTGTTCGCTAATTACTATTGTAAAAGAGACCAACCACATATGTTTCCTAGGTTACTATGTCAGCAGTTTTGACCTTCCATAGATTGTCATAATCATGAGATTACATTTAATGGGCATAAACTGTTATCCATATTTACGTTGAAAAAATATACAATTACCTAGAACTATTTGTTTTGTAACATGGAGACTGTTAGTAATAGTGAGCAACGATATGAGGTGTTAGGCTCTCTTTTGCACATGTTATATAGTTTACCTCCCTAATCATTAGGACATGTATAATTGACTTATTTACCTCCCATATATGTTGATCAGAATATTCATTCAGTGGATCAAGATTTCCTCTCACTGTGCCCTCAAACATGGTTGGATCTTGTGGGATGATGCTAAGTCTGCCTCGTAAATCATGCAACCCAATTTTGCTGAGATCAACATTGTCAATTTCAATTGTCCCTACTCTTGGTTCGACAATCCGGAAAAGAGCTTGAATCAAAGTTGACTTTCCACTGCCAGTACGTCCAACAATTCCTACTTTTTTCCGTCCTGGAATTGTACATGATATATTTCTTAAAACAGATGGGAGATGCTCTGCATATCGAACCTGTAAAACCCAATAGCCACATTAGATGTCTTATTTTGAGCATGTACATATTCTGAAAAAATGAAATTTTTGAAGAGATTATATTTTACTAAAAAGTATGAGCTTCCCTTTTTTTTATAGAACATATACTATGTACTACAAACTATTATAGCTTTACTGATATGAGTTTTGCTCTGAACGTATTTGTGCTGGCTGGTTTACTCTGCTTTAACCATATATTTATTCGGTTTGAAACTTTCTCAGTAGGTTATATTTTTAGACTTACACGCACAGCGATATAATTTGTGTTGCATCGTAAGGGATAAATTACAGTAATTGCATACCTCCAAGTTTCTTATATTATAGTGCCATCCCTTGGCCAGCTGTTTGGGGGTCGGTGCTCATCAACAATTAGAGGAGCCTCACTAGGGATCCTTGAGTACTGCATTATTCTTTCAACTGAAATCATTTTATTCTCTGCGTCGCAAATGTTCCAGGTTATACTTGACAACTGTCCATTGAGGTTCAGGGCATAAGTCACTGCAAGTCCAGCAATGCCTGTACATACAATTGTGTCAGCCAGCCACCAAAAATGAGTGATGAGAATATGGAACTGCCAAAAACATCAGCGATAACTTGTGTGCATACAATACTTACTTGGATTTATAAAACCTTCAGGAAGACTCACTAGCAGAGTCAAAGAAAAGGCAAAGACAAAGTTAGATAGCATGTTTAGCCTGAAGCAAAGCCACTCTATTGCTGAGATGTTATGGAACCATGGTCGTGAGTGGTTGTTAACAAGACCGAGATTTGCTTTGCTAAAACGGTCTTTTTGTCCATATGCTCTGATGCTTGCTGCACCTGTAAGTGATTCTGCGAAATGGTGGAGTATTGGAGCCCGTTGAATTTGTGACAAACGAGCGAGCTCTCTTGCTGTTGGTATGTAGTACCGCTGCATAGCATAGGGAAGATTATTGGATTCGGTGTTTTGTGAAAGGAACATCATCGTAAAGGATGAAATTGCACTCACTGCTAATTAATTGTGCAGAATTAACTTGGTGCACACATTTTACTAGGACAAGTTGACTCTAGTGTAAAAGAATCATTGTGAAGAACTCTTACTTGAAACACATAACAGATTGCTGTCACTGGAATAAAGATGGCAAAAACTGGCCATGCGACCTGGGACATAACGCCAATGGTCCCCAGAATTTGTATAACTGAAAATGCGCACCAACCAAGCTTGTTTGCCATTTGCAGATCTAAAACACTTTGGTCATTTGAGACCTGTTACAAAGTACGGTACACAGTTAAATTTCAAGGTTTGTGTGTACAAGACAGTATAAAATGATATGAGAGTAGCTGAACCAACCCTGTTTAGGATCCTGCCAGTAGGAGTGGAATCAAAGAAGGACATGGGAGCACGGAGGATGCAGTGGAGCATATTCTTGAAGAACTTCTCTGCTGTTAGTAGACCAACAGTGACACAAGCGTAGATCGGCCAAGAACACATAGTGCACTTCCTATAGATAGTGCTATGTATACGGTAAAAAGAAGGCCTAATCCAACCCTTGGGGTGGTTGCTGATGTGGAGGACACGCCCATGCCATCCAATAGTTGCTTGCTACCTGGAATATTTGGAAGAATGACTGTGCAAGAACTATTACCGGTGCTAATGCACCACCATGAACAGCTGTCAGGTATGCCCAGTAGACCTTCTTGCCAATTCCTCCCCTTTCCCGTTCTTCGTCTTGTGTTAGCCTTCCCTTTTCATTGATACCTTGCGATATCTTGTGAAGACTCTTGCTTAATTATGCCCTGAAGTTGATCATCGGTGTCATTTTCTTTCTCATACTCATCATCACTATCTGCTAAGTTTTTGCTGTCTGTTGACAGAATTCTGCTGGAACTCTCGGCATTTACGACAGACTCAATTGCCTGGCTATGGGCTCCTACTATGGCTTCAAACCTATGTTATGTTGTAGGAGATCATCAAATGTTCCCTTCTGCACAATCTTCCCATCCTGCATCACCTATTATTTTGTATCCCCTTGGTTATTTTACATATTTTAGCAATACTAACATACATGTGGTACTTGCGAACTGAAGGTATTTTTGATACTTACAAGTATAAGGTCTGCAGCTGGAAGAAATTCGACTTGATGGGTCACATACAATATTGTTTTGTCTTTAAGCATCCCCATTAGGCAATCCTGCAGGATAATATGGCAGTTCATTCTATTAGCATTTATGCAGACTAGTGTTTCTAATCATACCATATACGACTAAGTTTTGGAAGATAATTATTAAGTTAATGGCATACGAACATAGATAAATACATTTATGTTTGGTGTGCACTAAACAAACAAACCTTGAAAAGTTGAGCTCCAGTGTGAGCATCTACTGCGCTGAAAGGATCATCAAAGAGGTATATATCTGCATCATCATACACCGACCTTGCAATCTGAATCCGCTGCTTCTGTCCACCACTCATGTTAATTCCTCTTTCTCCAATCTCGTCAGATCACCATTTGCAAATAGCTCAAGATCTTTAGTCAATGCACAAGCTGTATTATCTTTTGATACTTTTCCTTGTCATATGGGTTTCCAAACAGAATGTTGTCTCTGATATTGCCAGACAGGATCCAGGCTGTCTGAGGAACATATGCTTTTCTCCCACTGACCCTCACAGTCCCAGCTAGCTTAGGCATCTCCCCAAGTATGCATGATAATAGACTGGATTTCCCAGAGCCGACCATTCCACAATTGCTACTTTCATCCCTCTCTTTACTTTTAAGTTTACATCGTTATAGTTGGAGATGTGGTCTCAAATTCCCAGCTGAATGCTCCATGATCAATCTCCACATCGTAGTCTGTGTCATTCCTTGCACTTCTGTAATTGTGTCACATTTCAATTCTTCTTCCTGGAGGTATTGTGCTACTCGATCAGCTGAAACTTTTCC
This sequence comes from Poa pratensis, assembly GCA_947311845.1. Classification (NCBI taxonomy): domain Eukaryota; kingdom Viridiplantae; phylum Streptophyta; class Magnoliopsida; order Poales; family Poaceae; genus Poa; species Poa pratensis. Next base: position 90,311,147 of record CAMZMU010000128.1, read on the forward strand.
CTGAGCGAACACTGAAGTAAATCAGGAGTGTGAAGATTGGATCTTGTAGCATCCGGAATGTTGCAAGAGCGACAAAACAGTACCAGCTGTTAGAGGAATCCCCATCAATATACATGTACCAAATGTTATGGAGGATATAATGCAGGGGACCCCCAAAATATGAATGTTGTTAAAGCCGTCAACCTCACAGATTTCCACAACCAATTGTGCTCGTCGCTTCGTAATGCTTCTAGCTTTTGAAGGTACTCTGAATCCCATGCTTGAAGTTTCAGTATTTTCATGCTTCTAAGTACTTCGTTGTTGCCTTCATTCTATTGTCTTTAGCAGTCATGATCTTTGATTGCAACCTTTTTGCAGTCTGTTAGAGGAATATTGCAAGCCATTATTGCCAGTGTTGCTGCTAAACCAGCCCATGCTCCAGCCCCTAGGTTTTGATAGAGAACATAGACTGCTAGAGAAAGCTGTATGGGCAACATCCAGATGTAGTTCATGTACCATATAACATCAGTTATCCTTTGTATATCTACACTCATGTAGTTTATGATCTCTCCGCTGGTATGCTTCTGCCTTGCACTGCAGGATAATCGGAGCCCCTTCTGATAGATGTGGGATATCAAAGCAGCTCGTAGCGCATCCCGAGCGTCGAGATCCAAAATCCACTGCCTCTGAGATACTGTCTCCACAACTTTAGCACTTAAAAATGCAACAGCAAGAAGATAACCTTTTTCCAGTCCATACTCCCTCTTCCCCCAAGGAATTTCACAAGGTCATTAATCAATGATGGTCCAACATAGGATGCACATGCACATAAAATTGCAAATGTTGCATTGATTGTCGCTTTTCTTCTAATAAGTAGGAACATTGCTCTATAGATTGATAAAGTACTTATACCATGTTTGCATTCAACATCTGCTACGATCCTCTTAAATGAATCAGAGAGTAAATCAGCATAGTCCCTTCCATCAATATCTGGTACATCACTGTTATCTAGAGGTTTCTTGTATCCGATAGCAAAGAGAGGGCTCATCCAGGAGAACGTGACAAGGTCCAGAACACTTGCTCTGCTATACAGACATGTCCTTTTGGTTTCTGTCTGCTGTCCTGCAGATGGACTCAGTAGTGGCTCTGTTATACTGCTGTTTATTAAGGTGATTCCTGTTTTTCCTCTGGCGGATATGGCAAACAGATAAGTGCAGATAACAAGTGTGAACAGGTCAATCAATTCTGCATACCCTATATATTCATGATCTGACAAACTGGACCTGAGATCAAATATCACACTGATATTGATTGCAGAAAGTTGAATATCCACCATGCCCGAATTGTGATCGGATGCTTTACAGATTTTGTCTTCTGTAGACTGAATACCGCTGATGACAATATTATCCAGGATACTACTTGTAAACCTTCACCCAGAACAAAAGGTGGGTACTTGCAACCACCTATTCTTCCTTGTAACTGCAAAAAGAATATCCTCATGACGTGGCTGACTAATATAAGCAGACAACAAACTTTGCTTGCTTGATATGAGACACCCAGCTTTATGTCTGCATTCTTTTGATCCTGACTAGAATGCTTATTGCTTTCAGGAGTTGCGGTCTTTGATCTCTGCCTGCACCATCTGATTCTCTTGAACAGAAACTGAACCACGATACTCGTGATAAATACCAGCTGTATCAATGCAAAAGTGCTCGTCCAGAAGCAAGGTGAATATACTTCTGGCCATTTTCGCATGTACTGTGAGAGAATGGAATCTGCAATTGTTGCACATCAATTTCTTGTGTGAGAAATCAGTAATAGAATAGGTTATATCCAGTTTTCATCTCTCTTATGAATATAACACAGGAGCTACAGCTATGTTATCAGTGCTCAGAAAACAAAAAGAAATGTGTTTTTATGAAAATTTAATTTGGAATCCTCTGGAAAAATCATTGGCCGACTTTAAGAAAATAGATTTGTTGATAAAAGAACACCAAGTAGTTCTGCCAGCAACAGTGCAACCCCACATGCTAAAAACATACATTCTCCTAGTATTCCATGTATTCACAGGAATATTCCTTAATGACACCATGAATGTTTTGTTTAGAGACTACTATGATACTGGCAGGTGAAGATGTCCAGAAAAATATATTCTTGGTTCCTTTTTGGAGAGTTGCATAGGAGTGTTTCTTAGTCAGAGTGATATTATCTTTTGCAGAAAGTATATTAGGATGGAGATGGAAAGCTGATCATTGCCCAGCACCTGACTGTTGTCTCCCAGTTTGCTAAAAAGAATCTTTCAAGAACATGTTTGAAACCATAAGTAAATTTATGCAGCTATTTTTTTCATTGGAATGAAATCTGAACCTTGTGGGTATTACTCACTTAGTTATACAAATGAACCATTTCACAAAACCACAGAATGTTACTCTAAATCATGGACACAAATGCTGCCATGGTTCATGCACATTCTTCTTAAGTCCTGCTACACGTTGGAACACAAAAAAAACCAAACCCTTGCTTAAAATTTCTCACAAAATCCATTTTCGTTCGCAGGACCCGGAAAAGCAATACCAAAAGAGCGGTGGGCGAAGGACATCTCGCAGAGCCAGAGGAGATGAAGAATCGGACTTGTGCATGAACCAGCCGGGGATTGGAAGCCTCAATTACCTGACGAACCGTCGAGGAAGCCCGGCGTGTGAAGGAGGAACATCTCCTGCACCCTCTCGTGGATCCTGGCGAGAGAAGGCGAGTGCAGGCTCCACCCTCCTTCCATGGCACGCACAGTGAGGCAGGCGCCAATGCGAGTGCGGGACAGAGGGAGGGAAGGATGGGAGGGAGAGGTGGCGATGGTGATTTATCGTAGGTGGAGAGACCCGAGTACCCCGAGTCCCTGATGGTTACGGTTTTGGCCTGTAGTATAGCACGCCGTGGCAGAGGGTCCAGGGTAGAATGGACACACGGTTTTCACCCGGCAGAGGCCAGGGTAAAGGACGCCCGTTGAAAAACTGGTGCATGGATCTGTGTGTGTATATGTTTCCTAACAATTGATGAGCATTTGGTGCAAAGTTTTTTGGGGTCTTCCGGTTCTAGTGAATCGTTCTTTGTTTTTCATTGGACCAACCATGAACCATTGGCCGATGTTACCTCCCACTGAACAGATTTTGTTTTTTCATGTTTCATATACATTTGAACACCATAGGATGCAAAGTGGCTCAACCTAGCTGAAACCGTATTAAACCCTATAAGATGACACGTTTTTGGCCACCGGCTTGCGTTATTGTGAATGTAGAGATACTATTGCCGCCATCAGTTAGTTTTTCAGTGATGTGAAGGTACACACACATCAGCGCAATCGGGCGCAAAACTGCGTTTTTCTTCTCCATCACTGCTCAAACAAAACTTATCTGGCACGCAGACAAGAGAGCAAACACAGGCACGGAATGAAAACCAGTACTTAAATCGGTAACAAACAAACCTCCCCTTGAAAACACAGAAACAGTATATATTCCCCATCACTCCTCCGCTGATTTTGATCCGGCGTCGATCGATCGATCGATCAAAAAAGACAAGACAAGGGCGGCAGAGAAACCTGAGCACGGAAGTATATTTATAGCGCTCACAGGAAAAGGACCTCACGTGGTGTAGGCGCCGATCGATTTCGTTATGTCGACTCCATGCCATCCGTGCTACTTAGAAAATTGAGCAGAGAAAAGGCTACTACTCCGTAGCTCTGAAAGTTAACTAATGAACAGACAAAAAAAAAATCTCGTATCAAATCCATGCGAAATCCAAGCACATGCTGCTCATCGATCATCCACCTAACGCGACGAGCCATCGGCGGTGCTCGCTGCCTGCGCAAAAGGCACGGCGAAAAGGGACCGAGTGGTGTAGTGGGGGGAAGCGGCGTCGAAATCGAGGCTGGCCCGGAGCGAGCGGCCGTGCGGAGGGAGGATGCATCATGCATGGCGATGCCCGTGCCGCCGCCGCCGGTGAGCAGCCGAGCTCACTCAGATCGATCTCTGCATGGACGCGCAGGTGGTTTCACCGGGACAACGTAGTGCCATGATTAAACTGGCCGTGAAATCGATCGGGACATCGATACATACCCATGGCTCGTCGTCTTCCTCGCCCTCGTCGTCCCTGTGGTTTTCACTACAGGCCGGAAGGCGATCGAGGTGGGTGCAGTGCAGGTCCGGCGCCGCGCCGGGTAGTGACTCGTCACTGCATGCGTAGTTCTTGTTTCATGTCTTGTTTCTTGTCGTGTGCACGAACCGCTAGCTACCGTGATAGCTAGTTTAGCACCAGTCAGTCAGGTGACTCACGAGCCGATGGACGTGCCGCGAGATCGCTACCTCACAGCCTCATGATCGATACCCAAAGTCGGTTTGCTTGGGTTTAAATTAACTCTCACTTGCGGCGTGGGCATGATATGCTTTGACATCGACCTGTCGATCGACGATGCATGCATCCAACCAATACCATGACCCAGCCTGAAACTTTGTACAGCAACGCATGGCCTACCTAGCTAGGATGCGACGACACAAAAACTGCACTGCAGATGATATCACATTCATCACAGTACGTACACGTGGGTTAATTATATGCCCGCATGCGTGCGTGCCTGTACTTAATTCGGTCCTCGACCCGTGTCTTTGTTTGCTTGTATTTCTGTTCTCTTTTTCTACTCCCTCCGTTCAAAAATAAGTGTCTCAAGTTTGCTCCATTTTTAACAAACTTGAGACACTTATTTTGGTACGGAGGGAGTACTATTTTTTAAGGGAAAAAGGTTCTCTTTTTGCTTGTATATACTCCATTCGTTGCTAAATATAAAATTTATTAACCTTTCTCATTTTATCCGGATTCATTCCTAAATGAGTGACTCAACACACTAAAACATGTCTACGTACGTATAAATCAGAACAAATTCAAAAAGTTTAGAAAGTCTTTATATTTTTGAATGGGGTGAGTATATACGAGTAGAGTATATTCCATGTTGTGACAATAGAGTGTGGTATCCCCTGCACCTCGAGTAAATTTGAAGCGGCCGAGATAACTGAATGATTATTGCTCCACATAAGCAGCTCATAGGACACTGCAAGAGTCAAACAACTAGTGCGATATGAGCATATGTGATGGATCGAACATCGGAAAGTGCACATTAATTCCTGTTTTCTTTTGTTCGTGTGGTGGTCGATGCATCCGTGGTTTGGTGGCCGAGTTCCACGCTTTGTACTATCAAGACAGCGACTGCATCATTCCTTCCCCTTATTTCATGCAGGCACCTTGTACAATTATTGCAGCCCTGTCAGGAGAGATTAAGATGGCCATTATTTATTTTGTGAGAATTTTTTTGATCTATTCATCAATCGTCAAAACATAAGAAGTAACAAAAAATTACTTAACCAAAAGAATTAACAGTCTACACATTCCGGTAAACTTCAAATTTCCCTTAATTTTCCTACTTGGCCATTCCATTAACCAGGAGTGGCCTAGTACACTTTTACACGTACTCTTGTCACTCTCGAGCTTCCATCACTCTACCAACATGGAATCATCGACGAAACTTCATATACTGGATGTTTAATCACCATTGCTATCATACAGAACTGGACGTGCGTGCCACGAAATCAATTGGAACCAGCAGCCAACAAGGTCGGCACACAGGTCAAGTAGGACGAGGAAGATTAATTAGAGATCCGTGCGGCGCAAGTACGTCGAGCTACATCTCTTTATTAATAGCTAGCCAAAGTGAAGTCTCCGTAATGATTCTACAATAATGCTTCGTCGTTCTCATGTGAGTGGTGCTGTGAGACGTCGACGTTAGTGCGATCCGACGTACGTGCAGCGTTGGTTGTTAGTCCCTGGATGAACTCTCTCCCAAGTCAGTCAATGCAATGCGGTTTCGTTTTCCTTTTGCTTTAGGAGATTGTGAGTGTCTTCTTCTCTTGACCTGTACTACCTGCAGGGAATAATAAACTGCTAAAGCAGATTGGGTTACGATGAATGCAAAAACTTGAGACATCAGAGATCATTTGGTGGCCATCATTTTGAGTCGGAATCATGGAATTTATTTATAATTCAATGCTCAATATGTTTGGCTGGAATGAAATTAGACATGTCATTTCATTTAAAATTCCAGCAAATGCCTATTATATGTTATATCAATTCCTTTCTCTAACCCTATCATTTCACTTTCCAAATTAAATGAACATCATTTCATTTCTAGAAGACTGCCTCGCAGTTCCACCCCGGGGGTGAGCTAGCTTGCCGAGTGTGACACTCAGCAACTGGCACTTGGTGACCGACGGAAAATGCATATTGGCCTAGTTTTTCTTTGGGTCATTCGGAACAACTATTTGCCAACTATACCGAAAGATACTTGGTTTAATGTGTCATTTTTCGTGAAAAAAAAATAGACGAACGACTATTAAATCGAGTGGGCTTATTTGCTGGATGTCCCATGCATGTCACTTGGCAAAGTCGGGTGGGCCGGCACAACGGCGGACGTCACATGCTAAGGATACGAAAACGGGACCCACTAGTCCCACTTATATTTTGTACATGTCTTGGCATGTACAAAATGAGATATAAGTGGGACAAGTAGGTCCCTTTTTGTCCTACCACATGCCGAATGTCTCCCCAAGGTACCGAGTGTCTCCCCATGTACACTCCGCCAAAGCTACTACCCTATACCGAGTAGCTCCCTAGGGTATGCTCGGCAAAATACTACCCTATATGCCAAGTGCTTAGCTAAAACACACTTGGCAAAGTGTTGTCCACCGGAGCGCCAAGTTGTTCCATATGGCGACTTTGCCAAGTGTAGTAGGCAAGACACTCGGAAAAGTGCCAAGCATCTTACTTCTTACACTCGACTAAGGCATCTACGAGGTAGCATATTATGCCATGTGGCACAATAATACACTCAGCAAAATAACCGTTCTGATTGTATTATGTACAAACACTTGGCAAAGCGGCCCGAGATGGTGGCGGAGGACCCGGGTTGGAGCGGCTGCCAGAGGTGGAGGACGAGGGTTGGCGGGGTGGCGGGCATAGGGGGGTAGGAGGATGGGGAGGTGGAGTACGGAGGATAAGAACCGTGTGGGCGTAGTGGCCGGAGGTGGAGGAGGTCGGGGCAGGGGGCGAGCTGTGGAGGGCAAGACACGGGAGGCGAGTGTAGAGGAGGGTCGGGGAACTGTGGCGGAGCGAGCCAACCGAGTGGGGTAGGAAAAAACCAATCACGGGAGTCGATCGAGTTGGAGTAGGAGTGGTTATGGCATTGGGAAGACATATGACAAAGATTAAGTTTTCCGAGTGTTTTTAAAAACACTCGGGCAAACATTTTGTCCGTTTGAGAGTTTTATCCTATTTTTTTTAAATCAATGTTTTGGGATCCTTTGATTCATAGGATAGGAAAAATGTAGGAAAAGGAAACCTATAGGATTGGAATGACATGTCTAAGTGAATCCTATAGGAAGAGGGATTCTCTTTGATTGTGGCAAAGGAATTTTCCATGAGGTTGGACCTCATGCTTTTCTCCTATAGGATTTACACTACAAGATTTCTATGGGATTAGTTCCTATAGGATGTGATCCTATGAATCAAACAACAAGTATAGGAAACTTTCCTATCGGAACCAATCCTACAAAATTCCTATGCCATTCCTTTGGATCAAAGGGGCCCTTTAGTTATTTTTAATTACCCTGTTTTATAAAAAAAAAATAGAGGAAAACATGTTCGGTTTTAAGAAATGTTCAGATTAAAAAATATTCAGAATTTGAAAAATGTTCCGATTTGAAAAAAAAATCGCTTCGGCAAAAATATTCAAATCTAAAAAATGTTCAGATTTGAAAATCGTTCAAACTGAAAAATTCAGATTTTTTTGAATTTAACAAATGTTCAGATTTAAAAATTATTAAATTTTAAAAATTCTTAATTTCTAAATTTATTCATATTTCAAAAAAGTTCAGATTTACAAAAAAAAAATTCCCAAAATGTTCAAATTCGAAATTCGTTCATTTAAAAAAAGTTCAGATTTTCGAAAATATTTAGATTGAAAAAATGAAACAAAAAATAACATTACATTTTTTACCGAGCCGCTTTTTTATGCGGCCCATGAAGCACTGCTTCACGCGGCACAAGTCTGAAGTGCTGCTGCGGGGTGGCATATAGGAGCTCCCGACGACGGCGGTAGCGATTGGGGTGATGTGTAGGTCGGCACATCCGTTGGTTTATTCCAACATCGAGGCATTCCCGGATGCTAAAATCCATAGGAAGAGTGGCAAAAAAAGGAGGACCCGCAAAATCCACCAAGAATCAACCTCTGACCAATGCGAAGAAGCGACACGAGGAGTGTTGACTTCAGTGAAATCGCCATCTTTCGGACCAAAATAAGATGTCTGGTCCCACAATGTCGCCTTCTCATGTCCGTCCCCAGTCCAGTTGTCGTGGCCGCGACTCGCTGGGGATCAGAGACCTCTACTATCCCCGTGGTACATTCATTGTTGCGATCCCCGACGGAACCGTCGTGGTGCCGCCATCCCCATTGTCAGGATCCCGATGGATCTGACGAGCTGAGATCAGCTATAAGAGGATTTTTTTTAGAGGAATCGGTTGATAAACTAGGTAAATTCCTTGATAAAAACTAAAATAAATTGCAGAAAATAAAGATAAAGTTAGGGTTCATATTTCTTGGTTGATTGCAACAGGATAGAAGGTAGACTTATAAAGAGGGAGCCAACTACAAGATGTCATCATAGGAAAATACCTAAAGTACCCTTATAGCTAGTAACATACTATTCCATGCCACTAATCTCCCTATTACACATCAGTAGGGCGGAGCTATGTGTAGTTCAGGGGGGGCCGCTGCCCCCCAACCTAAGAAATTTTAGCCCAAAACCAGTAATATTTGACATTTTTTTGCTTTCAAAACGGTATTTTTTTGGTCCATTTGCCCCCGAACCGTGGCCCATTTGGGGACACCCGTCCAATATTAAATTCTAGGACGGTGGGACCCCACGACAGCTCCTAGCAAGGCGATGGAGCAGATAGATTTCCTCCGCCTCTGCTTGTTCTGTATCTGCCACTACTGTTGGTAGGAGTGCATATCGAGTGATCCGACACCTTCATATGGTACGATGATACCATTTCTCAAAATTTACAATTTTAAGTTTCAGAAAATTCAAAAAAAATCGTGGGACCTGCAAAATCCACCAAGAATTAACCTCTGACCAATGCGAAGAAGCGACACGAGGAGTGTTGACTTCAGTGAAATCGCCTTCTTTCGGACCAAAATAAGATGTCTGGTCCCACAATGTCGCCTTCTCATGTCCGTCCCCAGTCCAGTTGTCGTGGCCGCGGCTCGCTGGGGATCGGAGACCTCTAGTATCCCCGTGGTACATTCATCGTTGCGATCCCCGACGGAACCGTCGTGGTGCCGCCTTCCGCATTGTCAGGATCCTGATGGATCTGACGAGCTGAGATCAGCTATAAGAGGATTTTTTTAGAGGAATCGGTTGATAAACTAGGTAAATTGCTTGATAAAAACTAAAATAAATTGCAGAAAATAAAGATAAAGTTAGGGTTCATATTTCTTGGTTGATTGCAATAGGATAGAAGGTAGACTTATAAAGAGGGAGCCAAGTACAAGATGTCATCATAGGAAAATACCTAAAGTACCCTTATAGCTAGTAACATACTATTCCATGCCACTAATCTCCCTATTACACATCAGCAGGGCGGAGCTATGTGTAGTTCAGGGGGGGCCGCTGCCCCCCAACCTAAGAGAATTTTTAGCCCAAAACCAGTAATATTTGACATTTTTTGCTTTCAAAACGGTATTTTTTCGTCCATTTGCCCCCGAACCGTGGCCCATTTGGGGACACCCATCCAATATTAAACTTCTAGGACGGTGGGACCCCACGACAGCTCCTAGCAAGGCGATGGAGCAGATAGATTTCCTCCGCCTCTGCTTGTTCTGTATCTGCCACTACTGTTGGTAGGAGTGCATATCGAGTGATCCGACACCTTCATATGGTACGATGATACCATTTCTCAAAATTTACAATTTTAAGTTTCAGAAAATTCAAAAAAAATCGTGGGACCCGCAAAATCCACCAAGAATCAACCTCTGACCAATGCGAAGAAGCGACACGAGGAGTGTTGACTTGAAATCGCCTTCTTTCGGACCAAAATAAGATGTCTGGTCCCACAATGTTGCCTTCTCATGTCCGTCCCCAGTCCAGTTGTCGTGGCCGCGGCTCGCTGAGGATCGGAGACCTCTACTATCCCCGTGGTACATTCATCGTTGCGATCACCGACGGAACCGTCGTGGTGCCGCCTTCCCCATTGTCAGGATCCCGATGGATCTGACGAGCTGAGATCAGCTATAAGAGGATTTTTTTAGAGGAATCGGTTGATAAACTAGGTAAATTTCTTGATAAAAACTAAAATAAATTGCAGAAAATAAAGATAAAGTTGGGGTTCATATTTCTTGGTTGATTGCAACAGGATAGAAGGTAGACTTATAAAGAGGGAGCCAACTACAAGATGTCATCATAGGGAAATACCTAAAGTACCCTTATAGCTAGTAACATACTATTCCATGCCACTAATCTCCCTATTACACATCAGCTGGGCGGAGCTATGTGTAGTTCAGGGGGCCGCTGCCCCCCAACCTAAGATTTTTTTTAGCCCAAAACTAGTAATATTTGACATTTTTTGCTTTCAAAACGGTATTTTTTGGTCCATTTGCCCCCGACACCCGTCCAATATTAAACTTCTAGGACGGTGGGACCCCACAACAGCTCCTAGCAAGGCGATGGAGCAGATAGATTTCCTCCGCCTCTGCTTGTTCTGTATCTGCCACTACTGTTGGTAGGAGTGCATATCGAGTGATCCCACACCTTCATATGGTACGATGATACCATTTCTCAAAATTTACAATTTTAAGTTTCAGAAAATTCGAAAAAAATCGTGGGTGTTCACAAGTCATGTGTTTATGATCCGTAGAATTTGCACAACCGAATTCGAAATATACCCATAGAAAAAAATACAAATCCAATATGAATAGTATCACAAAAAGACAAAAAACACAAAATGACAATATTCACATAGCAATTTCTCTTTTTTTTTCGTTGTGTGTAACTGAAATTTGGTTATGAAAATTTTATAGAATGTAAACACACATTTTGTGAACATCCATCATTTGTTTCCGATGTTTTTTAACTCGTGTAAATTTAAACTTTAGAGATTGGTATCATGTGTGCCATCACTAGATATTTTCCCCTGTGGCAGGTGTTGGGTCAGAGCATCTGAGTATGTACTTGCTACGTTAACTAATTCTGGTATCTGAAAAATTCCTGAAATTTGTTAGTTTCCATTCGCGTGCAGTAAATTTTTTTTTTTGATAAAGAGAATATATTAATATCGCGTGCAGTAATATCGGCGCTTTCTAGTTTGATTGGTCGGAATGTGCTTGTGATCGGTAATGGCGGGATGTTTTTTTGGGCTTAATGGCTGTGAATCGAACCTACGAACAGCACACTCTGCTTCGTTGACGCCTATCCTTTTTTTTTTTTTGGATAACTAGCAGAAAAATGGTTGCTCTAGACTGTGCTCCACAGTTGCGTAGTTTGTAGCAAACAACGTACTGACATGTCGTATGTACATGCCCATTTGAACATCGGAGATTCAGAGAGTAAATTCATTTCAGATTCAGTCCACGAAATGATCGACGGAACCATGTTGCAGTCAAATTCAGTTAACATCTAAATGTCGGCTTGTGGTTTTCTGCGACAGTTTACACCCATGTTGGAAACTGGGTTGAGTCTGTGCAGCATACAAACCCAATGGAGCAAATTGTTCAACTCCTTCGACAAAGCGAGAATGAAAGTCCATGTGAATTTCGTACGTTCATGACTTCCCATTAGTTGTACTGTAGCATATTTGAGTCTCCTTGAAGTTTTGTAATATACAATCTGTTTCTTTTCATGTCAACCGATTTATTATTCATATTTACGGACATGTCATTGTTCTGAATTTGTGAATATGGTTTTCACCCTGAGGTCATTTCAGTTACCTGCAAATGCAAAGTTTGCAAATGGAGACAAAGTCCTTTCTGGAGGTGTACACGAATATGGTCCTCAATGGAAACTTTTAGTGACTTAATTTGTTCCATACTGGGTGGTGGATTTACAGAGGTAACACCGTGATCCTTTGCAATGCTTCCAGAGGTTTGAGGACTTATTCTGCAAACATTTTGCATTGTCACCAGACAATTTAAACACTGATGAGGCTTCATCCGGGAGGGGTTTGGTTTTTCTAACGTACGGTATTACACTTAGTCTCTCTCATATGAAAGAAAAAGGATGTATCATAAAACATTCATAATTGTGAATGCTATTGGGGAGCAGAGATTTTATTTTCACCTTTCCTTATGGAATTTATTTGCTGATAAATTGACGATTAACGGTGCTTTACAGGAACAAGTTCATGCATTACTAAATTTCATCAGCTACCTACGTAATAACGAGTTGCTTCTTCAGAAGCAAATTAAAGGCTGTACTTTGTTCTGTGTGGAGATCAAAGTATCTCAGCTGCCATCTCACAAATATTCATTCAGGTGCAGTTTATACATTCTCTCCTGGTGTAATAAACTCTGTGAATTTAATTAAGACAGTACTAGCAGAAGCTCAGGTTGAGAGTACAGAAGTAGTAATTCCCATGAGCAGTCCAGAATCGTACCGCAATTATTTCGTATTAGGACTGGACCTCCTAGATGAGAAATCTGATTATGACACTGGCTTTCCATCAGTAATGAATGTGTTTATATATGAGGCAGAACCTCCCAAGATATGCCCATCAACCAGTTGGGCGATCAATACTATCCAGTCTTTCTCACGGACTCGATAAGAATTGTTTCCGGTGAGTTGTACCTTCCATTGAGTTCTTGTGCCTAAATTTTTATTTTCCTCTTCTCATGATTAGACTCATAACTGGTTGTTGAATTCATGTTGTGCCATTGAATGCTTCGTTAAACCTAGATTTTCTATTGAACACTCTTATGGGTCCTGATCTTATTGACAAATGGCTCCCATGTATCCTGATGGTAGCATCAGTAGTTTTTTTTTTTTGGAAGGGGAAGAGAGTTCACACTTGCCTACTTATCCTATGTCTACTAAGCATCTGTAGGTAAGTACAAGGCTGCTTCTGAATCTGGGAGTCCTCCAACATCACAAGTTCAGAGCATTACTGAATAGCAGGAAGAGTCAACCGAAGTAAAATATTTTCTTTGCTCACCAGGCCAATCTTCAGCAAGTGTAACAAAGTTCTACATTAGTCAATCCTTGTAGATGCTGATATCGATGATTCGGAGTTTGTACTGGATATGCTTGCTGGAGAGGGTGGCCACTGGCCACACAGATTTTTTCAACATATCGGTTTGATCCCAGTTTTCATGCTGTCATAGAAGAATTAGATACTATTTCAGATTTCATGGATGTTGGATGAGAATGGCCACGTATTCTTCAATTCGAAAAAAAAAATTGTCAGATGTTGGGCTCAGGCCGATTGCGGCTCTTGGAGCCCAAGAACATATGTTTTCATGGTGTACTGGAGACTTGTAATGAGGTCGGGAGATGCAATACCATTCGATTGCTGAAAATTCTAGCTTGATCTACCGTGCCTGGTATGTTTGGTGGATGATATTACAAGGGCAAGACATACTATATTAATAATATTTATTCAATAATAGCATAATAATCATTAACTTTACATCAAAAAAAATAACACACTTGCAAAACAGTGGCACCAACACTGTCTGAACACTGAAGACTTGCAGTGAAGGAGCTAACCAAGCACATAAACATCGAGAATACAAGATTTTTTATCCGTGGTGCTGTCAACGGTTTGATTACATATACTTGATGCAAGATTTAACTTGTAAGTAACCAGACAAAATTGTCCCTTTGACAAAAGTTTGCAACTCAAATCTATCTCTGAACATGAGGTTCCTCCGAGGCATCAAGCTGCCCGTACTCTCTTAGCATTCCATTGAATCATGCGATCTGCCTGACTAGAATTCGTCTGCAGATTTTGGCTTGCCTTGGCTTGATCACGCCGGTGGGGCTAGACGCTAGCTAGGACTGTGATTACTCTGGTTGTCCATCATCTGTTGTCAGACAACGCCCTGTCCTGCAGCGCTGGAAGGATACTGCTTGGACAGCATTGCCTCTTGCTCTCAGGTGACGATCTTGCTGCCGCCACCCTCTTGACGCCGCTGCTGCTGGAGCTCGACTCGGAGTCGCCGGACGCAGACGACGAAGGAGAAGGATCATCTTGGGTGCGCTTCCTCTTGATGTGAGCAGCCGGGAGGATCTGATCCAGCACATAGGACGGTAGGTCTTTCCTTCGGGCGTGCTTGACCTCCAGCTCCATCCCGGGTCGCCAGAACTCGTACATGTACACCTCCTGGCTCCTGCTTGAACCCCTCTGTTGTCGCACGGAGGTCGAATTGCACCTGGGGCTGCTTCTGCTCCTCCTCCTGCTGCTGTGGCTTGGACAGACCCACGAAGAACGATGACGTGCAGTGCAGATCATTGGGCTTGGCGGCGTAGGCTTGCGGGTTGGGATGGCAGAACAGCATGCCGGCCGTGGCCATCTCGACCCTGATCACCAGCTGTCTCAGCCGCGACTCCACCCACCCCTTCCACTCCCGGAGATCGGCCTCTCCGCCGGCGGCCTTCACGTTCACCTGCAGGTAGCTCTTGTACGCCTTGAAGAACTGAAACGGCTCGAACAGGGCCTCCCACCCGCGGGCGCCTCCGGACTCGGCGATCTCCTGGCTGACAACGCGGCCGACCTCGAGCTGCTCCGTGATGATCCGTAGAGTGGCTTGTGAGACGTTGTAGCAGGAGTTCATGCACGGGTACGCCGGGGTGATGACGGGCATGAGGTGGCTCCTGTCGCGGGGTTTCCTCCTCGGGTCCCAGACTGGCAGCCGGAGCGCGAGATCGCCGTTGTCGTCGTGCTCGATGGCCTCCAACAGCACCGGGTTGGGCCATTTCCACTGCGCGAAGATCTTGAAGAACCGGTGCACGAGCATGCTCGGCGCGGCGTTGGGGTAGAACTGGCACAGGCGCGCCACGAGGTGTCACAGCAAGCACTGCAGTGAACATCGAGACGGCGACAGAGAAGGGAGAAGAGCAATGCTGTAGTGGCTAAGGGGTAGCAGGCCGAGGTTGGGCCGGTTGTTGTGTGGGCTGTGTTATGCTACAGTGTCCGGTCGATCCTCGCTGGGGATTTTCTGTTCCGTGTGCGTGTGTACGAGCGTGGTTATAAGCTCTTCTCCAGGTTGTATGGAAAGGTGTCGAATTAATGAATGAAGTATCGTTGCCTTCCTTCTCTTCTCCTCTCTGACCTTCTTCTTTCCCAAGCAATCCACCGTCCTAAATCCGATCGGGGAAACCCATCGGCAAGGACACAACAACTTGGTATCAGAGCTGTGTACGATCCGATCCGCGCTCCGCACACTCGAGATTTCCCTGTAACATCGACCGATTGGTTGTGAATTTGCTTCCGAGCAGTTCACTGTAAATCCGAAATCGGCGTTAGGGAGGTTCAGAGGGAGTCGCGACGGCTCCGTTCAAGGCTAGCGCGCAGACCAGGCACCTCGCGACCCAGATGGCGACGTTTGAGGAGCGTGTGTTGAAGGAATTCGAGTCCCTGCGCACGCTTCAGACCCAGATGGAGGGGATCACTTCGATCCAGGCCAGGCTCGATGATCTGGATGCAAAATTCGGAGAGCAGGTGGCTCGGCTCGACCAAGTCCATGCCAAGGTGAATCTATCTGCGAGTTCGATCGGGCAAATCCACCAGGAGCAAGTTCAGGCGGCCCGCGCACTGAAGGAATCAGCGGTGACTGCAGACCCTGCAGCAGATCGGCAAGCCGGGGTGGGGTTACTGACATCCTCACCGTCATCGGGGAACAGATCGGCGGCTGCATCGGCATCGAACAAACCACCACCACCTCCTCCTCCTCCGCCGCCACAGCGCTGGCGACATCACGCTCGACCTCCTGATGATCGACAGGTACAAATCGCATCACATAACCTAGATGAGCAGAATACTGGCAACAGGAGGCCATGGATGCCCAAGATGGAATTTCCTAGGTTTGATGGAGAAGGGGTGCGTACGTGGCTCGACAATTGTGAGGCGTATTTTCAGTTATATCATATACCAGAGAGTTTTAAGTTGATGTCTGCATCGTTGCATTTGCAAGGAAACGCTAGTCACTGGTATCAATCAGTGAAGTTCACAGATGTTTGCAACAGCTGGACTACTTTCAGTGTTGCTGTTCTGAATGAATTTGACATGAACATACATAGAACTTGTATGAGGGATTTGTTAGTGCTCAAGCAAACAGGAACGGTGCAGGAATATCGTGTGATGTTTCATCAGTTGGTTTATCAAGTGCGACTGTATGAAGGCGGCGTCAGTGAAACTATGTTAGTGACCCAATTTATACTTGGTTTGAAGGATGAGATCCATGCAGCTGTTGAAATTCAGTTACCTGGAACTGTTCAAGCAGCCACTGAGTATGCATTGGTACAGGAAGCTCTGCTCGTTAGAGGAAAGCAACAGGGGCAGACTGCTCGCCAAACTACACACAAGGGGTACAACTTTCGAGGTGATAACTCAAGCAGACAACAATTTGCACCTGGTGATGTGTGGAAGGCAAGGAATACCGTAGAGCAAATGGACTGTGTTATAGTTGTGGGGAGAAATACACTCCCGGGCATGTATGTGCAAACAAAGGGGGACAGTTGAAAGCAATTGAAACTGAAGTTGATGGGGAAGTGATCAGTGATGCACTGCTTGATGCTATTGCAGTAGAAGAGGCTGTAGAAGAAGCTTCAGCTTATCTGACGGCAAATGCTATTTCTGGAACTGCACATACTAAATCCATTAAACTGAGAGCTCTGGTTGGCAACCAAGTGATGTTACTGCTGGTGGATTCAGGCAGTTCACATACTTTTATTGATAAGCAGCTGATGGACAAGCTCAATTGCAACACCACAAAGTTACCCAGAAGGCTGAAGGTGAAGGTAGCTAATGGAGAAACAATGATGTGTGACTCTGAAGTAAAAGGGGTGAATGGTGGATTCAGGGTGAAACTTTTTCCACAGACATGAAGGTCGTACCTCTCGGAGGCTATGACGCCATTCTGGGCATGGATTGGCTATCTCAGTGGGGTGAGATGACTTGTCACTGGCAGGAGAAATGGATCAAATTCAATAAAGAAGGTCGTGTTGTGCAGTTGCAAGGTCTAGCTGATACGAAAACAGACCAGCTACAGGAGATTTCTGTTGAGCAAGTGGAGAAATCCTTCAAGGGAAATGACATTTGGGCCACAGCAGTGGTTTCCTTTGCAGTACAAACTGATGGAACGGTGCTACCACAAATCATATAGTCCACATTGGATAACTTCGAAGATGTATTTCAAGATCCTCAGTCTCTACCACCACATCGAGCTTTTGACCATGCAATCTCATTATTGCCTGATAGTATACCTGTCAATTCAAGGCCTTACCGATATTCACCCCAACAGAAAGATGAGATTGAGAGACAAGTAAATGAGATGATAGCTGCGGGATTAGTGACTACTAGTATGTCTCCTTTTGCCAGCCCAGTTCTTTTGGTCAAGAAAAAAGATGGCACCTGGCGTTTTTGTGTGGATTATAGAAGGCTAAACACACTGACCGTCAAAAACAAATTTCCTTTACCAATAGTAGATGAGCTATTGGATGAATTGGGAGGTTCGAAGTGGTTTTCCAAATTAGATTTGAGAGCAGGATACCATCAGATAAGAATGGTTGAAACTGATGAGGCGAAAACAGCTTTTAAAACGCATCATGGGCAGTTTCAGTTCAGAGTAATGCCATTTGGGCTAACAAATGCACCTGCTACTTTCCAGTGCTTGATGAATGCAGTCTTTGCCAAATGTATTCGGAAATTCGTTCTGGTGTTCATGGATGATATCCTGATTTATAGCAAGGATTTGGATGCTCATGCGAAGCATTTGCAGGAAGTGCTTCAGATTCTCAGAGAGAACAAATTGTATGCAAAGAGGAGCAAGTGCTCATTTGCACAACCTCAATTGGAATATCTGGGCCACATCATCTCAGACAAAGGGGTGGCAACAGATCCGCAGAAAACAGCAGCTATGGCAAATTGGCCTGTACCTACAAATCTCACTGAGCTCAGAGGAATTCTGGGGTTTACTGGCTACTACAGAAAGTTTGTTGAACATTACGGCATCATCGCGAAACCTCTTACAAATCTACTCAAGAAACAAGCCTTCCAATGGACTGAGGAAGCGCAACAAGCTTTTGAAGCACTGAAAAAGGCAATGACATCAACCCCTGTATTGGTGTTACCGGATTTCTCCCAGCCATTTTGCATTGAAACAGATGCTTGCCACTCCGGGATTGGAGCAGTGTTAAGTCAGAATGGGCACCCTGTTGCTTTCTACAGTAAAGCCTTGGGTCAGACAAACAAGAAGTTATCCATATACGAAAAGGAGTTCTTAGCAATCATGATGGCAGTCGACAGATGGAGGCCTTACATCTCTCGTGGACCTTTTGTGATTAAAACTGACCATAAAAGCCTTTGTCATCTTGAAGATCAAGTCCTCAGCTCAGACTTACAGAAGAAGGCGATGAAAAAATTGCTTGGGCTACAGTTCAAATTCCAGTTTAAAAAAGGAGTGGACAATAAAGCTGCTGACGCACTCTCTCGCGTTGGGCATGCTTTTGCATTACAAACTGTGTCTACGGCACAACCTGTCTGGCTGCAGGAAGTGCTGAACTCATATGTGGTGGATGCAGAAGCGCAAGAACTGCTACAGAAACTGGCATTGGCGCCTGATTCTATCTCAGATTTTTCATTGGTTAATGGTATCATTCGGTATAAAGGAAGGATTTGGATTGGTGCAAATAGTGGGCTGCAAACCAAACTCATCGAGGCATTCCATTCTTCTCCCATTGGTGGACACTCTGGTTTTCAAGCAAGCTACCAGAGACTACATAAGCTTTTTCACTGGACTGGCATCAAAAAGGCAGTTGAAAACTTTGTTCAGCAATGCCAAGTCTGTCAACAGGCGAAACATGAGCACTGCAAATATCCGGGGTTACTTTGCCCGTTACCTATACCAGAGGGAAACTGGGAAGATGTCTCTATGGATTTCATAGAAGGCTTGCCGAAGTCCAATGGCTATTCAGTGATTTTGGTTGTGGTGGACAGGTTCACGAAGTATAGTCACTTCATACCGTTGAAACATCCATTTACAGCAGCTACCGTAGCAGATGCCTTCTTCAACCATGTAGTGAAGCTGCACAGCATGCCTCTGACAATTACATCTGACAGAGATAAAATTTTCACTAGTAACTTCTGGAAGGAGTTGTTCAAGCTGTGGGGTACTCAACTTCAAATGTCTACAACCTATCATCCTCAGACGGATGGGCAGAACGAGAGGGTGAATCAGTGTCTCGAAATGTATCTCCGATGTGCAGTGCAGGATACTCCAAAACAGTGGTACAAATGGTTATCTCTGGCTGAATTCTGGTATAACACCTCTTATCACAATTCTCTTGGATGCACTCCATTTAAAGCTGTTTATGGGAAGGACCCGAATATGGGACATTGGGATGTCTCCAGCAGCACATCAAATGCAGATTTACAAGGTTGGTTGAAGGAGCGAGAAGAGTACACAGCCTTCCTGAAACAACATCTTCTACGAGCACAAACGAAAATGAAATCTGATGCTGACAAGAATAGAACAGCAAGGGAGTTTACAGTTGGGGAGTCAGTCTTTTTGAAGTTGCAGCCGTATGCTCAGTCCAGTGTGGTGAACCGATCCTGCCCCAAGTTGGCGATGAAATTCTTTGGTCCTTTTCAAATTCTAGAGAAAGTGGGTTTGGCAGCATATAAACTCCAGTTACCAGCACACAGTCTTGTTCACCCTGTTTTTCATGTCTCTCAGCTCAAGGAGCATGTCCCAGATCATACACCTGTCTATACGTCTCTACCAACACCATTGCAGCTGGACACTGAAGATATACAACCAACTGAGATACTGGATAGGCGTCTGGTGAAGAAAGGTAACAGAGCACTTCTTCAAGTACTGCTTCGATGGTCCGATTTGCCTGTAGCTTCAGCGACATGGGAGGATTACGAAGCAGTCAAGCACCGCTTTCCACTTGCACCAGCTTGGGGGCAAGCTGGTCCTTCAGGGGCGAGTACTGTCATAGCAAGCACTGCAGTGAACATCGAGACGGCGACAGAGAAGGGAGAAGAGCAATGCTGTAGTGGCTAAGGGGTAGCAGGCCGAGGTTGGGCCGGTTGTTGTGTGGGCTGTGTTATGCTACAGTGTCCGGTCGATCCTCTCTGGGGATTTTCTGTTCCGTGTGCGTGTGTACGAGCGTGGTGCGTGTGTACGAGCGTGGTTATAAGCTCTTCTCCGGGTTGTATGGAAAGGTGTCGAATTAATGAATGAAGTATCGTTGCCTTCCTTCTCTTCTCCTCTCTGACCTTCTTCTTTCCCAAGCAATCCACCGTCCCAAATCCGATCGGGGAAACCCATCGGCAAGGACACAACACGAGGATGGCCCATCCGACGCCGCCGAGGAATCCCATCACGTTGGAGTAGACGCCCCGCGCCTTGGCCCAGTGCTTGACGCAGCGCAGCGTCGTGCGGAACGCGGCGGCGTTCGGGACGAGGCGCATGAGCTCGTCGGCCACGCGCACGCCGTTGAGGCTGCGGACGGTGGCCAGGTCCATGCCGCGGAGCACGGAGCGGTCACGCAGGTCAATGTCCTTGGGAACCACGGGGAGGCACACGCTGGCGTAGAGGAGGTCCACCGGCACGCCGTGGAACCTCATCTTCATCACCGGCACGTGCGCGCGCGGCACCGGCTGCAGCTCCGTCACGGCCTCCGTCTCGGCCAGCACGCCGCCCAGCACGTCGAAAAAGTCGTGTTCACGGTCAATGTAGGAGGGGCCGACGACGAGGGCGTCGATGTCGGAGCCGCGGCCGTGAACGCCGAGGCGGTACGATCCGAAAGGGAGGAGCACGGCGGTGGCTTGCTCGACCACACCGTCAGGGTAACCTCGCTGCGCGGTAAGACGCTTGACCCACCGATCCAGGATGGCTTGGATTTCGCGCAGCACATGCTCGCGGGCAGCGAGCTCGTCGGAGCTCTCGTTCCACCCGGCCTCGCGAAGACACGTTTCCAGCCGAGACGTGCACTCTTGCTCGGCGGGCGTCGGGCTGACAAGTGAGATGGGCTGCTTGATGATGTCGAGGGACGCCATGGTAGAAATCGAGGAGAAGTGGATGACCGGCCGTGGTTCTAGCCTTGGGGAGATGTGGGATTGATCGTACTGCAAGGAGTGGTGGTACTTATAGCCAGCAAATCGTACTACTAGTCGGACTAGGAAATAGGATGTGGGAACGACATTGTAAGGTTTTGCACGCGACCCAAACCGGCTAGCTCTCGGACATGAGCCTCACGTACACGGTCACTTGCCAAAACTATCACTTCTTGAATACGAGCTGGACTAGAACTAACACCTAGCTATTCTAGTCCTAGTCCAACTCTAGCACCAACACTTAGGGCGTGTTTGGTTTCATGGGTCGAGGTCGGCCAGGCTCGCTGAATGTAAAAACGGCCATTTGGTGAGCTGAACCGGGTCCGTGTTGTTGACACGCATGAATCTCAAAACACTGCCGAGTCAGGCCTGGAAGAACAACCGATTTGGCCGTTTTCTCAGAGCCACCCTCGTGCAGCGCAAATGGGTAACGCCTTCGCCCTCCTCGTGCGAGTTTCGTGCGACGTATTCGGTACAGCTCTTTCGCGTGCAATCAAAAATGCGGCGGGAGAAATTTCGCCTCACCGCCCTCCATTTTGGCCCTCTATATCATCTCCTCTGCTCACTGCCTGTTTTTGCGCCCCCACCCCCCCTCCCCTCCCACCTTCGAGCTCTCTCGTCGGTAGCCTACTAAGATCTGCATGAGTAGGTAAGCGGCGGCAGCTACTACTCCAGCTAGCGGTGGAGACAAGGCGTGTGTTGGCTTCCTCTTCTACGGGCTGTGAGGATCTGCATCGGCTGCAACCATGCCTGTAAGTTCATCAAACCCTAGGTGTTTTACCTCATATCTATGAGCAGTTGGTACGTAACCATGTCTACATGTGCATGATGTATTGTTGGCTAGCAGATTAGAGTAGATCTAACTTGTTTTGTAGCAGATACGAGCTGGTTTGAGAAGTTTTTTGCTTTGTTAATCATGATGTCGTGGTGGTAGTTCATGTTCAGTGAATTGGTTCTAGTTCTTAGCATGCTAGATTTGAGTAGATTATGATGTGGTAGACTTCATGTTAGATCTTCATGTTGTTCTGTTGGTCGTGACCTTTGTAGGACTATTCCGTCGACGAGTTCGCTAAGTCCCTGGCATAGAGCCAGAATACCCTCGCCCTGTCCTTGGTCCCTTATTCTCAGAGAGATCTACGAAGTGCCATTAGTACAGAACGACATATCAGATACCCCTTTATGGAAACGGCGCGAGTTAGGCGATAGAGAATCGAGCTTTCCGCGTGAAAAAACGGCCCATGAGGGCTATCCTCCCGCGACCCGCGACACATCGGCAACGGTTGCGCATATTTCTCTGTTGCTAATATATTGCCAACGGTCCCGAAACTACCTCAGTTGCCAAAATTGTGCTCATCGTAAACGAAGCTTGACGAATGTATGTTACCAAGGTGAAAGCCCAGTAAGCCCATAAGGTGGCGCGCCTATAAGAACCCCTACTCCCGTCTCACACTCGCAGTCTCTCCCAAGTCCCAACCCTAGCCGCACACTCTCTCCACGCACTTTATTTGCTCATGTGGTCTCCAATGCCGAACCCCTCCGTCTCCGGTGACAAGTAGGAAATCACATCTCCTCCGTCAATCGTCATTCCCGACCGCACCCATACGGTGGCCGCACCACCTCTCGACTCCGGCTGTAGCCCGTCCAACCCCCCCCCCCCCCCCCTGAACACCTTCACTCACGCGTTCATGCGTCACCGTCGGAGCTCTCCCATCGGCTCGATCTCGTCCTCCGTCAACAGTCACGAGTACATCCGGCCCGTTCGGAAGTCCCCCGTTGCCCAGATCTGGTCCTCCTCAGAGGAAAGAGATTCCGATCTGGAGGCCAAGATCCACGATTCACTTTTGTTAAAATTAAGAATTTTATATACGGAAAATAACATTTTTTAATTTTTTTATTTAAAATAGAGTAAATATAATACAAATATTGTAAATAGTTAGAATATCATTTTCTTTTGATAATATATAAATATTTTATGCATATGTAACAATTGAGATTTATGTTGACAATCAGTAAACTAAGTAAACTAAATTATTACGTACGTACAGACCAGGCGTATATAGACTAGACACAGACAATCCAAATAATGGATCGCTCGACTAGTTAGGTTCATTTTGGGAGAACATGAGACAAGGTGAACCCCTCAATTAGCTGGATGTCTTATGCAATAATATTTATTTTAAACCGGACTAATAGTACATACTAGTTGTACGTGCATACTAGCCACACACAATCTAATTAATGGATCATTTCACTCTTTAGGACCATCCTGTGCAAGTTTAAAACAAGGTGAATCGATCCATTAACTGGATTATCTGCGCCTTATGCAATAATATTCATTTTTTAACCAGAATAGTTGTACAAACTAGGCTAGACAATCCAAATAATAGATAGATTCACTCTTCAAGAGGAGGTCCACATCAGAAAGGTATGGGTAGAATCAATCACGTCCACATACTCTATAAATTGCACCCTAGCCATCCTATGAGTAGAGAGAGATCACTCCTTAATTACTTTAGTTTGTTGCTAGAGTTTGATGCCTGGATAATTTGGGTAGGGCATGCATAATTCTGGTTGCCGGTTAAACCGGACAAGCTTCTGGGGGGGGGGGGGGGGGGGGGGGGGGGGGGGGGGGGGGGGGGGGGGGGGGGGGGGTACATCCTGGGAGGCGCCCTGGCGCAACCCCCGGATGCCCTCAGATCTTTTCCCAGATATTTCGTGCCCCAGTTGTGCCGGACGATTTAATTTGAGGAGTAAACCCTGAGGTTGTTCGATCTGGTGGAACTCTCGGGGGCCCTCAGATCTTGCCCGGATCATTGGGGCGTGGATATTCCCGATCATATGGATTTTGATCTGAATGGTGGTGCCCTGAGTTGTGCTTTGGCGCAACACTGGAGTGCCCCCCTTGGGCATCTTGCTACTCTTGGGTTCTTTGCAACCCTAGACGTGAAGAGGTGTTTTGGAGTTTATCCTTGGTGTTGTGAGAGATTTAGGATATAGTTGGCAACCTCCAATTGAGTTGTGGAGATTGGCCCAACCCCTTTTTTTATAGAAGTCTTTTTAGCTCCTTCAAGTGCACCATATAGTGGATCGAGCCACTCTGTTTCGATGGAGGATCTAGAAGAATAAGATGAGTCTTGTTGGCTATTTTGGGAGTACATGATAAATCGCCACATCCATTGTATGGTTACTTCTTGGCGCTTTTTTTTTTGCTTTTTCTAGCTTTATATCCTTAGTTATCGTGTATGCTAGGGGACAAAATGGTTTTTCCAAAATCTCAAGAGACGTTCACTTGGATTATATTCATTTTATTTACAAGGTGAGATTTTCTTCCCGCTTCAAACAATTTTTGTGTGAATATTACAACACTCATCTTAATTTCTCTAATCAGTGATGTCAAATTGATGCTTTTATATGCTATCAAGTTGTTGAAATTGTTGATCTTCTTTACTTAACTAACCTAAATCGAATCTTGATTTATCTGTTTATTTATAGTTATGTCGACTTACTCAAGAAAAAGATGGAATCAAACTGCACATGGAGTTCAGCTTTGATATTTTGGTAATTGCTTGGTGGGCATGCTTCTAAGTATTTTTCAGTTAATTTTGATTTCTTGCTGACAGTAGCTTGTGGGAGCTGAATCTGAGAAATTGAGACAAAGTTTTGAGCTATTCATCACACGAGCCTTTTGCTTATATGGCTCTGTTGCAGGTTGCAGCTGAAAATGTTGCCACTCCTCAGGCACTGAAAACCCGTTCAACGAATGATTTTGTACCACAGCCAAATGTGACTTCATGTAAAATCGGTTTCTTATAGCTTATATCGAAACTGAATGTTTAAGGTAAACCTGCAAGGCTGCAACTATTAATTTGAGATGTGTTTCCAATTTTGTAGCCTCTACTCTTGCCACTCGAAAGTAAGACTGGGTAGAAATGAAGTGAAATTGTTGATGGGAAGATTGACTCGATCAATTGTTATACATATTGACTTGTAACAGCACAGGTTTTGAAACTCAGGTACATAATGTCACGGCTTTCAAATGCCTCGCGAACTGAACTTTGCTTGCATTTATTTGCTGATGATGAGGAAATAGATGGTTTAGCTGTTCGGGCCTTTAGCTAGTTCATCGAGAATTCAGAGTGCACTGTGACACTTCAGAAACTGTCACCTGCATAATAGTATAAAGCATGGAAAATATGTTAGAAATCATGAAATAAACGAAGTATGGAAATTATGTTGCAACAAGTGAATTACATGCTCCCTTGACCAAGGGATGCAATGTGCTACAACTGCATTGCCCATCTTCGTCACTCTCCCTTAACCCCGTCGAGAGAATGATGACCTCCTCGAAGGTCATATCACCGAAGAGGCTTTGTTTGTCCTCTTGGACAAAAATCCCCAGGGCCCTCTTTGACCAAAAAACTACGGGTAAGGCTTTGTTGCTTGTTTGTCCAAGAGCGGTGGGGATTTTTTTTTAGCAGATCCTTTGACAGAATTTTCATGATCAAGATGTGGCAGACATCCAACAAGTCTCTGTAGGCGGAGCTGGAACAGATGATTAAATAGCTTGGAACTACACAAAACAGGGTCTGTTTTCTGTAAAGTGTGCATGCCATGTGAGAATGAGGGCCTCAGGTTTGGCTAGCAAATTGATGGGTGCAGAATTACAGGGGCGTAATATCAAGCAAGGTAGAACGACTCTTTTGCGCGCCGTCCTCCCAGTTCATGCATCACCACGATTTCCAAGGTTGGATTTTGGTCATTGAGAACCCTCGCTCTTATCTCACTGGTGAAACTGCATGTGTTTTTTTGCCAAAAATTTACATGGTGCTCCAGTGTATGCCATCAGCTACACATTACAAAAAAAACACTACTGGGAACCACGGCTTGCACTGTCACAACTGACACGTGACATGGTCCCGGAATCACTGTGGCTACTACATGCCAAAGCAAATATATACAGCATATACACGGCTTTGGCCTCAAAAACTCACAAAACTATACTACTGCACGACCTAATATTGCACATTCGATAGGGAAGTTCTAAGCTCTGGAATAGATTGCACGTCCTTATTTGTGAGATCCAATAGACCACCACGCTCAGCTACCTTCTCAACTAGAAGCTTCAGCAGCGGGATCGTCGAAAGAGTTCCAGCAGACCCAACCATGATGAGTTTCTTCTGCAGTATGATGATCAAAAAAGTTTCAAAATTAGTACGCAGGAATGGAGTCCTATAAACATGATATTAGGGCAGTCGACAGTTTGATAACCACTTAAGTCCAACAAAAGTTCTGAAAGAACTTAATTCTGAGGAATGGTTCAAATGGGAAAAGTACATGCAGTCGCTGACCTTTGCACGTGTCAACACGACATTGATCCTGTGCCAATCACCAAGCAAAGAAGAACCACTAGCCCTTGAATTCCCACTAGATCGTACAAATGATACGATAATACATTCTTTATCTCTCCCCTGAAAAGAGGTGGATTTGTTCAGCACTAAAACACCACGGTACCGATGCTTTGTCAGAAACTCGGAATATGTTCCAAACCAAACTAACGAATCAGAAGAAACAAAATACGGATACTCAAGTCTCAATAGTTTTTTTGTCAATGAATATCATAAAAACATAATGAAGGATGTTCTGTTGTTCCAGTGAGAAACTGAGATGAGCACTAAATCTTAAGAGTAAGCGTGCAACTGATTACTTGAAAATGTTATATATCAAAATAGCTGAAAAGAGACATAGCCACCATAATGAAATTGACATTAAAAGATCAGCCTGGTCGATGACTTGCTCATGTAAAACAGTAACTTTTACCTGGTATTTGTCGATTGTATGAACCTCAACCAAAGCATCAACTTGTTGCCGAATGAGATCCGCTTGGGCATTATATGGAGTTATTATACCAATCTCATCTTCAGCTACACCTCTCTTTAGCAATTGTTTGGTGATCTATAGAAAAAGACAAGTTTTCACTTGATCAAATTGCGAGAAATAAAAATGAAAGTAATGAGCTTTTCAAATCAGCAGGCTGCATATGTAACAAAAATAGTTGGCTCAGAGTGTATCGTATCTCCAATAGTTACATGAAAACAGCTCGATGTTACCCAATGCATTGGTAGTTCATCATACATTGAATTTGATCATTGGCCAGTTGTAACACTAAGCATAAAGTCCAAGATTGTGGACCAAAGCAATTTCATCTGAACACTCACCTAGTTAAAAATATACTTAAAGCATACAGATACATTTTGAGAACGTGCAGCACATAGACAAGACAAAGTTTTTTTTAACAAGAGAAAGAAATTGGGTACTGCTAAATATCCAACATGACACACAGAACATGCTGTGCCCATATGTGCACGACAGCACGAGCACTCAGCTGAAAGATAAAATGCACGGCAAATGTGAAAGATCTAATTGGTAGCTATAGAGGTCAGTGATTGCTTGCTAAAATATAAGAGAAATGCATGAAATAAGGGCTATCACCACCGTGCGGAGATCAGGACATACCCATGAAACAATGTATGCTTCTTTAGGATTGTTCACAGTTTTATGTTCCTTGGCCTCAAGTGCCGGTACTTGATCTGTTTGATTTGGTCATGTAGTTAGCATCAAAGGTAGATATCAGAAAATATAACTAGTTGAATTTATCAAAAACCTGTGTTGGCAAAGATGACAGCCCTATCGGGATTCAAAATCTGCAATTAAAGGAACCAAGCGCCAATTAAAAGGAGGTTGATGAAAGATAAAATACATGACAGTATGACAAACCTGGGTAAACGAATCCAAGCATTCAAGAACAGGATGTTTCTATATTGAGAATGGAAAGATTAGAGCAAAAAGGGAGTCTTACCTCCTTGAACTTTAAGTGAACTTGCTCTTTGCCAGAAAACTTGAGTTTCGCATTTGCAATTTCTAACGAACCACAGCATAGTCTATTGCCATAAATCAATGAATTTGAGAGCTCCATAATACCAGATGACATTCGGTACTGCAGAAAGATAGTTTCCAATCATGAGTTTACTGGAACAAAGGAGATCTTCCACTAAAAACAAAATATGTGGCATTGGCAACAGATAATAATGAACCGACTAACCTGGCAACGTAGTGCTGAAATTGCTTGAGGATGTGCTTCTGACAACCTCCAAAATAAGCTAATGCCCATCCCACTCTCTCGAGCTTCGAAGCTCTGTATATACAAAATTGCTAAAGTTAACAAAAAGAAAGAGTGGCATAAAAAGCATTAGAAAAAGAATTAGTAACCTGAACAAGCGGAGGAAGTTGATAGTGGTCTCCTACTAGCACAAACTTTGTTGCAAGCATCAGAGGTCCAAGTGAAACCTAGCAAGTAAGATGTGTCGTGTGAGAAGGATGTAGACCTCTTCAGTAATCATTTTTACAGAATAGTCTGGTTTAGCAGCTTGACCGACTAGTGTATAGTTTACGATACATTTATGAAGTTAGATGAGCATCATTTTGTGATTTTTGTTGTGGTTTCCTTGAAGACTAAATTAACAAGCATTTTAAAACTGGGGCCGGTAATGTGATTTTTCCAGCTTCTTCCATGATGGAGTTAGATGAGCATCATTTTGTGACTTTGTTGTGGTTTCCTTGTAAAACTAAATTACCAAGCATTTTAAAATTGGGCCTACCGGTAATGTGATTTGTCCAGCTTCATCCATGATGCATGTATCAAACTTCTTATGTGCTAGTAAGGGATGGTATACTCCCAAACAAGTAACTCCAACAACTTGCACTTGATCCATCCTTGTTTTTATGGCGTCTACTGACTGTACCTCCGTTGCTGTTTCACAGGCACACAAATCAGAGCACACTTTCTTTAATGTTAAGAAATGCAAGTGAATAGATAATGATAGGTTCTGACTTGATAAGCAGTTGGCTCTGATATCAGGATGTACAGCTTCATGCCTCCCGATTCGAATAAAATCTACACCCTACAAAAAAACATTAATCAAAATAAATCATGTACATGTTTTGCTTCATTGAACTTAAATACTCTAGGCAGCATGTAAAAATTTTGCTCGCTGGAACAAATGAGGGATTTACAATGGAATAATGTTACATTAATGAAGCTTCAGAATACAAACCTCTGCCTTCAACTTCATAAGTAAATTATCAATAGCTGAATTAGTATATGAAGTTAGCAAAATAGATTCTCCTCTTATCAATAAGGACTTCACAGCGTGCACCATTGTATATGTTTTTCCTGTTCCAGGCATTCCTAGAATAAGAGCATAATCTTTTGCTGCTAGAATCTGAAAGCGATACATGTATTAGTTTTCTATTATAACCTTGAATATCCAGAAAAAACATGAACTAAAAGAGCAATTACTTTGTGCAGGGATCGCTGTTGGTCATTGTTCAAACTCGTTAATGACCGTATGTATGATAATGCTGGATCTTGGCTAAATAGCCCTCCACTATCAAACCTGGGAGCCTATCAACATTCGAGTTAGGAAATTCCAGACAGCAAAGACAGTATGGAAAACATGTTATAACACAGAAGTGCTAATGCCGAACAGACCTCAAGATCAACTATCAACTTCCGTAATTTAGTGCTTTGCGGCTTCTGAGCAAATAGTTGGATAAGGTTGAGTCTGGCAATAGTTTAAATACAAACTTTAGTTAGAAAAGAAAATAGAACTTTTCTGAATAACCATCCAGAGCCATAAACATGAACAACAGATAAAAACAAGGGCTAACCTCATGGTTGCAAATGAAGAACTAAACTCGTCCTTGTCTATCCGCCAAAGTTCGCGTTGGAGTTCTCCTTGCTCTAACAATGAGCTACTACCTGGAAGTCTCAGGCGACGTGACAAAGAGACCTACAGCACATTCCATTTGAATGCTTATAAATTTATAATCATATTACCAAAAACAATGGACAGATAAGATCTGTATTGGTCAGGTAATACCGTTATATGGGAACGGCTGATGTCTCTTACAGATCCATTCGCAACTGCTATCCGCCCAGATTGAGTGCTAAGCACCTAATACAGAGCAGGGGACGAGATATAATTTAGTGTACGGACAAATTGAATCAACCAACAAAGGCGATAATCTTCATGCATCAATCTGGTATCTTTTATTACTTCGGCAAGAAATGACCTCTTCATAGCTGTGCTAAAGTATATGAAATTAGACCATAATTAAACCTAGCAAAAATGATACACCACCAATCTGGTACTCCCTCCGTTCCTAAATGTAAGCCTTTTTAGTATTTTCTGTACTTCATGTATCTAGACATGTTTTAGTGCAAGATTCATGTGAACGGAGGGAGTACATTATATGTTTCGATAACTAATTAGTATGTTTGCACTAGCTGCAGAAGCTTCCAGCAGGTATTGTATTTGCTTTGCTTATCGACTGAACTTGTTCTACAAAGCATACACCTATATTTAATCCTTGCCAACGTACAATATGGTGCAAAAAAGGATTAAGATCTATACTGCGGTGTACAAAGGTATATGCACAAACAAAAACAAAGAAACCAGGAGGATGTTAAAAGCTTGAAGTGACCAATATCACTAAATACAGAAAGTGGACAGGGCTTACCACACAATCCCCAGATTTGAGGCTGAAATCTAGGCTCTCAACCTGTGGTTGTGAATGACCTGCTATTTCAGAATGCATCTTCGGACGCACAAAATTGTATATGTATCTTTTGCTTTTTCCAGATGAATCAATTGAGTGTTCATTTTTTATATCAAGGACAAAAAATGACGGGGCAGAATTCTTGCTCCCAGAATATGAATGGCGAGGAAGGAAAATTTCCTTTTTCTTGACCTGAATTTTGCATAAACTGGGTTAAGAGAGAAAAACAAGTTACAGAGCTCATTTGAGAAACTAAAGAGATACCTGAGAAATTCTAGCTTCAAGATCAATCAATCTATCCCAATGTTTAAGAAAGTCATGATGCGCAACTGTTAAATGATTCACACGGTTATCAAAAAGATCACCAAGCCCACTAGTTGCTGTATTTCCTCCATGCGCCTGTTGCATCAAAATGGAAGTGCTACATAAAGATTAGCTCGCACATAGTACATTTCCATACAAGCAAAGTAGTTTCATTTTTTTTCCTCGACAATAACACATGATAAGGCCATGTAAGAGAAAAAAGTTTCAAGCAAACCTTGTGATATATGGTGCATGAAGTCAGGTGTCGACATCCAGTACATGCTGATGGACTCTGGAAAGAACAGGAATTTAGTTAAACTCCTGCAAATGAATCGTTATGTACAAGTTTCTAGTTCAATGGTTCTACCTGTAGCATTGGAGGAAAACTCTGTGAAATCGACGCCTTCAGGATCTCAGAGGCAAGTTCATTCCGACGCATTATTAGCCCAATTAAATCCGACCTCTTAACTTTGATACCCTTAATAAATCAACAAAAATGAGTAAGGACAGGGTACAAAATCTATTTTGAGTATCTTAATTAGAAGATTACCAATGTTTGGTCTGTGTGAAGATAATACAAAAGACCTAAGTCAATGTCCTTATTCAGGTATCTGAAAAATACATGGAAAGACATGGTAAGTACAGTACTACTTATTACGGAAAGACTGCTGAATAAACAAAGATCACAGGATAAATGGATCATACCTCTCTTTCATCAATAGCGTGTATAATATCACCTGGGCAGAGTGCTCCATAGCTGACTGTAAATAGTTAAACTCTCATGAAGGGTAACATAGAAGTGCTGGATAAAAAAAAATCACATTGTTGTTTCCTGATACATTGTTACGTTAAACATATGGGAAGGCAATACATAAAAAAATCTTATGTTTAAGAAATGAACAATTAAAATTAAGCCAACACCAAGACTAGCTACCATATTCAAACACGAAATCAAAAAGATTATTACAACATAACAAGATCTGTTATACAGTGGTTATGGAAATTAAAGAGTATTGGCCTTGAAAAAGTAGAAGCAAGGCTAATCCTGGGACTATTGGTTGGTTGGTTTTCTCCCCTGAGGAAATTATTTATTGGTTCATTTTATGTGATTATTTAATTGGTTATTGCGAAACAGAGATTCACAAATAATTACTAAGAAATACACTATGATGACAGAGAAGCTATGCATGTCAGCATGTATGCTTGTCTAGTATTAATTCTTAAGAATACTAGCTAAATACCCATCTGCTGCTACGGATAAAAAATTGCAACATCCAACAGGGTTTTGCGAATAAAACAAATTAGACTACCCAAAGCCTCCACTAATGCAAAGCTTAGCCTGCAGAACAATCACATATAAAGGGCACTTTGAGGAAATCTGATCTCAACTTTATTAGAAAACATGACAACCATGCTAGCAGTTTGCTACAGATCTAACTGCTCACATCAGGAAGGCAGGAGGAGGTGAATATAGTGCTATAAATGACATCTTTACAGGAGTACATGTGGAAAATATGATTTGCAAAAATCATGTGGAATCAAAATCAGACTTACTTTCCCAAAAGACCTACTTCGGTAAATCAAAGTCCTCACTCTAGACCGGTATTAGTGAATACCCGATCCCTGACCAGTATGGCTTATTACAAGTCACTTCTTTAATAATTAATTGCAATGTCGATAATTTCCAGAGTTCAAGTGACGAAAGCACCCAAGGAAGGTATAATATGTGCATCTTCATTTGGTATCCACTATACAGGAATATATGCTTACCTGACCACTGGTGCTTTTACCAGTTTTGAACTCCAGTGGCATTACACTGTCACATGAACCACCATCACATGAATTTACCCTTGATATAACAGAAGCATCGATAATTCCTTTTAAACCATATCTTGGAGCCCATGCCATCTCCTCAATATCCATCACCTAAGACGCATGAGAATTTCATTGCAGTAACTGTTAATAATGCACACATAAAGTGCTCAATTTTTTGAAAACTAAGCATGGAGAGTATGCAACTTTTAATTTCATGATCAAGGACCATAAGAAATACAGGAATGCACCACCATGAAATGGACTAGCTATTGATCCATTCGGAAATAGAATAAGTAAATAGTTATAGTCTATAGACCCTACATAATATAAGGTCCTAATTGTGCAGTTCAATGTTTTCCCACCTCAGTCACTCCAACAGTTTTCCGTTCTTCAGTATGTCCAAAATCCACATTGGTGCACTTTGAACCCTGAAAGTGCAGCTTATCATTGCCAAACAATGGTATATGATCAAATCTTCTTCATACAATTAGAAAGTACAGATGATTTACTGATGAATTCTACAATTAAGATATTCTACCAGCATAGATACAGAAATACTAATTCTGAAGTTTTTCGCTGAAATATATATTGAATTGGCACACACATTAATATTATAGGACTTGACATAGGAATTACCCCTTGTTTCCAAATTCTGATAGAATGGAATATCATAGCAGGTTTAATTTGAACATAAATCAGGTAAGAGTACTTAAGATATGGAACGGTTCTAACGTTCAAAAATTCATGTAGCCACATAAAGGAAAAGAAAAGTAAATTTCTGAAAGCTAGTATGCCATCTTTATCTACCTTCGTAAAGCGTTTGAACCAATTCAACATTTTAGGGATTGCTTCAATAAGAATTGAATATGCGTTTCTATCACCGGCTGCATGAAAAACTTAGAAAAATTAGTTACACAGATGCACAGCACAAAAATAATTAGGTAAGAGAGCCTCAAAACAACACTCAGATCAAACATGATTCAACGCTTATGCATGCATTTCTATCGTGTGCTAATATTTGATAAAAGAGTATCACGGGCTTGCAGGTAGGACCTACCTTGATGTTTTCTAATCCATACATGAGAACAATACAGATCTTAAAAGGCAATATGTACTTAAAAAAGGGAAAAAACGAATGGTTTAAATTAATAAAATTAGGTATCACATGCAAAAAAAGAATCATCAGATAGCAGTAGTCATGGTTATATAATAGCTAATTTACCTCAGATTTCTACAATAAGAATAAGGAAGCATCACTAATCAACACCCGGTATAACACTAACTATAATCTGATCACAATTTTTCTGTACAATCTTATGGCGGGTTCCACTATCCGAAGATAACAGAACGCAACAAAAGTCCCAGCATCCATGTGCAAAAACAAAAACCAAAGCTACCAACAGCCAAAAGCAACCAGGGGAGGTTCTAGGCCCCAAAGAGCCAACCAGCCATAGCAGAAGAAAGGAAATTATAAACTAATCACATTAACACACCAAGCAATATTCTGTTCAGATTTTTTTACAAGGATGGACACTTTGTCTTGGATATTACCTCCACATGCGTACAAACTCTCGATGTTGTTCAAAAGAACTTCTTTTGCTTGTTGTTCCAAAAACTGCCTTGAAGGAACATCCTCAAGTAGCCCAGCCTAAAACACGAGAATGAAAACTTCAGGTATCTCAACTGTTACAATATTAACTGACAAAAAGAAGTTGTGGCACAGTAACCAAAGTTAGCAAGTATGCTTGTATTGGAAACCTGAAAAACTTGATGAAGCATAGTACCCATCAAAGCACTTGTGGCAAAATCGGTGCTTTTTAATCTTTCGTCAAGAACAGATCTTCTTGGACAATGGAAACTCGAAGCTACCTAAATCAGCTAGTTATCAAAAAATGCTGTAGGAAAATACGAAATACATTTCTAAAGAAATTTTGGGAGTTTCTAATAGGATATGATACTAAGTTATTTGTACTAATGTAGGATGCCGACTACAAAGTACAAAATGGCATCAGAACATGGCAAGCAGTACTCACCCGAGTTCCAGAAATGAGTAATTCTGGATGGATAATAACAAGATTGCTATCATGATCAATTATACATTCTCCTTCGTCACCGAATTCTCCAATGACACTTACCGTGTCACCTGGCACAACAGTACTATGAAACCTGCAGTAATATGAAAAGGGAAATACAGAAGATTGCTTAGGTGTCTGTAGTACATATAGTAAACGACTACGAGTGGAAGACCTATCCATAGGTGGTGCATATATCCTACGTTGAAGAAGACCAAGGGTTGTTGAATTACAGTTACCCCAGGATGTAACAGGGAGATAAACTGATGATCTAATCTCTGATTACTAGGTTAAAGATAGGCAGTTTGGCAAAGTAATAGTGTATACTCACCACTCATCGCACAGATGCACCGCATATTCTTTCCCATGATGCTCATTCAGCAGACGCAGAACCTGCCAAAAACAGCAACTTTGAAGAACAAAAGAAAGATTTGCACATATAATATAAATGATCCATACATGTAGAGGGACACACCTTAACAGGATAACGATCACATGATGAAGTATCAACTTTGTGTTTTTCTGACACCTAAAAAAGTAAGGTAAAACAGAAAAAAAATTGTCACTGGAACAGCACGTTGACACTGATCAGCAACAGGTGGAACTAAAAAAGGCAAACCTCCAACACAAGGAAACTATCAAAATATGGGGTGTCAAGTGGCTTGCTGGATTCAACATCTACACTGCTATTAAGAATAGGAGAACATTTACTGTCCGTGCTATCCCCAGACATGACTTGCCCTCCTCTATTCCCAGCATCAATCGGCAATTCTTCTTCTGTAATTGCATCTTCAACTTGATCTAGAAGGTCCAGTAATGCCTAGCACATGTGATGACTTTAATTCTGGCAAGTAGCAACATAACAAAACGGATGATGTATCTAGAGAAAATAGTGTAGTCATTTAGTTCACCTTTTTGTGCTGCCCTGCTCCCAACTGGTCAGGTCCTCCATTGCCAGTGATACCAACAACCAGCTGTTGTTTGATGCATGACAAGATCACACAATTACACAACTGGCAATTACATTTGGCGCAGAAAATAATTCAGCATACAAGCGTGTGTACCTCGGTGCAACTATACGGCAGTGATGGTGGTGTCCGGAATGGGCTCTGGGTATCCTCCGCGCCATCACAGCCACCTGCTCCTATACCACACGCATTCAGACTGCGTGCTGTAGCAGTACACCTCGACAAGCCCAACGGAGATGAATGCCACTTCTTCATAGCCTCGAGCGAGGAATGTTTCTGCGGTCACAATTATCACGTCACAACCACATATTAGATCACCTCAAAGATGGTGGGTTTCGCCAATACACCCAGAGGTGCCACTAGGCACTAGCACCAGTTCCACAGCATTATGCACTTAGACATGTATGAACTCGAACATAAAGAAAGAAACTTCAGGGCTAGGGTACCTCGCCGTTTGAGCAAGGATGAAGCGCCATCCCTGGCAACTGCCTGGTGCGAAGGCGATTGTTCACGGGTGAGATCTTCCAAGTGATAACCTCCCCGCCCCCATCGTCCTGGCTCTGGTTGATCAGCTGAACCGCACAAACAACACACGATTTAGGCCTAAGAGTCGGTCCAGAACGCAGCTAAAGCAGATCAAATCGGACTCATCCCAGGACGTCAGCTCACCATTCCGGGAGAAAACTTGACCCGCTTCGGCGCAAGGGTCTTGGTGACCTCCGGCGAGACCTCCGACAGCTCCTCCTCCGGGAGCGGCGGCGGCGGCGGCGGGGGCGGCATGGGGTCCGGGTTAGCATCGGGCTTCTGGCGCCTGGCGGGCTGGGAGGGGTCGGCCTGGGACTGGCGCTCGAAGAAGTGGCGGATGCCGAACTTGGCGGGCTGCGACGGCTGCGACGGCGGCGGCTTCTTCGACGAGGCGGCCGCTGCCGCCGCGCGCTTCCGCGGGGCCATGGCGAGTTAGGGTTGCGCGCGGCGGGATGCCGGAGGCGGCGGGATGGGGAAGTCGGATTTGGGGAAGGAAAGGGAGAGGAGGAGTGGGGCGAGCGGGGTTGGGGGCTGCTGCGCGGAGATGGAGGGACGGGGAATTGGAATTCCCGCGCGAAGCGATTTCCACGGACCCGTCGGCGCCATTTCGGCCCGTTGACCATTGGATCTGGAAAGAAGCAGAAGGTGTCGGCACTACGCAATTACTGCAGGCCGAAATAGAGCTGCGGTATGATTTAGCCCAGCAAGATGGATACTACTTCTAAAAGGCCCAACATGTTTGGCACATTTAGCTTTTAGGTTTCTTCGATTCGAAAAAAAAAATCATATGCATACGCATGATTAAATTGCTTAAAAAAATATCTACGGTTCCTTCCACATTGTTTGAAGAATTTGCATTCGCTCAAAAATCTTGCTAAAGTTGACACGCCTATTTCAATGTACCTCTCCATCTTGACACCGGCGGAGCTGCACGTAAGTTGTGGGGATGTTTACTAGTATTTGCGCCGGCTGGAATGGGGATGAGAGGGGGGCCAGGCTCTTTATTGAACATAGTAGTTGTTGTTGTAGACTAGGTTCGCCCCGGTGGTTGTTTGGCGTGATGCTGGTTGGCGAGATGTCGTGTCGAAGCGCGCTCCCAGCGCATGTGAGTTGCGGTCACTGGTTGATGGTGCGGTTCGTGCTGGTGGCGTGATGAGTTGTTATCTGTAGCCGGAAGGAGCGATGACGACGCCTCCTCTAATGAGCTCGCCCATGGTCAGAGCTCTTCCTCCTCTTATGCCTGCTCTATCCCGTCGCCATGGGGATGGCGCAAATGGACGATGGAGATGGGGGAATGGTTGTGAAGCTCTTCAACAATTTTCATACATGGAGGACAAGCTAGTTGACAAGATATGTGGTCGACGTAAGCCACTCTGAGTTGTGGTGTTCTTTGGTTGATGTGCCGATGCAGAGGATCTTTGGTCTCAGCATGGGGTTCCACGACGACGACAACCCAGGTGGCGTAATCCCCAGTGTTCACAAGTCGTGCATCGAGATCATGCCACAACTCCGGCGGAGAAGAGGGACCATATCGCGTTTTTTTTTCTTTTATGTGGTCTTTATTCTAAAAGTCAAGAACCAAGTCATAATTCATTTTCTTATAAGGGTCTTCTTTATAAATTATCCCACCGCTCTAAAAAAGTCCAAAACAAATCTTGAACTTGTACATGAAAGATAAATCGAACCATGAACTCTTAATCCCTGAAATTGACACTCTAAACTTCTCAATCCCGGTCTATTTTAGACCCTGGACATATTTTTCACGCAAGGAAAAAATCACAAATCCATACTATTGGGTTACATAGCAGAATTTAAAAAAAAATTGACCTACGTAACGTCCAGGAACAACTATGAAGATACAAGTGAAGTTAGTATTGTTCGTTACCAACAGCGAGACGCGGAAGAGTTGTCGGTGACAATGTCGATGAAGCCTGATGAAGATTCTCACGGCCAAGCCTGGCGGTGAGAATGTCGCCGATCCCTCGCACAGCCTTCTTGATCCAACAGAGCGAGGGCCAAACGTCTATGACGTATCGCCCCTCTGAGAGCTCGCACACGTACGTCCGTCAAAGTCCAGCAGCGCTTCGCCGTGCCAAAGTTAAGAGTTACTGGTATATGTATGGTGGAGAGATCCCCAACACATGGGAGAGGGAGAGAGATTAGATCTAGAACTAGAGAGCTCTCGGGGAGAGATCTCTAAACTTGTGTGTCTCTCAATGAGAGGGGGGTGGTGTTTATATAGTGGATCCAAGGGGTAGAGGGACTTGGACAAGGGGAAAGGATTCTCCTTGTCCTACTAGGTTTGGGCAAGGGGAAAACCTCCCCTTCCCAATTCGGTTTGGGATTGAGGAGTTAGAGTGGAACTCCAACTCCCCTCCCCCACCGCCTCTACCACCGCCGCCGCACGGGTGGGGATCACCCAGCCGCACCGACCTAAGGCGGGTGGGGGCCACCCTAGGTCGGCCGCCGCCTTGGCCCCCTGCCGCCGCCTCGCCCCCACCATGGGCCCGGGGCCCACTTAGGGTTTCGGCCGGGGGGAACCTCCCCCCTATGGCGCTTCGGCCCACCACCACCTAATGGTGGTGCGGCTGCCATGTGGGCCCCTCGGGCCCATGTGGCAGCCACTTTTTATTGGCCATTTTAAATAAATAATTTTCCCTTTTATTTATCAATTAAATAAATTAATATTTAATCAATTATTATTTTGTCTAATTAATTCCTTATCATATAAACATATATGATCCGGGACACTCAGTGTCCGCTGACATAATACACTGGATAATTATTTCCATCTATATAAACTTTCTTTCTTAATGATCCAATCTCTGAATATAATTCTATCACGCCGGAACCATCCCAGGTGATACTCCGACTCTACTCCGAACCATTCTACGTATACAGCAGACTTTGACGTTTTAAGTGTGTGACCCCTACAGGTTCGATAACGGGTAGCTATAATTGGAAATGCCTATCCAATCACTTGCCAGGGTCAGAATCATGGACGTTCTGAATGACTGCCATCGTTATGCGAAGACACTCTGATGAACTTGTTTGATTAACATGTTAGTTCACATCACTTCACGATACTCATCAAATACCCAAGGCGAGATATATGACATTATCGTAAATGATAGTTTTCATTTACTATGTCACTTTATCCTTGTTACCGGTATGATGCCATTACTCTTTACCCGTGTTCGAGCATCCCATGATATTTACCTATCACAACTTTGTCTGCGCAGACTTATCGATGTACGCTTTCCCACTAGAGTGGATCCAGGTTGTATCTCTCTATATTACCTAGAGGTGTGATTCCCAGTCTTGAACTACTATGATCATAATATACCTTCGAGGTTACCCAGCGATAGCCGTTTTGATCACCCAGTTACGGCCGTGATGCTTGACTATGCCAAAACTTCCCTTCTAGTATATACAACCATAGATTCTCATGGTCAATGGAATAAACAAGCAACCAATCTTAGACTATACTATTTTACACCAAAAATTGATCTCGTAGTATATCATACTTTTGGGTCTTCCCAGACACAGTGTTAAACTTAACAAAGTACTGTCATTAATAATGGCAAGAACTTATGCCCATGGTTGGAAAACATCGCCATCCAGTATTAATGAGTTTGTCCAAGAGACAGGATAAAGGGTATTCAGGGTTTGATTATATCCTTACACGTGCTTATGTGTTTCCCTATAAATCTCACATTTATAGACCATAGTAGTTATAGCATAAAGATATAATTCATTAATCATGAAACATATGTATATTTATTGTCTCTCAGGGCATACATCCAACAGTCTCCCACTTGCACTTAGATACAATAACTATCTATTACATCAGACCTTCTTTAAGACCGATGTTAAACCGGTTAGGTTCAAACTTCAAGCATGGGAGTGCTTTTGTCATAGGATCGGCAACATTGTCAATAGTATTAACTCCACGTATTGCAGTGTGCCCTTTTGCCACATGATCTCTGATGAGGTGATCCTTGCGTTCTATGTTCTTGGCTCTGTTGTGAGACCTCGGATCCTTTGCCAGAGCAACGGCACTATTGTTGTCACAATAGAGCTCGATTGGATCTGCCGCTGAAGGAACCACTCCTAGTTTAGTGATGAACTTCTTGATCCAGAAGCTGTCCTTGACTGCTTCTGATGCCACCACATATTCCGCCTCCATTGTAGAGTCTGCCGCCGTGCCTTGCTTGGAGCTTCTCCAGCTGATTGCACCATCGTTGAGAATGAACACGTAACCTGATTGCGCTTTGGAATCGCCTGGATCAGACTGAAATCCTGAGTCAGTGTAACCCCTTACTCTGAGATCCTCATCCCCTCCATAGACTAGGAACATGTCCTTAGTTCTCCTGAGGTATTTCAGAATTTTTTAACTGATGTCCAGTGGACTTTACCAAAATCAGATTGAAATCTGCTGGTAACACTTAGGGCATATGCCACGTCTGGACGTGTGCATGTCATTGCGTACATTATAGAACCTATTGCCGAAGCATAAGGTATATCCGCCATTTGTTTTCGCTCAGCAACTATCGTAGGACAGTACTTCTTGCTCAAGATAATTCCAGGCGACATGGGGATGTAGCCTTTTCTGGAATCGACCATGTTGAATCTTTTCAACACCTTTTCTATATAAGTACTTTGGCTAAGACCTATTAGGCGTCTTTCTCTGTCGCGATAGATCTTGATGCCTAATATGTAAGCAGCCTCTCCTAAGTCCTTCATAGCAAAACTCTTTTCCAATGAAGCTTTAACTTCCCCAAGAAATATCTTATCATTACCTAGTAACAATATATCACCGACATAGAGAATTATAAACGCTATTGAGCTCCCACTTTCCTTCTTGTAAACACAAGTCTCCTCGAAATTCTGAATGAAGCCAAAACTTTTGACTACTTCATCAAATCGAATATTCCAACTCCGTGAAGCTTGCTTGAGACCATAAATGGATCTCTTTAGCTTGCACACCATGTTAGCTTTCTTTGGATCGACAAAACCCTCGGGCTGTACCATGTACACGTCCTTAGTTAGATTTCCATTTTGGAAAGCTGTTTTGACATCCATCTGCTAGATTTCATAATCATAATAGGCGGCTATAGCTAACATTATCCTTACAGACTTAAGCATTACCACGGGAGAGAATGTCTCCTCATAGTCTACACCGTGAATTTGTCGAAAACCCTTTGCGACAAGGCATGCTTTATGAATGGTAACATTACCATCCACGTTTGTCTTCTTCTTGAAGATCCATTTACATTCTATTGGTCTCACTTCCTCAAGAAGATCAACCAAATCCCAGACTTCATTGTCGTACATGGACTTCATTTCAGAATTCATGGCTACTTGCCATTTGTTGGAATCTACATCATCCATTGCTTCCTTATGACATGCAGGTTCATCCTCTTCGAGAAGAAGAACTTCATCCATGATGAAAACTTCTTGCTCGACATTCTCAAGTAAGAAAACTGCATTCTCGAAAAACCGAGGTTGTTCGCGAACTCTGGTTCCCTTCCTTATCTGAGGATCAGACCTGACTAGAGTTTCTTCATTCCCTTGAGGAGGAGTGATACGTCCAAAATGTATCTACTTTCCCGAACACTTTTGCTGTTGTTTTACCTCTAATTTGTGTGTTTTGAATGCAACTAACACGGACTAACGCTGTTTTCAGCTAAATTGCCCTGGTGTCTTGTTTTTGTGCAGAAAGCCAAGTTTCGGGAAAATCCCCGAAAAATATCCAGGAGCTCCTATTTTTCCAGAAGACACCGGGAGCCAGAAGACGAGATGGAGGCGGGCCACAGGGGCCCCACACCATGGGCCCGCGTGACCAGAGGTGGGCCGCGCCGGGGGGTGGTGTGGCTGCCTCGGTCACCACCTCGCGTCCCCCTTTCGACTACTTAATCCCCTTGACCTAAAAACCCGAGGAGGATGGACGCTTTTCCCAGAAACACTCCAGAGCTCCGTCGCCACCGAAAACCCTATTTCGGGGACCAGAAACTCCGTTCTGGTACCCTACCGGGAAAGGGAATTGGAGGAGATCATCGCCATCATCATCACCGACGCCTCTCCATCAACCATCCATGATTCCCCCCATCCATGTGTGAGTAATCCCCGCTGTAGGCTGAAGGGGGTGGTAGGGATTGGATGAGATCATTCATGTAATATATATCAGATTGTTAGGGCATGGTGCCTAGTATCCGTTGTTAGTACTTTATGTCATTGTTGCAACTTGTTATGCTTAATGCTTGACACTTAGGGCCCGAGTGCCATGATTTCAGATCTGAACATGTTATTGAATCATGAGGATAATTATTGCTTTAGATCATATCTGCAAGTTGTTTACACATATAATTGTCTGGAACCCGAGGCCCCAAAGTGACAACAATTGGGATAACCGGAGGGGATGGCTGTAATGTGAGGATCACATGTGTTCACTATAGCCCCATGGTTCACTATAGCATCTACAATAAAGCTGTAGATTTGCCCTTTTATGATTTTTGTGCAGCTATTAAGGTACCACATTGGGGATCGCGCGAGAAAATAAGAGGGCAACCTAAGCCTCTAATGGACATGTATAAGGAAATCTGCCAAGGGAGAAGTTTAGAAGAGGAGAGTGGTAAAATTCGAAGCATTCAACTCCCATCTATTCGATATTTTGCCTATTACATTGGCAAGTGTGTTCTAGCTAGGAAAACTGCAAGCAAATTATCTGTTTATGATTTGGCTTTCATTTCAGCTGCTTTGAGGTGTGATAGGACTTATAATCTAGGTGCTTTGATAGCTTTCCGTCTTTCAGCTAACCGCGAGAAAGGGGGAATCTGTGGAGGTCTTATTGCTTCTCGTTTATTAGCTATGCATGGTGTAGGGCCGCATCATTTAGACATTCAGTTTCCTATAGAAAGGCTTGATATTAATTCCATGATAAGTCATAAATTTGTTTCTAACTGGGCTACCTTGAATAACTTAGTCTACGAAATAACCTTTTTCCAGAAACGCAGGTGGAGATTAATTAAGTCCGAACGATTAGTTTGTTTGCCTGCACCTCTTTTGTTTAACCTTGATGCCAGGGAAAGGTGGTCACTATCTGAGGATGATCTTGAGGCATACTTAGAGGAGCACGGCCCTCGCCCAGAGGATGATGGAGAGGAGCCCGATGGGGTTTCACTCAGCCTTCCGACATCGCGGGCTTCCCGTACCAGCACTTTGATTATGGGACTTCTGCCCCTTCTTCTTCACGGGAGCCTGATTACGATCATGCTAGGGATGATTCACCGGGGTGGAGCGTACACCCACGCCGATGATTGATCTCCACTTAGGCCAAAAGCCTAAGCTTGGGGGAGGTATACCGACATCTCACTCACTTTATATCATATTCGTCGGTACTTTGTATATCCATGTTTCAGTTTCTTTCTTTTTCGTTGTTGTTTCTTGTTTTGATTTTATTTTCCAAAACCCAAAAAGACCAAAAATATTTCTGTTATTTCTCTTTGTTTACCTCTTGTGTACTTTTAGTACTGGTTTGCTTTATCTTTTAGCTTCGGTTTAGTATTCAAAAATCCAAAAAGATTTTGCTTTATTTGTTTGTTCCTTTCTTTGTTCGTTTCAAATCGAAAACCCAAAAATATTTGTTGTTCTTCTTCGGTTTTGTATA
The DNA here is from genome assembly GCA_947311845.1 of Poa pratensis. Taxonomy (NCBI): domain Eukaryota; kingdom Viridiplantae; phylum Streptophyta; class Magnoliopsida; order Poales; family Poaceae; genus Poa; species Poa pratensis. The sequence goes on from CAMZMU010000128.1 coordinate 90,355,525, forward strand.
GTTGTTGCAGAGTTCAACAGTCTTCCGTGACTCCATTGGAGCTTGGTTATCATTTCATATCATTCAAGCCACACAAGTGAAAAGCAATAATGACGATTTATGACAACTCGAGTTGTGGTGAGAGGCTGGTATGAACTCTATTTGTTTTCATTTTTGTACATATACTCGCTCATGTGGACATGCTTAGCTGATTCGTATGAGGGGCAATGTTATTTAATGGATGCTTAGTAGTTCATGTTTTTCATATGATCAGTTCCAATTCACTAATAGTATATAACATGTCATATAGATATTTGCTTGCATTGTTCTATTCATAAAAGGGTATGACATGGTGGTATCCTCCTCTGAATGATTCACTTGAATTGACTTGGCACATGCTCACGCATGCTCATGACTGAAAAACAAAAAGTCAATTAAGCCTTGATGATTTATTTTGCCTCAGAGTTCTAGTATCACTTTTATGCCTCCGTTAATTTTATTCTGTCGCAAGCATGATTATGACGGTTATGCTCTCTTGATTGTCGCTTCCCAGTCTATTGCTAGCCTTCACTTGTACTGAGCGGGAATGCTGCTCGTGCTTCCAAATCCTTAAAAACCAAGTTATCCCAAAGAGTCCACCAAAAATTCCTATGCATGGTATTTCGAACCATTCCAAGTAAATTTTCATGTGCTACCTTTAAAACCTTCAAAACACTTCTCATTTTGTGACACTGTTTTTAGCTCATGAGGACGGGGTGGATGTCTTTATGTCACTTGTCAAACAGACTTTACCACCGGACTAGCGGCATATACATCCGCTTATCCATTAATTTTGCAAAAAGAGCTGGCAAATGGGGTGCCCAGTCCCAATTAATTACAACTTTAACCGCTTAATTCTCTTCACATTTTTGCCCTGATTTATCAGACAAGCAATGATACCAGTGAAATATCTGCATGTGTAAACAAAAGAGAAAAGAGGGATGATCTGCCTTGCTGGTAGAAATAACGTCCTTCATGGGAGCCGCTCTTAAAAGTCTGGTTGGCAGGGGTCATATTGTACTTTCCATTTTTGATTCGTTGACAGGAACAACCACCTCCCAAAACAATTTTTACCTCTGTTTTATAAATAAAAAGCTCTAGCACATGTTAATCCCTGCTTCCCTCTGCGAAGGGCCAATCTTTTATTTTTATGTTGAGTCACCATCCTTTCTTTGAGCACCTTCTCGAGAGCATAACTGTCATTCTTAGTGTAATGTGCTTGTCCCAGAATACGGTTAACTGTGGTATAACTTTGATGCTCTTATCTTTGATATTTTTACTTCTAGTCTTCACTTGAACTTCAGAGGTGCCTTGGCATTTATGTTTTGCTCTACAAATAAAGGCAAGCGAGATACCACTTTATCATATCTTATTATGAACATTGCAATCCTGCAGATAGATTTATTTCATGTTATTTATTCTTAGTGTGTTGGTATCTTTTCATAGTTCACATAGCTACTAGGTGGCATTATCTACATTCCTTATTATGAATTGCCTAAGTACTTGATCATATAGTGAGAATATTTACATCATATGAAGCAAATGTGTTCGTAAAAGTTTCTTTTATCGCACTCAGTTGTTAACTGAATTGCTTGAGGACAAGCAATAAGCTAAGCTTGGGGGGAGTTGATACGTCCAAAACGTATCTACTTTCCCGAACACTTTTGCTGTTGTTTTACCTCTAATTTGTGTGTTTTGAATGCAACTAACACGGACTAACGCTGTTTTCAGCAGAATTGCCCTGGTGTCTTATTTTTGTGCAGAAAGTCAAGTTTCGGGAAAATTCCCGAAAAATATCCTGAGTTCCTATTTTTCCAGAAGACACACGGAGCCAGAAGACGAGACGGAGGCGGGCCACAGGGCCCCACACCATGGGCCCGCGCGGCCAGAGGTGGGCCGCGCCGGGGGGTGGTGTGGCCGCCTCGGTCACCACCTCGCGTCCCCCTTTCGACTACTTAATCCCCTTGACCTAAAAACCCGAGGAGGATCGACGCTTTTTCCAGAAACACTCCAGAGCTCCGCCGCCACCGAAAACCCTATTTCGGGGACAGAAACTCCGTTCTGGCACCCTGCCGGGACGGGGAATTGGAGGAGATCATCGCCATCATCATCACCGACGCCTCTCCATCAACCATCCATGATTCCCCCATCCATGTGTGAGTAATCCCCGCTGTAGGCTGAAGGGGATGGTAGGGATTGGATGAGATCATTCATGTAATAGATATCAGATTGTTAGGGCATGGTGCCTAGTATCCGTTGTTAGTACTTTATGTCATTGTTGCAACTTGTTATGCTTAATGCTTGACACTAGGGCCCGAGTGCCATGATTTCAGATCTGAACATGTTATTGAATCATGAGGATAATTATTGTTTTAGATCATATCTGCAAGTTGTTTACACATATAATTGTCCGGAACCCGAGGCCCCAAAGTGACAACAATTGGGATAACCGGAGGGGATGGCTGTAATGTGAGGATCACATGTGTTCACGGAGTGTTAATGCTTTGCTCCGGTGCTTTATTAAAAGGAGCACCTTAATTACCAGTAGTTTCCCTTGAGGCCCCGCTGCAAACGGGCTGGTAGGACAGAAGATGTTGTGCAAGTTTCTCATTGCGAGCACGTACGACTAAATACGGAACACATGCCTATGATTGATTATTACCTGGATACTTTATTATTATCTATCTGCAAATGCCCTACGCTTGACTATTATATGAATTATCTTATCCATGCAACGCCCGTTCATCCATCCCTATGCCTACAGTATTTTAATCCTGCTGTCTACTTCAATTATTACTGCTGCTTTTATTTTACTGCTGCTATTATTTCACTACTGCTACTGCTATAAAACTGTTGCTACTGATAAACTGTGTCGAGCAAGTCTATTTCCAGGTGCAGCTGAACTGACAATTCATCTGTTAAGGCTTATAAATATTCTTTGGCTCCCCTTGTGTCGAATCAATAAATTTGGGTTTTACTTCCCTCGAAGACTGTTGTGATCCCCTATACTTGTGGGTCATCAAGGAGTCAGAATCTCTGTATCAGTGGCTGAGTCAATGACAGGAATTGCTTCCGGTGCACTTTCTCTGACTATCTCTTCAGAAGATTGTAAAATCTCGTCGAGACTTACCGTCCTCCCACTGACTTCTTTTGAAAGAAAATCTTTCTCAAGAAATACGCCATTTCGGGCAACGAAAATCTTGCCCTCGGCCTTGTTATAAAAGGTGTATCCGATGGTGTCTCGAGGATACCCTATGAAAACACATTTGTCAGACCTTGGCTCAAGCTCTGTGGTTTGCGATCGTTTAACATAAACATCGCATCCCCAAACCTTGAGGTGTTTAAGACTGGGTGGTTTAGCCATCCAAATCTTATAAGGAGTTGTCTTGACAGCTTTAAATGATGATCTATTCAAAGTGTAAGCTGCAGTTTCTAGTGCATATCCCCAAAAAGATAGTGGTAAATCAGATAATGCCAACATAGACCTAACCGAATCCATAAGGGTACGATTACGTTTCTCCGAAACTCCGTTCCTTTGCGGTGTTCCAGGCGGCGTGAGCTGTGGTACAATTCCACGCTCCTTCATATGTTGACTGAACTCATGACTCAGATATTCTCCACCATGATCCGACCATAGGTACTTTATCTTCTTGTCATGTTTGTTCTCTACTTCATTCTGAAACTCTTTGAATTTCTCAAAGTTTTCTGACTTTTGGTTCATCAAATAGACATAGCCATATCTACTTAAGTCATCAGTAAATGTCACGAAGTAAAGATATCCACCGCGCGCTGAAATGTTCAAAGGTCCACACACATCAGTGTGTATGATCTCGAGCAATTCAGTTGCCCGTTCGACAGTTCCGCCAAACGACGTCCTGGCCAATTTTCCCATCAGACATGCCACACACTGATCAAATGATTCATCATCAAATGATTGCAACAACCCATCCAAAAATAGTTGTTTCATTCGGTCTTTTCCGATGTGCCCAAGACGACAGTGCCAGGTGTAAGTATCATCTTTCAGTCATTCTGCATTAATGTGTAATATGTCTTCTACCCTTCCAAGATTCAATGCAAACAGACCATCCACCAGAGAGGTTGATCTGTAAAACATGCCCTTATAATAAATCGAACATTCATTGTTCTCAGAATTAATAGAATATCCGTCACGTAACAGTTGTGACCCTGAAATGATGTTCTTGCTCAATGTTGGTACATAATAGCAAGTACGCATTTCCAAAATGAATCCTGAAGGCAAATGAAGGTTCATGGTACCGATGGAACGAACGTTGACTTGCATTCCGTTTCCAACCCTCATGCACACTTCTCCTGGATTTAACTTTCTCACGTCTTTTAAACCACTCGTCGTGTTGTAGATGTGTGCAACAGACCCGGTGTCAAAGATCCATGAATCACTGTGAGGTCCAGTTAAATACACATCCAACACATTAATGACTCTGGGATATCCAATCCCCATATTATCCACTAAATTGAGATCCCCTTCCCCCATACCTTGTGATGCTTTGTTGGATGAACCAACTCTTCTGCTGTTCTTAATCTTAGCTTCCGCTATGATCAACTTTCGAGTAAGCTCTGTCATGCTTATGTTACTACCAATCAAATCAGAATTTTGAATGTATCCGCTGTAAGGCGGCGGTAGTGACATCAGCAACACTGTACGGCACGCTTGGGCACTCATTGGAAAACCTAGATCTTCCAACTTTTGATTAAGCTCAATCATGCTAGCCAAGTGGTCATTGAGCGAACCCTCCATGCCAAGCTTACAACTGAATAGGAGTTTATTTATTGCATAACAAGCAATTTTAACTCTCTCCCTGAATAGACTATGCAGCTCTGTGAGCACATCATATGCACTAGCTTTCTCGAAGCGAGTGTGCAACTGTCCATCCATGTGAGCTAACTTAAAATCTTTTACTGCTTTTTCATCACGAACAAAATTGTCATGCCATAACAATTCAGAGGGAGGTGCATCTAGAACATAAATCTTTATATTTTCTCTAAGTCTATTTCTAAGGGTGCATATCCAATCTACAAAGTTATTGCCATTAACAGTTAAAGTTTCCATTTTATAAAGCAGGTTAATGTCGATAGGCTTTTATCTACAATGATAGCAAATTCTTTCCTTTTAGACTTTTTTCATGATTAATATGCACAAGTTAAAAATGATGTGATTTAACTAAAGTGTGCTCCCACTGAAGCTGACATTCCTCATGATCAGTTGAACAGTGATTCGGAATCCACAACCATCAATAGTATAACGGATGGATACACCGTGTCATACTATGACGAAGGGGTAGGCAAAACCGCCAATCACTTCCTGCCGTGATTTCCGTTCATCTTTCGATGTAGTGCTCCGAACTCATAACTAGTTATACCAGGACTTCAAGACAACCAACCGATCATGCTGCTAGAACGGTTCGTGCCCGCCTCCCAAACCCTTGGCACACATTACTCATGGAAACATGGCGTATGGTGACAAGCATCTGGTTTGACGGTGCCACGGTGGGATGGGCACGATCTCCTTGATATTGGACTTGAGGAATCACCCTAATAATCACGACTACTGCACAACCAAAAGAGTGCAATAACAAAAAGGATAAACTTTCACAAAATAGTGATGTAGTATAGTCCTCTTTGTCTTCAACGTGGCTTCAAGAATTCCTTCTTTATTCCACTCCTTGTCGTCGAGGTCTACGACGCCATCTTCATGTCCGTCTCCTATTCCTAAGAAACGAAATAACATGTGGCACGCAGGCCTAAGATAGCAATCATGTGGTTTCCAACCATCATGCCTTAAATCCGACACGCATGTCAGAATTACAAAGATGGTATTTCATACAACAATTGAATAAAATTAAAGGACTATACCACATCACATCACATGCCCTGCAAAAACAAGTTAGACGCTTCTAACCTTTGTGTTTGCAATTTTTTTACGAGGCTTTAGGATTTACCGTGTAAAACCGTCACTGCCTACGTAAGTAACCAAGCATGACTATTCATGTTGCTAGATTGACCTTGCGGGGTGATTATCCATCCCAATGTCATGAGAACATTGCAGATGCTAATCCCGACGATTGCATTTAGTTGCACATGACCCCCGTGTGGACCTAGTCCACATGCCCCATCCGCTATCAAGTCGACGAGACCAACTATAATATGATTCGAAGCTACTGAAGCACTTCGTTGGCACCGACAGGCATACTAGGAGCAGCCGGAAGGTCCGCGGATTGCCAGAAGTCCGAGATCATACTATGCCGCTGGAAAGAAGACGAGACCGCATATTGGGAAGCAAACATAAATAATCTAAATGTCAGAAGAGCTCAATGACATACCCACACAAACTTGTGCGGTGCCCGCACAGACTTATGTGCTCTAGTACGTACCTGTACCTACTCATAGATCGCTCTGATACCACTATTGGGTTACGTAGCAGAATTTAAAAATTTCTGACCTACGTAACGTCCAGGAACAACTATGAAGATACAAGTGAAGTTAGTACTGTTCGTTACCAACAGCGAGACGCGGAAGAGTTGTCGGTGACGATGTCGATGAAGCCTGATGAAGATTCTCATGGCCAAGCCTGGCGGTGAGAATGTCGCCGATCCCTCGTACAGCCTTCTCGATCTAACAGAGCGAGGGCCAAACGTCTATGACGTATCGCCCCTCTGAGAGCTCGCACATGTACGTCCGTCAAAGTCCAGCAGCGCTTCGCCGTGCCAGAGTTAAGAGCTACTGGTATACGTATGATGGAGAGATCCCCAACACATGGGAGAGAGGGAGAGAGATTAGATCTAAAACTAGAGAGCTCTCGGGGAGAGATCTCTAAACTTGTGTGTCTCTCAATGAGAGGGGTGGTGTTTATATAGTGGATCCAAGGGGTAGAGGGACTTGGACAAGGGGAGAGGATTCTCCTTGTCCTACTAGGTTTGGGCAAGGGGAAAACCTCCCCTTCCCAATTCGGTTTGGGAGGGAGGAGTTGGAGCCCCTCCCCCACCGCCTCTACCACCGCACGACTGGGGCCCACCCGGCCGCACCGACCTAAGGCGGGTAAGGCCCACCCTAGGCCGGCCGCCGGCTTGGCCCCCTGCCGCCGCCTCGCCCCCACCGTGGGCCCGAGGTCCACTTAGGGTTTCGGCCGGGGGAGGGAAACCTCCCCCCATGGCGCTTCGGCCCACCACCACGTGGTGGTGCGGCTTCCATGTGGGCCCCTCGGGCCCATGTGGCAGCCACCTTATACGTGCGTATGTGTTTCCCTATAAATCTCATATTTATAGACCATAACAGTTATAACATAAAGATATAATTCATTAATCATGAAACAGATGTATATTTATTATCTTTCAGGGCATACATCCAACACATACTCTCACCGACTAAGCACCTGTCATATGTGTCTTCAACCTCGAGCCCTCCCCTTTATTCCATTTCTCATATTTTCCCTCCGCCACTCAACTCCTGCCCTTAACAACGGATGCAGATCGACTGCAATCTACCGCACTGTCGGCATCTCCACCATCAGCTTTGGAAGTTGGTGGCGGGAAGTGGGGCCTGGCCGTGGCCACGGTGACGCGGGACGACACAGAGTCGGAGACCACTCGCTTAGAAAAGTCCCTGGCGGAGCTGGACTTTCGTCTGGCCGTGTCCAAGCTCTCAACGCGTCAAATTCGGAAACGAGCTGCGGCGGCAAGAGCGTCCGGCCCGCGGCTATTTGCTGCGACAGGACGAGGTCGAGCTGACTAGGTGCAGGTCGTCGACATTCAGATGTAGCAGTGCACACTTATTCACACGCGTGAGAGCATACGCCAGCGCTGCTACAACCAATTCTCATTTTCTTATTCCCACCGTGATATGTGTGCTCGTGCTGCCACAGAATTAGTCCGACCATTCATACCTAGCTAGCTTCTCGAGAGATCAATTAGCTAATTAGCTAGCAAAAGCTTCTGCGAGTGGCCGGAAATCAGCGATTGGCTCGAAGGAGGCCTTGGCAGCCAGCTGGGTGTGCTGATGAATGGTAGAGATCTAGGTTGGGGATGGATATGACATGCGGGTCCTATTCGTCTGTGAGAGTAACAGATTATCCCGGCCAGGATTTTGATATTCCCAGTGTGCCAAACAGGTTTAGGGTCTGAAATAGACCGGGATTGAGAAGTTCAGAGTGTCAATTTCAGGGATTAGGAGTTCAGGGTTCAATTTATCTTTCATCTGTAAATTCAAGATTTATTTTGGACTTTTTCCTATAACTTCCCTATATAACTTCCTGGGCATTTGAGACTCTTCCCCGTTCAAAAAGAGTGAAAAATCCCTTCAACTTTAGATATTTGCATTTTGATCCCTAATACCTAAGATGTATGACCTCACGGTTTTTAGCAAATGTTTTTTAAATAATACATTTTTTTTATTAAATTCGAAAAATAATACGTGTTTTGAAAGTTAAAAAAAAATACAACCTTGTTTGCGGCGTGGATGACATGCACCTATCGTCTGCGCCGCAAAGCTCGGCTGCATGGCTGACAGGGCCTGCTCGTCTACACCACAGCCGACTGATGCATGCGTCGGTAGCTCGATCACGTTCATGGCCGCACGAGTCCATGGCAGAGAGTTGGTGGCGCGAGGGCCACCGCCATGGACCACGGCAAGCCTTGCCGCCATGTCTGCAAGATAGCCCTCTCTTCACTCTTTCGATTCCCTAACTCGGTGCCACCCCTTCGCTCCTCTACTTCAAGGGAACGAGCTCGCCCCGAGCTGCTCTCCGTCCGGACACGACGACAACACCGTTGCCTCAAGCCTCGCTGAGCTCCAAGATCAAAGATCATATCCTAGAGATACACCTCGACCTATTCTACGGGCGACATCAAGAACAGGAGCTCACGCACTTCACGGCTAACTACACGCACGGCCGGCCGGCGAGCGCTCACGCACGCACACCGGCTAGCACACACGCAGCTCACACACGCCTGCACGCACGCCGGCTAGCACGCACACACCGCACGCACCCAGCTCACGCACGCATGGCCAGCCGCGGCGAGCGCGCCGGCACGCACGCCAGCTAACATGCACGCACGCACGCAGCTCACGCACTCAGGTACGTGGCCAGAATCGATCCAGCTGCTCGCGTAGCTAGCTTAATCCAAGTTTGACTAGTTGGGCACTTATCGTTGGTGGCCCAGACGATTGGGTTATCGCCACACGCAACCTGATCGTCCACGGCGCAGACGATAGGTGCATATCATCCACGGCTCTAACGAGGATGTATTATTTTTCAAAAACTTTCAAAACACGTATTATTTGTCAAATTTAATAAAAATGTTTTTTTTAAAAATAGCCGGCTTTTAGGCCTAGTTCTTTTTATTGCTTAAAAATAGGACACCACCACCACCGCCACCACCACCCCCCCACCCCCCCCCCCCCCCCCCCACCCCCGAAGCTGCCCAGTTTATTACTTGGCGCTTCTAATGTTAGTCAGGTATAATTAATTTAGACGCCTCATATATTAAGCTTGCCGACTTGTGTGAGAAGGTGGGAAGCGATCAGTTTATGTTTTAGCCTGTCAAAAGCCTGGCCCTTAGGCATTGGCTTCACGGAATCTAGAGAGTAATAGTAGCCTATTAGGTTTTGAATCTTATACTAGAAAACATACGGATTTGTGAGATCATTTGATTTGTCCTATCTATGAATGTTTAGCGGTTGCGCAAGGGGATTTCTTTGTTAGTATGGTTCTCAAGGAGAAAAATAGTGATAGAGTCTGGGAGATTTTAATGTGTACGGGCCGGTGCTTCCGGAGCGTAAGGATGATTTTTTTGCTGAAATTACGGATGTAGTTCTGAAATCTCGCTTTCCTGTGATTTTGGGTGGTGATTTTAATCTCATTAGGTTTGCTGAGGAAAAATCTAAAGGGGCGGTTAATAATACGCTTATGCTTAAATTCAATACTATGATTGGGTTGCTTCAGTTGAAGGAACTGGAGAGATTGGGTGGCAAATATACATGGTCTAATAATCAACTGGATCCTACGATGGAAGTGTTGGATCGAGTGCTTGTTTCGGTTGAGTGGGAGAGGTTTTTTCCTTTAGCGATTGTTAATACTCTTACTCGTGTGGGTTCAGACCATTCACCACTCGTGGTTACTTTGGGAGATCAGCTTGTTTTGGCTCCCAGGCCTTTTAAAATTGAACCAGCTTGGTTTTTGGAAGAGGATTTTAAAAAGAGTATTTTAAACAAATGGCCGGGAAGGAGGTGCAGGTCTATCTGGACCATTGGAAAGAAAGACAAGGGGGTCTTAGGCGTTTCATGAAAGGGTGGGGGGCCAACTTCAGAGGGGAGTTTAGGCGCCTTAAAATAAATCTGTTAAGAGATATTGCTGAGTTAGATGAGTTAGGTGATCAAGGGTTGTTAGGGGGAGGATGACTGGCTGGCGCAAGCGTTATGCGCTAGAGGAGCAGCTTTCGAAGGCGTGCCTTTTTTTTTTTGAAATGGGGTGAAGCCCCGGCCTCTGCATCACGGGATGCATACGACCATTTTATTACAAATTTTGAAGTACTAGGTTCAAAGTATCACAAATCATGCGTCTGAAGAGTGGCAATAAACACTAGCCAGCGAAAAACAACAAGACTACCGAAACACTTATGCATCACTTAATCTATTGAAGATCTGCCAGCCAGCGAAGTTGTAGAATGCTCGTGCGACCGTCTCAAGCCGGCCACACCCAGAAGCCACCGCCTCCCGTTGCTCCAGGGGGAGGAGGAAGGACCACGCGCCAAGCAGGGACGTAGCCTTGTAGATAACCTGCAAATAGTTCATACGTTTTGTTTTGTTAAATACCAAATCATTCCTGCACGTTCACAGAGACCAAAGTATAGCACACAAGCCTACTCGTACACGTGTTTTATCTATTTTTTGCATCCCTCTCAACCAATTCCCAAACATATTTGTGATATTAGCCGGATGTGGTAAATTAAAGGTGAATTCGACAATTCTCCAAATAAAACGTGCTAAAGGGCAGGTTATAAGAAGATGTTCAATTGACTCCGTTGAGTCACAAAATTCACATTTCAAACAACCTTTCCACTTCTTTTTTGCCAAATTGTCCTTAGTTAGGATGACCTTCTTATATAGAAACCACATAAAAATCTTAATCTTTAGTGGTACTTTCATTTTCCAAATATACTTCCGTAAGAAAACCGTATGATCATTTACCAAATCATGATACAAGGATTTTACCGAAAAAAGCCCAGAAGAGTTTAGGTCCCAAACGAATTTATCCGGCTCTTCTGACAACCGAACCTGCATGAGTCGCAGAACCAAGTGCACCCATCTATCCCAATTATTTCCACTTAACACACGCCTAAACTCAATATTTAGAGGTTGAGCCGAGAACACTTGTGAAATCAGCACATGTTTATGTCGCACTAAATTGTAAAGAGATGGGTATTGAACAGCTAAGGACGTCTTCCCTAACCATACATCCTCCCAAAAACGGGTGATCATGCCATTACCAATAACAAAATGACCACGCGAGAAGAAAGTGTTCTTAACAGCCATGAGGCCTTTCCAAAAGGGAGAGTCCATTGGGTTACTTGTCACTTGTGACAAAGTTTTGTGTCTTAAGTATTTATTATACAACAATTCCTGCCACATTCCTTCCTCTGTCAAAAGCTTATAAAGCCATTTGCTTAGTAAGCAGTTATTCTTAATATCAAAAACCTCTATACCTAAACCTCCCTGATCCTTAGGTCTACAAACAATGTTCCACTTAGTTAAATGGTATTTCTTTTTAACGCTGTCACTATCCCAAAAGAAACGAGACCTATAAAAATCCAATCTTTTGCGTACCCCTTTTGGTACTTGAAAGAAGGAAAACATGAACATCGGTAAGATAGTGAGGACCGAATTAATCAGGCTAAGCCTATCACCGTAGGACAACAACTTTCCTTGCCAACATCCAAATTTGCGTTGGAAGCGATCTTCCACCAGCTTCCACTCACTATTGAGTAGACGCCTATGATGAATAGGGATCCCTAAATATTTGAAAGGCAATGAACCAGCGTCACAGCCAAAGATTTGTTTATAAGCTTCCATCTCCTCTTGGGCCCTCCCGAAGCAAAAAATCTCACTCTTATGAAAGTTAATTTTTAGACCAGATAATTGCTCAAACAAACACAAAATCAGCTTCATGTTAACAACTTTTTGTAGGTCATGTTCCAGAAAAAGAATTGTGTCATCGGCATACTGCAGAATTGAAACCCCCCCTTCTACTAGATGAGGAACAAGTCCGCCGACCTGCCCATCTCGTTTAGCTCTATTAATAATGATAGCAAGCATATCTGCTACAATATTAAAAAGAATAGGAGATAGAGGATCTCCTTGACGTAACCCTTTTCTTGTCTGAAAATAATGGCCAATGTCGTCATTAACCCTTATTCCCACACTCCCACGTTTAACAAAATCCTCAATCATCTTACACCAGCATGGATCGAAGCCCTTCATGCGCAGGGCTTGTTGTAGGAACGGCCATTTAACCTTATCATACGCTTTTTCGAAATCTATCTTAAAAAGTACCCCGTCCATTTTCTTCCTATGAAGTTCATGGATTGTTTCGTGCAAGACTACGACCCCCTCAAGAATATGTCCTCCTGGCATGAAAGCCGCTTGGGTCGGTTTTATCACTTTATCCACAACAGTGGAAATCCTATTTGTTGCAACCTTCGTAAAGATTTTGAAACTCATGTTGAGTAAACAAATAGGTCGATATTGCTGGATTTGCACCGCATTTTCCTTTTTGGGGAGCAAAGTTATAATGCCAATATTTAATTTGTACAGATCAAGCTCGCCTGCTTTTAGTTGTACAAACATTGCCATAAGATCGTTTTGAACAATATTCCAACACATTTGATAAAACTCAGCAGGGAACCCGTCTGGTCCTGGAGCTTTATTATGTTCCATTTGCATAATGGCATCATGTACCTCCTTTGAGGTAAAATCCGCAACTAGAATTGTATTTTACTCATCCGAAAGTTTTTGTATATCCTCATCTAGTGTTTCATCTAGGGTAACATTACTTGGTGCCGGTGCTCCAAATAATTTTTTATAATAATCCGAGATGTACAATTTTAAATTATCTTGCCCTACAACAATCCCCTCATCTTGCTCTAACTGAAATATTTTATTCTTGCGATGTTTACCATTAGCAATTAGGTGGAAGTATTTCGTATTACTCCCCCCTTCTTGGATATATTTCACCTTAGCCCGTTGTGCCCATTTAATTTCCTCGTCCCGTCTCAGTGCATCTAGAGTAACAGAAGCACCCCGCAATGTATCCCTTTCCACATTAGTAAGGGGAATTGATTCAGCTTTCACGTCTAGCTCATCAATAATCCGACAAAGCCTATCTCTCTCCTTTCGGTAGACGCCACTTTTATTTTTAGCCCATCCACGTAGAAACCGTCTAAGATGTCTAATTTTTTGTTGCCAAATCTGAATTAGGGTCGCTCCCGTGTGGACCGAATCCCATTCTTTCTTAATCATATCATAGAACCCTTCTTGGATTAACCAAGAAAGCTCAAAGGAGAATTTGCTGGAATTACCTAAATAAGATTGGTCTCCGAAATCAACTAACAGAGGTGTGTGATCTGACCCGGACCGTGTCAAAGCCTGAACCGAAACTAAAGGGTATTTTTGCTCCCACTCCACCGTAGCTAGCACTCTATCTAGCTTCTCATACGTTGGTGTGTCGCGGCGGTTAGCCAAGTGTATTGCCGGCCAGAGAGATTGATTTCTCAGAGGTTGAGGCATTCAATAATGACGTTGAACATAATTGGCCATCGTGTCAGAAAACGATCATTATTTTTATCTTGAGGTCGACGCATAATATTGAAATCGCCACCAACTAACATAGGTAGTGGCTGATTTTCGCACATACGTACCATCTCAGCTAAGAATTCTGGTTTTCATGAATCTTGGGCTACACCGTATACAGCAACAAAAATCCATTGAAAACCATCAGATTTCGACCTAAGCTGAAGTTTAACCATATAATCTCCCGTATCAACTTTTTGAACAACAAGAGAAGTGAAGTTAATTCCTATCAAAATTCCTCCCGATCGACCATGTGGGGGTAGACAGAACCACGTATAGTCCCTACCCCCAGACAAGTGATTCAAAAAGGAGACCGAAAAATTCGACTTGCCTGTTTCCAAAATAGCTACAACATATAGATTACGTTCTCTAATAGACTCCTGGATGTACCAAATCTTACCAGGATCCCTAAGGCCCTCACTGTTCCAAATAAACGCTCTCATTTTCATCTCAAGAAGACTTCTTAACTTTAAAACGAGAACTACGTCTTACGTTAGAAAAATCAATTTTCTTTTTAGCTTGAGATTTCTTGGCTCTCACAGGGCTGGTGGGGAGATCCGTATGATCTTCAAACCCCTCCGCTTCCTCATTGTCTAAATCTTCACAAAGTGCAGACATTTTTGAAAGAAATACATTTTTATGTTGTTCTTCTTCAGAGTTAACTGTTTTATGTAAAATGGTTAAAGTTCTTTCATTTTCTATGGCCCTCACGACATTAATAGAATCTGTAACTTGTGATGGTGAACGTCCTAGAGTAACCCCAAGAACACTAGCAGTAGTAACTAATTCATGATCTGAAAAACTTAGAATAGAGAGCTTGGACTTGTGTTTTGTACCTGAGTCAATAGACGAGTCCCGACTTTCAGCAATTTGGATCGCCCTCTCCAGAATAGGTGTATCGGCATTCGGTTGTGCCCGTATACGATTACTCGAGCGCAGACCCAACGACGACGGCTCGTGGATTCCACCAAAGGCCACAATATCCGCAGTTGTAACCTTTGACGGAGAAGAGAAAGTGTTGTCGATCCCAGCCGGGAGAGGAGATGGACTTTTCGGGCAGTAGATCAGATTTCCCTTGGGTGTCTTCTTAAAGCAAGAACCAAGAACTGTACCCTCATCTCCTAGGCCTTCCGACATACGATCATGGGATGGCTGCACATTGCTAGCACCTGAGAGCACCGAGGTAGGGGACGTTGGCACAGAAGTCATACCAACACCCGCAACCCGAGGCGAAACTGACTTCAGAGACGGTGCCGCAGAGACGACAGGTGAAGCAAGAACCTCCTGCACCGATTCCGAGACCGAAGGAAGCATATTTCCCATAGATGGAGACGGCACACGCACACTCTCAAGCAGTGCTGTAGCAGCTATATGTTCAGCGTGGACACCCCCATGCATGAGCTTTGATGGGGTGTCAAACAGCCTTCTTGCCTCCATCGACTGACTCTTTCTCGATGAGACGATCTCCTCTTCATCAACCATGTCAGCCCAGCGGTCCGAGAAGGACCCAAAACGGATTGTCTTTGCAAACACATCAGGTTTCGAGAAAGACGTGGGTAGAATGACTCCAGCCTCAGGTGAGTTTGCCTTTGAACCTCCAGAAACAGTGTTACTCTTATCATCTTGCCTAAGAGTCTCTTTAGTTGTTGACTGATCAACTTCATCCTCTTTGTTAGAACTTGACTTGTCATCAGCATTGCCATCTCCTCCCTCATTCTTTTTTTCGCCCTTCCCCTTTGATTCATCATCCTTCTCATCATCAGCTGGTGCTTGCGGCATCTCCTCCTCAACCTCCAAAAGTTGTTCCTCTTCAAGCTCAAAGGATAAATGATACCCTTCTCCCTTAAATAAAATATCCTTGTGATATGGTATAGCTGAAATATCTCTCACTCTAAACAAACCACGTACCACATCAAAATTTCTCGTGTAAGCCATGTCTATCTTCTTTGTTTTTCCAAGCAAATCACCTAGTGGCCATAGCACCAAGTAATCCTGCCTCAAATCATCAGGGACACCATGGATCAGCACCCAAATATCCTCCAACTGAAAAGAAGGTTTAACCGCAGATTTCCACTCCTCAAACTGAACCGAGCACAAGGCATCTTTGGTGTCAAATTTTCCAAAACGCGTTGCTCTAATTAACTCCATCTTGCTTGGGAACTGTGTCTTATACACATTTTCCCCAGCCGGCTGCACATCCCAGTGGAAATCATCATCAATAACAATCTATCGAAGAACCTCAACAATTTGTTGTACCGTCAAAGAACCACCCGAAACTGAAATCCGCCCCATCCGACCGTTATTAGACTGTGGCCGAAAATTGGGAGTAGCATGACTTGGGTGCATCATGTAGGGGACAAACATCACTTGCATGATCTACCGAACGACAGAAATCACATAAAACAGACATACATTCAATTGAAAAGTGTCCCTTGGCTCCACACCTAAAACACTTAACTTTTTCAGCATTTTTATCCTTCTTATCAGCAGACTTGGAGAGATCCGCTGGGGCTGCCTCCTCGACAGCAGTAACAGCCACGTAACTCTTCTGGGTTTGATTAACTGCTCCCGCCACAGCTCCCACCGCAGCGACAGCAGGTGGCTGGAACGATGAAGAAGCCACCTGCGTAGACCTCTCGACTCTAGCCGAGGCAGAAGGAGTGCGTCTTGGTGGTGGACGGCGAATGTCACGAGCATAGCTACGTCCACGATGATCAACCCCATCATGATGTCCACGGAAATCCCTCCGATTAGGGTAACCATTGTTGTTCCCATTATCATAGAAACCAGGGCCGCCTGATCCCGGGTGAAAACCCCCATGGCCGCCGCCTTGGAAATTGCCACCGTAGCCACCATTACCCTGGAAGTTGTTTCCATTGTTGCCATTGAAATTGCCACGACCTTGATCAAGATAGTTGCCACGACCGTTGTTGTTTCCCCCAAACCGTAGTCGTAGCCCACCGCTCTGTACCCTCCACCGCCGCCGCCAAAGCCCTGGTTGTTGAAGTTGCCTCCACCACCCCGGACGTTGCTAGGGCCAGCTCCAGGATCGCCAGCCCCTTGGAAGCGGAAGTTGTGACCACCACCGCTCCCCTGGTTCATGCCGCCGCCACCTCCGTCTCGATTCGCCATGATCTTCCTTGGAGCAACTCGCGGCGCAGGCACCGAATCACGGGACCAAAAGTAACCTAGCAGTTTGCGGAACGATTTCCCTGCCTTAGATGATCGACAGGTGCAAGTTGGGCCTGTATGGTCGCTCTGGCATCTGGCAGCACGTGAGAAATGGCCCGTTTGGCCCAATGTGGAGTCTCGAAAATTCAAAAAATTCCGACGCGGATCACTGCCGGCAGTAATCGGCGACGAACGTCCGGTGAGCTGGTTGCCATGGCGAGCATGAGACCTTGATCTGGCTCGTCGCTCCACCTTGATCCACTCGCTAGGATCAAAGTTCTCCAAAAGGAAGGTCGACGGTGAGAGCACCAGCGGAGAGACTCCGGCTGTCGCCTTCCGACCGACATCCTGCAGAAGTTTGTTAGATCTCATACCTAGTGAAAGGGCATGGCACCCCTATGTGTGGTTTTGATAATTAATGACAATCCCTATGGACTAATGGTTGCATTGAGTTTTACTTGTAGTGTTTGTCCATAGACCATGCTTGAACTCCATATGTTGGATTCAAGGTTGATGCCATGAGTATATTGATATAATGAAGTATTTGGCATCAAGATCATAGAGTTGAGCATATTGCAAGTATGTCTTGAAGAAAAGAATTATGTGATCATTCATGGTTATCTTCAAGACATCATCTATTGAAAAGAGAAGAAAAGATACAAGGTTGATCAAGTATTGATCAATACACAAAGCTACAAGATGTACCAAGTGGGATCATGTATCTCTTGGTATGGTAAGCAATTGTCCATATAGCTTTGCGAACTAACCCATGATATGTGTGTACCATTTCTATGTGTGGTTAGGTATCTTTCTATGGCTTGCATCAAATGAAGATTTCATATGGCCCATGATCGATGACGTAAAGTGGTGTTCGTCATCAATGTTGAGAAGCGCAAGTTCAAGAGGAGCATCTCAAAGAAATCCTAGGCTTGAAGCTTGCCACCCATTTAGAGATAATGTTCATGTGAAGATGTGCCTAAGAGAGGCTCTCCCATAGTGGAGTGTGGGGGAGCAATGTTTGGGTCTTCACCAAGCGAAGCGCAATCAAGAAAGGTGGTCCACTTGAAGAGATCAAGATCGACGTCATCCAACTCAAGTGGAATGCGCAAGACAAAGGTATGATAGGGTTTCTATTTTACCGGTCTCATGGTACTAGTTGGGAGACCGGGTTATAGGATAGATACCGTACTATCAAGAGGGGCTCTCGATTGAGCTTTAGCGTATCAGTTGGAGAGAGCTCAAACCTTTGCATACTTGCCTTCATCATCTTTCTTGGTTCTTATTTGGATTTTCTCCTTGTTAGGTTTTGGTGCTTGTTGTGATCTTCATGACAAGCCCAAGTTCTCTGAAAACGGATTTCACATGGAAAACTTGTTGCGTTTTCTGGTTGGAAATATTATCGGTCCACCTTCGAGATAGGGTCCACACCTTCCCGTGTGTGGTATCCCCTCTATATTTGTGACCCTTAATATTTCCAACAGAATTGGATTCATTTCGTTTGGAGCTTCCTTGCAAAAGTTATTGCGGTTCTCCTTTCCTGGTTCTGCAGTTTCTTCTTAGGCCGGTAGTACCGACCCTCGCCCGGTACTACCGGGTTACCCCTTGCGGAACTACCGCGGGCAGTACCGGGCCCAGTACCGGATCTCCAAATGCTCTCTGGACTCGCTCGATTTAATCCGGTAGTAGCCCCGGTAGTAGCGCGGTACTACCGGGTGGGGAGCACTACCGGACCAGGCGGTCCGGTACTACCGATGCGCGCATGGAGGAGGCGTTGACCAGTCTGTCGCCAGGCCGTCCGTTCCCTGTCAGCCGGTACTACCGGGCGAGGCCCGGTACTACTGCTGCGGCCTTTTTCGTCTGCAACGGGCAGATTTTTGAGAGGACCTTTTTAAGGGGGTTTCTTCCCCAACGGTTCTCTTACCCCTTGAGCTAGCTTTTCCCCTCTCTCTCCTCCATTGTTGACCTTTGGAAAAGCTTGCCTTCCTCTCAATCCCTCCCATGATTCTTGCATATCTTTGAGGGAATTTGAGAGGAGATCAAGATCTACATATTCATCCAATCCATTCCTCCTCTAAGTGAGGGGAACCTAGTAGATCGTGATCTTGAAGTTCCATTTGTTGAGTTCTTCCTTGTTCTTCCTCTCTTCTCCCCCCACAAGCATTAGTTGCTTTTGGTGGGATTTGGGAGTGAAGGATTTGACCACTTCTAGTGGTCTTGCCTTCTTGCATCGGTTGCATCGGTTTGAGTTCTCCACGGTGATACATGGAAATCGAAGTTGAGAAGCTTGTTACTCTTGGGTACTTGGGGTGCCCTAGAGCTTGTCCTCTTGGGTACTTGGAGTGCCCTAGACGGTCCTTGTTAATCTCGGAGTTTTGGTGGCTCGCGGGATAGTTGGGAGCCTCCAATTAAGTTGTGGAGTCGCGCCCCAACCTTGTAATTCTTGTGGCTTTGGGAGCCGCGGGAATTCGGTGAGAGCCTCCAATTAAGTTGTGGAGTGTGCCTCATCCTTGTACGGGTTCGGTGACCAACCTCAAGTGTCCCATAGTGGTTCGTGGCACTCCGCATTGGTGGAGGCACGAAGGAGATTACGGTGTGCCATTTGACGGCTATTCGGGGATCACTTTGTGACTCCGCACCGCTCCAACGGAGACATAGCTTCCCTTGGGAAGTGAACTTCGGGATAAATCATCGTCTCCAAGTGCCTCGGTATTTCTATACCCGAGCTTCTTACTTATGCTATTTACTTTGTGATAGCCATCGAGCTTGAAGTAATATATCTTGCTATCACATATTTGTTTATCTTGTTTAGCATAAGTTGTTGGTGCACATAGGTTAACCTAGCTTGTTTAGGTTTCTTGCTTGATAAATTAAACGCTAGTTTTATTCCGCATTTATTCGAGCCTAAACCGCAAAGAATTTTAATCGCCTATTCACCCCCCCTCTAGGCGACATCCGTGTCCTTTCACCTAGGTCTTCTTCTCCGGCGCCTGCACTGGTGGCCATCATGGTGAGCCTGACCTGACGCTTGAATGCATGTCTAGCGAAAGAAATGTATTGGCATAGGAGAGGGGGTGAACAATGGCTTCTTCAGGGTGACAAAAATACTGCGTTCTTTCATAGTCGGGCGAATGGGCGTAAGAGGCGTACTATGATAACAGAGCTAGAAGAGGATGGGAGGCTAATCTCTGATAGCTTGGAACTATACCTGGCCATCGGCCGGGCCGGGCCTAAAAAAGTCCGCGGGCAAAATCCCAGGCCCAGGCCCGACCCCACTCGACCATCGGGCCTATATTTGAGGCCCAGGCCCGTCCCGTGACTGCAAAATCCCGTCGGGCCTCGGGCCGGGCTTCTTCCTGAAAACACCAATGTACAAAGCCCAGGCCCGTCCCTTCACATCCATCGGGCCGAAATCTGAGGCCCAAGCCCGGCCCATGGGTAAGCCCAGTCGGGCCGGGCTTCCCATGGCCAGGCATACTTGGAACTAAAATTGTTTATTACTGAATATTATAAAATGCTGTTTGGGTTGGAACCAAAACCTGTTGTGAAATTGCATAGGGATTTTTGGTTGGAGGAGGGCCGTATTACGCGGGAACAGAAAGCGGAGCTAATTAGGCCATTTTCTAGTTCGGAGTTAGATTCTGCTTTGAAAGAAACTAGACTCAACACTGCCCCTGCGCCTGATGGGTTCTCTGTCCAATTTTACAAGGAGTTCTGGTCCATTTTGAAGCCGGAAATTTTAGAAATGTTGAATGACCTTTCGATGGGTAAACTGAATCTTGAGAGGCTTAACTATGGTGTGATCACACTATTGCCGAAAGTAAGGAATGCGACCAATATTAGACAATATAGACCTATATGTATGTTGAATGTGGTCTTTAAGTTGATCACTAAAGTTTTGACAACTAGGTTGACTTCGGTAGCTGGTTTAATAATGGATGAGGCTCAAACATCGTTTATCCCTGGTAGACATATTTTTTAGGGTGTGGTGGTGTTGCATGAGGTGATGCATGAACTAAAACGCACGGGGGAGCAAGGGATCATTTTGAAACTTGACTTCGAGAAAGCGTATGATAAGGTTCACTGGTCCTTTTTGCGAGATGTTCTGATACTTAAAGGTTTTGACCCCGTGTGGGTGGAATGGATTGCTATGGCGGTAGAATCAGGTAGAGTTTGCATAAATATAAATGGGGAGCATGGGGTTTTCTTTAGAACATATAAGGGTTTGCGACAGGGTGACCCGCTGTCTCCTCTACTGTTTAACACAATTGCTGATGCCCTGGGTTCCATGATTAAAAAAGCAAAGTCCAAAGGGCATCTAGTGGGGTTGGTTCCACATTTAGTGGAGGGGGGTTTGACTCATTTGCAATACGCAGATGACACTGTTCTTTTTCTGGAAAATTCGGAGAAGTCAATAATTACGATGAAGTTCCTCCTTTACTGTTTCGAGGCTATGTCAGGTTTGCCTATCAATTATCAGAAGAGTGAGGTGGTTGTCTTTGGGTTAATGAGGAAGAGCAACGTAGGGTTGCGAATCTTTTTAACTGCGGAGTGGGTACTATTCCAATGAAATATTTAGGTATGCCTGTTTCCCCAGATTTTTTGGTGGCCTCGGTATTAGAATTTGTTGTTGATATGGTGATTAAGAGACTTCAAACTTGGGAGGGATCTCAACTTTCCTCGGGTGGGTGAAAAGTTAGGATGGATTCATGTCTTAGCAATATTCCGATGCATGTGATGGCCTTTTATAAGTTGTCGGATGGTAATCATCATAAAATCAACATGGCTACGGCAGGATATTTTTGGGAAAATAAAGGAAATGATAGGAAGTATCATATGGTACGTTGGGAGAACCTTTGTAGACCCAAAGAATTTGGGGGTATGGGGTTTATGGATAGTAAAACTAAGAACATTGCTTTGCTTTCGAGATGGATTTTTAGACTAGAACGTGGGGATGAGGATATGAGTTGCAAGTTGTTAAGAAAAAAGTATTGTGCTGGGAATGGTAGTTTCTTTAAGTCGGAGACCAGTGGTGCGTCGCAGTTCTGGTAGGGGCTACACGCAATCAAAAAATGGGTTAGGAAAGGAATTTCTTATATTTTGGGGGACGGGGGAAAAGCGGAGTTTTGGAACGATGTCTGGTTAGGAGAAGTGCCTTTAAAAATCAAATATCCAAGTTTGTTTATGTGTTGTAATCAGCAGAACTGGATGGTGAGTCAGGTTCTTGCAGGAGGAGATAATAACTTGTCCTTTAGGCGCACGTTTGGGAGGGATGAAAGTGATGAGTGGGAAAGTTTAAAATTGGACTTGGAAGGAATCCTGTTAACTGATAACGCGGATAGTGTGCGTTGGGAGTTGTCACCAAAAGGGGATTTTAATATGAAATCCATTTATAACATGATTTTGTTTTCAGGGGTGAGGGATGTGGAAATTATGGACTGATGCATGTAAAATGCATACATGAACTTTGCACTTTATTCACTCATATTCCAATCATATTTGCATAATATAAGGGTTATATCAATGTTTTATCATGATTTTGGAAATATCTTAATGATTTCCTATTTTTATGGAATTAGCCCTGCACAGGCAGAAAACCCTAGTTTTGTATTTTAATGTTTCAGGGACCCAAACGTCGTCCAAATCACCTGCAAATTTAGGGGCGTCATTTTTTGGAAGGAAGAAGACCTGTGGGCGAAGGAAGCAAGCAAACGGAGGCCTGAGGCCCAAAAGGGGGTGGCCCACGTGGCCACAGTACCTGGCCACTTGGGCCCCACTCTTTTGGCCCTCGAGGCTCCGTTGCCGTTGATCTTTGCTCCACCGACTCCGTCTTGACCTAAAAACGCCTATAAAAAAGGTCCCCGACGTTCTCTGGAAGGAGGCGGCGGAGAAACACAGAACCACGAAATAGAGAGTCAGAAGGCTGTCGCCGGAGAAGATCGGAGGGGGGAAACGCCGTCGGAGTCACCTCCGGAGGGCTCCACCCCCCTCCGGCGTGTTCATCATCAACATCTACAGCAAGAACTTCTCCACCATCATCACCATGATGAAGGGGGAGTAGTCCCACCCCTAGACTTGGGTTTGTGGTGGTAACTTATGTATCTCTCCTCTCTCTTGAGCTTCACTAATTAGTACCGTATGAGCTGCTAAACATGATTACGGTCATCTATGTAATACCTTTGTGGTGAATATTGTGGTATGAGATGATTTGTTATGCATTTACCGTTGTGTTGGATCTTTTATGACTTGTCATACTTTGGTTGAATATTGTTCTTAAAGAAGTATGATGTATGTGGGTACGGGATGGCCGATGTGACACGGCATAGGTATTGAGTGACACAGTACCGCCCAACATCCTTTATCTGGGGTAAAAAGGAAGAGTATGATGTGGGAATGACAGCAACCACGCTAGCCTTACGAGGGTGACCTAGCAGCACAAATGAGTACTTCTTTCAACTATGTGTTTTAGGACATATAGCCGTTATAAAAGCTATCATTAAAACATGACAATTGTGTGTACTTTATCTATAACATGGTAATCACAGTAGATGAGGGAGAAAGGATTAAGTGAACCCATGAACCCATGTCCATTGTTCCTATAAGAAACTCACACTTGAGCTTGTCCTCTTGCTGCATAGAGGATTGGGCTTTCTCTCTCTTTGAGAGCTTTTGCTTGCTACCATTTGTCTTATCCTCTTGCATTGAAGAGGATTGGGACACTTTTACATTCTTGCTTGGTTACTTCCATCCATCAACCACCTTGTTCTCCAAACTTGTTTAGTGCATAATCAAATAAAACTTGTGACACTTTAGTTGTAGGGAATAGATAACTTTTCCTTCTTGCTCCTGCGGATCGATACCTTACTTCCACATTGAGAGGTGCTACGGTGATCCCTTCCTCTTGGGGGTAATCATGGACTTGTGGAAGTCTTATATGCCTTTGAAAAATAAAATCTTTGTTTGGATGTGTGTACGGGGGCGAATACAAGTGAAGGTCGAGTTAGCTAAAAAGGGGTGGCCGGGTGGAATTGGGTGTAACTTGTGTGGGGAAGCAGAAACTATGACCCATCTTCTCTTTGGATGTCCTATTTCTCATTTTGGGTGGTGGGTGGTTAGGGAAGCTTTGGGTTGGAGGCAAACTCCAAGTAATGTGTCAGATTTTGCGGACTGTGGCATTGGGTTACCTGGGCGCAAGGTTAATTTGGTTGGGTGGCCAATTTTTGGGGCCTTGGCTTGGTCAATTTGGACGTCCAGGAATGATCTTGTTTTTTAGGGATTTTTTTTTATCTTCTCCTTTGCAGGTCGTCTACAGGATGGTGTATTTACTCTCGCAATGGATGCTGCTGGTGCCGCAGAAACTCAAGGATGAAGCACAGGCGGCCCGCGACAAGATCAAGCATAAAGCTAGAGCGCTGCAAATTATCTGCGGAAGTCGCGAGGGAATTGGTTGATGCTCGTTTTTCTGTAGCCTCCTTTGTGTTGTGCTGGTGTCTTTGAGTTGTATGAGTACTTTGCTGTATTGTGCACGCTTACTGATCTTTGTACGGCTAGGAGGTGGGGCTTTTAACCTTTTGGTCTGTCTGGTGGTTTTAGGTGGTGTTTCCTTTGCTTTCAGTTAAGTATGTAAGGTTTGGGGTCACTCCCAATAACCTCTGTGAGCTTTCTATATAAAAGCTGGGCCGTGAGGCCTTTTCTCTCTCTCATCGATCAATTGTATTTGTGTGCTAATACCATTTGTATGCTAGTGTGTGCAAATGCCAAATCATACATGTTTTCAATGATGCATCCCACAAACGTGTAAAATCTTGACTTGAAATATTTTATATTCTCTACACAAAAAAGATAATATTATATATTTTTGGGGATTTTAAAGTATGCATATTTATATTCACGCATTTGTCATTTTTGTGTAGATCATAATATAAAGTATTTGAAATCAAGATTTTGCAGGTTTATGATATATATATATATATCATTGGCAGCATGCATGTTATTTTTAGATTTTTTGAAACTTATAAATATGATTTTTGAATTTTTTAACAAGAGGGATCACTGGAGCTCGGAAGTAAGAAATCTCTACTCCTGCAAATGGTGATAGTGATGGCGTCGATAGAAGGAAACAAATTCACCTTTTCTTTCACTAGTTCTCGCTCTATCCAAAAAAAATCTACATTTTGAGTTTTGTCAAAGTGTCAAACATTTTTTATTTTCATCAAACTTATAGAAGATATCAATGTCTATAATACGAAATAGATATGATATGAAAGTTTATAGATATAGATATTTTGTACTTCCCTCCTATCCATACAAACTTTGTACTAGGTGGGCAGCACTTTTTATAGATTGGAGGGAGTACTATATACTCAAGTCAAAGTTTATAATATTTGAATTTGAATAAACCCACGCGGAATAATTCTGGAAAGGGCGAGTAGACTAAAACAGCTACTCCCTCCTATTGAAAATAGGTATCGCATTTTTTTTTAACTTAACCAGTTAAGACTAGCCATAGTGGGAGTATCATAGGTAGTATCATGCATGCCATATTGGCAAAAAAATGACGTGACACTGCAATTAAAGATGAGAGAGATGGTAGTGGTATCGTAGGTAGATACCGTAATATAACGGATTTCGAGTCAAGATGAGTCTATAGGCTAATAAATAGATGATTAAATGATACTACACATACACATATGTTACTACTCTTATTGAGATATTAATATCATATGCGTATGATACTCCCCGTCTAAAGAATTCGACACTTATTTGAACCGGAGTGGAAAACGAAGCACGCCGATCGATCAAACCGACAGCCGTGTCGGAGAAGGCGTAGTCGCATTTGCAGCGCGACGCTTCCCATCGAGAGAGACGAGTGAAACCAAGTGCCACCTTGTCTTGTCCAAGAGCACGGGTCTCCGCTCCGGGCACGTCCATGGTCGCCCGTTTCAAAGCTTCGTTGAACCAGCCAGCGGCGGTGCGATCGAGAACGGCCGTGTTCGTCCAACTTTGCTTCGCTGTCGGCCGGCTCTGCAGTTTCTAATTGATTTGTCAAATGTAACCCATCGAAAAAAAAATGACCCTGCCAGGAAAATACAGGAAACCTATCTTGGATGGTAGGAGTAAAAATCACGGAGAATAGTCGTTTGGATAAAAGCTGGAAAAATACAGGAAACCTGTCTTCATCCTACGCACTTTAGTCTACAAATGAGGTTAACTGTTATTCTTTTTTTATGGAATCTAATCCGTACGATTTTGGTAGCATTGTTCCTTTAAACCAAAGTCAATCTATAGGAAAATTTTAAAATTCCAAAGAGACCGGTAGGAGTATTAATAGCTTAACAAAGGTCTGAAAATTAAAGTTGTAGACTGATCACGCGAATTAAGACAGTGATAGCTTGCTTAAGCTAACTTTTAGTAGTGGCAGAGTAGAAGATACTAGTGGAGTACTAGATGGACTAGTGTTACAGGTGGATAGGAAGACAACTGTTCACATCGACCAATCGGAGTGATTAGCAAAACAAACTAAACAATTCAGCTGTCTGCTACCCTAAACAAAACTCGGGAAGTCTACAAGAACTCCCTACTCCTCGTCCCCGCTTCCACCTAGTCATTTTTCTTTGAGTCCAAGAACTGCGTGGCAATGGAGAGATCGGCCAGTAGATGAGAGCCATGAGGTGCAAGCGGCACCCCTACGAGGGCGGCCCAGGCGTGTGCGCGTCCTGCCTCCGCGACCGCCTGCTCGCGCTCGCCGCCGCGCAGAACGAGGCGTCCTCGCTCCCGCCGCCGCCGCCGCCGCCACCATCGGAACCGGTCCCGCTCTTCCCGAGGTCGGTATCTCCGTACGTGTGCCCCCGCAAGTCTGACGCCACCAGGCCGTGGAGCCGGCAGCCGTCCAGCCGCCTCTTCTTCCGGACGCCTCAGGTTGGCCCCGGCGGGCCCGGCTTCGAGGACGGCGACATCGGGTTCCAGATCAAGCGGCGACCCCGGAGCAGGCTCTCCGCGCTCGCCGCGCTCTTCGGCCACCAGTCCCACCACGGATCGGAGGAGAAGGGCGGTGGTGGGCCTGGTGGCAGGGAGCGGAAGCACGGATCTTGGCTCGCCGGGATCATGCCGCGCGCCCGCCGAAAGAAGGACCCGGTCATCACCGCGTCCCCGCAACGGCGCCGCTCCTCCCCCGTGGTCAGCAACCGGGGCCTCTCGCCGGTGAGGTGCTCCTACGAGGACAGCGAGGAGGGCAGCTCCGTGGCTGACTCCTCGCCGTGGCGACCGTCGCCGATGCGGAAGACCCCCTGCCGCCGCCTCATGTCGGGAGGAGGAGGCGCCGGGGCCGGCGTCTCGGGCTTCGCGGTGTGCATCAGCCCGCTCGTTCGGCACCACCGCGGAGGCCGCCTGCCGGACGCCCCCGCCCTGTCCGGCGAGCTCCGGCCGTCGCCGCTCCACCAGCCCTCCTCCGGGTCCTCGCTCCACCACTGCCGCTCCTGGAAGCTCGCCGACGGCGGCCGCTTCCGGTGAGACTATATTTCTTTTTATATTTTCCCGCGTGCCAATTATTCATCCCAAATTCTCGCTGCCATTTTTGTTTGGGGTTTCATTCACCTTTTCTGGCTTTACGTGTAAGCTGGAAAACGAATTTGCGCCCGCGAAGGGCGGCAAGCTGTGCCACTGACATGTGGGCACCGACGCTTCCGATGTCCCTCAGTTCAACACGTTGCGGCACTGTAAAAAGAAAAAAGCTTATTGTGTTGTGCATAATTTATCTATCTAGTACGGGTCAGATTATTTTTTGCGTCTGAGATTCTGCGATGAATATATTTAGTGTGGTAGTGGTAGAGTGTAGTGAAGGTCATGTGACCGGATGAATTGGAGATCTGAAGTGCTAATGTCTACTGGCGTACTGACACGACCATGTGTGATTTTATATTATCTACGAGCAGGTGTCTGGATGGGTCATTCTTCGAGCAACAAATTTTATGAATTTATAAACTGGAGCTGTTGGCTTGATGTCTCCCATCACTCTTATTACAACTCCCACCTACATAAACCCCACATTTTTAGAGACTCTTCCAATCCAATGGATGATGTAAAATAGGACACCACATTTTGGTTTTAGGCACCATATTTTAGGTTATAAAACGCCAAAACTTGTTTTACCGCAGATGATGTACTTTACCTGAATTTTTTTGAGCTCCAAAAGATGCCCTGAAATAGATCTCCCAGTGGTGAGGGAGGGAGGAGCATCTGACGGTCACTAAGTGCCAAGCTCGATTTCGACCACATAGGTGGCCAGAGGCTGAGGGAAGGCGGCGAGGGCGGGGCAGTTCGGCACTGGCTGGAGGGGAGTCGGGGGGGGGGGGATGTGGCCAAATCCCCCGTCGCAATGACCGAGCGCCAAGAGCTCGACAAGGAGCACCGGCTTGCTCACGGCCGCATGGTGGTCACGGCGGTCGCTTATCATCGTCGGTGGGCTGTTGTGGTGTTGCGGACGACCATGTAAGGCGGCGGTGGGGCGACGAATGGCCAAAATCTCGGATTAGGGCGGCGGCGCTTCGATATTCAGCGACAGTCGCGGGGGTTGCGGTGAACGTCCCGAGCGGTGGGAATGAGTGGTGAGGTGTCAGCCGGACTAGAGCGGCCAACGGGGTCGTGGCAGCGGCGAAAAACGGCCGAAAACGACGTGTGGCGGCGGGGAACTTTCACCATGGCGGCTGGCTTCCCCCCACGACCTTTTTGTTTTTGGGCATGCCCTATCGGTCCTATCGGTGATGTAATTTGCACCACCCAAGCCATAAATTCGGGACATGTCCAAAAAAATATACATCACCGTTTAGGGATAGGTCAACTCGTGGAGCTGCGTTTTTACTGTTTGGTGAAGTAAAAAAACAATATTTTAGCCACATGCCCTATTTTACGGGATGTATTGGAGATGCTCTTATGGAAAACACACAAAAACTACCAGATCGTCGGTGACACTATATACTGCATAATGCGGCTACGTCAGTGGTTAGTCGAATTGGTCGATTTGTGCTTGGTAAGTTGGAGCAAGAAAATTTCAGATTGCGTAACTTTCCAAGTAGGACAATGTTCTGACTTGTGTGTTTGGACAAGATCGGTACATAAACAGAGAATTAAGGGCACTGATCAGCGAGTCGACTAGAAGGAGGACGTCACAATCACGCAGCAGATCGCGGGCTAGTTTCGTAACGGTAGCGGGACCATGCCATGCGCCAGTGAGCTGGGGCAGGGGCAGGGGCACCTGCGCGTTGCAAAGGTCAACCGGTTCATCCCCCTCCTCCCATCGCACTCACTCGCTCAAGCTCTACAAAAATTCAACTTCCGATCTACTGTTCCCCTCTCCTAGCTCGGCCAAGAAGTTCGGAGGTGGAAAGATCGAGCGAGAGCTCGCGCGCAACGCAATCATAGCATAGGCTTTGCTTAGCAAGAACCCACCAGCACCTGGGCAGTTGAGAGCTCGTCAGCTCGAGCGTCTGGACAGAGATTGACAGGTTCGCCGCGCACTCGCCCGCGCGCTTTATTAGTCTGTTAATCATCCCGGATCATGGAAAAGGCCTCTAATCATGGCAGGAGGTTCTCGCTCTGGCCGGGAAAGCTCGCCGCCTTTTCGGTGTTAAGGCTGGGCCGGTAGTGCGGCGGCGGCGGCGGTGGTGGCCGGTCGATCGCTTCTCCGCGGAGGTTAGTGGTACGGGAGAGATCCTGTGAATCGCTGTGAGCTGTGAAAGGCGGGAGCGGCTGGTGCACGCGGTGGTGTCGCCTTGTGTTTGTTTGCCCGTGTGCCATGGTTGCAGCTGCATTTCTTAACTGTATGTACGTGCGCTATCCTGCCACGGCCCACGTGTACCTCGCCTTCTGCATCGATCCTTTTGACGGACCATAGCGTTGTGGTTGCCTGGTTGGACTGTTTTTGTAGGGAGTGAGATTGGACTGTTTTCACTGCCTGTTGGATTCAAAACTGGTGCGCAAAACGGGACTTCACTTTTGGGTGCAAAAAAAGAAGCAAATGAGTCTGTAACGAGGCCCACCCTGTCAATTCAGCTCATCGGCAATAAGTCAACGAGAAGTTAGCCTGTGGGCCTAGAACAAGATGGACTGAGCCACAGGCCAGAATATTTGGGCCATGGAGTTACGTGGCGAAGGGTTTCCCAAACCGAGCGATGGATCCGCTCCAAAGTGTTCGCCAGCGCATTCACGCTCCTCCTCGTCACTTTCCTAAGTGTGAAGAGCAAAGGAATTTCATTGTTTTTCATTATTGATGCAAACACTTCAAAATTTATCGAGTTAAGTTCGAGTGTTCGTTTTGCAAAAACAAAAAACGTTCGAGTGTTTCCTTTTGTTGATCATACCTGGTTTCTACATTTTTGATTTTCTTGCAATCTTCTATTCCATGATAAAATTGATCTCCATACGTGCAACGAGATTTATATCGTGTTAGAATAGAAACCAAACAGCGAACGCATGTCTATCTAGTCCACATATTTCACTATTGTTAGCTTATGAGATTTTAGCCGACCCCTCAAATCCTCGCATAAAAGAGCCACATCAAAAGGTTTTATTCCTACTTTTCTACGTGCTCTAACAAATTCCGTAACTCTCTCCCCTCAAATCTCTCTGTCTGTCAATCTTCAATTTCATTTTCCCTCCAAGTCACTCGAGCACACCTCCTTAGACCTCTCCTGCACCGACCAGACACCCTTCACTCTCGCATCAGCAACCGAGGGGGGTGGGGGAGCAACAACAACGCAGTATTCCTTGGCAGCTGGGATTATGAACGAAACTTCAAAATATATTGTCTTTCAACCATGAACACGATTTATGATTTTTCTACACCGTCATCTTTTTCTTGACGAGATCTCCAAAACTAGACCAATGTTACTACATTTTGATGATATTTTTGTCTTGAAAGCTGTCACTGTACTGGTGTAAAGCACTGACCAATTCACCCCAAAAATCCGACGAATGGAGAAGGGAAGGCAAAACATTTCATCTCTCTCTCTCTCTCTCTCTCTCTCTCTCTCTCTCTCTCTCTAGAGAAAGCCCGCATGGCTCACGAGGACGGACGACGAGGCAGTCTCTGAGCGCCGCGCATCGTGGTGGTGGTGGGAGCACCTGCGTCCAGAGACTAGGCGACAAGAAGAGCTGCATCTGGCGGTCGAAAGCCCTTCGCATGCTCTACGTCCCTCAAGAAGGTGGCACTGCGTGGATCCGGGCCTGACGCTGGAGCGGGGAACTGCTGCTCAGGGGACGACACAGGACGTGTTGGCCTCCTTCAGGAGTAGGATGAGAGGGCTCACCACTCCCTCCCATTGCTCTGCTTGCTTGGTGTTCATGGTTCCACACCTGGCAGGAAGGTTCGTTCTTGCAGGTCGATCGTGGATCTTAGTCCAGATCTAAGCGATTTGATGCTCGCGGGTAGTGTTGTTCTTGCGGTTCTGTAGGCCCAGAGTGACTTTCCTAGCGGTGATGGTGTTAGTCTCCTGGTCTGCTCCAGTGTGGCGGCATGGGGGGAGTTTGGAAGCTGGGGCATCGACCCTAGGTGGCGGACGCACATGCAGGCTTCTTGGCAAGTGTGGAGGTGTTCGTCGTGGTGCTTCGCCATGAGGCGTCAAGGATGATGACAAAGGGAGTCCCTGGCGAGGTCCGGCAAGGGAGCGTTCCTCGCCCGTATTGAAATCTGGAGGCACTCTTACATTCATGATGTCCCTCGCACTCGTGGCGGGGTCTACAGCCAGCGTCTCTTGATGCGAGGTTGGTGGGCGTGGGGGCTGAGCTAAAGCTCAAGACGTTTCCACTCCAGTGTTGGTCATGCTCGTGGGCGCCGTTTGCCCTCTTGAGTGTCGCCGTCACCGGCATGGAAACCCTGGTCTTGACCGGCCGGTGGCAGCGCTTCTGCTTCATGACCTACTTGGAGGCACCTTCTTGGAGTAGGGGTCCTCCTAGATTCGACATGGTTGTTTTAGTGGTAAAGTTGGTGCCTTTCTGCAGCCGGAGAACCGAAGTGATGATTGTCCTGCTCTTGTGCCTTGGGGGAGGCCTACTCACCCATGGAGGCACCGCATTTCTCGGTGCTTTGCGCACTGAGCGACACAGCCGTGGTCGGTGGAATGCCGCGCATTGGGGTTGTCGATGTTGCGGTACACTAGGTTTCGTCCCGACACGAGCATGTCTGACGACTTTGTCACCACCGGTTACGGACATGGGGTTGGACCGTGGCCATGGATGACAACCTCCGCACTGTGATGCTGGAAATCCTCTCCTTCATGGTCGACGTCCTCGTGAGGCTATGTTATTTCTTCTTCTACATTTCTCTTTGATGGCAAGCTGTGTTTCAGTTGCCGCATTACCTCTACTGTTTCAACCATGCCCCTTTGCTTGGTGGTGCGGCTCGCGAGTGTGTAGTGTGTGTCACGGCGGTGCGCAGCGTTTGTTGGTGTGCCCGCGCTCAAGGGTGAGCCCGACTCAATAACTTTGCCCGCCCGACTAGAGCTTCTCTTCTTCGTCGTCGTCTTTTCGTGAAGGTTTTTGATGCTCCTTGTTTTTTACCCTTTCCCTCTGTTATGCTTCGAGTTTCTTCTTAACACTTTGTATCGGATGATTTGGCTTTATTAATTTAAAGTCAGGCTTAATAACCTTTTATCTTAAAAAAATATCTCAAGCGTGCGAAATGGCCTCGCCTCCCGCGCGCGCCGCGCACACGGAGCATTCTGCCGCTCCCCCCTTCTCCTTGGTCACCCGCCGGCCGTCGAGGTAGTGCTGGTACACGTAGGAGAGAAACCCCCACACTGCCATGAGCATGGCGACGGCCTTGATCCCCGTCATCTTGTCCCCGAACAGGATGACCGCGAAGACCGGCACCAGCGGCAGCGCCACCGTGCCCGTCACGTTGGCGAACAACGACGACACCCTGGTGATCAGGCGGAGCGACGCGACCCACATCGCCTGCCAGCACACCGCCGTGCCCACCAGCGTCGCCACGTACCTCGCCCTACCGTCCTTGAACGCCGCCATCTCCCCCGGGATCGTTCTCCACTCCCCCGAGGCGAACAGCCCGCACACAGACACCATGGACGCCACGATGTTCGTGCACAGCTGCACCCATAGCACCCACCGGAACGTCCTGGTCCGGACCACCTTCTCGAAGGTGACCTCGAAGAGGGACAGGATGAGCGCGAAGGTGGCGGAGGCGGCCAGGGTGAGGATGAACCCAAGCGTGTACTTGCCGTGAGGGAGCTCGCTGGAGGTGCCGTCGGAGGAGGATCCGACGCCGAGCAGGGCGGCCGAGAAGGTGAGCACGACGACGGAGTTGGCGATGAGCGCCGTGAAGCGCTGCTTGTTGATGAGGCGCGAGGTGATGGAGTTGAAGCCGAGCTGCGTAGCGGCCACAAGCGCGAAGGTGGACACTGGCAGGTACTGCAGCGCGTACGAGTACATGAGGTTGTCGAAGCCGATGAGGATCCCGAGGCCCAAGTAGATGGGCACCATCTTGGACGCTGCTGGCTGGGCCCGGCGTCGGCGGAGTGCGACTCCGACGGCGTGAGGAGGAGGAGGATGGCGAGCAGGGGCGAGCCGCCGGACACCGTGAGCGTGGCCATCCACTTGCTGTTCCCGCCGGAGTTGTAGTAGAGGCGGCCGAGCAGGGTGGCTATGGTCTGCCCGCAGAGCACCATGAGCATGTCCACCATCACCATCAGCCACCACCGGATGCTGCCTCTTGCCGACCGTCCACGATCGGCGGCCTTAGGTGTCGCGCCGTTCTGGGCATGACCTTGTTCTTGCTCCGTGGTGCCTTTAGTTGTCAGAAAAGGTAACGCAATTTAGTAACTCTATATCAGTAAAGCTCACCTTTTTTTTAACAGAAAAAACATGTTCGTTTCTTTTCAGTGAAGATCTTCTGTTTCAGTGTTTCACCTTTTTAAACAGAACGACACTATGAAACTGCTCTGTGAAGATCTTCTGTTTCAACTTTTTCATTACTTTTATTAGGATTTAAAACCAACCATCACGATTCATGCATAAGCATGGCTTGCACGGTGTATTGCTACAGTAATAATTGATGACAAGTGCTGCTTTCTGCTTTACTGTCACCCAACCGCTAAATTCAATTCCATGAAAGGTAAGAGAACAGGTATGGGTGCTATATATTTTATTTCTCCAATGATTTTCTTTTCTTCATTACGAAAGCTACATGCACCATGTAGTGAAAGTTTCTTCGCTTCTTCCTCGTCGTATTTCTCAATGATCAAAATGTTTCAGGCGGCGGAGTTTCCGAACAAGAAGAAGAGTTGACGTCGAATAATTAGATGATTACGATGCTTGTTTTGCTGCGTTGTTGGTTGCTAATTGGCACGGTGACAGTCTCGCGGGCGCAATAACAAGCCAGTCTAGACTTTGCGTATGAGAGCATCGGCCACCATAACATAATCCTTGTGGACAGTTTTGGTCTGGTCTTTTTTGTTCACAAACTGATTAGCTTTTCAAGATCACAGAGACTACATGGCCAGGTAAACATCAACAAACCTAAGTGTTTGCACAGCCAAGATCGACCTAAACCATTCATATATGCAAAATCAAGCTGTACGTGAGAAACAAGACGATCTTTGTGATAATGAAAGAGATATATACCATGTCTGAAGATGCAAACATGCAAAGAGGATGTGTGGTACCTCTGATTTGGAGCTGAATTTCTTGAGCATGTGACATGTTCGCTTTTGCTGATGGGTGCTGAACTGCTGACTGAAACTCTATTCTCGTGTTGTTCTCCACACCTCTTGCCGATGACTGATGAGCAATGGACCGCTGGCTCCTTGCCAGCATATATATATTGACCAATGCACCAAATTGTTTAATGCTGGAGTAGTGAAGACACATCTATCTCCATTATGATTGGTTGGCTTTCTTTTTCTTCGATGGAGGACCCCACCCCATGGTAATCAACTTTGGTGTACATGTTTGGGTAGTCATGGCCCCACATTTCACTCAAACCTGTCATGTATCATGCATAATTTAGACAGTGTGTATGATTGAGGCGCATTAGTTTCTACACGTTGGAGTTCTTTGGCGGCAGAACTTGTCCTAATTAGTTTAGTTGCTATTAGTTGTCTGATGTATATGTTTTTCAATTTCCAAATCCCTCCTAGAGCTCAGGCTGCTGGACTACTTCAAATCAACAATGAACAGAAAAAAAACACCCCACAAAATGGGTGAAAAGTGCCAATTCTGACCCTTGTGAGAAAGTTAAGTTGTAACTCCTTCTGAAAAATAATTTCAAATTTGATCCTTTTTCTCAGTGATGGCGTCATGGCGTTGAACTACTCAACTCCCTGTGTCAGGGCGTTGAGGTGCCGAGAAGATCGGGTGTGCGGATCCGACATCGACACGTTGAGATGCCCAAGACCAACACCTTAACTCATGGCATTGACCACGACAATCTCAACGCCCCGTGCCAGGGGTGTTGAGCCTGGAACCCCAACACCGGACCCGAATGCCAGGTCATGTTGGCACCTCAACGCCTTGACCTCGGCCATTGAGATGTGTAACACATTGAGAAAAAGATGAGATAATTATTATTTTTCAGAAAGGGTATTTTTTTCGTTGAACTTTCTAATATGGGTTAGAATCGTCCTTCTGCAGGTAAAATGAAATGTCGTCTAGAATTTTAAGGTGATTTTAGGAATCACGGTTTTAGAAATAATAGTTAGTAATCTCATGTGTAAACGGTTCTTCTTAATTTATTAAATGGGGAGGGTATGCCGCAGGTCTTATCTTAATAAATAGCTAGGGTGTAACACTTTTTTCACAAGTGAGTATAAACCAGGAGTCACATTTTTTTACAAGTGAGTATAAACCAGGAGTCACATTTTTTTTGGCAGATCTTAGGGAAGTTTCACAACTAATGATGGTATGCAAGTGCGCTTTCAGGAGAAAAAAAGGTTCGATAATAACCCTCTCAAATCAGCACACGAGTTTATATGTTGCAACTGCTATTTGATGTTGTTTTATTGTGCTCCGAATCCTAATCCTATTGTACCATATATGGAGTTCTAACGGAATAAGACATTTCTACATCTCTGTTTCGTGTCCGCCAAGAAAGAGAGTTGTTTGCTCCCCATATATAGTGAGAGGTAGTCATAAATTAGATTGAGAGAGATTTCCACCAGATTGATAGCACGTAGAGGGTTTGTCCTCTCGTGTATTGTAATAATTCTCCCAATTATAGTGATACGTCTTCGTGCGTTCCGTAGTTTTTTCCCGTCAGGATTTTCCACGTAAAAATCTGTGTTCTTGTTCTTCGTTTGATTTATTTTTGCTGCACTATTTTACAACAAGTGGTATCAGAGCCGACGGTTTCTAAATCGGCCGCTGCCCCAGGAGACTTTCCGCTGTGCTCCCGGGGCAGCACGATGCAGCATCGATTTGATCAACAAGCCGCATGTTGCGGCATCATGCAGATTCATCGAGATCGGATCAATCGGTGGAGGCGCCAGCAGGGTGCCGCTGATCAGATCGTGATGGAAGAAGCCTCGACGAGATCAAGAGCAGCATGCAGCGCGTGCTTGTCATCCTTGCCGATCCGTCCGTCTACAGCGTGGATCGGTCGCGTCGAAGTCTTTGATTCCAGTACTAATTCTGATACATCACACTATCCTAACCTCTAGTCGGTATCAATTCCGTACGAGGTTGAGCAGCTGCGCTTGAGTTTGGAGTACCAGATCGACTTGAGCATCAAGTGCAAGGAGATTTGTTATCTGCTACTCCCTTCATTCCAGTTACATATATAAATACATCCACATTTGGTAGATAGCAAGTCAATTAAATTGGAACGGAGGGAGTAGATACTACAACATTTAGTACTGTTATGTTTTTGGTACAATTCAGCTGTCTTTGCTCTTTTAAGAGGGGTCTATTGCAGAGTTGATGCTCCATTGCATATTGAGGAGGTTCCTTCATCCGACATTTGTTCTATAAGGACAGTTTTTGACCATGTGATGGATTTTTTCATTAGGCGGCAGCTTTTGGTGTACGTGATGCCATCCGTACCATATGCTCTTGCATGAGTATTGTTTGTCGAGGTTTGTGCTTTCTGTTTGTAGCACGTTCAGATTCCATGAGATGAGTTCTTCACAATGCGATGTGCAACAAGATGTTGCACTATGAGCTATGCGCTCGTTCAGGCACCACAGGAGATATGATGACTTATGTCATTTGATTGATGATTGGACAATTTTAGTTTTTGGAGGTCAGTGGCACAGACTCGGACTTTTTATTGGAATTTATGGGAAACCCAAGTTTCGTTCGTCTGCTTTGTTGACAGCTCTGTTGTTTTTGGACGACCTACCGTTGATTTGCTCGATATGACTTCATGAAAAGTTTATTTATCCTATGAACGTTTGGAGACACAAGGTTTACTTGTGCTGACTTTAATTGAGGAGTTGATACTATCTATGACTGCTGTAGAGGATTCGTCTCAAGGTGGAGTGTTGTTTTATTGTGCTCCGAATCCTAATCCTATTGTACCATATATGGAGTCCTAACGGAACAAGGCATGTCTACAGCTCTGTTTCGTGTCCGCCAAGAAAGAGAGTTGTTTGCCCCCATATATAGTGAGAGGTAGTCATAGATTAGATTGATAACACGTAGTTCCGTGGTTTTTTCTGTTAGGCACGTAAAAATATGTGTTCTTATTCTTCGTTTGATCTACTTCTACTGCGCTATTTTACAACATTTGAGAGGTTTCATCAGTTGTTTTTCCTCCTTACGGAAGCAAGTTTCTTCCCTACCCAAGTGATCGTCTTTTTGTGGGTCGTGTGCATCTTGGATCCAGAGGCCGGAAAGTAGGGGCAGATCCCGTACGTGTTAGGATGGGGCCCCACCCTAAGATTTCATTGAAGCATATAAATAGCGAAAAGAAGAAAAGACTAAAAATACCTCATATATATCACAAGCTCTTAGTTCTCCCACCCTAGCAAAAAAAAAGACCCAGAAAATTTAAACTTTTTCATGCATATATTTTTTAGAGTGTTCTCCCATGTTTAATTAGGGCACACAAGTAAGAGACTTGGTGGACTAAAATTTGCCATACTTCAAACTTCATAGTACAGTGTAATAAGTTGAAAAATGTTGTGCCGCTCCATTATTCGGTCGTAGAATCTGCATACTCTATAAGCGACTTTAAACAACCTTAATAATATGTTTGGCTTTACATGTGAGCTATTCCTAGAACTTTGAAGTCAAAATTCATGGTGAACAAAGGGCCCTGATGTAGCCACTTATTAGATAATATTGTACTTCATTCGGCAACCATGTGCAGAATTGCAGATAGACAGTACACTCAACAAACTATTAGTCAATTATACCAGAAATCTTGATCTAAAAATTATAATATGATGGACACATACAGCTCCCGTGATGGGGAGGACGACGATGATGAAAGCCAAGACTAATCTGATATCGCACATGAAAAGCATCAAATCGTTCTGATAGCAGCAACAATCAGATATGTAATTAAAGAGGTGATTTGACAAGTTCACATCTCCTGATACGATGCATGACATCTTGCATTATATAACTAAGCTAATGTTGCGACAAAAAAGGATAAATATTGTAAGCTACTGCCAGTCTGCCAGTGTGTTCCTCTAAGCAGAGAGGTGCTATCCGGAACGCACCGTTGTCGCATTATGCCGGCAGTATTCAATGTAGTATCCGGAACCACATCTTTTTTTTTGAGAAACACAGCACAGACGCAGACGCTCACAAACACGCACGTACAGACACCCCTATGAATGCACGCACGCACACCCTACCTCTATGAGCACCTCCGAGAGACTGGTCCGACAGATCTTGAGGTTGATGAAGTCACCACAGACGCTTCGCTGTTAACGGGCACGTCAACTACCACTGAAAGCATAGCGCCGGTTAAATCCTAAAAATCCAGAAAAATGCGATCACCCATGCCAAGTCTGGGACTTGAACCCGGATGGGCTGGTTCCACCACAAGGAACCAGACCAGCTGAGCTAGGCTCAGTTCGCCCGGAACCACATCTTTGATCAATGATGTGGGTGTTTTGACTAGTGGACTAATAGTGTGACAGCAGCGAGGAGGAGAGGCGTCCAAATATTAACTGCATGTCGCTAACAATCGAAAAATTAATCGTTGAACAAACGGGCACGCAGGTTTTGCATCTGATGACTTCTTCTGCGTTGGAAATAACGTACACATGATCGAAGTGTTTTTTTTAATCAAAAGGAATGGGATCACCCGTCCCTACTTCCGTTAACGAGTACAACCTACCAAGGCACCGATCAGTAGATCGAAGCGTATGTTTGGTTGATCAGTACTTTCAGTAGATCGAAGCGTATGTTTGGTTGAGCTCCCGCACCTGAAGGTCATTCCGGCGTTTGGTTGAGAAATGAAACGGAAGGAGGATATTCTCTCCAGATCCGGAATGTATCCGAGCTCTGCTTCGATGTACCCCTTGTCCCCTTTAAAAGGTAATTTAGTATTTTATCATTAATTAATGTCTAAATTCGTTTTAATTTGGTCAACGCGTGCGAGATCTCTTCCACGAGCGACACGGACACTCTGTGCGGCTTCATCGCACGCATCGCGGAAGTGAGCTGCTACGCCGACGGCTTTTGGCGTCGGCAAAGGCCTATAAGCTGTCGGCTCAGCCTATGCCGACGGCAACCGTTGGCTCAGCTCGGTCGGCATAGGCTGGCGTAGGCACATGTCAGCAGGCCGTCGGCAAAGCTAAAAACCGGCGGCGTAGCTACTGCCGATGGATGGGAACAGGCCGTCGGCGAAAAAACCGTCGGCGTATGGCGTGGTAGGGCCCACGACAGCCAGCTAGTCAGGATTGACCTACGCCGACGGCACGTGGCCTCATCTGGGAGCATCTGGTGGAGCTCCAGGATGCATCTTTGCCGTCGGCATAGCTACGACCATTTGGTCACTGAGGTACCTATGCCGACGGCTCATTGCCGTCGGCATAGGTGTGCCAGATTTTTTTAAAAAAATGCTCCAGCGGCTCGTTTTTGCAGAAAAATAGCAGCAAAAAATATCATAAATTACAGGAACATCACACATATGATATATATCATCACAAACATGATTACACGTAGGATATCATCACAAACATGCTAGATCATAGTGTAGATACAAAATGGTACGGCGACGGGGTGTGCCCTATATCTCCCCGGGTGAGAATAGGCGATCGACGGCTCGGCACAACAGTAGAACCACCGGAAGAAGGCGAAGCACCTGACGAAGCACCCGGCGAAGCACCACGCGAAGCACCAGGAGAAGGACCACCGGGATGTACCGGCGTGATCTCACGCGAACCCGGCATAGCAGCACGCGAAGTACCAGCATCGGGATCAAACGGCATGATCTCACGCGAACCGGCGAGTGTGGCGTCTCCGAACCTCCTGGTCCCTACATGTTTGAGCAAGACTTAGCAACTTGCGAGGCGAAGGAAAACGGTAACCAGTGGTTTAGCAAACTTACCGGGTCGATGAGTAGTAGGTGAGAGCGAACTCGTCCTTCGATGGAAACATTGACGGCTGCCCCGGCTCAGGAGGCTCCTCCGTAGGAGCGCCGACCCGCTCTCCAGTGTCAAAAAAGTGCATAAGCGACTGCAAGATAGTTTCAATGTCAGGCGTTGCAAAAATAAAGGTTCAAACTAGGGAAGTGAGACTTGTCATATTTTACAAAAATAAAGGTTGAAACTTACATTGTTCATCGACTTTGTGAACGAGCGGTGGGCGTCATTCTTTTGCAGCCACTAGCGATAGGCCTCCTGATAATCCGCATGAGCGGAAGCGTAGGCCGCCTCAAAATCCTCCTACGATTTCTAAAATAAGGAATCTCGTCAACTTAGCCATGCAGGAACAAATATCGGAAAGAGGATGAAAATGAGAAAAACTTACATCGGTGGAGGCGGATGGACGAGACTTTGGACGACGTGGGATAAGGAGGGTGTCGGCAGGAAGGGTAGCTCGGAGACGCTTGAAGCTCGAGGTAGGACTGACCACCTTGTCAAGAACGCGATATCTGGAATGCTTCTTTTCGTGCCCCGACAGGACAACCGCGTTCTCGTCGACCTCCTCTCTCAAGGGTTATCCACCTCCGGGTGCAGCTGTTGGAACGTCGCGCAGTAGTTATCCAAGTCGTCCTTGGCCCTCTCGTAGTACCTGAAGGGGTTATCCAAGTCCGAATGTGAAAAATATCAACTAATATGAAAATGGATACATAAAATATCCAAGTACCTGGGATTCGAAGGCTGAGGCTCCGAAAAATCAAGCTTCTTCTGCTTCATCTCCCGCCACGTTTCCATGTCAGTTCTCGGCTCCCCGGTCTTGGCCTCCTGCATCGCGAAAAGAAATGTTATGCATACCAAGTAGGAACATGACGGGAAAATAAATGCAGGTCATTCAATGTAGATGTATACCAGCTTTTCCTTGAAGCGGTGGTGGTTGAGGTTTCCCCCACTGTGTGTTCCCTCGGTGCCTCAGTTTGCCTTGTTCCGCTTGCTCACGGCGTAGAACTCGGGGTCATCCCCGACCCACCTCGAAACCAACGCCACCCATGCGTCTTCTTTGCCGTCGGCCCAGTCGGGCATAACCTGAAAATCCAAATCAAGAAGAGATAATGCAATAGCAACTTAGCAGCAATATATAATTTCATTGACATTTTACTTACCGACATATAATCCTCCTTCGTGATGTCCGGGGGCAACTCCGACTTCTTGACCCTCTTACGCCTCTTCTCAGACAGGAACAGATTGGTGGTCGTAGTCCTTTGGTTGTAGAATTGCTGCCGTGTCAACCTGAGACAATGAGCACGCAAAGTGGGAGCCGCATAGGGAGATGCTCGTCCTCCACCCGATAAAACCGCTTCAACCATGCATAAAAAAATTGTGAGAGTCATGAGTTAGCACGGTGGGGTCATAAACTATGAACGGAACTCGGAAAATATGTCTTACCCAAAACTTGGTGATCACGGCCTCAGCAGCTGTCGCGAAGCCCGGGTACGGGGCAGCCTCATAGTCCACCCAACTAGTGGCCATCTTCTTCTCGCCGTCGGGACCGTGTCGTACAAGCCCGGCCAATGTTTCCTAATCAGAGCTCCAAGCAAGCTCGCAGGAGTGCGGGGAGGCTTAACTGGCCATGTCCAATTGCTGCACAATAATCAAACATTAGTACATATGCCAACACTAGTACAGAACGACACATCAGAAACGGGCCAAAAACTCCTTCGGCAACGGAGAAAGGGTCCGTGTCCCCGACCCTGTCACTGATGTGAAGGCCTTCATCGGCAACGGAGGAAAAAAACCATCACCGATGAGGCATAAGTTGGCTACGGTTGCGGACCCATCTCCGTTTCCGATGTATCGGTGCATCAGTAACGGAGATTCTATTTCTGCTCGTTTGCATTGAGGTTTCTTCATAAGCCTAGAGCAGGAATAGATTTGGCACTGGACATTTAAAATTTCACAGCAGAAGCACAAAAAGGCTAACAAATTCATTCATTCATAAGGTATAACAAATGTCACCGATACATTGCATCACAAGACAACCAATTACTTATCTTCATTGTCATGCCTCTCTAAATCTATCATTGACATGTCTAGGTAAATCTATCTATGTCATGCCTCTCTAAACTTATCCTTGTCATTTCCAACTTAATTTATCTTCATGACTTGCTGTTAGAGTTCATGAATTCAATCTTCTTCTTGGACGGTGTCGCCAAAATATAATCAACTCGCCGCTTTGTCCCCGACCTTGTATTTAGCTCATTTAAATGAGCTAAACGGATCAGCACCATGCTCTGCACATAGTGCAATAAGCGAGTGCTGATGTACTGAAGGTGCCTCTTTTGTAAAGTGGTCACTGAAATGCAAAGAGAGAATATATGACTCCATGTTAGCTCACTATACATCTAGCATAAAGGACATACAACACAAAAGGATGCATAAGACAGAATAACAAACTTACAAATCCATTGCATAGTTGTTGTGTACCAACAATTATGTCGGACGACAAGCGCACCTTGGCTAAGGACCCGGCTTTTTATACAGTGTCACCGAAATGTACATCTGTTTTGCAAAGGAGATAAGTCAGCCATGAGTTTCATACACTACCGATTTGTGCTAGTTATGTTCTTTTCGAGCGACACTACGTAGTCGTCCACTCGTCCTCATCGTCCTCGGATGTATTACAACCCTAGTTCTAGTTCTGTTCATGAGTGTCCTATGGAAGAAAACCTAAGCAGAACAATGACAACAACCCTAGTTCGTCGGCACGACGGCCGGTCACAAATAGATGTATTACCTTTGGATCTGGTGGCGGGAGTACGTAGTCGTCCTCGTCGTCCTCGGATCGACACGCCATGCGGCCTCCAGCTACAGATCAGGCGACGAGATCTGCCCGGGTGGAGTAAAGAATGGGTACGCGGTGCCACGGCCGGAGGAGAGGAAGATGCGCGCCAACACGGTCGGAGGAGAAGAAGATGCGCGCCGCCACGGTCGGATGAGAGGGAGATGCGCGCCGCCATGGTCGGAGGGAGGGAGATGCGCGCCGCCATGGTCGGAGGGAGGGAGATGCGCGCCGCCACGGTGGAGCTAAGATCTGGTGCTGCGTGGAGGCGCCGCCACACTTTGAGAGTGAGGCTGAGAGTGAGCGATAGAGTTTAGGGTTGTGTGAAGGGCGCATTTATAGCAAAGTAGAACATCAGAAACGGAGGGTATAAACAACCGTTTCCTTTGATTTTTTCACTGACACACTGGGCTTATACTGATCTCTACTAGTATTGAAGTTGAAGAACATAAAAATAAATAACTATAACTACTCCTCGGCCTCCGCCTTCTCCTGCTCATATGCGTGGAAAGCCGCGTAGTCATCCGTGTCGTCGCGCGGCTCTTCGCCGACGATGTCATCGCCGCCCGTGCGCCCCTCCCACATCTCGTCATCGTCGTAGGCAGGATCGTCGCGCAGCTCCGGCGGGAGGAGGAGCCGGCGGCTCTGAAGCAACTCAACTCTTTCCGGCGGCA
This sequence comes from Poa pratensis, assembly GCA_947311845.1. Classification (NCBI taxonomy): domain Eukaryota; kingdom Viridiplantae; phylum Streptophyta; class Magnoliopsida; order Poales; family Poaceae; genus Poa; species Poa pratensis. The sequence goes on from CAMZMU010000128.1 coordinate 90,399,642, forward strand.
TAGGCACCGACGCGCGGTTGAGGTGCCAGCCACCGGGTAGCCGAACCTTTGACCATGGCACTGGCCTCCTATATTGCCAGTGCCGCTCCGCGACGGCATGCCCGACGATGACGCGGTTCCATCCAGGCGACCGCGGACGAGCGTCTCTCCGCCGCGGCGAGCGGCTGCGGTCGCGGGCGCCCGAGGATCCCGCGTCCTCTTCCGGCGGCATAGGCATCCTCCTGTCGTTGACGCGCCAGACAGCGGGGAGGCTAACATTTGACCAGGGCACTGGCCTCCTATATTGCCAGTGCCTCTGCGCGACGGCCTCCGGCATGACGACGCGGTTCCAATTCAGCGAAAGCGGGAAACTGCTGCGGCGAACGCCCGAGGAGTTGCTAGGAGTATCCATGGCTGCGGCGAAGTGGCGTACTGAGATGGACGGTGCCGTGGCGCCACTACGCCATAGCAGTTACTCCGCCTCGCTTCAAATTCCAAGAAGATGGAACGTGTCCACATTGGAAACGGACACCCAAAAGTCTCCGTTGCTATAGAGGCACATATCGGAAGCGGAGCCAGAATTAAGACCGTTGCCTATGTTCACGGGCCAGCCACGGCCCAGGCCAGGTTTGTACGCACTGGCCGCGCGGAAAGCGCGATTCTCCGTCGCCTAACGCTTGCCGTTTCCATAGAGGGGTATCCGATGTGTCGTTCTGTACTAGTGCAAATTGTTATGACCAAAATGAAATTACAAAATTAGTACACTTACTCCTTTCTGTTAGGAACAATGATGGCTTTGTTGTCCTCGCTAGTAGGCCACTCGTCCTCGTCGGGGACTCCCGCTTCACCACGACACTTCGGCAGCTTCGGCGCCGCCTCCACCTCCGCCTCGTGCTCCTCCTCGTCCTCCAACTGGAACTAGGAAGCCACCTTGCTAGAAGCAGAGGGCAACTCGGAAGCCACGTCGCTAGAAGCGGAGGGTGGACGCTCCACGTCTCCTCCACCTCGTGCTCCACCTCATCCTCTAGCTCGTCCTCCACCTCGTCCTCGTCCTCGTCTTCGTCCTCCCCGCGCATCGTCGGACTCGACGCAACGCGGATTGGGAATTGGTCCTCGGTCACTTCGACGCAACGTACTAAGCAAGCTCGCCGAGCTTTCCTTGCCTTGGCTCATATTGTTCAATCACCTGCATTGAAAAAGAGAAAATAAGTAAGCATAAAGACATAATAAAATGTTGACACTAAGCATAAATAAGCATGTCGAAAAATAAATACTAAAGCATAAAGACATAATAAAATATAGACACTAAGCATAAATAAGCATGTTGAAAAATAAATACTAAAGCATAAAGACATAATAAAATGTAGACACTAAGGATAAATACGTAATGCAATTAAGAGGCATGTTGAAAATAAATACTAAAGCATAAAGACATAAAAGACCGTCACCTCGATTCATCACTCTCATAATTAGGTTGGTTCTCATTCTCACTATCACTATCACTATCACGTGAGTAGTAGGTTGGAGGCTCCTCATCGTTTTCATTGGCCGCTTGTAACTTCAAAAGCATATATATTTCCTTCAGATCCACCACTGCCTCACCACTAGTGTGTGCATCGTTCTCGAGGTCCTCAAGACCACCAGGTTGTAAGCCAAAGTCCCTAAAGTCCTCTGGCTCTTGATAGAAAATTCCCTCGTATGTTTTAGGGTCAATGTTGTTGTAATCATCGGCGGAGGGAATGTGTAGCTTACCATGTGGCGATACCGGAACACGACTTCCCAGCCCTTGAGGTTCTCTTTCTGGCATGGGTATGGCAAATAATAAACTTGCTTGGCTTGGTGAGCCACAATATAGACATCGGCTCCGCTATAGGTGGTTGAAGGCCTAACTTCAACTAACCCAATGGAAGGGTCACTTCTCTTTCCACCTTGTGGTCCAATGTGTGGGTCGAACCAGTGACACTTGAACACAACGAGCTTGAGTTCTACATTCGTAGCATTGAACGTCAGCTCGTATACCTTCTCCAACCTTTCGTAGTAATCTACGTAATCGGCTCCATCGGCTCCTCTGGATCCTTTGGTGAAGACCCCAGTATTTATATTTTTGCATTTGGCTGACTCTTCTGGTGATCCTCTGTATGGAAGTGGTACCCATTCACATCATACTTCTCATACTTCATGACGGTGCGGTTAAAACCTTGGGAAACACATCTCAATTCATCCGTCATCTCAACGTTGGGATCCGCTCCCTATGAGTAGAGTTCAAATTGTTTTGTGCATTAGTTACGCGTAATAAGAGGGACAAGTCACAGATTGCAAGGTAAGAGGGACAGGTTAGAAATTACTTTATCCCTGAACCAAGACACAAGGTTTTTTCCTCCGGGAGCACCATCTTTCAAAAGAGTGTCCAGCTCCGCAGCAGAGGGATCCTCCATTCCCCACCACTGTTCATGCTTGAATTGGCTAAAAGGAGAAAATACGTATTTGACATGGATGTACATCTCGGGTACCCTACCATGAGGGTACCTGGTGCATGTAATGACTAAGGCCCAATAGCAAAGAGCCTACTCGAAGCCCAAGACAAGAGGCCCAAGAAGATGGAGTACCCTCCAAGATTAGACATAGGCATAGTCGGTTTAGACTTTCCATACGTGTAAACTAGGTCGGTTAAGAACTCCCGAGAACCAGCCTATTTAAAGGCTGGGAGGGGTGCCGATTTGGGACAGAAACATACTCAAACCACCAAAACTCTAGCGAGATCGACATCTCGCCGGAGCCTCCTTGTAACCGCATAATCTCACACGATCAATAACAGACAAGAAGGAAGTAGGGTCTTCACCTCCACCCGAGGGGCCTGAACCTGGGTAAATCTTTGCCTCTGCTTGTCAGCCGATGAAACTACCAGTACTACCACGTTCTCCCCATAATCTCAACCCTAGGTCCTTAACCATGTGATTTGATGAGTGTACCCCTCGTCAATTGGCGCCGTCTGTGGGAAAGAATTGTGCTGGACTCACGGTCTCTTCGGTTCCATCGAAAAACGGCGACTCACCGATCGGATCTACAAACGGCAACTCGCCGACTGCATCAACAAACCAGAACTCGCCGACTCAGGCGGCACACGGCAACTCGCCGACTCACTCGACAAACGGCAGCACGCCAGCTTCACCTGCAAAAAGCGCATCGGATCCTCTGATGGATTTCGAGCCACACTCGCCAGAATTCCAGGAGGCCTTCTCCGATCTCGAGTCAGGTTTGGGTTTAACCGTTGGTTCGTTCAATTTTTTCGTCAACAAGCTTGGTGTGCAGGACTTGACGGATCCACGCCAACTCGCGACTTCCGCACCCGAGGCTCCTTCGACTGCGGATCCATCAACTGCGTCCATACCATCGTCAACTCTCCAAACTTGTTCGTCTGCAATAACCATGTCGACTCGAGAGATGAACGAGCTCATCGACGACCTCCAAGGAGAGGAGACCGAATCAGCATACCCCACAAACGATCCCGAGCTCGATCTCCCACTCGAGGATACTTTCGACTGCGGGATCTTCCTCAGCGACTTCGACGAGCCCGAAACTCATATCGACAACTACGTCGACTCCGAGATCTGCACCAACAACAACTTCGACTTCGAGATTCATAACAATTTCGCCGACATCGAGATGAGCATAGGCGATGATGGCGTCGACAGCGAGATCCGTCCACACGGACCACTCGATGGGAATATCGACTCCGACATGAGCCTTGATGACAACATCGAGTCCATGACGGGACTCGAAAGCACACACATACCCTTGGGTGATACCCCAGCAGGTCTACGTTACCTTCGCCACAGAATCATCTGATGCTGCGGCCAGTCGCAGGCCTACAGAGTTCCCGTGCATGGTTACTATGCCAGATGAAGTCATAACTCTCATAATTACTGCTGAGATGGCAGCAAAAGCAGATAAAGTCATCAAGGAGTGCACAATGATGCCCATGGACGCAACACGGGAGGAGATGTTGACCTTCCAGTACTTCACCTGGCAGGAAACACTTCGACTGTAGCAGATCAGAGCAACACTCGAAGAACGTAAAAAGCAAGCTAGCTTGTCGAGTGCGCGCAGAAGACAACTCTCCCTGAGCTCCACCGGGCGGGCAGATCCAAGACCCAGATCAAGGCTGTCACACCTCGCGCCAGATGAGAGGGTAACACTCACCCGCAACCTAGGCAACTCTTTCTTGACATACGATGAAGAGGGAGTGCCAGTACCCAAAACAGCCGCGGGGTGCTCTCTTTACTCCTGCAGCATATCTAGAGGCAATCAAGCCTCCAGTGGATGACCCCAATGCAAAACTACATTGCCAACAGATCAAATCACTCGCCTTAGCAGCAAAGGCCATACGCCAAATTCCAACAGCTCCAGGAGGGAGTCGAGATCGTGCCATCGTTGACACACGTCGTGAAGAGCATAATCGCAGTGGTCGCCGCCACCACTCGAAGGAAAGAAGCAGCTCGCGTCGGCACAGGTCCAGGAGCAGATCACGCAGATCTTACAGTAGCGACTCGTACTCTGATCAAGAGCCTCAGTCATGCGGGGCTCCGTGCTTCACTCGACGCGTCCACGAGACACGGATGCCCAAAGGGTTCAAACTCACATTTGAACAACCCAAATACACGAGTCGACAGGAACCTTCAGGATGACTGGAAGACTACAGACTGGCTGTCTCGTGCCAGCGAGGCACGAACACCACAGCCATGCAATACATACAACTCATGCTCAAAGGCACAACCCGCGACTGGCTCAAGGCTCTACCTCTATCAACGTACGACTCGTGGGATCACTTCCGCACAGACTTCATCAAAAACTTTGAGCCTCTATGTGAGCGCCCAAAAACGTTTGAGGAGCTACGAGCTTGCGTCCAACGATCAGACGAAACGTTGAGGTCATACATCCGATGATGGACTGAGATACGCAACTCAGTCGGAGTAATCTCAGAGGATATGGCCATGGATGCCTTCATCATGGGCCTCGCCAAGCGAGACTTCAAAGAAGCACTCGGACACCAAAAGCCAACCTCTGTGGCTAACCTCCTGAAGATTGCGACGGAGTGGGCAGACGGAGAAGACATGGCACGCACCACACGTGGGTCCTCACCCTGTGGCAATCAAGAAGGTGGCAGTCGAAGCCGCAGAGACTCATACAGAGACGACCGAAGGCGCAAGCGTTCCAAACGTCACTACGACGACGACAGACCCGAGTTCATGGCGGCTGGGTTCTCCACACCCCGCAATGACCAAGACAGGAGCGACTGACGGTCAGAAGATCGACGGGACAGTCGAGATGATCGACGGGACAGTCGAGATGATCGACAGGGCAGTAGAGATGATCGCCGGGATAGTCGAGACCGCGGCCAACGCAGCGATGGCTACAAGAGGAAAGACTGGCGCAAGTCGCGTTCTGGCGCACAATCCGAGCGATCATTCGAAGAAAAGATGGATGCTGATTGCAGATTCCACCTGTACATGGGGGAAGATGGAAAATTACACTCCAACCACTCGATGAGAAACTGCAGAGAGTTCGACCAAATGGCGACTGATTACATAAATCTCAGAAAGGCAACAGCCGCAAACGCACCCGCGCCCGTGCCTCAGCCAAACAATGTGCCCGTTCTGATGGCACCACCTCCACCACCACAGCCTCACGCAGGCGGAAACATTGCGGGTGCCATACAACCTGTACCTCGGGTGGACGAACCTCAGTACCCTCCACCCCAAGGGCAGATGTACATGATACAAAAAGGTCGCCCTTCCAACAGGGAGCAAAAACTTCGCACTCGACAAGTAAACATGGCGGTCATGTCACCTCCTGATGTAACTGAATTCTTGAAGGGATCCGAGACTGCGATAAGTTTCAGCAGAGAGGATCACCCACCATCGGTGGTTCATCCAGGGCACTCCGCTCTCGTACTCGACGCCCAAATTGGAGGATACGCCATGTCCAAGGTCTTCATGGATGGTGGCAGCGGCATAAACATAATCTTCACAGATCCACTCTGCAAAATGAACAGGTCAGTCGAAAACCTGCCAAAATCCTCAAATACCTTCCACGGTATCGTCCCAGGCAAAGCAATAAGCACAGAAGGCACCATACAACTCGACGTAACATTCTGGGACAAGAACCACTTCAGGACAGAGTCGATCGAGTTTGCGGTCGTCGACTGGAAGTCACAATATCATGCCATACTTGGACGCCCGACGTTTGCTCGGTTCATGGCGGTCCCACACTATGCATACCTCTAGTTGAAAATGCCTGGACCAAAAGGAATAATCACAGTCAAAGGAAATTTCCAAAAGTCCGACTCTTGCGACCGAGAGTTTAGCAAAATCTCTGAGATGCTCGGCATAGAAGCAACACTCGCCGATCTAGCGGTCTCCAACGATCGAACACTTATGCCGGAGCATAAAATGGTGGCAGTCGACAGAGCATTCAACGCCACCAATGACATAAGGTGGCATCAGGTGCACCCGACTGACCCGACTAAGACAGTCAATGTCTCGTCAAGTCTGCCTGTCCCATAGGAAGGCGTGCTCGTCGAATTCCTCTGTGAGAACTGGGATATATTTGCGTGGTGTCACTACAAAGGAAAATACATTTGTTGACAAATCACTTTCGTCATGTGTAGGCCAATTTTCGTCAAGGATTACATCTGGGTGACGAAATTTGATCGTCATGGGGTTCGTCACCGAAGCTTCGTCATAAAATATCGGGGGTGACGGTATGCATTTTTTCGTCAACGTCAAACGTTTGATGGTGATGACCTGAAAATTCGTCAACATGGAAGGTTGATTGTTGACAGACAGATTTGTCACGAAAAATTGCAACTTTCGTCAATATCTAAATCTTGGGAAGTTTCTGATTGGTCCAAAAAAAGCATACGTGGCCTTACATGTGGGTCCCATTTGGCTTCTGACAACATGGGTCCGACGGCGCTGACGTGGATATCTGTCATGTGGGACCGGCATGGTGCTGACTGGTGGGACCCACAAAATATTATGACAAGCTGGACCCACAATATTCTGACCGGTGGGATCCACAAAATTCTGACAAGTGGGACCAGGTTGTTGCCGACATATGGGTCCCAATAATGCTGACTGGTGAGACCCACAAATTCTGACAAGTGGGACCAGAAGTTGGTGCCACGTGGTTTTATTTAATAGTGACGTTGTGACATTTTCCGTCACCTTTTGAATTTGACAAAATTTGAGAGCATTTGAATTATTTGCGAAATTTTGGAAACAAAAAAACTGGCGAAATATAAAAAAATTGACAATAAATATCATACATAAATGGTGGCACAAGAAGTATATATGTCTCTCACAGACCGAAAGATTCATAAGAAAAATTACAATTGGGTAAAGAACACAAAGAAATTAAAAGACCTATGATTAAGAATGTTGTAGGATGGCGGTGCAATAGATTAGTTGCCCTGGGATTCTATCATGGATGGTGGCTGGGATGTCCTCAAGAGCAAATTAAGCACGGCATCCATTTCTCTCTGCCTCTTTTCATAAGCCAGAGTCTTTTCTTCTTGGGCTTTCTTCACAGCTTCAAGTTCTTCCTCCTGCTTCTTCCCGATCTCTTCAAATTTTTGGTCTTGTTCTTGCAATCTTGCCTGCATCTCGCTGTGGTACCTTTCAGCTGCCTGTATGGAGTTCTGCTCTTGATCTTCTAGTCTTTGTTGTAGCTCTCAGATGCGTGTAGCTGAAACAGAGGACTTCCAGGAGCTTGTTGCGACGCCCAATCTTGGTAGGAATGTGCTGTTGCAGGTGGTGGATGGGCTTTTCTCGCTCAGAACTAGCTGAACAATTTGCAAATCAGTCAATTCAGGTTCATCTTCATTGCGTGGCACTTTTTTTGCCACCATTTTATCCTGCATAAAGATTACAATCATTGCATGGACAACATACAAAACTGGAATATATAATATTGTGCTAATATGAAATATTTCTTACATATGCACTTTTTGCTTCAGCACTCATAATGTTATCCTTGTTAGTGTGTGTCATTCTAAAAAATTCAATTGGAGAGGTTTCTTCTTCCTGCTGCTTAGCCTTCTGCTTGAAAAAAATGTAGAATGCACATTACCATTGTGTACTGTGTATGACAGAAGTATGAACTGTATGGGGAAATTCAGAACACTTACTACATGTTCCCAGTGAGCAACATAGCTTCGAGATCCAGTGGTATGGAACTGTTTCACAGCTTCTCTGTTCTTTCCATTTTTTTCACACACTCCCTATGTTCAGTACATGCATTTTATTTATCCAGATCAGAGAAATGTAAGAATTCAGTAGCTGTTATTGAAAGGAATAAGATTTATGTACCTGGTACTTCTCATCAAACCATCTGTTCACCAGTTCTTGCCAGCTTTTCTCTTCTACATGATCTGGCTTCTTCAGATATGCTTGCTCCACTGTGAGATTTTTTATTTTTGGCCAATACTCCTTCTTAAGCCTATATCGGAACTGCCGAATACTAACTTGCAGCATATCAGTGCACACATCTTGGGCCACCTCATCATTTCTGTCCATAGTAAACTTTCCCTGCAAAATAGTGATGCATTAATCAGTAGATTCTTAGAGAGTTGATCATGTAACATAATAATTAGGTTAAACATAGATTGTACTGGACTCACTGCTACTGTATTTATAGCATGAGGAATGACATGTGTGAGAGTTGCATCTTTTTTGTACTGTGTCCAGTGTGTTGCAAGCGGCATTTTGGCACGGATGTGAATCCCAACCTCACTGCTCAGCTTTGCTGACTGGATATAATTCTTGGGTCTCCTGACACCGGCAATGAAGTCAATTTGCATCTTATTGCCACCATTTCTTCTTGTGAACTCATGTAGTCCATGGCCCATAGTAGGTCTGCGTCCACCTCTCTTTCTCTTAGTATGGCCAGATGCTGTCAATGCCTCTGAAATAAGAGAGATGAAATGATTAACTTTTATATGAAAATATGCGATACAGTGTGTAATTTTTACAAACTTTCATACCTTGCCGTTGAAAGCTTACAATTTGATTGTCCTCAGGAGATGAGTTGCTGCCTCCAGATGTCATGATCTGGTTAGGTGAGGGTGCTCCTTCAGTGTTCTGACCAGCAGTGGCCGTGGGCTCATCAGATGACCCAGCTTCAGGTTCAGTTGTTGCCATTGATCTTGTTGCAATGTTGGATGGTGGAACTTCTGGTCTGGAACGCTTCTTCTGTGCAACTGTTGCAGAACCAGCAACTATCTGCAAGCAAAGTAGAGGCTACATTAGTAGGAAACATTTAGCATGTATTTGCTATCAGAGTTCAGAAATAGTTCCACAGACCTGAGATGAAGTTTTGCCGACAGTGCGCTGATCCTCATCTGAATGAAGATCATCATCAGCAGTAGCTATCTCTTCTGGATTCGGTTGGTACGAAGGGTCCTCTTCGACCTCCTTGTCTTGGCAGTCTGTGTCCTTTAGATTGTTACTTGTTCCTATTTGTCGCCCACCATACACTAATGAACGTGCAAAACCAGAGAAATCTTGCTGAATTTTGTGGCCAGGTCCATATTTTTCAGCCAAATTTTTTCCCATGCATACAATATTTTCTTGCATTTCTCTCTCCTTGACAAGCTCATATGCCGGCTTGACGGGGTTTTCTGTCTCCGCTGAAATAATCGGAAGAGCGGAGCGTGAACAAAACATAAGAGGGGGCCAATTCCATAGAAAACAGCAAATAATTGTCTATGCAAAAGATTGTACAGCAGCAAATGATTGAAAACATAAGAGTCTACGATGCGGGATGGCAAAGATTGTATAGCAGCACGGCATGATTGTCTCTGGAAGAAAATCGATAAACCCTATACGTATGATGTCGGCGATTGGATCGTACAACCTTCGGAACCAATCAATCCAATCATGAACACGTACAACTTAATGCTATCATGCCCTGATCTATCAAATATGCAAGATCTAGATGTAGGTCAAAACGGACCTGTTAGACATGTAAAACCGATCTCTCGATCGTAGCATCCGAAAAACACAACAACAAGCCGATCACCGACAAATTTACCTTGGGGTTTCTTCGAGCTGGGCGCCTTCTTCGGCGTCTGTCGTGGGGTCACTCTTCAACTACCCCACGGTGGGGATACCTGGGTCACGCCAAGCCCATCAGCCTTATGACGAGGGCCCAAGGAAGGCCCAAGGAGGACGACGTGCGGCCCAAGATAGTCGACGCTAGGTCATGCGACCCCGCCATGCTTGTAAGCGCCATCGGCACCGTTCACCTGAGACCTAGCCTACCATATAAAGGCTAGGAGGGTCCTTCGTCTAGGGTACGCTCATAGCCGCCACACAAACCCTAGCGAGATTGCCATCTCGCCATTGTAGCCACAACTCACCATCAATAACCAGACAAGCAGGAAGTAGGGTGTTATCCTCCGGGAGCCTGAACCTGGGTAAACGCCTTGCTTGTCAGCCGTCGTGATCACCAGCGCTCATCTCTCTCCCCCTCAATCAACCCGGGGTGCAACCCAGGGATTTGCCGAGTCCACACCTCGTCAATTGGCGCCGTCTGTGGGAAAGAACGAGCGCTGGAACCATGGTCGCACCGGCTCCATCAACTTTGAAGACCGACGTCTGCATCACCAAGGAGCCAATCTGCTTCGGCTCCTTCGAGTACACCTTCCACCCGCCGGCCCACCGCTCGGTGTACGCCGATCTGCACGTAGGTATGTGCCTCACCTTCGGTACCATGCACTACTTCGTAGACAGCTGTGGAGTACTCAGATCCACGGCGATCGCACCGCCCGGCGGTGGCACCCGCATCTGCCGCGGCGCGCCAACCACGCCCCCACCTGCTGCGGAGATCGCATCTGCTGCGACTGCGGCAGCATCTTCGACTGCTGAGAAGATCGCGTCCGCCTCGACTACTCCGACCGCCTCCGCTGCGGCAGAGATCGCGCCCAACGCGGCCGCGCCATCAGCGTCTCCGGCTACCACGGAGATCGCATCTGCTACGACTACGTCGACCACCTCGTCGACCACCGCGCGGATCGAGTCTACTTCGACTACCTCGATCGCGTCGCTGGCAAGGCCAAGATCTACGTCAACTTCGACTACGTCGACCACCCTTGCGCGCAACGGAGGTCGCGTCGTTCTATACCGACCACTCGCGTCTCCATCGACTTACAAGATCGTCAACAAGCCAATCGCGCCCACGTCGACACAGCGACATCACTCCTCACGACCGCGGCGAAGATCGCGAAACTCCAGGGAAGGAGCCTCGGCGGCGACTGTGGTGTCCACCACGTCGCACCCATTTTCAGCTCCGAGCACGGCTCGGACGAAGGAAGCAGCAGTGGCAGCACCCGTCCCACTGCCCAGATCTACCCCGCGCAAGTCTTCATGATCGGCCAGAGGCCGCAGGGCAACGACGACGAACCCGCATACCCACTGGAGGTGGTCATGCCGGACCAGGTGACGCGACTCACCATCACCCGCGACATGGCAATCAAAGCCCTGAAGCACGTCGAGGACGGCACATACCCCCCACCGGATGCACCCCGGGAGGACCTTATGGCGGTCCAGTACCTGCTGCGGAAGGAAGGCGAACGACTCCGCGCAGAGAAGGCCGAGCTCCTCCGACGCAAGGAGGAGGCCGACGCGTCGAGCGCCAGGAGGGCCGCTTACTCGTTCACTGCCTCAACAGAGGTCTCACAAGGAGCAAGGCGCCACAGAGCCCGCGTGCCCCTGATGACGGAGGTCGACCGCGCTAGAGTCACCCGCAACCTCGAGTCATCATACATAGAAGACGCAGACGGAATACCCGTCCCCAAGACACCCGGAGCCGCACTCATGGCAGTCGAAACATACCTGCGGCTGACACAGCCGCCTGAGGGCGACTCGCGCGCTCTCCTCCACAAGCAGCAGATCATGTCTATCAAGGCACTCGAAGACGCACTGGTAAACAAGGCGCCGACAGAAAAAGCGCGAGAAGATCGAGATCGCCGCGACCACGAGCCCGCAGCACTCGCAGCCCCGGCGACAAGACAACTGCGACAACCGCAGCCAGGTGAAGACCTCCGCAACGTCATCACACAAAGGACGGTAGACCGCAGCCGCATCCACGGCCGACCAGCACGTCCAACTCGACTACGACCGCAACGACGGCGACTACGAGCCGTGCGGCGCCGCATGCTTCAGCTTCAACATACGCGACACAAGAATGCCCAAGGGCTTCAAGCTCACGGCAGAAGCAGTCAAGTACGACGGGAAGCAGGACCCGAGACTCTGGCTAGAAGACTACCTCATAGCCTGCAGCTGCCAGGGCGGTACTTCGACTACGGCCATGCAGTACATCCAGCTGATGCTCACGGGCTCTGCACGCGGGTGGCTCAACACTCAACCCAAGAACGCCTTCAGGACGTGGGACGAGTTCGCGGAGGCCTTCGTTAAATCCTTCCTGGGACGTACTCGAGACCGACGACGTTCGTCGAACTACAAGCATGCAAGCAAGGACGAGACGAGCCGCTCCGGTCATACATCCAGCGTTGGACCCTGCTCCGCAACACCATGGAGACCGCCTCGGAGGACCGAGTGATGGATGCCTTCATGCACGGCGTCTCCCGCCGCGACCTCCGCGAGGAGTTTGGTAGGCTCCGGCCGAAAAACATGATCGAGGTCATGAAGATAGCAAACCAGTGGGCAGACGGAGAGGACTCGGTCCGCAATAGTTCACACTACTCCCCGAAGGACGAAGCCGGACCAAGCAACTGGCGAGAAGGACGCCACAAGAAGAAGCCGCGTTACAACGGCAACGACTCAATCGAGCTAGTAGCGGCGGGATTCCAAACCCCCCGTGAGGATGAAGCGCGCGACAGCAGTCGCCAATACAGCCATGCACAGTACAGTCGAAGCGGCGGTGACCAGAGTCGCCAATACAGCCAGGGGCAGTACAACCGAAGCGGCGGCAGCAGCTACCGCAGCGACGGAGGCCATAAACGCGAGTGGCAGAAACGCACTCTAAGCCCAGCGAAGAGCTGGAACAACCCTGCAGGCACCACATGTTCAGGAACCCGGAAACGGGCAAGTGGGGATCCAACCACCTGTTGAAGGACTGTCGAAAGGCACGCAAAATATACGAAGCCATGCAGAAGATAGTCACTCCAGCACCCGCAGCGCAGCCAGCCGCGCAGCTAGCCATCCAGGCAGCACCCGCAGTCGCCAATCCAGCACAGGCGGCGGGAGCCTTTCTGCAGCAGCAGCAGCAGCCGCAACAAGATGCCCCACCGGTGATCCAGGACGCATATCCAGCGGCACGCGGACAACTCAACATGATAGAAGGGCGCCCCTCAAACAGACCAGAAGCTCATCACCGCCAAGTCTTCCAAGCCATCACCTGTCCACCGCGTACCAGACTACCTGAGAGGGTCAGACACCAATCACTTCTCCAGAGCAGATCACCCGCCTGCAGTACCACGACCCGGGCACGCCGCTCTGGTAGTCGAAGCTCTGATCGGAGATTACACCCTGAAAAAGGTGTTCATGGACGGAGGCAGTGGCATTAACATCATCTTTGCCGACACCCTCAGAAGGATAAACAGGCCAACGACGGACTTGGCAGCATCAGAGACTACCTTCCATGGCATAGTACCAGGGCAAGCAGTCACGCCCATGGGAACGATCACACTCGATGTCATCTTCGGCACACCCGAAAACTTCAAGAGGGAGTCGATCGACTTCGAGGTAGTCGACTGGAAGTCGCAGTACCACGCGATACTCGGGCGCCCAACCTTCGCCAGATTCATGGCGATACCTCACTACGCCTACCTCATGCTCAAGATGCCTGGACCCAAGGGCGTCATCACGGTGCACGGCGACTTCGACCGCTCCAACAGCTGCGACCGCGAGTTCAGCAAGATCTCCGAATTCTTCGGAGTCGAAGAGCACTTCGAGGCAATGGCAGTCGACAACGACAAGACCATCTTCCCAGCCCGCAAGAAACCAGCCAAGGACGCTGCCTTCAACGCGGCTGACGACACAACGACCCATCAGGTCCACCCGACTGACGCCAGCAAGACGGTCAAAGTATCGTCGAGTCTGACTCCCGCATAGGAAGGCGCGCTCGTCGAGTTTCTACGTGAGAACTGGAGAATCTTCGCATGGCAACCCTCTGACATGCCAGGAATACCCAGGAACCTCGCCGAGCACTCCTTAAAGGTCCACAAGGACGCCAGACCCGTCAAACAGGCCATGCGACGCTTTTCCGGGCCCAAGCGAGACGAAATCAGCAGAGAAATCGATCGACTGCTGAATGCCAAGTTCATCCGAGAGATCAAGGACTCGGACTGGGTCGCCAACCCAGTCCTGGTGGAGAAGAAGAAGACGAAGAAACTCCGCATGTGCGTCGACTTCACCGCCCTCAACAAATGCTGCCCCAAGGACCATTTCCCGCTCCCGCGGATAGATCAGATCATCGACTCGACTGCAGGCTGCGAACGCCTGTCCTTCCTGGACGCCTACTCAGGTTACCAGCAGATCAGACTGAACGTCGACGATGAGGAAAACAGCATTCATCACACCCGACGGCGTTTTCTGCTACCAGACGATGCCCTTCGGGTTGAAGAACGCTGGTGCCACGTACCAGCGCACAATGCAAGCATGCCTCAAAGGGCTCATCGGGCAGATCGTCCAAGTCTACGTCGACGACATCGTCGTCACCACCCGCAAGGAGGACACCCTCATCGCCGACCTCCGCAAGGTCTTCGCCGCCCTCGACGAGTATCAGATCAAGCTGAACCCAGACAAGTGTGTCTTCGGCGTGCCAGCCGGAGAACTGCTTGGGTACCTCGTCTCTGCAAGAGGAATCGAAGCCAACCCTGAGAAGGTGCAAAACATACTCGCAATGCCAGCACCGACCAAGCTTCACGAGGTGCAACGCCTAGCCGGCCGAGTCGCAGCTCTCAGCCGGTTCATAAGTAAGTTGGGAGAAAAGGCCCTGCCTTTCTACCAACTGATGAAAAAGACAGACAAGTTCGAGTGGACAGAAGAAGCGCAAGTCGCGTTCGACCAACTCAAGAAAACACTCACGACTTCCCCAGTACTGGTGGCTCCACTGGAGAACGAGCCGCTATACCTCTACGTGTCAGCCACAAACAGGGTGGTCAGCACGGTACTCGTAGTCGAACGAGAAGAAGAAGGACACAGTTACCCTGTTCAGCGACCCGTCTACTACCTTAGCGAGGTGTTGACCCTGTCCGAGCACCCGATCACGGTGGTAAGCTCCCCCGGGCTCTCCGACATCCTGACCAACCAATGCGCGACAGGACGAGTCGCTAAGTGGGTCGTCGAGCTAGGACCCTGGGGCTGAAATACGCTCACCCGAAGTCAATCAAGGCCCAAGTGCTCCCAGAATTCACCACCGAGTGGATTGAAGCCCAGCTGCCAGATGTCCCCGACCTGTCCAACGCATGGACAATGTACTTCGACGGCTCCAAAAAGTTCAGATCAGCCGGGGCAGGAGTCATCCTCATCTCGCCCAAAGGCGACAAGCTGAAGTACGTGCTACAGATGGACTTCCCAACACCCTCTAACAACGAGGCTGAGTACGAAGCCCTAATCCATGGCATGCGAATGGCCAAGAACTGCGGCGCCACGCACCTCATGATCTATGGCGACTCCTACGTCATCGTGCAGCAAACCATGAAAGCCTGTGACGCCATCGCCGACAACATGATCGCCTACAGAGACCTGTACAACCAGCTGGAGGGCACCTTCGACGGCTGCGAGTTGCGGCACATCGGCCGCGAAAGCAATGAGGAAGCCGACGCCCTCACCAATCTGGGCTCAGACAAGGCACAGGTGCCACCCGGCGTCTTCCTTGAGCGCATCACGCAGCGGTCTGTCAAACTTCGACCCGCGCCCGGATCCTCCACACCATCAACGAGCACCGCCGACCCGCCGGGCAAAGAGAAGGAGCCAATGGAGGTTCTGCTCATCGAGCCCATCTGGACGAGCCCATATCTGGCGTACATGCTGCACCAGAGACTGCCACTCAACTCAGTCAAAGCCAAGCACATTATTCGCCGTTCGAAAGGCTTCACCATCATCAAGGGGGAGCTATACAAGCGAAGCATCTCAGGAGTACTCCAAAGGTGCGTCGACCCAGTCGACGGTCAAGCCATCTTACTCGAGATCCACGCTGGCATCTGCGGGCACCACGCCAGCAGTCGAGCCTTAGTGGCCAAAGCTTTACGAGCCGGATTCTACTGGCCCACCGCAATGCAAGATGCAGAAGAACTCGTGAGGAAATGTCTCGGCTGCCAGGAGTTCGCCAACAAGCCGAACGCACCAGCTTCAGCACTAAAGACCATCCCACTTGCCTGGCCCTTCGCTCAATGGGGGCTCGACATGGTGGGTCCACTCAAGAAGTCCTCGCCAGGAGGACACACGCATCTCCTGGTGGCAGTCGATAAGTTCACGAAGTGGATCGAAGCCGTGCCTATCACAAGTTCGACTGCCTCCTCGGCAGTTAACTTCATCAGGTCGATCATCTTCAGGTTCGGAGTGCCACACAGCATCATCACCGACAATGGCACGAACTTCACAGCCGAAGAGTTCAAGGACTTCTGCTCCGAGCAAGGCATCAAACTCAACTACGCATCTGTCTCGCACCCGCAGTCCAACGGGCAAGTTGAAAAGTCCAATGGTTTAGTCTGCAAGGGCATCAAGAAGCGCCTTCGAGTACCATTGAAGCACGCCACAGGCGCCTGGGTTGAGGATCTGCCGTCTGTGCTGTGGAGCCTGCGCACTACGCCAAACAGATCCACTCAGTACACGCCATTCTTCATGGTCTACGGCGCAGAAGCAGTCATGCCATGCGACATCAAGTTCGATGCACCCCGAGTGGTAGCCTACGACGAGTCCGAGGCAGAAGAAGCACTCGAGGATGACATGGATACCCTGGACGAAGCACGCGACATCGCCCTTACCCGCACAGCCGTGTATCAGCAAGACTTACGCAACTATCACGGACGGCAACTGTGGCCCAGAGCGTTCGTCCCCGGAGACCTTGTCCTCCGCCTCAAACAGAAGAAGGTGCACAAACTAGCCTCCCCGTGGGAAGGTCCATACATCATGACAGAGGCAATTGGCAGCGGAGCTTACCGCCTGAAGAACTCGAAGACAGGGATAGTCTGCAGCAACCCGTGGAACGTGGCGCAACTGCGCCGCTTCTACGCCTAATCGACTCCCCCTTGTAACAAAGTGTGCTATCTCAAGAAGCGGCAGGTTCCAGACGCACTCTTTCCCTTACCAGGGTACCTGAGGGGACTGGAAGGGTTTTAATGAGGCGGCCTGCTCGCAAAAATCAATGAAGTGATTTGTGGAACAAGCTCTCCCCTTTACTTTTTTAGTCAAAAAGCAACATAAACCTAGGCCGCCACCCGAAGCACTCGGGGGCTGCGCCATACAGGTTCAACTCAAAAACCTAGGCCGCCACCCGAAGCACTCGGGGCTGCGCTGCACAGGTCTAAGTCAAGCCTAGGCCGTCACCCGACGCACTCGGGGGCTGCGCCATACAGGCCACCGCAAAATCCTTGGCCGTCACCCGAAGCACTCGGGGGCTGCGCCACACAGGTCTAAGTCAAACCTAGGCCGCACCCGACGCACTCGGGGGCTACGCCATACAGGTCCAACTCAAAAACCTAGGCCGCCACCCGACGCACTCGGGGGCTGCGCCATACAGGTCCAACTCGAAAACCTAGGTCGCCACCCGAAGCACTCGGGGGCTGCGCCATACAGGTCACTCGCAAATCCTTGGCCGTCACCCGAAGCACTCGGGGGCTGCGCCGCACAGGTCTAAGTCAAACCTAGGCCGCACCCGACGCACTCGGGGGCTGCGCCATACAGGTCCAACTCGAAAACCTAGGTCGCCACCCGAAGCACTCGGGGGCTGCGCCATACAGGTCACTCGCAAAATCCTTGGCCGTCACCCGAAGCACCGGGGGCTGCGCCGCACAGGTCTAAGTCTAGCCTAGGCCGCGCCCGAAGCACTCGGGGGCTGCGCCATACAGGTCACTTGCAAAACCTTTGGCCGTCACCCGAAGCACCGGGGGCTGCGCCGCACAGGCCCAAATCAAAGTACTAGGCCGCACCCGACGCACTCGGGGGCTGCGCCGCACAAGTCTGACTCGATACACCTCGGCCGCACTCGAAGCACTCGGGGGCTGCGCCGCACAGGTTTAATTCAAAATCCTAGCCCGCACTCGAAGCACTCGGGGGCTACGCCGCATAGGTTTAATTCAAAATCCTAGGCCGCACTCGATCCGCTCGAGGGCTGCGCCATACAGGTTTACAGACGTCTACAAGATACAATTTACTAACTCGGGGGCTACCCCCACCCAGACATACATACACTCATATTTCCACTTGGAAAAAATTACTTTTACAAGCTAACGCTATGCAACAGCACTCTACTGCTCTTATTCTACAGGCTCGCCCTTTGGCGCATCAAGTGGCCCTACAAGGTGCTCGCTAAAGTTCTGGACCTGCGAATCATCTGGCGCGCAGCCGCAAGAGTATCGGCATATTCACCCTCTCCAGGCAAGCCGTCAAGCACCTTGTGCAATGGAAGATTAGACCGGTGCAGTCGAACGTATGCCAACGCCACGTTCGCCCTGGCAACAAGTTGAGCGTGCACGACTTCCTTCAACGCACTGCCTTCACGGAACCTCTCCAGAAACGCAGTCAGTCCATTCGGCTGCTCGTTGTGAGGAAAGTACACCTTGTTGATCTGCCAGAGGGTTTTTCTGCAACCTTCCAAGAGCACAGCAGCCCGCCAGGTGTGATCCAGCATTCGTGCCAATACACTACCTCTGGATTTGTTCGACCAAAACTGGCGCGCTTCGGGTGAGTCACCGGCGGCCTCTTTCTCTACTCGCTCGTCCACTCGAAGATGCTCAGCCTTCAAGTCAGAGTTCACATCTGCATCAAGGCCAAGCACTAAGCATAGCAGGAAGACACAGAATCCGAAGCAAAAACGCTAGAAGGCCAACCTTGCAGTTGTCGACTGATCAAGTCCATCTCGCCAAGCAGAAACTCTTCACGGTGAGAGAACGGCGCAACGGGCCGCGACCTCAATCGCTCCAGCTCCAACTCAGCACTCTTCAGCTTCGACTCAAGCTCAACCACCTTGTTCCTCATGAAGGTGATCACTCTCTGGTCATTTACGCTTCGCACAGGAGCTGGAGGAGCTTGACGGCGGCGACGAGTAGGCGCAGCCGAAGTGGTGTCCTCCTCATCGTCCGCGCCAGTAGTTCCAGCAACGTCAGGAGCTTCGCCCATCAGACTGCCAAGAATTGACAGCGTCAAGCCAGGAAAAGAATCAACATAATTCATCCAAGCCAGACATCAAAAAGACTCGGCGACTGCACCCCCGAGGGAGCGAATTCACATTTCATCATCACATGTTCACTCGCACAATATAAAGTGCATTACAGACTCAAGCCCAAAAGCAGAAGCATAGTCCTAAAAGGAAAAAGTCTACACTACAGACTCCGACTGGGAACAGCTCTTCCTAGCAGCCAACTCTGCAGCTTTGGCAATCCTCTTCTCGAAGGTGGCGACCAACTTCGCAGCTAGCTGGCTCGCCTGCACCTTCACACCGCTAAGGGACGCGGTCTGCCATCAGGCTTCCGAGGGAAGTCGCTGACAACCTTCTCCAAATCACCTACGACTTGGTGACCAAGAAGTAGCTGGAAAGTGAGCTCGGAGCCGCGTACTGTCTGCGCACGCGTGAAGTCCGCCAGGACATTCGAATTGCCTTCGAATGGAGCCGCGAGTGCGTCAACAGCAGCTGGTGGCGGCTTGCTGGGAAAGATACTCCGGTGCACAGTCGCTAAGGCCTCCGTCGACTTCTGCAGTGCCGCCGTCGACTGCTGCAGCGCTGCCGATGCATACGCGCAGACGCGGTCGACGAAGCCAACAGCCTCCACCAAGCCGACACTCTCGCTGGAAGTCCCTTCTGGAGGAGCACCTCCGCAAGTCTCTGTTCAAAAGAAATCAACACCCGTAAGACGTCAGAAGTCAAAAAAGGCAAAGTAGGCACTGAGCCGAAAAACTTACTTCCAACAACATCTGCGAGTGCGAGCAAGCGATCGACCTGGGTCTTCTCCAGAGCATCCCGAGCTTGTTCCCGCTCTTGGGCTTCACCCAGCGACTTCTCCAGCTCCGCGACCCGCGTCTTCATGCTCTCCTCTCGCCTACGGATCAACGAAGCAAGTTAGCAATAAAGGCAGTCGAAGCACCCCTCGAACACAAGGGTTCACACTTACTATTCGCTTGCTCTAGAGCAGTGCGAAGCTGATCCCTCTCCTGCTCCATGCGAACGAAGGCTGCGGCTCCCTCCATCTGCTGGCGATAAAATGGCTGCAGGAAACACAAGACATTAATCTACGCCCGACTATTCTAGTCACGCGCATCTTCGGGGGCTACTCCCATCGGGAGCGATGTACGCGCACCCGATACAGATCTTGCAGAACGAGTCGAAGAACACTTACATGCTCAAGCAACCCAGCGTCAACCGGAGTCGCATCAGCAGACCTCTCTGGCATGGCGGAGGTCGAAGCCTTCAAGGCCAAAATGTCACCCTCCAGAGCCTCCTCTCCGGTCGTCCTCGCAGTCTGCTCGATCATAGGAGCAGAAGTGTGCTCCATCTCACGAGGGGAAGAAATAGCAGCGCCAGTACGGTCGCTGTGACAAGAAAACTCAATTCAAAGACCCGCAAGTGAAACAGCACACTCGACAAAAACAAAGCAATGGTTATGCGACTAACCTGACGACATCATCTTCACTTCCCAGGGAGACAGAGGCCATCCTCGCGAACTCGGTCGGCGGTGCAGAGCCGAGTGGAGGCACGACCAAAGGTTCAGCCAGGTCACTCGGGTGCCTAGCACCCGAAGAGGACTCGCTCGTCTCTTCCTCGTTCGCACCCGCCTCCTTCACAGGCGACGAGGCAGAACCAGAGTCGCCACCTTTCATCTCTGCCGCTTCCACAGCGGCTCCTCATCTTCATCATCCTCCTCCAACTCTTCACTCGGAGAGGTGGCGGAGGGAACTTCATCATCATTAACCTCGTCCTCAGGGAACTCTTCCTCTTCATGAGGTCCATTCTCCATCAACGGAGGAAGACTGACATAGCTCGAACGACCCTGTCAGCAAATAAACCATTCGAGTCAGGCAAAAAGATTCGACAGAAGAAGATACAAGACAAACAAAGCAAACGAAGCTCACCTCAGGCACAGGATTATTAGGACCATATGGCTCGACTGGGCACTTGACGTTGCACGGGTCAGCGGCTCGGAGACTAGTGATGCTCCTCACCTTCGACTCGACCGCGTCATCATCAAGCTCATTTCCAGCATCCTCACGTGCCCACATCGGGTGGACGCGACTGCGCAGCGGCTGCACCCGAAGCCTGAAGAAGGTGGCGATGAGGTGAACTCCACCCGTCTCGCGCCCGAGACTCTTCAGAAGGCCACGAAGTAGCGTCAACAAGGGCTGAGTCGCCTCCCTGTCCTCCTTCGACAGCGGGTGCGCCCACGCGTTCGTCTTCCGCAACTCGCGATCAGCGGCGAATTCGGGAAGCCCTGCTTGGTCGCACCTGATGTAGAACCACTTCTTCCGCCAGCCCTGGACAGAGTCGGACTTCTTCATCTGGAAGTAGGAGGTGTCGCCACGCACCTGGATGCCGAAGCCGCCGACTGGGTACACCTGCTTGCTCTTCCCCACGTTCTTCCTCACGAGGAGTAGCGACTTCCACAGCAGCCAGTTGGGTGCGATTCCCAGGAAGCACTCACAGAGCACGAAATAGCTCGCGATGCTCAAGACGCTATTGGGAGTCAGATCGTGGATCTGAATCCCATAAGCATACAAGAGACCACGGACGAAATCGTGGAGGGGGAACCCGAAACCCCGCGGAAGGAAGTCCACGAAGCAAACGCGTTCCCCCTCGCGAGGGGAGGGAAATACCTCTTTCCCAGGAGCGCGCACCATCGCTTGGTCTACCGGCGGCAGCAGCCCCTGTGCGGAGGGCCTCGAGGTCGGCCTTCTTCACCAACGATTTGACCCAGTCGCCCTCGGGCTTCTTCATCACGCTCGCCTCGGCGGCGGCAACGGCGCCAGCAGCAGCCTTCCCCCTCTTCATCGCAGCCTTGCTCATGGAGGGTGAAGACTAGAAGCTGACAGAGAGCACGCAGCGCAACAATGGTGGAACAGAAGCAGTGGAGACGAAGAAGGAATGGGGATGGATAAACTGTTCACCGCCGCGGTGAAAATTATATACCGCGCGGTCAGTCAATCCTGGCCATCCCTGCTGAAACCGCTCTCCGCAACATCATCTGGCCGTCCACGTGTTGCGCGGAGATAGCAACCGTCGACGGCCACGCCACCCACTACGCGCGGGAATCAAGGCGCCATCATCACACCGCGAAATTTTCGCGCCCAACGGTCAGAAAAAAGCGGCAACCGCTGTCTCCAGTCAATACTGACAGTGGGCCCGCACTGTCATGTCCCGTCGGACACAGAGTGAGCCAGAAAATGTCAGCACTGACGTCAACTACGCAGGCGTAGCAAGTACGCCAATGGGCTGATCGAGAACTCGAACAGTTCATTCGAGTGCAAAAATGTTCAGTAAGCTCTAAGAGCCGAATAAACTCGAACAGCTCATTCGAGCGCAAGAAGATTCAGTAAGCTCCAAGAGCTAAAGAAACTTGTGCAGTAAGCTAAACAGGCTGAATACACAATAAGTCACGCAAAGCCAGTCGCGACTCCAACATGTCGAGTCCCTTCTTTACTCCCATCGGGAGCGGGCTTTTCGACTGAAGAAAAATTGAGTTTAACCTCAATTGCAAGCAATTCAGCTTAATCTCGGGGGCTACTCCCATCGGGAGCGCTGTTCACGCTCCCGAGTGACTCAGAACAATAGCAGTCGAAAATCACCGACTAAGGCTGTACTCACGGAACCCGACGGCGTGCCCAGGAGGAAGGAGTCCTTTACCCGACTCTACGATTCGACTAAGCACTCGGGGGCTCCTGTCGTGGGGTCACTCTTCGACTACCCCACGGTGGGGATACCTGGGTCACGCCAAGCCCATCAGCCTTATGACGAGGGCCCAAGGAAGGCCCAAGGAGGACGACATGCGGCCCAAGATAGTCGACGCTAGGTCATGCGACCCCGCCATGCTTGTAAGCGCCATCGGCACCGTTCACCTGAGACCTAGCCTACCATATAAAGGCTTGGAGGGTCCTTCGTCTAGGGTACGCTCATAGCCGCCACACAAACCCTAGCGAGATTGCCATCTCGCCATTGTAGCCACAACTCACCATCAATAACCAGACAAGCAGGAAGTAGGGTGTTATCCTCCGGGAGCCTGAACCTGGGTAAACGCCTTGCTTGTCAGCCGTCGTGATCACTAGCGCTCATCTCTCTCCCCCTCAATCAACCCAGGGTGCTTAACCCAGGGATTTGCCGAGTCCACACCTCGTCAGCGTCTGTGCGCGATGTTCCTTCCCCTGACGCCTCGACGACTGCCGGCCATGGCGACCACCGGGGAGATAGATGCGAGATGGAAGAACGTCCGGCGAAGACACCGGATCTGGGTGAGCATGAGAGGATGAGGTCTGGGGGTGGGGAGTTAAGATGCTCGTAAATCATGGCGGAGAGGCACGACGTATATAAGGGAGGGCGAAATATTTGATAGGTGGGGTGCGCGGGAGGAGTGGAGGGAACGAAAAAATTTGGGCGTTTTGGCAGCCATCGTAGTACAATTTGGAGGGAACAAGATTTTGCCGTGAAAGAAAAATGATTATTCTGAAAATGGAACTGTACATGTTTATTTTAATTAAAAAATACCAGAAAATGAATGAGACGCATGAAAAAAAATCTAAATTTCATCTGTAGTCAACAAGAAACTATACTTGGATCACATCACCTATGCTGCAACTGATGGGTTTCTCGCGGTCGAGTTGTACCGTGTGCTCAAGCCCATGAGGTTTGAACTGGGATCACATCACCTATGCTGCAATCTCAGTACTGATGCCAATTATGCTACGTCAACACTGCTTTGAACTACTATGACATGAGGTTTGAACTACTTTAGTCGAATTTTTGAATGCCACCCACATTTCTTTGATAAAACCCCTACTTTTGTACAACTGCCCACATGAGAACCAACAGATACTCACATTTAGATTTCAGTTGATATTGGCATAATCATATGTAGTACGAATTTACCCTGTTGCTTGCGCAGTACGCCTTATTTGTAGAGTTGACTCAAGGATCAGCATAAGAGAAAATAATTTGGTTGAAAACACAACGGCAACTCTTCAACAATACTATTAAGTTCTTACAATCCAGAACATAAAATGGACATAAAGTTTAACAAAAGTGCAACATTCAGTAGTACGGGAAGCAACATAAATTTTAAACAAGTGCAACATTGTCTTAACAACCACAGCTTAAAAGATCTTAACAACCGGGCCAGCTTCCATGGGGTCGGGAATAAGCGGCCTGAGTAAAATCACCTTGCAGAAGGTGACTTGTTCTCCCATCCACTCATACCTCTTTCCGTGACACCTCTGCACGTCCTTTTTACGCATCTTGATGTAGATATGTGCGCTGTCTCCAGCGTCATGAGACTGAACGATGCACCAGTTGGTATTACCAACTTGCTAAAAAGGACACGCGAAACCACGAAACACACTGGTTGCAGGTTCGGGGTTACCACGGCTTGAAGAACTTGGTGAGTGTAATCAATTCCCACCTTAAGCTGACGAATCACCAAACGGGAGAAATTGACCCTAGTTGCTGATTTTTCATCAACTAACGGTGATGGTGGAGGTACTTCTTCATCGTCTTCATCATCGCGTCCATCCAGAGAAGCATAACCCTCTGGGGAAACCTGTCCCTCATCAAATGCCTCTTCTTCAACTCTCGGCTCCTAACATGCAATAAGGCAATATGTTAAATGAGAACTGAAGTTCCTCATTCGTTTTTAACTTGGAAATAATTTATTGCAGAAGAAATAAGGTAAAGATTATTGCAACCTATAAATGTTGTAACACTATTAATTGGGGAATCTAGGATGATATTGGAGTGTGGACTGAAAATGATGAAGCAGCAAGCTAATCTAGGTCACCATAACAATATGCTCAATTAAAGCTTGCGGATCTAATTAACCAAGCTAGATTCCTTGAATTTTATTAAAAAAACTACACACCGAATTGATATGCAATTGAAGCCGTCTATGAATTGATGTGCAATTGAAGGCACATCTATGAAGACTTGTTTATCTGCTGCTCCTTCAGTTGAAGGGATGGTTAAGTTCGTACCGAAATCACCAAAGCCCTCATATTACTAAATAATTTGGGTACTAAAACTTGACGGTAGTTGAACATAGAAAGAATAGTAGATTGATGTGCAATTGAAGGCATGTATGAAGACTTGTTTATCTTCTTCGCCTTCAGTTGCACGGATGGTTCAGTTCACACCTAAATCACCAAACTTCTAGGGCAGTTAATTAGAAAGAATAGTAGATTCAAGCATGTACTACCACTAAAAACCCTAGATGTACCTCCGTCGGCGCGGCGGTAGGCGTGGCGGTCGGTGTCGCGGTCGGCGCGGCGGAGACGTGCCCCCACATGGCGTATTCAGCGGCTTCCTCGTAGCTCTCCTCAATCTCGTTGTACGCCGCCTCGAGCTCCGATGGCAAGGCGGCGTCGGATGGGCCATCCCCTCCGTCCCCGCTCATGGTCTTCTTCCGATCTTGCTCGGGAGCGACATCGCCGACCCCCGCGTCCACCGGCGGGGCCTCGCCGGAAGCAGCAGTCCCACTGCCAGATCCGGCCGCGACTGGGCCGACAGCAACAGACGGCTCGCCGACGACGGGCGCCGCCTTCTGATCTGCCTCGGCGTCAAAGGATTCCCTTGATCTCTTCATGGCGGGTGGGTAGGGGTGTGGAACCGTCTAGGGTTTGGCTATGGAAGTGGAGAGGAGGAGGCGGTTCTTGGGGACGCTTTTGCTCTTATGCTCTCCCTCTGACGCAACCGTATAGTTCCTCTTTTGCTCTCCCTCTGACGCAACCGTATATTTCCCCTTTTGGCCATGAAGGGTAGGTGTTTGTTTATTTTTTTTCGATGAAAAATGACAGAAAACGAGTAAAACTCGTAAAAAATGCTAAATTCAATGTGAAATCATCATGAACTAGTGGGACTGAGTAAATGTAGTAACATTCATGTGGAAAATTCAAATTTAAAAATTTCATGAGGTTTGGTGTAGTTTGATGTGAATTTACACAAGTAAGGGCATTTTCGGCATAACGGTCGAATCGTCGAACCCGGAAGTTGTAAAACCTTTGCATATGAGGTTTTTGTGAGAACACATCCCACATATATATGTTATTGTTCACCACTGTGAGATTTTGTCTGAAAACACTTGTGAAACCTCATGTTGGTTGGATCCACCCATGTGTGGACCCACATCGATCATGTCGGTGAACGGCTCTTTTTCAAGCAAGCTGCACTTCAAAGATTCAGATTGAGCTGCCAATTTTTGTGAGTGGTCGTGAAGGGTAGGTATGTGTGCTTGAGGAGTTTCAGATTTTTCTGATAATTGTAGGTGTTTGTTTATTTTTTTCGATGAAAAATGACAGAAAACGAGTAAAACTCATAAAAAATGCTAAATTCAATGTAAAATCATCATGAACTAGTGGGACTGAGTAAATGTAGTCACATTCATGTGGAAAATTCAAAATTAAAAATTTCATGAGGTTTGGTGTAGTTTGATGTGAATTTACACAAGTAAGGGCATTTTCGGCATAACGGTCGAATCGTCGAACCCGGAAGTTGTAAAACCTTTGCGTATGAGGTTTTTGTGAGAACACATCCCACATATATATGTTATTGTTCACCACTGTGAGATTTTGTCCGAAAACACTTGTGAAACCTCATGTTGGTTGGATCCACCCATGTGTGGACCCACATCAATCATGTCCCTTGAGCCCAGCCGGCAACACTCGCTGCAGAAGTATGTGGCAATCATGCGTCTTCATACCAGTAACCTTACAACCATCAATATCCACACATCTTCCCCAGTTTGCGCAATAACCATCTGGGAACCTAGTGTTTGCCAAATACATACACAAATGTCTCTTCTGTTCCTTCGAAAGCGTCCACGGTGCAGGGGGCTTCGCATAAGTTACTGGTGCATCATCACCATCCTTCACAATTTTCTTCAACCAATACTTCTCCCTGATATTTAATTTCTTCAAATCAATTCTAGCACTAACAGTGTCCTTATTCCTGCCTCAAGTTCAAGTAGTGTACCAACAATATTGTCACATATGTTCTTCTCAATATGCATCACATCTAAGTTGTGAGCTAACTTAAGTTCTGGCCAGTACGGTAGATGATGTAAGCTGACTTTCAGGTGCCATGTTGGTTCACCGGGTACAGTTGCACGCTTCCGCTTTCTACTTATTGGATTTTTCCCATGTTCAAAATCCTTAACCCTTTCTACCTTCTCAGCTACTTCTTTGGGTGTGTACCTCCTTGGTGGATCTCTAATCTCAGTTTTACCATTGAAAAGTCTGCTTCTCCTGTATGGGTGATCTTCATGAAGAAATCACCGATGCCCAATATATCCAATTTTGTTTTTCAAAGATTCATAGCAAGGATTCTCATCGCAATGCACACACGCATGAAATCCTCTTGTGCTTAGGCCTGACATAGTGGCATATCCAGGATAATCATGAATAGACCAAAGAAACGCAGCATGCAATGTGAAATTATCCTCTGTGCATGCATCAAATGTCTGCACACCACTACATAGCTCCATCATATCTTTAATCAGTGGCAACATAAATACATGAAAATCTTTCCCTGGGGAATACTTTCCGGGGATTAGCAATGCCATCATGTAATTGGATTGATCCATGCACATCCATGGTGGGAAGTTGTAAGGAATGACAAAAACAGGCCACATACTGTAAGGATTAGTCATACTTCCAAAGGGACTGAAGCCATCTGTGGCAAAACCTAGTCTTATGTTACGAGGATCTTTAGCAAACCAATCAAACCTGTCATCAAAGTGCTTCCATGCCTCACCATCGGCAGGGTGCCTCAGTACATTGGCCTCAACAACCCTCTTCTCTTTGTGCCATCTAGTATGTGTTGACATTTCCTTTTTAACAAATAGTCTCTGCAACCTTTTAATTATAGGAAAGTACCTTAACACCTTGTGAGGGATTTTCTTTTTTCCAGTAGGGTCTCTATATCTTGATAATCCACAAACATGGCAGTGCGTATCGTCCTTGTGATCTCCCCAAAATAAAGAACAATCAAACTTGCATACATGAATTGTCTCATAACCAAGCCCAACATCAGAAAGAACACTCTTAGCATCAGCATAGGATTTGGGAAAGTCCACATGTGGCAAAGCTGTACGTAAAACCAGAAGTAACAGATCAAATCCTCTGTTTGTTATCCGGCTGTATGATTTGACATGAAGGAGCTTAATAATGAACGACAACCTAGTGAAAGTGGTGCATCCCTCATGAAGTTCTTTTTTGGCTGCCTCAATTAGATTAGCATACAAATTTGGCAGGTTAGGACCTTTATTTCCAGACTTCTGCAGTTCATCGATCATACTAGACGAATCATCAACATTACAATCACCATTGTCTTCCTCTTCATCATTGTCACTATCATACGCACCATCATCATTTCTATCCCGCCCTTCGTCATCACTAAAACCTTCCCCATGTCTAGTCCATCTTGTATACGTCGTGGACATACCTGAACAATTGCAGTGATCCTCGACTGTTTTTATATCCTAACGTATCAGATTTAGGCAGTCCCGGCAAGGGCACAAGATTGGTTCATATGTATTGTCCAAGTGTTCTCGCGCAAACTTGATGAAATCCCTAACACCTGCCATATACTTTGTTGTCAACTTCTTGGTGCCATCAGTTATCCAACTTCGATCCATTGCCTACAATTCAGTTAAGAACATGCCAACGTTCTTCAGAACAGATCTTGACAACTGATTAAAAAATTTAGACCTAACGAACAATCAGGAGAACTCACCGATGATGCGGCTCGCCGCCCCCACAATGGAGCCTTCACGGATATCTTCTCACCTCGACGAGAACCCTACTCGATTCGACTGTTAGCAAGATCACCTAGATAGGCCGTGTCTGCTAGCGGCGCGACTTAAACGAGGCACCCGCGGCCAAAATAAATATTAATAAGGAAATTATTATGTCGTAACATCTAGATCACACCATTGAAATAAATATGTTGCCCTAATGTATATATCAAATAGACTAGTTACGGATCCAGATCAAAATTCCATATCTACCTCAGCGGTAACATTCCGCGTCGGTCACGCCAAAGCCCTGGGTTCGATTCTTCCAAACCACAATTTTTACTTAATTAAATATGTTCCTGACAAGTGGGTCACGCATGATATATAAAACTAATAACATTTAATAAAGTAACTTAGTATTATTTACCTTCTATGTGGGTCCGTTTTATATTCAAATCACGGTTTACATACACCACGATCTTTGATTTCGTCACCTATTAACAGACACGATGGAAGCCCTTCCCGGTTGGGTAATGGGTGACGATTTTTTGTTGACGAAAAATCATACCGTCAAGCATTACCGTAAATGCATGACGAAAGATGAATTCGTCACCTATAAGGACACATCCATGACGGTATGCATTTTCGTCACCAGGGTTTTCGTCAACAAATATCCCATTTCTTGTAGTGTGTCCGGCCGACATGCCAGGTATTCCCAGGGAATTCGCTGAGCAATCTCTACAATTATTTCCAGATGCTAAACCAGTCAAGCAAACAATGCGCCGCATATCCGGCCCGAAAAGAACCGCAGTCGAAGCTGAGGTCGACAGACTGCTCGTAGCAGGTTTCATCAGAGAGATCAAGAAATCACAATGGGTGGCAAACCCCGTACTCGTGGAGAAGAAGAACACAGATCTCCTTCGGATGTGCGTAGACTTCACAACACTCAATAAATGTTGTCCAAAGGATCACTTTCCACTACCTCGAATCGACCAGATCGTCAACTCCACCGCCGGGTGCGCTCGCTTGTCCTTCCTGGATGCTTACTCAGGTTACCACCAGATAAGAATGAAAGAAGAGGATGAAGAGAAAACGTCGTTCATAACCCTACTAGGGGTCTACTGCTACACAACAATGCCTTTCGGGCTCAAGAACGCAGGCGCAACCTACCAGCGCATAATGCAAGACTGTCTCAAGAAGCAAATTGGGTGAAACGTCCAGGTCTATGTAGATGACATCGTCATCACAATAAGGGAGGAAAACACACTACTCGATGATTTGCGAGAGACGTTCACAAACCTCAAACGCTTCCACATCAAGCTCCACCCGAAGAAGTGCACGTTCGGCGTGCCAGCCGGGCTACTCCTCGGGTATCTAGTCTCAGCTCGTAGAATCGAGGCGGACCCGGAGAAAATACCTGCCATCTTGACGATGCAAAGGCCTTCAAAGCTCCATGACGTGCAAAAATTAGCTGGTCGAGTGGCAGCACTCAGTCGATTCATCAGCAAGTTGGGCGAGAAAGCACTCCCGTCCTATCGACTGATGAAGAAAACAGATAAATTCGAGTGGACACCAGAAGCCGAAGCAGCCTTCACGGACCTCAAGCGAGTCCTCACAAGTCCTCCAATCCTCGTCGCACCAAGGGAATGCGAGCCACTATACCTATATGTCTCCGCAACTAACAGGGTGGTGAGCATAGTACTAGTGGTCGAACGCAGGGCGGAGGGACACACCCAAAGCATACAACGTCCAGTCTATTACTTGAGTGAAGTGCTCTCCATATCAAAGCAGCGGTACCCGCACTATAAAAAGCTGGCTTACACCGTGTTCATGTCCTCAAGGAAGCTGACGCACTACTTTGCAGAGCACCCGATCACTGTAGTTAGTACCTCAGGGATCGGGGACATCCTCACAAACCCCAACGCAACAGGGCGCGCCGCAAAATGGCTCATCGAGCTAGCACCACGAGATATCAAGTATGATTACCCGAAGGCTATCAAAGCATATGTCTTACCTGACTTCCACACCTAGTGGATCGAAGCTCAGTTGCAAGGAGCACCAGATGTGTCCAACTCATGGACTATGTACTTTGACGGCTCAAAGAAGAACGAAGGCGCAGGCGCAGGTGTCATCCTCATATCACCAAAAGGCGATAAGCTTCGCTATATCCTGCAAATGGGATTCGAGTTCCCATCGAATAACGAAGCAGAGTACGAGGCCCTGATCCATGGCATGAGGATGGCCAAAGCCCTCGGGTGCACTCGACTGATGATCTACGGTGACTCGAATCTTGTGGTGCAGCAAACAATGAAGGCCTGCGACGCAATCGCAGATAACATGATCGCCTACCGTGACCTGTACAACCTCATGGAGGGCAGCTTCGAAGGCTACGAGTTGCGACACATAGGGCGTGAGAGCAATGATGAAGCAGATAAGCTAGCCAACATAGGAGCGACCAAAGCACTAGATCCACCTGGTGTCTTCTTCGAGCGCATCGAGCACAGGTCCATCAATAAAAAACGAGCACCTCCTACATCAGCTGCAGCAGCCAAGAGCAAAGCACCTAGCACAGAGGACCGCCAGTCGAGGTACTCCTCATTGAGCCAACTTGGACTCAACCTTTCCTCGCATACATACTCCGTGGCGAGGTACCTGAAGACATAACAGAGTCACGACGTGTGACTTGACGATCTAAAGCATACACCGTCATCAACGACGAACTATACAAACGCAGCGTATCAGGTATGTTCCAACGTTGCATAACATTTGAAGATGGCCAATCCATCCTTCGTGATATTCATGCAGGTACCTGCGGGCATCATGCCAGCAGTCGATCACTCGTAGCCAAAGCCTTTCGCGCAGTCTTCTACTGGCCCACAACACTCAAAGACGCGGAGGACATAGTCAAAAGGTGCATCGGCTGTCAAAAATTCGCCACAAAGCCGCACGCACCCGCATCGGCGTTGAAGACAATACCATTGGCCTGGCCCTTCGCCCAATGGGGACTCGATATGGTCGGGCCACTCAAAAAATCCTCCCACGGTGGGCATACTCACCTTCTGGTAGCAGTCGACAAGTTCACCAAGTGGATCGAAGCAGTCCCTATCACAAGTTCGCCTGCCACTACGGCAGTCAATTTCATAAAATCCATCATATATCGATTCGGTGTGCCAAGCAGTATCATTACTGATAACGGTACAAACTTCACCGCTGAGGAATTCCGAACTTTCTGCAAAGAGCAAGATATCACGCTCAACTATGTATCCGTGGCACACCCGCAGTCCAATGGCCAAGTCAAAAAAGCCAACGGACTCATGATGAACGGAATCAAGAAACGCCTCTTGGTGCCACTCAAAAGAGCCGCGGGTGCTTGGGTCGAAGAACTCCCATCCGTGCTATGGAGCCTAGGCACAACTCCTAATGATGAAGCACTCGAAGATGCAGTCGACTTGCTCGAAGAGGCACGCAATACGGCGCTAGCACGCACAACTGTCTATCAGCAAGACCTCCGCAACTATCACAGCCGTCGACTGCGTACCAGATCCTTCGAGGTTGGCGACCTGGTACTTCGACTGAAGCAAAAGAAGGTGCACAAACTTGCTTCTCCATGGGAAGAACCCTTCATCATCACTGAGGTCATTGGTGGTGGAGCATGCAGACTGAATCACGTGAAGACAGACGAACTCTCGCATAATCACTGGAACGTTGTGCAGCTGCGCCGTTTCTATGCTTGGATTGTTCAGTCGCATAATGTAATAGGCACATATGTCGGATGGCTGCAGGTTTCAGATGCGCTCTTTTCCTTACCAGGGTACCTACGGGGACTGGAAGGTTTTTAATGAGGCGGCCTGCAGCTTAATATTCAAAAATGGAATATAATCAATGATTCCTCATATTTCTCCCTGCTTACTACCTGCATAATTTATTCGAACAAACTTAGCCTCACCCGAATACTCGGGGGCTGCACTGTTTCAAAGCATGAGCTTTCGCCCCTTCAAACATAATACTCCAGTCGCACTCGAATACTCGGGGGCTGGATCATAAAAGTCATACATAAATGAATCAGTTGCTCAAACCACGGGTTGCAGCTTCAAACATCGCAAAAATTCACAGCCTCACTCGATCACTCGGAGGCTGTGCAATTTATGTTCCATACTCTGTCTTTCTCATAAAACCCACTCGATACACTCGGGGGCTGCGCTCCACATACAACAAAATATACACAAGTGGCAAAATTACACTCGGGGGCTGACCCCTATACATAAAACCTTAATCTACAGGTTCATTCTTCGGCTGGGTCCACTTCTCTTCCTCCTTGAGCACATGATGGATTAAGATCAATGCGTCTACCCGTGTCTCTTGGTAGTGCTCCTCCATTTGCACAGGACCACCACCTGGTACGGGTGCAGGCCCCATCGCGATCTTCTTTAAATTAAGGTGTGGAAAGTGCGACCGCACAAAGGCAAGAGCAACGTTAGCCCCGCTAATCAGTTGCTCGCGTACAAATTTCTTGATCGCATTGCCCTTTCAAAATTTCTTCAGCAATGCCACAAGGCCTTGTGGTTGCTCATTCAAAGGAAACAATGCCTCGTGGACTCGAAACAAAGCTAACCTATAGCTCTCCCATCGAATGGCAGTTCGCCACGCACGATTCAGAAGCTTTACCAAAATGGCACTCCTCGCCCTGTCCGACCAAAAGGGGTGGGCAGCGTATTCCGCGCTACTCGCTTGACCGTCGAGTCGGTCCTGTAACCGCGCCTCCTCCTTCGACTGGTCAAAACAAACACCTACGGCAAAAATAATGCAAGAATGTTATCTCAGTCGACCTGCGTGTCGAGTCCACAATTCAATTTCCAAAAAGAGCTTTCATTCAAGCTGTAGGTTCACTTTCTCCAACTCTTCAAGCAAAAAAGCCTCTCGTTCCGTAGTTGGAGATGGCCTTGACTGCAACTCCGCATATGCGTCTTGAGTCTTCTTTAGCTCACTTGACACCTTGGAAAGTTTGAGCTGAAGGAAGTCGATAATTTTCTGATCATTCACACTACGTGATTGAGTGGAGCCGCTTGCACCTGGACCAGTCGATGTTCTAGAAGCTCGGGTCTACATCCAGAATAACTCAGAGCATAAGAGAAACAGAATAGATCAAGCAAAAGGATCAGGGGCTGTGCCTCACGATAACTGGAGTTCATATTTCATGCAGCACAAATAGGAAGTCTGAAGTTTTTTACAGCAAAAGCAAAATCATAAAAGTCCCTAAACTAGGCGACGAAGGAATCACTCGCTACTCATCGACTTCTTGGAGGAGGCCTTCTTCGCCTACACCTTGGCTGCCCTATGTCAGCCTCTTTGGCTTCGACTCCGGTCGGCTGGGCGATCCAGGATGGTCTCTTCTTCACCAGGGCGTCCGCGTCAAAGGGAGGCAACCCGAACGCTTGGGTGCCTATGGTCACATCCTTGATGTAGAACCACTTTTGGCGCCATCCTTGCACAGACTCAAGAAAGTTGATCTTGAAGTACTCGACATCAGGTCGAGTCTGTACTCCAAAACCACCAGGTCCCTTGGCGCTGTGCTGGCGCTTGACGTTGAAGATGCGGCGAAACAGCCCGAAGTGGGGCGCAACGCCCAGAAAGCACTCGCAAAGAACGAAGAAATACGCAATGTGCAAAAGCCCATTGGGCATAAAATCGTGCAATTGCACACCATAATCATGCATCAGTGCACGAAGAAAGTTGTGAACAGGGAAGGAGAATCCCCTGTTCACAAAATCCACAAAACAGACCCGCTCATTGGGGCCTGGGCGCGGGATTACCTCGGCGCCGGGGATGCGAACCTGCGAGGTATCCTCAGGAATTAGCCCGTCGTTCCGAAGGCCGGTGAGCATCCTCTTGCTGCAGGTGCTCTTGGTCCATGAGCCTTTGTCCCTCTTCAACCCGCTGGCAGCGGTTCCAGCGGCGCTGTCTACCGACGCGTTCGCAGCGCTCCTGCTCTTCCGGGTCGAGGGTTTTGTCATTGCAATGGTGGGTGGCAAAGGCTTGAGTGTTGGGCTATGGCGATGCGCTGGAGGAAGAAGAAGCAGCGGCGGCGGAGAACAAATGGCAAGTAAATGTACTATTTACTCTGCCGCAGACTTTTAACCACATCGCAAACGAATCAACACCGTTGATGCGAGATCGTGGGCAACATAGCAAATCCAGCCGTACACGGGGCAGCCGCGGAGAGCAACCGTCGCCGGCCACTCCACCCACTACGCACGGGAATCTAGGAACCGTCATCATAGTCCTGGAGAAATCGTGCCTGAACTGTTAAATCCAGTCCAAACGGCTGTATCGTGGGCCCGCAGACATGTCCCGTCCCATCTATCACAGCATAACACACGCCACCGCGTGTCAGGCAGCGCAGTCACAAAAAAACGTCATCCCTGACATCATCGTGAGCGCTCTGATCGGAAATGCATTCGAGTCTGCCCAGCGCATATCAGTCACTCGACTGCCTTGTTTTGGTTTGGGTGTGAAAAGGCAATGTTAAGGCAAAATTGGTCACTCGACTGTTCCTTCGACTGAGGCATATTACTCCAATCAGGAGCATATCAAAAAATTCTTCGACTGGAGATGCTCAAGATAAAATGATTTTGAGATTATCCTCCATTACAAGCAATACAGCGTAATCTCGGGGGCTACTCCCATCGGGAGCACTGTCGTGCACCCGATAGAGTTATGGCAAAAATTTCTTCGATTAGCATATACAGGGTAGGAAGATTTGAGATTATCCTCCATTACGAGCAATAAAGCACAAACTCGGGGGCTGCTCCCATCGGGAGCGCTGTCGCGCACCCGATAGAATAATGACAAAGTATCAGTCGACAAAAGTATCGACTCAGTTCATAAACAAAATCATACTCGAAACATTCCCGAGTTGCGTCCATCGCAAACACCTCGGATGTTGCACGCATAGTGCAAAGGTAAGACCCACCGAACTTTCGAGCTGGGCTAAGGACCGTTCCAGCAACGTTAATCCTTATACTTTCCGTGTCAGCAGACATGATGAAAAATCCTGACGGACGCGTTAGGTAAAATTCAAATCTGTACTGCAGATCGACTCAGTAAGACCTCCGTGGCCTAGTCAAATCTGACCAGTTTGTTCCAGATTCGAGTCCGGGGACTCGAGTTTGATTGAAAGCTAGTAAGGTTTTACCCGAATGTGTAGTTAACCAGTCCCGATCCGTTGAGTGTACTGGGCCTGCTAAGCTATTATCCCTTGATCATCATAAACAAAAACCACAGTCGATGAGATACTCGACATAGCCAACGTGTTCTATTCATACAAGAATTCCAATTATAAATACAAAGCATATGACGTGCACTTACGAAAGAGTCCACGCCTGATTCTTCGAGTCAGACAAGTACTCGGGGGCTACTGACATGGATGTACATCTCGGTTACCCTACCATGAGGGTACCTAGTGCACGTAACGACTAAGGCCCAATAGCGAAGAGCCTACTCGAAGCCCAAGACAAGAGGCCCAAGAAGATGGAGTACCCTCCAAGATTAGACATAGGCATAGTCGGTTTAGATCAGAACAAAGAAGCCTGGCGGAAAGATCATCTCTAACTTGCATAGCAACTCCGGCACAAGATCATGCAGCTTCTCAATAACCAGGGGACATATTTGCTTCGCACAGAGCGTGCGGAAGAAATGGCTCAACTCCGCAAGCACTCGCCAGACACTATCGGGGAGATACCCTCGAACCATCACCGGCATCAACCTCTCAATCCATATATGATAGTCGTGACTATTGAGCCCAGTGACTTTTCCCGTTCCAAGATTGACTCCATTACTTATATTGGAACAATAACCATCAGGGAATATCATGACGTGTTTGAGCCACTGGAATGACTCCTCCTTTTGGGTACTATCAAGGCAGTAGTCGGCATTCGGCTTCCACCAATTTTTTTGACGGCCCTGAGGAGGTTGCATGTGTAATCTCTCTCTATCACAGAGCTTCTTAACATCGACTCTAGCCTTGACATTATCCTTTGACTTCTCACGAATGTTCAGGACTGTGTGAAAGAGGGACTCTCCGACATTCTTTTCGGTGTGCATCACATCAATGTTATGGGGAAGTTTGAGATTCTTCTAATACTCTAGCTGCGTTAAGCCTGCCACGTGAGTCCAGTTGTGTGTTACACCATATCCCTCAAATCGTGGGCCAGGTCCCACAGCAGGCACGAGAGCACTTAGCTCGGCATCAACAGCTACACCATCAAACTTCGGTATCTCTTTTTCTTCACGCACAACTATGCCCTTCGTGAAGTTCTTTTTGTTTTGTCGGTAAGTGTCGGGGGAATAATTAACCCGCGACTTATTCAAGGCCAAAACAGCGACTTCATGATCACGCTATTATTGGGCCACGTAAAAGATGGGCCGATCAAGGATCGCGGCCTGCCAAAGGAAGGCTCCAGAAGGTCGGTGGTAAAACTTGCCTTGGATGACAGGATCAAGCCCTAAAACTTGCAATCGGTTTCGTGTAGAACTCTTGTAACCTAGCGAGCCTCTGTGTATATAAAGAGGACTCGCAGGACTTAGACAGGATCAAGCCCTAAAACCCTAGCTCTTACGGCGAGTTCCCAGATCGGATCGCCTCCATTGTAACACCACATATATCATATCAATATCAATCTAGGGTAGGCAGGAAGTAGGTCTTTACCTCACATTGAGGGGCCGAACCTGGGTAAATCTGTGTTCGTCCTTGTTCCTGCGATCCCAAGCTCGGAGACGATTGACTCGCGCAAATCCCACACCTACAAAGTCATCCATGACATCTGACGTGACAAACCCACGATAGTTGGCGCCCACCGTGGGGCCTGCGGTCAAGAGCGTCACGTTCCGCGCAGGATCGATGAAAGGAGCTGAAGATCTCGCCATTGGCCACATCATCATGGTCGATGGCACACCCCTCATTGACGATTCAAGCTGGGGACCAGAAGCTGATTACCTGGAGACCGGCCGATTCATCCGTTTGATTCAATCAATGTCTTCGTCTGTTTCATTGGCGACGGATATGTTAGCTCAGTCCAAGAAGGCGACTCAGCAGAAGGATTCACCAGTGACGGATAAGAGACTCTGGAGAGCATGCACTCACAAGAATATGGGTCCGTCATACCAGCTCTTGAGGACAGTTACTGGGATTACGCACCAGTGGTAGGACAAGAGGCGGCACCAGTTGGAGTCTACATGGCCGGAGGTGCAAGTACGTCAGGAACTGCGGGAGAAGCCGAAAGATCGACACCTCCCGGCAACCCATTACTTATCCCGGTATCAGCCGCGAACGCCGCTGTCCGCGCAACAGAAATTGAGGCCGCCAGGGCCGAGCTCCTGTACGAGGTTCGGAGGATGGAAGCAGAGCGCTGCAGGCTCGAACAGGTGAACCAAGGGATCCAACAGGAACGGCAAAGGATAGCCGCGCTCGCCGCGACTCAAAGACAAGTTGACTCGCAGGCGCAAGCGCGCGCGACTCAACCAACAATAGAAATTCCACCCACTCCAGCTGTTGGAGGCCAACCAGTTGCAAGGATTTTGGAACCATCGATTGTCCACGAAGCCCAGCAACCACCATCGCCACAACCAAGGAGGTTTCATACCCCACAAGGCCACTACCAAAGCCCGGTCGATAACATGTATGCAGCGGCTAATATCTTGACACAGATGGTACCAACAGGCGACGACCCAATCAACACTGAAGCACGGCGTGCGATACAGATGTTGAGCACTGCTGTCCTACAACAGGCCAACAGGGCAGAAGCCGAGGGGCAGCAGCCCCCCGTACTAGCCGGCCGCGGGATCACGGCAGAAAGAAGCGTCCAAAGCCGGCCGCCGGAGGATGTATCAAGGGTCGCGCAGAGGCAGCAGGAACAAGCCGCAGAAGCACAGGCTATCATGCCAACGACGCAGACGTGGCTCGTGGAAGTTAACAACCCTACGGGCACATCCACAGCTTTGTCCTCGCGACTCAAAGGTCCGGCATGCTTCACTGAAAAGATCAGATCGGAACCTTTCCCTGAAGATTTCAAAGGACCACGCAAGGTGGCAAACTATAACGCCTGCATGGACCCTACCACATGGCTAAACAACTACGAGATGGGGATGAGTATTTTAAATGCTTCGGAAGAGATATGCGCAAGGTACCTCAACATGATGTTGGAGGGCGCGGCTCACATATGGCTACAAAATCTACCCCCCAACTCCATAAATACCTGGGAAGAGTTGAAAGACGCTTTCGTCAAAAACTTCCAAGGAACCTGCAAGTGACTCTGCAATATAGAAGATCTAGAGCGTTGCGTTCAAAAGGAAGGCGAGTCAAGTCGCCACTGGATGAGGAGGGTGGCAGAAATTATACACTCCTCAGACAACATACCTCCAAGCTCAGCTGTCCTAGTCATGGAGAATTTTTTTAAGTTCGAACCACTCATGCATAAGTTAGGTCGCATGAAGGGCAAGGTCAAGAGTCTCAGCGAGGTAATGGCTGCGGCTAACAAATGCGCTGGCTCGGACAAAACCCGAGATGCGTCAGATGGAGAAGAGGAGAAGGCCGCTGTTGAAGGAAAGAAAAATACCAGCAAGCCTCAACAGCAACAAACTAGCCAAAACAAGCGCAAGAGTGAAGAAGGAAACTCTGGGCTTGTCGCCACACCCGTGGGGGTTTCAGGGGCCAACGAGGAAGATGCCGAGGAATCGGCTCTCGTCCAATTAACATGGAAGAAGTTTTTAATCGGCCGTGCGATCTTCACACGGGAGGCGACGGGCGGCCAGCAGACCATACCAAGGCGCAATGTAATTATTACAATAAGTGGAAAGAAGAAAGTCAACACAACAGGGGAAACCAGCATGAAGGAAGCCCTGGTGCGACTCATGGTTCAGGCGCCGGACCGCACAATGCGAGCAACCCCAGGCAGGTGGGGCAGTACCATACAATAGTTATCAACACCTCCAAGAGGGAAGAGAAATTAAGTCGCAGAAGCCAGCAGGTAAATACTGTGATACCAGCAACCCCCAATTGGCTAAAATGGTCAGAAGATGCAGTCACTTGGAGTCGCGACGATCATCCGCCGCAAGTACGAGAGCCAGGGAAACTAGCGCTAGTTGTGGCACCTTACGTAGCAGGATACAAGCTAACCAAAGTGCTTATGGACGGGGGAAGCAGCATAAATGTAACACCCTGAATTTTGGCCTTTTCGAAACTTTTCTTTGAAAATCTATTATTGGATTTTTGGGAATTAATATTCCTTTTTGTGTTCGCTGCTATTTTAAATTCTCAAACTTTTACTAAATCTTGTCCAAGTTTGGGATCTCATGTTTCGGATTCCCTCCCACTTGGTGAACATGTTGCTGGCTCATTTCACCCAAAAATGTTATTTCTATATTTTCCTTTATTTTAATTACCAAAATTCCTTTATTGTGACTTTACAAAGGAAGTACCCTAAATGTCTTTCCTAAAATTCTGCAAAAATTAGGGGATGACCCCTGGGCATTATATAGCCCAAATATGCAAAAACATTTGATACCTTGTTTACAAAACTTTGGAGTAACTTCCCACTTTAGTTTCTGCCTATTTCCTTCTTTTTTTCCAAATGCAAAGCAAATATTTTATTTCTTGTGAGCCAAGGCCCTAGACACAACCACAATGGACACACACACCTCAGGGAATTTTATGAACCCATTTACATTTGGTTTACTTCATCAAAACAACATTTTACCTTTCTGGCCAGAACTGTTTTTTTCAAAATATCCTATAGACCAACTTTCGAATTTGCAAAAAACATAGTCGGGAAAGTTGTTGGGTTTTAAATTTGGCACACTGTGGTGAAAACCACACCTCATTTCGAGCACGGAGCTGAGAGAAAACGTGTCGATCCCGCTGCTGGCGTGGACA
Source organism: Poa pratensis (assembly GCA_947311845.1). NCBI lineage: Eukaryota > Viridiplantae > Streptophyta > Magnoliopsida > Poales > Poaceae > Poa > Poa pratensis. Next base: position 90,440,711 of record CAMZMU010000128.1, read on the forward strand.
GAATGGTGATCACCGCCAGCGAGACCGTGCCCGACGGCGCCGCCACTTTGTGGTCATCGGAGTTCAGCGTCCCCGCGACCCGAACCAAGCCCAGCACGTTCCCCTCCTCTCCCTGAACCTCTCCATCACCACGCGTCGCCGGAGGAGAATCCAGCACGCGCTCAGGCTGCTAGCCGACGCGCCGCCCAAACCCTGTGTCGCCGGGACCCTCTGTCAGCGCCTCCTCCGCCGCACGGACCGGTCCGTCGCCGGAGATTATCCTCGTGCACCTCCTGTGCCAGCGCTCCCGCGACGCGCCGTCCACCGCCCCTTCCACGCCATGGCGACACCTCACCGCGCCATTACTCCGGCCGCCGCGCGGAGACGCTATATAATGGCCACCCCAGCACCATCCCACCACCGCACCACCTCTCCCACTCCCTCAGTCGCCCTCCACCCCAGCCACGAGACCTGAGGAACCATCCCTCGCCGAAATCGCGACCACCCGAGCCGCACTGACCCAGCTCGATTCGCACGCCCTAGCCCTCCCCCGATCAATTCCTTCCACCCGTAGCCTCCCCAGGTCATGGCGGTGACGATGCCGTGCTCGCCAGGGTGAATGGTGACCGGAACTGCCGTGTCCATCATCGACCGCACGCTCCCGCCGCGGAGAAGAAGCCCTGGTGCCGCCCGAGCTCCCCATCAAGCTCGAGTGCACCGACGAGCTGCGCAACCTCTCCCTGAGCCGCTCCCTTCCTCTCCCACCCTCTGTCGCGCCCTAGCCGCCGTGGTCCATCGCCGGTGAGTTCGCCGGAGCTTCGCCGGAAAACCTTCTGTTTTTCCCGCGCGTGGAGGAGAAAATGTTTCGGGTTGTGAGTCACTGACCAGTGGGTCCCACTGGTCAGGATTTTAAACATTTTGAATCGTTTTTCCTGTTTTAGTTTTCTGTTTATTTTTCTATTGAAAAGGGCAGAAAATGAACCAGTTTTTGAAATGCAATTTCTCACTCAGAATGTCAGAAAAATATGAAACCAATTTTGTTGGCTTTGGTTGAATTTTCTCTTTCCAATGAGACCAAAAAGGATTTATTTGGAATTTATTTTTCTGGCATTTATTTAAATGACCTCGGAGTGATTTTGATGCATATTTGTCTTGTTTTGGTAGATTCAAACCCCTCCGACGGATTCGGAGTTACCTCTGAACCCGAAGGCAAGCCACCAACCCAATTTCAAACTTGGTCGAACTTAGGAAATAATTTGACTGCTGAATTAATATTTGTTGCACCTCACATGTCATTTTGCATTTTAATTATTGCACTCCTTAGTATTGCTTATCTGTGCAACACTCACATTCCCGAGACAATGGCCGGGTCTCCCGCCTCAGTCGAAGGAATGGGGGAAATCATTACAACTGTGCGTCTCGCGCTTGCGAGGCTTTGTTTGGTTCTTTCCTCTTCGCCGAGGTGAGGAGCGGACGAATGTCGTCTTATGATCCTCGGGGTTGGGGGCATTGCCAAAAGAGTTAGTTGCCTTGTCCCACCGTCAAATATGGGTGGCATAGACCACCCGGACTGTGACGCTTGGGAGCTGCCTTTCCATTTGGTTCTTATTGCCGAGATTGCTGACACCACGTCAGGGTAACCCTCGAGTGGAATGGATGCTCTCTCAGTCTTATGAGTGCTTTTCGGTTCATTCTTTTATGGTGACACCGGCCGGTTGCCCGCCACCGTCATCGTTTGAAATATTATGCTATTATTCTGTGAACACTAACCCCGAGTGACACCGGCCGGGTCTCCCGCCACAGTCACCCGGGTATTAATATTATTGTTATGTTGTTATCTATGCATGCAAGTGATATATTCTGTGCTGCTATTGTTATAAGGTTACCTGGGTTACTTTGTTAATGTTGATGTCTGTAATCAAAATGACTAAGAAGATAATCACCTCCCTCGACTAGATTGAGTCACTTAGTGCCACTCACCAAACACCCAGCACAACCATGCGTCGTTCACATGGGCGGACCATAACTGAGTATTTTATCAGGCCTCCTTTGACGCCACCCTTTTGGCAAGTCTAGTCGGTTACCTTTGTGGTCGGGGCTAGTCTTGTGAAGGTTCCAGAGCTAAGCGTCGCTCATCTGTTGGGGACGTGCCGGATTCACTTCTTCATAAGGCGTAGAGTTATGTCGGTGGCTATACAGGGAGTGTCCGGGTAGGATAAACGGTTGTGGAAGTGTGGGTTTGTGCTGTCGCCATGATCGGTTCTAGTACTTCGGTACCGGCGGTACAAGCCTAGACTCAGCGTGTGGATAATGTTGCAACCTCTCGAGAGTGTAAATCTAGATTCTAGCCTTGTCCCAGGTTATGGGACGATGTTTGGGTCAAGTCACACTATGAGTCAGTCCAGTCGAACTTGGAGAAATAATTAAGTTGAGACCAACGAACACAGGAGATTTGGGAGTCAAGCCAGAGTTGGCTAAGGACTCGGATAGTTGTGAATTAAGCCAGAGTTGGCTAGAGGCTTGAATGCCTAGTTGTGATTATGAGTTGTCAAGTGAGAAACGTGATCTCACTTGATACGAGAGAACACCCCTACTAAGGTAAGTAGGTAAGTTATGTCCAACCGTTAAGCTTGGACTCATCCTCGCAACCGACCTCATGCCATGTTACTTTCTGAACCATGCCATGCCATATAGATAGACCTTGCTTGTTTTTGGGCTGATGTCTTGCGAGTACTTCAAGTACTTACCTGGCTTTTCATGTGGCCAGACCCTGCTGAACCAGTCGCCGAGTACCCGCTCTATGAGAACTAGGAACCCGTGTCCCAGGCAGGACCCTGTGGAATAAGGCCGCTATCGCCACGCTACTATCTTCGCTTCCGCTACGACTTCCGCTAGAGGCTCGATGTTAGAAAAAATAATGTACATACGTGTGCGCCTGTTGCGCAAGAGCTGGAGCCTCACCCGTGTTGTAACCTTGTATTTGTGCAAACTCGAAGCCTTATGAATATATTTGGTTTTGCCTTTGTTTATCAAGCTGTCATATATCCAGTGTTTCTGGGACTGGTATATGGGGTGACTCGATCATCTGGATCGGGGTGCCACAGAGCTTGGTATCAGAGCCTAACTGCCTGTAGGATGCCCTAGTTCTTGGACGACGTAGAATAGAACTTGTTGTGTTGACAATTTTTTCCAATGTTTCTCTGTCTGTTTGTGCTTTAAAACTTAACGCTCACTTTATTTGAATTCTGTCTCTGTCACAGATGGCAGAGTTGCTCGCGAGACTACCGCCGTGCACGTTCCCGGTTTTCCGCAGTTTCTTCGGGAGATCTGGGACCACCTCTACCCAGGCGCACCTCCCCCGACTTACCACGTGTACCACAACCGTCTCGACAGGCTCACCTCGGAGTTCACCGCCACCGTCCGCCTGCGTCTGCCCGTGTCCGCAGGGATTGAGCACGGCCTCACTTCCGGTGTCTGTACACAGGCGTCTCGAGCCATACAGGAGGCTGCAGGAGATGCCATCCTGTTCCTTCGCACCGTCGACCCCGTCATGAAGCAGTGCACCCGTTACGCCTACTTCCCGAGGTTGGCTTTAGACAACGGGGACACCCTTTTCCCCAACCCAGGTGACCCTAGCTCACCTCTCTCCGCCCTTATTCAGTACACCACCTATCTCCACCAGTACCTCCACACCACCCTTCTCCAGTTTGCCTCCCTTCGCGCCAACGTAGCCTTGGCCGAGATGACACGAGCTTCTGGTTCCGGCACTTCTAGTCGCCCACCTCGTCTCCCCACCTTTAGGCTCAGTTCCCTCGAGCAGATCAGGAGGGGGATTGCCCGCTACTCCTCGTCTACCGCTCCGACGCCACCTTCCCGCACTCGTAGCAGCGCTGCTCACTACTACTCGCGCTTCACTCCCGTTCGGTCTCAGCGTCGTGTCCAGGCGGCCGAGCCACAGAGTTACTCCGGAGACTCCCGCGACGACCGCGCTTCACCCGACTACAGCCCCGCGGAGGAGCCCCTCGACACCGCCACGCCGCGACACCCCTCGAGATGGAGTTCTAGACGCTCGGAGACGCATCGCTTAGTGTACTGTACTTTCCGATGTATCGCGTGCTTGAATAATGTAGTGGTAGAGTTGTATCCTGCATCTGGTACCGAGTGCTTTGCGTCTTGTATCTTGTACCATGTATCCTGTACGAGTAGCTTGTATCTTTACCTTGCATCTGTTGTAAAATAGCGAGTGCTTGAATCTTGTAACCCCATCATCCATTGTATAACATCATGCTTGTGTTTCTTTTGCAAACTGTGTTTCCATTTGGTTTTTCCGTGGATGTTACACCTTCCCCATATGGATGCTCATGATACGCGCCATTACATGCAACAGTCCAGGATGAGGCCCAATAATGGTGCGAGTGGCAGCAAGGAACCCCGGTTCGTCGTTCCGCACGACAAGCTGGCGAGGATCCCGAGCCTCCGCAACCACCTCCTCCTCCACCAAATCAGGAACCAAGCCCAAGTCAGTTTATGATGATGATGGATGAACGCCACAACCAGCATCTGACACAGATCATGAGAGAGTTTGGCACGTACATGCAAGCCCGTAATGTTCCACCCCCAGGCCGCTCAAAGCTGCAAGACTTCCAGCGCACACAACCGCCCAAGTTCGCATATGCTGATGACCCACTTGAGGCTGATGATTGGCTCCGCGCTATGGGAAAGAAACTGGACTCGCTCGCGTAGACGAGCAGGACCAAGTGCCTTCGCACCCACTACCTTGAGGGCCCGCCAGCTTTGGTGGGACAACCAAAAGGACGCCAGAGGCGATGGACCCCCTGTCACTTGGGCAGAATTTCAGGAAGCATTCCGCAGGGCCCACATTCCCTCAAGCCTCATAAAGATGAAACAGCAGGAATTTTTGGCACTTACTCAAGGCAGCAAGTCCATCAGCGAATATCTGACCAAGTTCAACAACCTTGCTCGCTATGCACCTGAGGACATCAACACTGAGGAAAAGAAGAAAGACAGGTTCCTTCATGGAATGCATCAGGCCATAAAAACTCAGCTCAGTGTTCTGCAGTTTCCAGATTTTCAGGCCATGATCAACACTGCGCTAATCTCAGAAAAGGACACCGCACCATCTATGACTCCCACAAGCGGAAGTTCGAGCCACGCAAGAACCAGCATGATGGTGCTACCTCCAAGCCACGCATGGCAACCCAACAACCGGATCTCGAACCTCAGAACTCTTGGAATCAACCCAGGAAGGATGGATACCCCCGGGAAGGATTCTATCACAAGCGCCCACTCGTGGATGATTGTAAGAGGGAGAACTCCTGCTTCAAGTGCGGCAAGACAGGACACTACATCAAGGATTGCCCCCTCAGTAACGGCAACGGCAACAATAACAACTCCGGCAACAACCACCCTGCTGGGGCGATCAAGCCACCTCAAGTTGCCCGTGTCCACCACATGTCAGCAGAGGAAGCATATGAAGCTTCAGACGTAGTGCTTGGTACGTGTACTATCAACACTAAACCCGCGCTGATTTTATTCGATTCTGGAGCTTCCCATTCTTTCATCTCGAAGGATTTTGTTGCCAAACACCGTTTTTCCGTTTCCCCTTTGGGCCATCTTTTGGTGATACAAACCCCCGCCTCGGAATGAAAACAAACACCATGTGTCAAGACCTGACAATCAGCATCAATCAAGTGAAATTTCCCGCTCAGCTTAGCACCCTCAATGTGCCCGGTCTCGACGCCATCCTGGGTATGGATTGGTTAGTTCAGCATGCAGCTCAGATCGACTGTGCAACCAGGGCAGTTACTCTCACCAACCCGGAAGGCATACGAACCACTTATGTGCCAAATAAGCCTCACCAGATAAATGCGAAGATGTTTCTTGCTCAAGCCCCGGAGATAGGGGAAGTATATGTGGTCAGTGAATACCCGGATGTCTTTCCAGATGAATTACCCGGAATGCCCCCTGACCGAGAATTGAATTTGCAATTGAAGTTGTACCAGGGACAAACCCAATATTCAAGAAACACTACCGTATGACAAGTCCCGAGCTAGTGGAACTGAAGAAACAGCTTGACGAATTGATTCAGAAAAAGTTCATGCCCAAGCATTTCACCTTGGGGATCACCGGTTTTGTTTGCAAAGAAGAGCGATGGTACCCTCCGATTATGCATCGACTATCGCGCTCTTAATGATGTCACCATCAAGAACAAGTACCCACTCCCGAGAATCAATGATTTATTCGACCAACTCCGTGGTGCCCGAGTATTCTCCAAGATTGATCTCCGTACGGGTTATTACCAGCTGAAGATTCGAGAAAGTGATATCCCCAAGACCGCATTCACCACCAGATATGGATTGTATGAGTGCACAGTTATGTCCTTCGGCCTAACAAATGCTCCAGCCTACTTCATGGGCATGATGAACAAGGTATTCATGGAGTATCTCGACAAGTTTGTCGTGGTGTTTATCGACGACATCCTCATCTACTCCAAAAATGAGGAGGAGCACGCCGAACACCTCAGAATAGTTCTTGGAAGAATGCGTGAGCAACAACTTTATGCCAAGTACAGCAAATGCCAATTCTGGTTAAAGGAAGTGGAATTCCTAGGACATGTGTTGTCTGGAGCCGGTGTGGCTGTAAACCCCAACAAGATCTCCGATGTGCTAAACTGGAAAGTTCCCACCAACGTATCAGAAATCCGAAGCTTCCTAGGATTGGCCGGGTATTACCGAAGATTCATCGAAAACTTTTCCAAGATAGCCAAGCCCATGACGGATCTATTGAAGAAGAATCGCAAGTATGCCTGGACAGATGAGTGCGAGGAAAGTTTCAACGAGTTAAAGACCCGGTTAACCACCCCAATTCTGGTGTTGCCTGATGATGCCAAGGATTTCACCGTATACTGTGATGCCTGCAGAAATGGGCTAGGAGCCGTACTCATGCAAGAAGGAAAGGTCATCGCATATGTGTCAAGGCAACTCAAGACCCACGAGCTCAACTATCCCACCCACGACTTGGAATTAGCCGCCGTCATACTCGCCCTGAAGACTTGGCGACACCACCTTATTGGTCGAAGATGCGAGATTTACACGGACCACAAAAGCTTGAAGTATATCTTCACCCAGCCTGACCTCAATCTGAGGCAAAGGAGGTGGCTGGAAGTAATCAAGACTACGACCTTGGGATTCATTATCATCCCGGGAAGGCCAACGTGGTAGCGATGCTCTGAGCAGGAAGCCCCCTAAGATACGGCCAAGTTGGAGAAAGAGTTCGCGAAAGCTAAACTTGTGCGTGGGAAACAGGGCCTATCTAAGCACCCTGGAGTAAAGCCAGACCTGGAGGAAGAAATAAAAACCGAGCAGGCCAACGACCCCGGCCTAAGCAGATCAAGGCCAAGATACGCTGGGGCAGGCCAAGGAATTTTCTCCTGGACAGCCAAGGAGTACTCCGCTTCGGTACCCGCCTTTGTGTACCCTACAAGACCACACTAATACAGCAGATCCTCAGGGAAGCCCACGAGTCTGCCTATTCCATTCACCCGGGAAGCACCAAGATGTACCAAGACTTGAAGCAAACCTTCTGGTGGTCCGGTATGAAGAAGGATATCGCTTACTATGTCGCATGCTGCAATGTATGCAACCTGGTGAAGGCCGAGCATCAGAAACCCGCCGGATATCTCCAACCCCTTAAGGTACCCGAGTGGAAATGGGACAACATAAGTATGGATTTCATTGTCGGACTTCCCAAATCCAGCCGAGGAAATGATTCCATCTGGGTCATTGTTGACCGGTTGACGAAGGTATCTCACTTTATCCCCGTCAAGACATACCGCTCGGACCAACTGGCACAACTCTATATGAACAAGATTGTCAAACTCCACGGAGTCCCGAAGACCATTGTGTCGGATAGAGGTACACAATTTACCTCCAAATTTTGGACAAGCCTACATCATGCCATGGGAACAAAGTTATCCTTCAGCACAGCCTATCATCCGCAGACCGACGGTCAAACCGAGCGGGTTAATCAAATTAGAGGATATGCTCCGCTCGTGTGTGCTCGCTATGGAGCAGGATGGGAAGATAGTTTACCCTATGCAGAGTTCTCAACAACAGCTACCAAGGCAGCCTGAAGATGTCACCCTTTGAAGCCCTGTACGGGAGAAAATGCCGGACCCCACTAAACTGGTCCGAGGTTGGAGACCGCAAGATCTTAAGCCCGATGATTTGATGAGGGCAGAAAAGCAAGTACGTCTGATTCGGGACCGGCTCAAGGCAGCACAATCCCGCCAGAAAAGCTATTACGACCGGCGACATCGTCAGATTCACTTCGAGGAAAATGACTATGTCTATCTTCGAGTAACACCTCTCAAGGGACTGAAAAGATTCCAATGAAAGGAAAGCTTGCCCCAAGATTCATTGGGCCTTTCAAGATTGTGGCAAAGCAGGATCAGTATACCAGCTGGAACTGCCAGAGGAATTGGCTGGAGTACATGACGTCTTCCACGTATCCCAGCTAAGGAAGTGCATCTCACCCCCAACCAAGCAGGCTGACTTTAAGGAACTGGAGTTGAGCAGCGAACTGACTTACGAGGAACACCCCGTCAGAATCTTGGATGAGTCAGAACGCCGCACTCGCAGCAAGGTCACCAAGTTCTACAAGGTTCAGTGGGACAAGCACACAGAGGAAGAAGCAACCTGGGAGCGAGAAGATTTGCTGAAGGCAGAATACCCGTATCTGTTCAACGAGCAACCGGAATCTCGAGGACGAGATTCATCTTAAGGGGGGAAGGTCTGTAACACCCTGAATTTTGGCCTTTTCGAAACTTTTCTTTGAAAATCTATTATTGGATTTTTGGGAATTAATATTCCTTTTTGTGTTCGCTGCTATTTTAAATTCTCAAACTTTTACTAAATCTTGTCCAAGTTTGGGATCTCATGTTTTGGATTCCCTCCCACTTGGTGAACATGTTGCTGGCTCATTTCACCCAAAAATGTTATTTCTATATTTTCCTTTATTTTAATTACCAAAATTCCTTTATTGTGACTTTACAAAGGAAGTACCCTAAATGTCTTTCCTAAAATTCTGCAAAAATTAGGGGATGACCCCTGGGCATTATATAGCCCAAATATGCAAAAACATTTGATACCTTTTTACAAAATTTTGGAGTAACTTCCCACTTTAGTTTCTGCCTATTTCCTTCTTTTTTTCCAAATGCAAAGCAAATATTTTATTTCTTGTGAGCCAAGGCCCTAGACACAACCACAATGGACACACACACCTCAGGGAATTTTATGAACCCATTTACATTTGGTTTACTTCATCAAAACAACATTTTACCTTTTTGGCCAGAACTGTTTTTTCAAAATATCCTATAGACCAACTTTCGAATTTGCAAAAAACATAGTCGGGAAAGTTGTTGGGTTTTAAATTTGGCACACTGTGGTGAAAACCACACCTCATTTGGAGCACGGAGCTGAGAGAAACGTGTCGATGCCGCTGCTGCCGTGGACAGAATGGTGATCACCGCCGGCGAGACCGTGCCCGACGGCGCCGCCACTTTGTGGTCATCGGAGTTCAGCGTCCCCGCGACCCGAACCAAGCCCAGCACGTTCCTCTCCTCTCCCTGAACCTCTCCATCACCACGCGTCGCCGGAGGAGAATCCAGCACGCGCTCAGGCCGCTAGCCGACGCGCCGCCCAAACCCTGTGTCGGGACCCTCCTGTCAGCGCCTCCTCCGCCGCACGGACCGGTCCGTCGCCGGAGATTATCCTCGTGCGCCTCCTGTGCCAGCGCTCCCGCGACGCGCCGTCCACCGCCCCTTCCACGCCATGGCGACACCTCACCGCGCCATTACCGGCCGCCGCGGAGACGCTATATAATGGCCACCCCAGCACCATCCCACCACCGCACCACCTCTCCCACTCCCTCAGTCGCCCTCCACCCCAGCCACGAGCCCTGAGGAACCATCCCTCGCCGAAATCGCGACCACCCGAGCCGCACTGACCCCAGCTTGATTCGCACGCCCTAGCCCTCCCCCGATCAATTCCTTCCACCCGTAGCCTCCCCAGGTCATGGCGGTGACGATGCCGTGCTCGCCAGGGTGAATGGTGACCGGAACCGCCGTGTCCATCATCGACCGCACGCTCCCGCCGCCGGAGAAGAAGCCCTGGTGCCGCCCGAGCTCCCCATCAAGCTCGAGTGCACCGACGAGCTGCGCAACCTCTCCCTGAGCCGCTCCGTTTGCTCTCCCACCCCTCTGCCACGCCCTAACCGCCGTGGTCCATCGCCGGTGAGTTCGCCGGAGCTTCGCCGGAGAACCTTCTGTTTTTCCCCCGCGTGGAGGAGAAAACGTTTTGGGTTGTGAGTCACTGACCAGTGGGTCCCACTGGTCAGGATTTTAAACATTTCGAATCGTTTTTCCTGTTTTAGTTTTCTGTTTATTTTTCTATTGAAAAGGGCAGAAAATGAACCAGTTTTTGAAATGCAATTTCTCACTCAGAAATAGTCAGAAAAATATGAAACCAATTTTGTTGGCTTTGGTTGAATTTTTTCTTTCCAATGAGACCAAAAAGCATTTGCCAAAAGAGTTAGTTGCCTTGTCCCACCGTCAAATATGGGTGGCATAGACCACCCGGACTGCGACGCTTGGGAGCTGCCTTTCCATTTGGTTCTTATTGCCGAGATTGCTGACACCACGTCAGGGTAACCCTCGAGTGGAATGGATGCTCTCTCAGTCTTATGAGTGTTTTTTGGTTCATTTTTACGGTGACACCGGCCGGGTTGCCCGCCAACGTCATCCGTTTGAAATATTATGCTATTATTCTGTGAACACTAACCCCCGAGTGACACCGGCCGGGTCTCCCGCCACAGTCACCCGGGTATTAATATTATTGTTATGTTGTTATCTATGCATGCAAGTGATATATTCTGTGCTGCTATTGTTATAAGGTTACCTTGGGTTACTTTGTTAATGTTGATGTCTGTAATCAAAATGACTAAGAAGATAATCACCTCCCTCGACTAGATTGAGTCACTTAGTGCCACTCACCAAACACCCAGCACAACCATGCGTCGTTCACATGGGCGGACCATAACTGAGTATTTTATCAGGCCTCCTTTGACGCCACCCTTTTGGCAAGTCTTGTCGGTTACCTTTGTGGTCGGGGCTAGTCTTGTGAAGGTTCTGGAGCTAGGCATCGCTCATCTGTTGGGGACGTGCCGGATTCACTTCTTCATAAGGCGTAGAGTTATGTCGGTGGCTATACAGGGAGTGTCCGGGTAGGATAAACGGTTGTGGGGGTGGGTTTGTGCTGTCGCCGTGATCGGTTCTAGTACTTCGGTACCGGCGGTACAAGCCTAGACCTCAGCGTGTGGATAATTGTTGCAACCTCTCGAGAGTGTAAATCTAGATTCTAGCCTTGTCCCTAGGCTATGGGACGATGTTTGGGTCAAGTCACACTAGGAGTCAGTCCAGTCGAACTTGGAGAAATAATTAAGTTGAGACCAACGAACACAGGAGATTCTGGGAGTCAAGCCAGAGTTGGCTAAGGACTTGGATAGTTGTGAATTAAGCCAGAGTTGGCTAGAGGCTTGAATGCCTAGTTGTGATTATGAGTTGTCAAGTGAGAAACGTGACCTCACTTGATAACGAGAGAACACCCCTACTAAGGTAAGTAGGTAAGTTATGTCCAACCGTTAAGCTTGGACTCATCCTCGCAACCGACCTCATGCCATGTTACTTTCTGAACCATGCCATGCCATATAGATAGACCTTGCTTGTTTTTGGGCTGATGTCTTGCGAGTACTTCAAGTACTTACCTGGCTTTTCATGTGGCCAGACCCTGCTGAACCAGTCGCCGAGTACCCGCTCTATGAGAACTAGGAACCCGTGTCCCAGGCAGGACCCTGTGGAATAAGGCCGCTATCGCCACGCTACTATCTTCGCTTCCGCTACGACTTCCGCTAGAGGCTCGATGTTAGAAAAAATAATGTACATACTGTCGTATGCGCCTGTTGCGCAAGAGCTGGAGCCTCTCGAAGCCTTGTGAATGTATTTGGTTTTGCCTTTGTTATCAAGCTGTCATATATCCAGTGTTTCTGGGACTGGTATATGGGGTGACTCGATCATCTGGATCGGGGTGCCACAATAAATATCATGTACTACGATACGTTCAAGCGCTTGGGGCTCATGGACTCCAGCCTGCAACACACGACGACCGTATTCCACGGCATCGTCCCCGGAAAGTCAGCACAGCCAGTGGGAAAGATAACCCTGGGAGTAACCTTTGGGACGAAGAAAACTTCAGAAGCGAGTTTATATGCTTCGAAGTGGTAATATTCCAAATCCCATATCACGCCCTATTCACGAACAGCCTTCACCAAGTTTATGGCCAGGCCATGCTGCGTTTACCTACAGCTGAAGATACTAGGACCAAGAGGGGTCATCACAGTACACGCCGATAGAGAAAAAGCAATAGAGTGTGAGGAGGGAGATGCAGCCTTCGCAGAATCAGCTTGTGCCGCTGAAGAGCTAAAGAGTTATAAGTCGCAGGAGGATCCCAATGATATGAGCGTAGTTACCACGCCATCTGCCGAACCACAGATGAAATTCAAAGCGGCCCAAGACACCAAGCAGATAGATCTTGTTCCTGACGACTCATCCAAGCAGGCGAGCATCAGAGCCCACATGGAGAATGAACAGGAGCAGGCACTCATCGCTTTCCTTCAGGAAAATAAGGACATTTTCGCATGGAAACCATCAGATATGCCAGGGGTGCCAAGGGAATTGGCAGAACACAGTCTTAACGTGAGCCCCCTGGCCAAGCCAGTAAAGCAACCGCTGCGGCGTTTCCATGACGACAGGAGAAAAGCGATAGGGGAAGAAATAGCTCGCCTATTGGCCACAGGATTCATCACAGAAGTATATCACCCGGAGTGGGTGGCAAACCCAGTCCTAGTTATGAAAAAGAACGACACATGGCGAATGTGCATTGACTACACCAGTCTCAACGAAGCCTGTCCAAAGGACCCATTTGCCTTGCCAAGGATTGACCAAGTGATTGATTCAACAGCCGGATGCGAGTTGTTATGCTTTCTAGACGCCTATTCAGGCTACCATCAAATCAAGATGAAGAAGGAGGACCAGGAAAAGACATCCTTCATCACACCCTTTGGGGCCTTTTGCTATGTAAGCATGCCCTTTGGATTGAAGAACACATGTGCGACTTACCAGAGGTCCATTCAAAGTTGCTTGCATGAGCAGATAGCTCGCAACGTTCACGCCTATGTGGACGATATCGTCATTAAATCGCAAGTAGGATAGGATCTCATCAGTGACTTGGAAGAAACCTTCACAAATCTCAGAAGATATAACATGAAGCTCAAGCCGACGAAGTGCGTCTTTGGAGTACCAGCGGGGAAGCTATTGGGGTTCATAGTATCAGAAAGAGGCATCGAGGCCAACCCTGACAAGATAAAGGCTGTAATGGACCTCCAAAAACCAGAAAAGATCAAGGACGTACATCGACTTACCGGTTGCATCGCAGCGTTAAGTCGCTTTATATCAAGACTAGGAGAAAAAGCCCTGCCTTTATACAGACTGCTGAAGAAATCAGATACCTTCGTTTGGGACTCAGAGGCCGACGAAGCTTTAACAGCCCTGAAGATTCAGTTGACAAGTGCGCCAGTTCTGGCAGCTCCAAAAGATAGGGAGCCCATGTTGTTGTACATAGCTGCAAAATCTCGTACCGTAAGCGCCGTGATGGTTGTAGAGAGACAAGAGCCAGGCAAGGAGTATCCAGTCCAAAGGCCAGTATACTACGTAAGTGAGGTGCTCACGGCTTCAAAGCAGCGTTACCCTCAGTGGCAGAAGCTAGTGTTTGGAGTATTCATGGTGAGTCGCAAGCTGAAGCACTATTTCTAGGAACACCCAATAACTGTGGTCAGCTCGGCACCACTGGCAGACATCATCCGCAACCGAGAAGCAACAGGAAGAGTAGCCAAGTGGGCGATCGAGCTGGGTCCACACCATATAAGCTACGAGTCGCGCACATCAATTAAGTCGCAAGCTCTCGCAAATTTCATCAATAATTGGACATAAATTCAAGTCGCTCCCACCATGGCAGAAACAAAATACTGGACCATGCACTTCGATGGGTCAAGACAGCTACAAGGCTCGGGGGCTGGAGTTATACTCACTTCCCCCAAGGGAGACAAGCTAAGATATGTACTCCAAATACACTTCAATTGCACAAACAATGTAGCAGAATATGAGGCATTGCTTCACGGACTCCGTATAGCAAAGGAGATGAATGTCAGTCGCATCTGTTGCTTTGGAGACTCAGATTTGGTAGCTCAACAAGTTTCTGGAACATGGGATAGTAAGGATGTAAACATGGCTGCATACAGACGAGAGGTGGACAGAGTTGCTAGACACTTCACTGGCTTCCAAGTTGAACATGTTGATCGAAGACAAAATGAAGCAGCAGATGCCTTGTCTCGGCTAGGATCCAATAGGCAATTAGTCCCGCCCAATGTTTTCTTGGATGAGTTGCATAACCCATCAGTTAAGCCTCCAGCAGAGATTGACATCGCAGAGCCAGCGATGATTCAACTTTAGTCGCAGCCCTGCATGAACAGCCGGCATGGACAGAGCCATACATGGCATATTTAAGTCGCGGAGTGCTACCAGACGATGAAGTAGAGGCGCGCCAGATAACACGGCGATCCAAGGCCTACACAATAATAAACAATGAGCTATACAAGCGCAACGTCGCGGGGACATTCCAAAGATGCATATCACCAGAAGAAGGACGAAAAATCTTGCACGAAATTCACGCAGGCGATTGTGGCCATCATGCTTCGTCAAGATCTTTGGTGGAAAAGGCGTTCATACATGGTTTCTTCTGGTTAACGGCGCTAGCAGACGCTGAGCAGATTGTCAGAGTGTGCGATGGATGTCAAAGATACGCCAGGCAAGATCATATGCCAGCTCAAGCACTTCAAACAATACCCATCACATGGCCTTTCGCCGTATGGGGTTTTGACATGGTAGGACCCTTCAGACGGTCCTCAACGGGAAAAACTCACCTCCTGGTCGTGGTGGACAAATTCACAAAGTGTGTCGGCCCAGTAAGAACCAGGGTGTCCTGGGCCTGTCCTCAACGTCCCTCGACACTTGATGGCCAAAATTCGCTAAGGACCAAGCATATGGCTTGGAGAGACTCGCGAGGGAAATCGCCTCGCGAGGGCTAAGGAGGCAGCAGAGGCCTGTGGAGGCCCTCCTCGCTGCTGCCTCCCTCTACAAGGAGATCTCCCCTGAAGAGAGGTCAACGTCAAATCCTCCACAGGGCATCACAACCCTCGTGGGGATTCCTTCGCTGTGAAGCAATCTCTGCAGAGCGCACATGGGCTCTGCAGCGACCGCAGAGTGACGCGCGCCTCTGCGCGCAGTGACGACGACGCCGCAGTTGCCATCTTGGTGATTAAATGAGTCAACAAAGCTGCACCATCCAGACCGGACTACAAGGACTTCCTCTTTGGTGATAAGGGGACCGGCCGGCGCTACGCTCCACGGCCAACGTCACCATGGGCAACCCCACGTTCCTCTGCAGCCCAGCTGGCCGTCCTGCATGGACGGTGGCGTCTCTACCACAGGCATCAGCTTTACACCCAAGGACCGTGTCCATGGACAACGAGGCTGCGGTGCACCGTGCTCCCCCTTCTGTCGCCATGTGGTGACCCTTCCACTGCACAAGCGCGGGGAAGAGACCCGAGGCGCCTATAAAAGGAGACGGTGCTCTACCGTAGCAAAGGATCGCATTCTAGTTCTAGCCTAGCTACTTACGCGCAAGGAAGAAGAAGACCACAGCTTCCCCTTCCTTGAGCACACCACTGCCAAAAGGGAGCCCTCGGCAAGCTCATCGCACTGTAACCTCCATAGCAAGTGCAATACAGACAAGCAGGAGTAGCGGTGTTACCTCCACACGAGGGTCGTGAACCTGGGTACGGGCTGGTGTTCATCTCTGTCGTGACGTCCCTCTTCATGCTCGACGAGCACCGTCGCCGTGCAGGTTGAGGGTTGTTTGACCAACGTGTTCAGCCCCTTACACGAACTCTCTTCGTGAGCTTGACCATCCCTGTTTCGTGGGAGTCATTCTCCGACAATTGGCGCGCCAGGAAAGGGGCTGAGGCGCGTCTTCAACCTTCACCGACCTCTGCACCATGGCGGACACTCGCGCAGCTCGCGCCACTCGGCGGGCGTCAGGCAGGGCCACCACCGAGCCCGCTGCCAACACCACCAACCCCCGCGGTCGTCCCCGTGCCAGCCGCGCCACGGAGCGCAACACCGCTGAGCCGCGTGTGGAGCACCCCGAGGACGACGACGGCCACCACGACGACCGCCACGACGAAGACGTCGACCACGGGCACGGCGAGGACGCTGAGTCCTCGCATCCGTCCCAGCGCCACAGCGCCTCCACTCTTGGGCGTCCAGCACCCAGTCCCAACACCGCGCTGCTCATGGCCGCGGAGCTCTTCCGCTACCGCCCCACCGCCGAGGCGCACGACAACTGGCTCGGCCGCCTCCAGCACCTCGTCGACATCGCCGTGGCGCTGCGCGCAACTCCGGACGCACAGGGACTGTTGCGCATGGTGCACCTCCACCGCCGCCTCGGCCAGGTCCGCCTCCAGCTGCGGCCAACAAGGCCGCCTCCCAAGCGTCGTCCCACGCGATTGCCAAATCGTGCAGCGGACTCCTCCAGACGTGCGGGTGGAAATGGAGCACCAGAAGGACCTCTAGAAGTATCGTCGAGGAGATCGGCCAAGCGGGACGGCAGAACCGTCGAGCTCTTCAGGGCGGCATTGCCTCGTACGCCACAGGATGCGCGGCCTTCACCCGCAGCCTGCGTCGCGTGTCTGGCCACAGAAGTTCAGGCCTGACCTACCCAAGGGCTACGATGGCACGAATAACCCCATCGAGTTCCTGCAGCTCTACACCACCTCCATCCAAGCTGCGGGAGGAGACGACAAGGTCATGGCCAACTGGTTCTCCCACGCTCTCAAGGATTCTGCCTTGTCGTGGCTCCTGAACCTTCCCGAGGACTCCATTGACTCGTGGGAGGAGCTCTGCCAGCAGTTCGTTGCAAACTTCAAGGGCACGTACGAGCGCGCCCTCACCTACAACGACCTGCGTGCTGTGCGCCAGAAGCCTGGCGAGACCCTCCGCAGGTACATCCAGCGCTTCAGCCAAGTCCGCAACAAGATCCCGAACATCCCGGACTCGCACGTCATCGCTGCCTTCAGAGAGGGCGTCACCAACCACAGGATGCTCGAGAAGCTCGGCATCCACGATACTCTCTCCTCCGTGGTGAAGCTCTTCGACATCGCAGACAAGTGCGCCAAGGCAGAAGAAGGCTCCTCTTCGTCAAGGTGGGCTCGACAGACGACCCTGTCGAGGGATCCAAGACCCAGAAGAGGCGTGACGAGACAAAGCGCAAGCCTACCGCTGTTCTGGCAGCCGAGCCCGACGCCAATCACGTTCGCGAGGACTCTCCCGAGGCTGGCGAGAAAAAGGTGGACAACCGCCCATTCTGCATCTACCACAACAGGCGCGGCCATGCGACGGAGAACTGCTACGACCTCAAGCAGCTGAGCAAGAAGCGCGAGCAAGAAGAAGGCAGCGGCCGCGGCAGAGGCCGTGGTTACCGCAAGGGCGGACAAAGGCAACTACCAGAGGCGCAGGGGACTCAGGCGAATGCCGCCGAGAAAAACAACAACCTCCCCGACGAAGAGCCTGGAGGTTACCAGGCCCCTAAGGGTGCTATGGCATGCATCCTCGGCGGATCCCAAGCGCCCAAGTCAACAATCAGTTCAAGCAGTTCGCTCGCGAGCTCAACGCAGCGCTTCCCGGGTCGAGACGTCCCGCCCCTCAAGTGGTCCCAGTACACCATCGCCTTCGACGCCAAAGATCACCCCAAGTCGACCAAGACTGTGGGCACCTCCCGTTGGTGTGCACCCCCACCATCAACAACATCGCCGTCGGCAAGACGCTCATTGATGGGGGTGCAGGCCTGAACGTCATCTCTGTCGAGACCTTCGAGACGCTTCAAGTGCCCTACGAGTGGCTTATGCCCTCCAGGCCCTTCACCGGGGTCACCAGTGGCTCAATCTCGCCTCTGGGGCAAGTGAGGCTCGCGGTCACCTTTTCACGCAGGAGAACTACCGCACCGAGCTAATTGACTTCGACGTCGCGCATTGGCCTGCCCTACAACGCCATCCTCGGCTACCCCGCCCTCGCGAAGTTCATGGCCGTCACGCACCACGCCTACAACATGGTCAAGATCCCTGGCAGCGGTGGCACCATCACCATCCATGGTCACGTACAGGACGCCACGCGCGCTGTCGAGATCGCCTACAAGGCCGCTGCCATGGCATTCCCGCTGACGAGGACATGGAGCCTCTCGAGAGGCCCAAGAAGAAGAAGCAGCTGTTCTCTCAAGAGCAAGCATCTACAAAGAAGGTGTCGCTGAGCACCAGGGCTCGGGGGCTGAGGGCTCGGGGGCTAGCGTCACCATAGGCGCTGGCTTGCCTCCCAAATAGGAAAGCGCGCTCGTCGCCTTCCTTCGGGCAAATTCTGACATGTTCGCATGGACTCCGTCAGAAATGTCCGGTGTACCAAGGGAGGTGATCGAGCACCACTTAGCCGTGTGTCCAAACGCACGCCCTGTAAAGCAAAAGCGCGGAAACAAGCCCCCGAGAAGCAAGCGTTCATCATCAAAGAAGTAGAGAAGCTGAAAGCAGCAGACATCATTCGAGAAGTTGCCCACCCCACTTGGCTCTCCAACGGTGTGGTTGTCCCAAAACCCAATGGAGGAGGCCGGCTCTGCATCGACTACACAGACGTGAACAAGGCCTGCCCCAAGGATCCATACCCCATGCCAAGGATAGACCAGATTGTGGACTCCACCGCCGGCTGTGATCTCCTCTGTTTCCTGGATGCCTTCTCAGGCTACCACCAGATCAAGATGGCCAAGGAAGACGAGGAGAAAACAGCATTTCTCACCCCTTGTGGTGTGTATTGCTACACTTGCATGCCCTTTGGCCTGAAGAATGCCGGCGCCACCTTCCAGAGGCTCATGAGGATCGCCTTGGGGGCTCAGATGGGAAGAAATGCAGAAGCTTATGTCGACGACATCGTGGTCAAGTCTCGCGAGGGAGACACTCTCTTGAAGGATCTCGAGGAAACCTTCGCCAGCCTGCGCAAGGTGAACATCAAGTTAAACCCCGCCAAGTGCGTCTTCGGGGTGCCTTCAGGCAAGCTCCTCGGGTTCCTCGTGTCCCACCGTGGCATAGAAGCAAACCCTGACAAGATCAAGGCATAGAAGACATGCAGCCACCTCGCCGCCTCAAGGACATGCAGCGCCTAGCAGGATGCATGGCCAGCTTAGGCCGCTTCATCTCCAAGTTCGGCGAGAGAGCTTGCCATTTTTCAAGATCATGAAGAAATCCGGCACCTTCAAGTGGACTCCAGAGGCAGACAAAGCATTTGAGGACTGAAGAAATACTTGGCTAGCTCACCAGTCATGGTAGCCCCCAGGGCAGGCGAGCATCTGAAGCTGTACCTAGCAGCCACTCCACAAACCGCAAGCGCCGTCCTGGTGGTGGAAAGAGAAGAGCCAGTCTCCCCAAGAAAAGCACTGCCACACCAAGTCCAGAACCTCCCGACAAGGAAATAGTCTCTCCAGACCCACAGCCTCAAGTCTACTACAAGCACCCCTCCGAGACTCCTCCACAGGAAACCTCGCCAAAGGTCCTGAGGAGTCTCGAGGGAGCCGACGCTGCAGCACCATCGACGACCCTCGTCGAGCATCCAGTCTACTTCGTCAGTACTGTACTGCGAGATGCTCGCGAGCGTTACCCAGTGCAGCAGAAGCTCCTCCTCGCGCTCCTCATCGCCTCCAGGAAGCTACGCCACTACTTCCAGGGCCACCCCATCACGGTGGTCACGTCGTTCCCCTGGAGCAAATCCTGCGCAACCCCAACGCCACTGATCGCGTCGCAGGATGGAACATCGAGCTGCAACCATTCAACTTGCGCTTCGACACCACAAGAGTCATAAAAGGGAGAGCGCTGGCGGATTTCGTCGCCGAGTGGACAGACCCAACTCCTGAAGAGCCTCGTGAAGAAGAAACCCGCCGTCTGGAGATACAATGCCAAGCCACTGGACCATGCACTTCGATGGAGCTTTGCCTGCCGCAATGGTGGGGCTGGCGTTGTCCTGACCTCACCAAAAGGCGACAAGCTCTACTACGCCGTCCAGTTGTGCTTCACATAGACAAGATCTCCAACAACATCGCGAGTATGAAGGCCTCCTCGCCGGGCTCAGAGCTGCAATTGCCCTTGGTGTCAAGCACTTACTCATAAAGGGTGATTCCCAGCTCCTGGTTAACTTCTCCAACAAGAGCTACACGCCTAAAGACGACCACATGGCCGCCTACCTTGAAGAGGTCCGCAAGCTCGAGAAGCACTTCAGAGGCATGGAACTCATGCACATCCCGCGAAAGGAGAACCAGGAGGCAGATGACATCGCCAAGCGAGCATCACGAAGGCAGGCCCAGCCGGCAGGCGTCTTTGAGGAGAGCTCTCCAAGGCGTCCATAAAGCAGCCACAAGAAGCAGCACCCACAAGCGCAGACGAAGTACTCCCACCACCTCCTGTAGGTGGAGCACCCAACTGCGGTCCATCCTCAGGGGAGCGTCTGCTGCTGGCTATGGTGCATCAAGAGACAGGCTGGGTCGACGAACTCAAGGACTACTGTTGAAGGGAGTCCTCCCGAGGAAGACGCGGAGGCAGAACGAGTCGCTCGACAAGCCAAGTCATACTACATCCTCGAGGGAGACCTGTACCGCAAGCGCCCAAATGGAATTGCACTCAAGTGCGTCCCCCCCGAGGAAGGCCGCATGCTGATCAGAGACATTCACAGTGGAGAGTGTGACCACCATTCCTCTGCACGCACCCTTGCAGGCAAGGTCTTCAGGAGCGGTTTCTACTGGCCCCAGGTGCTTCAAGATGCTACACCATCGTCCACTTGCGATGCGTGCCAGTTCCACGCCAAGCAAGTCCATCAGCCAGCACTGGGACTCCAAACCATCCCGATCTCCTGGCCTTTCGCGGTCTGGGGGCTAGACATCTTGGGCCCTTCCCGAGATCGCAAGGGGGCTACCGTTTCCTCTTCGTGGCCGTCGACAAGTTCACCAAATGGCAGAGGTTGGCATACCGGCCAGAGCAGCAGTAAAATTCATCAGAGGCCTGGTCTGCCGTTTTGGTGTGCCAAATCGCATCATCACCGACAATGGCTCATAGTTCACCAGCGGCATCTTCAGGGCCTACTGCGAGACCTCGGCACCAAGCTCTGCTTCGCCTCGGTGGCTCACCCACAGATCAACGGCCAAGCCGACGAGCA
Source organism: Poa pratensis (assembly GCA_947311845.1). Lineage (NCBI taxonomy): Eukaryota > Viridiplantae > Streptophyta > Magnoliopsida > Poales > Poaceae > Poa > Poa pratensis. Next base: position 90,462,174 of record CAMZMU010000128.1, read on the forward strand.
AATGCTGAGGTCCTCAAGGGCCTCAAGACAAGAAGCTTCAATCGCCTCAAGGGCTATGGCAAGGGCTGGATAGACGAACTCCCGTCGTGCTCTGGTCCATCCGCACAAACCCCACGAAGCCCACTGGTGAGACGCCATTTGCCCTCGTGTATGGAGCTGAAGCAGTCCTCCCCACAGAGATCAAGCATGGATCCCACGGGTCCTTGCCTTCAATGAGGATGATCAGGAAGACCTCCACAATGACGACCTGCTGCTCCTCGACGGGCTGCGCCGCCGTGCCGCCCTCAGGGCAGCAAAGTACCAGCAGACCTGCGACGCTACCACAGCCGCCACATACGCCCACGCACTCTGGAGACTGGTGACCTCGTCCTCAGGAGAATCCTCTCCAGGGAAGGTCTCCACAAGCTCTCCCATGTGGGAAGGCCCCTACAGGGTTGTACACATCGCCAGGCCCGGCGCGGTACGCCTCGAAACGGAGGACGGCATCCCGGTCAAGAATCCATGGAACATCGCGCATCTACGCAAGTTCTACCCGTGATCATAGTCACGCCAGACATTTTTTGTCTCTAGAGGGAAGCACACAACTTCACCTCCAAGCTTCACAAAAGCTTCTCCTCCCGAGGGCCAGCCCCTCTGAGCTCTCCTGATAACGTGCCGCCGCAGGCCGTGAAGAGTCTCAGCCACTGAATGTGGTCCCCATGCCTCGACATGGAAAACTTTATCTTGGCAACACCAAGTGTAATGAACCAATTCGTTTCTCAATGAAACATTGCACTGGGGCGCCGCTGTGTAACATTTTGATGGTGAGTTTTTACTTTTCATCATTTTTGTGCATTCGCGCTCATATTTTTCCCATGCGCACCTCGCGAGCGGGGGCTGAGTACGGTGACGGTGCCTCGAGAGCACCCCAGCAGCACCGCAAAATCCAAAGGATCCGAGCTCTAACACGTGAGCACGCTCTCACGCCTGTTACCTCACCAAAGAGCTCTGGCTCAAGGGCTTGCTCCCAAACACGCCACCTCACCAAAGAATCTTGGTGCTTACTCTCCTCGCGAGATACTCATGAGGAAACCTATAAGCGCGCATGAGTTTTACTACCATGTATTGGCCTTGGGTTTGCCTCTCTAACCAATACAGGGAACAAGAGTCCCCCCAAACTCGTGAAGCCAAGCTCCGGCCTCAAGAGGAAAGGGCACCATCAGGGAAACCACTGCCCTCTACGAGGCCAAAGTCTCGCAAAGCTAAGTCCAGCGCCCACTCCTCAGGAGTCCTCCTCTCTCACGAGTATTTGTCGTCCCTCGAGCGGGTTTTTCTCCCTCACACTTCATGGACTGCTTGTGCATCAAAGGGGGGCCTCGAGCACCGCGACTCGAGAGCCCTTACCTCTCCAAGCCTTAAACACCCCCAGCCTTGCCGAGTCAAGCTCCGGCATACGCAGTGGCGGAGTCATAGCGCAAAGAGATGGGTCCTGACGACGTAGAGCGAAAAAAGACATGGAACAGGGGTAAAAGGCCCAACGAGGGACACACACACATACATAGTGGCACACGTTAAAGTGTCTTACAAACCAGAATAAAATGAGACAAGTCTTAAACAAAGATAACTGCGCCTCAGGCGCGACTTGTTGCAGGAGCTGCCTAAGCAAGCGCATCGCCTTCATCGTCCTCCTCGGCCTCCTCCTCGGCCTCTGCTTCGGCGCCTTCAACCTCCTCCTCAGCGGCCTGCTCCGCCTCAACCCTCTGGAAGCGGTCGACGTAATCATTAACCTCGTCGCGAACCGAGTTGGAGAGGTCCTGGGCTTGGTCCACCTCGACAGGCTCGGTCACGGACTCGAAGTCGAAACTGGGATCAAGACGCAGGAGGTTGGCGAAGACGCGGTCGATCGCCACCGTCAAGAGCTTGCGGCACTCCTCATCGACAACCTCGCCCATCTCCGCCACAGGGGCCTCAACCGTGGTGAAGAGCTGGTCGAAGTAGGCGAGATACGTGGCAGCATCGGCGTTCCCATGGACAGGGACCGCAGGGGCATCCACTCCCAGTTTCGCCGCAAGAGTGTTCCCTCGAGTCACCAGGGACTTGAACATACGCTCCCGCTGCTGCGTCAGGACCCGCGCCGCCTGCGCGCGGTGCTCGGCCTCCTCAGCGCGCTCCACGGCAGGGCCCACCTGCGCGTTCATCTCCTCCATATCATGGGTCAGCTACTTGAGGTCGTGCTCCGCATGCTCGTGAGCCTCCTCCGCGCGGTGTCGGGGGAATACTTTCTGGATTAACCCGCGGCCCAGTGCGACTTAACTTACTCGCACGGATGAAGGCCCACTTGGGAACAAGCCCAATATTGAACCGCCATAAGGAGAAAGATCTAGAAGGCCCACTTGGGAACAAGCCCCAAACCCTAGCTTATACGGCGAGTACTAGATCGGATCGCCTCCATTGTAACACCTCGATTATCATATCAATACCAATCTAGGGTAGGCAGGAAGTAGGTCTTTTACCTCACATTGAGGGGGCCGAACCTGGGTAAATCTGTGTTGATCTTTGTTCCTGCGATCCCAAGCTCGGAGATGCTTGACTCGCGTAATCCCACACCTACGAAGTCATCTATGACACCTGACGTGACAAACCCACGACAGTTGGCGCCCACCGTGGGGCCTGCGGTCAAAGCGTCACGTTCCGCGCAGGATCCATGAAGGGAGCTGAAGATCTTGTTGTTGGCCGTATCATCACGGTCAATGGCACACCCCTCATCGACGATTCAAGCTGGGGACCGGAGGCGGATTATTTGGAGACCGGCCACGTCATCCCGTTCGGATCCATCAACGTCTTCGTCGGCTTCATCGGTGGCAGGTCCGTTAGATCGGTCCAGGAAGGCGATTCAATAGAAGAAGTCGCCGATGACGGGGAAGAATCCGTGGAAAGCATGGACTCGCAAGAGTTTGGGTCCATATACCTGCCTTTGAAGAAAGTTGCTGGGGTTACCCACCAGAAATCACATCATCACCAGATCAAGAGATGGCACAAGTCGCGGTTTACATGGCCGGAGGAGCAGGTGCGTCAGGGACTGCTGGAGAAACCGAGGCATCGGCACCCCCAAGCAACCCACTTCTTGTCCCTGTGTCAGCCACGAACGCCGCCCTCCGTGCAACAGAAATTGAGGCCGCCAGGGCCGAGCTCCTGTATGAGGTTCGAAGGATGGAAGAAGAGCGCCGCAGGCTCGATCAGATAAACCAAGGAATCCAACAGGAGCGGCAGAGAGTAGCCGCGCTGGCTGCGACTCAACAACAGGTTGACCCGCAAACACAGCTGCGCGCGACTCAACCAACAGTGGAAATCCCGCTCACTCCAGCCGCAGGGACGGAATCCAGACGACTGCGGAAGGAAGGGTACCAACAAATCAAGAGACCCAGCAACAACCAAGGAGGTTTCACACCCCACAGGGCCATTACCAGAACCCTGTCGATAATATGTATGCTGCGGCTAATATCTTGACAGATGGTACCAACAGGCGATGACCCGGTCAATGCTGAGGCGCGGCGCGCGATTCAGATGTTAAGTACGGCAGTCCTGCAACAAGCCAATAGGGCGGAAGCCGAAGCACAGCTGCCCCTCGTACCAGCCAATCACAGGATTACGGCAGAAAGAAGCGTCCAGAGTAGGCCACCAGAGGACGTGTCAGGAGTCGCACAGAGGCAACAGGAGCGAGTCGCAGAAGCGCAGGCGAATGCCCATTGATGCAAAAGCGGCCGCAGATAACCCCGCAGGCGCACCCACAGCCCTGTCCTCGCGACTCAAGGGACCAGCGTGTTTCACTGAAAGATCAGATCGGAACCTTTTCCTGAAGATTTCAAAGGGCCACGCAAGGTGGCAAACTATAACGCCAGCATGGATCCAACCACTTGGCTCAACAATTACGAGATGGGCATGAGCATCCTAAACGCATCTGAAGAGATCTGCGCACGCTACCTGAACATGATGCTAGAAGGAGCAGCGCACATATGGCTGCAAAATTTGCCTCCCAACTCTATAAATACTTGGGAGGAACTGAAGGATGCCTTCATTAAGAACTTCCAAGGAACTTGCAAGCGACTCTGCAATATAGAAGATTTAGAGCGCTGTGTCCAGAAGGAAGGCGAGTCAAGTCGCCATTGGATGAAAAGGGTGGCAGAAATAATACACTCCTCAGATAATATACCACCAAGCTCAGCCGTCCTGGTGATGGAGAAAAACTGCAAGTTTGAGCCGCTGATTCATAAGCTGGGTCGCATGAAGGATAAAGTCAAGAGCCTCAGCGAGGTGATGGCTGCGGCTAACAAATATGCCAGCTCAGACAAAACCAGAGACGCGTCAGACGGAGAAGAAGAGGAGGTTGCTGCAAAAGGAAAGAAAAACTCCAACAAGCCCCAGCAGCAAACGAGCCACAACAACACGAGTCAAAACAAACGCAAAAGCGAAGATGGTCACTCAGGGCTCGTAGCCAATGCGCGTGGAGGATTCAGAGGCCAGCGTGGAAGGGGTCGAGGATACGGCTCCCGGCCAATCAATATGCAAGAAGTTTCAACCGGCCATGCGACCTTCATGCGACAGGTGATGGACGGCCAGCGGACCATACCAAGGCGCAATGCCATTATTACAAAAAGTGGAAGAAGAGAGCCAACACAAGGGGGGAATCCCATGAAGGAAACCCTAGTGCGGCTCATAACACAAACATTGGGCAGCACGGCGCGAGTAACCCCAGGCAGACGGGGCAGTATCACATAGTTATCGATACCTCCAAAAGAGAAGAGAAATTGAGCCGGAGAAGTCAGCAGGTGAACGCCGTGATACCAACAACACCCGCTTGGTTAAGGTGGTCAGAATACGCGGTAACCTGGAGTCGCGACGACCACCCGCCACAGGTACGGGAACCTGGCAAGTTGGCACTGGTTGTGGCACCATACGTTGCAGGATACAAGCTGACCAAAGTGCTTATGGATGGAGGAAGCAGCATTAATATCTTGTACTACGATACTTTCCAGCGTCTAGGACTCAAGGATTCCAGCTGCAGCCCACGTCAACAGTATTTCACGGCATTGTCCCAGGAAGGTCCGCACGGCCAGTGGGGAAAATAACCCTAGGGGTAACTTTTGGAACAGAAGAGAACTTTAGAAGTGAATTCCTAAGCTTCGAAGTAGTAAAATTCCAAGCCCATATCACGCCTTGTTTGGAAGAACGGCCTTTGCTAAGTTTATGGCCAGGCCATGCTACGTGTACCTACAGTTGAAGATACCAGGACCAAAAGGGGTCATCACAGTGTACGGAGATAGAGAAAAAGCAATAGAATGTGAGAAAGGAGATGCGGCTTTCGCAGAATCCGCCTGTGCCGCGGAAGAACTAAAAGGTTATAAGTCGCAGGTGGACCCAAACGATATGAGTGTGGTTACCACGCCATCTGCCGAGCCACCAATGAAATTCAAAGCGGCCCAGGACACTAAGCAGATAAATCTTGTTCCTGGCGACTCATCCAAGCAAACTAGCATTGGAGCACACATGGAAGAAGACAGGAGAAGGCCCTCGTTGCTTTTCTCCAGGAAAATAAAGACATCTTCGCATGGAAGCCGTCAGATATGCCGGGGTACCAAGAGAATTAGCAGAACATAGCCTCAAAGTGAACCCTGCGGCTAAACCAGTGAAGCAGCCACTACGGCGTTTTCATGATGACAGGAGAAAGGCAATAGGAGAGGAATAGCTCGCTTGCTGGCTGCAGGATTCATCACAGAGGTATACCATCCGGAGTGGGTGGCAAATCCAGTATTGGTTATGAAAAAGAATGGTACGTGGCGAATGTGCGTTGATTACACCAGTCTTAACAAAGCTTGTCCAAAGGATCCATTTGCTTTGCCAAGAATCGACCAAGTAATTGATTCAACTGCTGGGTGCGAGCTGTTATGCTTTTTGGACGCCTATTCAGGCTACCATCAAATCAAGATGAAGAGGGAAGACCAAGAAAAGACGTCCTTCATCACACCCTTCGGAGCTTTTTGTTACGTCAGCATGCCCTTTGGGTTGAAGAACGCAGGTGCGACTTACCAAAGATGCATTCAGAATTGCTACATGAGCAAATAGGTCGCAACGTTCATGCCTACGTGGATGATATTGTGATTAAATCGCAAGTTAGCCAGGATCTTATTGGTGATCTGGCAGAGACATTACAAATCTCAGAAAATACAACATGAAGCTCAACCCCACAAAGTGCGTCTTCGGAGTACCAGCAGGAAGCTATTGGGATTCATAGTATCAGAAAGAGGCATTGAGGCCAATCCTGACAAGATAAAGGCCGTGATGGATCTCCAAAAGCCAGAAAAGATAAAAGATGTACAGCGGCTTACTGGTTGCGTAGCAGCTTTGAGTCGCTTTATATCAAGATTGGGAGAGAAAGCACTACCTTTGTACAGACTGTTGAAAAAATCAGACACCTTCGTTTGGGACGCAGAGGCCGACGAAGCTCTGACAGCCTTGAAACATCAATTGACAAATGCTCCAGTTCTGGCGGCTCCAAAAGATAAAGAGCCAATGCTACTATACATAGCGGCAAATTCCCGCGCTGTGAGTGCTGTCATGGTTGTGGAGAGACAAGAAACAGGAAAGGAATACCCTGTCCAGAGGCCAGTATACTACGTGAGCGAAGTCCTCACAGCTTCCAAACAGCGTTACCCACAGTGGCAGAAGTTGGTGTTTGGAGTGTTCATGGCGAGTCGCAAGCTGAAGCACTACTTCCAAGAGCATCCAATAACTGTGGTGAGTTCAGCACCATTGGCAGATATCATTCGTAATCGAGAAGCTACTGGAAGAGTCGCTAAGTGGGCGATCGAGTTGGGACCACATCACATCAGCTACGAGCCGCGCACATCAATTAAGTCGCAAGCCCTTGCAGATTTTATTAACGATTGGACAGAAATCCAAGTTGCCCTAGCATGGCAGAAACCAAATACTGGACCATGCATTTTGATGGGTCAAGACAGTTGCAAGGCTCGGGGGCTGGAGTTGTTCTGACATCTCCCAAGGGAGACAAGCTGCGGTATGTGTTACAGATACACTTCAACTGCACAAATAACGTGGCGGAGTACGAGGCACTGCTTCATGGTCTACGTATAGCAAAGGAGATGAACATCAGTCGCATACGCTGTTTTGGCGATTCAGACTTGGTGGCACAGCAGGTCTCCGGAACGTGGGACAGCAAGGACGAACATGGCTGCATATAGGAGAGAGGTGGACAGAATTGCTGGACATTTCACTGGATACCAAGTTGAACATATTGATCGGAGACAAAATGAAGCTGCGGATGCCCTGTCTCGGCTTGGATCCAATAGACAGTCAGTCCCACCCAATGTTTTCCTGGATGAACTGCACAATCCATCAGTCAAACCTCCAGCAGAAATTGACATTGCAGAGCCAGAGGATGATTCAACTTTAGTCGCAGCCCTGCATGAACAGCCAGGATGGACAGAGCCATACATGGCATATTTAAGTCGCGGAGTGCTGCCGGACGATGAAATTGAGGCGCGCAAAATCATACGACGATCAAAGGCCTATACAATCATCAACAATGAATTATACAAGCGCAGCGTATCAGGAGCATTCAAAGATGTGTCTCACCAGAAGAGGGACGAAAAATCTTGCACGAAATTCATTCAGGCGATTGTGGCCATCATGCTTCGTCAAGATCTTTGGTGGCAAAGGCGTTCCGACATGGATTCTTCTGGTTAACAGCATTAGCAGATGCAGAGCAAATTGTCAGAGTGTGCGATGGATGTCAAAGATACGCTAGGCAAGATCATATGCCAGCCCAAGCACTTCGCACAATACCCATCACATGGCCTTTTGCCGTATGGGGTTTTGACATGGTAGGGCCTTTCAGACGGTCTTCAAACGGAAAAACTCACCTCTTAGTCATGGTGGACAAATTCACAAAGTGGATAGAAGCAGAACCTGTGGGAGATTGCGAGGCTGAAACAGCAGTCAAGTTCTTGAAGAAGGTCATATTCCGCTTGGTTACCCCCATAGTATCATTACAGACAATGGGAGCAACACCTCTGAAGGGGCTACACAGATATTTTGCGCAGACAATGGGATAAGATTGGACCTCACGTCAGTAGCACACCCGCAGAGCAATGGACAAGCTGAGCGAGCTAACCAGGAAATTCTCCATGGAATTAAGCCGCGCCTTATTGAAAAGGTCGAAGCATCTCCAGGATGTTGGGTGGAAGAACTGCCAGCAGTACTGTGGAGCTTGAGAACAACCCCTAACAGATCCACAGGATTTACACCATATTTCATGGTCTATGGAGCAGAAGCAGTCATGCCCAGCGATATCATACATGATTCACCAAGAGTTGCGGCTTACATCGAGACAGATAATGAGATAGCTCGGCAAGACTCGGTGGACACATTAGAAGAGGTTAGAGACTTGGCAGCATCAAGGTCAGCAGTATATCAACAAGACTTGCGACGCTATCATGCCAGACGCATCAAAACCGCACCTTTCAAGAAGGCGACCTAGTGCTGCGACTTAAACAAGATCACAAGGGAATGCATAAGCTGTCCTCTCCATGGGAAGGACCCTACATCATCAGCAAGAAGCTAAACAATGGGTCGTACTACCTGCTGGATGTAAGGGAAGAAAGCAGCGAACGCCATGATTTCGAGGATCGTCTCGAGGCACCTCGCCCTTGGAACGTCGCACACCTGCGACCGTACTATACATAAGAAAAGGCTAATCAGAGCCAAGCATCATCCTTTCCAGCTTTATAGCTGAGTATCATCACAGCCACTCAGGGCTAGAACTTCAACTTTGGTCGCCACCTAGGCGCGACCTATGCAACATCTGATCGCCACCCAGGCGCGATCGACCCTTGTATCAGAAACCGGCGCCACCTAGGCGCGGCCGTAAACTTTGTATCATCTCTGGTCGCCACCTAGGCGCGACCGACCCCATGTATCACCATGGATCGCCACCTACGCGCGATCCAACCCTATGTATAACACTCGGTTGCCACCTAGGCGCGACCTTATGTGTCATCATAATCAAAGCTTATCATAGCTTAGCCTATCATGGCAATATCATTATGTTTCTTGGGGTCTTTGTTACCCTGAAACAGCCGATTTATTGGCAATTATCAAATTTACCTTAAGTTGGATTGCTACTCGCATTATGTGGCCAAAGTACTGGGGTGTGGCGTCAATCGAGCTTGATTGCCTATCATGGCCGCTCTCGACCCTGAACACACATATTCCTAGGAAATACTGAGTCGCGCGAGTGCCCACTTAAGGATTCAGATGGCCTAACTAGAGGTCGATGTACTGCTTATAGTACGGCAACACCAATTACAATTACTTGTAACTTAACAATTGTTTTATTCATGATATCAAGTTACAGGTGATGACCTTCAGAGTTCTCTGAGAAGAATTGAGATGATTACCACATAACATCCTCTCAATCCTTGGGGGCTATCATATTATCATCAAAAATTTGAAGATAGATCGTCATCAAGTTTGAAGCTATCAGGATACTCTAAAGCTCACGAAGTCAGATGATCTTCCAGGTGCGAGTCAAGGCCAAACTGTGCAATTATAAGCCGCGAAACAAGGAAAAGCACGGCCTAAGCATTCAAGATCAAGAAATACTATGAAGTTCAGGCCATGCTTGGGGGCTAATGTCGGGGGAATACTTTCTGGATTAACCCGCGGCCCAGTGCGACTTAACTTACTCGCACGGATGAAGGCCCACTTGGGAACAAGCCCAATATTGAACCGCCATAAGGAGAAAGATCTAGAAGACAATCCCGGAGGACGTGAAGACCAAGTAGTCTCCGAGTAGGCCTCTGTGGATGTATTCCTTATGGGGAAGTTTCCTTTTGTAACCTAGCGAGCCTCTGTGTATATAAAGAGGACTCGCAGGACTTAGAGCGGGTCAAGCTATCAAGCCCCAAACCCTAGCTCATACGGCGAGTACCAGATCGGATCGCCTCCATTGTAACACCTCGATTATCATATCAATACCAATCTAGGGTAGGCAGGAAGTAGGTCTTTTACCTCACATTGAGGGGGCCGAACCTGGGTAAATCTGTGTTGATCTTTGTTCCTGCGATCCCAAGCTCGGAGATGCTTGACTCGCGTAATCCCACACCTACGAAGTCATCTATGACACCTGACGTGACAAACCCACGACACGCGGCGACGTCCGTCCTTGGCGCGCGTTGCCTGGGAGTTCAGGCTGGTGTTCAGTTGTTCTAGCTGGCGGATGCAAGCGTTGTCCTCCTGTCATTTCTTCTTAAAGCGGTCCTCCTGCTTCTTGAACTTCCCAGCGTAATCCTGGGCGACGGCAGCGCGATACTCTTTCTGCTTGGCGATGGCTTCCTTCTCAGCCTCCTCTTTCCTCTCGGCGAGCTTTTGGTTGGATTTCTCCACGAGCTTTTTGTGCCTGGCCACTTCCTCGCCATGCTTGCCTATGGCCTCAGCCAGGTTGCCCTCGCGCACCTCGAGATCTGCGCGCTGCGTGGTCAGCTCCCTGTCGACCTGCATCTGCTGCTCCTCGCGCTTGAGCACCTCCGCCTCGCGCGCCGCCACTGCTCGCTCGCGGACGTTGAAGGACGTGCGGTGTTGGTCCAAGGACTTCCGCACGACTTCAGAATCTGAGACGATCTTCGCCTCGAGGTCAACGAGCTCCTAGCGCTGAGCTGCCTGCGTGGTCTCAAGGGCCACGCGCTCCAAGGCTGTGGCTTGGTGGTCCACCATGGCCGCCTCGCGATCTTCTGCCGCGGCCATGCGCTCTGCCTAGAGTGGCTCCAGGGTCTCTTGAGCCTCGCGCACCGCGCTCTCGTGGACCTCCTTGGTGAAGCGCAGCGCCTCCTCACGCTGCGTCTGCATGGCCTCGTTGCCGCGGTGGCAGCGCTCCACGGTCTCGAAGAGACGAGCCTTGACCTTCTCGAGCTCATCATACTTCCTGGCGAGCTCGGCCTCCTCGAGAGCAAGTTGGCCCTCCAGCCCGTCCAGCGCATCCCTCGCCAGGCGAAAAGCGGAGCTGCGGCGAGCGCCGCCTCAGTTCCTGCCGCCCAGGACCATAGCCCACGAGCTCCCGCGAGGCGCGGAGGCTCCCCCATCTGCTCCAGGCTCACGGGCAGGGAACTCCGTGCTTGGGCCAGGGTCGACTCTAGCTTGGGAGCTCTGGAGCGAGCCTTCTTCACCACTCGCGCTGTGGGCACCAGCGCCGTCGTCCTCTAGAGGCGCCTCCTCTCGGGCTTCGGGGCTGGGGAAGGTTGCCCAGCCGTCGTTAGGTCCGCCGCAGGCGTGCCTGCTGCGGCCTCGGAGGAAGCTGCCGTCCCCACAGGTTCTGCATTTGGCGGGGGCTGCAGAGGAACGTTCTCCTCCATCTCGACATCGGCGCTTTCCCTCGCCGGCGCGCCGCTCCCCGCCGCCTCCGCGGCAATCTCCTCTGTCGCTCTGGTGGAGTGACGAGACGTGGCGGTGATGGCGTCTTCTCCACCGTCTCCTCCACGAGGCGCTCCTCCGTGGGAGGAGACGAAGGAGCTGCCTCGACAAGAGGCACAACCACCACGGGCTCTGTGGTTGCCTCTGCCACAGGCCTCGTGGCCTCCTTCACAACCGGCTCCGTGGCCTCCGTCACCACGGGCCGGACAACTTCTTCAACCGAAGGCTCCACAGGCCCCACAGTGGCTGTTGTGGCGGCGCCCTGCACCTCCGCAGCCTTGCGGAGCCTGCGGCGCTTCACCGTCACCAAATCCCTGACAAACAAACCAGAAAAGTCTTCAAGAGGGAACAAGGGAATTTCCCTAAGAAGTAAAAAACACAAAAGGGAAACCTTACCCAGATGTCTTGGCGCGGGACTCAACCCACACCATGTTCGGCGACCGCCACGACCTCGACGACGCAGCGCCGGACCCCTCAAGGGCAGCCTCGGCCTTCCTCTTGAGAGGAGTGCCTGCCGGACTCTTGGAGGTCCTGTCGTGGCTAGCTTTGGAGCGGGGCTCGCAGTGCCCCGCCGCGACCTCCTGGTCGCTGTCTTCTTCCTCCTCCGCGGCTTGGCGCGAAGGGACCACCAGGAAATCCTCGTCCCCGCTAGACGAGATCTTCATAACTTCTCCTCGGGAGGCGTAGGCTTCGAGGAGCTTGCCTCCCCTGCCGAGGGATTCGCACTTCCAGAGGCGCGCCCAGATCGGCGTCAGACGCGGCGGGTGACTCTGCGGCCCAGCTTTCTTCCACCACAGGCACCGCAGCCTCCTTCTTCTCCTCCCCCCCAAGCCCTGAGGGTGAACTCGGCATCAGCTCTGGGATCACGAGGCGCTTCTTCGTAGTAATCTGATGAAGGGGCTTCACGATCTCACTGCGAGGCACAGGGACTCCGGGGCGGTGAAGAGGATGCCCATGATGGAGGCAACAACGTCAGGAGTGTGCGAACCGCAATGCAGCCGCATCGGGTCCGCCGGACCAGAGTACATCCACATAGGCTTCGTGTGCTTCTGGAGAGGAGCGATGCGGCGCCTCATGAAGTCTTCTGCAACCATCTGCCCCGTGAGGCCAGCTTCGCGAACGAGCTTCATGCGCGCGACCAAGTCAGCAATCTTCAGGCTTTTGAAGGCTGCGCTTGACCAGTTCGAGTTCTTCAGCGGTGGCGCCTCAGGGACGTCGAGGAAAGCGTTCTGCGTCTTGGCGTCCATAATGAACCATCGCTGGCGGAAGTCGTCCACCTTCTTCGTCACGCTCGTGACAGGCCGGTCGCCATTCCAGGACATTGGAATGTAGATGCCACCCATCCCATCTGCGATGCGAAAGGACACGCAGCCAGATCGCTCGCCGGGTGCCGAGGAGCGGAGCGCGTAGAAGCTCCGAAAGAAGGCCACAGAAGGCTGCACCCCCAAATACGCCTCGCAAAGATATGCGAAGATGGCGAGGATCAGAATGGAGTTGGGGTGCAGGTGCAGAAGCTGGATCTGGTAGAAGGCCAGCACCTCCTCCAAGAAAGGGGAAAATGGTGGCACCAGGCCAGCGAAGAGGGTGGAAGAAAATGGGGTACAACCCCGCAGCGAGCTAGCCGAAGCGCGCCGCCTAGATGACGCTGGTGTCGTGGGTTTGTCACGTCAGGTGTCATAGATGACTTCGTAGGTGTGGGATTACGCGAGTCAAGCATCTCCGAGCTTGGATCGCAGGAACAAAGATCAACACAGATTTACCCAGGTTCGGCCCCCTCAATGTGAGGTAAAAGACCTACTTCCTGCCTACCCTAGATTGGTATTGATATGATAATCGAGGTGTTACAATGGAGGCGATCCGATCTGGTACTCGCCGTATGAACTAGGGTTTAGGGCTTGATAGCTTGACCCTCTCTAAGTCCTGCGAGTCCTCTTTATATACACAGAGGCTCGTCAGGTTACAAGAGTTCTACACGAAGCCTGATTGTCTTTCTTGTCTTCCAAGGCAAGTTTGCACCGACCTTCTGGAACTTTCCTTTATCGAGTCGCGATGCGAGATTGGCCCATCTTTCACGTGGCCCAATAATGATAGCGCAGCTTAAGTCGCGGGTTAATCATTCCCCCGACATTAGCCCCCAAGCGTGGCCTGAACTTCATAGTATTTCTTGATCTTGAATGTTTAGGCCGCGCTTTTCCTTGTTTCGCGACTTATAATTGTGCAGGATTGGCCTTGACTCGCACCTGGAAGATCATCTGACTTCGTGAGCTTCTTTGTTAGAGTAGCCTGATAGCTTCAGAACTTGATGACGATCCATCTTCAAATTTTTGATGATAATATGATGTAGCCCCCAAGGATTGAGAGGATGTAACGTGGTAATCATCTCAATTCTTCTCAGAGAATTCTGAAGGTCATCACCTGTAACTTGATATCATGAATAAAACAATTGTTAAGATACAAGTAATTGTAATTGGTGTTGCCGTACTATAAGCAGTACATCGACCTCTAGTTAGGCCATCTGAATCCTTAAGTGGGCACTCGCGCGACTCAGTATTTCCTAGGAACATGTGTGTTCAGGGTCGAGAGCGGCCATGATAGGCAATCAAGCTCGATTGACGCCACACCCCAGTACTTTGGCCACATAATGCGAGTAGCAATCCAACTTAAGGTAAATTTGATAATTGCCAATAAATTGGCTGTTTCAGGGTAACAAAGACCCCAAGAAACATAATGATATTGCCATGATAGGCTAAGCTATGATAAGCTTTGATTATGATGACACATAAGGTCGCGCCTTGGTGGCAACCGAGTGTTATACATAGGGTTGGATCGCGCGTAGGTGGCGATCCATGGTGATACATGGGGTCGGTCGCGCCTAGGTGGCGACCAGAGATGATACAAAGTTTACGGCCGCGCCTAGGTGGCAGCCGGTTTCTGATACAAGGGTCGATCGCGCCTGGGTGGCGATCAGATGTTGCATAGGTCGCGCCTAGGTGGCGACCAAAGTTGAAGTTCTAGCCCTGAGTGGCTGTGATGATACTCAGCTATAAAGCTGGAAAGGATGATGCTTGGCTCTGATTAGCCTTTTCTTATGTATAGTACGGTCGCAGGTGTGCGACGTTCCAAGGGCGAGGTGCCTCGAGACGATCCTCGAAATCATGGCGTTCGCTGCTTTCTTCCCTTACATCCAGCAGATAGTACGACCCATTGTTTAGCTTCTTGCTGATGATGTAGGGTCCTTCCCATGGAGAGGACAGCTTATGCATTCCCTTGTGATCTTGTTTAAGTCGCAGTACTAGGTCGCCTTCTTGAAAGGTGCGGGTTTTGATGCGTCTGGCATGATAGCGTCGCAAGTCTTGTTGATATACCGCTGACCTTGATGCTGCCAAGTCTCTAACCTCTTCTAATGTGTCCACCGAGTCTTGCCGAGCTATCTCATTATCTGTCTCGATGTAAGCCGCAACTCTTGGTGAATCATGTATGATGTCGCTGGGCATGACTGCTTCTGCTCCATAGACCATGAAATATGGTGTAAATCCTGTGGATCTGTTAGGGGTTGTTCTTAAGCTCCACAGTACTGCTGGCAATTCTTCCACCCAACATCCTGGAGATGCTTCGACCTTTTCAATAAGGCGCGGCTTAATTCCATGGAGAATTTCCTGGTTAGCTCGCTCAGCTTGTCCATTGCTCTGCGGGTGTGCTACTGACGTGAGGTCCAATCTTATCCCATTGTCTGCGCAAAATATCTGTGTAGCCCCTTCAGAGGTGTTGCTCCCATTGTCTGTAATGATACTATGGGGGTACCCGAAGCGGAATATGACCTTCTTCAAGAACTTGACTGCTGTTTCAGCCTCGCAATCTCCCACAGGTTCTGCTTCTATCCACTTTGTGAATTTGTCCACCATGACCAGGAGGTGAGTTTTTCCGTTTGAAGACCGTCTGAAGGGCCCTACCATGTCAAAACCCCATACGGCAAAAGGCCATGTGATGGGTATTGTGCGAAGTGCTTGAGCTGGCATATGATCTTGCCTAGCGTATCTTTGACATCCGTCGCACACTCTGACAATTTGCTCTGCATCTGCTAATGCTGTTAACCAGAAGAATCCATGTCGGAACGCCTTTGCCACCAAAGATCTTGACGAAGCATGATGGCCACAATCGCCTGAATGAATTTCGTGCAAGATTTTTCGTCCCTCTTCTGGTGAGACACATCTTTGGAATGCTCCTGACACGCTGCGCTTGTATAATTCGTTGTTGATGATTGTATAGGCCTTTGATCGTCGTATGATTTTGCGCGCCTCAATCTCATCGTCTGGCAGCACTCCGCGACTTAAATATGCCATGTATGGCTCTGTCCATCCTGGCTGTTCATGCAGGGCTGCGACTAAAGTTGAATCATCCTCTGGCTCTGCAATGTCAATCTCTGCTGGAGGTTTGACTGATGGATTGTGCAGTTCATCCAGGAAAACATTGGGTGGGACTGACTGTCTGTTGGATCCAAGCCGAGACAGGGCATCTGCAGCTTCGTTTTGTCTCCGATCAATATGTTCAACTTGGTATCCAGTGAAATGTCCAGCAATTCTGTCCACCTCTCTTCTATATGCAGCCATGTTCGCATCCTTGCTGTCCCACGTTCCAGAGACCTGCTGTGCCACCAAGTCTGAATCGCCAAAACAGCGTATGCGACTGATGTTCATCTCCTTTGCTATACGTAGACCATGAAGCAGTGCCTCGTACTCCGCCACGTTATTTGTGCAGTTGAAGTGTATCTGTAGCACACACCGCAGCTTGTCTCCCTTGGGAGATGTTAGAACAACTCCAGCCCCCGAGCCTTGCAACTGTCTTGACCCATCAAAATGCATGGTCCAGTATTTGGTTTCTGCCATGCTAGGAGCGACTTGGATTTCTGTCCAATCGTTAATAAAATCTGCAAGGGCTTGCGACTTAATTGATGTGCGCGGCTCGTAGCTGATGTGATGTGGTCCCAACTCGATCGCCCACTTAGCGACTCTTCCAGTAGCTTCTCGATTACGATGATATCTGCCAACGGTGCTGAACTAACCACAGTTATTGGATGTTCTTGGAAGTAGTGCTTCAGCTTGCGACTCGCCATGAACACTCCAAACACCAACTTCTGCCACTGTGGGTAACGCTGTTTGGAAGCTGTGAGGACTTCGCTCACGTAATATACTGGTCTCTGGACAGGGTATTCCTTTCCGTTCTTGTCTCTCCACAACCATGACAGCGCTCACAGCACGGGAATTTGCCGCTATGTATAGTAGCATGGCTCTTTATCCTTTGGAGCCGCCAGAACTGGAGCATTTGTCAATTGATTTTCAAGGCTGTCAGAGCTTCGTCGGCCTCTGCGTCCCAAACGAAGGTGTCTGATTTTTTCAACAGTCTGTACAAAGGTAGTGCTTTCTCTCCCAATCTTGATATAAAGCGACTCAAAGCTGCTACGCATCCGGTAAGTCGCTGCACATCTTTTATCTTTTCTGGTTTTTGGAGATCCATCACTGCCTTTATCTTATCAGGGTTGGCCTCAATGCCTCTTTCTGATACTATGAATCCTAATAGCTTTCCTGCTGGTACTCCGAAGACGCACTTTGTGGGGTTGAGCTTCATGTTGTATTTTCTGAGATTTGTGAATGTCTCTGCCAGATCACTAATAAGATCCTGGCTAACTTGCGACTTAACCACAATATCATCCACGTAGGCGTGAACGTTGCGACCTATTTGCTCATGTAGACAATTCTGAATGCATCTTTGGTAAGTCGCACCTGCGTTCTTCAACCCAAAGGGCATGCTGACATAACAAAAAGCTCCAAAGGGTGTGATGAAGGACGTCTTTTCTTGGTCCTCCCTCTTCATCTTGATTTGATGGTAGCCTGAATAGGCGTCCAAAAAGCATAACAGCTCGCACCCAGCAGTTGAATCAATCACTTGGTCGATTCGCGGCAAAGCAAATGGATCCTTTGGACAAGCTTTGTTAAGACTGGTGTAATCAACGCACATTCGCCACGTACCGTTCTTTTTCATAACCATACTGGGTTTGCCACCCATTCCGGATGGTATACCTCCGTGATGAATCCTGCAGCCAGCAAGCGAGCTATTTCCTCTCCTATTGCCTTTCTCCTATCATCGTGGAAACGCCGTAGTGGCTGCTTCACTGGTTTAGCCGCAGGGTTCACTTTGAGGCTATGTTCTGCTAATTCTCTTGGTACCCCTGGCATATCTGACGGCTTCCATGCGAAGATGTCCTTATTTTCCTGGAGAAAAGCGACGAGGGCCTTCTCCTGCTCTTCTTCCATGTGTGCTCCAATGCTGGTTTGCTTGGATGAGTCGCCAGGAACAAGATTTATCTGCTTAGTGTCCTGGGCCGCTTTGAATTTCATTGGTGGCTCGGCAGATGGCGTGGTAACTACACTCATGTCGTTTGGGTCCACCTGCGACTTATAACCTTTTAGCTCTTCCGCGGCACAGGCGGATTCTGCGAAGGCCGCATCTCCCTTTTCACATTCTATCGCTTTTTCTCTATCTCCGTACACTGTGATGACCCCTTTTGGTCCTGGTATCTTCAACTGTAGGTACACGTAGCATGGCCTGGCCATAAACTTAGCAAAGGCCGTTCTTCCAAACAAGGCGTGATATGGGCTTTGGAATTTTACCACTTCGAAGCATAGGAATTCGCTTCTAAAGTTCTCTTCTGTCCCAAAAGTTACCCCTAGGGTTATTTTCCCCGCTGGCCGTGCGGACCTTCCTGGGACAATGCCGTGAAATACTGTTGACGTGGGCTGCAGGCTGGAATCCTTGAGTCCTAGACGCTGGAACGTATCGTAGTACAAGATATTAATGCTGCTTCCTCCATCCATAAGCACTTTGGTCAGCTTGTATCCTGCAACGTACGGTGCCACAACCAGTGCCAACTTGCCAGGTTCCCGTACTTGTGGCGGGTGATCGTCGCGACTCCAGGTTACTGCGTATTCTGACCACCTTAACCAATTGGGTGTTGCTGGTATCACGGCGTTCACCTGCTGACTTCTGCGGCTCAATTTCTCTTCCCTTTTGGAGGTATCGATAACTATTGTGTGATATGCCCTGTTTGTCTGGGGTTACTCGCGCCGTGTTGCCCAATATTTGTGTTATGAGCCGCACTAGGGTTTCCTTCATGGAATTCCCCCCGTTGTGTTGGCTCTCTTCTTTCCACTTCTTGTAATAGTGGCATTGTGCCTTGGTATGATCCGCTGGCCGTCCATCACCTGTCGCATGAAGGTCGCATGGCCGGTTAAAAACTTCTTGCATATTGATTGGACGGGAGCCGTATCCTCGACCCCTTCCACGCTGGCCTCTGAATCCTCCACGCGCATTGGCGACGAGCCCTGAGTGACCATCTTCGTTTTTGCGTTTGTTTTGATTCGCGTTGTTGTGGCTTGTTTGCTGCTGCTGGGGCTTGTTGGAGTTTTTCTTTCCTTTGGCAGCAACCTCCTCTTCTTCTCCGTCTGACGCGTCTCTGGTTTTATCTGAGCCGGCATATTTGTTAGCCGCAGCCATCACTCGCTGAGGCTCTTGACTTTATCCTTCATGCGACCCAGCTTATGAATCAGCGGCTCAAACTTGCAGTTTTTCTCCATTACCAGGACGGCTGAGCTTGGTGGTATATTATCTGAGGAGTGTATTATTTCTGCCACCCTTTTCATCCAATGGCGACTTGACTCGCCTTCCTTCTGGACACAACGCTCTAGATCTTCTATATTGCAGAGTCGTTTGCAAGTTCCTTGGAAGTTCTTAACGAAGGCATCCTTCAGTTCCTCCCAAGTATTTATAGAGTTGGGAGGCAAATTTTGCAGCCATATGTGCGCTGCACCTTCTAGCATCATGTTGAGGTACCTTGCACATATTTCCTCTGAGGCGTTCAAAATGCTCATCCCCATCTCGTAATTGTTCAGCCAGGTGGTTGGATCCATGCTGGCGTTGTAGTTTGCCACCTTGCGTGGCCCTTTGAAATCTTCAGGAAAAGGTTCCGATCTGATCCTTTCAGTGAAACACGCCGGTCCCTTGAGTCGCGAGGACAGGGCTGTGGGCGCGCCCGCGGGGTTATCTGTGGGCCGCGTTTGCACCACTGGCATATTCGCCTGCGCTTCTGCGACTTGCTCCTGCTGCCTCTGTGCGACTCCTGATACGTTCTCTGGTGGCCTGCTTTGGACGCTTCTTTCTGCTGCAATCCTGTGATTGGCTGGTACGAGGGGCAGCTGTGCTTCGGCTTCCGCCCTATTGGCTTGTTGCAGGACTGCCGTACTTAGCATCTGAATCGCGCGCCGCGCCTCAGCATTGACCGGGTCATCGCCTGTTGGTACCATCTGAGTCAAGATATTAGCCGCAGCATACATATTATCGACAGGGTTCTGGTAATGGCCCTGCGGGTGTGAAACCTCCTTGGTTGTTGCTGGGTCTCTTGATTTGTTGGTACCCTTCCTTCCGCAGTCGTCTGGATTCCCGTTCCCGCGGCTGGAGTGAGCGGGATTTCCACTGTTGGTTGAGTCGCGCGCAGTTGTGTTTGCGGGTCAACCTGTCGTTGAGTCGCAGCCAGCGCGGCTACTCTCTGCCGCTCCTGTTGGATTCCTTGGTTTATCTGATCGAGCCTGCGGCGCTCTTCTTCCATCCTTCGAACCTCATACAGGAGCTCGGCCCTGGCGGCCTCAATTTCTGTTGCACGGAGGGCGGCGTTCGTGGCTGACACGGGGACAAGAAGTGGGTTGCTTGGGGGTGCCGATGCCTCGGTTTCTCCAGCAGTTCCTGATGCGCCTGCTCCTCCGGTCGTGTAAACCGCGACTTGCGCCGTCTCTCGATCTGGTGATAATGCGATTTCTGGTGGGTAACCCCAGCAACTTTCTTCAAAGGCAGGTATAATGGACCCAAACTCTTGCGAGTCCATGCTTTCGACGGATTCTTCCCCATCATCGGCGACTTCTTCTACTGAATCGCCTTCTTGGACCGAGCTAACGGACCTGCCACCGATGAAGCCAACGAAGACGTTGATGGATCCAAACGGGATGACGTGGCCGGTCTCCAAGTAATCTGCTTCCGGCCCCCAGCTTGAATCGTCGATGAGGGGTGTGCCATTGACCGTGATGATACGGCCAACAACAAGATCTTCAGCTCCCTTCATGGATCCTGCGCGGAACGTGACGCTCTTGACCGCAGGCCCCACGGTGGGCGCCAACTGTCGTGGGTTTGTCACGTCAGGTGTCATAGATGACTTCGTAGGTGTGGGATTACGCGAGTCAAGCATCTCCGAGCTTGGGATCGCAGGAACAAAGATCAACACAGATTTACCCAGGTTCGGCCCCCTCAATGTGAGGTAAAAGACCTACTTCCTGCCTACCCTAGATTGGTATTGATATGATAATCGAGGTGTTACAATGGAGGCGATCCGATCTGGTACTCGCCGTATGAGCTAGGGTTTAGGGCTTGATAGCTTGACCCTCTCTAAGTCCTGCGAGTCCTCTTTATATACACAGAGGCTCGTCAGGTTACAAGAGTTCTACACGAAGCCTGATTGTCTTTCTTGTCTTCCAAGGCAAGTTTGCACCGACCTTCTGGAACTTTCCTTTATCGAGTCGCGGTGCGAGATTGGCCCATCTTTCATGTGGCCCAATAATGATAGCGCAGCCTTAAGTCGCGGGTTAATCATTCCCCCGACAGCTGGCGCCGTGCTCGTTGTTCTTGCCGGCGGCCATCAGCCTTAGCTTGTCCAGCGCCTCCGCCGTCTGGATGCGGGTGCCCACGAGCGCCGATGCGAACTCGTCCTCCTGCTCCGCCCCGGCAGGATCGTTCACCATCGCCGATTTGTCCTTCTTAAGGCCCATGGTTGACGAAGGAAGGGCGGCGGAGAGCTCGGTGAAGGGGGAAGAGCGCTGGGGATGAAGAAGCGTAGAAGTCAAGAGCTGGGAGACGGGGCACAAATGCGGCAGTAACTGCTGCCTGAACCGGCGCTGCAGGCTTTATATCACCTCAGGGCAGTTACGGAGACGTGGTGGGTCCCCCCACTACGCCCGTTATCTCCGAGGAGAATGTGTCGTCGTGGCTCAACTGCCCTGCACGTGTCTCAGGCCGGCCGGACACTTTGGGCCCATGACGATTTGCCTGCGTCTACTGGACTACATCGTGCACATCATGGGCCCGGGGGCTACTATCGGCCCAGTAAGAACCAGGGTATCCTGGGCGTGTCCTCAACGGCCCTCGACACTCGATGGCCAAAATCCGCTAAGGACCAAGCCTATGGCTTGGAGAGACTCGCGAGGGAAATCGCCTCGCGAGGGCTAAGGAGGCAGCAGAAGCCTGTGGAGGCCCTCCTCGCTGCTGCCTCCCTCTACAAGGAGATCTCCCCTGAAGAGAGGTCAACGTCAAATCCTCCACAGGCATCACAGCCCTCGTAGGATTCCTTTGCTGTGAAGCAATCTCTGCAGAGCGCACATGGGCTCTGCAGCGACCGCAGAGTGATGGGCCCGGGGCTACTATCGGCCCAGTAAGAACCAGGGTATCCTGGGCGTGTCCTCAACGGCCCTCGACACTCGATGGCCAAAATCCGCTAAGGACCAAGCCTATGGCTTGGAGAGACTCGCGAGGGAAATCGCCTCGCGAGGGCTAAGGAGGCAGCAGAGGCCTGTGGAGGCCCTCCTCGCTGCTGCCTCCCTCTACAAGGAGATCTCCCCTGAAGAGAGGTCAACGTCAAATCCTCCACAGGGCATCACAGCCCTCGTGGGGATTCCTTTGCTGTGAAGCAATCTCTGCAGAGCGCACATGGGCTCTGCAGCGACCGCAGAGTGACGCAGGCCTCTGCGATTGCGCCGAGTTGCCATCTTGGTGATTAAAGTAGTCAACAAAGCAGCGCCATCTGGACCGGACTACAAGGACTTCCTCTTTGCTGATAAGGGGACCGGCCGGCGCTACGCTCCACGGCCAACGCCACCATGGGCAACCCCACGTTCCTCTGCAGCCCAGCTGGCCATCCTGCATGGACGGTGGCGTCTCTGCCACAGGCATCAGCTTTACGCCCATGGACCGTGTCCATGGACAACGAGGCTGCGGTGCACCATGCTCCCCCTTCTGTCGCCATGTGGTGACCCTTCCACTGCACAAGCGCAGGGAAGAGACCCGAGGCGCCTATAAAAGGAGACGGTGCTCCACCGTAGCAAAGGATCGCATTCTAGTTCTAGCCTAGCTACTTACGCGCAAGGAAGAAGAAGACCACAGCTTCCTCTTCCTTGAGCACACCACTGCCAAAAGGGATCCCTCGGCAAGCTCATCGCACTGTAACCTCCATAGCAAGTGCAATACAGACAAGCAGGAGTAGCGGTGTTACCTCCACAAGAGGGCCGTGAACCTGGGTACGGGCTGGTGTTCATCTCTGTCGTGATGTCCCTCTTCATGCTCGACGAGCACCGTCGCCGTGCAGATTGAGGGTTGTTTGACCAACGTGTTCAGCCCCTTACACCAACTCTCTTCATGAGCTTGACCATCCCTGTTTCGTGGAGTCATTCTCCGACAAAGTGGATAGAAGCAGAACCCGTGGGAGATTGTGAAGCTGAAACAGCAGTCAAGTTCTTGAAGAAGGTCATATTTCGATTTGGATATCCAAATAGTATCATTACAGACAATGGAAGCAACACCTCTGAAGGAGCTACACAAATATTTTGGCGGACAATGGGATAAGGCTGGACCTCACGTCAGTATCACATCCGCAAAGCAATGGACAAGCTGAGTGAGCTAACCAGGAAATTCTCCATGGGATTAAGCCGCGCCTTATTGAAAAGGTTGAAGCATCTCCAGGATGTTGGTGGAGGAACTGCCAGCCGTGCTATGGAGTTTAAGAACAACCCCTAATAGATCCACAGGATTTACACCATATTTTATGGTCTATGGAGCAGAAGCGGTTATGCCTAGTGATATCACACATGATTCACCAAGAGTTGCGGCCTATGTCGAAGCAGATAATGAAGCAGCTCGGCAGGATTCTGTGGACACATTAGAAGACGTCAGAGATTTGGCAGCATCAAGGTCATCGGTGTATCAGCAAGACTTGCGACGCTATCATGCCAGACGCATCAGAACCCGCACCTTTCAAGAAGGAGACCTAGTGCTGCGACTCAAGCAAGACAATAAGGGAATGCACAAGCTATCTTCTCCATGGGAAGGACCCTACATCATCAGCAAAAAACTAAAAAATGGATCGTACTATCTGCTGGATGTGAGAGAAGAAAGCAATGATCGCCATGATTTTGAGGATCGTCTAGAAGCGCCTCACCCTTGGAATGTCGCGCAACTGCGACCTTACTACACATTAAAAAAACTAATCAGAGCTAAGTTTCATCTTTTCCAGCTGCCTATAGCTGAGTATCATCCTAGCCACTAAGGGCTCTTGCTTCAAAATTGGTCGCCACCTAGGCGCGACCTGTAACACCTGTATGAGAAATCGGCTGCCACCTAGGCGCGGCCGTACCTTATGTATCAGAAATCGGCCCGCCACCTAGGCGCGGCCGTATGTCTCAAACTGGGATCGCCGCCTACGTGCGACCCAACCCTATGTATAACACTCGGTTGCCACCAAGGCGCGACCTTATGTGTCATCATAAACAAAGCTGTTTATAGCTATATATCATTTGTTTCTTGGGGCTTTGTACCCTGAAACAGCCAACCTACTGGCAACCATCAAACTTACCTTAAGTCGGATTGCACCTTGCATTATGCGTCCAAAGTACCGGGTGTGGCGTCAATCGAGCTTGATTGCCTATCATGGCCGCTCTCGACCCTGAACACACATGTTCCTAGGAAATACTGAGTCGCGCGAGTGTCCACTTAATGGACTCAGAAAGGTCTAACTAGAGGTCAATGTACTGCTTATAGTACGGCAACACCAATTGCAATGCTTATATCTTAACAATTGTTTCTTATCTATGACATCAAGCTACAGGTGACGATCTTCAAAACCTCCTGAGAAGAATTGAGATGATTGTCAAATCACATCAGCTCAATCCTTGGGGGCTATAGCATATTGTTATAAAAAATTGAAGATTGGTCATCATCAAGTGTTGAAGCTATTAGGCAAACCTTGAAAGAGTAAGAAGCTCACGAAGTCAGATGCATTTTCAAGGCCGCCCCAAAAGTGCGAGTAAACACCAGTCCAACGTGATCATGAGTCGCAGAGCAAGGAAGTGCAAGCTAGAAAGAAAAAAAAGTGCAGCCTAAACGTCCAAGGAACCTTTCAAAGTCAAGAAAACATATCAAGATATTCCATGAAGTTTAGGCTACACTTGGGGCTAATGTCGGGGAATAATTAACCCGCGACTTATTCAAGGCCAAAACAGCGACTTCATGATCACGCTATTATTGGGCCACGTAAAAGATGGGCCGATCAAGGATCGCGGCCTGCCAAAGGAAGGCTCCAGAAGGTCGGTGGTAAAACTTGCCTTGGATGACAAGCTTGCAATCGGCTTCGTGTAGAACTCTTCTAACCTAGCGAGACTCTGTGTATATAAAGAGGACTCGCAGGACTTAGACAGGATCAAGCCCTAAAACCCTAGCTCTTACGGCGAGTTCTCAGATCAGATCGCCTCCATTGTAACATCACATATATCATGTCAATACCAATCTAGGTAGGCAGAAAGTAGGTCTTTACCTCATATTGAGGGCCGAACCTGGGTAAATCTGTGTTCGTCCTTGTTCCTGCGATCCCAAGCTCGGAGACGATTGACTCGTGCAAATCCCACACCTACGAAGTCATCCATGACATCTGACGTGACAAACCCACAATAGTAAGGATGCCTTCTTTTGAGGAACTATCGATGCTTGTCAAACGCGACATACTTGCGACCTGCCGTTGGCTAAAGGAACTCAGGTCGGTTCCTGCACACTGGCATGGCCACTTACCAGCTGTACACCATCCGCAGAATAGGGCGTACCCGGGTAGGTCGTGCATGGAATATTGGAACCAAATTTTCATCAAGAAGTTCCGCTTTGATGCTCGGTCGTATGTCAACGTCCAATTGTGCCAAGAGTGGTGCAAATCATCCACAAGCGGCTGCATGTATACACTCAAATTCTTCCCCGGGTATTCGGGCCCTGGAATGATCATCGACAGAAATATGAACTTCCTTTGCATTAGGACCCCGGGAGGGAGATTGAGAGGAATAACAAAGACGGGCCAGCAGCTGTACGAGGCAGTCGACATACCATATGGATTGAATCCATCTGTTGCAATCGCAATTCTGACATTCCGAGCCTCTCCTGCCTCATCGGGTATTTGGCATTGAAGTTCTGCCATGCCTTATCATCAGATGGATGTCCCATCTTTGTCCGTCCTGCGTCGTCTATGTATCTTTTCTCCTTTTGTGCCACGTCATCTGTTTGGCAGTCTCCTCAGACAAGTAAAGCCGCTGTATTCATTTTATGAATGGGAGATACCGAAGAATCTTCACGGCGACTTTTGTCTGTGTCTTCTGACCATTGGCTCCCTTTTTCTCATAATACCTAGAGGCACCACAAAGGCTACAGTACTTGTCATCCGCAAACTGTTTCCAAAACAAAAGGCAACCTTTTGGACAACAATCTATCTTTACATATTCCATGCCGAGCGATCCCAAGAGTTTCTTCGCTTCCTGCATGGTCTTAGGCAGACAATGCCCTTCGGGCAACATGTTACCAATTGTTTTCACATTAGCTTCAAAGGCTCGATGGGTGGTCGAGTACTGGGCCTTGTCACCTAGTGCTTGAGAGATGGCATCGAGCTGAGAAATCTTTGCACCCTCATATAGAGGCTTCATAGTCGAGGCCATCATATCAAGTCGTGTTCCATGTTCTACCCCGACTCGAGACGGAATTTCGGCAGCACCTCCCCTCTGTTCATCAGAATACACGTCTCGAGCTTGTCAAGCCGAGAGGGTGTGCATCCGAAGAACAACAGGGAGTGCTGCCAAAATTCTGTCTCAGGAAGGGGTAGAACATGGAACATGACTCGATCTACATGTACTCGGACTGTCCAACATGGACAATCCAGAAATGTTACGGTTATAAATATGCAGAGATGGACAATCCTGCATATTTATAAATTTGTAACCCTTCCGAACGGGATCTGACTCGGTTACGCGACTGACTTGGTGATCTAGACCAAATAAACCTATGCAACAAGAGAGGCGAAAGGTTTATACCCTCGAAGCATGATCGATGGCCGGAGAAGGTCGAGGACGTGCTCCGGAAGCAGGGCGACGAAACAGGGGCACCGAGGCGGCCCCTCCTCAGCCGGAGAAGAAGCCCCGCATCGACGCGCGGGACCGACGATGCTGGGTGGCGGAAAGCTACGTCATCTGAAAAAGCACACAATCGACATATATAAGCAAAAACCCCTATATTTTACCTAATAATAATCTCTAACCCTAACAAACAATTTTCACTAACCCTAAAACTAATTAAAATATACTAATTCTAACCCTAAAACTCACATTACAACTAACAATAGCACTAACCTACACTAATTAACCCTAAGCTATCAATAGAACTAACAGTAGCACTAAAACTAACACTAATTAACAAAACTAGCACGGGGCGGTGGTGGTGCACTAACCTGTGGAGCTGCTGCGGTAGTGGTGGTGGTGCACAGGGCAGGGCGCGGGTGGAGGAGCCCGGACCGGAGATGCGGCGGCGCCGTGGAGGAGCTGCGGTGGTGGAGGGCGTGGGTGGTGGCGGCGGAGAGCTTCAGTGGTGGATGGGCTAGAGGAGAGGGCGTGGTGTAGGGGACGGCAGCCGGAGAGGACAGGGAGGGGCAGCCGGAGGGTGGGAACGGCCGGAGAGGGCAGCGTCCGACGAGGGCGGGCGGCAGATGGAGAGGACGGCGAGGAGCGGCCGGAGACGGGAGCGGTGGCGTGCGGGTGGTGTGCGCGCGAGATGCGGGAGCGGGAGTGGTCGATTTGGGGCTGTGGATTTGGGGATGTGTGGATAAGGCCAATAGGACCTAAGCCGACGGCTTTGCCGTCGGCATAGGGTTTTCATTTTTTTATTTTTATTCACTTAAATCATCATTTCTAATGGATTTATTTATTACTATAAATTAAAGTTTAATAAGTTCAATATGTTTTTTATTCATTTTTACTCTAATAAGTTTAATAAGTTCAATATGTTCCGATGCTCCGGGGCCCCGCTTCGGCGAAACCCTAGACCCGCTGTAAAAAAGTCAAAGTTCCCGTCTACCCCCTTGACCGGAGCCGAGAGGGGTAGGCCAGTAGAATTTTTTGCTTGTTGTGTTAGGTTAGGCCATAGGAACATGAGAAACCAAAGTCTACCCCAAATCAACACAAGATTCCATCCGGTTCGCCCGAAAGGGGAGTTTTCACCTCTAAGTGCAGAAACTCACTAGAGAGAAAGTGAAGTCGGTGAAGCCGGTCACACCTAGGAGTAGGATATTGCACATTTACAACACCCAACACACTTCTATACATATGGTATGGCACAACCTAGGTTTGGGTGGGGTTCCGATGTTCCTGGGCCCCGCTTCGGCGAAACCCTGAATCCGCTGGAAAAACCCTAACGTTTTCGTCTACCCCCATAGACGTGCGTCGAAAGGGTGTAGGCCAGTGGACTTTTTTGCTTGGTTGTGTTAGGCCATAGGAATATGAGAAACCAAAGTCTACCCCAAATCAACACAAGATTCTATCCGGTTCGCCCGAAAGGGGAGTTTTCACCTCTAAGTGCAGAAACTCACTAGAGAGAAAGTGAAGTCGGTGAAGCCGGTCACACCTAGGAGTAGGATATTGCACATTTACAACACCCAACACACTTGTATACATATGGTATGGCACAACCTAGATTTGGGTGGGGTTCCGACGCTCCGGGGCCCCGCTTCGGCGAAACCCTGAATCCGCTGGAAAAACCCTAACGTTTTCGTCTACCCCCATAGACGTGCGTCGAAAGGGGGTAGGCCAGTGGACTTTTTTGCTTGGTTGTGTTAGGTTAGGCCATAGGAACATGATAAACCAAAGCCTACCCCAAATCAACACAAGATTCCATCCGGTTCGCCCGAAAGGGGAGTTTTCACCTCTAAGTGCAGAAACTCACTAGAGAGAAAGTGAAGTCGGTGAAGCCGGTCACACCTAGGAGTAGGATATTGCACATTTACAACACCCAACACACTTGTATACATATGGTATGGCACAACCTAGGTTTGGGTGGGGTTCCGACGCTCCGGGGCCCCGCTTCGGCGAAACCCTGAATCCGCTGGAAAAACACTAACGTTTTCGTCTACCCCCAGAGACGATCCGCGTAATTGTTCCTGATTGGCTAGCCGAAGGGAGTCATTCGCTTGATCCAACGGCTCCCAAGCTCTCGAAGGAAACACACGATCCGCGTACTTGTTACTGATTGGCTAGCTGGAGGGAGCCACTCGCTTGATCCAACGGCTCCCAAGCTCTCAAAGGAAACACACGATCCGCGTACTTGTTCCTGATTGGCTAGCCGAAGGGAGTCATTCGCTTGATCCAACGGCTCCCAAGCTCTCGAAGGAAACACACGATCCGCGTACTTGTTCCTGATTGGCTAGCTGGAGGGAGTCACTCGGAGAGGCGGGTCTATAAGAGTGGCAGGAGTACACTTCACATCCATCATTGGCAGTACACGGGTAGCAGAGAGCAAGATTTCTGAGAGGCAGGTGTTCCTAGAGCGGAGGCTGAAGGTGAACCCTCCCCTCGGTCGGATCCAAGCAGCGGCAAGGATCTCTGATGATTAGCAACATCCCCAACACTTGTTCGGACGGTTGTAAATCATCAGAGACGTCTTGCCGCTGTTTGGATCGAAGACCGATTTGTCGTCTCACGACCACACGATGATTTGCTGATTTGCCGGTCAGAGTGGCCACTGGAGAAGGTAGGCAACTTCGATTCGACGTGGTTCTGAAAGGGGCATGGTTAATTTAGGTAGTGCTTGCGCATGGTTACCATCACTGGATAATATAGTTAGAATAGTTAGAATAGGATGTGCTAGAATAGGATAACTTAGTTAGAATAGCAAATAGAAGGTTGGTAGATGCCATATCTAGGTCCCAACCTTTACTTTACAGATTTGGCCAGCGCTATAAGATTTTCTATTTTATGGCTAGAGGAGAGCGAGGATGAAGATGATATCTTCATGCCGAGTGAAGAGAGCAAGAAAGCTGCAGCGGCGGCGGCGGCGTCGTCGAAGGGCAAGGGTGCTGCGTCGTCGAAGGGCAAGGGTGTTGCGTCGTTGAAAGGCAGGAGTGATGCGGGAGACTGCATCGATGGTAGATGAATTTCCTTTTTTTAATTTGCAGAGTAACATGTATCTTCAATTTATGTTGTGTTGTCGCTACTACCGATATTTTGTTCTCTGTGTAATTTATGTTGTCAATGTAATTTGCATGGTTTGTTTAATATCAATGCGAAAAGTTGTCGAAAGGGGTAGTAAAGTGAAATTTTTTGGTTGCTTCTGTAAGGTTAGCCCCTAGGAACACACTAAACAAAGTTATACCCCACTTTTACGCAATTTCTTGACGTGCAATTCTGAGAGACAAGATTCGCGTCATCATTTTATGTAGGTCGAGACCGCTATTCGGTGTAGCTATATACATACAAATGAATACAAACATATTAAAAATGTTAAATTTAATTTATAGTAATAAATAAATACATAAAAATGAAGATTATAAAAAACATGGACCTTTTGCCGACGGCAAAGCCGTCGGCATAGCTACAAGCATAAAAGAAATAGAAAAAGAATAAAAATTAAAAATAATTTTATTTTTGCCGACGGCAATGCCGTCGGCGTAGGAGATGTTGTACTGTTTCCTATTCTTAAAAAATCGACGACAAGTTTTTTTGCCGACGGCTACCGTCGGCTGATATGAGCTATGCCGACGGCATTTTCTATGCCGACGGTTTTGTTTGTGGGCTGGCCTCGACGGGCTCTATGCCAACGGCCCTGACAAAAAGCCGTCGGCTTAGGGGATGGCCGTCGGCATAGGCCTGCTGTGCCGTAGTGGCATGGCATCCGGAGTTGTTCTCAACACTTACCATGCCATTGAAGCGTTGGAGCTGGCCAAGATCCAAGACGAGTTTTCATGTCCTGCCTTTGCGCCACTACACAGGATGTGCCCTGTGTCGTGCAACACAGCCTGCACGCGTCGGACCGCGGCTGCCTGCCGTGGTGGACGAGCACCCGCCGCACTCTGTGTTGTACGTGAGCCTGGGAAGTGCGGCCACTGTCGACCGGGGCGTGTTCAAGGAGATGGCTTTAGGCCGCCGCGTGCACGCAGCCTTGTGCCAGCGCAGCCGTCTGGGAGCAAGCCATCAATGCCTTGCTCGAGAAGTCTGACGAGACCATCATCGTCGGGCGCCGCCCGCGTCAACCGACCGACGACGCGATGAGCCACAATGTCGTTGCTGACATCGGGAGGGAGCTCGTCCATACGGGCTTTGGGTTTGGATCCCAGATGTAATCTAATTAAAACAAGATTAGCGATTAATTAATGACAAAAGACCAAACTACTCTTTTAAATTTGGGAGAGGGGTACACCGAAGCAGAGAAATTAACCACCAAATCACCCTATTTGATCACATTAAGATAGACTCAGAAAACTTGCCTGTAGCAAGATAGTTAGGAGGGTGGTTGCACCCTTAACCCACCAGAGTTCAAATGCTAGATTTGACATTGGTGTTTCTCATTTAGCCGGAATATTTCTTCAGTGGGAGGCGACGTTTCCATCGACAGCGAGGCGCCTGGTGACTTCGTAAATCTCGACACCCGACCGCCGGCTCAGTCTTTCGGATGTGTTCATAAGGGTAGGGTGTGCGTGCGTGCGTTTATAGTGATGAGTCTGTGCACGTGTATGTGAACGTCTGCGTTTCGAAAAAAAAGGGAAGTGCACAATTTAGCAAAATAAAACAGGACTTTAATTTGGTACAACCACATGCCAACCGTTGCGCCCGTCTCATGTCACATGTCATGCGATAATCATGTAGAAATCCGTGAGCGAGCGCTATATGCGTGATGCACTGCCAGGTGCATTGCCGTGCACTGATGTCATATATGTTTCTACTCCCTCCGTTACAAATTAATTGACACATATTTGTCTCAATATGAATGTATGTAGACACTAAACAAGTATAGATAAATTCATATTTAGACAAATGCAAGTCAATTAAATTAGAACGGAGTGAGTAGTATTTTAAACGTCAAATATGAGCTTCATTTATCTCTCTCCCATTGACTTGGCAGTATGAGACTAAATATTGTGCACTAGCTCTGAAATTTTGAGAATTCTGGAGTGGGTAGCACATGGTCAACCCATTATGGAACAAACTTCCAATATTTTTACCTTAAGCCAAGGGATTGAGTTGGGAAAGGGGTACCGGGCGAAGGTAGCGAGTTCACCCAATTTATTTGGAGATTATCCCCGTAATCCATACTACTACCTCCTATCCGAATTGTTTGACGCGGAAGAAAAGCAACGCTCTGTGAAGAAACAGCAACAATCAAATCGGATCGGAGGGAGTAATACACAAGTGCCACGTGAGGCCTGAAGGTGTATCTCGGTGCAATCTACTCACTCGTGGAAGAACCTCTGACGCGTGTTAGCTAGGAGTAGGACTTATCTGATGTTGCACATCAAAATCATCAAATCGTTCTACTAGCAGTAGCAAATCAAACATGGAAAGGGTCAAAGGGGTGCTTTGAAAAGCTCATACCTGCGTCCATTCATGATATCTTTCGTTAGTTAGATTGGAGCTAAGATCCAAAAATAAGCAGCAGTTTCTGCCTGTCAGTGTGGTTCGAAGCCGAACGGTGCTATCTGGTAAGCACCAGGCACCTTCTTCTTAATAAATGAATAAATGGATAAGCCAAAACTTTTACCTTCCTTTCAAAAAAAAAAAAAATTTGTCGCATCACGCCGGCTCTATTTCTGTGGTCTACAGAGACTTCTGGGCACCATCGACCAATTTGTGTAGGTGTTCTCACTGGACTATGTGACAAGTGACAACAGCAAACAGTTGGACCGTTCAAATATCGCTGAAGTGTTGCGACCAATTTTCTCCATATCCTGTACCAGATATGAGATTGCACCAATCATTGCACAGACTGACACGCATACCTGCATGAGATTGTGACCTTTGTGTTACCTGCATGAGGAAGATAAAATCTACACTCGGGCAGGTGTGAACTGATGTCTATTACACAGTCTGCAGATAGGAACTTCTGTTGAGGATTATCTACTATTCTTCTTTTCATTTTTTGATCTATTCTCTACTGTTCTTCTCGCTTTTTTCTGAAGACGGATCTTTAATTTCGACTTCTATACTAGTAAAGCATACTATACAGTCAGTCCACACATGTGATGTGAGCAGAGTTTGTACTTGAAATCTCCTGAATGAATCCTCTGTTCATTGTGTGGCGAGCTTTACTACAGTCTGGTGTTCGTCGTCGTCGGCTGATCTCTCAGCAAGAACCTTCTTAATCTTGGCGTCGTCAAGGTAGTGCTGGTAGATGTAGGACGCGAAGCCCCAGAGGCCAATGAGCATGGCCAGCACCTTGACCCCGTCCATCTTGTCACCGAGGAAGATGATGGCGACGATGGGCGAGAGCGGCATCCCGACGGTGCTGATGACGTTGCTGAAGAGCGAGGAGACGGCGGCGACGAGCCCCATCATGCCCATGGTGGTGAGCTGCCACGATATGGCGGTCCAGGCCAGCGTCATCCCGTAGGACACGGCGCCCTTCTTGTAGCCGTGCATCTCGCCGCCCAGGGTGCTCCACTCCCCGGAGATGAAGAGCCCGGCCATCGACACGACGGCCGCGGCGGTGTTGCTCCAGAACTGCATCTCCATCACGTCGTAGAAGGTGTCGCTCTTGAGCACCTTGTCGAAGGTCAGCTGGTTCAGGGACAGGATCAGGGAGAAGACCGCCGAGGCCGACAGCGTCAGCATGAACCCTGCCGCGAACTTCCCTGCCGGGACGGCGCTGTTGGTGCCGTCGGAGCCGTTGTTCACGCCGACGAGCGCGGCGGAGAAGGTGAGCAGCACGACGGAGTTGAGGATGAGCGCGGTGAACTTGTCCTTGTTGATGAAGTAGGAGAAGACGGCGTTGAAGGAGAGCTGGGTGGCGCAGATGAGCGAGTAGGTGGACAGCGGCAGGTAGAGGAGCGCGTACGAGTACATCAGGTTGTCGCCGGCGAGGAGGATCCCCAGGCCGGCGTAGATGGCCGCGATCTTCAGGAGCGGCGGCCGCGCCGCCCTGGTGGACTTAGGACGCCGCCGCCCGAAGTAGAGCAGCAACGGGATGGCGATCGGCGTGCCGCAGGACTGTACCAGCGTGGCCATCCACAGGCTGCCGCCGCCCTGGTCGTAGTACATCCTGCCCAGCAGCGTCGCGACGCTCTGTCCCGCGAGGACGAACACGATGTTGACGAGCACCAGCGCCCACCATTGTAGACGCGCCGAGATCGGCGGTGGCGCCGCGGTTGCAGGAGACGAGTCTATATCAGCCACGTCGCCTCCTGTCGTACCTGCAGCAACGTCTACTGCTCCGATCAGTTAATCGATCGATTCAACTGCCTACCCTCCAATTTGCCATTAAATTCCAGCAACAAGACGTACACGGAGCCATACCTGCGATCTGCAGACGAATTTCGCCAGCATCGCCCATGGCCATGTCGATCGATGTCCCGATCGAAAAGGGTATGATTGCAAAGAGAAATCGCCGTATCCTGCAAACCCGCAAGTCCTGAAAACGAACGCAACACGATAGCGACCGAGCTTTTACGAGCTGCCTGCAATGCAGACCTGATCCGATTGCTCGCGGATACCGTATCGTCTTCGTCCTCCGGTGGAAATCGGAGTGCGTCCCCGTCGATCGAATTATAAGGCGGACAGCAATGGCGCTAGAGTCTGAATCTGCGGTCAACACTGGCTTGACTCGACACCGTTGAGCAGCACTTCTATCATGAGTCAATTTTCCCGGTTTCTTGAAATAAATCCAGGGTACGTTGCTAAAATAAAGTCAAGCGAGGATAGCGTTTGCGCCGCCGTTAACCGTTTATATGTGGTGCAGTGCTGTCCACACCGAATCAAAACTTATCTCTAGTTTAACGATACCGTCCCACATTTGAATTCGGAGAAGTCCGTTTCACCTCAGTTTTTAAACCGCAGACTAACACGTTTTACCAGTATGTTCTAAAAAAAAAACACGTTTTACCAGTAAGCTTGTTCGAAATAAATACAAATAGTGTAGAACAGCAAAAGTGATAAACTCTCTCTGTTTTTATAATTTATCTTTCCTTTGTTTTTACTATTAGGCTTATGTGACATAATACTTTTTTGACCAACCAGCAGAAACACGGTTTTATTAAACGGTTATTCTAATAAGGAGACGTGCCCCACGGACTCGTTCTGTCCGGCGCCTCAAGATTCTCGCTCGCTTCCATCGTGCGCACCTCTTCCTCTTTATTTAATCGGGACCAGTACCAGTCTTATCCTCTCGCTTGACTGCAACCACACATTGACCGAGCCCTCTTTTCCCCTTTTCTCTTCGCTTGCTCCTGCTCCAAGCTTTGATGGACTAAAAAATCCGATGATTTCGAGCGGCGGAGCAGCCGACGCAGCTGCTGGCGGCGGCGCGTGCGGCGGAGCAGCTGCTGAAGGTGGCGGTGGCGCGGTCAACGGAGCATGCGAGGCCGCTGCCGCCGCCGTGGCCTGCTAGATGCATCAGACGGGAAGATGAGGAGGGGAGCAGCCGAGCAGGTGCTAGCAGGCATGGCGACGGGTGGCCGCGCGCCCATGGCGCAGCATGCACGGCGACGGCGCATCCACGGCGAAGCAAAGGCACGATGACAGGGCACGCGTGTCCATGGCAGAGCAGGCACGGCGACGAGGCGGCGCGCGTCCTTGGCGGAGCAGACACGGCGACGAGTGAGGCCGCGTGCCCATGGCGGAGCAGGTATGGTGGCGGGGCTACTGCGCGCCCATGACAGAGTAGACACGCCAATGTACGTCAACCTGGTAATGATGCTTAAGTAATCTGGTTATCCTGTTTAAGCAATCTGGTAATCGTGTGTAACCAATCTGGTAGTGATGTGTAAGCAATTTGGTAATCATGTGTAAATCAGGCAGCGGTGTGTAAGTAATCTGGCAATTAAGTGTAAATTATCTGGCAATAATGTGTAATTAATCTGGTAATTGTATGGTCCTTGTATGATAATGTTTATGTGCAAAAAATCTGGCAATTATGTGTAAATTATCTGGTAAAATTGTGTAATTAATCTGGTAATTCTATGATCCTTGTATGATAATGTTTATGTGTAAGAAATCTGGCAATTACATATAAATTATCTGGTAAAAGTGCGTAATTAATCTGGTAATTCTATGGTCCTTGTACCATAATGCATAAACATTACATTAGGTGCTATATTAGCCAGACGTGATTTAGCAGTGATGTAGCCGAAGCAAGGTTTCTGTATGAATAATTTTATCGAACGAACTGATAAAGGCTTGTACTAGGATAGCAGCTATTGCACAAAGTGCGGGCATCGAAGAAAAAAATAGACGAGATTTTAGTCACATTGGATGGTGACATGGTGGTGCCAGGTAGAACAAAAAGCAGGCTAACCAGGTCACGTGGGGGTTGGGACCGACGCGTAACGATTGGTGCGGGGGTGATTAGCGGCGCCGGACGGGAATCCATTTTGGGACATGGTCGTTTAGTAGCAAAGTCCTTTATTAAAACAATAAAAACTCGATAATTGATAAACCATGTTTCTACGAAAACATGCCGCATGCCCCGTGAAAACAACACAAGAGGACTACTCCCAGCTGTTTGCCTCAGAGATGCCAAAGCTAAAGGCGATGGCTCTTTAGTTCATGTCCACCTCACCTCGATGTAGGTCGCATGTCGTCCCATGAAGATTCTCCTATCTATTGCGTTGTTTCAAGACGTTATACATGACATAAAGCAGACACTTGCCAAGCTCGCATTTAGTTGTTTTGTCATCCCTCTAAGTATGGTATTTCACAAATCCTCGACGAGTGTGGATTCCCGGGTTCCATAGTTGATGGGAGTCTTCATTTGACCACCCACATACTAGTCTCTATATGTCCTAAAAAAGCGGCAATGTTCGCAAAGATGGTCCCAAAGGAAAAGTTGGGAGACTGGGTAGGATGCCAACTTCACACTTAGCTTACAAACTTCCATCACTACAGGAATGGGCTTCTGTGCCGTCGGCATAGGGTTCGACGAGGCCGGCCCAACGCCCTGGCCGTCGACACAGACCAGACCGTCGGCACAGACGTTCTATCCCGACGGTTGCCGTCGAGATAAACCCAGCCGTCGGCATAGTGTCCCGCTATCGATCAGGTGACGTCGACGCCCACCTATGCCGACGGCTTTGCCGTCGGCACAGGTTCCCCCTTTTTTTTTCTTCATGTCCGTCGGCACAGGTTCCCCCTTTTTTTTCTTCATGTCCTATTTTAATTTTATGCGTGCAACTGTGCCGACGGCTTTGCCGTAGGCACAGAGTCCCAATTTTTACTTATAATTTTTTTTACCCTAATATTCATTTTTATGTATCTATTTATTACTCTCAAGTAAGTTTAATATTTTTTATTCATTTTCTATGTTTATAGCTACGCCGAATAGCGGTCTCCACCCACATTAGGTTTTTTCCAGCGGATCTAGGGTTTCGCCGAAGTGGGGCCCCGGAGCGTCGGAAACCCACCCAAGCCTAGGTTGTGCCATACCATATGTATACAAGTGTGTTGGGTGTTGTAAATGTCCAAGATTTTACTCCGGGGTATGACCATCTTCACCGACCGCACTCTCTCTCTACTACGTTTCTGCACTTAGAGGTGAAAACTCCCGTTTCGGGCGAACCGGGGGCAATCTTGTGCTGACTTCTGATAAAAGTTGGTTTTACATGTTCCTATGTCCTAACCTAACACAACCAAGGAAAAAAGTCCACTGGCCTACCCCCTTTTGACGCCGTTAAGGGGGTAGATGGAAACGTTAGGTTTTTTCCAGCGGATCTAGCGTTTCACCGAAGCGGGGCCCCGGAGCGTCGGAAACCCACCCAAACCTAGGTTGTGCCATACCATATGTATACAAGTGTGTTGGGTGTTTTAAATGTCCAAGATTTTACTCCGGGGTATGACCGTCTTCACCGACCGCACTCTCTCGACTAAGTTTCTGCACTTAGAGGTGAAAACTCCCGTTTCGGGCGAACCGGGGGCAATCTTGTGCTGAATTCTAATAAAAGTTGGTTTTCCATGTTCCTATGTCCTAACCTAACACAACCAAGGAAAAAAGTCCACTGGCCTACCCCCTTTCGACGCCATTCAAGGTGGTAGACGGAAACGTTAGGTTTTTTCTAGCGGATCTAGGGTTTCACCGAAGCGGGGCCCCGGAGCATCGGAAACCCACCCAAACCTAGGTTGTGCCATACCACATGTATAAAAGTGTGTTGGGTGTTGTAATTATCCAAGATTTTACTCCGGGGTATGGCCGTCTTCACCGACCGCACTCTCTCTCGACTAAGTTTCTGCACTTAGAGGTGAAAACTCCCGTTTCGGGCGAACCGGGTGCAATCTTGTGCTGACTTCTGATAAAAGTTGGTTTTCCATGTTCCTATGTCCTAACCTAACACAACCAAGGAAAAAATTCCACTAGCCGACCCCCTTTCGACGCCATTCAAGGGGGTAGATGGAAACGTTAGCTTTTTTCCAGCGAATCTAGGGTTTCACCGAAGCGAGGCCCCGGAGCGTCGGAAACCCACCCAAACCTAGGTTGTGCCATACCATATGTATACAAGTGTGTTGGGTGTTGTAAATGTCCAAGATTTTACTCTGGGGTATGACCGTCTTCACCGACCGCACTCTCTCTCGACTAAGTTTCTGCACTTAGAGGTGAAAACTCCCGTTTCGGGCGAACCGGGGGCAATCTTGTGCTGAATTCTGATAAAAGTTGGTTTTCCATGTTCCTATGTCCTAACCTAACACAACCAAGGAAAAAAGTCCACTGGACTACCCCCTTTCGACGCCGTTCACGGTGGTAGACGGAAACGTTAGGTTTTTTCCAGCAGATCTAGGGTTTCGCCGAAGCGGGGCCCCGGGGCGTCATTGCGGGGCTTCTTCTCCAGCTGAGGAGGGGCCGCCTCGGTGCCCCTATTCCGTCGCCCTGCTTCCGGAGCACGTCCTCAACCTTCTCCGACCACCGATCACGCTTCGAGGGTATAAATCTTTCGCCTCTCTTGCTGCATAGGTTTATTTTGGTCTAGATCACCAAGTCAGTCGCGTAACCCAAGTCAAATCCCGTCCGGAAGGGTTACAAATTTATAAATATGTAGGATTGTCCATCTTTGCATATTTATAACCGTAACACTTCCGGATTGTCCTGTAGGACAGTCCGAGTACGTGTAGATCGAGTCGTGTTCCATGTTCTACCCCTTCCTGAGACGGAATTTCGGCAGCACCTCCCTGTTGTTCTTCGGATGCGCACCCTCTCGGCTTGACAAGCTCGAGACGTGTATTCTGAAGAACAGCGGGGAGGTGCTGCCGAAATTCTGTCTCGGGTCGGGGTAGAACATGGAACACGACTCGATCTACACGTACTCGGGTGGGATAGGCCCCTCCTATTAGAAGTGTAGGTCAACCCTTGCATGCTGTAAAAGATAAAATTTGGTCGTGATTAATCTGGTGACACTGAATAAATTTATTATTACTTGGTGCAATTTACGAAATGGGTTGTTCTTTGGCTGCAATAAAGCAGAGGATGGCTGATAATGGGTGGATGTAAAGTGGCCGTATCAGTAAGACTGAAAGAACAACTGAATGGTAATGGAAGACTGATTTATTAGTGAAGGAGTTAGGGTGTGGTTCTAAACAGTCAGGAGTTCGTCCAAGGTGCCCTTGTAGTAAATGCAACAATCGTTACCGTCAGGGAAAGGCTAAAATGACTAAACACCTTTGGTTGAGAGGGTATATGCCTAACTATGTCACGCTGGTCGACTTTGCTGAGTACGAACGTGACAGAGTTGAGGTGATGAGGCAGCGCATCAATGGCAATGAGAATGATGGGCTTCTAGGCTTGCTAGATGATTTCCGCGATGGGGACATGCCGGATTCGCCACCTCCACAGGAGGGACCGCCAGAACCAGAGGAACTAGATGAACCAGAGGAACCGGAGCAAACCGCGAAGGCCTTCCTTGATATGATGGCCTCGGCTAAGAAGCCTCTATACGAGGGTGCCCCAATTTCTCAGCTCGATGCCATCTCTCAAGCACTAAGTAACAAGTCCCGGTACTCCACTACCCGTGCATGCTTTGAAGCTAATCTGACAACAATGGGTAACATGTTGCCTGAAGGGCATTGTCTGCCTAAAACCATGAACGAAGCAAAGAAAATCATGGGATCACTCAGCATGGATTATGTAAAGATAGATTGTTGTCCAAAAGGTTGCTTTTGTTTTGGAAACAGTTTGCGGATGACAAGTACTGTAGCCTTTGTAGGGACTCTAGGTATCATGAGAGAACAGAACCCGATGGTCTAAAGACGCAGACAGAAGTCCCCATGAAGATTATTCGGTATCTCCCATTCATAAAAAGAATCCAGCGGCTTTACTTGTTCGAGGAGACTGCCACACAAATGACGTGGCACAAGATTGGTAAGAGATACATAGACGATGCCGGACGGCAAAAGATGGGACATCCATCTGATGGTACGTCATGGAAGAACTTCGATGAAAAACACCCCGATGAGGCAGGAGAGGCTCAGAATGTCAGAATTGCGATAGCAACAGATGGATTCAATCCATTTGATATGTCGACTGCCTCATACAACTGCTGGCCCGTGTTTGTTATTCCGCTCAATCTCCCTCCCGGGGTCCTAATGCAAAGGAAGTTCATATTTCTGTCGTTGATCATTCCAGGGCCTGAATACCCTGGGAAGAATTTGAGTGTCTACATGCAGCCGCTTTGGATGATTTGCACCACTCTTGGCACAATGGGTCGTTGACATACGACCGAGCATCAAAGAGGAACTTCTTGCTGAAAATTTGGTTCCACTATTCCATGCACGACCTACCCGGGTACGCCCTATTCTGTGGATGGTGTACAGCTGGTAAGTGGCCATGCCCAGTGTGCAGGAACCGACTTGAGTTCCTTTGGCTAAATTCAGGCCGCAAGTATGTCGCGTTTGACAAGCATCGATAGTTCCTCAAAAGAAGGCATCCTTACCGAGAAGACAAAAAAAATTCACGAAGGGCATAGTTGTGCGTGAAGAAAAAGAGATACCCAAGTTCGATGGTGCAACTGTTGATGCTGAGCTTAGTGCTCTCGTGCCTGCTGCGGGAAATGGCCCACGATATCAGGGATATGGTGTAACACACAACTGGACTCACGTGGCAGGCTTAACGCAGCTAGAGTATTACAAGGACCTCGAACTTCCCCACATCAATGTAATGCACACCGAAAAGAATGTCGGAGAGATGCTCTTTCACACAGTCCTGAACATTCCTGGTAAGTCAAAGGATAATGTCAAGGCTAGAGACGATGTTCAGAAGCTCTGTGATAGGGAGAAATTACACATGAAGCCTCCTAACGCACGTCAAAAAATTGGTTCAAGCCGAATGCCCCCTTTTGCCTTGATAGTCTCCAAAAGAAGGAGTCATTCCGGTGGCTCAAACACGTCGTGATGTTCCCTGATGGTTATTGTTCCAATATAAGTAATGGAGTCAATCTTGTAAAGGGAAATGTCACTGGGCTCAAGAGTCACGACTATCATATATGGATTGAGCGGTTGATGCCGGTGATGGTTCGAGGGTATCTCCCCGATCGTGTCTGGCGAGTGCTTGCGGAGTTGAGCCATTTCTTCCGCACTCTCTGTGCTAAGCAGATATGTCCCCTGGTTATTCAGAAGCTGCATGATCTTGTGCCGGAGTTGCTATGCAATTTAGAGACGATCTTTCCACCAGGCTTCTTTGTTCCGATGGCACATCTCGTCGTGCATCTCGCGAACGAGGCACTCTTGGGTGGACCGGTGCAGTTTCGTTGGCAGTTTTGTATTGAGAGAGAGTTTAAGTATATTCGAAACATAACTGGAAACAAAGCTAGGATTGAAGCATGCATAGCTGAGGCAACAATAATTCGGGAGATGGCAGACGCGTGACAATGTACTTTCCCGATGAGGTTCCCACTCAGCAGAACCCGGTCTCTCGGTACAATGTCGACCAGCCCAAGCTTGACCCCAAGCTCCTCCTCTTCCAATGTCCCGGTGGCAAGGCCGGTGCCGGTGTAAAATATACCTTGACCAAGGAAGAGAAGGATTGCATAATGCTCTATGTGCTTACGAACATGACGGAAGTAGCGGTTTCATCAGGTAAAATGGTGAACAAATTACTTTGCAACTAATAACTCGGTTTCGGTCTAATACGTATTTTCTCCTTTTAGCCAATTCAAGCATGAACAATGGTCGGGAATGGAGGATCCCTCTGCCGCGGAGCTGGACACTCTTTTGAAAGAGGGTGCTCATGGAGGAAAAAAATTGTGTCTTGGTTCATGGACAAAGTAATTTCTAACCTGTCCCTCTTACCTTGCAATCTGTGACTTGTCCCTCTTATTACACGTAACTAATGCACAAAACAATTTAAACCGTACTTGTAGGGAGCTGATCCCAATGTTGAGATGACGGATGAGTTGAGATGTGTTTCCCAAGGTTTTAACCGTACCGTCATGAAGTATGAGAAGTATGATGTGAATGGGTTCCGCTTCCATACAGAGTATCACCAGAATAGTCGGCCGAATGCAAAAACTGTAAATACTGGGGTCTTCACCAAAGGATCCAGAGGAACCGATGGAGCCAATTACGTAGATTACTACGGAAGGTTAGAAAAGGTATACGAGCTGATGTTCAATTGTACGAACATAGAACTCAAGCTCGTTGTGTTCCAGTGCCACTGGTTCGACCCATGCACTGGACCACACGGTGGAACAAGAAGTGACCCTTCCATTGGGTTAGTTGAAATTAAGCCTTCAACCACCTATAGCGGAGCCGATGTCTTTTTGTGGCTCACCAAGCCAAGCAAGTTTATTATTTGCCCTACCCATGCCAGAAAGAGAACCTCAAGGGCTGGGAAGTCGTGTTCCGAGTATCGCCACATGGTAAGCTACCCATGCCCTCTGCCGACGATTACAACAACATTAACCCTAAAACATACGAGGGAATTTTCTATCAAGAGCAAGAGGACTTTGGGGACTTTTCCTTACAACCGGGTGGTCTTGAGGACCTCGAGAACGATGCACACACTCGTGGTGAGTCAGTGGTGGATCTGAAGGAAATAGATATGCTCTCCAAGATGAATGCGGCCAATGAAAACAATGACGAGCCTCCACCGTGTGAGGAGCCTCCAACCTACTACTCACGTGATAGTGATAGTGATAGTGAGAATGAGAACCAACTTAATTATGAGAGTGATTAATCGAGGTGACGGTCGTTTATGTCTTTATGCTTTAGTATTTATTATTCAACATGCTTCTTCATTGCATTACATCTTTATGCTTACTATCTACATTTTATTATGTCTTTATGCTTACTTGTTTTCTCTTTCTTAATGCAGTTGATCTTTATGCTAACTTGTTTTCTATTTCTCAGTGCAGTACATGCCGGTGGTCCTTCTCCTGGTGCTTCTGCTGCTGCTTCGATATGGGGCACACCCCGTCGCCGCCGCAATAGATGTAGGGCTTTCGGCCTCTAGACATTTTGCTATGTATGATGATGGTCATATGTGTGTACCTACTTGATGATATTGATTGGGATGATATATGCAGCATATATGTGATCTTGTTTGTGATAATATTGTCATGTTTTTTTATTTTATTTTTTGCTATTTTTGCTGGAAAAACGAGCTGCTGGAACAAATTTGACAAAAAAAATCTGGGATAGCTGTGCCGACGGCATTGCCGTCAGCACAAGTACCACAGTGTGACCAAATGGTCATACCTGTGCCAACGACAATGTCGTCGGCACAGAACGTTGCACGTGTCCAGTCTGTGCCGACGACATTGCCGTCGGCACAGGGTCTGACAGCACGCTTGGCCGTCGTGGGACCCACCTTACCTATGCCGACTAACTCTGTGCCGACGGCCCTTTTTTGGCTGTCGGTAAACCCTGTGCCGACGGCAATATTCTGTGCCGACGGCCAGGCGAGCTGTGCCTACGGCGACCTATCCCGACCACCCTGTGTCGACGGGCATCGTGCCTGTGTCGACGGGGAAAGGCCGTCGGTACAGGAGCCCATTCCTGTAGTGCATGGAGTATGGTCATTCCTTGCTTCATAAGTATGGCACACTATTAAGAGGCGTACTCTTGAGCTTGATGTGGATGAACATAAACTATGCCATATACACATCCCATCGACATATACTCCACAAAGATGAGAGAGTGAGATGATATACTCTAAATCAGAACTTACAAGCATTTTCTATAAGCTTAGTATATAACCCATAATTCTCGATTCTATACCGATAACCACAAGATTCCGAGTGCCCATCGGGTGCAATCCATATTA
Source organism: Poa pratensis (assembly GCA_947311845.1). Taxonomy (NCBI): domain Eukaryota; kingdom Viridiplantae; phylum Streptophyta; class Magnoliopsida; order Poales; family Poaceae; genus Poa; species Poa pratensis. The sequence continues at coordinate 90,506,232 of CAMZMU010000128.1, forward strand.
GTCTAGTATGCCTCTGGACTGAAAAGGAATGGCCAGATAAATGGCCTAGAATTTTTTGCAGCGTCCAATACGAAATCCAGTATACATAACGTACATCACAAAAGCGTGCATGTAAATAATAATTTTTGGTTGTCTTGTCATTGCGTTTAGTTGTCTTGTCATCCCTACTAAGCATGGTATTCCACAAATCATCGATGAGAGTCTTAATTCGAGGTTCTACTTCTGAGAGGGAAGTCATCATTTGACCGCCCACACACTAGCTTCTATACTTCCTTGATTAAGGGATTCTTCACAAAGATCGATGGTTGGAAGAATCTAGGGCCCTAAGGAAAAGTTGGGAGACTCGATAGGAGGACAACCACACACTTAGCTTCTAAACTCCATGGAGAAGGGTTAATCCCTACTTCTGACCAATGTACTCATCTTAAAACAATGTTAGTGGAGAACTCTGACCTCACACAGGCTGATGAATGATCTTTTCCATAGAAACAATACAAAATATTTAACCAAGAAAGTTTACTTGGCTAAGACACCATATGCTCCAACACCTTTCAAATAGATATGGAAATCTCCATGCTTGTCTAAATCTATTTTTTACTGTGGCTGGTGATCCAATATTAACTGAGCACGAGAGATCTTATGAGGGGAAATAATTCGTATGTGAAATCCAAAAGATGTTTTCTATGTGACGGTACAACAAATGAAACCATGCTACACATATATATTTTTTCTGTTATTTCAGTCAGAATGTTTTGGTGGAAAATTGGTGAGGGATGGAATACTGATCTCCAATTCATTCATATGCTTATCTAGGAAAAAATAGATCTCTCAATCCCTTTATCATGCTGGCCATGACTACATGATGGGCATTTAGAACCACACAAACACGATCATCTTTGGTAATGAACAAAGGAATTTAGATTACTGCAACAATTTATTAAAAGCTTCAGTTGAGTGATTAGGCATAGGATTAAACCCAACCTAAAGAGGGCATGCCGGATTGTCTTTATTTTTGCATGTCTTTATATTTTCCTTCCTATTTATAATTATTATTTTAATTAATGAAAAATGAAATAATGGGGGCCTTCCCCACCATATGTTGAGCTATGTATTCTATCTCTCTTTATCATGATGTAATTTACCGATCTTTACTATGATCATGGGCTTTGTTAACAAGAGTTGAATTATATGAAGTTTTCTCATCCTTTAACTGTCACGCTCCGAGACCCGGCCCGGTAGAATGACAGCCGACACGCGCCTATAGACCCGAAAGTCTATACACGCGCAAGGCGTAGAGAAGCAGGATAAACTAGCACAGTGGATCTCAACAGCTCATCTATTCAATTTTACAGGATTATTACATTTACAAGAATAAAAAGATGGTTCTCTACTCGCATCCCACCCACTGGTCCAGCCTACTCCTCGGGTAAAGTCGTCTTCCGCTGCGCACTCTGATAACACAAAAAACATGAAGAGGCAAGGGTGAGTACGATAAATCATACTCAGCAAACAATTCATACACTTTCATATATTTTGTAAAATACACTAGGTTTTCAAAATACAAGTAAATCATTTGTGTGGTTAAGTTCTTAATCAGGTTTAAGAAAAGCATGGTGCCACACATGAAAGTGAGTTTCCCTACCCGGGAATCACATGGGTGAATATTCACGCTTTTACACTCTTAAGAGGGGTACTTCGACGTCGACAGCCTCGACCAGAACCACACAGGCTCCAGAACGAGCAGAGCCCTTTCACCCGCTCGGACACCGGACACCCTGACCTACTCGATGTCGGTCGCTCCTACGGATCCATCACCGACACTTTCCATTCAGAGGCCGCCCTCACGGAGAACTCAGACAGTCCCATACCTGTACTGTGACCGGTACAATACGATCACCTTCGTAGCACCAAGTTTTACTTATAAAATCGTTCTGTTCTTTTGCATGTCAACAATACGTGCTAACCCTGGCTCGTACCGGTGGCTCCTACGGATCCATCACCGTAACGACACCAACGCATTAGCCCCGTATATCAACACAAAGCTCGTACCACTCAGGATATCACACATATTCAATCAAAGCATACTCTACAAAACTATATGAGAGTGGTAGGAAAAGCTTGCCTCGATTAATATCCGCTCGATCAACTCTGGTATGATCAACCGCTCCGGATACTACTCAACATACGATCTCGTACGAGTTTATCCCCTCAGCGTCGGCCAAAGGAAAAACCACCACCAGCATAGCATAGATGATGCGGCAGATCCTTCACTCGCCGCCAAACTCACGCCAGCGTGCTCTGCCGCTCCCAATGTCAGCAGCATCTCCAGCTAATCAGCTCGACTCCTCTCTCCGTATTCCGGCAGCGTATATCCATCTCCAAAACATGGACATGGGCAGCACCTTCTCTCTTATTTTCTCTAGTAGCTCTCTAACTCTCTGGTCTCTCTCTTCTTGGTCAGCGATCTAGCTGAGCAATATCCTGAGACAGCGGCAGGAGCTTATATTTATACCAAGCAGCGCCGGTCGATTGCCAAAAATCCCAGCTTACCGGCTACCGCTTGCCGCTTAAGCGTTGAACTGAAAATATCTGCCGGCATCCCTGGCTGAGTCAACGAGCAGACTGAGGATACGTGGCACTTAAACATAGGCTGCCGGCATACAGAAGTCCACGTACGACCTTGCTGACATATGCTCTTACGTCATGTCGCGGATCGTTTATGCATGCACGTACGAAGAAACAACCTGGCTAGTGGCTACTGTACCATCGAATGCATGCATGGATGCAAACGTACTAATGCTGCTAGCTAACGAAAATGCACAAGCAAGTCAAGCCAATCAACTCCTTCTTTTCTATTGCATGCACAAATTAACATCTAATTTAATCACAAGAGCTTAGCAAAATTACAACAATCAAAAGCTAGTTACTTTTAATCAAATTAATTAATCTATCAAAAATATGGGTTATCACATCTCCCCACCTTATAAGAATTTCGCCCCCGAAATTCCTCACAAAACATACAAATAAATTTAAACTAACTTACAAGATTTTACCTTATCTAAACAAAATATTTTACCATGCAATCATAACATGAATCAAACAAACATGTCTAAATACTAGAACAAGAAAACAAGCATCAAAGGTAAAACAAGAAAACAAGCACGGAAGGTTGGTCGCAAAACTAAACTAACGGTCTACCCATTTATTCCCAGCGTATTCTAAACCTTGAGCTCTGATACCAATTTAACTGTCACGCCCCGAGACCCGGCCCGGTAGAATGACAGCCGCCACGCGCCTATAGACCCGAAAGTCTATACACGCGTAAGGCGTAGAGAAGCAGGATAAACCAGCACAGTGGATCTCAACAGCTCATCTATTCAATTTTACAGGATTATTACATTTACAAGAATAAAAAGATGGTTCTCTACTCGCATCCCACCCACTGGTCCAGCCTACTCCTCGGGTAACGTCGTCTTCCGCTGCGCACTCTGATAACACAAAAAACATGAAGAGGCAAGGGTGAGTACGATAAATCATACTCAGCAAACAATTCATACACTTTCATATATTTTGTAAAATACACTAGGTTTTCGAAATACAAGTAAATCATTTGTGTGGTTAAGTTCTTAATCAGGTTTAAGAAAAGCATGGTGCCACATATGAAAGTGAGTTTCCCTACCCGGGAATCACAGGGGTGAATATTCACGCTTTTACACTCTTAAGAGGGGTACTTCGACGTCGACAGCCTCGACCAGAACCACACAGGCTCCAGAACTCAGCAGAGCCCTTTCACCCGCTCGGACACCGGACACCCTGACCTACTCGATGTCGGTCGCTCCTACGGATCCATCACCGACACTTTCCATTCAGAGGCCGCCCCTCACGGAGAACTCAGACAGTCCCATACCTGTACTGTGACCGGTACAATACGATCGTAGCACCAAGTTTTACTTATAAAATCATTCTGTTCTTTTGCATGTCAACAATACGTGCTAACCCTGGCTCGTACCGGTGGCTCCTACGGATCCATCACCGTAACGACACCAGCGCATTAGCCCCGTATATTAACACAAAGCTCGTACCACTCAGGATATCACACATATTCAATCAAAGCATACCCTACAAAACTATATGAGAGTGGTAGGAAAAGCTTGCCTCGATTAATATCCGCTCGATCAACTCTGGTATGATCAACCGCTCCGGATACTACTCAACATACGATCTCGTACGAGTTTATCCCCTCAGCGTCGGCCAAAGGAAAAACCACCACCAGCATAGCATAGATGATGCGGCAGATCCTTCACTCGCCGCCAAACTCCCGCCAGCGTGCTCTGCCGCTCTCCTCGCCGTCGCCTTCGCCAACATACTAGGGGCTCCCAGCCGGTGGCCGCTCCCAATGTCAGCAGCATCTCCAGCTAATCAGCTCGACTCCTCTCTCCGTATTCCGGCAGCGTATATCCATCTCCAAAACATGGACATGGGCAGCACCTTCTCTCTTATTTTCTCTAGTAGCTCTCTAACTCACTCTCTGGTCTCTCTCTTCTTGGTCAGCGATCTAGCTAAGCAATATCCTGAGACAGCGGCAGGAGCTTATATTTATACCAAGCAGCGCCGGTCGATTGCTAAAAATCCCAGCTTACCGGCTACCGCTTGCCGCTTAAGCGTTGAACTGAAAATATCTGCCGGCATCCCTGGCTGAGTCAACGAGCAGACTGAGGATACGTGGCACTTAAACATAGGCTGCCGGCATACAGAAGTCCACGTACGACCTTGCTGACATATGCTCTTACGTCATGTCGCGGATCGTTTATGCATGCACGTACGAAGAAACAACCTGGCTAGTGGCTACTGTACCATCGAATGCATGCATGGATGCAAACGTACTAATGCTGCTAGCTAAAGAAAATGCACAAGCAAGTCAAGCCAATCAACTCCTTCTTTTCTATTGCATGCACAAATTAACATCTAATTTAATCACAAGAGCTTAGCAAAATTACAACAATCAAAAGCTAGTTACTTTTAATCAAATTAATTAATCTATCAAAAATACGGGTTATCACACTTTATGTATTGGATTTGATCTGACTCCTTATATGGGATTGTTCTATGTCGGATTGAATATATTGAAATCATGATATTAGTTTATGCATGTTTAGTATAATATCAGGATGACCAAGGTGACAGTGTGGCCGTGTGGGTACTCTATGGATACATTAGAAAAATAAATCACGAGGTATTTGTTTAGTATGATCTTTGAATCACCCGAGGTGAAAGTGGGGCTTTCCTATAAGATTAGAAAGGTTTCGTAGCCCTATGTTTTTCTCAACCAATTTTAATCCATGAAAAGAGTGAACTTCGGAGTGATCTTTACCATGTAATTTTTTAGTGGATATCATATGTTCAACTTTGTTAACAAATATTCTACTAGTGAATGCATGCACCCTAAGCCTTATTTCCAAGCATTGAAACACCTTTTTATTCACTTTGCTGCTTATATCATGCTGCCATTATTTATTCAGATTGCAAAACCCGCTTTTACCATCCTTATTACGCATCATTTATGGTCTCTTTACAGAACTAGCGCGTGTGGCACCCCCTTCTGGCACAGCTTGTCAGAAGGGCGGTCGCCCCGTGCGCCAGTCCAAGATATCTGGCCGCACGTTACGACAATGCAACATAGCAGAAATCATTACACAATCAGGCACAAAGTGCTACAAAAGGGTTTACAAGGCCATCGTGGCATGACCAAAAATCAAGCCAAGCGTGGCCCAACTCAGAGCTTTAACTGGCAGCGGAAGACATAAATGAGGCGACGGCTTGGAGCGGCTCCACTCCACAGGTATCTGGCTGGGCTACTGATCCTAGCACGCTTCTGCTCCTTGTCCTTGCTAAGGTGGAAGTTGAGTCCTCGCCAAAATCTGGCCACAATCACAAGTCCCGTGAGTACATTTGTATGCACTCAGCAAGAATCGCCACTTGCTACAAACAATCCAACAATCATGCAGCAAGACATATATTGGAAATAAACTCCTACAACATGCCAAGTATACTCTAGATACATTACATAAAAGTAGCATGGCATTGACAACCACACATGTCATAAGCAAGCAACGGGGGTATCACCAGTACAGAGTCCAATCCAGGTGGGGTTGGATCGTGCACCGGCAATCATACAAAGAGCTTACCTGTGACGAGTAAACGGAATGTATCGAGTGGTACCAAACAATACACAACAGCACCCGTGATCACTGCTAGGCCCACTGGCCTCATCTTTTCACTCTGGGCACGCACGGTTGATGTGGGCTCTGGCCTAACTATAGGCTTCCCAACGCATCACACCGCCATCCCTAAACTTGGTTCATAATCACATCTCAAGTAACATTCCCTGCATCAACTTATTGTTCATTTAGTGAATTCAGGTTGTTCATCTTTCTTTCAAACAGAACTTATGTTTAACCTCCTGACTCGACAAAGACAATAGTGTGACCGACACTGAACTGTTGTTCCATAACCTTGCAATGAGGCTAGACATTTAGATTTACACTCTCGAGAGGTTGCAATACTTCACTCATCTAAGTGGATCATTAACAACCGGTACTTTAGGATCACATCCATAAGACGGTCTGATACACTCACTCAACCGTTCACGACATCAAGACACTCCCTATATAGCCACCGACATAACTATATGCCTTATGCAGAAGTGAATCCGGCACGTCCCCAACCCATGAGCGACGCCTAGCTCCGGAACCTTCGCAGGACTAGCCCCGACCAACTATGGTAACCGACTAGACTTGCCAAAAAGGGTGGCATCATAGGAGGCTCAATAGGATACGTAGGTCAAGGCCCGCCCATATGAGCGACAGTGGTAGTGCTTTCGATGTTCAGATTAGTGGCACTATGGACTGACCCTATCGAAATTTGGAGGGGTGTTTCATTTAATCAAGTTTCATCATAACAAGTCCAAACAACAGAGGGTTAGTCCAACACAACAATCACAATATCAAAATATTATATCATCAAACAACAAGACATTAGCAACATCATGAATCAAGCCATACAACAACCACAATAACATAATAATATCAACAGTAAATAAACAAATCAACCTGCATGTCCAAAGTCCAAGCATAGCAATAATTAAACGTCAACCGGAAGACTGTGGCAGCGATTCCGCTGGCAAGCGCCTTCTCGTTCGACAAGAAAAGAAACGTCAACCGGAAGACTTCGGCAGCGATACCGCTGGCAAGCGCCTTCTCGTTCGACAAGAAAAGAAACGTCAACCGGAAGACTGTGACAGCGATCCCGCTGGCAAGCGCCTTCTCGTTCGACAAGAAAGAAACGTCAACCGGAAGACTACGGCGGCGATTCCGCCGACCAGCGCCTTCACAGATCAACTACAAAAGATAACACAGTGGGTCAATCGGACGACTGTGGCGGTTCCTCCAGCCAGCGTCCTCGCAGATTAATTACAAAGTTGGTGAGGCATGTAGCCTCCAAACAATGAACCGAAAAGCATTCATAAAAAAGAAAGCATCCATTCCACTCAATGATTAACCCGACGTGGTGTCAGCAATCTTGGCAAAAAAAACCAAATGGAAAGCAAATGTCCCAAGCGTCGCAGTCCAGGTGGGCTTACGCCAACCACGTTTGACGGAGGGAGAAGAAGCAAATAACTCTTTTGGCAAATGCCCCCAACTCCGAGGATCATAAGACGACATTCGTCCGCTCCTCACCTCGGCGAAGGAGAAGAAGCAAACAATCATAGGAACGCAGGTTTTATAGTTGTTTATTTAGAGGGTTCGACAAAGCCACGCAAGTGCGAGGCGCACAATTAATTCACACGTCATTCTAATGAATACAAGGATGATGACAAAACATGGCAGGAGCAATATTCGAATTAACATATTGAACACAACAATAGCAGACCGACATAATATATACCGCACGCAGACAAATATAAACACTCGGCATGGCGATAAGCAAATAACAAACAACATTGCGGGACTGCTCATAGCAAGGGGTTAGCTTGCCTCCGAAGGTCGACCCCGTTTGGCTTGGAGGGTCACGAACGTCCCGGTTTTAGGTTCTCGGTCTGCCGTACCGCGGAATACCCTATACACGCATACAAGGGTGCTGAGTATACAACTATTTTACAAAAATGTAAAACCTATACTACTAGACAGAGCTGCTCAAAACATGAATTTACAAATTTGGTTCACTCCAAACGGAGCTACGGTTCAAAAGTTGTTGACGTGCGACGGTTAGCTATGCGCTGCTCACCAGAGAAAAAAAAAAACGACGCGGCTGCTTCTTCAGTGGGCTGGGCCGGTCGCGTACTTCCTGGAAAAGACGCTTTCCAGAGAGGAAAACGGAAACTGGAAAATACGCCTCCAGCTGGATATTTTTCTGAATATTGGCTCTGCACGTCATCTTCCTCTGCTCCCATACGTGAGCAGCACGAGCGGGCAGCGCTCGGCCGCTGGGCTCACCGGCCGGCTGGCCGACGGAGGGACGGAGCGGCGACGGGGGCCGCGGCCAGGGGGGACGGCTCCGTCGGTGGGGTCGCTTCAACGCGCAGCGCCGTGAGCCCGACGTGCTCGGCATCGACGGCCGCACGGGCGGCTCGGGCGGCGCCGGTGCGGGCTGCAGGGAGGGCCGGGGCACGGGCCACGGCGGGGACGGGTGTTGGCGGACGTCCGCGGCCAGGGGGAGGCGACTTCGGCGTCGGGGACGGCTCCCGCGCGTCGCACGCGAGCTCGACACGCTCGGCCGTGCAGGAGGCACGGGCGGTCGCCGGCGGCGGCAGACGGCTCGGCGGTCCGGCCTGCGGCCGCGGGGAGGTGCTGGAGCTCCGCCGCGTTCGGGGAAGGGCGGCCTCAGGAGTGGGAGGGCCACCGCGGCGTCGGCCTTGAGCTCGCCCAGCTCGGCCGTGGCAGACGCTCTCGGTTTCCTCTCCCCTGCTGGTTCTAGGGAGGACCGAGGTTGGGGATGGAAGGCTAGCCGCTACTGGAGCTTCTCCACCGATATACATGGACAAGGGTGCTTAGAAGCCACGGATCGATCCGAGGACCGATGTGGTGCTTCACAGCCATGGCAAGAAGAGGAGGGCGTTGCTCCCGTTTGTGTGCACCGAGAGAGGTCCAGAGGGAGAGGTGAAGGTGTGGAATGGCTGGGGTTTGCTCGGGGCTGCTCCCTTTTAGGCGGAGGGTGAGTGGTGACCCGAGGTAGAACTCAACCATGGTCACCGACAACCATGGTCACGAGTGGATAAGCTAGGGGAGGGGTAGAATCAACTCCGGCTCGAACCAGGGGAGCAGTGGATGGTCCAGCTACAGCTGGGGTTCGGTTGGGACAAGGAAAAACAGTGGAGACCTGGTGCACAGGAACGCACAGTGCGCGTGCTGGCGTTCGGGGCGCGCCACGAGTTGCATCGACACGTTCCCGGTGATTCGGAGGTCCAAATGGAAAAAAGGTTTCTATCACTGGGTTCGTAACGACGAGAACAACACAACAAAACAAGAATCACTCAAGGATTCCGAACTTTGCATAGTAAGATTTTCAGAAAACCAAAGGCACCGAAGGTGCTCGATGAAATGACCAGGGTCTTCCGCATCTCAGAAAGATCCCCAAAATTTACCACTGAGCTTATTTGGTACTAGGAGAGTGTCTACGGAGTTTGAGCTCATTTGGTGTTGTGGAAAAGGTTTTTTTTTGCAAAAGTCCGCTAAGCCGCGTACCGGCATCGGTATTCAGCTTACAAAGGAAGTAGGTCAAAATTTGCTCAAATGGGTTTGGGTCCAACAGAAGAAATGTAGGAAATACAAAAAATATGCATCTCCCTACATTATGAGAATTTTCCGAGACTTCTAAGTTGACTGAATAAAATTGGGATCGAGACCGACATTTAACAGTTAACTCCAAAATCGGAAATATTGAGTTGGAGTATGAAATATTTTTGGCGGGTCTTCTAGAAATGGGTAGGGGAGTCCTCCGGAATTCCAAGAGAGAGCAAACTCTACGTCAAAACTCCTCGAAAGATTTTAGGAAACCCTTATTAAAACTAGAAAAAGTTTTCCGGCGTCCAAAAATAATTTAAAACTCGGTCTGAATTTTCGGGGTGTTACAAACCTTCCCTCCTTAAAAAGAATCTCGTCCCGAGATTCGGAGACTTGTAAAGATTCCCGGAGTTATAACAAGATATTTCTTGTACGGTTTAATTATACCCCTATATTTAAAACCATTTCAAAACTTTTTCTTCAAAATAGTAGAGTTTAAAACACTCGGGGGAATCCACACACAACAGGTATTTCTCAAAACCAGACACTTTGCAAGCATAGCATTACTATCAAACAAGGCATACCCAAATGAATGACATGGCAGGGGCTCACAGAATCACACAATATAGGATCTACCACCATGGTATATAAATATAAACTAAGGTTTTTGCTCACACGATCGCACATACACCAACCATGGCAAAAGCAACAAGCATGTCTACAAACAAGCTAACATTCAACAAAACAGAGTTTGAACTTGGGTAAGCAGTTACCCAAAATTTTATAAACAAAAGGATTGGGATATGCTATCATATCCTCTCATCTAGGGTTTTATTTTGGAAAAGCTATATATACACTTTCATGCATACATAGGTTTTGAAAAATTTAAGGTTTCTTTTAGGAGAAGGATGTTTGTGCCACCCAAAATGGGCTCACAAGCACCTAGATTTTGAGGGGTAGGGCCACACCCAAAATTTGTTTTTGCAAAGATTTTTCCCTATGGAATGCCATAGATACGAGGGAAGAACTTTCGGGTATCTCCTTGCACTGAAGTAATTGTAGAGTTCTAGCTGGAGTAGAACTTACATCCTTCATTTCTGAAATTTTTCCACCGGCCATACTCCTTGTCTTGCAGCAAAGATAACATGGCTGGAATACAAGCATATAGACAGCAGAATTTCTATTCTGAGAAAAACATCATTTTAGAAAAATAGTCCTGCATTTTATGGCCCAAAACAAACAGTTGCAGCAGTATGGCATAATCATTTCAACCATACCGTATAAACACACAACAGCTAACAAAACACTCTACAAAATCCTTTTGTGCTCCAACGATGATGGGACACTCAACAAGCATACTAAAGCTTGTGATGGGGTCATCGTGGAGGGCTTGGGCCCTTTCTTTAACATGAGTTCACAAGGTTCATATTGGGTGAGGAACCTTGCGTTGTACATGTACGAGTTTTTCAAACCTATGCACGAGCCAACATTAAGTGAGCGGGACACCGTGGTTACAGTGTCTCATTAAATACTTCAACTTAATAGTTAAACTTGTGCAACACACACAAAATAATTTTCATACTAGAAAATAATATCATTCAAAGTTTGCATTAATTTTGCAGGCGTGCATATGTGTCTGGGTTCACATATACCACTTCTGCTTTTATGTGATCTGTCATTTCTTCAAAACTTTTCAACTGAAGAAAAGGACATGGTATTCCGTCACATGTCAACCAAGTGGTTAACAAGGGAATCAGAACATCAAGTTTTTCACAGGCTAACCTAAGAACAACTTAACCGCGGACAGAACAAACATGCAGCACAAGAAAACACAAGGGGTTACAAACAACCTCACAAACTCTCACCTACCAACTTAGGACTCCTCACTTGGTGGGGACTTGGTCTGGGCATCCACTTTGTTGCCTTCTGGATCTTGCGGTTTTGGTCCTACGCAAAGCTTGGTATCCACTGGGCTCTTGTCAGTGGGCTGCGGGACTCGGGCAAGGGCTTGCCTATTGGAATGGCATTCCTCCAAGTGGTAGGCAAGAATGCTCTCCAAGGCGGTGGTGTAGGCTTCGAGGTGGGACAAGGTTGAGTTGAGCATCACTTCGATGCTTACCATGGGATGGCTGGGGCTTGCAAGGGATCTTGGCGGAAAGAAGCGAGGCGCGGGAGGTTCTGTCGCGGCTTCAAAGTACCGCAGACGAGCGAGACATTTCCAAGCTGCAACTTGGAGAGCCATCTCAGGGGAATCCACGAAGTGGCTTTGAATCACATATGGCGCCGCGCTTCCTAAGGCACTTGTGGCGACATACACATCGGCATGATACTCGCTCACGCAGGAGGAGAGGTTAGACCGATATACATGGTACACCGGCCGAGAAACACAACCAAGAATGTCGCGAGCAGCTTCCCACAGCAGAGGTGGAAAACCGGGGCGAAACTCAGCGGTGGTCTCGAAAACAAGGGTAGGTTCCATCTACAACCTCAAGCTAAGGTACTTGGGGAGAGGAGAGCGCAAGATTCCTGAGCGGGATCTGCTTCAAGAGAGTTGGGTTGCAAAGGATAGCAAGCGAGGGTGGGATTTTATAGGTAGCCAGGACTTGGGTCTCATACTAATGGGTAGTGTCGATTCCTTCTCATGGAAGAAACCGGCGAGCCTCACTCGGGGATTGGGACAAGTCCTACTGCACCATACTGTTGACCAACAATAGCCATGCCGGTTAGGCGGAGATGGGTCAAATCCATCGGGCTCCTTGTCGGGCAAAAGTAAGGCTGGGCTTTCCATGCTAGGGTAGTCTACAGCCAGCCTGGTGCTCTGATACCATGCTCTGTGGCACCCCTTCTGGCACAGCTTGTCAGAAGGGCGGTCGCCCCGTGCGCCAGCCCAAGATATCTGGCCGCACGTTACGACAATGCAACATAGCGGAAATCATTACACAATCAGGCACAAAGTGCTACAAAAGGGTTTACAAGGCCATCGAGGCATTACAAAAATCAAGCCAAGCATGGCCCAACTCAGAGTTTTAACTGGCAGCGGAAGACATAAATGAGGCAACGGCTTGGAGCGGCTCCACTCCACAGGTATCTGGCTGGGCTACTGATCCTAGCACGCTTCTGCTCCTTGTCCTTGCTAAGGTGGAAGTTGAGTCCTCGCCAAAATCTGGCCACAATCACAAGGCCCGTGAGTACATTTGTATGCACTCAGCAAGAATCGCCACTCTACAAACAATCCAACAATCATGCAACAAGATATACATTGGAAATAAACTCCTACAACATGGCAAGTGTACTCTAGATACATGACATAAAAGTAGCATGGCATTGACAACCAAACATGTCATAAGCAAGCAACGGGGGTATCACCAGTACAGAGTCCAAGCCAGGTGGGGTTGGATCGTGCACCGGCAATCATACAAAGGGCTTACCTGTGACGAGTAAACGGGTGTACCAGTGGTACCAAATAATACACAACAGCACCTGTGATCACTGCTAGGCCCACTGGCCTCATCTTTCACTCTGGGCACGCACGGTTGATGTGGGCTCTGGCCTAACTATAGGCTCCCAACGCATCACACCGCCATCCCTAAACTTGGTTCACAATCACATCTCAAGTAACATTCCCTGCATCAACTTATTGTTCATTTAGTGAAATCAGGTTGTTCATCTTTCTTTCAAACAGAACTTATGTTTAACCTCCTGACTCGACAAAGACAATAGTGTGACCGACACTGAACTGTTGTTCCATAACCTTGGAACGAGGCTAGACATCCAGATTTACACTCTCGAGAGGTTGCAATACTTCACTCATCTAAGTGGATCATTAACAACCGGTACTTTAGGATCACATCCATAAGACGGTCTGATACACTCACTCAACCGTTCACGCCATCAAGACACTCCCTATATAGCCACCGACATAACTATATGCCTTATGCAGAAGTGAATCCGGCACGTCCCCAACCCATGAGCGACGCCTAGCTCCGGAACCTTCGCAAGACTAGCCCCGACCAATATGGTAACCGACTAGACTTGCCAAAAAGGGTGGCATCAAAGGAGGCTCAATAGGATACGTAGGTCAAGGCCCGCCCATATGAGCGACAGTGGTAGTGCTTTCGATGTTCAGATTAGTGGCACTATGGACTGACCCTATCGAAGTTTGGAGGGGTGTTTCATTTAATCAAGTTTCATCATAACAAGTCCAAACAACAGAGGGTTAGTCCAACACAACAATCACAATATCAAAATATTATATCATCAAACAATAAGACATTAGCAACATCATGAATCAAGCCATACAACAAGCACAATAACATAATAATATCAGCAGTAAATAAACAAATCAAGCTGCATGTCCAAAGTCCAAGCATAGCAATAATAAAACGTCAACCGAAACACTGTGGCAGCGATTCCGCTGGCAAGCGCCTTCTCGTTCGACAAGAAAAGAAACGTCAACCGGAAGACTGTGGCAGCGATTCCGCTGGCAAGCGCCTTCTCGTTCGACAAGAAAAGAAACGTCAACCAGAAGACTGTGGCAGCGATCCCGCTGGCAAGCGCCTTCTCGTTCGACAAGAAAGAAACGTCAACCGGAAGACTACGGCGGCGATTCCGCCGACCAGCGCCTTCACAGATCAACTACAAAAGATAACACAGTGGGTCAATCGGACGACTGTGGCGGTTCCTCCAGCCAGCGTCCTCGTAGATTAATTACAAAGTTGGTGAGGCATGTAGCCTCCAAACAATGAACCGAAAAGCATTCATAAAAAAGAAAACATCCATTCCACTCAAGAATTAACCCGACGTGGTGTCAGCAATCTTGGCAAAAAGAACCAAATGGAAAGCAAATGTCCCAAGCGACGCAGTCCAGGTGGGCTTACGCCAACCACGTTTGACGGAGGGAGAAGAAGCAAATAACTCTTTTGGCAAATGCCCCCAACTCCGAGGATCATAATACGACATTCGTCCGCTCCTCACCTCGGCGAAGGAGAAGAAGGAAACAATCATAGGAACGCAGGTTTTATAGTTGTTTATTTAGAGGGTTCGACAAAGCCACGCAAGTGCGAGGCGCACAGTTAATTCACACGTCATTCTAATGCATACAAGGATGATGACAAAACATGGCAGGAGCAATATTCGAAGTAACATATTGAACACAACAATAGCAGACCGACATAATATATACCGAACGCAGACAAATATAAACACTCGGCATGACGATAAGCAAATAACAAACAACATTGCGGGACTGCTCATAGCAAGGGGTTAGCTTGCCTCCGAAGGTCGACCCCGTTTGGCTTTGAGGGTCACGAACGTCCCAGTTTTAGGGTCTCGGTCTGCCGGTACCGCGGAATACCCTATACACGCATACAAGGGTGCTGAGTATACAACTATTTTACAAAAATGTAAAACCTATACTACTGGACAGAGCTGCTCACGTGAATTTACAAATTTGGTTCACTCCAAACGGAGCTACGGTTCAAAAGTTGTTGACGTGCGACAGTTAGCTATGCGCTGGTCACCAGAGAAAAAAAAACGACGCAGGCTGCTTCTTCACTGGGCTGGGCCGGTCGCGTACTTCCTGGAAAATACGCTTTCCAGAGAGGAAAACGGAAACTGGAAACTGGAAAATACGCCTCCAGCTGGATATTTTTCTGAATATTGGCTCTGCACGTCATCTTCCTCTGCTCCCGTACGTGAGCAGCACGAGCGGGCAGCGCTCGGCCGCTGGGCTCACCGGCCGGCTGGCCGACGGAGGGACGGAGCGGCGACGGGGGCCGCGGCCAGGGGGGACGGCTCCGTCGGTGGGGTCGCTTCAACGCGCAGCGCCGTGAGCCCGACGTGCTCGGCATCGACGGCCGCACGGGCGGCTCGGGCGGCGCCGGTGCGGGCTGCTGGGAGGGCCGGGGCACGGGCCACGGCGGGGACGGGTGTTGGCGGACGTCCGCGGCCAGGGGGAGGCGACTTAGGCGTCGGGGACGGCTCCCGCGCATCGCATGCGAGCTCGACACGCTCGGCCGTGCAGGAGGCATGGGCGGTCGCCGGCGGCGGCAGACGGCTCGGCGGTCCGGCTTGCGACCGCGGGGAGGTGCTGGAGCTCCGCCGCGTTCGGGAAGGGTGGCCTCAGGAGTGGGAGGGCCACCGCGGCGTCGGCCTTGAGCTCGCCCAGCTCGGCCGTGGCGGACGCTCTCGGTTTCCTCTCCCCTGCTGGTTCTAGGGAGGACCGAGGTTGGGGATGGAAGGCTAGCCGCTACTGGAGCTTCTCCACCGATATACATGGACAAGGGTGCTTAGAAGCCACGGATCGATCCGAGGACCGATGTGGTGCTTCACAGCCATGGCAAGAAGAGGAGGGCGTTACTCCCGTTTGTGTGCACCGAGAGAGGTCCAGAGGGAGAGGAGAAGGTGTGGAATGGCTGGGGTTTGCTCGGGCTGCTCCCTTTTAGGCGGAGGGTGAGTGGTGACCCGAGGTAGAACTCAACCATGGTCACCGACAACCATGGTCACGAGTGGATAAGCTAGGGGAGGGGATAGAATCAACTCCGGCTCGAACCAGGGAGCAGTGGATGGTCCAGCTACAGCTGGGGTTCGGTTGTGACAAGGAAAAACAGTGGAGACCCGGTGCACAGGAACGCACAGTGCGCGTGCTGGCGTTCGGGGCGCGCCACGAGTTGCATCGACACGTTCCCGGTGACTCGGAGGTCCAAATGGAAAAAGGTTTCTACCACTGGGTTCATAACGACGAGAACAACACAACAAAACAAGAATCACTCAAGGATTCCGAACTTTGCAGAGTAAGATTTTCAGAAAACCAAAGGCACCGAAGGTGCTCGATGAAATGACCAGGGTCTTCCGCATCTCAGAAAGATCCCCAAATTTACCACTGAGCTTATTTGGTACTAGGAGAGTGTCTACGGAGTTTGAGCTCATTTGGTGTTGTGGAAAAGGTTTTTTTTTGCAAAAGTCCGCTAAGCCGCGTACCGGCATCGGTATTCAGCTTATAAAGGAAGTAGGTCAAAATTTGCTCAAATGGGTTTGGGTCCAACAGAAGAAGTGTAGGAAATACAAAAATATGCATCTCCCTACATTATGAGAGTTTTCCGAGACTTCTAAGTTAACTGAATAAAATTGGGATCGAGGCCGACATTTAACAGTTAACTCCAAAATCGGAAATATTGAGTTGGAGTAAGAAATATTTTTGGGCGGGTCTTCTAGAAATGGGTAGGGGAGTCCTCCGGAATTCCAAGAGAGAGCAAACTCTACGTCAAAACTCCTCGAAAGATTTTAGGAAACCCTTATTAAAACTAGAAAAAAAAATCCGGCGTCCAAAAATAATTTAAAACTCGATCTGAATTTTCGGGTGTTACAGCGCGCATACACAATTAACAATAGTATTAGGCGTGTTGGGGACACAACAAACCCTTTTATCTTTTTTTTTTTTTTTTGCGGGAGACAAACCATTGCACAATTGTGTGAGAGAGATCACTTTCAACCAACCTCCCGCACATTGAGAAATCTTAGGTTATCCATTTGAGGGAAATCGCTACTATGCTACAATCTTTTGCGCTTGGAGGCCCAACAAAAGCTTAATAAAATAGTAATGCGTAGTATACACATCAGCCTGATATAGAATCCAAAATTATAGATTATATACTAGACGACCCGGAAATCCCGACTAGAGACCAGGTGCCATCCACATGAGTCTGGTATGCCTCCGTACTAGTACATATTGGCCCGGTTCACGGCCCATATTTTTTATGGAGTGTCCAATATGAAGTCCACTATTCCATACGAGACATCACATAAAATGTATGTAAATGTTATATTTTGAGTGAACCGTAGATAAGCAACCTTCTTCTTCGATAGGTTGACCAGATCCAAGCCAGCATATCTTTCTCACTCTCTCACAACCATTTTTGAGCACTTCAAAGTTGTGAGATCTCCCATTTTCCCCAACCAAACTCCAATTTCTTTGGAAAAATAAAGAGGAGGCCCTGATCTCTGTTTCCACCGAGGCAAAAGTGATTCTCCCTGGTGTTCATCAAGTTACTTGTTAGTATTTGGTTTGTTGGGAAACATCAGGCAAGCTAGATCGCTAGGAAGCATCCGAGTTGTGGATTTGTGCTTGGAGAAAGCATGTGAGTGTACAACTCAATGAAATCATTAGTCATAGATATTGTCATCAATTATCAAACCTCATTGAGGCTACATACACATACACATACACTAACTAGCATAACACAAAGAACATTGTAGAATCGATAAATGGTTAGCGAAATAAAAAATATATGCATAAGTAGTAGTATTTGAATTTGGACCTCTTTTTTGTACAAAAGTAATATTATGTCTAGGAATAAACCTATAGTTGGATGGTTAGGAGGACTGTTGTATCAATCTTGAAGCTCCGCGACTTTGGTCTTCAAAGTTGTTGTGTTGTGTGAGTGCGTAGTATTATGTGTTTGTACAAAATAAAAGTAGTAGAACATGTGATTAATTGTCTCATTTTGATGATAAAAACACCATGGTAAGCTCCAATGTGAGTTTCGCTTTGCAAATCCTTGGGCTGGATTACACCTCTGCGAAACCATATGAATTGCTTATATTGACCCATACTTTATTTTCCATATTTTTTTAACATTACCGACTGACACTTATGAATTAACAAGTGTTCTGTAAATGGAATCCACCGATGTTTTTCATTTTCTGTAATATTATGTGTTTCTACAGAAAAGTAGTAGTCTATCCTGTAATTTTCAAATTCCAAAATGCACCGAAGCGGATAGCAACGAGACGATACTCAAATTCAATTGAAAATAAATCTATTTTTATTCAAAATCATACATAGATGGTAGAAGAAAACAATACTCTATGCCAAAAATCTAGAAAACAATATTAGCAGCACCTCCTACTTGCTTGCAACTGACAAATTAGGTTGGCCGAGAGCAGACATAATCCTATCACAAGAAAGATCATATGCTCTATCTAAAACAGAAAGAAAGACCATATATAGTAGATACCTAGCTAGGAACCCCCTTCTCCACCAGCTGACGGCTTCCTAGCTTTCTTATCGTCGATGTAGTGTTGCATCAGGTAGGAAACGAAACCCCAGATGGCGATCAACATGGCAATGACCTTTATCCCGTCCATCTTGTCGTGGAAGATGAGCACGGCGAAGAGGGGGACGATGGGTAGAGCCACGGTGCTGATGACATTGGAGAAGAGCGAGGAGACCTCGAAGACGAGCCCCACGACCCCGACGGAGGTGACCTGCCATGACACAGCCGTCCAGAGCAGCGTCATGAAGTAGGAGAACTGGCCGGACCGGAACGCGTCCATCTCCCCCCTCACGGTCCTCCACTCGCCGCTGGCGAAGAGCCGGCGATGGAGGCCACGGTGGCCACCATGGCCGTGTAGATCTGCATGTTGAGCACGGCCGTGAAGGTGTGCTTCTTGATCACGTTCTCGAAGGTGAGCTGCATCAGGCAAAGGATGAGCGAGTAGGTGCCCGACGCCCCCAGCGTCAGCACGAAACCCATGACGTACTTCCCTCTCGGGATGCCGCTGGCGTCCTCCGTCTCGTCATGGTTGGCTCCTAGGAGCGCGTCAGAGAGCGTGAGCAGGACCACGGCGTTCATGATCAGGCCGGTGAGCTTCTGGGAGTTGAGGACGTAGCCGAAGACGACGTTGAAGGCCAGCTGACTGGCGCAGATGAGCGAGTAGGTCGACACCGGGAGGTACTTGAGGCCACTGGCGTACAAGATGTCGTCGGCGGCTATGATGAGCCCCAGGACGATGTAGATCACGACGAGCTTGGCCACCGGAGTGTCGCCGCAGCCGCCGGAAGAGGGTTGCTTCGGGACACAGAACAGACCGAGGAACAGTATAGGGAAGCCTGCGGTCTGCACGAACGACGATACCCACTTGCTGCTGCCGCCCTGGTGGTAGTAGTACCTCCCGAGCAGCGTCGCGGACGTCTGGCCGGCGACGAGGAACAAGACGTCCAGCGACACCATCAGCCACCACCGCCAGTTCTTGGCTCCGGAGCTCTTTGATGGTGCTCCCGCAGGTGCTGCGGCCTCGGCTTTGGCTGGTCCTGTGGTTCATGTAAAATTCAGTGACGTCGATAACAGGGAACTGTTCTCTGAATGAAGAGCAGAAACACAGAGTTGGACGAGTAAATGGTGTTCAAGTGCCGATCTACCAACTACATGGAAGGGGAATTCTTCGATCAATTCTTCGACGATCAAGCATGCGTGACAAGACAAAACCAACGAACGGCCAAATGGCAAGAAGGATTGGGCAGAAACCCGCCGAGAACGAACATGAATTCCACAACCAAAGAATGACCAGTACGCGTAAACTCACCTGCAGGGATCTGTATCTGGACCTCGGCGTTGCTCGTGCTGGCCGCATTGCTGGTGTTGGCGGCGGTGCTGGCGTCGGCCATCTCATCCGACAAACCGTATCACTGACCCCGCGAGATCCAAGACAGGAGGAGGGGGAGGAGGAGAGGGAGGGGCACGGGGTGCAGATCGAGAGAACGAAGAGGTTTAGCGGTGGAGAGAACAAGAGGGCATGCCGATGTGATGGAGTGAAGACCGGTGGGAAGAACAAGAGCCCGGGATCCGCCCGCTAATTGCTCTGCCGCTTTCCTCGTCTCTCTGTTGCGATCGCTGTGCCCGCTCACTCTACAGCATGCAGAGATCGATCGATGCATGCAGGTGCAGAGTTTTACGGGTCGATTCAGGAGTTGTCTCCAAGCATGCAGTTGAGCGTCGCATCAGGCATAGGCGTTGGGAACTTGGGATGTGTACTCTGAAGTCTCGTTTGCTAGGCCACCACGAGAGACGACGAGCTCCGAGCTATCCGATGTGGAGCATATGTCCAGAAACTCATTCCTGATCGCGAACACCGGGGATGAGCGAGAGGCGTGAACAATGTTAATTACCATTGTACTCTCTCCACCTCAGAATATAGCATGCATTTTCTTTGTCCAAAGTTATAATTTGAAAAGTTTGACCAAAATTACACGATAAATATCAACATCTATTAAACCAAATAAGTGTAAATAAAAATATATTTCATACCGGATTAAATGATCACTACCGGAAATCGGCCATTTGCCGAGTGTCTGCGGCTTCACTGAGTGCACTCAGCTAAGAAGCTTTTTGCCAGTGTCTAGTAGAATACATGTTTGCACTCAACATTTTGCAGAAAAACAACATGTAAAAAATTACACCGATAAAATAACGCGAAAACAGTCGACAAGGAACTACACTCACTGGGTAAAAACGGTGGACACGTCTTTGTTTCCCTTCCCGACCGCCAGTTCACTTTACTTTGCCGAAAACCTTGTTTTGTCACTCGGCAAAGCCTTTCACGAGTGTCCGACGGAGTACACTCCGGGAATAATTGTTTACCACTTTGCCAAGTGTCCCACACACTCCCCAAACCACGGGCATCCGGTAGCGGATATTTTGGTATTATGGATGTTGACATCTCACTCTCTAAAACTAGGTAAATCGTGATAAAACTCCAAACTGTAAAGTTTATACATTTCCATGTTCATGGAAATCTTGAATACACCTAATTTGAGAAGATATCTCATCCAAATGCTCAATAGATAACTAAATAATGACCACATCCGCTGGAAATGCATGACTCCCTATAAAACATTCGGTAACACTTTAGTAACTTTGTGTGGTAATAAACAGACAAATAGGAATGTTGATAATACGAAAATAAGATACCTATAATTTATAGATCCAACTTCTGCAATATTTATTTTCACAATTTTCTAATTATAGTGTAAATGTGTACAAAAAAGAAATGGTCAAAAGTTCAGAATTGTTCAGTATATAAAAATATTGCATTTTATGAATGATTTTAGTATTCAACAACCTCACTTTGGTCCTTCTCCATCATTTAAACCTACCATCTCCAACATCCGAAGTCTCCATCGGAAGAAGCACAATTTTTTGAGAACAAATTAAAAAAGTTTTAAGAAAACAGTGCATAGCTCTCAAACAGTTTTTTCCCCTTCCGCGAGCACATGTTTGTTTCTCATCTTACTGCTTCCCATTTTCAAGGTATAACCGTACCATGTAGTCGACATCAAATCACTTATAGAACTGACATAGATGACATCAGAGACAATCAAAATTGGTCTAAACCCTTAAAAACACATTACCCTCAAACCATTCGTCCAAGTTACAACATTTTTACACCGTTGTGATTCTTGCGACGAGATATTTGAAACTAGATCCCACATGGAAGTGTTTCGATAAGTATCTTCAACAGGAATGTATGTATCACAAGAAGATATTTTGTACTATAAACTTGTTTTTTCTCACAAATCGAATAGCTTACCATACATTAAGACATGTATGTGAAAAATGAATAATAGAAAATAATATTTCCAGTAAAAATTAATTTAAAATAGCTTTTACATACTTGTAGAGATTGCATCGTTGTTATAACAAGAAAATTGGTACAATGAAAAAGCAATTTTGTAATACAAAGTTGCATTTCATCATACTAGTGTATGCCCTAAAAATTCATACAATAAATTAAATTTGGGCTCAAATGAGAATTTGATCTCATTAAGCAAAACACATTTTAAACGTATTTTGATGTGTAACAATTCTGAAAAATCGGTGTTTATCATCATATTTTATGTGCGTGTGTAAAGTTTTGTAAAAAAAAGACATTCTTTATGGCCTATGTAAAAACACAAAAAATCTTGTGAAATGTTATTTTGGAGTTTTGAAATTTATTATGGAGCATTGAAATCTGTCATTTTTATTAGGCCACAAAACAATTTGACGAAACTTTACATTGGAGTATTAGTACAGATTTTTATTTCGTGAATTTTTTTTCACGAAAATGTGTGTGCGCACATTGAATACGGAGATCAACAGTGAAAAAAAAACAGATTTTCTTTTGACATTTCAAAATATGGTTTTCCACAATGGGAGCATCCGCTCCTACAAGACAAAATGGGTTTCCAAAGGCACCAAACATAGTATCGAATAATTTGATGCGCATAGCGATTAAGATGTAGGCAATGTCTGATTTTCTTTATTTGGCAAATGATAATTGTAACAATTATCTTGTCACACTGTGAAAACAAAGCAATTATCTTATACTACGTGTTTAG
This sequence comes from Poa pratensis, assembly GCA_947311845.1. Taxonomy (NCBI): domain Eukaryota; kingdom Viridiplantae; phylum Streptophyta; class Magnoliopsida; order Poales; family Poaceae; genus Poa; species Poa pratensis. The sequence goes on from CAMZMU010000128.1 coordinate 90,529,167, forward strand.
CAGAATCATCTTTTGCATATATTGTTTCGATAATATCTTAAGCGAACAAAAATAGTTTATGCGTATCTGAAGGCGTTAACATCCTAGATGATTGCGGAACTTAATCCGTGATATTCATCCACGATCGCATACTTATTACTCTTTAAGTCACATTCACCACATAACAATTCCACAAAATAAAATTATGCACGAAACAAACTTGCAAGTTCATCCATCTAAAATTGTGGAATACATTATTTAGGAGCTTATCAAAATGATTTGTACTCTCAGATTTGTTACAACAAGATTAATTTAAATCCTCGATATCTAGATTATAGGCTTAAGCGTCCTCGTTACAATGAGAGCGATAGAGGCCTCTTTACTGAACTCGGAATCCACAGCGGCCAGCTAGGAGTTCCAGCTTAGTTCAAGGAATCCTTTTTCGCAGGTTTCGGGGACGTCGAGTGCAGCACTGAGGCTCCACACCACGTCCTGCAAGCCCTGGGATGTGCGTGACGTGATGCCCTTCACCGCAACGTCAAGTCGGTGCACGATGTCATAGTACAAAATGGCGCAATCTCCAAGGCGGTCGTGCACCTTCTGGTCCTTCACCATGATTCTAAGGGCGGCGATGAGCTTTTCGGTGTTCATGGCTGTTGTTCTGGTGATATTTTCTGCGATGACGGCTAGGCCACGCTTGTCTGTGGTGGCGGTGTCCTTGGTAGCGTGGAAGAACTCGATACAGTAATCGTAGCCAATGTCCGGGCGGTTGGCGGAGAAGGTTTTGCATGTGTCTTCCAAAATGGAAGTGCTACATGAGATGTTGCGAGGAGGAAGACAAGAATATAAGAAAGGGAAGGCCTCATGGTTTGATGACCCAAGTTTATGGATGCTTTTGGTGTCTTTGTAGATCCAGGCCAATTAGAGGTAGATGATATATATAGCAGAGTCAGACTAAAATAAAAAAGCTCAATGTAATTAGAGGAGAATTGGTATTATATTTCCTAAAAAGAGATGTGTCATCAAAAAAATAAGAGCAAATTCCACTTTTTACCCCTACATATACATTTATGACAAATTTACCCCATTTAAAATATTACTTACCCTGTAATTGTTGTATTGTCAAGTGGTTGACTGGATAATGGAGAGCGTAAAAAATCCGTTGTGTGTTTAGGTGCCCCGCAACCCCACCGGATTTTTATTAGGGTCCCACTGCTCCATGAGAATGTATGGCTCCACGGTGCACGAACCAGGAGAGAAAAAAGGGAACACTAGTAGGAAAAGGCCTACCGCTGGCGGACGGAAAAGGCCTACCGCTAGCGGCCGAGCGCCCGCCAGCGATCACTACGCCAGTGGTAATATATACCACTGGCGGGCGGCCGTCCGCCAGCGGTAAGGGCTGTTACCGCTGGCGGGCATCCTATAGCGCCCGCCAGCGGTATATGCCACAGCGCTGGCGGGCATGCGTCCGCCAACGGTAATCCACCACGCCTGCCAGCGGTACTAGTCGCTGGTTAGGGGTTCAGAGTGCTCTGTCCGCCAGCGGTAAGCCTATGTGTCCGCCAGCGGTAGTATTTCGTGGTATTATTTTTTTTCTAGAAAATCCTATTCCAACAGTATATCTAAATAAATACAGCATATTCAGGTGTACATGCAAAAAAAACAACAGGAATATAGACAAATCCACATACAAATGACATTGTTGTTTCATCGATCACATGCATTACAAACCACATAATAATAGCCAAGATGATAAAAGTTGTCATACACGAATACATGTCGATAGATTCATCCACGGAAGTTTCCAAATCAACTACTGTCATCTAAACCACAATCACATACAAGAGAATGACAATGACGATGAGTAAGAAGGGGATCACGATGAAGTTGGACTTCATCCGGTTTTTCCTCTCTTCCGCAAGCAGGTGATTCAAGTATCTAGCTTCTGTCTCCGCTTTACTGTTGTAACCATTGTGGTTGTTCACGATGATGTTGGACTTCATCTGGTTCTTCCTCTCTTCCGCAAGAAGGTGGTTGAAGTACCTAGCTTTTGTGGTTGTTGCCTTTGAACTTGTTCACTTGCTTTAGATAGTCTTCCCACTCTTCATAGACTCCTGGAACATGACCTTGGTACACCACATACCACTTCTTCATTTCTCTGTACGACGCATATAAAAGTATAAGCCAAATAAGAGTTGTAAGAAAAAAGATGTGTGTACATAAGATAGAAGAAAATATAGCATCGATCACACAAAATCAAACGACTTCGAAACTAGGCAAGTTAATTTAGGGATGTAGTTTACGAAGACTGTTAATTGTTGCTCACCTTCTCTTCGGTATCTATGGGAACGCGTTACCACCATCTAACGAGTTGAATAGCCTATCATCACCCCGAACATCTTATGCGATGTTGAAAGGGCATGGCGCCCCCATGTGTGGTTTTGGTAATTAATGACAATTCCTATGGACTAATGGTTGCATTGAGTTGTGCTTGTAGTGTTTGTCCATAGACCATGCTTGAACTCCGTATGTTGGATTCAAGGTTGATGCCATGAATATATTGATATAATGAAGTATTTGGCATCAAGATCATCGAGTTGAGCATATTGCAAGTATGTCTAGAAGAAAAGAATTATGTGATCTATCATGGTTATCTTCAAGACATCATCTATTGAAAAGAGAAGAAAAGATACAAGGTTGATCAAGTATTGATCAACACACAAAGCTACAAGATGTACCAAGTGGGATCATGTATCTCTTGGTATGGTAAGCAATTGTCCATATAGCTTTGTGAACTAACCCATGATATGTGTGTAGCATTTCTATGTGTGGTTAGGTATCTTTCTATGGGCTTGCATCAAATGAAGATTTCATATGGCCCATGATCGATGACGTCAAGTGGTGTTCGTCATCAATGTTGAGAAGCGCAAGTTCAAGAGGAGCATCTCGAAGAAATCCTAGGCTTGAAGCTTGTCACCCATTTAGAGATAATGTTCATGTGAAGATGTGCCTAAGAGAGGCTCTCCCATAGTGGAGTATGGGGGAGCAATGTTTGAGTCTTCACCAAGCGAAGCGCAATCAAGAAAGGTGGTCCACTTGAAGAGATCAAGATCGACGTCATCTAGCTCAAGTGGAATGCGCAAGGCAAAGGTATGATAGGGTTTCTATTTTACCGGTCTCGTGGTACTAGTTGGGAGACCGGGTTATAGGATAGATACCGTACTATCAAGAGGGGCTCTCGATTGAGCTTTAGCGTATCAGTTGGAGAGAGCTCAAACCTTTGCATATTTTCCTTCATCATCTTTCTTGGTTCTTATTTGGATTTTCTCCTTGTTGGGTTTTGGTGCTTGTTGTGATCTTCATGACAAGCCCAAGTTCTCCGAAAATGGATTTCGTATGGAAAACTTGTTGCGTTTTCAGGTTGGAAATATTATCGGTCCACCTTCGAGATAGGGTCCACACCTTCCCATGTGAGGTATCCCCTCTATATTTGTGACCCTTAATATTTCGCTCTTGTCGGTTTTGGTGCTTATTTTTGTAGTACAGCTCTTGTCGCTACCTTTCCAACAGAATTGGATTCACCTGTTTTGGAGTTCGAACGAGAAAGTTATTGCATTTCAGGTTTTGCTGTTTCTGTCTGTTTTGCTCAAACAGGGGAATCGGATTATCCGATCAACTTTGATTCGGATTATCCGATTATCAAGATTGCTCGAATTCGGCTAAGGACTTTAAAGACAATGCATACTAGAGCTTTTCGGAATATCCGATCAAGGCTGATTCGGAATATCCGATTCTTAAGTTTTCTCGCGAAAACGGCTAAGGACTTGTTTGGTTGCGCACTGGAATCAATCGGATTATCCTGTAAAAGTTGAATCGGATAATCCTGTCAATCGGATTATCCTGTAAAAGTTGAATCGGATAATCCTGTCAATCGGATTATCCTGTAAAAGTTGAATCGGATAATCCTATGTTTTCTGGACTGCAACGACTCTTTTTCGTGGGGACCTATAAAAGGCCCCCCCTTCTTCCCCAAAGGATGTTGTTCTTGAGCTCGTGTTTCCCCCCATTGTTGACCTTCTTTGAGCTTGCTATCTCTCTATTCCTCCATGATTCTTGCCTCCAATTAGAGGGAAAAGAGAGAGGAGATCTAGATCCACCATTCCACCAATCAATCTCTCCTCTAAGTGAGGGGAAGCTTTTGGTTCTAGATCTTTGAGGGATTTGGTGTTCCTCTTTGTTCTTCCTCTCTTCTCCCCCCAATAGCATTAGTTGCTTTGGTGGGATTTGAGAGTGAAGGATTTTGAGCACTTCTTGTGTTCTTGCCCATTGCATCGGTTGCATCGGTTTGAGTTCTCCACGGTGATACGTGGAAATCGAAGTTGAGAAGCTTGTTACTCTTGGGTACTTGGGGTGCCCTAGAGCTTGTCCTCTTGGGTACTTGGAGTGCCCTAGACGGTCCTAGTTGATCTCGGAGTTTTGGTGGCTCGCGGGATTGTTGGGAGCCTCCAATTAAGTTGTGGAGACGCGCCCCAACCTTGTGATTCTTGTGGCTTTGGGAGCCGCGGGAATTCGGTGAGAGCCTCCAATTAAGTTGTGGAGTGTGCCTCATCCTTGTACGGGTTCGGTGACCACCCTCAAGTGTCCCATAGTGGTTCGTGGCACTCCGCATTGGTGGAGGCACGAAGGAGATTACGGTGTGCCATTTGACGGCTATTCGGGGATCACTTTGTGACTCCGCACCGCTCCAACGGAGACGTAGCTTCCATTGGGAAGTGAACTTCGGGATAAATCATCGTCTCCAAGTGCCTCGGTATTTCTATACCCGAGCTTCTTACTTATGCAATTTACTTTGTGATAGCCATCGAGCTTGAAGTAATATATCTTGCTATCACATATTTGCTTATCTTGTTTAGCATAAGTTGTTGGTGCACATAGGTAAACCTAGCTTGTTTAGGTTTCGTGCTTGATAAATTAAACGCTAGTTTTATTCCGCATTTATTCAAGCCTAAACCGTAAAGAATTTTAATCGCCTATTCACCCCCCCTCTAGGCGACATCCGTGTCCTTTCAATTGGTATCAGAGCGGGTTCTCTCCTTATTGGCTTCACCGCCTGGAGAGTAAAGATGTCGTCTAGTGAACTAGTGCACAATGCTTCTTTTATATTAGATGGCACAAATTATGATGTTTGGAAAATTCGCATTCTTAATATTCTTCGGGTCATTGACCCATACATAGAGCGAATTCTAGATAGGGGTTATTCTCCTCCAAGGAATCCCAAAAGATTATCTTTGTTGGATGAGAATAATTCCTATCTAAATGCTCAAGCTTCTAATGTGATTTTCAATGCTTTGAGCGATGTAGTTATTATGTCGGTCTCTCCTTTTCGGAATGCTCATGAGCTTTGGACCAAGCTTCAAGATAAATATGATGTGTCCAAGAATTGTGGAGATGATTGTTGTCCCTCCACTTCCGGCCGTGATGAGTTCTCAACTTCTTCTACTTCACCTACATGTGGCAAGCCACAAAGTAATGCAATGGTGAGTAGTGATAGATATTGCAATAATGATAGTAAGCTTATTGTTGATGATACTTCACCACTATCTTATTGCAATGATTTATCTTTGGACTTAAACGCATCTAGAACCAAAAATGATCTACATGCTTGTGTTGATAGTCCTTGCATATCGTGTACAAATTGCTTGATTAATCCTTGTGATGATATGCTCTCTATATCTTGTTGCCATGATAAAAATGGTTCTATTTCCTCTAGTATTTGTTTGGCTAACAATGTAGAGGAAACCGAACACTCCATGGAACAAGATATGGATTTAAATGGTGACTCAAGTAATTCTTCATCGTCATCATCATGTACTCACTTTTGCCTTATGGCTAAAGCTTCCGAGGTATCTCCTACTTTGGATCCCAATATATCTCATGATGATAGTGATGAGGAAAATGAACAAAATGATAATGATGCTTCCATACTCGAGAAGGGTAAAATGGTTATTCTTTCTCTTTCAAAGAATAAAGATGCTCGTGCTAACTTCTTAGAAATCATGTCTACCCTTGTTGAGCGCAAACTTACCATTGAGGAGTTGGAAGCTCACATTGATGAAAGCTTAACCGCGAATACAAGTATGCGGAAGAGATCGCCGATCTCAAGGAAGCTCTTGAAGAAGAACAAACAAGCAAGACGTCTCTTGAGGAAACTTTTGCTCTCGAACTTTCTAGAGTAAAGGGATCCCTTGATAGATCTCTTAAAGTGGCTAATGATTTCAAAATAACAAATGGTAAGCTTATAGATGCACATGCCAAACTCCTTGAGATTTTGAGCACCTAGATAATGGCTCTAGGGTCACTAAGGGTGAGCTCATCAAACTCACCGAGTCTCATGCGCAACTTAAAGCTTCTCACTCTAAAGAGCTTGCCAAGTTACTTTCTCCTATTGTCATAAATAATGATGCTTGTGCTACTAACTCTATCTCTTGTGAAGCATCCATATTAACGGAGAATGTTGAGCTAAGGGCTCAACTTGCATTGCTATCTAGCAAATATGGGAAATTGGAAGAAAGCCATGAAAAGCTCTCGAGCTCTCATGAGGATCTTCTAGTCTCCTATGATAAGCTAAAGATAGCTCATGAGGCTATTATTACAAAGGTAACATCTTGTGAGCCTCATGTGGACAATGGCACAACTCTACTCAAAATGCTTTATTGCCATGTGCTAGTCCTAGTAATTCATCCACTCATAATATTGCTACATCTTGTGATGAATTACTTTCCATGCCTTGTTGCTCTAACAATGAAGCTTCAACTTCCTCTAGTGTTTTTGTTGATACTAACCATGTAGAGGAATTAAAAGAGCTCAAGGCCCAAGTCACTTCTTTGAAGAAAGACTTGGAAAAGCGTCATGATGGGAAGCCCACACTTGACAACATGTTGAGTGTGCAAAGACGCCCCAATGACAAGAGTGGACTTGGATTCAACTCCAATAACAAGAACAAGTCCAAGTATAACAAGAAAAAGAAGGGCCATGAACAAGTCAAGAATTTGGCCAAGATTGTTTGCTTCAAGTGCAAAGTTGAAGGGCACCATGTTAGATCTTGCCCTTTGAAGAAGAAGTCTCTTAGTGAGAAGCAACAAGGGAAGTGCCTCAAGTTCAAACTAAAGTTCCCAAGTGAAGAACGGCCCTTCCCAAGAAGAATCAAGCTATTCCTTCTCAAGTTGAGACTTCAACAAAGAAGAAAGGAGGAAGCAAATGTTGCTACTTATGCCGTGAGAAGGGTCACTTTGCTTCTTCATGCACTAGTGGTACCTTATCCAACCCTATCATAATTGATAATTTATTCTCTTAGGAAGGATAAGGTTGGCAATGTGTTTGCCAAATATGTTGGTACTCAAAGTGGTGTCAAGAAAAGAACCATTTGGGTTGCCAAGCCTATTGTGACTAACCTCTTAGGACCCAACTTGGTTGGGGACCAACAAGCTAAAACTTGATCAATAGGTGTTGGTGGAGGGCATTGGAGACTTGGCTACATCATGAAGAATTAAGGGATCTTCATCAATTTATTCTCTCAAGCCAAGTCATTTGGATTATATTGTTCTATCTCATATCCAATGTTCCTCCTTGCGGTAACTTGTGTTTAAATCATACATACATTGAAAGTTGCTTGCACCCTTGCATGTGTTTGGTTTTGTACCTTGCTAATGTTTGCATGTGTTGTGCTCTCTACTTACTTTCTTGAGTAATCAAGTATGTGTATGTTGGTTTGCACACCATGTATGTGTGAGTTTGTGTTGAGCCTTTGTATCAATTGCTTATATCTTAATTGGCTCTTTTTGAGAGATTAATGGACTATCCCATTTTGGGGGAGTGATATGTTTGCACACTTCACAATCCTAAAAATGTGTATACATGAGTACTACCACTTAGTGTTGATATATCAATTTTATCTAGTCTCTATATGGTATGTCATTCTCATGAGAAATTCAAATTCTATAATGTCCATTAATTATCTCTAGTTGAGTTCTATTTGCCTCTTGTGGAGAATGGATGCTTTATCACATTATGGGGGAGTAATAAGCTATGTGCATATTACAAGCCTAGAAAATGTGAACATGTGAGGTATTGCCACGTAGAATTGATATTCTAATTATCTTGCCTATGCGGCATGGTGCTCAAACAAGTTCCACTTTGCTTAAATGATTTTGTTTGCTCATAGTTTGGATCTTGTTTGAAAGAATGTTCTTGGTATGGTTCTCCTCCAACATGATATTATATACATATATCCATTTGGGAAACCGATTGCTTCAAAGCACTCTTTGTAGTTGCTTTGCATTATCGCGTGAATATTTGAAGCTATCAAGAACATTTATCTACATAAGCATCGCGCTTAAATCTTATCCTTTGCCTTATGCTTATGTTGTGAATATGATCTTGAATTTCACTCCAATATACCACCGAAAAATATCTTCATATACTCCTTGTCCTTGACAAGTGATACTCATAATTGTGGTGAAATTTGTAGATCGTCTTCATGTTGGCTCTTGATTTTATTGCCTTATTCCTTGCCAAAAATTAATGTGATTTAACTCCTTTGTCTTCCTTACCTCTTGTGGATCATTTTGCTTTACTCAAACTTTCCTAGTGTTTTATTTGGTGTAGGAGAGGCATTGATCCCATCATTGTGCACCTTGCATTCAAAGGCTACTTATAGATAATGCACTATTCTTGGGTGAGCTATCCTATATTGAGTACAACTTATATTTTCATTAGTATTGGATCTTATTGCTTTTTCTTGATATATGACTAGTGTTTGAATAGATATTTGAGAGCGATGATTCCATGTGTGTGCATTGTGTATTCAAATACAAGATCATAAAATAATGCACTTTTGTTGGGAGAGCTATCATGTATCTTTTTAAACACTATTTATATTCTATTTTTATTTGATCCTTTCCATTGGTCTTTGATCCCGATGACATGTCTCATGGAAGACAAACCTTTTTGGCTTGGTACTTTGTACCATCATGAAAAGTGTAGAGGGTGTGGTTTATTTGTTGGAACCCCGCTCTTTCTTTTTGAGAGTTTGTCCCAATTGGCATCTCTCTTTGGGAGTGGGTTATATCATTCGTTGATTAACATCTCTCTCTCTTTTGGTATCTCTTTTGGAAATTTGATATCTAGTCCTTTTATATATTGATTAATTGGTATCTTATTTTCTTTTTGATATTTTTATCCAATTGGTATCTTATCAATTATGTGTTGATTTGCTTTTAGTTTCAATTGGCTTCTCTAAATCAATTTTTGATTTGGATCTTTGATATAATTTGGACCCTCTTTGATCTCTTAATATTTGTCCAAATTGTATCTCCCTTTGGTTATTGAAGGTCATAGGCATGCATATCTACTACATGTTTATTTTATGGCATGCTTTCCTTCTTTGTGCCAATATATAGGGGTACTCCACGGAATCCTAAATCGGCTAAGATGTGCATGAAATTCAATTTCATATCTATATGCACATATTTATGTGGAGTTCCTTCTATGTATTGTAGTTTGACTAACTACTTGGACCCAATTAGTTTGGGAACAATTTTACTTGAATGTGTTTTAGGTACATGGAGATGCATTGGATGCTTGTCTCATTTACAATGAAAGTCTCTTCACCACATGCTTATTGGAGCCAAGCGAGGATGGTTGATGAAATTTTATCTACTACATCAACCCAATGTCATCTCGGTAACAAGTATTCACCCTCATGCATACTTTTCTAGCATCCAACCTTGTGTAGGTTGCATCATGGCATGAAAAGTATTTATTTGCTTTTGTTGTAGCTATTGCAAATTCAATATAGCTCTTATGATACTTGTTGCTTTCCTCAACACGTCCCAACTATCTCCTTTCCCTTAGTGATATTTGTGATGCTTGTGTTGAGGTTGAATTTGAAGTTCATTATTATACAATATGAGAACATTGAGCTATGGGCTATGATCCTAAACAAACATCATATGTGTATATGTTATGACTTCCCTTTGGATATCGTGTTTCTTTTCCTTAGTAACTAATTTTATGTGTACATGTTTCTTTGTGGACACTTAGAAACTTATATACATGAGAGAAATTACATCTTTACTCGATATCCTAATTCTTCGGTGTCACCTCTTTTACTCCGTTTTTGATTCTTTGGCGTGACTCCGAAAAGAATTTGATTTATGAGTGCATATCCTATTTTGTCACATCTTGGTGCTCTCATCTTGGTGAATATCTTGCTTGTCTTTCAAGCCAATAATCTTCACCATGGGATATGTCACAAGCTTTGTTTTTCATTTGCATCTTATTGAGCTTGTGAATTCATTTGTTTTTGTGTTTTAGAGGATACCGGAGGAGTGAGGATTCCATGTTTGGACACCTTGTATTCAAATACAATAATTCTAAATTGTGTACAAATATTGGGGAGCTCCTCTATTTTCTTTAAAACACTCTTTTGCCCAAATCATAATATCTTGTGTTTATTTGGTTAGTCGGATCTTTTTGATTGCTTACTTTTTATTTGGAGAATTGTAAAAAGTTTTCCATATCATTCTTTTGCAATCTTTGGATCCTCAATATAGTTTGTGCTCTCTCCAACTATTCGTCATTGGATATGTGTATTTGATTTCACTCATATTTTGAGAAATGCACACATTTTGGGGGAGCTCATACTATATTGACCTTCTAAGATTTTTCGCCCATTTTGGAAATGGATGCCAATGGGGGAGAAGTTTTATAGGGTTTAAGGGAATTTGGTGTTATGCTTTTGTTTTGGACATAAGCATTTACCTTTCATGCTCATGCATCCATGCTTGTTGATTTGCATGGTTGCTTAATTCATTATATAAACCCTTGTAAAAGAGATTGTCATCAATTACCAAAATGGGGGAGATTGAAAGGGCATGGCGCCCCCATGTGTGGTTTTGGTAATTAATGACAATTCCTATGGACTAATGGTTGCATTGAGTTGTGCTTGTAGTGTTTGTCCATAGACCATGCTTGAACTCCATATGTTGGATTCAAGGTTGATGCCATGAATATATTGATATAATGAAGTATTTGGCATCAAGATCATCGAGTTGAGCATATTGCAAGTATGTCTAGAAGAAAAGAATTATGTGATCTATCATGGTTATCTTCAAGACATCATCTATTGAAAAGAGAAGAAAAGATACAAGGTTGATCAAGTATTGATCAACACACAAAGCTACAAGATGTACCAAGTGGGATCATGTATCTCTTGGTATGGTAAGCAATTGTCCATATAGCTTTGTGAACTAACCCATGATATGTGTGTAGCATTTCTATGTGTGGTTAGGTATCTTTCTATGGGCTTGCATCAAATGAAGATTTCATATGGCCCATGATCGATGACGTCAAGTGGTGTTCGTCATCAATGTTGAGAAGCGCAAGTTCAAGAGGAGCATCTCGAAGAAATCCTAGGCTTGAAGCTTGTCACCCATTTAGAGATAATGTTCATGTGAAGATGTGCCTAAGAGAGGCTCTCCCATAGTGGAGTATGGGGGAGCAATGTTTGAGTCTTCACCAAGCGAAGCGCAATCAAGAAAGGTGGTCCACTTGAAGAGATCAAGATCGACGTCATCTAGCTCAAGTGGAATGCGCAAGGCAAAGGTATGATAGGGTTTCTATTTTACCGGTCTCGTGGTACTAGTTGGGAGACCGGGTTATAGGATAGATACCGTACTATCAAGAGGGGCTCTCGATTGAGCTTTAGCGTATCAGTTGGAGAGAGCTCAAACCTTTGCATATTTTCCTTCATCATCTTTCTTGGTTCTTATTTGGATTTTCTCCTTGTTGGGTTTTGGTGCTTGTTGTGATCTTCATGACAAGCCCAAGTTCTCCGAAAACGGATTTCGTATGGAAAACTTGTTGCGTTTTCAGGTTGGAAATATTATCGGTCCACCTTCGAGATAGGGTCCACACCTTCCCATGTGTGGTATCCCCTCTATATTTGTGACCCTTAATGTAGTACAGCTCTTGTCGCTACCTTTCCAACAGAATTGGATTCACCTGTTTTGGAGTTCGAACGAGAAAGTTATTGCATTTCAGGTTTTGCTGTTTCTGTCTGTTTTGCTCAAACAGGGGAATCGGATTATCCGATCAACTTTGATTCGGATTATCCGATTCTCAAGATTGCTCGAATTCGGCTAAGGACTTTAAAGACAATGCATACTGGAGCTTTTCGGAATATCCGATCAAGGCTGATTCGGAATATCCGATTCTTAAGTTTTCTCGCGAAAACGGCTAAGGACTTGTTTGGTTGCGCACTGGAATCAATCGGATTATCCTGTAAAAGTTGAATCGGATAATCCTATCAATCGGATTATCCTGTAAAAGTTGAATCGGATAATCCTGTCAATCGGATTATCCTGTAAAAGTTGAATCGGATAATCCTATGTTTTCTGGACTGCAACGACTCTTTTTCGTGGGGACCTATAAAAGGCCCCCCCTTCTTCCCCAAAGGATGTTGTTCTTGAGCTCGTGTTTCCCCCCATTGTTGACCTTCTTTGAGCTTGCTATCTCTCTATTCCTCCATGATTCTTGCCTCCAATTAGAGGGAAAAGAGAGAGGAGATCTAGATCCACCATTCCACCAATCAATCTCTCCTCTAAGTGAGGGGAAGCTTTTGGTTCTAGATCTTTGAGGGATTTGGTGTTCCTCTTTGTTCTTCCTCTCTTCTCCCCCCAATAGCATTAGTTGCTTTGGTGGGATTTGAGAGTGAAGGATTTTGAGCACTTCTTGTGTTCTTGCCCATTGCATCGGTTGCATCGGTTTGAGTTCTCCACGGTGATACGTGGAAATCGAAGTTGAGAAGCTTGTTACTCTTGGGTACTTGGGGTGCCCTAGAGCTTGTCCTCTTGGGTACTTGGAGTGCCCTAGACGGTCCTTGTTGATCTCGGAGTTTTGGTGGCTCGCGGGATAGTTGGGAGCCTCCAATTAAGTTGTGGAGACGCGCCCCAACCTTGTGATTCTTGTGGCTTTGGGAGCCGCGGGAATTCGGTGAGAGCCTCCAATTAAGTTGTGGAGTGTGCCTCATCCTTGTACGGGTTCGGTGACCACCCTCAAGTGTCCCATAGTGGTTCGTGGCACTCCGCATTGGTGGAGGCACGAAGGAGATTACGGTGTGCCATTTGACGGCTATTCGGGGATCACTTTGTGACTCCGCACCGCTCCAACGGAGACGTAGCTTCCATTGGGAAGTGAACTTCGGGATAAATCATCGTCTCCAAGTGCCTCGGTATTTCTATACCCGAGCTTCTTACTTATGCAATTTACTTTGTGATAGCCATCGAGCTTGAAGTAATATATCTTGCTATCACATATTTGCTTATCTTGTTTAGCATAAGTTGTTGGTGCACATAGGTAAACCTAGCTTGTTTAGGTTTCGTGCTTGATAAATTAAACGCTAGTTTTATTCCGCATTTATTCAAGCCTAAACCGTAAAGAATTTTAATCGCCTATTCACCCCCCCTCTAGGCGACATCCGTGTCCTTTCAATTGGTATCAGAGCGGGTTCTCTCCTTATTGGCTTCACCGCCTGGAGAGTAAAGATGTCGTCTAGTGAACTAGTGCACAATGCTTCTTTTATATTAGATGGCACAAATTATGATGTTTGGAAAATTCGCATTCTTAATATTCTTCGGGTCATTGACCCATACATAGAGCGAATTCTAGATAGGGGTTATTCTCCTCCAAGGAATCCCAAAAGATTATCTTTTTGGATGAGAATAATTCCTATCTAAATGCTCAAGCTTCTAATGTGATTTTCAATGCTTTGAGCGATGTAGTTATTATGTCGGTCTCTCCTTTTCGGAATGCTCATGAGCTTTGGACCAAGCTTCAAGATAAATATGATGTGTCCAAGAATTGTGGAGATGATTGTTGTCCCTCCACTTCCGGCCGTGATGAGTTCTCAACTTCTTCTACTTCACCTACATGTGGCAAGCCACAAAGTAATGCAATGGTGAGTAGTGATAGATATTGCAATAATGATAGTAAGCTTATTGTTGATGATACTTCACCACTATCTTATTGCAATGATTTATCTTTGGACTTAAACGCATCTAGAACCAAAAATGATCTACATGCTTGTGTTGATAGTCCTTGCATATCGTGTACAAATTGCTTGATTAATCCTTGTGATGATATGCTCTCTATATCTTGTTGCCATGATAAAAATGGTTCTATTTCCTCTAGTATTTGTTTGGCTAACAATGTAGAGGAAACCGAACACTCCATGGAACAAGATATGGATTTAAATGGTGACTCAAGTAATTCTTCATCGTCATCATCATGTACTCACTTTTGCCTTATGGCTAAAGCTTCCGAGGTATCTCCTACTTTGGATCCCAATATATCTCATGATGATAGTGATGAGGAAAATGAACAAAATGATAATGATGCTTCCATACTCGAGAAGGGTAAAATGGTTATTCTTTCTCTTTCAAAGAATAAAGATGCTCGTGCTAACTTCTTAGAAATCATGTCTACCCTTGTTGAGCGCAAACTTACCATTGAGGAGTTGGAAGCTCACATTGATGAAAGCTTAACCGCGAATACAAGTATGCGGAAGAGATCGCCGATCTCAAGGAAGCTCTTGAAGAAGAACAAACAAGCAAGAGTCTCTTGAGGAAACTTTTGCTCTCGAACTTTCTAGAGTAAAGGGATCCCATGATAGATCTCTTAAAGTGGCTAATGATTTCAAAATAACAAATGGTAAGCTTATAGATGCACATGCCAAACTCCTTGAGGATTTTGAGCACCTAGAAATGGCTCTAGGGTCACTAAGGGTGAGCTCATCAAACTCACCGAGTCTCATGCGCAACTTAAAGCTTCTCACTCTAAAGAGCTTGCCAAGTTACTTTCTCCTATTGTCATAAATAATGATGCTTGTGCTACTAACTCTATCTCTTGTGAAGCATCCATATTAACGGAGAATGTTGAGCTAAGGGCTCAACTTGCATTGCTATCTAGCAAATATGGGAAATTGGAAGAAAGCCATGAAAAGCTCTCGAGCTCTCATGAGGATCTTCTAGTCTCCTATGATAAGCTAAAGTTAGCTCATGAGGCTATTATTACAAAGGTAACATCTTGTGAGCCTCATGTGGACAATGGCACAACTCTACTCAAAATGCTTTATTGCCATGTGCTAGTCCTAGTAATTCATCCACTCATAATATTGCTACATCTTGTGATGAATTACTTTCCATGCCTTGTTGCTCTAACAATGAAGCTTCAACTTCCTCTAGTGTTTTTGTTGATACTAACCATGTAGAGGAATTAAAAGAGCTCAAGGCCCAAGTCACTTCTTTGAAGAAAGACTTGGAAAAGCGTCATGATGGGAAGCCCACACTTGACAACATGTTGAGTGTGCAAAGACGCCCCAATGACAAGAGTGGACTTGGATTCAACTCCAATAACAAGAACAAGTCCAAGTATAACAAGAAAAAGAAGGGCCATGAACAAGTCAAGAATTTGGCCAAGATTGTTTGCTTCAAGTGCAAAGTTGAAGGGCACCATGTTAGATCTTGCCCTTTGAAGAAGAAGTCTCTTAGTGAGAAGCAACAAGGGAAGATGCCTCAAGTTCAAACTAAAGTTCCCCAAGTGAAGAACGGCCCTTCCCAAGAAGAATCAAGCTATTCCTTCTCAAGTTGAGACTTCAACAAAGAAGAAAGGAGGAAGCAAATGTTGCTACTTATGCCGTGAGAAGGGTCACTTTGCTTCTTCATGCACTAGTGGTACCTTATCCAACCCTATCATAATTGATAATGTTTATTCTCTTAGGAAGGATAAGGTTGGCAATGTGTTTGCCAAATATGTTGGTACTCAAAGTGGTGTCAAGAAAAGAACCATTTGGGTTGCCAAGCCTATTGTGACTAACCTCTTAGGACCCAACTTGGTTGGGGACCAACAAGCTAAAACTTGATCAATAGGTGTTGGTGGAGGGCATTGGAGACTTGGCTACATCATGAAGAATTAAGGGATCTTCATCAATTTATTCTCTCAAGCCAAGTCATTTGGATTATATTGTTCTATCTCATATCCAATGTTCCTCCTTGCGGTAACTTGTGTTTAAATCATACATACATTGAAAGTTGCTTGCACCCTTGCATGTGTTTGGTTTTGTACCTTGCTAATGTTTGCATGTGTTGTGCTCTCTACTTACTTTCTTGAGTAATCAAGTATGTGTATGTTGGTTTGCACACCATGTATGTGTGAGTTTGTGTTGAGCCTTTGTATCAATTGCTTATATCTTAATTGGCTCTTTTTGAGAGATTAATGGACTATCCCATTTTGGGGGAGTGATATGTTTGCACACTTCACAATCCTAAAAATGTGTATACATGAGTACTACCACTTAGTGTTGATATATCAATTTTATCTAGTCTCTATATGGTATGTCATTCTCATGAGAAATTCAAATTCTATAATGTCCATTAATTATCTCTAGTTGAGTTTATTTGCCTCTTGTGGAGAATGGATGTTATCACATTATGGGGGAGTAATAAGCTATGTGCATATTACAAGCCTAGAAAATGTGAACATGTGAGGTATTGCCACTAGAATTGATATTCTAATTATCTTTCCTATGCGGCATGTGCTCAAACAAGTTCCACTTTGCTTAAATGATTTTGTTTGCTCATAGTTTGGATCTTGTTTGAGAATGTTCTTGGTATGGTTTCCCAACATGATATTATATATATCCTTTGGAAACCGATTGCTTCAAAGCACTCTTTGTAGTTGCTTTGCATTATCGCGTGAATATTTGAAGCTATCAAGAACATTTATCTACATAAGCATCGCGCTTAAATCTTATCCTTTGCCTTATGCTTATTGTTGTGAATATGATCTTGAATTTCACTCCAATATACCACCGAAAATATCTCATATACTCCTTGTCCTTGACAAGTGATACTCATAATTGTGGTGAAATTTGTAGATCGTCTTCATGTTGGCTCTTGATTTTATTGCCTTATTCCTTGCCAAAAATTAATGTGATTTAACTCCTTTGTCTTCCTTACCTCTTGTGGATCATTTTGCTTTACTCAAACTTTCCTAGTGTTTTATTTGGTGTAGGAGAGGCATTGATCCCATCATTGTGCACCTTGCATTCAAAGGCTACTTATAGATAATGCACTATTCTTGGGTGAGCTATCCTATATTGAGTACAACTTATATTTTCATTAGTATTGGATCTTATTGCTTTTTCTTGATATATGACTAGTGTTTGAATAGATATTTGAGAGCGATGATTCCATGTGTGTGCATTGTGTATTCAAATACAAGATCATAAAATAATGCACTTTTGTTGGGAGAGCTATCATGTATCTTTTTAAACACTATTTATATTCTATTTTATTTGATCCTTTCCATTGGTCTTTGATCCCGATGACATGTCTCATGGAAGACAAACCTTTTTGGCTTGGTACTTTGTACCATCATGAAAAGTGTAGAGGGTGTGGTTTATTTGTTGGAACCCCGCTCTTTCTTTTTGAGAGTTTGTCCCAATTGGCATCTCTCTTTGGGAGTGGGTTATATCATTCGTTGATTAACATCTCTCTCTCTTTTGGTATCTCTTTTGGAAATTTGATATCTAGTCCTTTTATATATTGATTAATTGGTATCTTATTTTCTTTTTGATATTTTATCCAATTGGTATCTTATCAATTATGTGTTGATTTGCTTTTAGTTTCAATTGGCTTCTCTAAATCAATTTTTGATTTGGATCTTTGATATAATTTGGACCCTCTTTGATCTCTTAATATTTGTCCAAATTGTATCTCCCTTTGGTTATTGAAGGTCATAGGCATGCATATCTACTACATGTTTATTTTATGGCATGCTTTCCTTCTTTGTGCCAATATATAGGGGAAACTCCACGGAATCCTAAATCGGCTAAGATGTGCATGAAATTCAATTTCATATCTATATGCACATATTTATGTGGAGTTCCTTCTATGTATTGTAGTTTGACTAACTACTTGGACCCAATTAGTTTGGGAACAATTTTACTTGAATGTGTTTTAGGTACATGGAGATGCATTGGATGCTTGTCTCATTTACAATGAAAGTCTCTTCACCACATGCTTATTGGAGCCAAGCGAGGATGGTTGATGAAATTTTATCTACTACATCAACCCAATGTCATCTCGGTAACAAGTATTCACCCTCATGCATACTTTTCTAGCATCCAACCTTGTGTAGGTTGCATCATGGCATGAAAAGTATTTATTTGCTTTTGTTGTAGCTATTGCAAATTCAATATAGCTCTTATGATACTTGTTGCTTTCCTCAACACGTCCCAACTATCTCCTTTCCCTTAGTGATATTTGTGATGCTTGTGTTGAGGTTGAATTTGAAGTTCATTATTATACAATATGAGAATATTGAGCTATGGGCTATGATCCTAAACAAACATCATATGTGTATATGTTATGACTTCCCTTTGGATATCGTGTTTCTTTTCCTTAGTAACTAATTTTATGTGTACATGTTTCTTTGTGGACACTTAGAAACTTATATACATGAGAGAAATTACATCTTTACTCGATATCCTAATTCTTCGGTGTCACCTCTTTTACTCCGTTTTTGATTCTTTGGCGTGACTCCGAAAAGAATTTGATTTATGAGTGCATATCCTATTTTGTCACATCTTGGTGCTCTCATCTTGGTGAATATCTTGCTTGTCTTTACAAGCCAATAATCTTCACCATGGGATATGTCACAAGCTTTGTTTTTCATTTGCATCTTATTGAGCTTGTGAATTCATTTGTTTTTGTGTTTTAGAGGATACCGGAGGAGTGAGGATTCCATGTTTGGACACCTTGTATTCAAATACAATAATTCTAAATTGTGTACAAATATTGGGGAGCTCCTCTATTTTCTTTAAAACACTCTTTTGCTCAAATCATAATATCTTGTGTTTATTTGGTTAGTCGGATCTTTTTGATTGCTTACTTTTTATTTGGAGAATTGTAAAAAGTTTTCCATATCATTCTTTTGCAATCTTTGGATCCTCAATATAGTTTGTGCTCTCTCCAACTATTCGTCATTGGATATGTGTATTTGATTTCACTCATATTTTGAGAAATGCACACGTTTTGGGGGAGCTCATACTATATTGACCTTCTAAGATTTTTCGCCCATTTTGGAAATGGATGCCAATGGGGGAGAAGTTTTATAGGGTTTAAGGGAATTTGGTGTTATGCTTTTGTTTTGGTCATAAGCATTTACCTTTCATGCTCATGCATCCATGCTTGTTGATTTGCATGGTTGCTTAATTCATTATATAAACCCTTGTAAAAGAGATTGTCATCAATTACCAAAATGGGGGAGATTGAAAGGGCATGGCGCCCCCATGTGTGGTTTTGGTAATTAATGACAATCCCTATGGACTAATGGTTGCATTGAGTTGTACTTGTAGTGTTTGTCCATAGACCATGCTTGAACTCCATATGTTGGATTCAAGGTTGATGCCATGAATATATTGATATAATGAAGTATTTGGCATCAAGATCATCGAGTTGAGCATATTGCAAGTATGTCTTGAAGAAAAGAATTATGTGATCATCATGGTTATCTTCAAGACATCATCTATTGAAAAGAGAAGAAAAGATACAAGGTTGATCAAGTATTGATCAACACACAAAGCTACAAGATGTACCAAGTGGGATCATGTATCTCTTGGTATGGTAAGCAATTGTCCATATAGCTTTGTGAACTAACCCATGATATGTGTGTAGCATTTCTATGTGTGGTTAGGTATCTTTCTATGGGCTTGCATCAAATGAAGATTTCATATGGCCCATGATCGATGACGTCAAGTGGTGTTCGTCATCAATGTTGAGAAGCGCAAGTTCAAGAGGAGCATCTCGAAGAAATCCTAGGCTTGAAGCTTGTCACCCATTTAGAGATAATGTTCATGTGAAGATGTGCCTAAGAGAGGCTCTCCCATAGTGGAGTATGGGGGAGCAATGTTTGAGTCTTCACCAAGCGAAGCGCAATCAAGAAAGGTGGTCCACTTGAAGAGATCAAGATCGACGTCATCTAGCTCAAGTGGAATGCGCAAGGCAAAGGTATGATAGGGTTTCTATTTTACCGGTCTCGTGGTACTAGTTGGGAGACCGGGTTATAGGATAGATACCGTACTATCAAGAGGGGCTCTCGATTGAGCTTTAGCGTATCAGTTGGAGAGAGCTCAAACCTTTGCATATTTTCCTTCATCATCTTTCTTGGTTCTTATTTGGATTTTCTCCTTGTTGGGTTTTGGTGCTTGTTGTGATCTTCATGACAAGCCCAAGTTCTCCGAAAACGGATTTCGTATGGAAAACTTGTTGCGTTTTCAGGTTGGAAATATTATCGGTCCACCTTCGAGATAGGGTCCACACCTTCCCATGTGTGGTATCCCCTCTATATTTGTGACCCTTAATGTAGTACAGCTCTTGTCGCTACCTTTCCAACAGAATTGGATTCACCTGTTTTGGAGTTCGAATGAGAAAGTTATTGCATTTCAGGTTTTGCTGTTTTTGTCTGTTTTGCTCAAACAGGGGAATCGGATTATCCGATCAACTTTGATTCGGATTATCCGATTCTCAAGATTGCTCGAATTCGGCTAAGGACTTTAAAGACAATGCATACTGGAGCTTTTCGGAATATCCGATCAAGGCTGATTCGGAATATCCGATTCTTAAGTTTTCTCGCGAAAACGGCTAAGGACTTGTTTGGTTGCGCACTGGAATCAATCGGATTATCCTGTAAAAGTTGAATCGGATAATCCTGTCAATTGGATTATCCTGTAAAAGTTGAATCGGATAATCCTGTCAATCGGATTATCCTGTAAAAGTTGAATCGGATAATCCTATGTTTTCTGGACTACAACGACTCTTTTTCGTGGGGACCTATAAAAGGCCCCCCCCCCCTTCTTCCCCAAAGGATGTTGTTCTTGAGCTCGTGTTTCCCCCCATTGTTGACCTTCTTTGAGCTTGCTATCTCTCTATTCCTCCATGATTCTTGCCTCCAATTAGAGGGAAAAGAGAGAGGAGATCTAGATCCACCATTCCACCAATCAATCTCTCCTCTAAGTGAGGGGAAGCTTTTGGTTCTAGATCTTTGAGGGATTTGGTGTTCCTCTTTGTTCTTCCTCTCTTCTCCCCCCAATAGCATTAGTTGCTTTGGTGGAATTTGAGAGTGAAGGATTTTGAGCACTTCTTGTGTTCTTGCCCATCGCATCGGTTGCATCGGTTTGAGTTCTCCACGGTGATACGTGGAAATCGAAGTTGAGAAGCTTGTTACTCTTGGGTACTTGGGGTGCCCTAGAGCTTGTCCTCTTGGGTACTTGGAGTGCCCTAGACGGTCCTAGTTGATCTCGGAGTTTTGGTGGCTCGCGGGATTGTTGGGAGCCTCCAATTAAGTTGTGGAGACGCGCCCCAACCTTGTGATTCTTGTGGCTTTGGGAGCCGCGGGAATTCGGTGAGAGCCTCCAATTAAGTTGTGGAGTGTGCCTCATCCTTGTACGGGTTCGGTGACCACCCTTAAGTGTCCCATAGTGGTTCGTGGCACTCTGCATTGGTGGAGGCACGAAGGAGATTACGGTGTGCCATTTGACGGCTATTCGGGGATCACTTTGTGACTCCGCACCGCTCCAACGGAGACGTAGCTTCCATTGGGAAGTGAACTTCGGGATAAATCATCGTCTCCATAGTGCCTCGGTATTTCTATACCCGAGCTTCTTACTTATGCAATTTACTTTGTGATAGCCTTCGAGCTTGAAGTAATATATCTTGCTATCACATATTTGCTTATCTTGTTTAGCATAAGTTGTTGGTGCACATAGGTAAACCTAGCTTGTTTAGGTTTCATGCTTGATAAATTAAACGCTAGTTTTATTCCGCATTTATTCAAGCCTAAACCGTAAAAGAATTTTAATCGCCTATTCACCCCCCCCTCTAGGCGACATCCGTGTCCTTTCAGATGTTATATCTCGGCGTTTGGTGGTGGTTTAAAGCCGAAGTAGAACTCCCCATCTTTTTCTAGGACGTCACACATGATGATTCGCGCGATCATCTTCTGGATGTAACGGAACTCATCTCTGATAACATAATCAGTGGGTTCCTTCAGCCTTTGGCACCATTTGTTAATATCACCAACAAATTGGCCTCGTCGTTGAAACTTTAATAACCACCGCATTTGATAGATTAGGTACCATGACTCCATAAAACTCCTTGAATCCTGCTTGATGCAGGGGAAATACGTTCTGTGGGAGAATTTATAGCTTTCATCATATGTCTTCTTTTTTTAATCGGGCCACCCTTTAAGGCGTAGCCGTTGAGAGCATTATTCAGAACAATCTTGATGTCGATGTAGTCCCTTCTAGTAGCCTTGTCTTCATAACGATCCCCGCTGTCAAGATACACGGCACTCAAATCTACCATGTCCAACCAGATGAGGGTGACGTGTTTGTTTCTGCGCAAAATTTCACCATTGTAAATGCAAATTCAACGATGAAAATCTATGGAAGCATCTTAATTATGACAGGTATGAATGACTTACTCGGGAAAATAAGGCAAGAGATAGGTGCGTTTGTGAACATTGTCGAGGAAGAGATTTTTGAGGTAACGCGTCGCGTTTTTCCTAGCCTCAGGGTTTTTCACGAACATTTCTTGTAAATAGTATGGGTCAACTACCACGATTTCGGGTGTATCCTCCATTTTGATTTGGTACACCATATGGAGCGCAAAAAGGCGGACCATGGATGGGTGGAGCGGGAGCATATGGAACATTCTGAAGATATCATCAAATCTCACAAAGAGCAGGTCTGCGCCATCTTCTGTGACAAAGCCCAACCGTTTTGGTACCTTTGCAATAAAAACTGGGTATGTTGGATTTTTTTGCTCGAGAAGTCTCGTCTTCATAACAAGAACAAGCTCATGTAGGTCCAACAAATGTCCAGACAACTTTTCGACCAAATCCGCCAGCAGGATCGATTTACCCAAGTGATGCGTCGTATGCCAGTTATTGATGGGTATCCTGTCCACAAACCGGAAATCAGTCCCCTGCTCCGGCCGGCTGTTGGAGTCGTCCGACTTTTGTTTCTTGTATCTTTTCCGCGCCTTCTTAGGCTTGTTCCCGGCGCATCTTCTGGTGTATCATAATTTTGCACAATAGACATCAAATTGGCGATAGAGTTGCCGTAGCCATAGCCGATCATGGGGGAGGCCCTACTTGGCCTCCATTCATCCAAGTCCGAACGAACTCACAGACGGTAGGAAACATGGATTTGAAGGTGCTTGTGAGTTCGTTCTCGATGAACGCCTGCATCGGATCCTCGCCTCCTATCTGAGAACCCCCGGCCTCGTCGTTGTCAGCCATGTTCACACTAACGAGAAAAGTCGAACTTAGTATAACAGGGAAAATTCACTTAATTAAGTACTAAGATACCTATGAGTCTAAGTTTGCCGGAATGTCCATCACGGCAAGTGTAGGCACTCAAATATGTTTTTTTTAGAAAAGGTCATGCGAAAATTTACGAAAAATTACGGCATGACCTTTGCTAAAAATAGGACATATGGAGTACCCGAATTTGCCGTTAATCGACGTTCCGGCAATCTCAAGGGCCTCAAGGGGTACCTGCAAACATTTCACATTCATCGACAATTTGTCGATCGCCATTCCGGCAACCACAAAATCATTACCACATTCACCACAATTGCATCACACCACCACCACATTCACCACACATTCACCACCAAATCACATTCATCACACATTCACATGAATCAATCATAGGCATTTGAACAAAATATGGGCAAAAAAATAATATAGGCATTTTAACAAACACCTTCCGTGCACGGCGGTCACCGGGTGGGAGGGGAGGGAGGAGGGTGCGGGTGAGCTCACCAGGAGGGGCGCGGCGGCGTGGAGGAGGAGGCCGGGGCCGGCGTGGGGTGGTCGGGGCACAACGGCGTGGAGTAGGAGGCCGGGGCCGGCGTGGGGTGGTCGGGGCGGGGGTGGACGCGGCGGCCGTGGGGTGGTCGGGACGGAGGGGTGGACGCTGCGGCCGCGGGGAGGAGGTGGCGGGGAGTAGGAGGCCGGGGCCGGCGTGGGCGCGGAGGGGCAAGGAGGTTGCGGCGGAGGTGGCGGCGGGGTCGCGCGCGGCCGTGGGAGGAGGTGGCGGGGGGACGCGGAGGGGCGAGGAGGTGGCAGGGTGGTCGACGGCGGTGTGGACGCGGCGGCGGCGGCCGGTTAGGGTTAGAGGAGAGAGAGCGCGGGTGGGGGAAATGGGAAAAGAGAGGAGACCGGCCGGTAAGTGGGGGGAAGTGTGCGGCCCCACATTACCGCTAGCGGACGGGCCACGGTGCCCGCCAGCGGTACGTTTCTATTTTTAATTTTTTTGGTTATTTTTTTTTTGATGTTTTTGTTACTCCTTAATATTTTCAAATACAATTGCGCATCTCAAAATACATTTGAAATATTTGTGTCCATTTACGAAAATATTTCAAATACATCATGGTTCAAAACATCTCCAATACAAATTTAAAATAACACACGTCTCACGCTTTTCTCTTAGCGTTTGCCCATCTGCTTCTTGCCTTTTTTTGTCGCAGTTGCATAATTTAGCCTCACATTATGACTTCTTCTTTTGAATGGAAGACCTCCTCTCGTGGGTAGCGTGGTTCTGCTTCTTCTGAATGTGTATGTTGTCTCATCATCTTCATCATCTTCAATATTAGGGTCACCGAACTAGTCGAAGTCGTCCTCGTTGGCGATTCCATCCATTCCGATGATATTTCTTTTGCCTTTCCTCGCGACCACGCGGCTAGGCTTTGACGGGTCGGTTATGAAGAAGCATTGAGACACGTGCTTAGCCAATACCCATCGCTCATTTTGTGCGGTGACGTATGTGCTTGATGAAGTGCCGGCTTCGGGTAAAACCATGGTGGTGAAGTATTGGTCTTCTTTTTTGACGGTGGATAACCTAGCCCATCTCACGCGAAACATCGGCACCTTCTCTCCAGAGTAGTTAACCTCCCAGATCTCCTCTATCCTTCCGTAGTATCTGAACTTCTTGTCACCGACGTAGGATTCCATCGTTACCCCTGAGTTTTGATAGTCAGAAGTTTTGTCATTTTCCTCCATGTAGAAAGTGAACCCGCTGATATCATATGCTTGAAACGTCACGAGGTTGGGGGTGGGGCCACGTGATAAGTCGTATAAGAGTCTACCTTCTGCACAATCCGTTGGCGGAGCGACAAGCTCATCTTTGAACCAACGCAAGAAAGAGGAGTTGTGCTCTCTGATTATTTCTCCTTCGGTTCTTTGTCTACCCTGGTCAATGTACTTCTGCTTAATCGTGATTTTCTGCTTTTTCACCCAAGGATCGACCATTTCAAGATGTTGGAGAGCTACTAAGTTTGTCCTGTTAAAGTCGGCCATTCGATGAGCGAAGCCCACATGTAAGTCCAGCGCGCCATTTTTGTGACCTGACCCACCTAACTTGCCAAAGTGCTTGTTAGGGGGCAAACCAACAGGGTTATCAATTATATCCAGATGATTGGTGCAGAAAGAGATGCACTCTTCAGTGAGAAAGCCTTGAACGATGCTTCCATCCGGACGAGCCCTGTTACAAACAAATCCTTTTATGACCCCATTCATCATTTCGAACGCCATCATGTTGTGGAGAAACAACGATCCGAGATGAATGATATCATCCACGATGTGGACCAACAGATGCACGCAAATGTCGAACAATGCGGGCGGGAAGTACATCTCAAGCTCGCATAGTATCACAACAATTTCTTCCTGCAGCCTTGAGAGTCTCTTTGCTGTGATTGACTTTCGAGAGATCACGTCAAAGAAGTTACAGAGGTCAAAAAGGGTGTCACGGACGTGCTTGTCCATTATCCCTCGGATCGCAACTGGGAATATTTGCGTCATCATCACGTGACAATCATGAGACTTCATACCGCTGAACTTCTTTTTCTGCCAGTCTAAGAATCTGCTTATCAGCCCCGAGTAACCCATAGGCACTTTGACTCCTAGAAGGCACTTGAACAACTGTTCGATCTCATTTGGACTAAGAGTGAAGCAAGAGGGGGATAGTAATAGTCATTCTTCTTAACCCTTTTAGCAGGGTGACCGTCCGTCTCCTCATCCGACTGGTCGTCATCCCTATTTTCGTATCCCCCTTGAAGCTCTTCCCTAATGTTCATATGTTTAAGGTCAAGTCTTGCTTTCGGCCCATTTCGTAAAACACAGGGACTTTTTCGCAAAAGTGCCACGGGTACTGTTCAACACTGTTCATGAACAGTAATCGGAGCGCTCACAACTCGCGGATCCGGTCGTCTTTCATATAGTTAGTATGTTAAAGGTCACGTCTTGCTTTCGGCCCATCTTTGGTCCTGTCCGCCATGTGGAGCACAGTGCTAAACAAACTCTCATACACATTCTTCGTGATATGCATTAGATCAAGGCAATTTGGCGTACTGAAGATGGGCCAGTTTGGCAAGTCCCAAAACACAGACCTCGTCTTCCAAAGACCATGGAGCGGTTTTGGCGTCTGTCGCTTCTTTCCCGGCTTAGGGCACTCTTCCCAACCATTCAGCAACTCGTAAATTTCCGCTCCTCTTACGTGGAGGTCCTCGGGCTCATCTTTACCGTTGAAAAGGTCTCCCCGTTTCCTCCATGGGTCTGTATTGCGTAGCCACCTTCGATGGCCTATGTAGACGGTTTTCGAAGAACCGGCTTTCTTGAGCTGGTGGAATGTCGGATCATCCATGCACCTGACGCATCCGTTATGTCCGTGGGACACCTGGCCACCAACGTATGCGCAACCGGGCAAATTGTGCACCGTACACAACAAGGCAACTTGCATAGGGAAATACTCTTCTGCGACTGCGTCCCAAGTGGAGACCCCTTCTGGCGCCCATAACGTGGCTAGCTCATCTTTCAGTAGCTTCAGATACAGATTGATGTCGCTGCCTGGTTGTTTCGGCCCTTGAATTAGCATGCTCATGTGTATGTACTTTTTTTTCATGCACAACCAGGGGGGAGGTTGTATATCCATACAAACACAGGCCACGTGTTGTGTGTACTGTTCTGGTTGCCAAACGGATTGAGACCGTTGGTGCTCGCACCCAACCTGATGTTCCTTGGCTCGTCTCCAAACTCTGCATCGTAAGCGTCTAATGCTTTCCACTGGCTTGCATCCGAAGGGTGTGTCAGAATTATCTTTTCACTCTGCTCTGAATCTTGCAGCACTGCCGCCCTTCTTTCCGCGTGCCAGCACATTCGCTTTGCTTCCTTACGGTCTGCGAAATATCGCTGCAGACGAGGAATGAGCGGAAAGTACCACACAACTTTGCGAGGGGCTTTCTTCCCGGTCTTGTATCGAGCAGCATTGCACACTGGACATTTGATCATTTCCTCGTCCTCTTTCTGAAATATGTAGTAGTCGAAGATGCACACATGGTACCTCTCGTGCGGTAAATCAAAGGGGCACACGACTTTCTTGGCTTCGTCAAATTTTTTAGGACACGTGTTGCCCTTCGGAAGGAGACCGTGCATGTATTCCAGATTAGCGTCGACGCTTTTATCACTCCATTTGTGTCTTGTCTTCATCTGCAGAACATCAAGCGATACTTTCAAGCGGGAATCTTCCGGGTCGCAGCCTGGATACAACGGAGTATTTGAGTCTTTCTCCAATTGCGCCAACTTAGATTCCCTGTTAGTCATCTTCTGAAGAAACAGTTCTTTTAGATGATGGTCCCGCACGACTGAAGTTAACGGTGTCCGTGTGTCCTCCTCTTCTGGTACCACCTGATGATCATCATCGTCTTCTTCAACATGATCATGTTGGGGATCAGGCTCTTCGTCTTCTTGCCCCTCGTCGTTATTGTCTTGCTGCCCTTCCTGATCATTTCCTGCCGCCGCACCATCATTTTTATCATCTTCTATCCAACGAGTGTGGCCATCCATGAAACCACGCCTGAGCAGGTGTTCCAGCAAATCTCTGATAAATGGAGTGAAGCCGACCTCCAATTTGCATGTTCGACACGGACATTGTATATCTTTGTGTTTATTCTGCAGCATGTCTTCCGTCGCGTGTCTCAAGTATGTATTCACGACACGTTCACTCATAATAACCATTATCACCTACACGTTGTAGAATCAAGACAATAATTAATCACCATTTTATATTTTATCGGGTTTCACGAAAAAATTTGCCATGACCTTCCTACAAATAGGACCTAAGGAGAGTGCGAAAAGTTGCCGAAACGGAAAATGAATCAACATTCCGGCATGGTATTGGCACCCTCATTATTAATTTCACACATCACAACACAAATTTATTCATCACAACAAAATTTCACACATTCCAAGCCATTTCATCATTTCGCATGGTTACGAGCGCATTTTATCCGACCAAATTTTAAGAATATGCATTTATATCAATAAAAGATCACCTTAATAAGTAAAACACACGTCAAAAAAACCGCGTTAGTCGACCGGAGATGAAATCTAGATCTTGAGATAAGAGTGACTTGAGTGGATTTTTTTCTCAAAGTTGGATGTGGGAGAGAGATTTAGTGGGATCTATCAACTAAATAAGTTTTTATTGACTAAAAGTGATGAATTTGATGGGGGAAATTAGCCACAAATGAGCAAAATACGAGCTAGTGAGAGAAACAAGTGTGAAGTGCAATAATGGAGGGAAGGGGTTGGTGGCCGCACTTATGCCACCTTTTCAGGTTATCACTGGCGGACGCATATGCATGTCCGCCAGCGGTAGTTAAATTACCGATGGCGGCCTGTTACCGCTGGCGGGCACCCCAAACCGTCCGCCAGTGGTAAGGTTCGTACCGCTGGCGGGTATGGAGTCTGTTCGCCATCGGTAGTTAGCCCCGCCTCCTCGCATCTGCCTGCTGCTACTGCTGGCGTGCATCTTGGGACGTCCGCCAGCGGTACGTGTAGAACCAGTGGCGGGCACAGAAAACCGCCCGCCAACGGTAGTAACGCTGGCAGACGCAAATGCCGTCCGCCAGCGGTAGGCTGGTGGCTATAAACACATTCCTACTAGTGGAAGAAAGATAACGACAACCTAAGCGCTACTTTCCTAAATTACCCTAAACCCTAAACCAAGCTGGGCCTAAAGGTAAGAAGAACCTAAGGGAATTCATTGAGGAATAGTACCTTCGCACGAGAAAATATCCAGTGGAAACAAACTTTTAATGTGAGCCTGTAAAATAATAGATTAAAAGTTCTAAATAAATTTAACAAAAAATGCATTACATTGGGAAGGTTGAGTTCTATTGACATGCAAATTTGCAAGTTAAAACTTATTCTTTAGAAGCTATGAAGATGAAAAATTTAACAATAAATAGTAGCAACGTTACTGGATTTGCCATTTTCATAACTCCTAAATAAGTTCGAGTTTCAACTTGCAAATTTGTATGTCTATAAAACTATATTTTCAACGTAATGCATTTTTATCGAGAACTTTTTAACTTAGTTTCGTCGTGATTTTCACTAATTTTCATTGAATGATGGATTCCACCTCATATTTTATGCCTTCGCACCCCCTCTTTTTTTTTTTGGAAAGAACTAGTGTCGTTTTTCGGAATAACATTTGTATGCACTTCCGGTCCACATATCTATGGGCCAAATCCTGCTATCTTCTATGGGCTGAATCCTGCTATCTTGCCGTAAAGGTATGGCTCGGTAAAGTAGTCCAAAGTTCGCGTCCTTTGACCCAAACGCTTTGCACATGAGTGAGTGTGAATAATGCGTTTGCTAAAAAAAAGGAAGTGACAAGCATCCATTCACGCGCACGACGGCGCTGATTAGAGGTGACCGCGTGCATCCAGCATGCACTACCGGCATCAAATATGTTCGGCAACCGGTCAGTGTGATGTACGCTGGAAAACACTCGAAAGAACATGGTGAACGGATACTAGTATCAGCTATTTTGGTGTATATGGCAATTAATATGTACTACCTCCGATCCGAATAAAGCTTCCCAAGCCGTACGTACCAGTTGTACTTGCCAGGTTATTTTCCTACGACCCTTTTAATGGATCGGAGGGAGTAGTAGTTATGTACTTGATTGTATAATTAACAAATTGCAAACCCTTTCGCTTATCTGGACAGCATCTTTTCCATACAAAATTAGTTCAACGTGCGTGTATCCCATCTTATGTCGTCAGATTTGCTACACAATCAGGATATTAATGCGCGATATACATTTCACCACGATCCGATTATATGAAACTTGTCCGACATTCTCTTAAAAAATGCTATCTAAAATCACCACAAAATAAAATCCATGCAAATTAAACTAAAATAGCGCCCAAACGTGCTTGCAAAGTTTATTGATCTGAAAGTGTGGATTCCAGGGGTTTATTTATCTGGAACTGTACACAGTACACTCCTTGTACCACTTGTCATAGACCCGTTACCCAGATCACATGGTGGGTGGCTCTGCCTAGCTAGCCATAGGGTGTTTGCTATAGCGAGAGCACTCAGAACTCGAAGTCCTTGGTTGCCAACGGCGACTTCAAGCCCAGCTTCCGGAACCCTTCCTAACAGATGTCCCGAGCCTCTATCCCAGCGCTGAGGTTCATCAGCCTATCCTGCAACTTGCCAAACGCGATGCCCTTCACCGAGCTGGTTCATGGCGCCAGAGTACAACTCGTCACAGTCGGCGATGGTTCCTTGGATCTTCTTGTCCTTCACGGATGTCGTCGAGCAGGTCCTTTCCGAAGCGGCGAAGCTCGTGCTCTTCCTAGCGATACCCACAGGCAGGAGACTTTTATTTTTTACCACATTTGTCGCGTCCCAGAGGCGGCCATAGCCACGGACAGACAAACCTACGAAAAGTATTTGATTGCATTTGCGTGAAGTAACAGATGGGGTAGCACCAGCAAAAAGGTTATCTTTACATCTGGCAAACAATTATCAGTTAAACATGTATCGAGAAAAAAAGATTTTACCGTGCGTATCATGGTGTCAGATCTCCTTCTCCGTCAAGAAAATCAACGTGCGATATCCACCCCCTTGATAAACGCGATCATACACAACTTATGCGGCACTCACTTAACTATTGCTACTTCAACTCAGAAAAAAAAAAACGCGGGAAACAGATCTTTGCGCAAACATAAAAGCATACTTCATTGATCAAACATTGTGGCTTACAAAATTCGAGGAGTTTATTCATTCACCCAAATGATCATACAGTCTCCTGCAGACATGCATTACCAAGATTCACACCTTGGGCGGCCGGTGTTCCAACAAAATTCTCGTCAGGCTGAAAACGAAGTAGGACGCCCAGGAGAACTCGGAGTCCTCGGCGGCCAGCGGCGACTTTACGCCTGCCTCACGGAATTCTTCCTCGCAGGTGTTACCTATTTCCGTCGAGTAGCCGAGGCTCATCAGCGCGTCCTCGATCCTACCTGACGTGATGTCCCTGAGCGCCTCGTCGCAGTCGTTAATGGCGGCGTTGTACACCGCGTCGCAGGTCGCGAGGGGTCCCTGGATCTTCTTGTCCTTGTCCCCCTCTTTGAGGGCGGGGATGCGCTTAAGGGTGCTCGCGGCCGCCGCTCGGGCGATCTTTATGGCGATGACGGCGATGCCGTGCTCAGGGGCGGAGCCAGGATTTGACCATAGGGAGGACGAGGTGAAGCTAAGAATATTTTGTGCTGGTGTCATTCTTCTAAATTTGTGGTGGCATTATCTATTGCTAAGAGTTTTTTGTACTCGTAAAGGAGATTAGTATAAACTCATTTTTTTGCGGGGTAGTATAAAGTCATTTGTGTCATGTTGTATCATAATTCATAGCTCCATCCCTCGACGAAAAAGACTATGATATAGCTCAATATATATGACACAACAATAAATAATGAAGTCTTAATATCAACACAAAGTAGAGGGGTTGAACAAATTAGTGTTTTATGAGCAGATCTACGGCCAAATACCGGACCCATAGTGCAAAGTGATCATGTTAATTAATTTCCATTGCCAAATGCTCAATTAATTTCTCTCTAATGGGAAGCTCTCTGATCACCGAAAAAGAAATCTATCTACATAGCACATCATACCTTGGCCCCTTAATCAGTTGATTAGATCTACCCGGTGGGCCAGAGGGCGGCGGCCGGCCGCGCGCCTGGATGGAAGCCATGAACGCCGTGGCCGCCGGGGTGATCTACGGTGATCATCACAACAGATTAGGTCGGTAGGTGGAGACTGTCGTGAGGGGCGGCGGTGAGGCGAGTCAATTTTGATTTGTGAAGTTGAACTGTCGAACCCACGATCTCAAAAGGAACATATCATAGATCGTTTCTCCATTCTCCTACATGAACTTGACTAGCGATATGGGCTTGTGGGTCGTGGGCTTCTAAGATATTGGATAGAGGTCACGCATTGCTACTTATCCTCTTTAGGCCTGCATAATCAGGCCTTAGCTAGCACTAATCGATACTAGTACTACGTAATTGTACGCCTATACGTGCAACTTCCTGCTGAAATCTATTGAGGGGGGCCGATCGTTTGGGGGGTGGGGGGGGGGGGGGGGGGGGGGGGGTGTTGTCGACGGTGGCGTTGTCCTTGTCGGCCTGGAAGAACTTGATGCAGTAGTCGTAGTTAGCGCCGAAGGACTTGCACGTGTCCTCTAAAACGGAAGCGTGGGAGGAGGACGATGACGGCATACGAGAGCTTGCGAAGTCCTCATGGTTTTCGTGGTGCGGTTCCTTTCAGATTTTGAGATGTTTTGGGTGTCGATATTGATCTACCAAATCATATGTGCGTGGTATATATGGAAAACTATCACGCAATATTGCGGGAATCTATCAATTTAGTCGTCAAATCTGGATAATCCAATCAAAAAGTTATGTATTCAATATAAAACATTAATTTCTTCCTAACATGTAAATAAATTTTAATTTATCGCGATCTTCCATGATAAGAAATATGAATTGAAAGTATCATAATTGAAAATACACCAACAAACACGAACACCGGTCCGGATACCAACAAATATGTGGGACGACAACTTCACAGCCCTCCGCCAGCTCTAGGCAAACCATCGGAACGGGGTTGGAGCAGGGATGACCTTATTATTATTATCTCAAGATATCTTTATAGCCTCACCATTACGAAGAAGACATTGCAACTACCTAAAAAAGGACACTAACCCTCCCACCAGCGAGGAGCCATGGTCCGCTGCGCCTCCAAGCCCCCATGGGTCACCGGAGACGGAATGAACCTATGATGACACCTAACCCTAATCGTCTCTAGATCACCTACTCCAATACCTTGCGAGCCGAGCCGTTCTTCTGTTTCTTATTTTTCTCTTCCTTAATCTTGCTTCCATCCTAGGTATAACCTTTCTTGTCGGCCGTGTCGATCACCACACCATCTTTGCCCACAGAACCACGAGCCGTCGTCCACATCAGAGGGCTAGGAAGGTCGACGTCCTCAACCACGTCCACGCATGAGAGGGCAAGCGCTGGACAAGATGAGAGTGATGTGGGTGCCTAATTTTCCCTGGTTCAACGTTGTATGTGGAAGATGGGCGGTGGGGATAGTTTTGGAAATAACGCACAAAAAGGGGATCAATACCTTCTCTTTTGGAGAACATATTGTGCCCTTTTTTGCGGACCCGAGGGGTATTACTTTCCGTCAACGGACCACGGCCACACGAAATCTTTCCAAAAAGTTACACCATGTGGCAGTGGGCTATCACGACCTTGTTAAGTGGCCGGGCTAATTAAACAAATACATGATAGAGACGTGCATTAGTATGACCTATTCCCGAAAGTATTTAGGGTTATAAAATTGTAGACGACCCGCATGGTAAGTACGGAGTATGTGTGCCAGGACGGAGCTTCGGAAATGCATGCTATAGATATGCACGGTACAATATTATAAATGACCTCTACAAAAAGGTCGTACATAGGGTTAAACTCAATTGTTAGACGGACATGGCACTATATGTCAGGAGGGAGTATAGGAATGTAAGTGCCTCTAAAATCTGAGCAGACTGTGCCTTCCGATCCACGGAAAGCGTGGGACAACGCGGGCGCAACAAAATTAACGGGCCTCAAAACAAGAAAACCGGCCCTAAATAGACCTCTGCCGAGAACCGCAAAAACTGTTCTAAACGGTAGCCTATCTCAGGCAAACCAGGAAAAACCAGCCTACTTTGAGGCGAACCGGTGGAAATTGCAAAATCGGCTAAGGCACGACCATTCTGTGCTGTTTTCTACCTAACTCTGGGCGCAACAAAATTAACTCCTCGTTCTGGACGTTTTGATTGCATCTTAGTGGTGGTTGATAAGTTTTTTAAGTTTAGTCACTTCATTCCTCCGGCCCATCCTTTCTCAGCCTCCCAAATTGCATCAGTATTTGTTGATAAGGTCTACCGCCTGCATGGTATGCCTGAATCCATTATATCTGACCGTGATCCTATCTTCACCAGTCGTTTTTGGAAGGAATTCTTCAGGCTAACCGACACACAACTAAGAATGAGCACGTCTTATCATCCTGAGATAGATGGCGAGACGGAGCGTGCTAATCAATGCATGGAAACTTTTCTTCGTTGCTTTGTTCACTCCTGTCCCACAAAATGGAGCACTTGGCTGCCGTTAGCAAAGTATTGGTATAATACCACATGGCATAGTGAACTGGGGAAGTCACCATTTCATGTGCTTTATGGTCACGAGCCGCATCACTGGGGCATCGAAGCAGCTACATCAACGCCAGCTTCAGAACTGAACAGCTAGTTATCTGCTCGACAGGAGATGCCAGACTTAATCAAACTCCATTTGGACAGGGCACAAAATCGTATGAAGCAACAGGCGGATAAAAATAGATCTGAGAGGGTGCTAGAGGTGGGTGATAAGGTGTTCATCAAGTTGCAACCATATGTTCAGAGCACGGTGGCTAGAAGGGTCTGTCACAAGCTATATTTTCGCTACTATGGTCCTTACTCGGTGTTGGAGCGCATTGGGCAGGTCGCTTATCGCATCGCGTTACTGGAGACATCTACAATCCATCCAGTCTTTCACGTTTCATTGCTTCGCAAAGCTCTGAAACCAGATGTTCAGGTATCAACTTCTTTACCTTCTGGCGCTAACCAGTTTGTGATTCCTATGCAGGTGATGGCTCGAAGGAACAATAACACAACCAACAGGATTCAAGAACAAATTCTGATTCGTTGGTCCGGTGACACTCTTCCGGATTCATGGGAGAACAAAGATGACCTGATGACTCGTTTCCCATTTGCTGCGGCTTGGGGACAAGCCGAACTTCAAGGGGTGGGGGGTGTTAGCACCTCTGCCACCACTACTGGGCTGCCAGCCCAAGATAGACCCAGCCCAGTACCAGTTGAGGACCGTCGCACAAGCTCTCGCACACGCAAGCCGAATCCACGCGTGGTTGGTAGCAGCTGGACAAACAAGTGATATAGAGGTGTGCGGTTGAGGAGAAGGTTATCGAAGATCGATCACAAACCCGGAGGCAGCGGCGGTGGCGAAACCTACCTACCTACCTACCTATCTGTATCTCGATTACAAACCCTAGTTCATCCATTCGGCACTGAGTGCTTGTATCCAGATCCTCTATTGTACTCTGAATCTCGTGTTACAGTGAGTAATATAGATCGTGGATACCTAGTAGCTAACAATGTATGTGACAATTAATATGTAGTTATGTACTGAACCTCGACAACGATGGTATGAACAAAATGCCAAACTCTTTTCTTGCTTTTTCAAATTCAAGCATTGCGGCTAAATTGAATAGAGTAGAATCTCGTGTTACAGTGAGTAATATAGATCGTGGATACCTAGTAGCTAACAATGTATGTGACAATTAATATGTAGTTATGTACAGAACCTCGACAACGATGGTATGAACAAAACGCCAAACTCTTTTCTTGCTTTTTCAAATTCAAACATTGCAGCTAAATTGAATAGAGTAGGTGTTTCTTTGGGCAAGAATGATACAATTGTTGCTTTCTTGACTAATGCACTGAGAAATTTAGAATATGACCGGTTAACAGTCACTCCAAATGCCTCGTGTAAGTATTTAACTCCTCACACAGATGAGGAGAAGCTACATGACACAATTGATGTCCCGCTCCTCTCACATCTAGCGGGTGATGTATCGGAGGGTGGCTTAGATGAGGCGATGCTCAGCTATCTGAAAGCGTCTGGCCGTAAGTCAGACTCTCTTAAAAAAGAATAATAAAAAGCCACGGAAAAAGGCGAAGTTGTCCACATCTCTAATTGTTTCCCGATGAATGGCATATTCGAGAATAGCAGAGGTCTTCGTGACTTGGCTAAACATGCGCGTATTGCTGATTCTATTCGGGATCATAGATTGGATTTTGTGGGCATCTCCGAAACTGGTAAACGTGACTTCTCTGAGAGTGTACTTAACCGCCTATCTGGTGGTGTAGAATTCACATGGAAGTCCCGTCCACCACGTGGCAGATCTGGGGGCTTATTACTAGGCGTCAGAAAAGAAACCATGAATGTATTGGCTAGTTCGGAAGGGGACATTCATATTAATTTCCACATCCGCAACAAAGCCAACAACTTCACATGGAGTCCTGTCGTCGTGTATGGAGCAGACCAAGATGAATATAAGACTGCTTTCCTCCGCGAGTTGGTAAACCTGGTAAAAGACAATCCATCTCCTATTATTATAGGTGGTGATTTTAATTTGCTAAGGTTCCCGCATGAGAAGAGTAGAGGAAGATTTGACACTCGTTGGCCTCTCCTATTCAACGATGTAATTGACAGTCTTGATTTAAGAGAGGTTTCAATGATTGGGAGGTAGTACACTTAGGCTAATAGCCTCCCAGAGCCGACGTACGAGAAGTTGGACCGTGTATTGATGGACTCGGATTGGGAAGCTAAATTCCCAATGGTCTCAGTACGGGCCCTCGAACGTATTGGGGCATTGTCAGATCATGCTCCTATACTTCTAACCACAGGAACACCTAATCCATTATGTAAACGCCAGTTCAAATTTGAATTGGGATGGCTACATAGGGAAGGTTTTTTCGAAATGGTTAAAATGGTGTGGGATAGGCCGGTGCCTTGCATTACTCCAATCCAAAGGTGGAACAATAAAATATACGCTTTGCGCAAACACCTGAGTGGTTGGGCTAAACACATGGTAGGCCAACTAAAAAGGGAGAATCTTCGATTGTCATCTATTATCGATGAATTAGATGCTTTTGCTGAAGTGCGACCGCTGTCAACGCAGGAGATTAAATTAAAAAATCTATCTAATGCGGAGATGGCGAGTTTTCTTCGTGAAGAGGAGCTCAAATCGTACCAACGATCAAAAGCCCAATTTATTTTGGAGGGAGATTCGAATACGAGATACTTTCATAGTCTAGCTAATGCCAGACATAGGAAGAAACTCATTCATTCTCTTATCCAAGAGGAGGGTACGATTGATGGTCATGAGCAACTCAAATCATACATCACAAAGTATTATAAGAATCTATTTTGGGAGCCAGATGCAGATAATTTCTCGCTAGATGAATCCCAAATAGACGATATTCCGCAAGTTTCCGATCAGGAAAATGCCCATCTTACAGCTCCTTACTCTGAGGAGGAGGTAAAGAAGGCGGTATTCCAAATGGAACAAAACAAAGCACCGGGTCCGGATGGCTTTCCAGCTGAGTTTTATCAAAACATTTGGGACGTAATCCAATCGGACTTGCTCGAGATGTTTCATGCTTTGCATGCTGGATAATTCGAACTATTTCGCCTAAATTTCGGTGAGATAATTTTGCTGCCAAAGGTTAATGAAGCAGAAAGGATTCAACAATATCGACCTATCTGTCTTCTAAACGTTAGTTTCAAAATATTCACTAAAAACGTAACTATTAGGCTTAATTCGGTGGCTGATCATGTTGTGAGACCGACTCAGACGGCTTTTATGCAAGGTCGCAATATCCTTGATGGGTTGTGATCTTACATGAAACAGTTCATGAGTTGCATCGGAAAAAGCTTAATGGGGTTATTTTGAAGATAGACTTTGAAAAGACTTATGATAAAGTGAAGTGGTCTTTCCTCCAACAAACACTCAGAATGAAAGGTTTTTCAGCTGAGTGGCACGCGATGATCCATAATTTTGTTTCCGGAGGAAGTGTCGCCATCAAAGTTAATGATGACATTGGCAGATACTTCCAAACGAAAAAAGGGATTACGACAAGGCGACCCATTATCACCTATATTATTTAATATAGTTGCTGATATGTTAGATATAATCATTGAGCGTACAAAATTGGATGGGCAAATTGAAGGAGTGGTCCCGCATCAAGTGGATGGTGGATTGTCCATTCTTCAATATGCTTACGATACGATTCTTGTTATGGAACATGACATGGAAAAAGCAAGAAACCTGAAATTAATATCAACTTTCCGGTCTAAAAATCAACTTCCATAGGAGTGAATTGTTTTGCTTCGGCGACGCTCAAGACGAGGCTGCTCAATACGCTGAGTTATTTGGCTGCGGGCTAGGCCAGTTTCCAATAAGCTATCTAGGCATCTCAATTCACTTTAGGAGGCTAACGATTGCTCAATGAAAACATGTCGAGCTAAGACTACAAAAGAAGTTGAGTAGTTGGAAAGGAAAACTACTATCCCTGGGTGGCAGATTGGTACTCATAAATTCAGTCCTAACTAATATGGTACTGTACATGATATCCTTCTTCCAATTACCAAAGGCCGTATTGCATCGATTGGATTATTTTCGATCTAGATTCTTTTGGCAAGGGGATAACGAAAGAAAGAAATATTGGCTAGCCAAATGGGATGTAGTGTGCCGTCCTAAAGATAATGGTGGTCTTGGGATTCATGACCTTAAGGTCAAGAATAGAGCCCTTCTTGGTAAGTGGCTGTTTAAGATTCTAACTGAATAAGAGGTGTGGCAATTCCCATTTTTGGGCTGGCCTAATGGCGACGAAGAAATTCTTCTTCCCAAATGGTTCTTTTTCCATTAAGTATGGTTCAGAGATAAGGTTCTGGGAGGATAGTTGGCTAGGAACTACCCCGCTCCAAGAACAATATCCAGACTTATACAATATAGTCCTTGGACGTCACAAAGGTGATACGCTAGCTCAAGTGTTGGCGGATAATCCTCCAAACGTGACGTTCAGAAGAGATCTTGTTGGCCCTCGACTAGTTGCTTGGCATGAGTTGCTACAGCGTCTAGCCTCTGTCAATTTGACACAAAGGGGTGAAGAGTTTCGTTGGAATTTTCACAAAAGTGGTAAATTCTCCGTGTACTCCATGTATACAGCTTTAATCCAACCAGAAGTGCCGGTAGATAGTAATAAAAAAATCTGGAAGATGAAGATCTCACTCAAAAACAAAGTATTTGCGTGGTATCTTCGTCGAGGAGTTATTCTTACAAAAGACAACCTTGCAAAGCGTAATTGGCATGGAAGCAAAAAGTGTGTCTTCTGTCACAAGGATAAGACTATCAAACACTTATTCTTCGAATGCCAATTTGCTAGTTCTATATAGTCAATCATTCAGATAGATTCTACTTTATACCCTCTCAAAAGTATTGCCAATATTTTTAGCAATTGGCTGAACGGGTGGATAATAGGTTTAAACAACTTATTAGGGTGGCAACGCTTGCCGTTATTTGGTCGCTTTGGTTGTGTAGAAATGAAAAGATTTTTAATGATAAAAATTATTCTCTTATGCAGGTTATCTACAGGAGTACAGCTACACTTCGTTTGTGGTATTAGTTGCAACGTGTGGGGCATCGAGACCTGTTTATGGAGGTGTGTACCAGACTGGAGGATACGGCGAGAGACTTTTTATCCCAACATGGATGGCAGCATAATTTGCGGATTGGCCCTCCACCACCATAGGCGTTCTTATAATTTCTCATTATGATTTGTTTCGTCTTTTTATGTTTTGAACTTCTGAACTTGTTTTGGTTGTGTGCAACTTTGTTATGCAGAGGTTGGGTGTAATATTTAAACCTTTTAAGTAATAAAGCTCCCTTTATCTAAAAAAAATGTAGTTATGTACTTGATTGCCGAATTAACAAATGGCAATGAGTAATCTTTCGCTTATTTGGAAGGCATCTTTTACATACAAAATTAGTTCAACGTGCCTGTATCCCATCTAATGGCGTCAGATCTCCCAAACAATCAGGGTATTAATGCGCGATATCCATTCCCTTGATCACCACGATCATGTGCAAATTGTCCGACACTCTCTTACAAAATGTTATCTCAAATCACCACAAAACAAAGTAAAAACAGACGAGCCTGGACGTCTCCCCTCCCCCGCCACTGTAGCTGAGAGGGCGATTTTTCACCTCCCCCGCAGATCCACCACCTCCCCGCCGTTTCGCCGGATCCCTCGTCCTCCGTCGGCCGCTCCGGCGGTGGGAGGACAGGGGATCCCCGCTTCTCGGGTGTAGATAGCGTAGGGTTTGTGGGGTCTTCAACCGGCGGCGCCATGGAGGTGGTTGGGTCGCCGGCGGTGCTTTTGGTGCAGGTGCGCGCCCCTTCGACGGCGGAGCTCGGTGGAGATCCGCGGTGGTCCGCCTGCTCCCTCCGCTTCCTCGGATCTTTTGATCTGCTGGGCGCGCCATCCCCCTCCCAGATCCCGCGCGGCGGCGGATCTGGGTTGACCTTTGAAGCCGATGATGTTGAAGGTCGGCGATGTTGCAGCTGGAGTTGGGTGGAGGCTCCTTGGAGTTCGAGGTCCGGCGACTTCCCGTCCGCTAGGGGACGTCTTCTGCTCCAAGGCTTGAAGGAAGATGCAGCGGCGGCGCGCCACCGGCACGTCCTGCTCCATGCCGGCAACATTGAGTTGCAGAAGGACTGGATTGTAATTTCTTTCTTTGTTGGGTGCCTTTCTGTAATGTCCGACCTTTAATATTATCAATGGTTTCCTCGCAAAAAAAATCACCACAAAACAAATTCCATGGAAAACTCCTCGAGGTGTCGGGGGCCGCCATCACCGCACTGAGGTTCGTCAGCCCGCCCTGCAACTTGGCCGACGCGATGCCCTTCGACGCCGGCCGCCACGTCGAGCAGATCCACTGCGCCGGAGTACAACTCGTCACAATCGGGGATGCGCCCTGGATCTTCTTGTCCTTCATCGATTCCTTGAGTGCGGCCATGCGCGCCTCACCGTCACTGCTTGGGTGATCTTCGTGGCGATAACAGTGAGGCTGCGTTTGTCGGTGGCACTAGTACAGATTGGCCACCGCGATAGATAGCTGACAAAATTAGTGAAGGACAAAATCGGGCATTAGAATTTGTATCCTAGTACTGCTACTTCAACTCAGCACAAAAAAAAAAAATCCACGGGAAACAGATCTTTGCGCAAACATAAAAGCATAGTTCATTGATCAAACATTGTGGCTTACAAAATTCGAGGAGTTTATCCATTCACTCAAATGATCATACAGTCTCCTGCAGACATTACCAAGATTCACACCTTGGGCGGCTGATTTTGCAACAAAATTCTCGTCAGGCTGAAAACGAAGTAGGACGCCCAGGAGAACTCGGAGTCCTCGGCGGCCAGTGGCGACTTCACGCCTACCTCACGGAAACCTGACTCGCAGGTGTTACCTATTTCCGTCGTGTAGCGGAGGCTCATCAGCGCG
This sequence comes from Poa pratensis, assembly GCA_947311845.1. NCBI lineage: Eukaryota > Viridiplantae > Streptophyta > Magnoliopsida > Poales > Poaceae > Poa > Poa pratensis. The sequence continues at coordinate 90,570,852 of CAMZMU010000128.1, forward strand.
TCCTCGATCCTGCCTGACGCGATGTCCCTGAGCGCCTCGTCGAAGTCGTTAATGGAGACGTTGTACACCGCGTCGCAGTCCGCGAGGGGTCCCTGGATCTTCTTGTCCTTGTCCGCGTCCTTGAGGGCAGGGATGCGCTTAAGGGTGCTCGCGGCCCCCGCTCGGGCGATCTTTATGGCGATGACGGAGAGGGCGTGCTTGTCGGCGGTGGCGCTGTCCTTGTCGGCCTGGAAGAACTTGATGCAGTAGTCGTAGCCAGCGCCGAAGGACTTGCACGTGTAGTCTAAAACGGAAGCGTGGGAGGAGGAAGACGAGGCGAGGAGGAGGACGATGACGGCATACGAGAGAGCTTGCGAAGTCCTCATGGTTTTCGTGTGCGGTTCCTTTGAGATTTTGAGATGTTTTGGGTGTCGATATTGATCTACCAAATCATATGTACGTGGTATATATAGAATAACGTCATCAGATATTGTGGAAATCTATCAATTAAGTCGGAAAATCTAGAAAATCAAATCGAAAAGTTATGTATTCAATTTAAAACATTAATTGTTTCCTAATATGTAAATAAATTTAATTTATCGCCATCTTCCGTACTCTAATGATGATCTTGCAATCACATCTCGTCATATCTATCCTTGATTAAAAAAGGATGCTGTAATTAGAATCAAGTCTAAAGAAAGAAACATACTATAAAAAAGAAAGATACATATTAGGCTTTTTTTGCGAGAAGGTATTTTTATCTGTTAATCATAATCGACAACATGGACAAAGATCAACCAGGGACACCGGCCTGACCTCCACGCTCGACCTCCCCATGAGAACCGCCCCAGCCGCCTCAAAAGGATGTCGTCGCGATCAACCCCCATCCCCCTCCTGATACCTTAGGAGGCGGGGCCGCAGACAACGGTGGCAGCAGGGAAAACTCCGGGGTGTGGGCTGGCGGCGCTAGGGTTGGGAGCCCAGAGTCACCCTGGGGAGTGAACGCGAGGGGCAGATTTATTGGGATATCGAAGCAAACCTCAAAAATTCCGCTTGATCCACTTGGGTATATTCGTTGTATCACACAAGCAAAAACCACATAGGAAACAAGCGTGTGCATGAGTGTATAATCTGCAGTGGAGAAGAAACTTTTTTTGTTTTGTCAAAGACCACACCATTTCTCCATAGTCAAAGAATACACCATTTCTCCATAGCCAAAGAATACAACGTAGAGCTGCCGCCCCACCAATATACGAGCAGAAACATAACCTCTTTATTTGTACCCTGCACCGCCAGAAACCGATCATAACACACTACTAACATATACTCCCTCCATTCTAAATTAGATGACTTTTATTTGCCCACATGTGGATGTATCTATACTTTTAACATGTCTAGATACATTCACATTTAGATAAATGGAAGTCATCTAATTTATAACGGAGGGAGTACAAAGTAGAATGAATCACAACTGGCCATACACTCTAGCGAACTTACACTCATAAATAACAGAGATGCCGTATGGACTATTATCATGACAAAAAAAAAGTTGCCTCGCGATCGGAAATCCATGATGGAACCCGAGTCCAGATGCTCTCTCTATCTACACCGACAAGTTGCTTCGAGATTTGTGATAGGCACTGTATTTACTGATGTACTAGGGATATTAGCGCGGCAATGCCGCGCCTGTGTAGCAAATGAAATTTAAATTTGGTTACGTTTACATTTGAAAACGATGGAAGTTTGAAAAAATTTTGGAGTTCGAGAAAGTTTGCGTTCAAAAATTGTTTAGTTTTCGAAAATTGTGCAAGTTGGGGTGGTTTTTAGCTTTGAATTTTTTTTTACGTTTGTACAATGAGCAGATTTCGAAGATATATAAAATTTGGGAATATGTAAATTTGAAATTTGATTCTATGGCACAAATAATCAGCATTTATTTTCGTGAGGGTGTTTGTAGAAATAGTTTTATGTTCTAGAAATTGTCCTAAAGAGGAAGTGCATTAGGATTTTCTTCAAATATTCGTCAATTTGAAATATTCAAACATATTTGCTTTTAGACATAAATAGTTAGTATCTATTTTTTAGAGCATTTTGTTGTATTTTTTCGTATTTTCCGGATGTGAATTTTTAGAGATATTCCCATTTGCTGGAAATTTAATAAATTTAAATGCAAATAATTAGAGGAAGGCAATTTAGATTTTGTCTAGATATTCACCGCAGCCGTTGTAATTCGAATTGTTGAAATCCGTTGGATTTTTTTGTCTACGGTATGTCCAAATAGTTGGTGGATTGAAATGTTCAAATATATGGTTGTATGGTGCCAGAAATTTTTAATTCAATTCCAAAGCGTGTGGTAAAATTCGAATTTGAAGATTTCGACATTTCAAAATTGTGCGGATTTCAGAATTGTTGGAACGCAAAGAGGGCTCATGTTTGAAAATTGTTTAGATTTTGGAAATTCTTCAAATTGGAAATTTATTCAGATTTGAATTCTTTTGACGTTAGTAACATGGTTGGATTTGAAAGGCATCTGAAATTTTGAAATATTCAAATTTGTACGCCGCGTTATTGTGGTAAAATTGGAATTTGGAAAATGACCACATTTTAGAAGTGTGTAGATTTGGAAATTATTAGAATGCAAAGAAAGCTTGTGGTTTAAAATTGTTCAGATTTCTAAATTCGTTCAAATTAGGAAGTTTTTCAGATTCGATTTATTTTCTGCATTTGCGAAATGATCAGATTCGGAAGGTATTTGGAAGTTTAAAATATTTAGAATCGAAATTTGGTTATACGCCGTAAATAATCAGCATTTATTTTTGTGGTTGTTTTGATGTATTTTTATATTTTGTTCATAGATAAAGTTTAAGTTACTCATTTTGTAGCATTTAGTAGTTTTTGGAAATTGTTTAAATACCCAAGAACAATATCAATAAAGTGTTCGAAATTATCTAAAGCGTGATCTATTTCAAATATTATTTTTTTGATTCAGTTATGTTTAGTTGGGAAAAAAGTTTTAAACAGCTATTTGTCAATATTTACATTGAAGACCATGATATAAATGGGTAATTGTATTTAAGTGGTTTACCAAATTCTATTTAAATGATATGTTTTGTACCAACGTTATTGGGTTTATCATATTGGCTGTATTATTTAAGATTTTGGAGGTTTGCAAAAATTTGGAAAAGGTCCTTAAGTATTTTGAAATTGGAATAATTTGGAAAAGGTCACAAGTATTTCGAAATGGCTATTCTATGTGTTATTTAAAATTTGTAAGATTTGAAATAATTTAGGAAAGGTCACGAAGTTTTTGAAATGGTTATTTTGGTTTTGAGTTTTTTTTTGGAAATTGAAATAATTTGAAATAGGTCACAAAGTATTTGAAATGGATATTTTGTTTTTTACATTTTTTTGGAAATTGGGCTGAATTGATTTTGAGGTGTATTTTAAAAGTTACAAAAGTTTTGGAAAAATAAAAACAAAACAGAAAAAAAAAATGGACCAAGCCAGCCGCCCAGAAAGCGGCCCAGCCCAGTGATTGCGTGGATCACACGTTCGTTGGGAGGCCCCAAGAGAAAGGTATGAAGCAGTGTAGCAGCAGTTTCACTCAGTATGAAACCAAGGTTTAATTGAACCAGTAGGAGCAAGAAATCAATTCTGAAGGTTGTTAGTGGCGCGCTGACGTGGAACTTGGACACAACACAATCAAACTATTTTGCCCCAACGAAACAATGAGGTTGTCAATCTCACCGGCTTGCTGAAAACAAAGGATTAAACATATGATGTGGAAAACAGTAGTAAATTGCAGAGAATAAAAAAGAACAATGTTTGCAGTTGGTTGTATTATCAGTGTAAAAGAATGGACCGGGGTCCACAGCTCACTAGTGGTGTCTCTCCATAAAAGATAACTAACATGCTGGGTGAACAAATTACAGCTAGGCAATTAACAAAATATTGAGCGCATGACAATGCATATATATGACATGATGATTATTATGATATTCATGTGGTCATTACGACAAAATACATAGACCGTTATCCAACAGCGTCTATGACTAATAATCCACCGCCAGGTTGTCATACCGAGTTCCCCGTTGGTATTAAGTTGTAAGCAACGGATAATCGCATTAAGTACTGTGCGTAATGTAAACAAATGTATTAGACCTAACGGCGCACCCTTAAGCTAAGCATCGATTATTTTATCCCTATTGGCAATAACACATCCACAATCTTAGAAATTATTGTCACTCTCCCAGATTACCGGAGGCATGAACCCACTATCTAGCATAAATACTCACTCTTGGAGTTACAAGCATCTACTTGGCCAAAATATCTACTAGTAACGGAAATCATGCAAGATCATAAATAACATATAAGATAAATTGATAATCAACTTGACATAGTATTCAATATTCATCGGATCCCAGCAAACACAAGATGTAGCATTACAATAAGATGATCTTGATCATGATAGACAGCTCACAAGATCTAAACATGATAGCATAAAGTGGAGAGACAACCATCTAGCTACTACTATGAACCCGTAGTCCAAGGATGAACTACTCACGCATCACTCCGGAGGCAGGCATGGTGATGTAGAGTACTCCGGTGATGATTCCCCTCTCCGGCAGGGTGCCGGGAAGAGCTTCTGAACCCTCCCGAGCTAGGGTTGACGGCGGCGGCGTCTCTGGAACTTTTTGTGGATAATGGCTCGGGTATTTAGGGTTTTCGCGTCGGGAGGAATAAATAGGCGAAAGGGCGGCGGCTGCAGAGGCTCGTGGGCCCCACACCACCCCACGGCGCGGCAAGGGGCCCGCGCGGCCCCATGGTGTGGCTGCCACGTGGCTCCCCTCCGTCTCTCCTTTGGACTCCGTGTTCGTGTTGGAAAAATAGGAGGTTTTGTTCAAGTTCCGGCCAACTCCGAGAATATTTCCAAACTAGCTTTTCTGAAATACAAAATAGCAGAAAACAGGAACTGGCATTGTGGCATCTTGTTAATAGGTTAGTCCCAGAAAATGCATAAAAATGCTATGAAGTGTATATAAAACATGTAACAATTGGTATAATATCAACATGGAACATCAGAAATTATAGATACGTTTGAGACGTATCACCCAGCAGGCAGCTCGTCTGGCCAGCCCAAGCCCGCTGGAACCTCACGATGACGTCACCTACGGGCGGGCTCCGCCGCGGCGGCGTCGACCTCGCCGGAGGCGCGCCAGCGCAAGCCAGGACGCGCGGGTGCGCGAGTCGGACGCGGCTCGACGCGGGGTGCCCGCACGTGGCGGCGCCGCTGCGTTTTGGTCGCCGGAGCCGCTGGCGGCGACCATTTTTGCGGCGGAGGACGCGGAGCTCGGCGGCGGCGATTCCGGCGCGCAGGCGGCGTCCCGGCAGCCGATCTGCGGCGAGGAGGGAGAGGTGAGGACGGCGGAGCTCTCCGTAGCCTTCGATCTGTGCGGGGAGGGCTGGCGCGGGGAGACGGCACGGCGGCGGCGACCTCCGGCGTCGCGGGAGAGAGAAAGGGGAGGGAGGGGATTCTGCTGACGGTTTTGCAGAAAAGTCCGTGTCTTTTCTTGTAATTACAGTTAAGTCCCTCGCTGCGTTAAAATTTGGACTGCACGTTAATTACTCGGGTTTGCGAGGTTGTTTCTGTGAAGTTGGCTGCGCCAGAAATCGTGCGCGGGATCTAATTGGTAGAAAGTCCGGAGCTACAGTAAGTTACAGTGTCGCGCGACTTTTGGAGCGATCTAGCCCGTCCGTGCGCTCGATCGGATGGCTGGTGTTGAAAGGGTGACGTGGACAATGAAACTGAGGCTGAATCCTTCCTACTTTCATATATAGTAGGATTCTTCCTTGCGGCTAGAATTAGGAACAGTGGCACTGTCCACCACTAGCCCGCATTTAAGTCCTTTTTGGCCGTTGCGATTGGAGCGGAACAAACGGCAGGCAGACGTCCTGGACCAGATACGCGCGCCATCTGCAGTTGCTGCCGGCAGGGAGGTGGGCCTCGGCGAGCTCGCTCAGGCTGTTGCCAATGCCGGCATCGGGCACGCCACGGACGTGGAGCTGAACTGCTGAAGACGGATGCATGGGCGGGTACGAGCATTACGCCGCCAGCCGGCGCGCGAGGATGGCGCGGCCTTCTCCCAGCACGGGTGCACGTCTTTGTTCGTAACGCCGTGCTCTGGCTCGTCGGGTGCCGGCCGTCGCTGGCCATGACCACGAGGCTCCTCTAATCCCCCTCTCAAGCGAGGGCCTGGAGCCGCACGTCAAGGAGTCAGTCGAAACGACAGGCTATTTGAATGAACTCTCGAGAACACGGCCGCGCACTGGACCAGATCAACAAGGTTCTCATGGCCACACGCTGCACGACGAGGGTGTGCTCACGGAGCGGCTCTCGACTATGCAGAAGGACATCCTGTCCGGCTGCTGATTCCCATGGTCCAGGAGCGGGAGGGCGAGGGCGCTAAATACAGTAACAATCCCTGTACTTGTCCAGCTGGCTCGATTTAGTCCTCGTACTCGGAATTTGCAGAATTTTACTCCTGTACTCGTTAATTGGACTCGATTTAGTCCAATTCCATGTTTGTCGTCCAACTTGAGCTGATGCGGACGACACGTCTGCTGCAATTTTGCACGAACACCCTCCCGCATCCATAACATTATTTTCCGCTGCCAGGATTTTGCACCTAGCCCCCTCGCCATCTGATCCGCTGTTTCGGTACGGATGACCCTCACCTCGAACAATCCGCTAGCCTTTTTTTTGCAAAGATTTTGTCTTTAGGATCGTTTCTGTAGAGTAGTAATCATGTATGCGTGCTTATTCGGTCGACCCATGATCTAATTGTGCAAAAAGTTAGGGTTTTTGGTCACCAAATAATAGAGTGTTTTCTGCATATTTGATTTAGGTGGAACAAAGATATGTTCACTATGAAAGAAAGGAAACCGGGATAAAATTCGATGCAAATCAAATTGAGTTCATTGGAACTTACCTTGTGATTAGGACACTTGTAGAAATCCCTGTCCTGATTGCCATGGATGTCGGTCTGGGAGGTCCACTTCGTCACACACCGAATTTTGCGTCGATCGCACTTGATGATGGGCAGGAACCTCGTGGGAACACGGTAATCCTTCTTCGTCCCTGAGCTCGAACCACGGGAGAAGCCACTCGCCATTGTCTAGCTCAAACTACGGGAGTCAGTCGCGGTAGAGGAGATCGGGGCGGAGGACAAGGGATGAACTAGGGTTATAGAAGTGGGGAATTTGGTGAAGTACGAAACGGGGGGAGGGGGTCGCATATTTACACTCGCGGGAGGCTAACTACCGTAACGGAATCACACATGAGGGGCTAAAATACAAGTTTCCAGGCCAGCTGCTGTACTGCAACTGGGAGCTGCGTCCACGTGTCGTCCGTGTCAGTTCAAATTAGACGGCAAACATGGAATTGGACTAAATCGAGTCCAATTAACGAGTACGCGGGTAAAATTCTGTAAATTACGAGTACGAAGACTAAATCGAACCGGCTGGACAGGTACAGGGACTGTTACTGCATTTAACTCCGACATTAGCCAGAGCCAGCGGCCGCGGCGAGAGCTGCGCGAACTGCGACGGCGTGGTCGGCAGAGTTGATGTATAGACATAGAATTTGGAGAGCAACCACACTTTCATTGACCCCTGTGGGTACAGAATATATACTCCGTACATGTTACATGTACATCGGTAGTTTGGAAGTGGCGTAAGGCTTGGGACGAGAGGTTAGCATGCGAACCTTAAAGGAGAGCCGTGCGTGCATGTGTTAGATGGACATACACGCATGCAATACTATCTCCAACAGTTGACGTGGAGTGGATGCGGCGATGGATGGAGAGCTACGCCTACGCGGCTGGGCTGGCGAGGCTGCTAGAAGAGGTGGACGCCGCTACGACCTCATGCTGACGTCATAGTGACTCAGCGACACTCAAATATGGAGTATATAATATTTACTCCATCCGTTCCAAATTAATTGACTTACATTAGTCCACATGTGGATGTATCTATACGTGTAACATGTTTAGATACATCTATGTGTAGACAAATGGAAGTCAATTAATTTGGAACGGAGAGAGTAAAAGATAAACACCATAGTTAAAAACGGAACGAGGAGATCGTCATGCAGTTGTCGCACGACAACTCTCAGAACGTTCTCAGTCTGAACGAGAGTCTGGTAATTTCCTGTAGCTCAGTTCACGGATGTCAGAAAACGGACGTTATGTCATGGCGCAACAGGCGGACCAATACAAAAATCCAACGTCAAGCCTGCGGGCCCATCATACACTGTATGCCATACGATCAGGGCAATACGCAAGTTTCTGCGGGCACGTATAGCGTCAGTAATTGATTTTGGCACACATCCCCTTGGCTACTTCGGTGGTCCAGATATAAGGAGTAGCTGGACTCGGGAGCCAAAACTCCACCCCCTCGCGATCGGATATGCAACTTTTTTTTTACCTGGTAGATATGCAACTTTTTGTTACTTATATCAGCAATTATGGTTATATATGATCGTTAATATACGTATCCTCGATTGCCTTGTTAAGTAATGAGTGTCTATAGTTTATTTTGTAACTTATTACCTGGCCATTGGTGTATCTTTTGTCTGTATCCAAAAAATTAAATAGTGAGCATATCTCATGCCGTCAGGCAACCTAAATAAATAATCACGGAAACTAATGTGCGAGAAGCCACCCCCATGATCACCGCGATCATTCGCAGATTGTGTGACATGCATCCACTAAATTATTGGTATTCCAATTCATCACAAGACAATTTCTATGGAAAACCATGTGCACCCATTGAAGTGGTGATCTCAAACAATAATTTTCTTCTAATCAAGCTAGCTACAGCGAGCTCGTTAAGACTAGAGCAATGGAGACCGTCTTAGTGAACTCGGCGTCCTCGGCGGCGAGCGGCGACTTCACGCCTAGCTCCTGGAACCCGGTCTCGCATGTCTGGGGCGCGTCCACCGCGGCGCTGACGTTCGTCAACGCGTCCTGCACGCCCTGCGACGTGCCCGCCTCGAGGCCCTTCGCCGCGTCGTGGAGCTCGTCCACGGCGTCGGAGTACAGCTCGGCGCAGTCGTCGAGGCCCGACCGGACCTTCTTGTCCTTCACCGATTCCTTGAGCGCGGAGATGCGCTCGTGCGTCCTCCCGGCCGTCTCGCCGGTGATCTTGGCGGCGATGACGGCGAGGCCGCGCTTGTCCGCGGTGGCGCTCCCCTTGACGTGCTGGAAGAACTTGATGCAGTAGTCGTAGCCGATGTCCTTGTGGTTGGCGCCGATGGACTTGCACGTGTCTTCTAGGACGGAAGCGCTGGACGAGACGAGGAGCAGGAGGAGGACGAGACCGGCGAGAGTGTGTGAAGTCGACATGGTTTCTGTGGCACGAGACCACGAGTATACGAGATGATGCTCCGGATGTCGACGTTGATAGCAGACGAGGTTACGGGTAGATGGTATATATAGAGAGCCGCCATTGAAATAACAAGGCAAAACTAATCGTAAATGGTAAGCATCGTATAAAATTGATTTGATTGCTAATAAATGAGTCCAATGCAATCTAATTCCTGACAAAAATAGTAGGGACTTGCCATTTTTTATAGTAGGAAATATGGTAGTAGTTTTTTTCTGAGGAAATATAGTACTCCTACTACTCTGAACTCTGGAAACGGAGACGGGACTGGAGTACTGGACCGCTGGAATACAGGATGCCCACCGGATATTCAACGGGCTAGAACTTCTCGAGCTTAATCTAGGCTTTGGACGGAGCTGGACTATGCCTACGCGTACAAGAGTAGCTGGGCTATGGAGAAGATATCCGGTGCTCCCACCCTCTACCGTGCTACCACCAAAAAAGTCAATTTTAATGCTTCAATAAATAGTACGAAAAGTTGTGAATGTTCATAAAGTATGTTTGTACAACGTCCAAAAAGTTTAGCTCCAAATTCAAAATGAACAATGAGAAACAAAAAAGACAAATATGGCATGAATAGTGGTTTTTTTTGGTTTTGTCTTTTTTGACACCAACACTATTCATACCCGATTTGTATTTTTTTGTTTCTCAATATTCATTTCGAGTTTGGAACTGTAATTTTTATAGGTTGTACAAACATACCTTCTAAACATTCATAAATATCCGTACAAAAATTTAGTACATTTAAAATTACAACTTTTTGGTGGTAGCACGGTAGCACCCAAATGGGTGGGAGCACTAGATATCTTCTCCAAGTATATTGTGATCGACGGTCAATAATGCTCGAGTGCTCGTGTCTGCCCAAAACTGGAAATTGCACGTAGTACAACAGCATGTTCGAGCACATCAACCGAGAAGATGCTACCATATTTCTGCGCGTCTGTGGTAATCTTATCAAAGATCTCTCTCCTTCACCCTGTTCATGCGATTCTCGACCCTCCTGTCGATGTCAGGAGGGTACGGCGCGTTACGATATGATGTTGGGATTACTAACCATGAACATTACGTTATGCCCAGGAAGGTCTATACATGTACTCGCTCTGTTCATTTTTACCCCGCATATAGGTTGTCTTAAGTTAAACTTTGTAAATGTCGGACAACTTCATATTAAAAAATAACAATACCTACAATACCAAATAAACGCAATATGGACAACTTCATATTGATTTCATTTTCTTTTCCTGATTCATTTTCGTTTTAATTCCTTTGCAATTTTGTTTCTCTTTCCTTATGATTATTAGTTTCTTGGTTTTCTTTTCTATTTTGTTTTTTATTTTTTGTTATGTTGTAGTTTTCTGAACAAAATCCTATATATATATTTACTTTATAATAAGTGAATATTTTTTAAATTGCCTGACTCGGGAATAAATTTTCATAATCCTGTGACAATATGTTAATTTCATAAACTATTCTTTTTTTATTTGTGCGAATATATTTTAAAAGTTGTGAAAAATTATATACCTGAGCTAATATTTTTTACCTATGCATACTTTTTTTGGACTCACCGATTTTTTATTAAATTTTGCAAATATTTTTTGAACTCACGAACAATCTTTTGGACCATACCATATTTCAAATCATGTGAATTTTTTCTTCTTTCAAAATATATTTTGTAATGAAAACATTTCATAGATAGAAATAAATAACAGTCTCCAAAAGAATTATTCACGGGTTGAAAATAATGTTCATTCATTATACAAGTATACATTTTCGTATGGTTTAAATGAAATAAAAATAATTGAAAACCTGAAAGGTGAAAGATAAACAAGCAAGAATAAGAAAACACACTTTTCTATAATTACCAAAAGTATATTTTCCATATTACTTAAATTTAAAAATTATGAGACTATATATAGGCAAAAGAAAATATTGTATCTGTGTTGATGGTTTTCGCCAAATTGATGTGTTTCCTTTTTATCAAGCTTCTTATATTCACGTGGTTTCTCCACGAAGTCGTGATCAAATAACGGCACAAGGGAGGAAAAAATCGTGAAACAGTCCAGTGACCATAATTGGGCCGAGCCCACACGACACATAAGTATACACACGTAGCTTGCCCGAAAAAAATCTAGGAAAAAGTCACGGTGTACAGAAGTAGGCTTGAGCGGATCAGCCGAGAAGAACCTGGCTTCCATACTCCGCGCGTCAACCGTATGATGTTGTTAAACGTTAAAGTCGATATCATGCGAAATACGGAGTATGTTTATTTTGGCCTGTGATTCTCCATTTCGTCCTGTCGCATACCACTCTTGTCCTACAATGACATAATATAGTGAAGTAATAATTTTGACACCCTGGCATGCGATGTGTCTATATCTATAACCCGTTACTATTTAAGGTGGGGAGTCGTGATATATGGTGCAATTTTTATATCTTCCGGGTCTCCCTGTAATTTATAATCCCACTGCCCGTTGTTCCTTGTTAAAAAAAAAGGCAGTCAAGCTTGTGTAGGTATGTTATTTCTATACAATTCCCACAAGAGGCTTTGGAGTTTGGATGAGCTCCGTGAACGGTTAAGCTGGTGACAACAACTTCGGATTTCCAAAAATCACGATCTGTTGTGTTGGCTTTAACAAATACAATAATACAAGTTTTTGCTAAATACTCGTACAATGTTTCTGTAACATGCATGGTACATGGACTGATTTTTTTTGTTATTATTTGTACATGATAAGTCTCTTCTCATCAATTTCTATTAAAGAAACCGCTCAATTCTACAAAGTTTGTAAATTAAGAAAACGACCAAAAAATAGAAACTAGAGTTAAAAGAAAAGCGACAAGCAAAACAACTACTCTCATATAGTCATAAACTTATTACATCACCATCAACCAGGTGTTAGATACTAGTAAATGATAATCAAAACACACATAGAACGCCACATTTCATGATACTAGGGTTTAAAAATATTCATAATTCGAAACAAAGTACGCTCACAAGTGTTAAATAATCGCATGGTCAAAAATATTTAAAGGTTAAAGGTTGCTTCACATATTAAAAATATTCACCGTGTTCGAAAAAATCACAGAATAAAAAAAGTACGATAGCATATTAAAAAATGTTCACAATAGCGCAGCCACGCCTGACGATATCAGGAACCTTTCTCTAACAATAAAAGTCTCCAACAATGCAGGCAAAACATCAAAACTATCAGGTACAGACTTAAGATTGAAAGCACGCCTCACTACTCCCCAAATGTATCTAGCAACCGCACAGTGGACAAGATGATCTACATTGCCACAAAACATACACTTGTCCAAACCCTTCCAACCCCTTGCTAGCAACACTCTCTTACTCAAAATGCTTTTCCTAAATGCTAGCGATAAAAAGACCTTAATTTTAACAGGAATTCTCACAAACCCCAAGTTCCTGTATGGCATTTTCACCTGAGAAGTTTTCAACACAGTGTACATGAATTTAACCGAAAACTGCCCTGCCATGGTCAAAAGCCATCTACATCTCTCTTCGCTTTTAACTAATATTACAACCGAGCACATTTCCTGTAGCCTAAAGAACATATCAGCAAGCTCAGCCAAAGATCCTAATGGAAGAAAGTTCTCATAACATTACCAACATCCTCTCTACAGAAACTGAATAAAATGTCCCTAACTTTCAAAATACCGTACCAAAAATGAGAGTGCATAGGCTTCAACTTTACACGAGCTAAGGGAAGTGTATGTAAATACTTAGATCTAATAAGCAGTTGCGACAAGCCTTCCTCGTTCTCAATCTTCCGTAGCCATTTCCACAACAAACATATATTCATTATTTTTAAATCTACCACCCCCAAGCCCCCTTGATCTTTCGGTTTACAAACTTCCTCCCATTTCACTAAATGGTATTTCCATTTCCCTTCAACTTCAATAATGCAAGTTGGTGACAACAACTTCGGATTTCAGAAACTCAGGATCTGTTGTGTTGGCTTTAACAAATCCAATAATACAAGTTTTTACTAAATACAATGTTTCTGTAACATGCATGGTACATGGGCTGAATTTTTTTAATTTTTTTACCTAATAAATCTCTCTCATCAATTTCTATTAATGAAACCGCTCAATTGTACAAAGTTTGTAAATTAAGAAAACGACCAAGAAAAAGAAACTAGAATTGAAATAAAAGCGACAAGCAAAGCAACTACTCTCATATAGTCATATACTTATTACATCACCATCAACCAGATGTTAGATACTAGTAAATGATAATCAAAACACACATAGAACTCCACATTTCATGATACTATTGTTTAAAAAATCTTCATAATTCGAAAAAAAGTACGCCACGAGTGTTAAATAATCGCATGGTCAAAAAATATTTAAGGGTTAAAAGTTCCTTCACATATTAAAAATATTCACCGTGTTCGAAAAAATCACAGAATAAGAAAGTACGATAGCATATTAAAAAAAATGTTTAAGAGGTCAAAAGAGTACGATCATGGATTGAAAAATCACGATGTTATAAATTTTTTTCATGTGGTCGAATAAAGTACGCTCACAAATTACAAATGTTCACGGGTCCGAAAAAATACTCATTGTTTTGACATGTGGGAATATAAAAATATTCAAAAAAATCATAATTTTGGATTGCAATAGCCTTTTTTACAGCGCTCGTACCTTTTTTTTTGCAGTGAACAAAGCACACGTAGGGCCAGTGAACAAAGCACGTAGGGCCTTTTTTTTTTGCAGTGAATATAAAGAATTCAAAAATACTGTTTGCAGTTTAGCCCTTGCTATAACCTTAAATGGGCCAGCCCAATGTGGTAGTGGCGGCGACAGTTTTAGCGGACGCAGTTTCCTCCCTGATTCCTCTCGATCCCTTTTTCCAGCGACAAAATCCCTATAGATCTCAAATCCTTCACCACCGGCTCCCGCTCCTCCATGGCGGGCGATGTTTAATTTCTCTCTACGCGTTAGAGATTTTTCTAACGATAGAAGGACAGAAATTTCCCTCTCTAAATCGGATACTGTCTGTTCGTTTCATCAGATGGACTGCGTCAAGTTTTGGGATGAGCCATCGCGGCGGCGCCAATATCACCAGTGAGCTACTGGCGGTCGTCGGTGAGGTTTTTATGCAGGCTTTTATTTGATCAGTCCCTTCGAGTTTCTCGCCCAAACCTTACAGGAATTTTCGTTTTTGTTTTCAGATTCACGGGAACTATCTCTCCTTCATTAGAGAACCAAACAGGTTAGTTTTTTTTCCCACCTCGTCCCCATTCATCCATCCATCCGTCGCCAAGTCTATGCGAATCGTTCCACCGCCCTAGAGCTCAGTGCTTTTCCTGCTTCGGATCAATCTTTCTATTTAATCAGCTTGCGAGAAATAGGCCTGAGTACGAATCCTATTCTGCTGCGGTATCAGAACCACTCCGAGTTCGAAGACGACTCTGTCTATTGCACGTCCTTGTTTATTATTTGTAGAGGAAGTAAGACCAGACTTCTATGTTTCTATTGCAGCGAGCGAACGGAGGAAGATGACCAACAAGCGGCAGCGCTCAGAAGGCGATGACCACCGTCTCCATCTACTGGTCAAAGACTGGAACAAGGGATTCACCCTGTACAAGCTAGACATCGACGACATTGGCTCTGACTCAGATGATAACATGGATTCAAAGGCTCTACAGCTTCCTCGCCGCCCGGTTGTCCGCCTGGCTCGTAATTCTAACCAGCAGTTCGTCACCGCTGACAAAAAAATCTTCAATTTCTATGTGTCGTCCAAGGCCGGCTCCAACCTCGTGTTCGACACCGACACGCTAGGAATAACCGCCACCCCTCCTTGTCAAGTGCCCAAGAAGACCGGCGCGTTCTGGGCAGTCGGCGACACTGTCTACGGCCTCGACTGCGGCTGGGAAGCCCACCGACGCAGCTGCTTCGAGATGCTCCCCCGCGAGCCACTGCCCAGCCATGGAGAGTGGCAGTGGGAGGCTCTCCCTGCGCCGCCGTTCCAGCCGCACCACGTAATGTCGCGTGCATTGCATCCGAACGGCTCCACCATGTTCCTGTCCATATACAACGGGGGCACCTTCTCCTTCGACGCAAAGCGGCGAGTGTGGGCGCGCCACGGACGCTGGATGCTCCCCTTCAGCGAAGATGCTTACTACGTCGCCGCGCTCAACGCATGGATCGGCCTCAGCTCGCTGCACGTCGGGCATATTGTGGCGTGCCCGGTGCTCTCGCCCAGACCCAACAAGGATGTCTATTGGCGTGACCGGGAGGAACCGACCTTCAAGACCGGGAAGGACATGCTGTTCTGTGCCGAAACGGAGCGGCATCTCCTTGCCAGCCTCACCTACCTGGGAGACGCTGAGTTCTGCCTCTTGGAGACGGTGACGGAGAAGGGCTATGATTTCGCCATGGCATCTGGCGTCAAGGTGCCAATGCTGCTTCGCTTGGTACGATTCTGGGTCGAGTATTCTGACAACGGTGACCTCTGCGTGGTTGACAGGAGGGTTAGGATCTTCGAGCTGTCTCGCGACACCGGGGAACATACACCTGTTGCCTTCTGGATGTAATAATGTCAAGGATACATTGTAAAATGCTACTCTTGTTACTCTAAAAGTCTTTCATGGCGTAATGTAATCATCATGTTTCTACTCCTTCACTTAGTTGAAACAGTTAACCAGTGTTGGTATTAAATGTTATTTTAAGCTTTATATGGGATTCGTCGACACATTCAGGTTTTATTCGAGTTCCTGTGATTTTTACCGCATATGGTTTTCTCGGGGAAGTAATTAGTCAGGCATCTTAGAATTATCTTGGCATTCTTGACTTCCAGCCTGCTTTTTGTCATGTTGGTCGTCGTAGGTTCAGATAGGTCTTAGGTTCACATAGTTCAGATGGATAAACTAGTTGTTAGTTTTCAGTTAGGCAGTTTTCAGGTAGCTAGTTTTAGTTAGCGTCCAGTTGAGTACGTGGTTACAGCTAAGTATCAAGCATACCAGTCCTTCAAAGTCATCTGATATGAACACCCGCTTGACATACAGCCTGGTACAAAATTCGTTCAGCCAACCATTCTTCCAACCGCAAGAACTCATCCGGTCAGTCTAGATTTTATCTCCAGGAACTAAACTGATCTCTTCACTATAGGAATGGTGATCTATGCCGACGGCCAAACCCTGTGCCGACGGCTTTTTATCGGGGCCGTCGACATAGGTCTCGACGAGGCCAGCCCGTCCATAAAGCCGTCGGCATAGGATATGCCGTCGGCATAGATTTGACACAGGGGCTATGCCGACGGCAAAGCCGTAGGCATAGCTTTTTCCCTATTTTTCATCAAATATGTAATAATTCATATCTTTTGATCTATAAATCAAAATTTAACAAATAAAATGTCTAAATCGATTAGAAAATTAGAGTAATCCAAATATGACATCCATATTATCTTTTTCTTCATGTATATGACTTTTTGCAACATATTTGTGGTACTTACTTAATAAAAAAGTCATTTTTGGCACTTAAAAAATAGAAAATGATATTTACAATAATATTTTTTAAATTATTTTTGGAAACAATGTTTCTCATACCAAGACATACCTATGTGTCAAATATGAACACTTTATCACAAATTATGACACGGGTCCATTTTGACCATTTTTTTCAAAAAAATCAAAGAATGTGAAAAATACTCAAAAAGTAAATCCTTTGGCATGGAGTCCTTTTATGTGTACTAGTTGTTTGGAAAAATGATAAACTTGAGTTTTGACAAAGTTTCCAAAGAACTTCTTCACAAAAAGGTCAATCATCTATAAACATGTATAAGTTTCGAGTCAAATGACCTAGATATGGTCATCCACATGCCATAGTTTGTGATAATGTGCCCATATTTGACACATAGGTGTGTCTTGTTATTACAAACAATGTTGCATAACTAAAATTTTTCAAATTAGTTTTATAAATATCATTTTTCATTTTTGAATTGTCAAAAATGACATTTTTGTGAAGCAAGTACAACAAATATGGTGGAAAATGGCACCCATCCAACTTTCACACAAAGTAGGCCATATTTTATCGATAATCTGGAAATATTAGGAATTTTCTCGGTTTATACCTAATTTCGCCTATTTAAATAACTTTACGTCAATTTTCCGAAAGTAATTCAAATTTGAACTACAAGTGTGTGATAATTTGCTCTAAAGTTTTTACAAAAATCATTTTAAGGTACGCAAGTAGTAATTATTTCACAGAACTGTCGATAATTTCGAAAAATGCTACACCTTGGGATGAATAGGCACGGCGGCCATTTTGACCTTTTTTCAACAAAATAAAAGAAAGTGAAAAAATACTCAAAAACAGAAATCCTTTGGTATGAACTCCTTTTACGTCTACTAGTTGCTAGGAATAATAATAAACCTGAGTTTTCTCAAACTTTTCAACCCCTTTCAATGAATAGCCACGCTAGGCATTTTGCCCATTTTTCAAAACCTAAAAAAATAAAGAAATTCTCAAAAAAGAAATCTTTAGCATGGAGTCTTTGTATAGCAAGCGTGAAATTTGTGCATGCGTAAGTGTATGCCTTAGTGTGCACATGGATCATTTATTTGTACCTACGTGTATTTGCTAGCTAGAAACACACAAGGTCGGGGCGCGTGATGGAAATCCATCCAGCTATAGCTCTAACCAATGAGATGGCAGCATTTTACTCCACGCGGATTGACCATCTTAGCCACATCTTGCCCATCCAACGCGCGTGAGGCCACCTAAAGAAGCACACTCGTTGGACAGAAAAACCAAAGTCCAAAACGCATCTGGCTCCCAGTCCTTCAAGATAAGATCGAGAACCATATCCTGGACGCATCTCGATCCCGCAGCTCACCTACTTCGTTGCCGACGCCATGGCAGTACCCACACGGCCCCTCGCCGGCATCCATCTCCGCCGCTGCCTCCTCTCCCCCAACCCGCCCCTCCCTCACCATCGCCGGCCCATCCTTCCCTCCTCCCGTCGGCGTATGACCCGCTCCCGCGTAGCAGATCGAGCGCCCGAGGCTGCGCACGCCAAGAGCATGGAAGACGCCGGCGGCGGTGGCGCGTCGGGGGCCACGCCGTGCGCCCGCCGCTCTCCGTCCCGCGCATCCAACGCCGCCGCCTTTCCGCCGTCCCTCGAGCCCTCTACGGCCCTGCTCCGTCCCCGCGCCGTTGCCCGGAACCGAAGCCGAGGTCGAGGCCCGTGTGCCAGGAGCAGCGCTGTGTCTTCATCGACCAGCTCAAACGCGCCGCCGTCCTCGTCGCGTCGGACGCCGAGGCGACCCAGGAGCACGCCGCCGTCGTGTCGGCCGCGTCGCCGTCTCGACCGCGCCGCCGTCTTCGTTGACCAGGAGCACGCCGCCGCCGTCTCTGACCGTTTCGTCCCCATCCAGCGCCCGCCCCCAGCCCGTCCGCAGCCCGTCCCCAGCCCGTCCCAGCGTGGGACGGCGGGGATTTTTTTTTCTGACGCGTGGCAAGCTATGCCGACGGCGTCGGCATAGGTGCTGTCAGCGCCGTCGGCCCCACCTTCCCTATGCCGACGAAATGTATGCCGACGGTCCCTTTTTGGCCGTCGGCACAGCCTATGCCGACGGTTTTGATCTATGCCGACGGCCAGGTGACCTATGCCGACGACCCTATGCCGACGGTGGCCGTCGGCATAGGCCTGTGCCGACGGTTTAGGGGCCTGTGCCGACGGTAAAAAACCGTCGGCATAGCCTTTGATTCCTGTAGTGCTTCTGCCCAAACCCCAGATCTCATCAACTGCTCAATAGTGAGTTAGAATCACTGGCCAAACATTTGACACAAACTGAACAAAAGAATTTAATTTCAGAAAACTATGAATAGACCTTCACCCCCAAATTCTTATTTTGCCATTCACAATTCACATTTAAACCATTCGCTCCAGTCATATTTATCCGAGTTCAAGCAACTCTCAAAAGATATCAATACATCACATTTTAGACCTACTCAAAGAGTTGAAAAAAAACATCTGATTCAAGAATGTTTGAACCACACAGTTACCAAACTAATCAGAATTTGAACTTCGATACAATATCAAAGAGGAAAAAGGGCGAAAATTCTATGTACATGGTGAATAGTATTTGTAAAATCTGGTTCTGCAGGAACTTTATCGTCAACCCTTGAGAACTTGGAGCTTCAAGCAGTGCCTTCCTCCAATCAGGTCCTGGGGGCACAGTATTTACATTCCTTCACGTTCTGGGCTTCAACCGTGTTTTCATCCCATAAGCTCCTCTGGTCTTAGGCCCATGAGCTCACCAAATCTATATAACCTCTCTGCAAGAGCTCCAATATACAGAGGTATGACTCCCCGTATCATAGGCGCCAGATCCCATGTGGAGAACTTTGGTAACTGAACTCCGAAGGTGAGAGCCTTTTCATGAAGATGGCTTTCACAGTTTTTGAGGTATTGGTTGAGTCCAGGTGCTCCACTCTCATAAACTGTAAAATTGCCATTCTTATCAACATGCCAGTATACTTCTGACATATAGGTATTCTCTTGTATATGGATCTCCCATTTTTCATATGGAAGGTCTTCAAGAAGCCTGTCATAGAGAGGCCTATTTCTGGCCTTGATTGGACTCAGGAACTTGTAGATCCTCATGAAAAGCTCCAGCTGATTTCGTTCAGCCATAATACCAGGGAATACCACAATCAACTGCTCAAGAGAGGGATCTTCTGATTCCATCAAAACGAACCACTGTTCGATCTCAGGTGGAATTTCCTGGTTAAATAGTTCTTGCCTCAGCTGCTTGGCAAGTCTCTGGTAAGCAGACATAATCCGAGCACCACTAGCTTCAATTAATTCAACATCATTCAGCTTTATCTCTCCACAATCAGTAACCCATATATTCTGAAGCGTAAAGTTAGGCCTAATGGCTAATGGTTTTCCTGCAATAACCATGCAGGCCGAAAAACAGTCTTGCTAGCTTCCTAAGTAGAAGCTTCACTGATTCCCCTGCGAAAAGCTGCGGAAATCTAGAGCCAGGTGGTGTATCCCATTTTGATGGAACTAGCTTGTATTGACTTATGTAGTCCAGGAAAGCCAGACCATTCTCGTGCTTGCAGAGAACATAAGCATGTTGACGTCCCATCTATTAAGATTAAACATAAAACTGGTTCAATACATAAGATTTTTCAGTATGCAATTATCAAATTACTACTACTCTGATTAATTAATCCATTCTATTTATTGTTTGGATGCAAACGAAGAGGGGAAGCCTCTGGGCATATGCTGACGGTACATACATACAATTGAATCATAAAGATAGTATATTCAACATGTAAATTATATACTGAAAGGAATGTTACTGGAAATGACATTTCAATCAAGATGACTCCCTGGATCAAGATGACTCCCTGGATGCAGTAAGTATAGATACATCCACAAACTACTCCATATAATTTAGTAAGAAAACCAATTCCCAGTTACTTTTGGCCATTTATCTCCAACAGCATGATCCTAACCTACAATCTTCTAAATCTTACACAGATATGAAATATCAGTGTTGTCCAACGACAACAGCATACCATTCAATCCTAGGGAAGAAACACAATAGAAAGAATTACAGAGTATGGCTGCAAAGTGTTGTTGATCCCATCCTAAGAGGGGAAGCCTCTGGCCATTTGCTGACTGTTCACACATACAATTGAATCATAGAGTGGAAATGCTCCCCCTAAGTGCATTGGTAAAGATATATTTACAAATTGTAAAATTGGTAGAAATACAGTTCAGCAGTTAGAATTTAGAATGGTAATCTGGTAGTGTTCACGTTTGCAAGTACGCAGCTACATAGCACTGGCACATTAAACTTGTGACATAATATAGCCATAAACTGCACCATTGGTGACTGTTGTAAGGACTGGATAAATCTAAAGTGGGCCTTGAAGATGTCTGCTGGGAAGGCACGTATGGACAAATTGCCCTCAGCATTGGTCTGAACCATTTTCATACGAGTAGTATTTAGCAAGAAAATTGCAGATAGTGTATTTAGTACCCAAAAGACATCGCACATACAAAATTAACTAAGAGACAGGCCGCTCAAGATATATTTGCACTTTCGAGATTAGTTCCTTGGAGGAGTGTTCTTGAGCCAAGATTCCGGATTTCTCACCTGCGCTGACGGTGTAGTAGCCGGTGCGGAAGCCCGTAGAAGCTTGCACCCCTGAGGGCGAAGTAGCGGCGGTGTCCGCTTGACCGAAGGGCGGGGAAGACGAGACAGCTTCGGTCTTGGGCTTGCTTCCCAAATCAGCCAAACCCTGGGCGGTAGCGGCTTCGGCGGAGGGGCGCCGACGATTCTTGGAACTCCCTCGCGTCTCAGCAGCGACGGCAGCGGGGCGCCTCCGACCTTGGGAGTCGGCGACGGCGGCCGGGCCCCTCCGGATCTGGGATGCCGCCGGGCAGCAGCGGCGGGGCGCCTCCGATCCTTGGATTTCCCTCGCGTCGCAGCGGCGACGGCAGTGGGCCGCCTCCGGTTCTTGGTCTTTGATTCGGCGACGGCGGCCGGGCGTGCCCACCGGTTCTTGGGATGCCGGCGGCGGCCGGGCGCCTCCGGTTGTTGGGGTTCTGGCGACGGCGGCTCCCGGAAGCGCCTGCCTTCGTCCCGGAGTGAGAAGAACGCGAACTGGTTATTGCTACTCGGCCGTGGCGGGGGAAGAGGAGCGTGTTGTATTGATTCGATTGGAATTGGGGAACTCAGGATAGTGGCGATCAGGGTGGGAATGGGCCGCGTAGCTGGTCCGACCCACAAAAGCGAGGCCCATGGGTCAATCGGGTCGTCTTAAATCCAAATTGGGTTTATCTAAAACAAAAATCAAAATTGGGTAAGGCGCTCAGCCCGCACGATCGGCTCCTAGTTGATATGTTGTCACGCCCCAAGCGAAAAGCCAACTAATAAAGCCATTTTCTACCCCACAAAAACTAATAAAGCCATTACCATGCTTCTTAAAGAGTAGCCCAAACAAAGATGTTTGGTCTTCTCCCTCCCGGGTCGTACGCGCGGGCGACCCCGGAGGGCCAAACCCTAGCTCTAGCATCTCCCCGCCTCGGGCTCCCCTGGCCACTGCCGCCGCTCGGGCGTCAAAGGCGGCGGGCAGGGCAAGGCGAGCCCTGGATGAGCCTTCCTCGCGCAGGGAGGGACGTCTAGATGGGCGGCGCAGAGACGGTGAGCGACGGCGCACGACGAGGTGGGGGGAGGAGCTGGCCGGGTGGATTGGCGAGGAGCTCGCGTCACGGTGTGGGAACTGGAGGCCGCCGCGCCTGGACACGGTGTGGACCCGATCTGGGCTTTATGGGCTACGACGGTAGCTATCAGAACTTGACAGTTGCGATTCTGTAGGCCCTAGCTCGTGTGGGAGGAGGACCGGAGGGGGCTGCAGGAAGATGGTGTGACCTTGTTCGTGGGGGTTGTCGGTGATCCATGACGCCTCGGCTACGATGGTGAAGGCTGCGGCGGTGGCGGTATGAGCAACATGGGCGTTTGTGCAGTCTTGTGGGCAGGGAGGGAGGTGCGCGGCAATTCGGACGAAAGCCCTGTCTGGCTTCGGCTGGTGCCACTGACAACGGCGCCTGTGGGTGTCGTTCCCCTTCTTGGAGGTGTCGTCGAGGTGATCTGACATGTCCCTCACCCTCGTCCTGGTCTGGTAGATGTCTCCGGATGAAAGCCTAGCTTCAGAGTTGGACCGGCGCAATGGCGACGTTTCGACTTTGTCCCTCTGGTGAGAGCATTGCGTTTGGAGGCACGGCTTGGAGCTCCTATGTTGTACTCCTCTGATGGTCGCCGCTTTCCAAGGTTGAGATGCAGGGGCGCTATGCACACCATCGCTAGCGTGTTCAAGACGACGCCTTTCTCGGGATGGACCTAGTCCCGCCATCCCCCTCCTTTAGGATGCTGCATTGACAAAGGAAGTCAATATGGAGATGTTCTAATTTACAAATTTACATGTCTATAAATTCTATTTTTTAATGTAATGTATTTTGTTGAGATTTTTTAGAACTTTTGAACATGATTTTTTCATTGTTTCCACTGGTTTCCAGTTTCACCAGATACTTTCTCTGCAGAAGTAGGCAATAAGCTAACCAAACTTTCCTCACTCGTTGCCAACGAAAACACGTAGTGCACTAGTGCTCCATTGTACTTGCTCACACAGTCACACGGCTGGTTGCAATGGTAATCACTCATAAAGTGAAACTATCTGACCAGTGACTACGGCACTTAGATTGGAATCGTTGCACCAAACCAACATAGATACGAAAAGGCAGAGCAACTCTGCTCGTCCCGGAAAGGGGCGCCCGTGTCGTGGTTTGACTAGGGAACATCGAAAACAGTACGAGAATTCTGCTCTCGTCACTGCCGGATAGAGTGGTTGACCAAATCACATCAGCCGGCTAGCTGCTGCTGCTGAATGCCGATGGCATGGCCGCCGACACGGGGAGCAGTGCCGTCGATGCCTTCAGATTCAGGTGCCGGTCCGTGCGATCCATGACTTTGCAACTGAATTAGTTTCTTGGTGTTGGACGGCGAATGTATCCACGAGAAAAGGGTGAGGACGATCAGCACTCGCGGTGACCTGGGAGAATTCTCTCCTGGTGTCGCTCCAGCCTGCTCCCTTCTGATCTGGGAGCATCAACTTCAGTCAATGCTGCCTCCACCGCACAAGATCACCGGACCTGGATATCACAGCGAATCGTAAACCGATATCATCGACATGAACTGAAGAATCAAGGGTGAGCAGGTACAGTGAAAAGGAAATCCAAAGAGGATTCCAGATTCAGCAGGTATGTCAAGATTCAAGGTTCAGCACTCTATCCTCTCCGGACATGACATATCTCCGTCAGGTCTACAATGGTGGCACCTGGACTGACAGACACGTTGAGAGTCATGAACACACACGCTTACATTACATCCCTGGTCTATCAACGAAGATGCAGACAACTAATCTACTACGAAAAGACAACTCTGCATATCCATGGTTTCTTTGTACTATCCTGGACTTCGTTTTCTCTCGGATTCTTGCAAGATCCGAACTCCGAGGATAGGATAAGCTATGTGCACAACTGTTACACCTACTACATTTTGTGCCAGAGTCAACTGAAGCTTCCAAAATATTGGATTCAGCTGACAGAGGCTTAGCGCAAAAGCCCCGCACTTTCTGCAATTATTACTATGTTCAGACGGCGGCGATCCACCGGTACAGCACCATGAACGCCGTCTCCTCCTCGTCTGACCCCGGCGCCGGCGGCTGCATTGCTGCTGCCTCCGTGTCCCACAGCCACGGCTCCTCGTTCCTGTGGCCCTGCTGGCTCTGGCTCCACCGGGAGCTCCACCGCCCGGAGAAGGCGAGCGACGCCGCCGAGGAGGCCAGGCGGTCCACGTACTCCCGCAGCCAGCCACGTGACGGCGCCCCTGCCGCTTCAGCCACCGTCTCGCCAGGAGGCAACGGCGACCCCTCAGCTTCGGGCTTCTCCTCCTTGATTGTGTCCGACGTCCTGGCCACGGCGCGCGCCAAGCGAGACACGACGGCCTCGACCTCTCCTCGATGTGGTAGTCGAAGGAGCCGAGCGAATAGATGCGGCTGTCTGCGCCGCCTGCCGCCGCAGTCGTGGGCGAGCCACGGTTGCTGACGCTGCCCATCTGGACACGGAAACGGTCTCTGGTTCTCGGAGGCTCTGGCGGCGGCGGCTGCTCGGCGGCGAGGATGGCGGAAATGGAGGGGTGCGGGAGCGCGACGGTGGCGCGGCAGAGCGGGCACGTCGGCGTGGTGCGGAGCCACGCGTCGACGCAGGCGGCGTGGAACGCGTGGCGGCATGCCGGGAGCAGCCGCAGCTCGGCCTCCGGCGTGAAGGGCGAGAGGCAGACGGCGCAGTCCGGGGAGCTCTTGGGCAGCGCCGCCAGCGCCGACGCCATCGTGAACCGGGGCAGCGACTCGATCAGCTGCCGCTGCTTCCCATCGCCCTCCGCCGCAGTCCCGGCAGGCGCGCACGGTGTGTCCGGGAAGCGTCGGTGAGGGAGACGAGCGGGAGAGGAAGCGGAGGAACGTGTGGATGGAGATGGAGGCGAGGAGGACGAAGGCGAGGAGAGCGGCGATGATGAGGAGGGAGGGGAGGAACGAAGTGGCGGGTAGGAGGGCGGAGCGACGGGGTCGGCGGCGTCGGTGTGCCATGGCGGGGAGACGGGAAAATGGATGCCATTACGAGGGAAGCTTAGCTTTGCTCGGAACTGGTTTAACCGTGAGGGGACGGAGGTCTCGCGCCTTTTATTTGCGAGGACCTTTTGGAGTGCGTGCTGGACTGAGGTGCGGAGGCAGAGGCCGGGAGTAAATAGCGGTGATCCCAAGAAGATCCCACGTGTGAGGTGAAGGAGTACTTTGTAAATGTAGTATAAATATTTTTTTTTGTATTTTTGATATACTTTGTTAATGTACTCTACATTAGTTTCTGTTTTTTGTGTACTCATGCAATGCATACTAAAGATTGGAACCATGGAGCTTCTACGATCTACCACACATTGTTCTTCGTCATCGACGGAAACGCCATCCTCCCACCGAGAAAATAATTCGCCTTAATGAGATATACATGACGCCAAACGCGAAATATAAGCTTACAATGCCTACTAAAGATCGGACGGCAAATTGCCAACATGGCTCGCCAGCGACATAATGTCACCCTTTCAATGGAAAACTAATTCACCATAATGAGATATACTCCCTCGTCCTCAAATAAGTGGACGTTTATGTTTGAATTTTTTCCACAAAAGAGTGTACGTCTAGATTCCCAGTGCACTTAGAAGTGGAAAAAAAGCTTTTCTCTCATCACACGGAATCAAGGCCAATAATGTCTAATGCATGGTGTCCTCATTTTCTATATGCACTTAGCTCATTGGAGGTGGGGGAATTAAGGAGGAGAGAGATGGTGATTTGCACATTCCCAATGCATATTTTAATCCATTCCATAATTTGTTTTGAAATTTCTATATGTCCACTTATTTGAGAACGGACGAGTACATGACGCTAGACGTTATTTATCCAATAGATTGACAAAAATAATCATTTCTCAGAATTTCACGCAAATTGACCCTTGTTCAAAGTTTTACTAATAGTGACCCTTTAGCTTAAGACTCCAACGCTTAGCATGCACAAGTCAGCGGCATATACCATGCATTGTAAATTTTTGTGTGCTAGCAACTCGAATAATAAGTGAGAAGCTCGATCAGTGCTCATAGATCCCGCCACTATGCTCATTAGGTCAGTTTGAAATACTTTGGTGTAGTTTGAATAGTTTGGTACATTAGAAACTTGGGATGTAGAATGGGGGTGGGATCCAATAAAACACACATCCCTAACTACTACTATATTTGTAAGTCCTTTGTATCGCACACTATTGGTCAAGTTATCAAATCCTACATCTCTAATACCACTTTGTCTCAAAGTTTTTCATACCAATTTTGAAGAACAAGAATCCATAGGATTATTCTACGTGGGATTTTTTATCATAGGGCTAAATCCTATATTAATTCTTCAAGATTTCGTTTGCATTACATTTCTATGGAAAATATCCATCAACTCTACCCTTCTCAAAAAGAATCATTTGTTTTTTCTTACAGTGCAATCTATCGAATATCTCTTAGATTTTACTTTACATTCGAAAAAGTTTATAGCAGTCGATAATACACATATCTTCGAATACCATGGGAAGCGGATCCGTCACGTAGTTGTCCCTTCAATTAAGTCCCGACACATGGGGCCCACCAGGCGTAGGACCCAGCTGTCAGTGACGAAAAGGCAGGAAACGGCAGGGTTAGCTACGTTAGAGGTTCCATTCAAATAACATGAGTGTAAGTCATTCATCTCTATACTGCGCTAGTGGGGGCTAGTGGGGGATTGGAAACTCACGGCCATTATGATTCACATTACATATACAATCAAACAAATTTTGTTGCAAATTTAGGGCTCCTTTGGTTCAAGAAAAGTTCATAAGATTTTTGGGTGATTTGGATCCTTTGGGATATCTTACATGGGTGTTTGATTTGAGCGATTGGAATCATTAGGAATGTTTCCTAAGGATTTTATTTGTACTTTATTGTAGAGATTTTTTTTTCCACTCAAAAACTTTTTTCACATATTCCTTGTTTTTTATGTAGTATCAAGCACTCTTCAACGAAAATTATCTAAAGAAAGAAAGAAAGAAATCGTGAGAGTGTGCCACTCTAATCTTTTGTTTTTACTATTTCTGTTTTTTTATCCTTTGAATTTACGTTGTTTTTATTACTCAGTTTTCAAATTGTGTGACTCAAAGAGGCAGCTTTAGCCTTTTCAACATAATGGGTAAAAGAGATATACGCCTAGAGACAACAAAGATATTATGAGTGGTTTGATTAAAGTATTGAACTGAAATCAAAATGTACTTCGCAGTTCACGTACCCTTTCGCCCGAGAGAGTATGCGAGGGCGTTTAGGTATCCTCCGCCTCCCGTCGGCGCTGCCGCCGCTCTGCCTTGCTCCTGTGGCCTTCGGGCCATGGAGGCGGGGCGGATCTCGGCCCCTGTCGGCGGGAGGGCTCCGTTCCCTGGTTTTAGGGTTAAGTTCTGGTGGGGCGGCGCTCAGGTGGTGGTGGTGGTGCCTCTTCCAATGAAGTCTCCCCGGTTCAGCCCCATCTCGACGGCGACGTCGAGAAGTTTATGGAGTGGTATGGTTCTCGAGTACTTCTTCGAGCGGTGGCGTTCTTCGGATCGTCATGGAGCTTCGTCGGCGGTTCATATTTCTTCTTCGGCTCCGGGACGGATGTGATATTGTTGACCCGTTCGGCGTCTTCCCGTCCGCGATCAACAATGTCAAACCGGCCTGGGAGAGCGGTAGCGTCGGCGCGTCATTGACACGGTAGGTTGAAAACGAAGGGCATATCAACGATCTAAATATAATTTTCGTTTTTGTTGAAATGTTTTGTACTGTTCGATGTTTCTTATAATATCAGGGTCCTTTCGCAAAAAAGTTTTTGAAATAAAATCAGCTCCGCCTCAAGTAATTTGCGTGTGTTCTATAGACGCTTGGAGTACGTTACACGGTAGCACAGGTTTCACCACTAAACTAGCAAGCTAACGTAAAGCACCGCCCCCTGTACATGCTGTAATGTCGCCAGGAATTAATTTGCGTGTCCATTTCCTACGAGGCGCATTTCACGTAGCGACCTCTGTTTCAGTGTGACGTGCTCTCAGTCCTAGAAACTGCAAAACAACTGAAGATAATAAATAAAAATCACTAGGCCTAAGTCATACTGCTCAGGAAATGTTGCATCATGATAGACATGAACGTGTTGCGTTGCAATGGATGATGAGTAGTGTAGATCCATAGCTGGATCTCCCTCTAACTTCCTCCAAAAATCTCCTCCTATTAGTCCGGTGACAGCACATTGTTTGTATTAATTACTTGTAATTTTGCTACACTACTATAGTATTTGGCACTTGACAAGCGTCACTGTAATGATAATCACACGGCTGTCCCAAGACGGAGCCAGCTGAGCTGACGAGTGATCTTTTGTCCGAGGACGGTGCACCCAGCTGAGCTGACGGGTGAAGCATCGGCACTCCTCGATCCGGCAAAGCTGTCTTCCGTTAGCGCAAAAGAAAGATGAAGCGGCAGCCCGTGCCCAAAGCAAAGAAGATGGCGCACTAAAACGCTTGCTTGGTTTGCACACCTAGCTAAGCTCTAGCATGCGGGTTCCTCAATTGGTTTCGATCGTGGTGGCCACCATATCCGGGGCAGAATGTATGTGTGGCAAAGGCTCCGAGCTTTGCAGATGAATTCCTGCATCTGTTTGCGGCTCAAGGCGCTCGCTTTTTTCCCAGCTATGATGAGCACCGGTTGCAGATGAATGTCCGGGCGTTTCTTTCCGCCCGTGGTCTTTTACGCTTTCTGAACTTACTGCAGTTGTCACTCATGATGCTGCATGCTTGGCCCTGAACTTTGTGATCGAGTAGCTTTCTACTAGATTTGAAGGTGGCACCGCAAAGATCACGAGAAAGAAAATATAACTTACCAAGTCCTCGATCGTCTTTCTGATCCAGTACTGAGGTATACAAAGGGGGCACCAATTAACATTTTCACCTGAATCACATAGACTGTGATGGGTAAAAGTATTGCAAGGGCGAGATCGATCTACCAACCAACCACCATCGTAAAGATCATTGTTGTTACCTAACCTCACACTAGACTCGACTACTCACTACTGTCCTAGGAGTTCTGCATATTAAAACCTATTGCCTGTCGGCCGTCGATGCCACTGACGAAGAATGACAAGTTGGTCTATCAGATCCATCCAACATTACATACGTGTGCTAGCAAATGGTTGTTAGGATCATGACACAATGTGATCTCTGTGGTGGTGCCGCAAGTGGCCTAGCAACTTTCCCCCGTGACATCTCAGCCGTGGACGCTGTCACAAAGCGGGGGCTTTCTTGCTTGCCCAAGCACGGGAAACCTTCTCCGGATGGGCTTTCCATTTCTGTTGGTCCACCCCGGATTGCCGGTAGGCGTGAACTTTGTGAGCAAAGACATGCTAGACAAATTTGTTAGCAAGATGTTGCTCACCAACGCAAGGAACAATCAGTGTCAATCTTATCCGGACATCTGGCTCAGGTGGAATCCATCGTAGAGATGCGAAGAAAGGTAGAAAGAGAAAAAAGATGAGTTGTTAGCAAAAAACCGCGACTTTGAAGCAAGAATTCCGAAAAACCGCGACTTTGATGTGGGATCACGGAAAACCGCAGGTTTGGTGGTAATCCGTCGCAATTTCCAAACTTTTTTCCCTAAACGTGAATTGACACCGAATCTGACGTGTGGGTCCCACATAAAGCTGACGTGGCATGGAAAACTCGAATTGTGAGGACCAATTTGCAAAAGTGTCTAAAAAAAGAAAAAAGAAAAACTTCCTCTCCGTGGACGGAGAGCACGACGGCGTGACGACGCGGCACCGGAGCCGTGGTGCTGGGCTAGCCGCCGCCTTCCCGCTCGCGTGCCGGCCGCCGGCCGCCGCCCTCCCGCTCCACATCGGCGACGCCGTCTCCTGCATCGGCGACGCCACCCCCACCGCTCCTACTCCGGCCCCGGCCACCTCCCTGCGCCGCCCCGCCCCGTCCCCTTCTCCTCTTGGCCGTGCGCCGCTCGCGCGTCCGCGCCCCGGCCCCGCTCCGGCCCGTGCGCCCCAGCGCGGCCCGTCGTCCGCCGCCGCCCGGCCTCTTCTTCCTCGACCAGCACCGCCCTCGCGCCTCCTCCGGCCGCGAGCCCCGACGCCGCGCTCCTCTGCGTCTCCCTCCGGCCGCCCTCCTTCTCCTCCCGTCTTCCTGCTCCGACCGGCGCCGCGCCCGCCACGACCTCGGCCCGGCCAGCTTCGTCCCGAGCGGCACCTCCGGCCGTCCCCGACGCCTCTCCCTGCTCCTGCCCGAGGTCCACGGAGAGGAACTTTTTCTTTTTCTTTTTTTAGACACTTTTACAAATTGGTCCTCACAATTCGAGTTTTCCATGCCACTCAGCTTTAGGTGGGACCCACACGTCAGATTCGGTGTCAATTCACGTTTAGGGGAAAAAGTTTGGAAATTGCGAACGTCTGTCACCAAACCTGCGGTTTTCCGTGATCCCACATCAAAGTCGCGGTTTTTCAGAATTCTTGCTTCAAAGTCGCGGTTTTTTGCTAACAACTCGAAAAAAGATAGTCAAGAAAATATGAACACCTCTACCAAATAGGCCGCATTTCGCAAAAAAAAAGGAAAAAATTAGCCGAGCCCCATAGAACAAGCCAATGATATGTAGCACAAGGCCAAGAACACCGCAAACACGGCGAGGCAGCACATGCAAGTGCAAACTCAAATCACGCATTGGAAGACGCCTGCGGCAGGCGACACATGACTTCATCGTCATAAATTATTACACTTGCGACATGTCGACTCCGACTTCGTCACGACTAGATCTAAGAGAAGAGACCCGAAGAATGGCACCGAGAGCACACTATCCAAATAGCATGGGGGCAAAACCAATGCAACATGGCAGCTCCGTTTTCGCCAAAGCCGTTGCCACATGAGTCACCCACCACTGATCTCCAGCTCGACAGACCACGGCGGAAGGCGGGCACCGATGATGTTTAGGGGCTCCAAAACCGATGTCTCCAAGGATCAAAGCGATGTAGACACGCCGTCATTACCCTATCTAGTGAGAACAAAGATCTTGGGTCTTTCTCCAGAGCACGGGACATAATTGCAATGATTTCTACAGGGAGGTGGACAACGAAATTGTAACATATATGCCTCTTAGTGATGGCACAATTTTAACCCATGAGGCGCTTTCAAAAAATTTGTCTTGGCAAAGCGACGTCGTTGAGCTGACAAGACCTATTGGCATGCACATACTACATTATGCTTGTGATAGCCCTTGAGAAAGTGGGTTACGTAGTCACCGGTGTTGCTCGGCAGAGTGATGTTATTCGACAGCGCCGAAGGCAATCCTCAGTGCACCGTTTGAGACCAACATTGTTCATAGGTATCATGTACTCCAGCTCACCTGCTCAATATTGTTCCATCCGCCGATCATATTATGCATTTTTTTTCATTATGTTTGTTCTTTGATGTAATTGTGACGTAAATTTTACACTTTTGGTAGCCATGTCAATGACTAATTGAAAGGAAAAGCAGGAGACTGATCTTGCAATTGTAACCTTTGAGTAAAATATGCAGGTAAAAATTCCCTCTCACCGTTCTCCTTTAAAAAGTGCAGGGAAACGTAGAAAAAACATTCTAGAATTTGGACCCATTTATACCATTTTGGAAAAGGCTCAGTTATAGAAATAGCCCACCAGATAACCCTACTTACTTCTTATCCAATTTTAAACAAAGAGAGCTCTTTGTTAGGCCAGGAGCGGGGCATGAATAGGTTGCTCAAGAACGGCCTCATGCTCGCTCGCAACAACCGACGCGGTCGACCAAAACAGAACGAGGCCACCAGCTGCCGCTCCACCCACGGCGGCAGCAACGGCACACATTCATGGTCATTCTGTAACACACACTTTTTTTTAGATTAAGAAAGCGCATACATTGTATTAACACTAGTAGCACGGTGATTTACAGGTCATCTCCAGCGATTCAAACGCACTTCTATCATATTATCGCTTTGACACTTTTACGTAGGACGTAATAGTCGGAACACTTCAAACACACTTCTACGTCCTACGAAGCGAGGAGGAGGACCCTACCTTTGTGACCTGTTCCAAGCATAGCTCTATTTTTCTATTTTAAACATGTAATTTTTGTCTTCACTGATTTTTTCAAATGTAGGGGGCAGAAGCCCCCTCCCCCCCCCCCCCCCCCCCCCCCCCCCTTGCTCGGCAACAATGAAAGGAAGGAAAATCCATCAGCAAGTAATGGAGCAACAGAAAGAGGAAGACAACTTCTTAAACGATGATGAGGCCATGGGCAACTTCTTAAACGATGGTGAAGCAGCGGACGGTGTATCCACCTTCCGATTTGGGGACGTAGACCTCAGTCCATGCAGTTGGAGAGAGAGCAGGTTGATCGAGGGGAGCACTTGTGCGAAGACCAGTAGCATTGGAAGCAAACAGGGGCAGTTGAATTCGCGTCATGTGTAAGAAAGAAAATTGTACATGACACTTATTGTTGGGCCTTTTTTGCACAATACCAGAACTCTAGCTTTTTTCACGTAAAGCCAACAATTGGGGTAACTACTTACACAAAACAGAAACCCAATCCTTAGCCTCTTTAACAGAAATTAAATAACTTGGTCCCATTTTGTGATGGCATGGATATGTTACATGTAATTATCCCAAATTGTTGATGCTATGTGCAAAACAAACTAGGTGCAGAAATTTGAAAAATAGCGCGGCGTCGGCCCGGAGCGAGCCGAAAGTAGACTTTCGGCCTCGAGGGGGCCGAAAGTAGGCTGTCGGTGCGTAGGCATGCATGCACTCTGCGCGCGCGGCAGGCAGGGCCCGCGACTTTTGGCCCGTAGCGGAGTGAAAGAAGCTTTCGGCTCGGAGCAGGCCGAAAGCTGAGCTGGCGGATAAGATTACCTTGTTGGGCTGCTGCATGCACGACTTTGGACACGCTGGGCTGCTGCATGCACGAGTTGTTTATACCACTGCATGCATATTGTTGGGCAGTGATTGGATGATTCGCTTGCATGCAAATATTAATAGACGACCGGGCGCATGCGATTGGCTGGTGGTTCATCTGTCCTAATTAATCACTATTTCATGGTTTATTGCTCGAAAAAAGTCCCTCTTGCAATTATAGCTGCATGCAGGCTAGCTCAGCTTTCGGCCTGCTGCAGGCCGAAAGTCCACATTCGGCTCGCTCCGTGCCGAAAGTCGCGGGCCCCGCCTGCCGCGCGCGCAGAGCTGCATGCAGCAGTCCACCTACACCCTACTTTCGGCCCGCCCCCGGCCGAAAGCAGACTTTCGGCTTGCTCCGAGCCGACGCCGCGCTATTTTTCAAATTTCTACACCTAGCGTGCTACTATCCGAAATTAGTCCTAAAAATAATATTATTTAAAAAAAAAATCTCAACAAACTAGGCTGTCATTTTTTGCAACAGAAGCCCATTTTATTTGTAATTTCCTTCGTGGAAGAGATGGAAAAGGTGCATCATCGCATGGAAGGGAACCGTTGGAGAGACATGTGTTTGTGCGTGAGTGTCCCTTGTGCATATGTTTTGACACTTTTTTCCTCTATCGCTAAATGAAAACACTAATTTTAACTTCATAGTGGAAAAACGGATGTGATATTACAATTAGCAGTTGTGCATATGGGAATTTGCATCATGCACTAAGGGGAATTTTATTATGGACTTCCATTGCACTCCCTACATCCACAAGTAATTGTAAATCTAGGTTTTATTCTAGGTGGAACCTTTTTAAGTCTGACTTACTTTATACAAAATATTAATATGTACAACACCAAATTAATATCACTACGTTCATCTTGAAAGGTAGCTTCATAATATACAACTCCCTCAGTACCAAAATATAAGATGATTTAGATATTTCAATACGGACCACATACATATTGAAATGAGTGAAACGGAGGGAGTAATTTATTATGATAAATACTGTTACAATTTTTTATAAAGTTGGTAACACTTTAAAATGTTAATTTAGCTACACTTATTTGTGTACGGAGGGAGTATACACGTTGAAAATTTTGAAATATGCCAATCACATTTTCTCTCCTTAGGAGGTTCATTAGTAAACATGCTAATTACTGGATACTAACATTATGATACAATTTGAAAATACATATAATCTAGACATTGGAGTGCAAATAAATAATAGGGTGGAATCTTATGAAGACCGGTTGAGCCAGTTAATTTATCGAATGTGGTCTCCTTAGTTGTTCCTCAGTATATAGCTCTGGAGCAAAAACATAATGCATGAGATTATTGCTGGCTCAGACAATCCTTCATTGCTCGCTTCTCACACTTTTGCTAACACTAGCTATGTCATGCACTCTACGGTCATCAGTTCCTCCTTTGTGGCCCTTGAATTGTGTTTGCATTACACACATGTTTCTGCTAGAGAACTTGTTATTATTTAAAGATTAGCTCGACACGGAGGCTTAACCAAGTACCCATGCAGCGGGTTCATGACGGGAATAATATATCCAAAGTGCTTGATATAACTACAAAATATGCAATACAATCCAAAAGGGATTAGCCACGTTTAATATATTACTTATGTTTAGTTTCTATTAGCCACATGCTGCAAAGTTTTATGAGTTCACTGGTTCTTAGATTCTTGTGGAACCGCTGATGTCTTTAACAAAGAAGCGGGCGGCCGTAAAATGCTAGCTTCTATCCACTTAATCATATTTGGTTGTGAATGATAAAATGTTTCTGATGCCCGTCACAAATGATGCCCTTATGTTGCAGTAGCACTATGCGTTTGTTAGCTCTATAGCTACATGGCATAAAATGTTTGTGATGCCCGTCACAGATGATGTCCTTCGATTTACAAATTCTTTCACCTCTTATGTTCTACATGAAATAAACTACTGTTTATTTTTGTGAAATGCACTTGTTTAGATATTGAAGTTATATATATACAATAGAACGCGTCATCGTTGTTGGTCTACTGAATTTACTAGAACAACATGTAACGACAGGGATAAGAAGAAATAAAACGAGTATATATTCCTTGGGTTTGAACTTTTAACTAGTAAGCAGGGATGCACACAATGTATAAATTCAGATATTTGTTGTACAACATCAGTCAGGACTACTGTATATAATGTATTCTTGATTGTCAAAATAATGTATGCATGTACAACCACTTATCGCTATCAACAATCTATTTTTTTAGCGTAGTTTAAACCAGTGATATGCTTCCTCTTGGTTCAGACACTTTCACTTGGATTTTCAGGATCTAATTCATCAGGCACGAAAGTTAAGACCAACAATATTACAGCAGATCTGACTCTGCTTTTTTTCTTTCCAACTACGTATTGATTTATACTAGGAAATCTTGCGCGGCGGCACGCCGCGCTCGTTGCATTGTTGCATCTTGTGGTATTAAGTGCATTGGTGTAGATACATGAAAAGTGTTTTTAGCATAGTGTTTTAATGATTAGATATGAGTGTATATTGTGATGTAATTCATGACAAAATTGTTTGAAAACTCTTATGTTGACAACAGGGCTACATATATGAGTAGCTCGCACAGAGAAATACATTACAGGCAGATAAAATATAAAAACATAGCCTAAGGTGGCAGAATTATTACATGGTGCTTCCTAGATTATATAAGGAGATCTAGACACTGAAAATAGTACATGGAGTTCTGCTGCCTATGTATTCTCATAATCGAATGAAGATCAGCAAGAAGTGCAAAATAGAAGCAGGAAAAGGGAAAAAAGATTGTACAGATAGAGGAAAGAAGTACCTGAGTTTTCTAGGTCCGAACAATGAGAGGCAGGAACTGATTTCTGAGGTTGGGAAGTGAGGAGGGAATATATATAGCTAAGGTTTTTTACATAGACATGTACGTAGCTGAGAAACACATAAGTTTTACATATATTGTGTACATTTTGCAGCATATTTAAATGCAGGTAAGCACTTCTTGGTAAACTATGTTCCTGGTCTTGTCAGTAGGTTCTCCCTTCTCATCAAGAGCTAAAACTTTTAGACCTTTCTTTGATGTGACTCATGATACAGCTACATAAAATTGACCATGTGAGAAGACAGGTTTTGGCAAATAAACTCCCACCTTGTTGAGTGTCTGCCCTTGACTTTTGTTGATCGTCATTGCATAGCAAACTCGCACTGGATATTGCCGCCACTGCAGTGTAAAAGGCCATTTTGTAGGTGCATGCAACACGATTCTGGGGATGCATACACAATCTCCTATATTGCTCCCTGTCATTATCTTTGCTTGGAGGACCCATTCGCCTAACCGGGTAATCAATAAACGGGTACCATTGCACAGACCAATGGACTGGTTGATATTTCTTAGTAACATTATAGGTATACCCACTTTCAACAGAAGTCTGTGCTTAGGAAAATTAGGTGGATCGATCTCATGAAGGAATTCTGGAGGATATAACAAATCTGCATCTCCCATG
Organism: Poa pratensis; assembly: GCA_947311845.1. Lineage (NCBI taxonomy): Eukaryota > Viridiplantae > Streptophyta > Magnoliopsida > Poales > Poaceae > Poa > Poa pratensis. The sequence goes on from CAMZMU010000128.1 coordinate 90,607,914, forward strand.
TGATCCATTGTTTTACAAATGGAGTCACTACTATCAAATATGGTGGCATCACCGGGAATCATTGAAAAAACTTTGTCGTTGATACAATCAGCCATTTTATTTGTGGGACAAACAATTGCACGATCTGCCAGATATAGAGGATCGGAATACCTTTCTATAAATGAATCATAGATGGTGTCAATGAGCGATTTCATATAATCAGAGGTAGGCAACAATGATATATCAGGGGGCATGGTGATCCACGAAGGACTGGATTCTCCTTCACGTCTGTCCATCGGTACATTTCCATTGCCTACATCAAGGATCCACTGGGCAAATGCATCAAGCTCAACCTTTTCAGCAGGTGACAGTGTAGGATTTGATAACCTCATATTTTCTTGCAATTTGAAAACAGTAGTATCCTTCCATAGAAATGAGCTAACTAATGATGCATTAAGTATTTCTTACCTGCTCCCTCCCTCAACAACTGGTAATATCTGTCTAAAATCTCCGCCTAAAACCACTGTTTTTCCACCAAAAGGAAGTGCCTTTTTAGAGCTGTCATCAATTGATAAGACATCTCTCATACTCCTGTCCACAGACTCAAAGCACCGCCTGTGTGTCATTGGAGCCTCGTCCCATAGTATAAGTGCAGCTTTTTGTACCAATTCAGCCAAATTAGTTCCTCGAGAGATGTTGCACATTGTGCGGTCTTTTATTTCGAGAGGTATTCTAAATCTGGAGTGAGCTGTTCGCCCACCTGGAAGAAGTAAAGAGGCGACACCAGATGATGCGACTGCCAAAACAATGTTGTCATCTGCTCGTAAAGTTGTTATAATAGTATTCCATAGAAATGTCTATCCGGTTCCACCATGGCCAGAAATAAAGAACAACTTCCCTGTATCGGCCGAAACTGAATTCATAATCTAGTCAAAGATATATCTCTGTTCTGAATTCAATTTTGTACGAAGAGTGGAGGCTGTTTTCCTTAGATATTCTTTATCATATTGCATTTCTTCCAATATTAGCCTGTTACCTAGCAACCGAGCAGCAGCTGGACAATCAGCAGATATGTTGAAAGATGAAAGAGAATATCCATTTTTGCCAAACATAACAGATAATTCTTGCAGCAGCTACGTGTATAGATATTCGGGAGGAATAACAAAGTCTGTATCATCAAAAGAGTGCATAATTTGAACTGCTATGTCATCGATCATATATTTTGAGTAACTGTCAAGAAGTTTCTGCCCGTTGTTAACACCACAAAACAGCAACACAGTCATAAACAAATGTCTTAACTGGTAAGAGGAGGCCCACTGGATAGCTTCATCAAACAGTAGAAACCATTCATTGTCATTACCAACCAGCCCACTGGCCTTGTAGGCGGCCTTATAAGAAGTATATAGCTGTCCGTTGTATGTTTTGATATCTTCAAAACTTGTAGCTCCTTGGACAACATTCAGTAACATTCTTAGAAAGAAAAGCTCATTTGTAGTAGGGTGCACATTGTAAATTCTGCCGATAGGAGGACCAAATTTTTTATCGAGTGATCTTTTTTTCCATAGTTTAGCTGTTCCGTCCCAAATCCATTCCGAGGGAAAGTCTAAATAAGTGAGATGTCGAGCATCTTCACATTGTTGATTTGCAACGAACCATTCAGTAAGCATGGTTTTATACTTATGAGAATTTGCCATAACATCGATAAGATTTTCATTTTCACTGTATATGACTCGATTCATGTTTGGAAGGTGAACAATCAGTCGCTCCACAGAAGGTTCACGAGCGTGAATATCAAATCCAAAAAGACGCCAATCAGCTTCGCAAGTAGACAAATATCTGCAGGTGAATATGTAGTTACAATCAGATATAAGCACATCTGGTGAACTATAATAAACAATAATCTGTGAACAAATTAGAGATTACTTACCTACTCTTGGCATAATCTTCTATCTCATTGATTCCAGTAGCATGAGGATCAGAAAAAATATTTGTGGAATGTAGCCCTACCCGTGCCATGTCATGACCTTTAGCAAGGTATTTGAACAAATATTTGAGAAGGTTTGTTTTGTTACACCATTCCACATTGATATGTGCTTGAAATTTTTTCAGCAATGCCATATTGTATGGCACGATCCACCTGTTGTCTAAGCGGATACCATTTTTTGTAACATAACGACCATTTCTTGGACGGCGGCACACCGGAAACCCTTGTCCATCTATTGTAGTCTCTTCATTGAAGTCCTTGGGATAGTGTTTTGTACATTTACCGTCCTTCATGCGAGGAGAATGTGGATTGTACTCTCCACGTGGACCATGGACCATAAATTCCTCCACAAGTGCGTACCCAAGCATATCATCTTCATAATCGGGGATCTCAGCAGATATGTAAGAGTCGATAAGAGCAGGTGTAGGATCTTCGGTATTTGTTTTTAGCCACACAAGCGAGTGTATATGGGGCAATCCTCTCTTTTGAAATTCGACAACATATAGATCTGCATAGAGGGGGAAAATAAGTAAATTATGAATTATTGGAGATGCACTTGTATCTATGAACCAAAAATTAACATCATAATGAATTTGATTGTGCAGCAAATTGTTGAAATCACATAAAGAGAAAGAAAAAGCGTACATGCATTGATGGGGCCAAATGTTTTCCCTTTTCGAACACCTTTCACATATGAATTTTCTTTCATCTCGAACACACGTGTAACCAAATCAGGCCTATCTGCATAGGTCTGACCAGGTTCCATAAGTAATGCATCTGCTATCTCATCCCATTTTGGATTGCATGTAAAAGTAACAAAAAGATCAGGCGCTCCAAATACACGGCAAAGAGCCATTCCATCTTGGTAATTCTGAATCATGTATCGCGGACCACCGGTGTAGCTAGAATGGAGTATATACTAGACTACAATATTATTTCCATATGAATTACCTTCACCAATGGCATCTGTGTAACACCCCGATTTTCACTAACCGGTTTTTCTGAAAAAGGGGTGAACTAATTTTTTTCGAAAACCTTTTTACTTGGATTTCTCTGGATTTTATCAAAACTCATTTGAACTTTTGGTGATTGATGTTTCCCTCTTTGACCCAACCCCGGGAATATTCTCTGAATATTTCTGATCACCTTTGATTCCGTTCCTCGAGGTTTTCCTCATAAAACCTTAATGCCTTTTCTATAGAAAACAAAAACCGATATCTCGCCTCTCCAAAGAAACTCTCCTTCATCTTGCTTAGAAAATTCCGCCAAAAATCCCAGAGACACCTATCATCATGTATCTCCCATATATGCATGAACATCTCCACGACCTATGCAACTTTTCAGATTGAGGAAATTACCAAATCTGCCACTACCGGGCCATTTAATCCAAGACCCTACTTCCACTCCACCATAAATCTTGTCCACCCGAGGAAGTGTTTCATATCCCATTATAAGCCACCCCAAGAAATTTGGGATCATTTGGATCAAAATTTTCTTGTAGGACACCCATCGAACACCTTCTGCCCTTTTCGAAACCCGAAAATGTTTACACATGAAACTTTCTCCAAATTGAGTTAAACTGGACCACATTGCTCACATACCAGTAGAAGACCACCAGCAAAAATTCCAGCTCCATTGGGATAAAGGAAGTCCCTTTTCTTTGCATCGAACACCTTGAGGGCATTTGACCTTTTCAAAACTTTGCTCTGGATTTTTGCTCCTATTTGATGTTCTGCTTGCTATATGTTGTTTGTAGCAGTAGTGCAACCCAGTGACGCGACCCGTTTCCTCTTTGGTGCCCCGAATCGCCGGGAACGTGACGAATGCCGATCACGTCGCGCTCTGGACATGCCGATGTCGGCATGATCCTGTGCAACCCTAGCCCTGCCCTTATCCCTTGCTGCAGTAGACCTCGTGCGGAAACTGTGCGTCCAGCACGGAAGCCCTATCTCTCTCCCCGTCGCTATCTCCCCCTCTGTAGCCGGAGAACATCAGCCGTGACCTCGGCTGGCCATCAATGGCCGCCACGGCCACCACCTACCTCTCCCCCTCCCCTGCCCTTAAAAGGACCCCCAGACCCTCCCGTCCAAATAACAGCTCACTTAGCCCCTCCCCAGACCTCCCACTCTCGAGCTCCTCGAAGGAACGAGCTTGCATGAGCTCTCTAGCTCGGCAATGGCCGAAGCTCCGGGCTCACGGCAGCACGCACCCGTGGCCCTCCCCCTCCTTGCCGAGCTCTCCCCGGACGCGGTGGAGGTCGGCGACCTCGCCGCGGTCGCTGGCTGGCTCCGCCGAGCCGCCTGTCGCCGGGGCCTGCCACCTCCCGTGCCGTCCCGTGCGTGCCGCGCACGAAGCAGAGGAAGAAGACGACGCGCAGGGGCTGTCCCCGACGCCGAGGCCGCCTTCCCCGGCCGCGGTGCGCTGCCGCCGCTCCGTCCCCGCCGTCGGCCGGCCTCGCCGGGCCGCCCGAGCGCTCCTGCACGCGTAGAAGAAAGCAGAACAGTGTTCTGATCGTTCATTTGTGCTAGTGAAAGCGTATTTTTCGATTTACGCTTTCCAGCTCAGAAAACGTATTCTGGAAAAGGTGCAACCAGCCCGAGCTGGTTATTTGCTGCGCTGTGCGGCAGATAACTATCCATCGCTCATCGATATCTCCCACCCCACAACTCCAAATTTGGTGATCCAAATTTCTAAATTCCTGTCTTTGCGAGATCTTTCCAGTGGTATAGATTTCACACCCTTCCAATAGAGTTTTGGGGTGGCGCATTTTGTGTGTAATACCGCCTCGTCGACGCGGTGTAGGGCTACCGGTGCCCGATTCCGCGACGTCTTCACTTCATCGACGAACCAGAGCACACCCACGTGACCCCGAGGCAAGCTAACCACTTGCTATGAGCTCCTGTCTAGTTTATCTTGTTGTGTTTTGCCTGCTAGTCAGTACTGATGTTGGTACCTGTGATTTCATGTGTATGCTTCATGCCATGTTTAATTTCCGAGCATAGATAGTGATGCCATGTTGCTTTTTAAATTGTCACATTACTACATAATTGCTTATCTGTGCCTCACCCCCCCCCCCCCCGTTCCCGAGGCGATGGGCTGGAGGAACCGCCATAGTCAAAGGAATGGGGTATATTGCAACTGTGCGCCTCGCACTTGCGTGACTTTGTTTGCTTCTTCTTCTTCGCCGAGGTGAGGAGCGGACGAATGTCGTCTTATGATCCTCGGAGTTGGGGGCATTTGCCAAAAGAGTTATTTGCTTCTTCTCCCTCCGTCAAACGTGGTTGGCGTAAGCCCACCTGGACTGCGACGCTTGGGACATTTGCTTTTCATTTGGTTCTTTTTGCCAAGATTGCTGACACCACGTCGGGTTAATCCTTGAGTGAAATGGATGCTTTCTTTCTTTTAATGCTTTTCGGTTCATTGTTTGGAGGCTACATGTCTCACCAACTTTGTAATTAATCTGCGAGGGCGCTGGCTAGAGGAACCGCCACAGTCGTCCGATTGACCCACTGTGCTATTTTCTGTGAACACTGATTCATGGTGGCGCCGGCTGGAGGAACCGCTATAGTCACCCAGTCATTACAAACAAACTATTGCTTGAAATATTATGTTGCTAATGTCTTGTTGTTTGATGATATATTATTATGATATTGTGATTGTTGTGTTGGACTAATCCTCTGTTGTTTGGACTTGTTATGATGAAACTTGATTAAATAAAACACCCCTCCAAACATCGATAGGGTCAGTCCATAGTGCCACTAATCTGAACATCGAAAGCACTACCACTGTCGCTCATATGGGCGGGCCTTGACCTACGTGTCCTATTGAGCCTCCTTTGACGCTACCATTTTGGCAAGTCTAGTCGGTTACCTTTGTGGTCGGGGCTAGTCTTGCGAAGGTTCCGGAGTTAGGCGTTGCTCATGGGTTGGGGACGTGCCGGATTCACTTCGTCATAAGACATATAGTTATGTCGGTAGCTATACAGGGAGTGTCTTGGTAGCGTGAACGGTCATGTATGTGTATCAGGTCGTCTTAAGGAAGAGTTCCTAAAGTACCGGCTGAGTATGGTGCACTTAGATGAGTGGTATCTGCAACCTCTCGAGAGTGTCAAATCTGGATGTCTAGCCTCGTTCCAAGGTTATGGAACAACAGTTCAGTGTCGGTCACACTATTGTCTTTGTCGAGTCAGGAGGTTAAACATAAGTTCGGTTTGAAAGAAAGATGAACAACCTGATTTCACTAAATGAACAATAAGATGATGCAGGGAATGTTACTTGAGCTGTGGATGGTTACCGTGTTTAGGGTGACGGTGTGATCGTTGGGAGCCTAGAGTTAGGCCGGAGCCAACATCAACCGTGCATGCCCAACGTGGAAAAATAAGGCCAGAAGGCCTAGGAAAGTTGAGAAAAAAGATAAGGCTAGTGGGCCTAGCAGGGATGATAAATATTGTTATGTTACTTAGTACCAAATGGTAAACCCGGTTACTCGTCACAGGTAAGCTCTTTGTATGATTGCCGGTGCACGATCCAACCCCACCTGGCTTGGACTCTGTACTGGTGATACCCCCGTTGCTTGCTTATGACATATTTGGTTGTCAATGCCATGCTACTTTTATGTCATGTATCTAGTGTTCACCTTGCCGTGTTGTAGGAGTTTATTTCCAATGTATATCATGTTGCATGATTGTTGGATTGTTTGTAATAAGTGGCGATTCTTGCTGAGTGCATACAAATGTACTCACGGGCCTTGTGTTTGTGGCCAGATTTTGGCGAGTACTCAACTTCCACCTTAGCAAGGACAAGGAGCAGAAGCGTGCTAGGATCAGTAGCCCAGCCAGATACCTGTGGAGTGGAGCCGCTCCAAGCCGTTGCCTTAGCCGTCTTCCGCTGCCAGTTAAACTCTGAGTTGGGCCATGATTGGCAAGATATTTTGTAATGCCTCGATGGCCACGTAAACCTTCTGTAGCACTTTTGTGCCTGATTGTGTAATGATTTCCGCTATGTTGCATTGTCGTAACGTGCGGCCAGATATCTTGGGCTGGCGCACGGGGCGACCGCCTCTCTGGAAATATGTGCCAGAGCGGGGTGCCACAATCTGATATACCCTGGTATGTCTCGGACCTCAGAGTATCTTGGTTCCAATAGTGATAACTCAATCTGCACGATTCAATACACGAATAAGCATCTACATCCAACTAATGACTGGCTCGACCACAACATGTGAACGGATTAGGCTCGCCTTTCCTATAGTGTAATCTGTAATTGTAGTATTCAAGTTGTGACACGGTCTGCCGGTTTGTTGTGGAAGCACCCTCTACTTCCTGATACTTTATACCAAGATGAAATCCTCTGGAAGCATAAGGAAACAATAAGGGGTATTGAAGAGCTATAAGAGAAGGATTAAGAGGAGATATCCGTTGGAAAGCTCCAGATTCTTTTTGTACAATGACATCAAATCTATTAGTCTCAATATCAAAATCACCAACAATAAGAGCAGCAAGCTCTGAAGCCACTGGAAGAGAATAGCGATTTCCGTGATCTGCGCCTTCATGACCAAACAACCTTATAGAAACCTCTGGACAGTCAGGTGAAAACAGCCTTTGCTCTGCCATGCGAAATGTTTGCACAAGAGGATTGCATTCATTTAGCATAGTCCGGAGAGAATCAACAATCATAGGATCAGGCTGTTCTCTCCAAGTACGGTGAGAACGATCATTATAAGTGGCAGAATTTGTGCCTTCATTAAGTGGGACAGATCTATCCTCTTCATCTCCACCAGTAGAAAATAGATGAAGCCTCCGATCCAACTCATGCTCAGTATCGTAGATGTATAACTGAGATAACTTAGGCACAGGGTTGTCAGCTGGAGGTAGCAAAGAACCAATCTGATGGCAAACAACTCCGCAAATTTTAAAAACATATGGGCCACTTCCAACATTAACACTTCTATCAACATGAACTCCAAGTGATGTAAAAGCAAACATAGAATTATATTCACGGATTAAGCGCATGAACTTCTTAGACCGTGCATCACCGTCGAAGCGAAGCAACTCAGCCAATGGAGATGGCCAATCAGGATAGACAGGAAGAGACACCTTGCCACGACGACAACATCCAGTGTAGACAACTTTTTTGATTTTCTTCTATGTACTAAGTCTCTTGCATCGTTCCTTGTACCAGAATGAAGCTCTACAACGTCTGCAGGCATGATGGGGATAACCAGCATATGATCTATCACGCCATTCACCTAAAGAGCAAATATAGTATGAAACGACTATATCATAAGGAAATCTGAACAAAAAGCAAGAGAGCATACACTAACGCTTTAACATGCTAATAAAATCATCCGACAAAGGTAGGTATCCCCGGAGACGGTAGCCCGCTCGAAGAAGTGCACGATGACGACGAATTTTCATCCGCATTCGATGATTTGCTCTAGCACGGTAAGCAGGAACAAATGGAGCACCAGCAACTGTACAGATGGATAAAACAAAAAATTATAGTTATGCAACATTATTCAGAAATAAAATTAAAACAGAAAATAGTATGATAACAAACAAAGATTAACACACATACCAAACGATCTGTCATCGTCAAAATCATCAACATCGTCGCAATCATGAGCATGTGACTGAGAAGGAACATCAAACACATGGTCCTCAATTTGCAGATTTGTCGAATTGCCATTTGTAGGCATTGACGCAGACGGTATGTCATCGTGATATACAGGCGCGGCATCACCAGATGGAGATAAAAACTGAGCAGACAAAGGAGCCCAAGAATCCACAACCGATGAGTGAGGCAAACTACCAGCTTCCGCACGAGGGCGATCATGTGAGTTATCGTCAACGCCACCAGCAACAATTTCTTGTAAATTACATGGAAAAATAACATTGTAAACAGAAGACAAAAATGAGGAAGAATTACAACTACCTTCATAGAAACAATATTAATATAGAAACTTAAATATGAGATAGCAAACTCACGGAGAGGCGACGATGGTCCGGAGTCCACATTAGGTACATGAAACCCTACACTGTCAACCTGATCTGCAAGAAAAGTAAAACAAAATAATAAACAACTAAAATCAAACAAAATTGTGCATGAATAGAAGCAGCAGGACTATCCATATGGAAAATGCAGGAAGTAGTACCCATAGGACGCTTGCCAAGCCAAATTCGACGACGCCTCCACGCATCTTCTTGCATAGCCGTAGAAGAGAAAACACCACGGTCACTCAATGAATGGCTGACAAATTCAGGTGAAGGAGTAGTGCCACACAAAACCGAACCATCAAAGACAGGAGGATCAGCTGAAGAAATACGGCGGCGCGAACGATCAGGAGAAGCAAAGGATGTATCATCTAGCCCACGGTGGCGGCGAATCCCCGAGACAGGCAGTGAAGCAGACACAGAACCAGACACAGAACCAGGAGAACATAGGCTACCTAGAACAGAATCGTGCATGTAAGGACCAATGGAACAAAACGTCATGGAAAAACAACAATCTGGAAACAATTATGGTCAGCCGGTTATACCTTGAGCAGGATAAGCAGCAACGCCATTAGCCCTGGTATGACCATCAGCAGGATAAGCAGTAGCGGCGCCAGTCCAGTTTGGAGCATCGTAGGAACGACCACGACCGCCCCTGCCCCCACGCCCACGCCCACGCCCTGGACATCCGACATTCGAAGTCCGAGTCACATCCTACAGCCCACGCCGACACCGAGGGACAACAATAGCACCATCAGCCTGTGAGATCCCGCGTCCGCGCCCACGGACCGAAGATCTAGCAGCCGGTGTGCGAGTCACATCCTGTGAACCACGCCGGCGCCGAGGACCGCTAGCACCACCACCAGCCCGTGAAACCATGGACGACGGTAAAGCTGTAAGAAGATCAAGCCGGCCGACCGCACAGGAACCAACAGAGCCACCAATTCTGCCAAACAGACGCACTTCAAATTCCAGTAGGAAGAACACTGAAATCAGAGAAAAGGAAGATCGTCGAGGAGACCGATAATGGAAAAATTAGGAAGGAAGGAAGCGAGAAGACGACAGGTCGCCCCGTGTGGCTCCGACCTCGGCGCCGATCTTGCGGTCCACGGCCTCGAGCTGCAGCTGGAAGCTCCGGAAGGTGCGGACAGGGAAAGCCTGGTTGTCGTCGACGCGGGTGGTGTAGCCGTCGAGCGCGGACTGGTCGAGCGGCGCGAGAGGGAGCGGGTGCACCCAGCGCCAGCCCTGGTCGCCCAGGTAGAGGAGCACGGCGAGGAGGGCGGCGTTCTTGCTGACGAAGCTGAGCGCGGTCTGCCACCTCAGGTGGCCAGAGGATGACAGTACCCTCTTTTTTCCGAGCCTGGGACAGGGGCACGGTGGGGATGGCGGCGGCGCGCGAGGTCGGGGTGGATGGGTGCCCGAGATGGTCGACGAAGAGGACAGGGCGCTTGCGCAGCGCGGCGGTGGCAGTGGAGGGGCTGGATGTGATTGGAAAGACGGTTCGAGCTTTCGAGGCGTCCACGCCGACCGAAAGCAGGTCGAGCACACAGACAATGCCAGGGAACTAAAACACGGTCGTCAACTCATCCCAACCGTTCGCACATATTGGTCGAACGTTCCCAGGAAGCGGTGGTACTGTAGATACGCAATTAATACACGTGGAACCAACGGTGGAGCGGTGAAACGCAGCACTTTGATATAGGTACTAGGGAACTTTGGCGCGGCGACACGCCGCGCCCGTGAGGTGATATAATGATATTGACGGTTGGAGCTTTTATTGTTTAACGTGATAAGTTGTTTGCTTGGATAGAACATATGTCGTCTGGTTTACTAATATGTAGCTGGGCGTGCATATTATGTTCATGTCTGTAAATAATATCAATTCATCCTCAGCCTTATATGCCACATATGATAAGGTAATAGTTGTGATTATACAGAGATATCACAACGCTTGTCATCAACAAAGAGAATGAGTGGAAGAATTATATATTGATATACATTTACTTCATATTATAGCATGTTTCAAGTGTCTAGTGGAAGATAAGCTAACAATATCGTACATAATATCTGATGAAAGGAGTTCGTAGAACAGTTACTTTGATGCAACCTATTCGTTTCAGCGATATAAGTACTTTATTTGTTGTGCTTGAGCCATCCTGACTTTGATGTGGATGAAATTCTGGGGGTTACTGCAAGAAAAAAGAAACTTAAATCAGTAAGGTGAAGCCTTTTAGTTAGGTGAAGCCTGACTATAATGATATCTGGTCTTATTCAAGTGACGCTTGTCTTGGACATCCACCTCGTGAGGTGAAGCCTTTTACTTAGGTGGAAATAAGCTCAAGAAATCTAATATGTAGAACGAAGTCTTGAACACAGAATGGTCGACTTGGTGCATGCAAGCTTGGAACGTATGATAAGAAAAATATTCGACCATCAGTAAAAGGATACTTACATCGTGTCTCGTCTAGGAATCTTACTCTGTTGTTCAGTTCCTTTAGCCAGAGTTATGACTTCCATAAGCTGCTTGCAGTAAACAAATCATTAGGAGAATTAGCCTTAACTATTGTCCCAGTTAATGGAAGACTGTGAGAGGATAACCACGTTTTGCAATAAAAGCAAAGGAGAGTGTTTGGGAACAAACATGAATAAAACACTCCATTCAGTAAATTGTACAACAGCACATTACTATTAGGATCTCCATACCTACGACCAGGGTTGAGTTCACGACAGATAATTTCTCAGCATTGAAGGGTCACTCAGGATAGGGAAAAACAGGATGTGAATGATTTTGTGATAGGTAATTAAGCAGTGGGCAGAGCTCCGATAAGTGGCAACAGGAGCAGACTGACGTGACATTCGCCTGGTGAATCACCACGTGATAAAAAAGGGGAGGTGCCATGCCAATGAACATAAATCCAGAAGCACGCCCAACAACCGTAAGCCAACTCCAGGGTGGAATCCTAATTAACTGAACAATGAAATAACAGGAAAATCAGAAACAGTGGCAAGAAAATAGTAATAATTAAGAAAACATGGGATTTGCAACAAACACTAGTAGAGACAGGGCCTTTCGTCCAACCCCTTTAGTCACGACCCACTTACAAACCGCGACAAAAGGCCAAGCCACGTCGCCCGAAATAGCCCAGGCGCCCCTCCCCCTTTTTGTCCCGGCCCGTGAGGACCCTTTTGTCCCGGTTTGAGATACAAACCGGGACAAAAGGGCTGGCACCCTATATATATGCCAGCACCCTCTCCACTCACTCTTGTTTTTTTCCTGGTGGAGGTGGTGTGGGCTAGTGCTATTTTTTTCTCTCCTTCATATGCACTCAAGGTGTTCGATGAAATGCCTGTTAGAGTGATGCCATTTGAGTTCACACAATACAAACATGATATGAGGTGCCCGAGCCACACTTAAGCTTTCACCTCTTTATTTCCACTTGTCCTAAAAGGTTAGCAACTATTTTCTAGTCGGTCACCGTGCGGTACTAATTTTAGCATCGTCATTGCGTTTGATATATAGTTGTATGATGCAGATGAGCCATCCATGGATGTACGGTGACCGACGCACAGCCGCTTACAGAGCAGGCGTGCATTCTTTTCGCGATGCGGCCGAGGCGAACAAGCATGGGGGTGGCTTTATGTTTTGTCCATGTGTTAAATGTCTGAATGTGAAGGATCACACTAACTCAAGAGTCATTCAGAGCCACCTGCTTCGGTCCGGTTTCATGCCCGGCTATAGTGTTTGGACCAAACACGGAGAAAGAGGGGTTATGATGGAAGACGGCGATGAAGAAGAGAACGATGATGACAACTACCGATCTATGTTCCCTGAATACGCTGATACCGCAATGGAAGACAATGAAGAAGAAGGTCAGGGCGAAGAACGGGCACCAGATGAGCCCGTTGATGATCTTGGTCAGGTCATTTCTGATGCAAGGCGAGACTGCGACACAGAAAAGGAGAGGTTGCAGTTCGAGCAGATGTTACAGGACCACAACAAATTGTTGTACCCAACTTGTGAAGATGGCCAGAAGAAGCTGGGTAGCACACTGGAATTGCTGAAGTGGAAGGCAGAGACCGGTGTGACTGACTCGTCATTTGAAAAGTTGCTGGTACTAATGAAGAAGATGCTTCCAAGAAAGAACGAATTGCCCGCCAGCACGTACGAAGCAAAGAAGCTTGTCTGCCCTCTAGGATTAGACGTGCAGAAGATACATGCATGCCCTAATGACTGCATCCTCTACCGCGGTGAGAAGTACGAGAATATGGATAAATGCCCGGTATGCACTGCATTGCGGTATAAGATCAGAAAAGATGACCCTGGTGATATTGAGGGCGAGCCACCCAGGAAGAGGGTTCCTGCCAAGGTGATGTGGTATGCTCCTATAATACCACGGTTGAAACGTCTGTTCAGAAACAAAGAGCATGCCAAGTTGTTGCGATGGCACATGGAAGACCGTAAGAAAGACGACAAGTTGAGGCACCCCGCTGATGGTCGGCAGTGGAGAAAAATCGAGAGAGAGTTCGGGGACTTTGCAGGTGACGCAAGGAACTTATGGTTTGGTCTAAGTACAGATGGCATGAATCCTTTTGGGGAGCAGAGCTGCAGTCACAGCACCTGGCCCGTGACTCTATGTATCTACAACCTTCCTCCTTGGTTGTGCATGAAGCGGAAGTTCATTATGATGCCAGTGCTCATCCAAGGCCCGAAGCAACCCGGCAACGACATTGATGTGTACCTAAGGCCATTAGTCGATGAACTTTTGCAGTTGTGGGCCAAACCAGGTGTAAGTGTGTGGGATGAGCACAAACAGGAGACATTTGACCTACGAGCGTTGCTTTTCGTAACCATCAATGATTGGCCTGCTCTTAGTAACATTTCAGGACAGACGAACAAGGGATACAATGCATGCACGCACTGTTTGGATCAGACAGAAAGTATATATCTGGACAAATGTAGGAAGAATGTGTACCCGTACAATCGTCGTTTTCTTCCGCACAAGCATCCCTTAAGGCAAAAAGGCAAGCATTTCAATGGCAAGGCAGAAACCCGGACGAAGCCTGTCACCCGTACTGGTGCTGAAGTATTTGGTATGGTCAAGGATTTAAAAGTAATCTTTGGAAAGGGTCCTGGCAGCCAACCTGTTCCGAACGGCGCTGATAAGCGCGCACCCATGTGGAAGAAGAAATCTATATTTTGGGAGCTACCCTATTGGGAAGTCCATGAGGTCCGCTCCGCAATCGACGTGATGCACCTGACGAAGAATCTTTGCGTGAATATTCTAGGCTTCCTGGGCTTGTATGGGAAGTCAAAAGATACACCGAAGCACGGGAGGACCAGGAACGTCATAAAGGACGAGACGGCATGCATCCAGGGCAGTTTCAAGGGCCTGCCAGCTACGCTCTTACCAAGGAAGAGAAGGAAATCTTTTTTGAAGTCCTTTTCAGTATCAAGGTCCCGTCTGGCTTCTCGTCGAATATAAAGGGAATAGTAAATATGAAAGAGAAAAAATTCCAAAACCTAAAGTCTCATGACTGCCACGTGCTTATGACGCAATTGCTTCCGGTTGCATTGAGGGGAATTCTAGCGGAAAATGTTCGACTGGCCATTGTGAAGGTATGTGCATTCCTCAATGCAATTTCTCAGAAGGTAATCGATCGAGAAAGTCTATCAGGGTTACAAATTGATGTGGTCCAATGTCTGGTCAGCTTCGAGTTGTTGTTCCCGCCATCCTTCTTCAATATTATGACGCACCTCCTAGTTCACCTAGTCGAAGAGATTAGAATTCTTGGTCCTGTGTTTCTACACAATATGTTCCCCTTCGAGAGGTTCATGGGAGTCTTAAAGAAATATGTTCGTAACCGTGCTAGGCCAGAAGGAAGCATCTCCAAGGGCTATGGAACAGAGGAGGTCATTGAGTTTTGTGTTGACTTTCTTCCTGACCTTAAGCCGATTGGTGTTCCTGAATCTCGGTATGAGGGGAGGCTGACTGGAAAAGGCACACTAGGAAGGAAAGCAACGGTATGTAGGGACGGGCATTCTTTCACTCAAGCACACTACACAGTTCTACACAATTCCACCGTGGTGGCTCCGTATATCGAGAGACACAAGAATATTCTACGCTCCGAAAACCGTGACGGGGAACACGAGAAGACTTTCGGCAGTTGGTTGCAGATACATCTCATGAATAACACCATTGTTGGAGATCAGCTGTACTTGTTGGCCAGGTGTCCATCTTCGACTATATGTACTTTCCAAGGGTACGAGATAAATGGTAATACATTTTACACGAAGGCCCAAGATAAAAAGAGCACCAACCAAAACAGTGGTGTCCGCTTTGATGCAACAGACGACAATGGGCAGAAGGACACATATTATGGGTACATAGAGGAGATATGGGAACTTGACTATGGACCTACTTTTAAGGTCCCTTTATTTCGGTGCAAATGGGTCGCAGCTAGCGGGGTAAAGGTAGACCCGCAGTACGGAATGACAACAGTGGATCTCAAGAATCTTGGGTACCACACCGAACCATTCGTCCTAGCCAATGATGTGGCTCAGGTTTTCTATGTGAAGGACATGTCCACCAAACCGAAAAAAAGAAAAGATAAGCAAAAGAATACATCGTCCGATGAGCCAAAGCGCCACATAGTTCTTTCAGGGAAAAGAAACATCGTGGGAGTGGATGACAAGACAGACATGTCAGAAGATTATAATAAGTTTCATGAAATTCCGCCCTTCACAGTGAAAACTGACCCAAGCATCCTGTTAAATGATGAAGATTCTCCATGGCTACGGCTCAGAAGAAAACAGAAACAATAGATAGGGATGTTGGTGATGTGTAATAATGTATTAAACCTTTTATGTAATGCATTCTATGGAATGTATTAAACCTTTATGTAAGGAGCATGTGTAAGAAGCTTCAATCAGCTGCAGTTTTACCAACACAATCTCTGCATTCTCCAAGATCTTTAGCATTTCCAAGTGATAGAACAAAACATACGGTTTCCCCTGCCTACCTTCTCCAGTGGCCACTCTGACCGGCAAATCATCGCGTGGTCGTGAGACGGCAAATCGGCCTTCGATCCAAACAGCGGCAAGACGTCTCTGATGATTTGCAACAAGTGTTGGGGATGTTGCTAATCATCAGAGATCCTTGCCGCTGCTTGGATCCGACCGAGGGGAGGGTTCACCTTCAGCCTCCGCTCTAGGAACTCCTGCCTCTCAGAAATCTTGCTCTCTGCTACCCGTGTGCTGCCAAAATGAACTACAATGAGTAGACACTGAGTGCTGAACATGTCCGGGAGGGGGGCTATATATAGGGTACGTGTGCTTCTTTAGTCCCGGTTGGTAACACCAACCGGGTCATGTGGCTCACGAAGTGGTCGTGATACTGCTGATCCAACAGCTCACAATCCCTCAAAAGAAACACACCCCTGATCCAACGTCTCACAAGCGCTTGAAAGAAACACACGATCCGTGTCGGGCTTTGCGGTCACGACACGTGTCCTCCCCCAGCGCTGCCCTAGGCACGTGTCCTCCTCCAGCGCTGCCCTGGAGGTCTTTATATATTGTTGCCGACGGGGTAAACCCTAATCCACCATTCCTAGCCACGAACGCATCGTCTCCACGAGATGGATCCGCCACGCCTGCCGCAGCGCCTTCTGGACGAGGTCGAGCGTGCTCGGCAGAGCGCGCTTGGGCGCAACCGCGGGAGCCTATCCTGCCGTATGCCCACGAGCCCGACGTGGAGAGGAATGCCCAGCTACCGGCCTCCTGCTCCACCAGGTGCCGCCGCACCTCCACCTGGCGCCGCTGCACCTCCCGCGGAGGAGGAGGAGGACGACTTCGACTGGAGCGACGACGGGGAAGAGGGTTGTGGGTTGCAGATACAGGAGGCCATGGAAGGCTCCTTCCAGTCTGTCTGTGACTACCTTGTCCAGCAAGCCAAGACTGCCTACCAGCTCAAGGCGAAGGAGGCTTCCGAGCTGGATTGGGCACTGAAAGACTCATCCTCCATTGATCTTGCCCTCCGCCGCAAACGTGCGCGCGAGAACCGGGCGGCCGCGAAAGGGGCTGGCTCCTCGCGCCGTTCCTCCTAATCCTACGGCCTCCGAACCTGCAAGTCCGTTTATGTAGAATAATGTTGGTGGTGTTGGTGATGTGTAATAATGTATTAAACCTTTTATGTAATGCATTCTATGGAATGTATTAAACCTTTATGTAAGGAGCATGTGTAATAATAATGAATGTGTATTTCTAATGTGTATTGTCAAGAAGCTTCAAATCAGCTACAGTTTTACCAACACAATCTCTACATTCTCCAAGATCTTTAGCATTTTCAAACAATTTTATAGTTGCAATTTTATAGATGGAATTTTATAGATGATAATATTATGCATTTTGAAATAATTTTGTGTGCATTTTGCAGAAACTATGGATCCAACGGCTCACAAGCCCTCAAAAGAAACACACCCCTGATCCAACGGCTCACAAGCGCTCGAAAGAAACACACGATCCGTGTGCTTCTTCCTTATTGGTGAGATTCCCTTTAGTCCCGGTTGGTAAAATTGCGCGGGAACAAATAAGCCCCTTTAGTCCCGGTTGGTGGCTCGAACAGGGACTAAAGGTCTGTTTCTTCCCGCCTTATTTCTTCCCGCGCTTTCCACCGCTTCCCGCCTCTGTCTTCCCGCCATTTCTCACTATATATATGTAGTCATGGCCTCCATTGGCATAGCACATCTAAACTCATATCTGCAACCACATCACTCTCTCATGGCTTCCACCGTACCCACTCTGACCTACTCGGAGGCGGAGGCGCTTTGCGCCTCGAACTACCCCTGCCCGCCCGGCTACGACGTCCCCACCGGTTGGAGGCTGAGCACCGGAGGCGTGCCGGTCCCTCCTGTCCCTCAAGTTTGGCGCGCCGGGCGGCCATCACGAACCACTACTACCTCGAGCTCACTCCGGAGCAGCGAATGGATTCCCGCTGGCATCCAGACTATCGCCCAACTTGGGACGCCTTCTTCATCGAAAGGCGTGAGAAGGCGCTCGCTAGGTACGAGGAGGACCGCCCGCGTCCTTCGAACTTCAACGAGGCGGGCCGTCGGCTGTGGTGGGCCGGCCGGACTCTCAAGAGGGTCATGGACTACATCACGGCCGGCGATAACCCCCGTCTGCGCTACCCTCAATTACAGTCCAGGCGACAACCCCCGTCAGCGACTACATCACGCCCGTCCGACGACAGCGACGACGACGACGGCGACTACGACGACTACACCCACGAGTATTATATGCCTAGGCAAGAGTATGACTAACCTGAGCCACATCATTGGTTAGGACAAAATGGTTTGTTGTCATTCGTCTATGTACCCAAGTTTGTTGTCATTTGTCTATGTACCCAAGTTTGTTTTCATTCGTCTATGTACCCTTCATTGACAGTTGTTGATTCATTTTTTTCAAAATGATAAAATAGTTAATAGTTTGAATAGTTAGAATAATTATTTTATAAAAGATAAAATGGTTTTGAAATAGTTATACAAATTTAAACACTTTTCATGTTGAAAGTTTAGTAAGATTCAAAAATATGCAAAAGATAAAAGTTAATGCATTTTTTAATTCAAAATGGCAAAATGGTTAATAGTTTGTAGAGTTAGAATAATTATTTTATAAAACAGAAAATGGATTTGGAATACTTATTCAAATTCAAGCACTTTTCATGTTAAATTTTTTCTCAAATTCATAAGTATGCAAAAAACTGTTTCATTCAAATGTTCAAATATTTAAAATTTTGCTAGATTAAAAAAAAAGTAAAAACGGCCCAGCCCGCGCAATTTTTGGGCCTTTAGTCCCGGCCCATCTCACCAGCCGGGACTAAAGCCCGTGCTGCGCGTGGGACGCGAAAAGCCCTCCCAAACCCTTTAGTCGCGGCCCGTGGCTCAAACCTCGACTAAAGACCCCCCCCCCCCCCCTTTAGTCGCGGTTTGAGCCACAGACCGCGACTAAAGGTCCCTCCACTACTAAAGCGGTTCCCAATCTGGAACTTAGCCATTTCATCGAAGAAGAAGGCAGAGCAGAGAGGAACACGCCGTCAGGCTGCCAAAATCCACAACGCCACCGCGCCGCCGGCCGATTCGTCGCCGTCCTCTCCTGCTCCGTCGCCGTCCTCTCCTGCTCCGTCGCCGTCCTCTCCTGCTCCGGAGGCCACCGCCTTCCTCTTCCCCAAGTTCTGTCGCCGCGCTCGAGGACGAGCTCGTCGCCGTCCGACCTCCCCAGCCATCTTCGACCAGCTCCGTCGCCGTCTTCGTGCTTCTGGTGAGATCCGGTGCCCTCCATTTCCTCGAATCATCTAGAAACGCACGGATTTGAGCAATCTTTAATTCAAAATAGGGCTTTATAATTCTGTTTTCTGTGCTGTAGCTTTAATTCAAAATAAAATAGTTAAACTCCGTGTTTGTGCAAACCAAAAATCACAGTGATAAATGAACGAGTTTAGAACCACTTCCAACTTGCAAATCTTAAAAATATTAATTTGTGTGTGCTTGATAATTACTGTACTGCCACTGGTATAAATCAAAGAACTATTTTTAACTTGAGAAATATGAATCCAAAATTTGTAAATCCAATTGTTCTGGAATGCCTGTGAGTATAGCTTTATGTAGAAATTAGCCTCATATGTTTGTGATACATTGTTTTGAAATGGCATGTGTTGGTAGTTTAGACCAGTGGGGTTTTCTAGCATTTAATTAATTTTCTGTGAATAAGATTTTGGACTAAATCCAATTGCATTAGTTTAAAATACTTACATAGAACCTAAAACTATCTTTGCATAACTTGTTGATGAACAGAACACCCTGGACTTAATAAACTCTAAAAATGTTGTTTTCTGCCTATTAAAAGTGATAAAATAAATATTTGGTCCTTTATGAAATTGTTGCTATTGTTGTTTGCGAAATGTTTAGGTACTGTAGATCACTACATAATGTTGTTCTTAATATGTTAGTACTGTTAGTGCTTAAGTAAAAACAAAATGAAGTTAGTTGTAAAATGCTATTAGTGCCTCAGAAAATAAAATGAATTAATCATGCTTGTTTGCTTAATCTCATGATTAATGAAACAAAGTAAACTTATTTTTATCTCAATTAAATTCTAGGAATATTAAGAGTAATATTTTGTAATATAAAATATCTTGAACTCATTTTCAAAATGGAATAAGTTATGAAAACCATTTTATGTTTTAAGGTATGATAATTCATTTAAATATATTCTAGGACTAAGTAATTTTTAGTAATTGATTTGTAGTAATTTTTAGTAATTGATTTGTAGTGGATATATTGTGACTTAATTGATTTGTTGTAATTTTTTAATTACAAAGTATTGATGATAACAATTGATACACATTAGATAAGTGACTTGTATTCATTGCTTTAGTAATTATTTATAACAATTGAAACTCATTTTATTTGATGCATTTTGAAATAATATTGTGTGCTCCAGTATTTGAAGGCTATCTAGCGAAGCAGGCGAATCACTGGAACGCATTTAAGGAGTACAAGGAGTCACAAACTGCCAAGGCGATCTCAGTAAGGAACAAGAACAATGCTGACAAGAAAAAATATCACCATAAATTGGGGCCAGGGGCTACGAGACTGCCATGCCAAAGTGGAATAAAAAAGAGCAAGAGCTGCTTGCTAAAGGGATCCAACCAGAATGGATGCGCGACGAATGGGAATTGAGGGCAAGAAATTGGTTCCTTGCGCATGGGGGTTCATACGACGAAACAACAGGGGACCTTATTTGCAGTGACGGGATTAGGGTACCCAGGGAAAATTGGCTTAATGTGGTGAAAGAAATTAAAGAGGGGAAGTTAAAGTTCACTCCCGATAGAGAGAAAGACTTGCTGACACTGGTCCTCGGGAATGACGAAAAAGGAGGACGAACACGAGGCTTTGGCCCTTCCGTCCCGTGGTGGCTTGGGTTTGCCAAAGACGTAGAAACTTACAGAAGCCGAGCGAGAGCAAAGCAGCGGCAGGAGGAGGAGGAGGGAGACAAGTTCAACCAGTTGCTTGCCAGAATTAACCGCCAGCAGCAGCAGATTGACGAACTTAGAGGAGCAGTGCACCCGCAAGAGCCTGTACTCGATATTACCGCCGGTCCATCTCAGCGGAAAAGCAGCGTGGGTGACTCGGAGGTCCCGGCTGACGATGCACGGCTGATGATAGATGGCGGTCCCGGCTACCCCGTGGATGGAATCAAGGATGCAATATCTTGTGAGCTCCATCAGAAATTGAAGAACATATCCATGAAGGTGGCGGTCGGATATGCTTTACCTTGTACACCTGACGCACGCTGGCAAGACCGTGAGATTCTAGCTGGCTATGCTAAAGTCGTGGTGGATGAAATCATATCGGGGTCTCATGCTATGGAGCTTGACATCCCTGGACCTGGAGATGAGAGGACACTCGGAGAAGTTGTGGGTGATACCATTCTATGGGACAAGAACTACATCAAGTTTCCAGGGTCGACGCCAAGGACAACACCGCCTCCGAGTCGTCGCAGGTCACCTACACCTCCATCACCTCCAAGAAGCACACCCCATGACTACGACCACCACAGCGCGAGTCCATCTCGATCTCCGCCGCCGGACTTGGGTCGGCCGTCTTTGCCGCCGCCTTTGCCCGCTAAGGACAATAAGCGGAGGCGTGCTCCTTCGATGAGTACTAACCGACGCAGCAGCCCAAAACAACAAATGTCGCCCCTCCCAAGAGTACCTCATAAGAATCTTCCCATCAGAACTTACGATCGTACTGTAGAGGAAACGCAACGATCGCAAAGGCCGAAAAAGATGCGCATTTTGCAAAGAAGAAACCCAATCCCGCCCCGGTATACACCAAGAAGCAAAAAGCGTGGACAAACGATTTTCCGAACACAAAATCGCAATATGAGTTGCACCATAAGCCAGATGACTATGTACGCATACTTCGGAAGGAAGGGCAGAAGAGCAAATCAAGTAAAAGTGCAAGCGGGAGCAAATCAGGTAAAAGTGCAAGCGCGAGCAAATCAGGTAAAAGTGCAAGCGGGAACAGAAGGGACGTTCCCCAGCTCGGAGAACAGGCCAAACAATCGATCCCATCCCTCAAGGTGTTATCCGAAAACGTTCCCCAGGTGCTGCAACAGGATATGGAAGAAGCTGCGAAGTTGGCGGCCTCTATGGGTGTGACTGTTGCTAAATTGCTAGGTTCCCAAGACGACAATTTACCCAAGTCTGATGTTGTCCCTACATATGTCCCAGGGAAGCCTTTGGTCAGCAACGAGAAGTTGGCACAATTGCCAACACATATGCGGAATTTGCATGACTGGTACTTGAGTGTGGTAGGGGGGGCAGAACAATGATCGTGGCGAAAGTCCCACATGAGTACTTCTTCCGACCCGAAGAGGTCCATGTTGACTTTTCAGAAATCTTCCAGTTATACAATTTCGACGCCCTCGACAAAACTCTCATGAGTTGCTATTGTCTGTAAGTTTTTGAATTCATTGTCTACATATAAGTTGTCCAGTTTTTCAGTTGTTCAGTTCATTGCATGTAATTATCCTCATTATATCCTTTTGTACTCTATTATGCAGAATGAAGATCCGGAAATGTAAAAGAAAGATCTATAGTGTTGGGTTCATTGACCCAGATAAAGTACATATATATTCGCTAACGACGAAACCCGACGAGACGGCGGATAACCTTCTAAGGTTTCTAACGGAGCAACATTTCTGTGACCACATACTGTTTCCTTACAACTTCCAGTGAGGGTCTTACTCTGTTGTACACATTCAATTTTGCTTACTCGATGTTAAGTGTAATTGATGAGTTACTGACGTATATATAAACGTGTGCAGGTTCCACTGGATTCTGCTAGACATTTAAGTTGATGAGGGAAAAGTTGAAGTCATGGACCCATTAAAGAGACACCTGGAAGAGTTCCGCGACATGCAGGACATGCTCCAGAGCTAATTTTCGCGCTATATCGGTCTCTTTCGTTAATATCATGAGATATCAGGTAATGAATAACTCATTCATTAATTCATTTTCTTTGCCGGGCAGGGTTTGGAACCTGTTCAGGAGTCTGGTGCTGGGTTCCTTTAGTGAGAAGCTGACGTTTACTCCGATCACAGTAAGTAGTACGAGATATGTCCGCGCATCTCTTTAACTCTAGTTTCAATACAATTATGATGCTAGATTATTATTTTGATTGAATTCTATTCTCGTAAAGTGCGCGAGGCAGCCACAGGGGACGAATCTATGTGGATACTACGTTTGCGAGTTCATTCGCACGTTTACCACTGAGCACAATGATTATAGACTCTACGTAAACAATACATTCACAACATTATTTTATTACCGTCACTTTTTGTTATCATGCTTGACGTTCATATTGATCTCCTTTTCTTATATAGTTCGACAGAATGCGGGAACAACTCCTATCAGAGCAACGCCTACTAGGAATTGCGGAGGAACTGGCGGGAATTTTGATGACCGAGATGGTAGACGACGCCGGAGAATTTAGTGTGAATAGGCGCTACTGATGATCCCCGGCCGTGTAATCGAATAGACGGGCTCTAGTCCCGGTAATTGTGATCTCCATGTAACTATCAAAATTGTATATATTTGTATATGCTCGATCGTAAGACAAGTTATCTTATATATATGCACGAACGTGTACGGTATGTGGTAGCGTAGAAATACCGCTAAAAGAAAACAATTATCTTTGTATGCTCGAAGAAAGAAAATAAAAGAAAACAAATAAACCCTAAACCCTAAAGAAATAAATAAAAAAAACCCTAAACCCTAACCCTTTAGTCGCGACCCGTTATACGAGCCAGGACTAAAGGGGTTGCCCCCAGCGCGCCCCGCAGGCGGCCACGTGGATGGCCTCTGGTCCCGTCTGGTAACAGACCCGGGACTAAAGGTTTGCCCTTTAGTCCCGCTTGTACTGTCCCGGTTCGCGAACCGGGACTAAATCCCCTCACGGGCCGGGACAGAAAACCCTGTCTCTACTAGTGAAAGTTTGAAATGTACACCCGTCATGTTCTAGCTCGTTTTAGATGGAACGGACATGAAAAATACCCATTTCAGTATTATCCAAAAATCTACAGAAGTACATCAAGTTTACTCTCACTTGCCACTGCTCAATGTCCTACAATCTTGTGGGTAAATGCAGTTCAAAGTAACTTCTGCATGCTACATTTTCCTCTGCTCTTTGAATAGATCCATCACTTACGTTATCCCCAAAATTCAAGAGCTTACATACCTGAATACCCCACCAGTTATCATCCCATGACACTACCAACGGGATCGAACTAACTATCTCTTGCCTAGTTAATCCAAATAAGCAATTATGGAACTTCGTTTGACCAAGCAAAAAGAGAGAATATATTGGTACGTCTTGTTTGAGTAGTCGATGGTAGCGTTTAACATAAAATAGATCAAGGACAGTACTGCAATATATGAGTCTCCTATAAACTGGAGGTCTCACAACCCGTGAGCGTGAAAAAAATCCTCTAATTAAGCATATGGATGGAAACTTCCCTTAATGCTTGCATTTGAAACGTGCGAAGCAAAGTAGAAATTAGTAGCTAACCCACTAAACAAAAAAAGTAAAGGAAGCAAGGTACTAAGTTTAGTTCCACAAACGATTGTTCTGCTATTTGATCAAGGCAAGAAAGAACACATTACATAAGCATTCTAACTTTTAATAAAGGAATATAATAAATGAACCATTACAATAGCAGAGATAAAAGAAAAGAACACAAAGTTCATGTGAGAACATAATAAGAGTCCAGAATTCGCTCATGACAAAAAATGCCGGTTTGCTTGAAAAGCACGACTAGTGGATACTGAAAGTTGGACCAACTTAATAACGACAATGCACTGCCCGTCAATGGTACATACAAAAAATAGGTACTTTAACCTCCATATATGTTCCAATAAAAAAGAACCAGCAATAGGGTGTGCTAAATAGTCCTACATTATTACATGTTACAGAACAAAGGATTTTGTTTTCAAGCATAAAACAATACAATTTTGTAAAAGATAATTTATCTGATTCCACGTATAGTAATCATGTATTTCATCCACAAAATACTGGTGAAAATTATAAATGCTTACCATGACTTGTATATGCCAAAAATTTAGTGACAAACAGGAGTATCTTTTTGGAGCTTCAAAAAACTGGCTAAGGTTGAATAGGCGATGGATACAAAACAAGAACGCACACAGTCCTATCCTGCAAAGCTATGGAAGTATTAGACAAAGCCGGTTTCCTCCAACAAAATTTGTCAAAGATATGGAAGAGATGAATAAGCAAATGGTTAGTCTTTTCTTTTCATGCAATCCATATTTTCAAACAGTGTTAATAGGTTACATCTTCTCCACCAATCCAAAAGCTCGTTTACCCAAGCAATATGCATTATGACCTTCAACCTCTTGACTAATGACATATACAATATTTTAGGAAATAAGTGTACAAAGATTTATTCAGCATATCAGAAGAATGTTTCAACAATAACCCAATATTCAGAGCAACAACTACAAACTGAAGGAAAGGTTAAGCAGTATTGGATCCGAAATACTTGTTATCCTTAACATGATTGTTAACTCGGTTTTTGGGTTGAATCTTGCCCTCACGGTAGGTTTTGCATGTCACCTACAAATCGATAATTCAACTCGAACATTGAGGTAATGGGAGACAAAGTTTATAAGCAGTATAGCATCATAGCACAAAGTCCCATCCAAGAACTTACATATTCATATGTGCAACTCATATTCAAATATGAACCAGCAATACACCAAGAAAGAGAAAATTTAGAAGTTAAAAGGTCGGAAAATTTACCTGCTTTGTAGAGCCGGGCATGCAGCCAGAGGGCCCGACTGTCTGGCATGATTTACCATCAAATATCAATATCTACCTGTATCATACATGTCAACCATATGACACAGCAGCTGACGCCGAAGTAAAACTGTACATGGAACAAACTTGAAAACTGAGAATTCGCAAGCAAAGTTGTAGAATTTATATCAAGCATAGGTTGCCTGTCCATAACTACAAAATAAGTTCGTACCCTACCAAAATAAAAAGACAAAAGGAAAGAAGATGTCAGCACAAGCTGCCTGTTGTAGGAGCTGAACCTGAAAAACATCAGTCTGAAAAAGGGTAATAATCTGAACCAGCATGCACATCCGAAGATTATTAAGTAGATATTAAGCCAGGACCACCTACAGAAAATACCAAAGGCATTATATGACTGCCAGCAGCCTTGCTAATCTGACACTGAATAAATACATAAAAACAAACAATGAGAAGAGAAGAAACATACAAACTATAAATACATACGTGTATACAAATTTCTAGGGAAAAATAAAGTTGAGAATACCTTACGGAGGAGATTTATTTACCTAGGTCTGTGGCCAACCTCGCTGGGCTGCGTGAACTGCTTGTTCAAGTCGTCGTCGCAGCCTGTTTAACATGCAGTGTGGTAGCATGAGTACGGCACCGGAGACGACACCTCCCCTTGCAGTGTGGTACTTGTGTTCAACATGCTGTACAGATTGCATCTGCAGCTAGCAATAACAGGAAGTTAAGATCACTGAATAGAGTACCGTAGCTAGAGTTTGAGAGCACTGCTGCCAATAGCCAAGTAATTGAATACTCCTTGAATAGATAACTTGGGTGTAGTGTCCTTAGAAGCTGAGACCTCGGAAGCTTGAGGTGGCTGGACCACCTTCACATGCGCCTTGGAAGCGTCGGTGTGCGACTTGTTCATACGTCTTGGCCGCACTGGTGAGATACCGAGTATGTGCCTGGTGCTGGTGTTCATGCCAAGCTGCATAAGCTCACCGGAATGGGCAAAATCAGAAACATATCCTGGGCACCAATTGTCCAGAAAATCATGGTTGAAGTCAATTCCAAACGGGTTCACGCATATCTTAGCTGTAAAAATCCCCACCCTCCCAAGCTCCTTCCAACCTCCCCGCACACCTGCAAACGGTGGCCAGTGAGACACTCACGAAGCGGCTGCAGTGGTAGTACGGGTGAAAAGAGAGGCTGGTGGCGGAGGATGTCATACCATCATGGACAGATTCACACGGTAGGTCGGCCGCCACCGCATCGTCCAATTTCAGATGCAAGCCTGCTCCTCCTTCTCTCGCTCGCAGCCACATCTTCCGATGACGATCCCGGGAAGGGATGGGACCGATGGAGGTGCAAGGCGCTCTTCCCGCTAGGATCTCACGGATGGGAGAACCGACAGCGACATCACCGTGGGGAGGGAGGGCGGCGCTCTGTGTGTGTCCACCGGCGAGTCAGCCGTGGCATTCACGGCATCATCGTCCATCAGGGTGGCCTCCCCGCTGTCGTCGTGCACCTAGTGCTGGTGCTGCCACCCTCTCGGCCTAGTCCCCTTCCTGACCTCGTCCATAGCAGTATTAATCACCGGAGCGGAGCACGACGGCGGCGCACGGCGAGAGGAGGAAGCGGGCGAGAGGGGCACGGAGGGGACAGGGGCGGATCCAAGATTTGACCATAGGCGGGGCCAAAAAAACATTGAACTCAGAAAGCTTTATAAGTATACTACTCCCTCTGTTCGGTTTTACCTGTCGTGGAGATTGAGCTGATCAAGTACAAAGGCGTGTACAAACGGCGACGAGTAATACCGAACGGAGGGAGTACGTACGAATACATGTTATATAATTGAAAAGAAGCTTTTCTAATAGTTTGAATGTCCCGTACATCTACGCCCAAACATATCGAACAAGTCAAAATTTAGTCAAAATTTTATCGAAATTTTACAAATCAACCGGAGAATTGGATTTATTATGTATGGTAGCTTTCTATGTAACCTTTGTCTTCTCGATTGGGTTTATGATTTCAGCAGTATAGTCGGAGATCAAACCAACCAGCTTGAAATAATAACCGTCTAACTAGCAATGTGTTCCTCTTTACGACTTAATCGGCTCTACCCGTACAAATTATCAATAAACTTTTTTTTCGAAAAGTAAATTATCAGTTAACTATTATAACTAGCAAATGGAACTGGCAAGTAGCAAATACTAGATTCGATAATAAAACTAGCATGTAGCAGATGCAATACCTTGGTGCGACCAGGCTAGAAATTAGGTGTGGCGGCTTGGCGTGCAGGCCGACGGCAGGCTATAGTCGTTCGTCGACAATTGAGATGCAAAGACGCGGGATAGTGCAGCTTCGTGGATCGCTGACGCAGCGACGCTCCAGTTCTGTGTGGCCAATCCTGGCGGCAGCGGCGGTGATTCTCAATCACGAAAGAGCGAGTCGGACCGCTCCCCTTTCCCCATCTACAGTGAAAGGAGATCTTTTTTCGCCTCCCCGCATCCACCACCTCGCCGCCGGCGATCTACTCGATTCCTCGCCTCCGTCGGCCGCTCCGGCGGCGGGAGGTCGGGGAATCGGTAGATCCCGGTGTGTATATAGTGTAGGTAGTTGCAGGGCGCTTGCTGGCGGCGCAGTGGAGAAGATGGTGTCGCCGGAGAAGCTTTTGTGGATGCAGGTCTTCTTCTCGGTTCTGAGTCTTCTGCGGGAGGCTCGGGGCAGATCTGCCGTCCGCGGCGTCGTTGCGGCTCCCCGGAGCTTCGACACGCCTTCCCTCAAGCCGGCGTGCGTGATGGCGTCGCTGGAGTTTGAAGATCTGGATGAAGGGGATGACGTTGACCAAGATGTTGCTGCTCATCGCGCGGGATGGAGGCATAGCGCCGAGGACCGTCGACTTCCTTGTCGCCTGAGGGCTCCTCCCAGTCCAACGTTTGATGGAGGTGCGGCGGCGGGATTCGCCGGCGGAGCGTGCCGTGCGAGCAGGAGGGCACCAGAGCTCAGAAGGACCTATCTGCTATTTCTCTTTGTTTCTGGGTTTCTCTGTAAGCTTGGTTGATGTAATCTTCTTCTTCCTTCGCAAAAAAAAAAAAAAAAAATCAGGAAACCCTTGCGGTTGGGCAGCAGCGAAACTGGGTCGAGTAGCTGCCATCGATTCTGTTTTACCTAGTGGTAGGTCCATTTGTGACCTCTGGCGCTTGGTTATTTGCTTTGGGCTTGGCCCATTTAACTCACCACAGCTGGGCAGTATTAGGATTAATTAAGCCTCGAACTAATGGCCGGAGTACTAAGCATAATTTAACTACTGGCCACTGCTACACAGCGTTGAGGGGCGCCGAATCATGGGGTGGCCTGGCACCCCCTCGCCCCTCCCTGGATCCGCCTCTGGAGGGGAGGTCGATAAGTACCAGAAGGTCGCCGGGAAGACGTTGAAGGGGTCCCGGAGGCCGGACGATGTCGCAGGCGAATGAATCATCCGCGGCGACCGGCGGCGACCAGCGGCCGGCCGCGGGGAAGACGACTCCGAATGGCGCCTCTGAGGCATCCCGACACGCGCGATTCGTGGAGGATGAAGAGGGCAGCGCAACGGAGCTCCCTCCGGCTTTGATCTGGCCTGGGGCGAGCCGAAGCACGCAGGTGGTCGCCGGGCGTGGCTACAGACGGCGACGGCGAGGAGGAAAGCCGTCCTACACGCCGACCTTCTCCTGGCCACCCTTCTGGCCAGTGGTCGTTGGAGGAGGTGGTGGGGAGGAGAGCCGGTGGAGGTGCCGCCGGAGGGATCGGGAGAGTTAGATAAAAAAGAAGAAAAAAAAGGCATCGGCACCGGGTGACCGGGGTACCGGGTGGGCGGGGAGTGTCACCGGGCAACGTGGCAGCGCTGCCGGCATGATTGGCTAAAATTGGCGCATGAACAGTATGCGCTGTTGTGGGACGACGTGTTGAAATCTGGATCGTCCATTATCTAACGGCGGAGGATAGCCCGCGACGTGGATGGCCTGAGACGATGCGAATCCTTCGGGGCTTTACATATAGTACCTAAGATTTGGCGCCAGAAGTTTTTATATATACTAGTAGCTTTGCACGTGCACGCACGTCTCAACGCATGTCATTATTTCTATGTTTCGAAGTAGCAATACACTAATATAGTATGGTGAATAATTGTCGTCGAATTTACAAAAAATATTAGTCCACAAGCAACATCCGCAAGAACTCTCATACATGTTTAATAGCTTGAAATCCATATAAAAGAAACATGTTCACAACAGTGCCCTTTAAACCGGAACATGAAGTATCATATACTGTTGTAATCATAGAGCATTATACTGTAGTACCCTCTTCTTTCAAACAACTCATATAGATTGATACCGTGCAAGAATGAAGCAAACCATCTAAAGCCGGTCTATCTTTTTGTTTTTTGATAAAGAAGCCGGTCCATCTAATGTACAGAAATTTAGAGTTGCTGTATAACTTCATTTTCTTTTAGGTTGTTACCCTTCATACCTTTCCCTAGACCACTTAGTCAAATGTGCAGTGACCGAGCAACTGCAAGCTAAACATTCTCCTACTCAACAACATACTTTTGTCTAAATACATAATTCACATTTGATCGACCACTGCACTTTTTTACTGAAAACTGCAAAGTTTCAGGTAGTACACAGAAGTCTAAGAAACAACTTGTTCCACGATTTTAGTACTTATCCTTCTCACCCCATGCTTCTTGGGTCATTTTCCAAATATTTCGACAGCACAGCCTGATGGTAGAGGAGAAACAACAACTTAGCTAAACCTCCGTATATTATGTGGTTAGTGATGAGATATTTTGATTTTCCCATAATACATTTTGTCAAGTCTGTAAGAAAAAAGAATTTTGGATACATTAACACAAAAAATATAGCAAGAAAGATATAATGATTATATGAATCGGTAAAGACATCGAAGTTTTAAAGACAAAATATATAACTTTTAAGTCACATTGTACTGGTAGAGAGCGTCAGCATCCCAGATCTTAACTAATACATACACCATAATCCAAACCTCAAAAAGGTAACCAAATGCACTTTATACCACTGCAGACATGTTTAGTTTCACCCCCAATCTTTGTACATGCACCTATTCATCTCTGTACTACAATATCCGCCAAACCAAAGGAAAAAATGACCCTTTATTCTCTTAAGTAGCTATGTTCTCCCATCCAAGCATGTTATGCATTATTCTCTGCTCGTGTAAAGCCTGCTGCACACACTGATAAAATAGTCCAATAAGTTCTTCATACGAACAAACATGATAATTTTTTACCAACAAATGAAAGAAAATGATTATACACTTATAAAGCACAAAAACATACCAGCTTGACGCTAACCCATCACCCAAAAATTCTTGTACCATGACAATACCTCACCCAGGACAACCCTATACCCCAGTCGAACTCGTCAACACTCTCACCCGTCAATTCCATCTGGAAAATGCATCAATGCATTTGGTATAAACAACATTTGGGCGGCATGGGCATCCGTGTTGGGAATGTTGGCTGTCTTCGTGGGTTGTTCTATCTCTGTTCCCCTCCCGCACAGACACACACATAGGAGACCATGACATCGATCTTTACAAAAGTTAATAACCTTAATAATACTGCAAGTATAAAAGAAATATTTTCAGACATTGTTTGTTTTAGAATTCCTCATGCTCTCTATGACAGACAAAACCAATTGGTAGACATAATTGTCGATATAGTACTATTTTGCAAAACCTTATAATTACTGGTAGGAATAATGGATTGGTAAGAAAACCAACAAGGCAATAACCATCTATCAACTATAGTTGCCTGCTGAAATTGCCATGATAGTAAGCAGGGTTTTTATAATTTGCATTACTGACCATATGGTGCTTCTTCCAACCTTGTCGTGCTGCTAGTATCTTCAACAGATACTCAGATTAGTGGTCAACTTTTCATGCCAAATATTCCTCTTTCTCCATGGGAATTAGAACACAGTAAACGGAGGATAGCTAGAGACAAATTAAGTATACAGGTCCCCGATGATTTCAGGCTTTATAGTGTCATCTTCTAACGATGCACATCACTCAAAACTAACTGCTATGTGCTCTTTCTTAGAGATTCAGGCCGTAGCTAGTTTGCAAGAAGGATTGGTTAGCTGTACACAATGTCCACATGTAACTATACTACGACCCATGATGAATAAATTGAGTGTGTTACATCCAAATCCTTTCTCTCCAGTTTACATTGAAAACCCGTTCGTCTGCAGTACAAGCGCATTTCATATGAGAAATTCAGATACCTTCAACGGTCCGTGCAGTGCGACATCGAGCAGCTCCCGTGTGTAGCGCGGCGGCGGGGTCGTGTTGTCCCAGGAAGTTGCGGCGACTTACCGTGTGCAGTGCGGCGACAGTGAGTTCTCCGGCGAGCGTCTGCGGTGTTTTGGTCCGGGCAAATATGCAGAGGATGTGGCGTCCTCCTGCGAGCAGTCCAGCGGCGTGGTCGTCCTGTCCCGGGCTGTGGAGGCGTCCTCCCGCGGGCAGTGTGGCGGCAGTGGCATCCTCCCGTGAGCACGATCAATCTTTACATAAGATGTCACTCCCCTAATTCAGCAGAGCAATAATAGTAATCTGTTGCATCTTCATGTATGGACAAGCATTGAGAAAAATTACCACTTCAATGGCCTCAAACTGAAGGAAGCTACTCCTCAACTGAAGATCTGTGTTCTGTGGCATCGTTGCCTCGTTGGTGAGTGGTGACCCGCATCGAACAACAGGCAAACGATTGGAGCAAAAGCAGTATGTATGTAAGGAGGGAAGTGGCAACACATATGACAACGTTCAGATCCAGGAACTCACTTCAGTCGGCAGGAGGGGTGAATAGGTGCATCATGTCCCGTGTCGGAGAGAAGACTGCAGCGGGTTCAGAAAGATGCGGCGGCGGCGGCATGGTCCTCCGGGCGTGACGGCATATGGAAGGCGACATGACAGCAGAGGTTGTCCATGTGGGCGGTCGATGCGGCGGCATGAAGGAGGATGGGGCTGCAGGAAGCGCGGCGGCGAGGATGACTGAAGGCGTGAATGCAGATCGGGGATGGAGATGGATGTGCGCGAGCTGTGGGTATCGTAATTTCCATGAGATTTTTCCGATCGCGGGATTACAGGGGTAATTAGTGGGATTTTGTCCGGTATGATTTGTGGTAGGCGTCATGTGATGTGAGGAAAATTGAAGAGGGGTGTGGAGAGCAAAGGAACATACGCCGTTTGATCCTGGGCAATGGAGGGTCAGATTCAGTTTTCCTGCCAAGTTTGCTTGTTTATTAGTAGTTGAGATATATTTTTGTGTGTGTGTGCAAGAAGCTGGTACGGGATGATTAATGTGGGCTTTTTTTGCAGCGCATGGAGCAAGGTTTCGAGGCCCACCGGTTGTGCTCCTGGGCCTCTTTAGTCCCACTCTCACCATCTCCTGAAAAAAGAGGGTCTCGTTCTCGCAAGTCGCACCAACAGCCGGCGCCAATCGTGCCCTCCTCGCCGCCGGCGCCGCCATGCTCCGCCTCCGAAGCAGCGTCCTCACCCACCTCCTCTCGTCCCCCGCCACCTATGCCGCCAAGTACCCCATCTCCTCTCTCTACCGCCTCATCTCCGCGTCGCGCCCGTCGTTTCCCCAATCCCTAGCTTCGCCGTGGAGGACTACCTCGTCACCACCTGCGGCCTCACCCGAGCCCAGGCACTCAAGGCCGTCCCGAAGCTCTCCCACCTCAAGTCGCCCTCCAAGCCCGACGCTGTCCTCGCCTTTCTCGCCGGTCTCGGTCTCTCCGGCATCGACATCGTAGCCCTCGTCGCCAAGGATCCGCAGTTCCTCTGCGCCAGTGTGGATAGAACTCTGGCTCACAACATGGTCGGGCTCACCGGCCTCGGCCTCTCACATACTGAGATCGAGCGCCTCGTCTTGCTCGCCCCCGCCAGCTTCCGCTGTAGATCCACCGTCTCCCAACTACCATATTACCTGTCCCTCTTCGGCTCCTACGAGAATCTCGTCTGGGTGCTCAGGCGTAACTCCTACCTTCTCCCGTCCAACCTCGATAATGCAGTGAAGCCCAATGTCGCAGTCCTGCGGGAGTGCAGCCTAGGTGCTTGTGATATTTCCAAACTGTGCATCCGTATACCACGGCTGCTCACCTCCAAACTGGAGCGTCCCCAGGCGATGGTGGCAATTGTCGAAGGTCTCGGTGTGTCCCATGGGTCTGGAATGTTCAGACAAGAACTGCAGGCTGTTGCACTCCTCAGCGAGGAGAACATTGCCGCCAAAGTGGAGTATTTGAAGAAGGCGCTCAGGTGGTCGGATGCTGAGGTGGGCATTGCTGTTTGCACGGCTCCAAAGTTACTGACGATGTCTAAGGAGGCTGTGCAGAGCAAGTCAGAGTTCTTCATCTCTGATGTAGGGTTTGCACCGGCATACATTGTTCAGCGCTCACCAGTGCTTATGTACAACCTGGAGGGCCAGATCAGACCCCGGTACTACGTTTTCAAGTTTCTTAAGGAAAAAGGATTGCTACATCTCGACCGAGCCTACTATACTGCACTCAAGATCAGCGAGAAAGTATTCATGGAGAAGTTCATATGCCCTCACATGGAAGCTGCACCGCACCCTGCTGAAGACTATGGAGCAGCCTGTAGAGGGAAAGTGCCTAGTAGATTCAGATTTACATGAAGCAGTAACGTGTATGAAAACTGGTAACTGCGTATGGCACAAATTTTTACTCTGCGTATTAGGTTGACAAGACCTGACTTGGTGTTCTTGGCTTAACTAAGTGGTGGATGTCTGCTATAGTATGTATGTTAGTTATATGTTGATTTGGTGTTGGTAATCCGGGATGAAACTCATAATCTGATTTGTGATTCTAGTTTGTTCATTACATCATATTCAGTAGATAAGAAAGCATCCCACTGCTAGCTTGTCCATCCTCATGTCATATCGACACACTCATACTGGAACTAAGAGAGTGAGATCACAGATCAGGGCATTATGTAATTGTTTTCAAGTATCAGCGAGTAGTATATCTGCACTCTATTATCAATATGTTCTCAAATGGCCATGGCAGTTTTCCGTGCAAACCTCAGTTTACCTTTCCATGAAAGAAGGTTCTCATCTTTGGCAGATGATATGAAGTCTTGGAAATTTGATCTGGACAGTATCTTTGTCCATTGGAATATTTTTGTAGGACAATAAGTCTTATGTACCATCCTCTACTTTTTTTTTTGTGGATTCTCTTTTAGACTT
Organism: Poa pratensis; assembly: GCA_947311845.1. Taxonomy (NCBI): domain Eukaryota; kingdom Viridiplantae; phylum Streptophyta; class Magnoliopsida; order Poales; family Poaceae; genus Poa; species Poa pratensis. The sequence goes on from CAMZMU010000128.1 coordinate 90,643,029, forward strand.
GTTTTAGTTGTGTTGGTTACAATATATTCTGAAGACGAGTTTGCTAGAATTGGAGAAAATAGAATGAACATTTTGATCTAATTTGTTGGTTACTTGCTCTAGTTCTTCTAAGCTGAATATTTTGCTTCTATCTAAAGTAGCTTTGTGTTTTGAGCGACAAACTGTTGCAAAAGCTGGTCATTGTTTACTAGTCGGTATCCATATTTCCTTTATTTTTCTCTTGTACTCCCTCCGTATCAAAATATAAGACTCTCTAGCTAGTTTGTACACACATGTATCTAGACATGTTTTAGTGCAAGATTCATGTGAACCTTGCACTAAAACATGTCTACATACATGTTTGCACAAACTAGTTAAAGAGTCTTATATTTTGATACGGAGGAGTACTTTTTAAATGTCCTAATGACATCTCATCTCAAAACTAATCTGTGCAATAGTAAGCATTTGTGTAGACATCCTATACCCATGTAGGTGTAGCATTACTACATACAACCTCTATACCGTATTATAAGCCCTTTTGGCTAACTAACTTAGTTTGCCAAAACGGCTTATGATACAGAACGGAGGGAATAATAGATAATTTAAAGGCTGGTAGTTATCAGCCTGGAAAACCTCACATGAAGTGAGCTGAGTTGTATTTGTTTGCTCTCCGCGACATCCCTACCGTTGGCTGGCATACCTTTCTCCAGTACATATCTTGTTGCATCGTCGACTCAAGCGTAACTAGACACGCATGACCTTACAGAGCATTGATGCAGGTTGCGGCTGCTCGTTCATGCTACTTAGTCTCTGAAGGAAAGATTGACCCATACTTTGGAAGTGCTAGGTTTTGTTTCATGTCCTTGAACATTTGCCGAGCCTGAAGCCGTTTAGGTCTGTTATAATTGTTTTCATCACCGCGAAATCTCCAAACTTTGCGCAAGTTTACTCCAAAACTTTATTCTGTTGTGCACTGAAGAACTGATCCACACTGTGTTCTCAATAATCATTGTGTGGAAACATAGTCAGGATAGTGGTCCATTACTTGTTCTTTATCTGCCATTTACTACTCTGGATTACTATATTTGAAAATGCAACTACAGAGGACAGAGGTTCACGAATATACAAAGGTCTTGGTAGTTCTCTAAATGACCGGCTTGTGCAAGTGAGAAAGGTCACTGATTCCTTGATGTAGGTTTTTAGTCTGTGCATGATTTCAGTGATTTCCCTACACTCTGTGCCTGTACAGTATGATACAAAGTCACCTTTTCAAGGCATTGCCAAAATAACTGAGAGAGGTTTCAGATTCTTATTAGTGAGTTAGCGACGGAAATATTTGAATTATTCCAGGGTACATGATCTGGTAACACTCAGAGTAGCGCATCGGAATTGTGTGATTGTTTAAGATTTGGTTAGATTGGCTCCCCACTGCAAAAGACAGTGGGGATTTGTTTCAAAATCTCACCAGGTACTTAGGCCTCGATTGGTTCGTCGTTTTCTAACTGATTACGGCCGTAATATATACGGAGGTGCAGACCTCCCGCTGAAAATCCGGCGTCGGCCCGGGAAATATTACGTCTCCGGAAAGTTGACCGACAATCCAAGCGATGCCTTATGGTGCTACTACGAAATTGCAGTATGTTTGCAACTTTATTCAGTTATTCTTGTCAATATAGTATGTTAATGCTAAGATGATCCTATTTATTTATCCAGGGATATGAATAATCAGCTTTTCTGCATGGTAGAAGCAGTTGTAAGGTGAATTATTCCAGGGTACATGATCTTCACACTGCTTTTGCTACTACAACAAATTAATTTTTTGCTAGTCGAGCTGATGATGCCCTGGCCTGCAGCTTCCTTCTGCAACAAGCTGATGCAGCCTGAAAAGATATCAGGTTGAATAAACTAGCAGCATCTGTTTCTTTTAATTAATCCGTACATTCAGCTACATATTTGGAGATAATCTAATGCTCATTGAATGTATAAACCAGCGGCAGCGTAAAGTTCTTTAACTAATTTATACAATTAGCTGCATCTTGAATCTTCACTTGTTTTTTTTGGAAGTCTGGGATCTTCACTTTTTTATTTTTTTGAACAGGCTGGGATCTTCACTTGGTAGTACGCAATTGAACGACTATGTATTTATTTCTGGTCCGACTTAAACAAATCAGAGATTTTTGTTGGGCCAGGGAGGGGCCATGAGCCGGTTGCTCAAGAACGGCCTCGGGCTCGCAGTCGCGCGCGACCACCGACGCGGCCTTTGCCCCGCCGGCAAACAGCGCACGCGCAGAGACAGCCGATCAACACCGCAAGAAGACCACCGGCGGCCGCTACACCCACAGCGGCAGCGACGGCGCTCTTCTTCCTATAGCCTCCTCTGCTTCCAACGGCGACCTGCTTCTCCGGGATCGGCGGGTTTTCCACGGCTAGGCTGTTGCTGTCGTACGTTTGCAGCTTGAACACCTCGAGGCCGTTGAGTATGGCGTCGTAGTACTGCGGCCTGGTGCTGACGTCCGGGTGCAGCGCCACCCACAAGTCCGTCTGGCCGGAGCCCGTGGTGACGACGAGGTAGTCGGTGTACACGGGTACCCCGAACCCGCCGCTCCACGCGATCACGTCCATCTGCACCTGCGCCGTCCGGTTGTTGATGTAGATGTCGAAGGACCGCTGGTTCACCATGGTGATCTGGTACTGGATCTCACAGAAGTGGAACCTCAGGAGGTAGTAGAACCCGGCATCCACCGGGAGGATCCACGTGAGGTTGTAGTTTAGGTTGATCCCCGGGTCCGGGCCCATCGACCTCGCCGTCGCGTACACGCCCTCCGGCGCGATGCGCGGCGGCACGGACGGCGGGTACCGGATGGTGTCGTCGCCGTCCTTCCCGAAGGTGACCCCGTCGGCGGCGCCGAACAGGTAAGGGGAGTCGCTGACCCAGGAGCGGTAGAAGCGGCCGGAGTCGTCGGCCGGGGAGACAGCCTCGCCGCCGACGTTGAGGCGGTGCATGGTCTGGAAGGCCGTGTCGGCGCGGATGGGCATCGGGTCCGGCCGCCCGCCGTTGGCGAAGGTCGGCGCCGGCGCCGTGAACATGTCCGGCGTGGGCACGACCTCGATGCCGTTCACGAACGCGTAGGCGGTGCCGGAGGACGGGGCGAAGGTCACGTCGAGGCTTCCGCTGGAGCAGACGTTCACGGAGAACTCGCGGACGAGGTAGGCGGTGTTGAGCGCGAGCGCGGTCTGGGACGCGTTGAAGTCGCGCAGCAGCGTGACGCCGCCCGCGGTGACGCCGAAGAGCGCGTCGGAGGCGCTGTGGACGCCGTAGTCGGACGGGTAGAAGTAGAGGCGGAGGAACGCGCGGCCGGGGCTGACGAGGAAGGAGTACGTGTGGGTAGAAGTGAACACGCGCGCCGTCGTGTAAGGGACGGGGGAAGGCAGCGAGGGTCCTGGTACGACGCGACGACGCCGGCGCCCGTCGGTGGCGCGGACTTGGAGACGGCGTCACCGTCCCATGTGCGGCCGTCGGAGTCGGTGGCCGTGGCGGACGCGCCGCAGTTCAGGCGGATCTGGCCTGAGTCGGTTGATGCGTCGACGCCATTGTCCTTGGCGGCAAGGGACACGATGGCTAGCAGCAGCAAGAGGCATTGAAGCACCTTCGAGCTGGCCATGGAAACGAGCTGCTTGGTTCGCCTCTGATGCGCGCGCGCGCCTCGGTTCGAATCACTCTTCTTTGGCAGACGACGGTTTGCTGGATCCTGTTCGTTAATTTTGGTGCGTGGATAATATGGGTTTTGTAGAGAGTGGTGGTGGCGGGAGTCCATATTTATGGATGTGCAGCATATTTCCGTGGCTGTCTTGTGCACTGGTCTTCTTGCTAATTGACTACCACTTGACATCATCTACTGGTGAACACGGAGTACATCGTCATCAGACATTGTAACCCAGGAAAAACACTGGTACGCAGCAAGGCCTCTGTTTCCTCTTCCAAGAGGGAAAATGGAACAACGACTCGGTCGATGAGCTGCCTGCTGGGCCTTGGTGGATACGTATAGTACCTATATATATAAAAGAGGGAAAGATTTAACCCCCCCCCCCCCCCCCCCCCCCCCCCCCCCAAATCAGCTATCCACGTCACGGGCAATTTTCAGCAGTTAGATCTGTGCAATGGATGACCCAGACGCGGCCACATCCCCTATATATAAAAGTTGGTGTGATCCACACCCCATTCCAGCGTCCACGTCACCCGCAAAACATCGGCCGTCGGATCGCGGCAATCGATGGTCCGGATCACTCCCTGCTACAGTATTACTGTAGCAGACGAATTTCTACCAATAGCGTCGCGCTGCAGCGCCCCTCTTGCAAAAAACGCCCGCAAAGGACCCAAACGCAATTTTCGAAAACATGAAGGACGTCCTTGCAAAATTGCCAGCGAGCCCCCCCTCTCCCTCCCTCTCTCCCGCGACCGTCGCGTCGCCGGTGGCCGCCGCCTCCATGGCCCTCCTCCTTCCAATCGAAGGGCACGGGGAGGTGCGCCGCCGCGCCCTCTCCCTTCTCGCCGCGGATCGCGGGCCGGGACGGCGCGCCGTCGCCGGGATCGCCGCCGCCACGCCGTGCTCCTTCGCCGTTTCCGCGCGTCGCCGGCGGCCGCTCCGGCGACCCAAACGGGGCGGCGCCGCCACGTGCAGGTGCGCCGTGTCGAGGCGCACCCGGAGAGGACACGCGCGCGTCCTGGAGCGCACGGGCGCGCCGCCAGCGAGCCCGACGCCGCCGCGGGCGGCAGAGCCTCACCGGATTTTTTTCTTAAAAAAAAAACTGGCACGCGGGACCCACTGCCAGTAAAAAAATGATGTAAATTGAAAAATTAAAATGCTGTAAATTGAAAAATTAATAACTTTTAAATTACAATTAAAAAAAACAACTAATATACCAAAAAAATCAGAAAAATAAAATCTTTATAGCTAACACATTTTCTTAAACAAAAATTGTAAAATTCATACCTTCCAACCAAAAATTCAAAATATGTGTAAATTGTAAAACTATTAACCTTAGAACCATAATTTAAAAAAAACTAACATACCAACATTTCCAACAAATTAAAATCTTTACAACTAACACATTTTCATACATACTTAACCAACTATAATTCGTACTTAATTGTACCAAACGTAAGAATTATAAAAAAAATGACATCTCTCCTACATTTAGCCCCCTATTTATATTTCTTTTCTTTTGTTGTTAACTTCCCTTTTGTTATGCAATAAAACAACATTGGAATGATGATAAAAAAAGAAAAATAAATGCAAGATATTTTAATATGCAAAACAATTGTAATAATATTTATTGTAGCTATATTTAATTTCACAATATTTCCCTATAGAAAAGCTAACACATTTGAAATAAATGTTAAAGAAAAAAAACACATTTGATAATTTAAAATTGCTAGAAAATTAGAATTTTTCTATAAAAAACTAACACAATTGAAATAACTGTTAAAAAAACAAATTTGAGCATTCAAAATGGTTAGAAAAATCTTTGTGTTTCTTTTCTTTTTATCTTCCCTTTTGTTATGCAATATTTATTGAAGCTATATTTAATTTCACATTATTTCTCTATTAAAGAACTAACACATTTGAAACAAATGTTAAAACAAAAACAACGCATTTTGGCATTTAAAATTGTTAGAAAATTATAATTGTCCTACAAAATAGATAACGTTCTTAAAATAAATGTTCTAAAAAAACAACAAGTTCAATCATTTAATTTTTCCGAAAATTACAAACACTCTAAAATATATCTCACACATTACGTTCACCCTAATTATGAAGTTAAACCAAATTTTATATTATATTCCAAATATAACCAAACATCCCAAATTTCCAAATATCTAAAACTACTCAATACGACAAATTGTTTCTTACACAATAAATATATATCATAATTCTCACAAACACATACATGCAACACATTTGAAAAATTTAATTTGCTAAAAAAAGAAAAAATGAAATCCTCTAAAATATATATATACCTCACATATTATCTCACATAATCCATTCTCCCAAATTATGAAGTTCAATTAAAAACTCATGCCATTTCACCACTCCAATTTTAATAATATTTATACAAATTCCAAATGAATTTTCTCTGACTGCGAATTAACTTTAACAAACGACCATATACTATACATCCTCCAATTATGAAATTCAAACAAATAATATATATATCTCACATATTATCTCACATAATCCATTCTCCCGAATTATGAAGTTCAAATAAAAACTTATGGCATTTCACCACTCTAATTTGAAAAATATTTTCACAAATTCCAAATGAATTTTCTCTAACTACAAATTAACTTTAACAAACGACCATATACTATACATCCTCCAATTATGAAATCCAAATAAATATGTCCATAGAATACAAACATATAAAACCATTCCATCTTACTAAACATTCAACGTAACTCTAAAATGTATGAAAAAACTCACAAAAAAAACTATTTACGAATATTTTCACCTAAAAAAACACATTTTAAATTGAATTACAATAATTCACAAATTTGAGCAATCTCCAAAATCCAACCATTTTTAAAACGAAGGCATTTTAAAATTTCAATTATTTCCAAACTTAGACAACTTTACAACATCACCATTTTCAAATTCAAATTCACAAACACACGCGCGGCATTGCCGCGCTTAGATCCCTAGTAACCCACTAACCGTACGTACTGTTCATCTGTGAATTTTGTCCAATAGGAGCGCGACACGTCTCCCGGTGGCTGCTGTACTTGCGCTGGTCTTGGTCGCATGGGCCACCCTCAAGCCAATCTTCGTTCGATTTGTTTACTACGTACTCGCTCCGTTATAAATTAATTGACTTCCATTTGTCTACATGTGGATGTATCTATACTGTTAACATGTCTACATACATCCATGTGTGAACAAATAGAAATCAATTAATTTAAAACGGAGGGAGTAGGTCATATGCTGATTGATCTTTTACTCTATTTGATTGATTACAGGTCAACGGAATCGTGGTGATGGACGAAGCGAGGAGGAGCTGCCACTATTCCGTGAACACCGCATCGCATCCACGTCCATGTGCGTTTCCGGCCGGCCGACCGGCTAGCGGCCGCAATACGTGTGAGCTACGAAGCATGGATACGGCAGATGTTGCCGAACTGCTGTGGGGATACGTGGGGATACGCGAATTTGTAGTATCCCCGAAATTCGAATTAAAAAAGAAAGAAATCATTTCAGGGATAGGGGGGGACGGTGGCACGATGGCCCCCTCAATCTCCATGCATGCGTTGGAGGATTGGGCAATTCTGTTGCATGCAAAGGACCCACCGTGGTGGACGTGAGCTATTGGTTGTTAAGTGTGATTAAGCCCGATTTTTACTCCTCTCTATTGGGTATAAAAAACGCTGAATTTTTCTCTGTGTCCAAGGTAAACGCCAATTGGTTGTAATTTCAGCATGTCTAATAAATCCGTGGCGCCTAATGAATTGCAATTATGTCGTTAGTTACTCTCCTTTGCCAATAACCGAGCAGTTTTTGTGCATGCACTGGTGGAGCGAATTGCATGCAGAAATCTCTCCCCGCTTAGGAATAGGAAGGTGTGGAGATTGCTGGCTAATTTCCTTTAATCACGCCCTAATTAAACCAGAAATTAATGCAATCGCGCCTAAAATCCCTCTTCATTTGAAACTGCATGATTTTGGAATGGCGCCGTGTAAACTGTGATGGAGGGAGTATCTCTTCCACGCATTCCATATTTATTGCACTGTCTACTTTCTATCCTTGGAATTTGGGAAATGCTATTCCGTGACTAGTGTTCAGTTGGCCACTTCTCTCATTATTTACTGAATTTGTAAATTTAAACTCTTCTATGCAGGTGTTTCCAGAAGCACTCCTCCATCAGATATTGAAGTCCATGGTGCATCCAGATGCAGACACTCCTCATATTTTCCGCTGTGCTTCTCCGAGGCCCAAGCCATCAGTGGGGTGATTCAGAGCACCTATTTGAAACCAAAAAAAAATGGCAGACTCGAGCCACATCCGTATTTTTTTTTTGAATTTATGAGGCAAAAGATTTGCCCCTATATATTAATTAAGAAGGAGTTAGAGGGTTAAACATTGTTTACATCACCGACCATAAGGTCCAAACCAAAAAGACTAGATAGGGGATTAATCTCCCGGTAGAATAAACTCCAAATGCTTAGCACCCGCTTTGACCCAAGTTTGTGCCTCCTCCTTTATCCTCCCCAAGATGATCGAAGGGAGGGTGGACATGTGCCGGAAAACTCTCGCGTTGCGCTCGGTCCATAATTCCCAAGAGATAAGCATTGTGAGAGATGCTATTGCCTTTCTCCTAGCGGGTGCGGCTTCAGCGACTACCGTCCTTGAGAAGTTAAGGAGAGAGAAATAATGTTTACTCCTCCCTTCTTGAAAGACTGTACGTTTGGTAATTTACACATAGATCAAAAGACTTTGCTCCATGGAGTAATTAACACATAAAAGTGCTAGACACATGTGTGCATGTAAGAGAAGACCATCATTAAATGAATGTTGTTTGCATGCAGTAATTAAGTCACGGGCTGGGCCCAAGGGAATAAAGTGTGCATGCACCCAATAGCTTGACTCCAAATTGTTGCCATGAGTTAATTAAGGATGATCAAATTAAAAACAATGTGTATTGGGAGTGGAGACGTACTCCCTCCGTTTAGATGTGTTAGGCCCCTCACCGGAAATAGTAGAAAAATAAGGCCCATTGCATTTAATTGACTAAATAACCCCACCCTATAATTACTCCTCATAATTATAGCATGCGCTTATTTCTCTCAATGGATTGGTCAATTCCGTAGCATGCTCCATCCATGTAGAGGGCCCGCCTAGCTGAACATGCGGCATTGGCTGTTGTTTGGCCTCCCCACAATAACTCACATAATTACTTGGGATTAACCATGAATTTTGCTCCGTTTGATTGGGTAGCACAAAAACTGGGATTTTTTTTGTTTTGCCCTATCAGTTGTTACCTTGGTCGAGCTGCTCCTCTTTAGAGGCCCTATACACCTAAACGGAGGGAGTACACTCTTTCTTGAAAATATTTGAATACTAGATGTACAGTCTTTTAAGGACGAAGGGAGGTAGGTTCAGATAACCATGGAAATATGACGCGTCATGATGGAAAGGAAAGAAACATAGACTAAGAGGATAATAGATACTCCCTCCATCCCAAAATATAAGGCGCCCTTTAATTTCGCTGGTCAACGATATCCAACTTTGACCATGATTTCTACTTATAATGTGACCATAAAATTATTATAAAAATATATGGAATGAAAGAACTGTGCAAGACGAATCCAACGGTACCATTTATACATTCAAGATCCACATAATTTATTATATATTAACGGTCAAAGTTGAACACCGGAGGCCAGCACAAAAATAACGTGCCTTATATTTTGGGACGGAGTGAGTACTATGTAAAAGTCTGGCATATTTTTCAAAGTTGGTCTACTCTTTTATCGATGGACAAGGACAACACTAAGGGCTTCTTTGATTTGTAGGGAAGGAAAACTAAAGGAACAGGAAATAGGAAGGAATAGAAAAGGATGGCAGCGGTAATCCTTTCCCTCGTTCCTTGTCTCACAGGAATCAAAACATGAGCTCTGAGTAGATTCTTTTTTTCCTACGATTTTGCACTGAATCTGACAGCTAGAGGAAAAATTCCTATGAATTTCCCTTCCACCATTCCTATGAATCAAAGGGATGAACAGTAGCATCTCTTGAAATATTCCTAACCCTCTACTTTTCCTTCATACTTCCTTCAAATCAAAGGAGGCCTAACTAGTTCTGCAGAGGTGCCCCTGCCCCTGCCTCAAGGCATTTTTTACATACAAGGGTTGCTTGTATTTTTGGCGATGTTTGGCTCAGATGGGACCATGTAGAGGGATATGAATCTCTTTAATCGTGATTACTAGACACTAATCTTTGATGTATCTTTCAGGAAACCAAGATTGTCCTGTTTACTGAAGATTAAACAAATCAATTGTTGTCTGCGTTCTGGATACAGGCCACTCAGGCTGATAACAGTCCTTTCTATTTTGAGTCGATTGGTCGGTTCTTTCTTCCCGCCATAGGTATGTGTTCCTTTTTGAACTGCAGTTTTGAAATCCCAGCTATAGCAATTCAATAGTCTGTGTACTAACTTAAGTGTTTTGATCACTGTTCAGTGCATGCAGACCATTAGCTGCTAGGTCGCGACAGGCTGTAGAAGCTATCAGGGATCTAGCTTTGACTACTGCCCCAAGTATGCCGTCAGAACAAGTGCGTGACAAGTTCGTGGACACCAGGGCGAAGGGGAAAGAAACTGTACATGAACATGGAGCTGGAAGCAGCAGAGGCAACATCAAAACATACAATTGACTAAGCAAATGACAAACACATCGACTGAAATTTGACAGTAGAACTTGAATTTGTTTACGGTCAGATTGACCGTTGGTTTTACTGCGTACTTATGAATGTACGAATTTTTCATCTATCATCTACCAGCTGCGCCCATACAATGAGCATGGCAGATATGCGAGGATGCCCTGCTACACCGTTAGTTCATGTGCACCAAGTGGGAAGTGCAAGCAATCCAATCGGAGTTGGATCAACACATTCCATGTTGCCTGAAGGCATCAAACCTATTGACAGAATACACACCCATCCGGAACAAAAGACTGCAGCTGCAATAAGTGCAGGAAGAACCCAGCATATCAGAAGGTATTTTTTGTGTATTTGTCGTCTACTTTCGGTCTCCATTGCACCAACCATATAGTTAACTGAAATTTTGTCACTTGCATCAGATGGAGAGCCAGCCATACCTGAATATCCTGACCCAATGCTGGAATTTGAGTTTTTGCCTTTCGAACCGGAGATGAGCCATGAAAAGCACCTGGATCAAATGCACATCGATTTCTACCACTGTCATGGAGTACACGGCTAGCAAACTTAACAGGTGAGTACGATTTTTCTTTAATTATTAATATATTTTTTGGAACTAATTGTAGCCGTACGGGACACGTTTGGGATACGGCAGAGGAGCCACGAGGAGGTGAACTGGAGCAGGCCCTTGTGGAGGGCGACGACGCGGCGGCGCTGATGCGTGGCGTCGCTGCGCAGAAGAGTGGCGGGGCTCCTGGGGGAGAGAGCATGGAGGGAGCAGTGAAGGAGTGTCGATGTAGGTACTGCAGCTGCAGGAGGGAGCGGCGGCGCCGTAGGAGGAGCGCGCAGGAGGGAGCAGCGCTCCAGGTCCTGGTCGTTGGCTGGAGGTAACGAGATGGGCAGGAGGTAGAAGAGATAAGATGGGATCGCTGTGTCATGTGTGTTGTGTCCTGTGTGCGTGCGTGATGTGTGGTCTGTGGTGTGTGACGTGTCCTGTGCGCGTGTGTGGTGTGGACGTGTGGTGTGATCTGTGTTGTGGTGTGTGTTGCGTGCATGGGGGAGTGGTGGGTGAGGGTGTTAGTCAATGACACATGGGGTCACATGTCCTAGTCGGGTCTGATCTTTTTCTCATTAATTTTCTGTCTTGACTATATTACATGGCATATTTTATTTTATTTTATATATACTCGCCGTATTCCCGAATGGCTGTTTTTGGAAAATGCCGTATCCCGTATCCCCGTATGCGTATCCCCGTCTTTCCGTCCCCGTGTCCGTGCTTCGTAGGTACTTCATCGATTCCTTTCATGCCTGCTGCAATAATAAGCATTCATCTGGATTGACAAGTACCTTCGTCGATTTCTATTACCAATTTACCAGTAGTCTTCAAGAACAGTACATTCTTAAATCTTGCTCCGACCCCCTACGAAGATAAAATTTGGTAGCATATTTATCCCTTGCAAGGCTACAAGGAGCTTTAAGCTTTTTTATTTAGATGAGAAAGAAGGTTAGATAATGCTTACAAAAGCACCGGGAGGAGGAAAAGTTTATTCACAATTAGGGATGGCAAGTTTGATATGTAATACAAAACTGTGAACTATGTTCGCACGTTGTAATTCATCTTGGCTGAGGAGGAGGTACTTCCAATCTCAGCTTCCATGTCCGACCAAACAGAATCCAATAAGGTGTAGAAGGTGGTGCACTGAAAGCAGTTTGTATGATCAGACAACCACCAGTGTTGGTGAAGCTGCAGCGTCAAGGAACTATGGCAGACTGATTACAGGTATACAAGGACCGATCGGTGCCCACGCTTGTTCGCCTGGATCGCGCTCTCATCAACCCGCTGTGGGGTGGGGCGTTGTTCAACTCCACTCTCCACTCGCTGGTCCGTGTGACGTCCGACCATGTGCCGTTGCTGGTCGAGGCCACTTCGCGCGCGCCTTCATCCCAGATATTCAGGTTCGAGAAGTTTTGGGCTCAATCTGCTGAGTATCGGACCCTGGTCCGTGGCGTTTGGTGCAGGCCGTCGAACCATGTTGAGGGCGCGGCGCGGCGCCTCTCGCGGAAGCTCAAGTGGGCCCGTGCGGAGTCCAAGAGATGGGCCCGCGCCAGGCTTCGGCCTAGTTCCGCAGTGGCAAACTGCCGGGCCGTGATCTCCTTGTTGGACTTGTTCGAAGAATTTCGCGTCCTGACGGAGCCAGAGTCCCGGCTTCGTGCTCACGTTCGTGATCACCTGTCCACGGAGAACAAAAACTTGGATGCATACTGGAAACAGAGGTATTCCTTTCGGATGTGCAAGCTCGGGGACGAGAACACCTCGTTTTTTTCACACTTGCGCCTCCGCTCGGCTGCGCCGCAACCAGATCAAGATCCTGTACGAAGATGGGCATGCCTACTCCAACCACGATGACAAATCTCGTATCCTGCGTGACTTCTACACTAGGCTGTTGGGGTATGTTCCTCCCGTGGCATGGGATCCAGCTCTAGCGGCGCTGCTCCCCCCGTCCCAGGCTTGGCAGCAATTGAGGCTCCTTTCACCGATTCCCATAGGACTAGAATGAAATCTTCTTTAGGTCTAACACTAGGATCTGGTACAAGTTCCCCAATTGTCACTCTTGCAAAATCCCCCTTGACTGAATCATCCATAGTATAACGTTTGATGCTAAGTGGATGCAAAGCAAAGTCCGTCATGTCTATTGATTGGTCTTGTTGTTCAAGCATGCTTGGGTACCCACCATACATCGAGATGTTCCTTTTGACCATTCTTAACCCTTTGTCCAATATGCAACGCCAAAACAGAAGATCAAAATTCCTTCTCAACAGATCCGCTAACATATTCGTTGCGACGAGTGTACCTTGTGTATTGTGCAGCAACTTGGCAAACTCATCTGCTATTTGTACTAGCCTTGGATGCTCTGCAGGGTCTACACTCCCGAATGCCATCGACTTGAAAAGGTATCTGAACTCGTCGTAAGACAGAGCACCTAGGAAAATTGGTTTCACCGATCCAAATCGAGCTAATGCTCGAAGTCTACTTAAGATGATGATCTTGCTTCCTTTACCCATCCTATTGACAAACGAGTGAAACTTTTTCCAGTCATCTTGACCTATATCAGAAGAGAACTCAATAACTACCAACAACATCCCTTCCATGGTCCGTCCATGGTCAAGTATGCTCATCATGTTGTCTCCATTCAAATGCAAAACAGAGGAGAAGCGCAAGCGAACCCTTTCATCACCACACGCATGAGCAACCAAAGTTCTCTTCCCAACAGAGGCACCACCTATGATCGGAAGAACTTCCGGTGCATGATCACCATAGGGGTTGTTGTGCTGCAACAAGAAGCTCAAGAGTTTTTGCTTCTCGGCGTGTCGGCCGAACATGAAGTTGTCGGTGTAAAGATAAACATCGTATGGGCTATGAGCCATGCGCTCGCATCCACCCAGAAGCACAATAAATTCTTTCATGTTAGCTACAACAATTTCTAAGCTTTCCAGGGCACCATGTGACTCAAGGTGTGTGGCCTTATCAGTTGTTGTTCGAGAACGCTTGGCTACATACAAACTTCTATCAGATGAGTCGTCGTTGCTAACCTTGTTGTTGACTTCGTACCTCGACTTGTCCACCACGCTGTATCCTCGGTACATGGCTTCTGTGAGCGTCTTGAGTTGGATCATCATTCCGAAGTTGGTTATGTAGCGCATGTCCGCCTCCTCGACGATGACGCGAGCTCTAATCAGGAGATGCCTCAACCTCTCCAGCACCTGCTCCTCCGATGGTGGACGGTTTGAGTTGTACTTGTTCAGAAGGAAGGAGATGAAACGGCTCATGAGCTCACCTGCAACTGCAGACATGGCAACCTCCATGGCCGGGATTGATAAGGCAAGCTACTGGGTAATCTCTGGACACATTTAACTAGGCTGGCCTCTTCCAAGTCTCCCAGAGACTCTAGGCAAAATAAAGAAGTTTCCAGGGATGACTTTGACTGCAAAGAGTGGGTGACTGGCACACGGATACTAGTCTAAACGTTACGTCGTCCAAATTAATTATTGTTAATTATCTTTGCATTTTTCTTTCCTTGGACTTCTTCTACACTCTTCATGCGACTGGTATCCCATATATGTGCACTCTACAGTAGCAACGTTTGACCGTGGAAACTTTTTGTGCTTTTCCGGATGATCTACAATGAGGAAAACATGTGCTAGTTCTGTACTCAAGCGACAACTGATGCACCTTGTACATTATTCTGAGGCTCGATCTGATGTTGATCTCAACAATGGGAAAAACTGGAAAGGATAATAGCTTGATGCACCCATGACGCTCGACAACTTGATTTTGGTTCCTATCTGAAGCAGCAATTTCTCTAGACAAATAAAGTGATTTCTGCCAAACAAGTCTTGCAGAGACTCTTTGAAATATAGAAATGTCTCCAGCCGCCAGCCACCGCTCTCCTCCCGTCGTCTGACGACGGACGGCGGCGGCGGGGCGCCACTACCTATTTCCTTTCAATAAGCCTAGGCGGTTTTCTTCCGGGTCCATGTTCTCCAATCTGATCTACACTGAAGTCCGGATGACAGCCGTCAATCCACAATCCATGCCTTGTGCGCTCTCAGCGTGTGCATGTGCATGGCGCATTCCGGCCGGCCGGCGGCCGTCCCGTACGTACCGCATGTGCAGCAGGCCCTGATGTGCAGCGCTTGATGCATCCCCGCATGGAAGTCCTTACTGGCTAGCTACTCCTGCCGTTCTGCTGTCCAGATCGGAGGGCCGGCGAGTTCGGGAGGCCGCGACGGGAAGGCAGCGGCCAGATTAGACTGGCGACTCGGGACGGCAGCGAGCCACGAAGGAGGCGGTCAGATCCGATTATCGGCAGCAGCTCACGGATGCGGTTCTGGTACACTACAATATTGTGACCAAATCGAGTTCGTAGATGCAGACCGCCGGGTGCCAAGTGTGATCTTCCCCAACAACAACCCACAGAAGAATTTGCTTTCGGCAATCAGCATGTGGTGTTATCACACTCAGATTTGTCGGCATCATGAGGTACGCTATGGCATAATTTGCTGCGATTACCTGGTGCTGAATATAATGGGGAATGTCAAGATGGTTGTGCCAGATGACCAGTGGATCTCGATAGGTCATGTCGAGTTCGAGGTTTCAAGTGATGACGGAGACAAGTTTGGAAGCGGTGAAGACCGTGAGGCGGATGATCAGTGTTTTGCAGCAGTCTTGGCAAGCGGGGCGGCAAAACGGGGGACTTCTTCTATGTGGTGCTCTATGGGCACAAAGTTTTGACTTCCGGGGTGAAAAATCCTAGGTCTGACCTTCACTGGTTGTACCTGGCAATGGCGGATCTCTATTCGTTTTCTTGTTGAAAGCATTGCCTGGAGTTAAGTCAGACTTTTTTCGGGGTGAAAACCTAAGATCTATGATCAGGCGACGACGGTGTTTGTGCACGGTTCCCTTCCTGAAGGCGTCGTTCTTGGAGAACCTTTTGGTCAGTCCGGTGTGGCCTATGATGGTGGTAGTTCCTGCTGCTTCTCTATTTGTTTGGCGGGTTTTTTGTTTTCCTTTATTTTTCTTTTGGCTGTGTGCATTCTTAATGTCTTGAATGTCTCCAGTGACGACTAAACAGTTGACGGCGATGAGTGAGTGGGTAACCCATGGATAATTGTCTCCTGTTCCCTCTGTTTAGCTGTATTGAACTCTTAATGAAATATACTACTCCTAAATTGTTACTCCCTCCGTATCAAAAAAATGTAAGATGATGTTTTAGCATTTCTGGATCCACATTTATTTAGACATGTTCATGTGTAAAATTTCAATAAATCTTCCACATGAACATGTGGATACGGAGGGAGTACGTTTTAGTGCTGCAATACGGCATGTTTCACTAATTAATGCTCTAATTAATTGCTCTCTGGCATTCTATCACCAAAACAAATATTCCTTAACCGCGCCCATCTTTCTCTCTTCTCTTTGCATGCAATCTTTAAAACCGTTCGATCTATGCATGTATATTTCCTCTCTCTCATCTAATTAATTGAGTGACCTGATTGGAGGAAATAACGCCCAGTCTGCTACCGCTCAATTTTGCAACAGACCCATTTTCACCGGTGGTTAATTCACCTATTAGGGGATGATTTTGGTTACAGATTACTCCCTGTGGGGATCTTATCAGTGTAAAACGCCTCCCCAACAGGTAAAGTTGGGTCAGATCTGAATGAGCACTATCCACGCCCAACATACCCGGTACACACTAGGCCACATGACATGTGCGGCTAGAGAGACGTGTATAAAAAGTAGTAAACCCAAATCCCACCATGTGATAAAATTTCCGCTCCCGGAATCCCGTACCCAGCCGCCGCAGGCCCGTTCCCCCAAACCCTTCTCTCTCACTCGCTCCCGCGTCTCGTCCTGCACGCTCTCGCTCTCCATCTCATAGCCGCAGGCCGCCAACGTCCTCTCTTCCATTGAACGACGCCACATCATCTTGGCCCCCGCTACTCCCGCTCAGTCGGTCAGCCTCAATCGTGTCACACAGCCCAAGGCGGCAACAAGCGACATCCAGGGAGCCCTTTCTTTCGTGGTCAAGTTATCCGGTGGAGATGGTGTTCCGCGAGCTCATCGTGGCGCAGGTGCCACCGAGCCTTCACTCGATCAGGAGGTCGCGGTCTCCGGGAGGTTTCCTTCGAAGTCTCTGGCGAGTTCTATGTTTGACGGGTCATTTTTTCCTGATTTTGTGGTTAAACCATTTTTTGCTACAATAGCACAAAATTATGCTACTGCGGATCGTCTTTTGCACCGTTGCAGCAATTGCCAGAATTGATAGAAAAAAGTGAACACGTTGTCAATCTAAAAGATGGGAAGCTCGGATCCTCCGGAGGATGCCCAGCACTCCCCTGCTTTTGTTGAGGCCTTGAGGGAAAGCACACAGGTTTGGGGTACATCGAGAGCGACGTTTCTGGAGTGGCCTCATTCCGTGTCTGTCAGGCCATGGGACCCACCGTCCACGTCTCCCACGGTATGGGCTGAGCCCGTGTGCTGGGCTCGTCTCGCCGGGCACCATATATGCCCAGCCTACGCCCTTCGCTTTCTCCACCCCACTCGCTCCCCTCCTCTTGCAGTCTTTGCTCCCGCACCAGTAGCTCTGCTCAAGCTACACACATAATACCCCATGGCGGCCTCAGTAGCCTGCTCCTTCTTCTTCGACGCCGAGCCGGTCGGCGAGCCCGGCATGCCCGCGCAGGACGCGTGCGCGCTCTGCAGCAAGCACCTTGCCTGGGGCAGCGACGTCTTCATGTACAAGGGGACACGCCCTTCTGCCGCGACGAGCAGATGCGGTTCGACGCAAGGCAGGCGGCCAAGGCGGCCGCCCGGAGGCAGAGGCAGTTCTCGTCGGCAACCGTCTCTGGGCGCGGGCGCCGGGAGTCCACGGAGGTGCCCGTCGCGAGCTAACCGGCGACAGTGCGATGCTGCGTACGTACGCGGAGAAGAAAGCAAGACACATCTGAGCCAACCTGATCCGCGTGGGCGAAGTCGATGTGCTTCGTTGCTTGCTGATCGAGCTGCCCCGGCTAGATCGATCTCGTATAGCTAGGAATTGTTTTACGGACATGTTTTTGCTAGAGCCACAGGGCCAACTTACTTTCACCTCGGCCATAAGGAGAGCCGGTGTGCTAGAGATCTCTGCTTGTGTAATTATTCGAGGCAATCGCAAGAAATTCTTTTTTTCCAAATTTTGAGCTAAACCAGATCTTGCTTCCTCTCTTTTTTTTTTTTTGATCGAGTATATTGTTTTGAGCGGGCGGATCCTGATCCGCGGAACAAAACTCTTTCACTTTTTTTAGATTACAGCTCGTTCGCGTTCAAAGTCTTGACGTTTTTTTGTACCACAAAACAGCATGCTCTTCTACTTCGATGCATTTTAATCTCCCAACAGTACAACCGAAACTGAACAGTTTATCATTTTCATATGAATCGGAGGAAAACAAATCTCTGAAGAATTAATAAGCCTGACAACGAGAATTCCGTGGACTGAGGAGGTGAGTAAACAAAAGGCCACGAGGTGGAGGAAATCAATCAATCAATCATGACTCTCCAGTCCACAAGGCTCCAACGTCAGATTCGTTGAACATTTCAATTCTCAATTATTTTCTGTACGTATCAATACTCATCGCCGAGTCACCAATTAATAAGAACCAGACAAAAAATGGGTCGCGTCACACACGTCTGGGCTGGATGGTGTGGACGTGCAACCGCCCATGTGTCCGATCGCTACGAGGTGGTAGTAGGGATTGCCACTTCAATATAATGGAGAAGATGTGGGGAGTGATTGTAGGATCTGCTGATAAAACATACTACAAATTTACTGTTAATTGAGATCTTCAATACATTTGGCTGAGTGGAATACATGACCACATCTTTTTTTCCATATATTAGAAGTACAACACGAGTTACAATACACGAGTTCTGAAACAGAATTAGAACGGCGTTCCTCGTCGCTTCCTACTTGGCAAGGCATTACTACCTTCACGTGTCTCCTCCTGAGAATGACTTGTAGCAAATTTAGCAAAGGATTTATATGGGGGTATCCTTGATTCCCATAGGACTAGAATGAAATCTTCTTTAGGTCTAACACTAGGATCTGGTACAAGTTCCCCAATTGTCACTCTTGCAAAATCCCCCTTGACTGAATCATCCATAGTATAAGGTTTGATGCTAAGTGGATGCAAAGCAAAGTCCGTTATGTCTATTGGTTGGTCTTGTTGTTCAAGCATGGTTGGGTACCCACCATACATCGAGATGTTCCTTTTGACCATTCTTAACCCTTTGTCCAATATGCAACGCCAAAACAGAAGATCGAAATTCCTTCTCAACAGATCCGCTAACAAATTCGTTGCGACGAGTGAACCTTGTGTATTGTGCAGCAACTTGGCACACTCATCTGCTATTTGTACTAGCCTTGGATGCTCTGCAGGGTCTACACTCCCGAATGCCATCGACTTGAAAAGGTATCTGAACTCGTCGTAAGACAGAGCACCTAGGAAAATCGGTTTCACCGATCCAAATCGAGCTAATGCTCGAAGTCTACTTAAGATGATGATCTTGCTTCCTTTACCCATTCTATTGGCAAACGAGTGAAGCCTTTTCCAGTCATCTTGACCTATATCAGAAGAGAACTCAATAACTAGCAACAACATCCCTTCCATGGTCCGTCCATGGTCAAGTATGCTCATCATGTTGTCTCCATTCAAATGCAAAACAGAGGAGAAGCGCAAGCGAACCCTTTCATCACCACACGCATGAGCAACCAAAGTTTTCTTCCCAACAGAGGCACCACCTATGATCGGAAGAACTTCCGGTGCATGATCACCATAGGGGTTGTTGTGCTGCAACAAGAAGCTCAAGAGTTTTTGCTTCTCGGCGTGTCGGCCGAACATGAAGTTGTCGGTGTAAAGATAAACATCGTATGGGCTATGAGACATGCGCTCGCATCCACCCAGAAGCACAATAAATTCTTTCATGTTAGCTACAACAATTTCTAAGCTTTCCAGGGCACCATGTGACTCAAGGTGTGTGGCCTTATCAGTTGTTGTTCGAGAACGCTTGGCTACATACAAACTTCTATCAGATGAGTCGTTGTTGCTAACCTTGTCGGCTTCATACCTCGACTTGTCCACCACGCTGTATCCTCGGTACATGGCTTCTGTGAGCGTCTTGAGCTGGATCATCATCCCGGAGTTAGTTATGTAACGCATGTCCGCCTCCTCGACGATGACGCAAGCTCTCATCAGGACATGCCGCAACCTCTCCACCACATGCTCCTCCGATGGTGGACGGTTTGAGTTGTACTTGTTCAGTAGGAAGGAGATCAAACGGCTCATGAGCTCACCTGCAACTGCAGACATGGCAACCTCCATGGCGGGGATTGACGAGGCAAGCTACTGGGTAGTCTCTGGACATATTTAATTAGGCTGGCCTCTTCCAAGTCTTGCAGAGACTCTAGGCAAAATAAAGAAGTTTCCACGGATGACTAGTCTAAATGTCAAAGAGCACGTGTTAAAGGACAAGCCAACTGTCCGAGCAGCAAGAAAAATGCACCAATATTCAGTATTCACGCTGGATCCAAATAATTTTTGTTAATTATGTTTGAATTTATCTGTCGTTCGTTGCAATTTTCTGTCGCTGGACTCTTTTGACAATTCACATACGTCGTCCAAATTAAAATTATTGTGAATTACCTTTGCATTTTTCTTTCCTTGGACTTCTTCTACACTTTACATGCGACTGGCGGTATCCCATATATGTGCACTCTACAGTAGCAAAGTTTGACCGTCGATGATCTACAGTGAAGAAAACATGTTCTAGTTCTGTCCTCAAGCGACAACTGATGCACCTTGTACATTGTTCTGAGGCTTGATCTGATGTTGATCTCAACAATGGGAATAACTGGAAAGGATAATAGCTTGATGCAATTTGGACGATCGGCAACTTGATTTTGATTTCTATCCGAAGCAGCAGTTTCTCAAGACAAATAAAGTGACTTCTGCCAAACATGTCTTGCAGAGTCTCTTTCAAATATGGAAAAGTCTCTAGTGACGACTAAACAGTTGGCGGCGGAACGGGATCCTCTAACGTACAGCAAACTACTGCAGAGGGACGTTGTTGGCTTTGGTCCACTCATTGCGCATCGGACGTTGCTCCATGAACGACTGCCTGCTAGCTATTTTGCTTGGTTGAAAACTGAGTAAATGGCACGTGCGACCCAGTTTTTTTCCAAAACGATGCAAAGTATTCAAAGAAATTTTGGCTCATGTATATGCTCCTGCCACTAGTTCAAACATTCCAAATTGTCAAAAATATTTAAACAAAATTTTGGCACATACTTCTCGACACCATGTACACGTCAAATTTCGCGCAAAACCGACAATTTTTTAGGCTTGTGTAAAAAGACAAAAAAAAGTCTTGCCGGACAAGCCCTATTGATAGAGTCGACACACATTGTCGGTTTATTGGGATCGGGCACCGATAGACGTGCGTGGCCTTGTGGCCGGCGTGGATGTCGGAGCGACGTCTCTAGTCTTGCGCCTTCGCCCTGTTGCCTTGAGGTGTTAGACTGTCGACTTTGATCGTTCGGACGACTTCATCGTCGACTCATGTGGGGAGCAGCCTCGGGGTCTTTGTGGGTGTCGGAGCTCTAGATTTTCCCGCAGTTTCCCTTTATAAAGTGACCAAAAAATTTATACTATATCAATGAATAGGCAAATATTTTGGGGTAGCGTTTTGTGTTTTTAAAATTCATTTTGCAAATTTAAAAGAAAAATCGAACAAAAAATCCACGTGTATGTCTCGACATTCGATGTGCTCAAAAAGTCGTATTCACAAATCAGCATTTTTTATGTCGTGCGTAAAAAGACAAAATTCATTCTAAAAGAAATTTTCACAATACCTTTTTTTATCGTTTTTATACAAACCACAAAAATTATTGGGTTTCCACGCATAGTCTAGATGTATATGTGCCAAATTTTTGTCTGCGATCTTTTTACAATTTGAAATGTTCGCCGGTAGCAGAAACGTATACTCCCGTGTACCAAATGAAATTTCGAATATTTTGCCTGGTTTAGAAAAAAAATACTGGGCCGGTTACTCTATTTCCAACAATCCAACCGAGCGAGCAAAATAGGTAGCAGCAGTAGATCGCGCGAACGTCGTACGATGCACATCCAGTGGACTACAGCCTACTATGTCCCTCTGCAGTAGTATCCTGTAAGAGGATCTCGTTCCTGGCGGCGACGAGTGAGTGGGTGACCCATGGATAATTGTCTCCGGTTCCCTCCGTTTAGCTCTATTAGACTACCCATAGTAGGGGTAACATAGATAGTAACATAAGTGTCACGTAGACAAAAATGATGATGTGGCATGTAATTAAAGAAGAAAGAGAAATAGAGTAACTAGCTATGTTATCATAACATCACATACTTTAAGACAATACGTGTCTATAACCTAATTAATAAAACTTTGCATGACACCACATATATGTTATTACCCACTATGGAGGTAGTAACATAGACTCGTAAAACGTGTATGTTACTAGTATATGTTACACCCCAATATGACTAGGAGTAATCTTAATGAAATAAGGCGTGTTTCACTAATTAATGCTCCTATTTAATTTAATTGCTCCGTGGCCTTCTTTCACCAAAAACAATTTCCTTAACTGCGCCCATCTTCCTCCCTGTTCTATATGCATGCAATCTCTAGAACCGTTCGACCAATGCAGGCAAGTTTCCTCTCTCTCTCCCCTAATTAACTGAGCGAGCTGATTGGAGGAAATAACGCCCAGTCTGCTACCGCTCAATTTTGCAACAGACCCATTCCCACCGGTGGTTAATTCACCTGTTAGGGGATGTTTTGGTTACAGATTACTCCCCGTGGGGATCTTATCAGTGTAAAACGCCTCCCCAGTAGGTAAACCCATGTTGAGCACTATCCATGCCCGACATACCCGGTACCCACTAGGCCACATGACATGTGGGGCCGGAATATTAGAGAGACGTGTATAAAAAGCAGTAAACCTAAATCTACGGATGGCACCCGCCGGGTTCGAGGCCGGGTTTGGCATCCCCATACCCGCACCCGGCCCCTCCACCCGCACCCGCCACCCGCCCCATACCCGCCGGCGGGTCAAGATCTCTACCATACCCGCGACCCGGCGGGTACGCGAGACCCGCCCCGTACCCGCCCAGCATTGCAGCAGCACAGAAAATGGGGAGAGAGTGGCTGGCTTAGGTGAGAGTTAGAGTGTGAGGCAATGACATGTGGGCCACTCCTTATACATAGCGGGTATGCGGGTCTACGGGTATGGGTTTGGCACCCCCATACCCGTCCCCGCTAGACCCGACGGGTCTAGGTTTTTACCAATAAGCAGCCCCGTGGGTTTTTTTTCTTACCAAACCCGCCCCATTTAAGGCGGGTACCCATCGGGTATCGGGTTTGCGGGTACCCATTGCCATCCATACCTAAATCCCACCCTGTGCTCAAACTTCCGCTCCCAGAATCCCGTACCCAGCCGCCGCAGGCCCGTTTCCCCAAACCCTTCTCTCTCACTCGCTCCCGCGTCTCGTCCTACACGCTCTCGCTCTCCATCTCACAGCCGCACGCCGCCGCCGTCCTCTCTTCCATTGAACGACGCCACATCATCTTGGCCCCCGCTACTCCCGCTCAGCCGGTCAGCCTCAGTCGCGTCACACTGCCCAAGGAGGCAACAAGCGACATCCAGGGAGCCCTTCCTTTCGTGGTCAAGTTATCCGGTGGAGATGGTGTTCCGCGAGCTCATCGTGGCGCAGGTGCCACGGAGCCTTCTCTCGATCAGGAGGTCGCGGTCTCCGGGAGGTTTCCTACGAAGTCTCTGGCGAGTTCTATGTTTGACGGGTCATTTTTTTCCGGATTTTGTGGTTTAACCATTTTTTGCTACAATAGCACAAAATTGTGCTACCGCGGATCGTCTTTTGCACCGTTGCAGCAATTGCCGGAATTGATAGAAAAAAGTGAACACGTTGTCAATCTGAAAGATGGGAAGCTCGGATCCGCCGGAGGATGCCCAGCACTCCCCTGCTTTTGTTGAGGCCTTGAGGGAAAGCACACAGGTTTGGGGTACATCGAGAGCAACGTTTCTGGAGTGGCCTCATTCCGTGTCTGTCAGGCCGCAGGACCCACCGTCCACGTCTCCCACGGTATGGGCTGAGCCCGTGTGCTGGGCTCGTCTCGCCGGGCACCATATATGCCCAGCCTACGCCCTTCGCTTTCTCCACCCCACTCGCTCCCCTCCTCTTGCAGTCTTTGCTCCCGCACCAGTAGCTCTGCTCAAGCCCCACCTTGGTCACCTACACACATATTAAAGAATTTCTTATTTGGCCCTTCCTTAAATTCTTCTTTCTTATTTGGTCATAGAAAAAAAATCTTCCCAATTTGACATCTTAATTTCATTTCTTTCCTAATATGGCCCTCTAGTGCATTTTGAGCACTAAAAAGACTGTTTTGCCCCTGACAAATTATGTGACAGAAAAATTCAGGCCGGTCCTCTTCTTTCTTCCCTCTATGCCTCTGATAAATTATGTGACAAAAAATCACATCATACCTAGTTTTTTTTTACCCCAGCCAGCAATTAATACAGTTGGTTGGTTAGCTTAATTAGACGGAATGCTCGAAATGAGCCCAGCTTTGAATTAACAAAGTCAACAACCGGCTAACAGTTACAACTTACAAGACGTACAACCCACACACACACCCCTTACAAGCAACAAAGTATCACAAGGGAGAACAACTAACAACTATATGAGGCACAAACTAAAAGAAATTGCTTGATCATGAAGACGCCTTGACTTCTGTTGCCCGGAGACGCCGTCGGAGGTATCAAAACCAACAGACCTCCACTGCGCCATCCCCGTCACCACCAAAGACACGCCGTCGAGGAGCCGAACAAAGCTTATGAATCCAAAGGGAGGGGCTTACAGCAGCGCCTCCAAGAAGGTAAACGGCGTCGTTGCTGGCAGAGATCCTGCAGAGCTTTCGCCAAGACCCCGAGACACCAACCCTAGAAGTAGGGCGATTCACAAACCGCTATGAGAGCCTTCACCAGACACACGCACTTGGGAAACGGGGCGGAACAGAGAGATGGTATCCGACCGTCCAGTAAAAGGGAAGATCTTCATGGCGATGCCTTCAACAAGGGAACGACATCCGAAGGTGTTGTCATCACCAGCACTGGACAAACCAGTGCCCGGTTTTCACCGAGACCCGTCCAGAACCAGACGTCGGCCACCCTCACGAGGACGCGAAGAAGACACCAAAGGACGGCGTCACCGACCTCCGAACCTCGGGAAAACACGGTGCGCTAGCCTAACACACCGGAATAACACGTCAGAGACGGAGAGCAGGGACAACAACGGAGTTTGCCACCGTGCTCCATCGAGGGGAGGAAGGAGGAACACCCCCACACACGCATGTATGTGAGGGAGCTCCCCGCCGCCACCATCAGCCGCCGCGTCGGCGGCGACCTCAGGCGACAGCAGGGGAAGCAGGCAGCGGGAGGCGGGGCTCAACGACGCCCAGACCAACCACCGGCCGCCAGCAGCACACCTCCGGCCGACGGCCCGGGCTGCCTCCGCCGAAGCGAGAACACGGCCGCCGAAGAGCCGTGACGCGCGCGACCCGCGCGGCCCAGATCGGGCCCGGGCGGCCGCCGCACCTCCGCCACCAAGCCGGCGCGCGGGAGTCTCCACTGGGCGGTGCGCCGCGAGCAGAGGAGGCCGCAGCCCGTCCTCGCGCCGCCGAGCACAGCTGACACGTCGCGCGTCCGTGGGAGACGACAACGGGCAAGGGCGCGTCCACCGCAAGCTCCCCCTGCCGCCTTTGTGGAGGAAGGGGGCCGCCACCACCGCGGCGAGGCCGGCGGCAGCGGCGGGGACCAGGCCAGCGAGGAGGGAGGCGGGCGGCGGCGGAACCGGTAGGTGGCTGCACCCCAACGCGAAGACTCCGTTGGTTAGCTTAATCGGATCGGCCGGATGAATCGATCGATCGATCGGGTCCTCCTCTACCTAAGTGCACGTACTAGCTTAGCTAGCTAGCTGCACTCGTGTACGTGCACGATCCATCCATGTCAACACGTAGTACATACTGTAACACTTTTCGCAAAAAAAAACACGTACATAACACTTAATGAGCTACCTAGTCCAAATGAATTCCAAAATGCTTCTTCGCTTAATTAGCTAGAGTACCTAGCCACTGTAGCATGCAGGGGGCAATCGAAGAAGGAAACGTTCCGTGTCCAAACTCCAAACCGAAAGGCTTTTTCTCTCGCTGCAGGTCGAATCACGTACGTGCTCCTTCTGTGTCCCCCCCCTTTTTTTCCCTTCTCGCTAGCTCCTTCACGTACAACTTAAACACACGTACGGTTTCGCCTTCGTTTGAATTAGTTCTGTTTGAAAAAATGTGCATTCCTTTATTGATGATTGTACAGATATATATACATTGATGTAGTACGTAACGTACGTCTAATAACTGAATTTTTTTGTCACATAATTTGTCAGGGGCAAAACAGTCTTTTTAGTGCTCAAAATGCACTAGAGGGTCATATTAGGAAAGAAATGAAATTAAGACGTTAAATTGGGAAGAATTTTTTTTCTAGGACCAAATAGGGAAGAAGAATTTAAGGAAGGGCCAAATAAGAAATTCTCTCCACATAATACCCCATGGCGGCCTCAGTAGCCTCCTCCTTCTTCTTCGACACCGAGCCGGTCGGCGAGCCCGGCATGCCCTCGCAGGACGCGTGCGCGCTCTGCAGCAAGCACCTTGCCCACGACAGCGACGTCTTCATGTACAAGGGGGACACGCCGTTCTGCAGCGAGGACTGCCGCGACGAGCAGATGGGTTTCGACGCAAGGCAGGCGGCCAAGGCGGCCGCCCGGAGGCAGAGGCAGTTCTCGTCGGCAACGGTCTCTGGGCGTGGGCGCCGGGAGTCCACGGAGGTGTCCGTCGCGAGCTAACCGGCGACAGTGCGAAGCTGCGTACGTACGCGGAGAAGAAAGCAAGACACATCTGAGCCAACCTGATCCGCGTGGGTGAAGTCGATGTGCTTCGTTGCTTGCTGATCGAGCTGCCCCGGATAGATCTCGTATAGCTAGGAATTTTTTGACCGACATGTTTTTGCTAGAGCCACAGGGGCCCTGTGACAGGGCCAACTTACTTTCACCTCGGCCATAAGGAGCCGGTGTGCTAGAGCTCTTTGGTTGTGTAATTATTCGAGGCAATCGCAAGTTCTTATTTCCAAATTTTGAGCTAAACCAGATCTTGCTTGCTCTTTAAAAAAAAAAATTTGATCGAGTATATTGTTTTGAGCGGGCGGATCCTGATCATAGGAACATATCTCTTCACTTGATGGGATTACAGCTGGTTCGAGTTCAAAGTCTCTACGTTTTTTAACCACAACACAGCATAGTCTATGTTATTACCTCCATAATGGGCTTTAACATATATGTGGTATCATATAACACTGCATTTATTAGGTTGTAGACTCATTTTGCAGTGAAATCCGTTATGTTACGGCATCTACCTATGATATCACTATCACCTCTCTAATCATTAATTGCAGTGACACGTTATTTTTTTACCAACATGACATGCATGATACGACCTATGATACTCCCATTGTGGCTAGTCTGACTCAGGACACATCGCCGGCCCCACGCCGAAAAAAAACCTACACTTTATTCGTACTTCCACCATTCTCCAGCAAACATCTGTGTGGCCGATCCTCGATAGCGAAAGATTTCCGCATTGTTTTTTTAGGCGCCCGATAATTTGCGGCTATTATTTCGCCGAAGTTTGAGATTCATGACGGTGTGAAAGCGATAAAAATAACCTTTTCTGGAAATTTCCGCACACAAAATAACCACATATCAAAAATAATTTCTAAAATGAGCCTTCTACATGACAGCCACACGTGGGCCATTATTCAAGTGGCAGATAGGTGCCACAAGAACAATTTTCTGTCTAGGGTTGAATTATTCCATGATAGATGTGAGCACATCTACCACAGAAAAGTGTAACCCGATCCAATTTACCAAGCTCCATCAACCTCAATTCGAGTTTTGTCAAATTTTCATGGTAAAAGGTTTTTGGAGATCTTGGCTCCTGAGTTTCAGGAGTCGTGTGGGGAATCATCTGTTGTGCTACCGACGGAGTTGAGCTCGGTTGAGGATTTGGCGATGACCCCGACGCCCTCTGTGGGTAGTGGAGCAGTGTTGGCTTCTAACTCTGAGGCCCTTTTCGCTAAAGAGCTTTGCGGCTTACTCACATGTTTAGAGGCGACTAGTCCTGGATATGGCAAGGACATTGCTTGCGTCTTGGTAGGGAATGCTTCAGATGATCTAATCAGAAAGGTGGAGAAATATCTCAAGACGGTTACTATCAGGGGCAAGAGAAGAAAGAAGGTAATAGCAAAGAAATCTTCGGCAGATGCGTGATCCTAGAGTTGTCGTCAGTTTGCAGTTGTTATAGGTAGAGGGAGGTTGTTAGTTTGGGTGTTGCTGGTTTAGATGTTGTTCTCTCTGGTTGTGTGGGCTCCTCCCTATGGTGTTGGTGTATGTTGTATGATTTTCCCCAGTTTCTTCCGTTAATAAATCGGGTACCTTCTTCTTAATTAATAAATAAGATAAAGATGTTGCCTTCCTTTAAAAAAATGGCCCTTCCACAAGGAAAAAAATAGTGATTGATCATCTGAATTCCCTCATGCATGCATGGCTCGAAAGCTCACAACGCACGGTCGAATACTCGGGCACTTGCACCATTGTAAATCCTAATCTCCACCAAGGGGATCCACCACATGATTTATATCTCGCTTACTTGTCTCTATCACTTCTAGAAATGCTTCTTCCCAATGACCATACAACACCTTAATTGGGGCTTAATTGCGGCTTGATTCTCCTGCCTTCTATATATCACCTTGTATGGAAAAGGGATTTCAGCAAATCAGTCACACCCTTGATCCCAAACATGAGGGGTGACCTCATTATTTGGCAACTCTGTAGGTGAGGAAAGCGAAGGTCAATGATCTGAAGTTTTGACATTATCCATATACGTGCATTGCACAATCCATGCACAATATTCCTCCTCACACCTCACCGTTTAACGTACCTTGGACTCCGATTAAATTGCCTTACGAGTGAATGGTACTTAACCCCATCTTAAATTCCAACAAGATTTTGAACTTCCCTCCGGAATTGAACCTATGCTCTTTTGGTTCACAGAACAATGATGTCCAATTATCGCGGCTTATAACTTTCTTGAAAGCTTCGCCTTATTTACTCGTCAACCCATCTTCATCGATATCTTTATTCGGACCATTGGCATCGCAGATACATGAGGTCATGGTCCATATCCTCTTCTCTGAAATATGCCTCCACATCAACAACATGATTCTCACAAAGCACATGGTTGAATTCATCACCATCGTCATATTGGGTATTCCAATTTTTACTCAAAGCTTACCTCATTGTTGTGTCATACACATCGGCCCTAAGCCTGACAAGTGGCTCATTTTGAACCGGCATCATCACGACAACACATGGGGAGGCATGCCAGATCAAGTCAATGTGCCAACAACCTTCTTTCTCGCAAAGAAATCGAGAGCCTTATCTTGTGAGGTCGTCATAATCTTCTTGGTTGCACTCCAATGCAACTCGAACTTGAGAGTCGTTGTCTTCAAGCGAGTGTGGCGTGTGAAGATAATACTACATCTTTCTAATTAACCAATCTTAGTTGGGTCCATCAGATTCAAATCCATCCGCACTCTCTCTACACCTCGAGATAGTTAGGAGTAGTGACAAACATCATACTATCATCTCTGGGTGAACAAAATTGGCATTGCCTTTTATAAAATCGGTCTGGTCAACATGATAAATATTCACGATTCTTGTCATGTTAGAAACCGCCTAATGGTTAAACGACAACTTCCTCCGTCCTATTTATGAGATGCTTTTTATATTTCAATATGGACTAGATACAATCTGAAATGAGTGAACATACACTAAAACACGTACATGTGAATCAGAAAAAGTAAATGTTAAGTTTATACAAAGCCCAAACTTTTAGCCTACAAACCCTATCTTTAACAAAACCTAGTAAACCCTAACCCTAAACTACAAAATATTACACTTAATGCTTCGTAGCCACATACCGTGCGACAAGTGTGCGGTTCCACTTCTCATGGATGAAATGGAGATCTATGGCCTCTCGCGGGATCGCTACTTGCAGGCTCCAATGATTTCGTACAGCCTTTCACTGTTAAACCACGTATAAACAAAACCGTGGCAGATCTCGAGAAAGCTGTCTCCCGGAACGAAGCCTGCCCACTGCCATGAACAATTGGTGATGAAACCTGGCAGCCTCTCGGTTAAACAACACGGATTTACGCATACAAAATTGCCGATGGTTGCACGGATTGGTGCCGTTATATGACACAAGTTCGTGCGTTTGATTGGGTAGACAAAATCTGCACATGTCGCCCACCACATAGAGCACTTCGATTAATTTTATTTCCTTTTTACCAAAAGATCGCATAGTATTTCTTTTTCCAAAAGTTCTCTTATAAATTATGATACTGTTGGCCTATTATCAGCGTGCCTACTGCCTAACCATGTGGGGCACCTGTCCTGGACGTCGGGGAAAAGGCTGGCGCGCTAATTATCGGCCTTAACACGATCGTGTTAGTTTAAACTAATCGAATCTGCCTAATGATGTAGATTTGATGCCCTCGATTCCCACCGGAGGGACAGCAAATTCTTTCGGGTTTTATTATTGAAGCGAATATCAATCATTAGCTTCCACGGGGAAAATTCAAGCGAGTTTTCGTACAAGGTACTCCCTCCTTTCATAACATAAGATGATTTATGTTATTTCACATGTTACTTAGATGCGGACCGAAATGAACGAAAATACACATTCAAACAACATGTATAGATACATGTGAATCGAAAAAAAAATGTCAAATGGTTTATACTTAGATTCAGGGTAGTATTTTTGACAAGTCGATGGAGGGAACTGTTTCACTGTTTCCGATCTCGATTCTTAGTGCTCTTGGCATTATAAAAAATAAAAACTGGTATTTCAAAGTTTTAGAAAAAATTAAAGAAAAATATGTGTATAGATATACATGTTAGCTGCGTATATGTAGATTTTTTTTATAAGGAGCATGTATTAATATCGCGAAGATACCAATTACATCCAGCCTCTGCAACAACGTGTTGCCCTAGCGGCCACACGGATGCACGCATCACAGAATAAAAAGAAGAATTACAAAAAAGAAAAGTCACGCCACAGTGATCTATCCTTGTAGCAGCAGACCTAACACCACCAAAACAACACGAGAAGTTCAGCTTCTTCAAAAGCGACGCCTCTAAGAAGGGAACAGTGATCAAGCGCCGTCGTCGCCCTAATCATAGATCATAGGTTTTCACCTTAAAAAAGATCCGCGCGCACTCTCAAAAACAATGCCTCCAACAAGGTCATTGCCAGACACAACCAATTAAGACCGGACGTTGGATTTTCACCCTGAAAGCGACTTTAACTTCTCCTGTGTTGTCGCCCCCACTTGCTGTTGCCGCTGCTCCAAGTCACGAAACACCAAGCCAATCTCTCATCGCCACCAGGAATCAAATCACCATTACTAGTCCTCAAATCTCGGCTTCCATGCCATTTTCCGCACACTGGCTTCATCATGGAACAGAAGATGATCACAATGGCAACAGACTGCAGAGCTTTGCGACGCTTTCTCTGAAACCAAACGGTCAGAAAAATCATGGCTGCGCGCGACCGAATTCCACCCGATCCGGCAATCTCCAGGCTTGAGTTCCCAATGGAGTTTGCTGGCGGAGTCTTCCGGAACTCGACACTCCGGTCAGATCAATGAAGACATGCATCAAGTAGATCTTCGTCTTGGCGTGAGAGTGATCCAAGGACCGCCACCTTTATTAGGCAGATCGGCCGGCACCCATGCCGCCGCCCGCCACGCCCGAGGCCGCCGCCTCGGCGTCCAAGTGGTGAAGGAAGACTACAGACCGTCAATGGCGTTCAGGACGTAGCGGAAGGAGCAGGTCGGAGCCCTCCCAGCGGTTGAGCCCTCCCCGCCGCCCGCTGCATAGCGCCAACACCGCGCCTCAGGCCGCCGTCGGCCCGCACCACCACACTAGAGGTGCGGCCGCGGGCGCCGCCGCCGCCACTCCCGGCCACGACCAGCAGGCGCCCCGCCGCCGCCCATCACGCGGGCCAAGCCCGGTGGCGCCTCTAGCGGCGGCGGAGGGAGCGGAAGAAGAGTGTGGGAGGTCTCTAGCGCTGGTTGGGTGGGTTTCCCTGGTGCGGCGGCGCGAGGGTTAGGGTTACGGTACTTGGAGCCCCTGTATGCTGAACCGTGTGTAGGTCCTTCGTAGAGTTTGCTAGAAGAAAATTCCAAAGAAAAGTTGGGTGCAGACATACACATGTTTTCCTTCTAATTTAGGCTACACAAAACTACAAAATCCTATATTTTTCGTTTTTTGCAGGCCACATATGAAAAAAAAAATCGATGAAAGTTTGGTCATACACAGTAGACGTGTACATATGTTTGTATTCTTTTCAGTATTTTTAGAGACCGAAAAATAAACTTTTCGATTTTTCTAAAAGAGCATCACTCTAAAGCTAGCACACAGGTTTGGGGTACATCGAGTGCGACGTTTCAGCGGCGGGACTCACCTCCACGTCTCTCGGACATAACAACATGGTTCTGTCGTTTTCGCCACGGTGGAGCCACGTACGTGGCTAGCGGGCCACCTACAGTATGGCTCCGCCGGACAGCGGGCCACTCCAAAACGGAAAAGACCAAACCGCTCCGGCGCACGGTATGGGCGGCAAACCCTATATGCCGACCAGGTCGACGATAGGGTGCCATCGCACACCCCTTGCGAGCGCGTTTTCCAGCTGGGCCGGCCCATTACGCTGTGCGCTGAAGGGCGAAAAATAGTAAGGGAATTGCGGTACTGGGAGGATTCGAGCCACGCACCTCTACAGCCGAAAACTGAGCGCAAACCACAGCGCCATGGTTTATTTCATGTCTATATATGCGTACGGTCCGTTATACTGATTCTATTCTTCGGTTTCTGTTTTCTCTTTTCATTTCTTTTTCTGTTTTTTTTTTCGTTTATTCTTTTTTCGTTCTTAATGTTGTTTCTTTTTCTTTCTTATTTTTTGATTTTTCCTTCTTTTTTATTTTTAGTTTTTTTGTTGTTCTTTTATCTTTCTTCTTTTCTGTTTTCTATTAATATATTATTTAAATATTTTCTTTTTTTGGCTGTTTCTTTTTTCTTCTTACTTTCAGTTTTTCTTACTAGATATTATTTATTGAATTTCATTTTTGAAAATGGAAAAAAATTTGTTCATATTCAAAAATTGTTCATGTATTAAAATAGTTCAAAAATAGTTTCCGTTCAAATACCTTTTTTAATTTTTGAAAATCATTCAAAAACAAATTTTGTTCAAATACCTATTTTTGTTCAACTTTTTGAAAATCGTTCAGAAATAATTTCTGGTTTAAATACCTATTTTCGTTCACCTTTTTGAAAATCGCTCGGAAATAATTTCCGTTCGCAAACTTTTTCTGTTCGCCTTTTAAAATCGTTCAAAAATAGTTTCCGTTCAAATACATATTTTTTCACTTTTTGAAAATCGTTCGAAAATAATTTATGTTCACACACTTTGAAGTTCGCCTTTTAAAATTGTTCAAAATAATTTCCGTTCACAGCCTTTGTTCGCCTTTTGAAATTGTTCAAAACTAGTTTCCGTTCAAATACTTATTTTGTTCACTTTTTGAAAATCGTTCAAAAATAATTTTCGTTCAGAGCTTTTTCTGTTCGCCTTTTAAAATCGTTCAAAAATAGTTTCCGTTCAAATACCTATTGTTCGCATTTTTTGGTTGTTTCTTTTTTCTCTCTTCTTTTCAGTTTTCTTATTAGACATTATTTTTTAGTTTCATTTTTTAAAATGTTCATATTCGATATTTTGTTCATGTATTAAAATCACTACCAGGTGTGCGACTGCTTCCTAACGTCGACCAGGTCGGTGTATAGGGCGTCCCGTATGGGCTGAGCCCGTGTGCTGGCATTGTCGTCTCGCCCGCGCCGAACCTGTTTTCGGCACCATATATGCCCAAGCTACGCCCTTCGCTTTCTCCACCCATCTCGCTCCCCTCCTCGCCTCCTCTTGCTCCCTCACCAGAGCAACCAAGCGCACTGCAATCTGCAAAGCTTTCTCAAGCACGATCTTCCCACCTACAAAAATACTCCATGGCGGCGTCAGTAGCTTGCTCCTTCTTCTTCGACGCCGAGCCGGTCGGCGAGCCCGGCATGCCGGCGCAGGACGCGTGCGCGCTCTGCAGCAAGCAGCTTGCCTGGGACAGCGACGTCTTCATGTACAGAGGGGACACCCCCTGCAGCGAGGACTGCCGCGACGAGCAGATGCAGCACGACGCCAGGCAGGCTGCCAAGGTGGCCGCCCGGAGTCAGAGGCACTTTTTTTCGGGAACCGAGTCCGGGCGTCGGCACCGGGAGTCCAGGGAGGTCTCCGTCGCGATCGCGAGCTAACCTGATCTGCGTGGTCGAAGACGCCGTGCTTCGTTGCCAGCTGATCGAGCTCTATACTACTGGAGTAGCTAGGAATTTTGTTACGGCCATGTGTTCTTGCGCCAGCAGTGACCGGACCATGATCACCAGGGGGTCAACTTTCACCTCGGCCATAAAGAGAGCCGGTGTGCTGATCTCTCTGCTTGTGTAATTATTCGAGGCAATCGCAAGTTCTATTCGCCAAATTTTGATCTAAACCAGATCCTGCATGCTTTTCCTTTCTGATCGAGTATTTGTTTTGGGCGGGCGGATCCTGATCAGCGGAACAAATCTCTTCACTTTTTTGAGATTACAGCTCGTTCGCGTTCAAAGTCTTGACGTTGTTGTACCAAAAAACAGCATGCGCTTCTACTTTGATGCATTTTATTGTAAACGAACTGCTCCTTGCTAGCTGATGATCTGTATAGAATACTAAACCTAGACCAACAAACCATGTACTGAGGATGACTTTAACGTCCGTCGCAAACGGACGACTCGTTTGGTCCGCGTTTTGTCCATTTGGGTCGGCAAACGGACGCGCGTCCGGTCCATGACCGTCCCTTTTTGCCACTGCACGGCACCCAACGGGCCGACGCATTGTGTCCGCCCAACCAGGGTTTTGATCTTTCTTTCCCCGGCTAGGGTTTTGATCTTTGTTTCTTGACCGGCCGGGGTTTTGAACATAATAAAATCAATCACACCATACAAATAATACAATCCAAATAGTTCAGCAAATATTTATTACAATCCAAATAATTCAGCAAATAATACAAATCATTTCACAAATAACAAATTGTTCAACTTATAGTCTTACAAATATGAAACCAGTAGTTCATCAAATGGAACTGCTGGTTCCCGTATTGCTGTCAGACATGCTCCACCAAATCATTTTGGAGCTGAATATAGGCCGCATTCTCACGAATGTCACGAGGGAAGTCGAGGAACTGAAAACTGCCACCCTGCAAATATGGACGGTCCCTGGGGCTCAACCAACTTACCCTGAATCTGTCTTGCCTGATCATGCATACTCTCATCGCGTTCATCCTCCACAATCATATTGTGCATGATTACACAAGCTGTCATCACCTCTCACAGGGTGTCCTTGTCCCATGTTCTAGCAGTGTGTCGAACAATAGCCCATCGCGATTGGAGGGCACCGAATGCACGCTCCACATCCTTTCTAGCACTTTCTTGTTCCTTGGCAAAACTCTTCTCCTTCTCATCATTTGGATTGTGGATGGTCTTCACAAATGTAGTCCATGTAGGTTAAATGTCGTCAGCAAGATAGTATGGCTTATCATACGCGCGGCCATTGATCTCATAGGTCACCACTAGTGCATTGTCATTGGAGAGCCTGTTGAACACCGGAGATCGCTGCAATACATTGATGTCATTGTGCGAGCCGGCCATGCCAAAAAACGAGTGTCAAATACACAAATCTTGTGATGCCACAGTCTTAAGTATGACCGTGCAATGCCCGATCGACATGGCCCTTATACTGCCCCTGCCAAGCAAATGGGTAGTTCCTCCACTCCCAGTGCCAAATCGGGGTGCCGATGGCGGGGTGACGACGGGAGGTGCGAGGGAGGCGGAGGAGATTGGGGTGAGGAATGGTCTGATGGGCGGGCCACGGCGGACTAGGGGAGGACAGAAGAGCGGTCCGCGCGCGTCCGTTGCTGACGCAAATCTGACCCAAATTTGGCTCGAGAATGGGTCGCGGTGGACAGAAAACAGTCGCGCGGTCCGTTTACGTCATCACGTTGGGCCGTGTTTTTGCATCGTGCGAACGGGAAGGAAGGGACGCGGCCGACTGAATGTGTCAGGCTTGTTGGAGTCATTCCCAACTGCTCAATTATTTCGTGTACGTATCACCATAACAACCCTGCGTATCACTACTCATCGCCGAGTTATCACTGATGAGAAGTACGGGAAGCACCAACAAACAAACAATGGGGTCGCGTCATGCCTGGGCTGGATGGCGTGGACGTGGAACGGTCCGTGTCTATATTCGTGTGGCCGAGCCGAATCCAACAAAATTATGTACCCGCGACGTGGATGCCTCCGTTGGAGGCTTTGATATAGTTAGATATTCTTTCGCCGAAAGTCTGAGATTCGATGTCAGCTAGGACAAGGAGTATGTAGTTTTTCTCCAGCCACCCGGTGTCCAACAAGTGTGTGTTGTTGCTTCTCCCACCAAAAACGAAAATCTACAGCATGTAGCTAATTGCAGCCGCATACATAAACAAAAACTGGGTGCGGATCTCAAGAAAGTTGTCTCCAGAGAAGAAGCCAGCTAGCACAAGGACCGTGCCCTACAAACAACTACAGTACATAGGCGAAGAAACCTGGCAGCCTCTCGGCTAAACAGATCGCATCATCTTTGCCCACATCTCAACAGATTTCACTACGCTTACAAAATTCCCAGTACACTCTAGCTGCACGGATTGCTCGTAGCTGATGCTGGTGCATGAGTAGTTCGCGCGTTTGATTGGGGTAGACAAGATCTGCACATGTGCGCCCACCTCCCACCGTCTAGCTACTCTATTATGTGTTCACAAGCTGTTGCCTGGCGTGCATATATTCTGCCATTCACCAAAATTCCCACTCAATATAGAGCACCTCGATTTCTCTTATTTTCTTCCTCCCAAAGATCAGATATGATACTACCAAGAAGTTTTTATCCCAGCCGTGAGAGCTCACTATAATTAGTGTGCCTAACCATGTGGGGCGCATGTCCTGAATCTGAATGTTGGCGGAAAGGCTGGCTCGCTAATTATCGGGTTTAACAAGATCCGAGTTAGTTGAAATTAAACCGATGACCCACCTAATGATATAGATTTGATGCCCATGATCCCGACTAGGTGGACAACAATTTGTTTCGAGTTTATTATCAAGAAGAATATTTACTCAAATCTTGCCGAGAGAAAAAGTAGAGCGATAATCAGTGGAAAGTCATTTTGACTCTCGAGTTTCACTGCTCTTTTTCTTAAACAAAATTCAAAACCATATTTACATGTTTTAAAACCTTAACAAATACTACCTCTGTTCCATATTATAACCCTTTTACCAAGCTATATGAAACGGAGTTAGTATGATTTTTAGTTATTTTTAACAAAGGGAGTACCTGAATCAGAAATCTCCGCTCGATAATTGGTAGGGTATTTGTAATTCATAATCAAGCAGAGGGGGGCATCGGCCCCCTATCCACCCCCACACCTCCTCAATTAAGCGATGGTAATACAAATCCATCTATGATCCTCCAACGCAATCTAACACCCAACCATTAACCTTGCCACAACTCGACCCGATCAAGAGACTTGATAACAACAGGAGCCAACCCCTTTTTCGAACAACTCTTGCGAGCAGCTCGACTTCTGACTGAGCTCTTGGAAGGGAGATGGGGGCGGCCCTGGCCATGCGCCGAAGCTGATGACGAGGCCTAGCTCCCCTAGCGATGTGATCTTGCGCCATCACAACCGCGTCGGCCACCAGCTGTCGCTCCGGTGGAATGTCGAAGATGATTTGATGTTGATCTTGCGCCATATCAGCCGCACCCGCGTCTAGGTGTGCCTCCGTCCCATCGGCGCCCGCGTCGAGCTGCAGCTCCACCTCCATCTCTGCCGCCACCTCGAGCTCCATCTCAACCTCCGTCTCCGCCGCCACCTCCATCTCCGCCTCCGCCTCCACCTCCACCTCCAAGATAGTTGAGTTGGCTATTAAGTTTGTCAGTGTACAACCTGAAACTTAATTTGGTGTTTTTAATATGATAGAAAATCTCATCGATCATGATGAATTACAGCTTCTCAAATCATTCCCGATGATATAATAATTGTAAGCAATAATCAAGTAGATGGAAATGAGGTTTTATTGTTAGAGGATGGAAAATGAGTATTTATACTAATTTATTTTACATATTATAGGTAATTATAATAATTGAAATTTTAATCAGATTTTTAATACGTAGCAAACTTAACAAAATCATATAACACTTTAAATGTAACATTGTTATTATTGACTTCTAATTCTCGCCATAGCAAATCAGATACACTAGGTTTACACTATGTTGTAGGAAAATAACATTATCTGTTTACTAATTCTCGCCATAGCAAATCAGATACACTAGGTTTACACTATGTTGTAGGAAAATAACATTATCTGTTTACTATATGAATAAATTGCTCGTAGACAAAAACTACCGCAAAAGTAGAAATAAATCTCCCGCTACACCCCTCTCCCGCTACAGTGTCCGAGAGAGGCGACCAGGGCGACTTCGTTTTCTCCACTCCCTTCTGCTGGAGCTGGAGCAGATCCTCGCCGCCCCTCGTCGCTGCGGCGGCAGAGGGGGTGGGGGTTGTGCTTCCGGTCTCCCGGCGTGTAGATAGGGTAGTTTTAGGGCTCCTCGGTGGCGGTGCTGGGAGAGGCTCGTCGCCGATAGGAGCGTTTTGTGCTGGAGCTCGATCTCCACGGTGGCGCTCTGTGGAGCGGCGTCGGCGAGGTTCCAGCGTCGTCTCCTCCCGGATCTGCGGATTCGGTGGGGATTTGTGCTCGGAGGGCGGTCGTCGTGGCGGAGGTGGCGGCTGGCCTGTGGAGTTTTGGTCCCTCGCCCCCTCCTTCGTCTTCGTGGGGCTTCTCCTGGCCTTGCGATGGGGGTGCTGGGGGTGGTGCAGCGGGGAGCTTCTGCTTGGTGGTGGCTCCCTTCGGCGCCTGTTTAGGAGTGGTTTCTGCGGGATCTAGGAGCTCTCCGGCGTTTTCTTCTTCGTCTTGCACCTGCCCTCTCCGGCCGGCCGTGGTGGCGAGGGGAGTGGGTGTGGTCAAGGCGGATCTGCGGCGGCGGCTCCGGCAGGCCTTCTTCGAGCTCGGTGCAGGGTAAGTTGGAAGAAGGGTGGTTGCGGGGTGGAGGTGCCTTGGCCGTATCCTTTCGGCGTTTCTTCGATCCCGTTGCTTGCGGCGGGTGGCTTCTGCGGCTTTCTTCTTGAGTTGGGCGTCTCTTCCCCGGGTTGGTGGTGGCCGGGGTCCTCTTCTTCGGCGCTTCGTCGTTGTCGAGGTTGCTCTTGGCGTTGTGGTGGTTCAGCGTCTTCGCTGTTGTGCTGAGTTCTTGGCTTGTTCGTCTGCGTGTTCCTGTGCTCTTCTTGTGTGTGTTTGTAATCTGGTTTGAGCACGCAGTGTTGATCTCTTCAAAAAAAAAAATTGCTCGTAGACGCACACGTGTGCGCAATGAACCACTAGGAGGGAGGGTGGTTGTTCCTAGCTCACCAAATGTCAAACCCTAGGTTTGATGTTATTATTTCTCATTTATACATAGTATTGTTTAATGGGAGACGGTGTTTCCTTTGACAGCGAGACGGCCGTGATGACTTTGTCAATCTCAAGATCTGATCTACCGGCTCACCTCAATGGTGCTCTCTTGTAAGGTGTGCATATGTACGTTCACAGAAATAGTAAGTGTATGCGTGTGTATGTGAGCGTTACTATAGTTCGCAAAAAAAGCGACAAACGCTCGTGTCATCCATACGTGGACGTGGATAGAGCACCTCGATCGTGGACCCATAGAATTCGCCCCGCACCTTGATTGGGCGCCGGACAAATGGGACCCTATTTTTGGTTAACGGCGCAGTGCAGGATGCCGTTCTAGCGTTAAAGCGCTCACTTCGCCGGCGATTCCCCGGACGACGTGACGGTGTTGCACCTTTCACACACGTCGCATTAACATCGTGCCAATGTCAGACCACACGCCGACGTTGGGCGACGGTTACAGGTTTTTTTAAGACACCGCTGATGGTTATAGTTCAACGGCTGACACCCCGTCCTCCCCGCCCTCCGCAGTCGCTGCCGCGAGGACGCTGTCTTATGGCGCCACCGTCTACCTGCTGCACAGCGCGCGCGGATGCAGACGCCTGGCTTGAAACTCTTTGCCGTTAGAGCAACATAGGGAGTCCAGGGAGGTTTCAGTCGCCAGCGAACCGGTGAGAGTGCCAAGCTGCGTACCTGGAGAAGATTTGAGGCAACCTGATCTTGCGTAGCCGAAGCCGCCGTGCTTCGTGGTAAGCTGATCCAGCAGCGCGAGATCGAGAACCTGCCTTTCTTCAAGAAGCAAGATGCGGGCCG
This sequence comes from Poa pratensis, assembly GCA_947311845.1. NCBI lineage: Eukaryota > Viridiplantae > Streptophyta > Magnoliopsida > Poales > Poaceae > Poa > Poa pratensis. The sequence goes on from CAMZMU010000128.1 coordinate 90,683,726, forward strand.
GTCACCTGATGGAGTCGCTATTGGCTGTCCGGAGCTGCTTGGGCCGGTCAAGTGATTGGACTTGAAGCTGCGTCCGCGATGACCCGAATGCCTGTGTCGAGCTAGCTAATTGAGCTGCCCGGATCGATCATGTAGCTAGGAATTAAAGTGCCTTGAGAGATGAGGAGAGCCGGTGTGCAAGAGCAAGAGCACTTACAAAGTTTTGTTTGCAAAATCTTAAGCTAAATCAGATCCTGCTTTCTCTTTTCTCTTAACGAATACTCTACTTCTATTTTATTTTGACCGATCGAGTGGATCCTGAATACCTGATCAGCGAACAATTCTCTTCACTTGCTTTGATTACAGCTCGTGCACGTATACAGTCATACAGTACGTTTTTGTGCCGCAAAACAGCTATACGGCCTTCTCACTTTGATGCATTTTGGTGAAAACCAAAGTCCTTGCTACGACTCTGAAGAATACGAAGCTAGACAAACAAACCATGTACTGAACCCGGGATGTTGGTCGTCAGATACGAATAAGGAGAAATAGATTTCTCAGGGATCAATAAGCATTACGAGAATTTCATCGAGTGAGGAGACGAGTAAACAAAAAAGGCCCAAGCGATCGAGACCAATCAGATGACACTCCAGAAGTCTCCAACGTCAGAATCGTTGAATATTTCAACTTCTCAATTATTCGCTGTACGTATCACCAGGAACCCTGCGTATCACTGGTGAAAAGTACGGGAAACACCAACAAACAATGGGCCGGATGGATGGTGTGGACGACTCAGCTCGCATCGCCGGCCCCACGCCGAAAAAAACACCAGCACTTTATTCGTACTGCACCGACTCAGCAGCAAACATCTGTATGGCCGAGAGCCTCCAGAGCGAATGAATCCAATAATATTATTTGAGGCGCCCTATAATTTACAAACTATTCATCAGCCGAAAGGCTGAGATTCGTCGTCAGTTAGTACAATGAATTTTGTAGTTTTTCACAAGCCACTCGGTGTCCAACAAGTGTGCGTTGCAGGCTTGCAGCTTCTACCGGAGAAAATGAAAAGCTACAGCATCACGCTCATGGGATCGCCATTTGCAGGCGCCAATGATTACGTGCAATGCTTCACTGTTGACATAAACAAAACTTGGTGCGGATCTCGAGAAGATTGTCTCCAGGGACGAAGCCTGCTTGCACAAGGACCGTGCCCTATAAACAACTAGTCCTACATAGGTGATGAAACCTGGCAGCCTCTCGGCTAAACAACACAGATCTCATCAGCGCATAGAGCTCTCAACCAAATTGCCGGTGACTAGCTGCACGAATCGCTCGTAGCTGGTCCTGGTGTAGGTGTAGGTGTATGATAGTTCGTGCGTCTGATTGGGGTAGACAAGATCTGCACATTCAGCCATTCACCACCACTTCCACTCAATATATAGAAAAACTAGCACCTCGATTTCCCTTAGGGCTATTTGGATCACAGAATTAGGATTAGAAAACACAGGAATTGAAAAAACACATGAATTTGATAGTATTGCAGATGCAAAATAGAGGATTACAAAATAGAGGAAAACTGTAGAAATGGCCATTTGGAAGAAAAACACAGGAAAAATATCTCGGTCCCACGTGAATGAGTGTAAAAAAGAGGTTAGAGTGGATGTTGAAATTCCTATAGGATTGGGGCATAGGAATTCAATCCATAGGAATTTTGGAGGTGTGATTCCTTTGATCCAAATGGATTCCTTAGGAAAAAATCCTATGAATTGGAATTCTCCAATATTCCTATGATAATCCTCCAATCCAAAGAGGCCCTTATTTTCTTCTTCCAAAATATCAAATATGATATCAAGTTCTTTTCTTTTTCTCAATGGATCAAAAAAAAATATTATTCAAGAAGTGTGCCGTGCTAGCTTACTATCATTAGCGTGCCAAACCATGTGGGGGAATGTTGGCGAAAAGGCTGGCTCGCTAATTATCGGCTTTAACAAGATCACATTAGTTTAAACCGATCACCCCGCCTAATGATCTAGATTTGATGCCCACAAATCCGACCAAGTGGCAACAAAAAAATTCGAGTTTATTATCGAGACGAATATATACTCAGATCTTCTGAAGAGAAAAGTAGAGCGATAATTGTTCAGAAATTCAATTTGGCTTTCAAGCTCGAGTGCTCTTTATCTTCAAATATTAACAAACTATATTTGCAAGTTTTTTAAATTCTAATAACAAAAAATACAAGGATAACAGGATTGTATTAGTTATATAAGAGAGTCGTTACAATCTCGATCGATATGGTCCTGAATAGTGACAGAAGCCGAGGAGAGAAGTAGTTTCAAATAATAATAATCTGTTGTAGTCAATTGTGCATCCTATAAGCATGCAAAACGCAATGCCATTTTTAATGGACTACATAAAAATGAAAAAGTAACAAAGATCATACATCAAGAAGATCAGATACGATAGCGAAGATCAAAATCACAATGCCATTTCTTTAAATGGACTACATAAAGAGGACTGAAGGAGCACCTCGATTTCTCTAATTTTCTTCTTCCTAAAGATCAGATACGATAGCAAGAAGATCTTTTCTTGTCTGAAAAAATCAAATAGTATAACGAAGTGCGCTCGCTATAATTAGCGTGACTAACCATGGGGGAATTTGTCCCAAATGTCTACAAAAAGGCTGGCTTGCTAATTATCAGCTTTCGCACGATCACATTAGTAAATTGATCGCTCGTTAATGATGTACTCCCTACATTTGTAAATGTAAAATGTTTTAGCTATTTCACATGTTGATTAAATGCGGACTGAAATGGGTAAATATAGAAACTAAAACATGTCTAGATAAATGTAGATACATGTGAATTTGAAAAGGCTAAAATTTTCTTATATTCAAGAACGAAGGGAATATATTTGATGCCCACAATAGGAGGACGACAATTTTTTTGAGTTTATTATAGAGACAAATATTTACTATATTTAATCGGTCAGAAAGTCGGTTTGCCTTCCGAGTTCGAGTGCTTTCTTTATCTTAAGAAATTCAATAACTATATTTAGTGTACTTAATGAAGCATCTTATAAGCGTGCAATATAACAATATTTATTTTCAAAATTTAAAATTGTGTGTACTAGATCCACACATTTATCATTTTCGTGTATACCAGAATATAAATTATTTTAAAATGATATTTTACACGTTTGTCGGATACATCATTACAAACATTGCAAGATTGTTTCAAATTGTAAAAAATAATATAAATATGATTTTTAATTTTTTTCAATAATGGAAGCACCAGATATACTGAGCTAGAAATCTCCACTCGATAATCGATATCCTTAGTCAGAAATCTACACAATTGTCATTTTTGTGCAATTCCATTTTTTTGCGAATAGGGTATTTGTAATAATTTCAGTCGGTCGATGGATACAGGTTTTTTCTTATACATCGATGGTTACAGGTTATTAACGTACGACTATACTACTAGCGCTAGTAGCCTAGCACACAGGTTTGGGCGCATGGAGGGCGACGTTTCTGGAGCGGCCTCTCTCCGTCCCTGTCAGGCGGCGGGACCCTCCCGTCCATGTCTCTCGGACGTGGTTCCGGTCGTTCTCGGCGCGGTGGCACCGCCGGTCCGCGGGCCAGCCCCAAACAGAAAAGGCCAAACCGCTCCGGCGTCCATGGTTAGCTCCATCCGGCGCACGGTATCGCCTGAGCCCGTGTGCGCGCCCCCGCCGAACCAGTCTCCCGTCAGCTCTCGCCACGTCGCCGTGCCCGTCTTACCCGCCCGCGCTAGCATATAGTATGCTCAGCCTCCCCATTCGCTTTCTCCACCCAGCTCGCTCCCCTCTTGTTCTTCCCGCACCAGAAGCGCACTAGCTCGCTCTGCTCACGCCCGGCCTTGCTGCAAAGTCACCTACAATCCCATACTCCATGGCGGCCTCTGTAGCCTGCTCCTTCTTCTTCGACGCCGAGCCGCTCGGCGAGCACGGCATGCCCTCGCAGGACGCGTGCGCGCTCTGCACCAGGGCGCTGGCGCGGGACAGCGACGTCTTCATGTACAGAGGTGACACACCCTTCTGCAGCGAGGACTGCCGCGACGAGGAGATGCAGATCGACGCCAGGCAGGCGGCCAAGGCGGCCGCCCGGAGGCAGAGGCAGTTCTCTGCCGGCACCGAGTCCGGGCGTGGGCACCGGGAGTCCAGGGAGGTGTCCGTCGCGAGCTAACTGGCGAGAGCACGAAGAAAATGAAGCTGTGCTATGCTTGAGCCAGCAAGATCAGCGTGCACGAAGCCGCTGCTGTCTGATTAAGGAGCGGGAGATCGAGGAAAGAATCTGGCTTAGTTGAAGAAGCAATCAAGCTAAGATTAATCACGCTGAAGAGGAGGGATTGGATTGGATCTGAAGAAGGCAGTCGAACAAGATTAACCGCGGCTTAAATGTAGTTCGGCCATGTGCGGAACCTTGTTTTTCACCCATGCTCTTCGTTTTGTTTTGGCTTCGTGTTACTTCTGTACGAGAGATAATTTGCCGTAGCACTCTCACTTTGTAATTTTTTCAAGCCAATCGATATAGAGCACAGCGATCTGACACTACCTCAACGCCACGTGTTTACTATTCGGTCGACGAAGGAAACGAGATGTATATATACCGTCCCCTCTGCCTTGTGCTACCTGCTTCAGTTCGTGAATCGCTGTAAGTTGTAGAACGGCCAATTCATGCTTGGAATTCTAAATCAGACAATTAATCATTGTATACCACCTAAGAAAAATATAATGTGCCAGCTAATTAATGAGAAGCGACACCATAAAATAACATAGTATGGAGTCACCATCATATAGCGATTCACAAGATGAAATGAGTCTGCAAGTTTTTAAATGAGATCATATATTATTTTGCACTATGAAAATAATAACATGGACTAGCCGATATTTATCTCATGCGTTTCCTCATCCATGATTTGATACTCTGGTGTCCTATATGTCGAGGAAACACACCTATTATTTGTACTAGAAAGATAGTAACATATGCATATTAATAGTCTAAACTACTCCTCATTATGGTCAGCCTGAAAAAAAGAATATTTTCCGCCTATCCGCTGCGGGCTGAGACTTTATAGTGTTTTTGTGATGTTTATAGCATAGCAGCATCGAAAGCGAAAATTATTTTGCCTCCCAGTTCAGTGCTATCTTTATTTTAACAAACTCAAAAACTATATTTACAAGCTTAAAAAAAATATGAATAACAATTCTAGACATAGCGAATGATGCAGTCTACAAGCATGCAAAAAATTATAATACAAATCTTGCTATTATGTGACACACAAAATAATATATCTATTGTATTTTTTGAATATTTGAAAGTGTGTATATTTAGATCTACACTTTTGAAATTCACTTTGGCACTCGGGTGCATATGCACCCGGTATTTAAAAACATATTTTGAAATATAAAAAATATGAAATAAAATTTTGAGGATACATTTTGTATTGTATGTGTTTACAAATTTATTGCAGGAGAATCGATATTTTCTTTCTTGTGTAAAAAGACAAAAAATATTTTGTGAAAAGGCTTATTTTAGAACCAATTTTTCCCTTTATACACAAGCCACAGAAAATGTCATTTTTTCGTGAAACGACTTTGTGAAGATATAGAATTTTAAGATCTATGTGCAAATTTTTTCTTCAAATTTTTGGCATTTTAAAATGCGTTTAAAATCCATTTCATAATATGAAGCAATTCAAATCGGAGCGCTTGCCTTCTCCCTAAACCAGAAACTGGCGGAGAAAGTACGGATGGTCTTGCTGTGGACACAGGCGGAGGCATGATTAATCATTAGAGGGGGTCAAACATGGTAATCACTAATTAGGTGGGACGCATATAAGCTCCAATATAAACTAATCGTATATGGGTATAAAAGTCTTGATGTACATGTCGGGTGTGGGGGGGGGGGGGGGGGGGGGACGCCCCCTATCTCCGCCACTGTTGGTGGACGTGCCGTGTCATTAGCTTTCTACTCCCTCCGTTCCAAAATACTTGTATTTTTGTGTCTAGGTACATCTAAATTTGGACAAATGAAAGACAAGTATTCTCTCTGTCCAAAAATAAGTGTCTCAAATTTGCTCAAAAGTGGAAGTATCTAGACATGTTTCATGTATAGATACATCCACTTTTTGCCAAACTTGAGACACTTATTTTTGGACGGAGTGAGTATTTTAGAACGGAGGGAGTACATATTTGCTTCATGGAGGAAAAGGGTTAATGCCACGCGGGGCCATGCCGCGAGAGCGGAGGTGTGGGTTGCGCGGGCTCGCTGGGCCATAGCTTTCGCCTTCTCGTGCATAGACTATAGCTGGAGGGCGGTCATTATTCTTACTTTGTATCATGTCTTTCCAGATTTCATGATGTTGATTTTCTGGGTCATCAATTGCAAACGTAGATGTCTCGCTTCTTGGTGATAATAATAGCTTGTTTTGGTGGCAAAACCTGTTTGTATATTGTCATGGTCTTTTTTTCAAAGTTAACTTACTTATTGATCTTCAACTAGCTACGACCATTTATCGCTTAATTTCAGCGGGTTACACTGAGAATACTGCATGAGGCTATCTGTACATATTTCTGGCCTTTTCCTCTGTCATTTTTATTTGGACACTCCTATTTGGAACACTTTGATATATCCGGAGCGATACTCGTTACTGTATTTGGTCATTTAGAGGTAAACATTGAGAAATATGTTGCTATATTCCTTTTTTCAGTTGTTTTTTTCCTTTTTATATGGTCGACCATTTAGCGGACTTTTGCTTATGGCCATATAGTTGGAAATATCATTTATTTTCCGTCTTATTTTAATGTACCCATGATGTTGATGAGAATATTCTGGGCGTTCAATTGTTTGTGTCGTGGATGGCTTGGTTTTAGCTTCCTAGACATAATGACAAGCCATTGTCTACAGATTTTGCCTCTGCTACGTGTGTATCTAAGTATTTCTTCTTTCAGCCCCCCTTGGTTTTGACCTACCATATCTAATGATATGTCTTTTCCTTAAATAGTAACTTCGCCACTAAAACATCATTATTTTTCTATCCTTCCTCGTGTAAAATTGACTCCGATCAGCTATTTTTATGTCCATCCAACACCGCTCTTAACTATTATAAGATATTTTCTAATTGTCATCTTTTTTGTTACTCAACAGGTATTTACCTGAAAATTGTCGAGATTCTAACCACAGCCATCCTCGAGGCCATGGTTAAGAAGTTGCAGCCGTGAGGAGGACAAGTGTGCAACTACCAACGTCATTTTAACCTCTGTTTGTGATGTGATTGCTCGAGTAAGCCAACACTTTACCTTTTTACCTTTTTTTGTATTGCTTCCATTCCGTTTCAAGAGCGTATCGGTAAGAGGCTGCTCTCATACCCACATGGGATGGTTAAAATTCAACGGCAAAACCGTTGGGCCGGAGCTTTACGATGTTTCATTTAAGAAGCTGCATCCCTAATTTCATTTAAAGACAACTCTCTTACAAGATCAACTTTATCTTGTTGAGTCAACACGTCTACTACCAGCTCATCAATAGACTCATCACATGATAATGAATATATTAGCAAGAAAGAATATCATCTTTAAAAAGTTACTTATAAATTAGAAAGAAGAGGAAGTTCATACCTCTCTGGATCATGGAAGTTTGGCGAACAACGGGGGGCTGACTTAATTTGTCGAACTCCCTTCTTTTATTTCGACTGTTCTTTTTTGCAATGAAGCACTGTCATGTTTTCTTATGCAATAGATGAGAACATGAGCTTAGGTTTGCACAAAAGTCAACGAATACGAATGTATATAGCTATGTTGGACATGGAAAAATACCCGTCTCACAAAAGTAGCTATAATGTGTTATAAACGATAGCAAATAAATGACGAAGAGCGGAACGATCAAACCAAAGGGGACACGAGATTTTAACGTGGAAAACCTCTCCAAACAAAGGAGAGGAAAAACCCACGGGCGCCAGCCAGCAATACTTCACTATATCGGGTGAGTTTACAAACGCCGTGGGTTTACAATGTATGGCTTACCCCAACCGGCGGCTTACAAGATGTATATATGGTGGCATAAAACCCTAGATCGGCTGCAGTCCGACCCGGAAACGATCTGTACCGTACCGCGGGGGCTGCCGACCCCCGCACCCCCCTCCGTGCATACCGGATGGGTCAGCGGACATTATGGGCCAACTTCTGACTCCGGGGCGTTCTGCTCTCCTTCGTCACAAGTTGGCCTTCATCAGTATAAACGAATTTGGATCACCATAAAACAACACTCCACCTTGAGACAAATTCCATCTTGTAGCATGAACGAGAACTTCACCCTGAAACAACAAAGAAAACACCTTCGGCGCCAAATAGCCTCTTGGGCTAGACAGTGATACCAACTAAGCCCGAGCAAAGCTCGAACTTAGTAACAGGAACTGGCTTTGTCATCATATCAGCAGGATTATCATGAGTACTTATCTTGCATACCTTCAGCTTACCTTTTGCAACAACATCACGCACATAATGGTATTTGACGTCAATGTGCTTTGTTCTCTCATGGAACATCTGATCCTTAGTAAGGTAAATAGCACTCTGACTATCACAAAACAGGTTAATGCAAGTATCATCTCCACAAAGCTCAGCAAACAAACCTTTCAGCCAAACCGATTCTTTACATGCTTCAGCAATAGCCATGTACTCTGCTTCAGTGGTAGACTGGGCAACAACAGATTGCAACGTTGCCCTCCAACTCACGGCACAACCACCAAGCGTGAACACATAACCTGTGAGGGATCTCCTCTTATCCAAATCGGCAGCAAAATCTGAATCCACATAGCCTGCGAGTCCCTCATCAGTCTTGCCGAACTTGAGGCAAGCATTGGATGTGCCACGAAGGTACCTGAAAATCCACTGAACAGCCTTCCAATGTTCTTTACCAGGATTAGCCATATATCTACTAACCAAACTCATAGCATATGATAAATCTGGACGTGAGCAAACCATGGCATACATTAAAGAACCAACAGCACTAGAATATGGAACTCTAGACATGTACTCAAAATCCTCATCCGTACTAGGACATTGTTCAGCTGACAATTTAAAGTGAGGAGCAATAGGAGTACTAACAGACTTTGCATCATGCATGTTAAAACGATGAAGAACTTTCTTAATGTAATTTTGCTGACTAAGAAACAACAAACCAGAATTTCTGTCACGGGTAATCTCCATACCTAGAATTTTCTTAGCAGCACCAAGATCCTTCATCTCAAACTCGCTACTCAACTGTGACTTGAGAGCAGCGATATCTTTCTTGCTCTTGGCAGCAATCAACATATCATCAACATATAATAACAGGTATATAGGTGATCCATTAACAAACTTAATGTACACACAGCTATCAAATTCAGACCTCTTAAAGCCATGTGACAACATAAAAGAATCAAACCTTTTATACCACTGACGAGGAGATTGTTTCAAACCGTATAAGGACCTTTTCAACTTACACACAAGATCCTCCTTACCAGGCACTATGAACCCTTCTGGCTGGTCCATGTATATCTCCTCCTCCAACTCTCCATGCAGAAACGCAGTCTTTACATCTAACTGCTCAAGCTCAAGATCACGCATAGCAACAATACCAAAAATGTACGAATTGAACTATGCTTAACAACTGGAGAGAAAACATCATTATAATCAACACCTGGAATTTGACTGAAGCCTTTTGCAACTAACCTTGCCTTAAACCTCGGAGGCTCGCTAGGAGATAAACCCTCCTTTCTCTTGAAGATCCACTTACAGCGGACTGCCTTCTTTTTCTTAGGCAAGCGCACAACTTCCCATGTGCCATTCTTATCGAGTGACTGCATTCTTCTTGCATAGCAGCAAGCCACTTCTCGCGGTCACCGGAACCAATAGCTTCAGTATAGGTGGACGGCTCATGTCCGTGCTCCACCTGTTCTGCACAACTCAGAGCATAATCAACAATGTTACACTCTTCAATTAAACGTGGTCGAGGACCACAATTCCTCCTGTTCCTACGAGCAGCAATAGACTGTTGTGGCTGCAAAACAGGGGGTGAGTTCTGAACATTATTATTATCAGAATCAGAAGAATCAGAATCATCAGAACCAGCAGAATCAGGATCAGAATCATCTGAAGTAGCAGCACCATCATTGTCAACAGTGACATTTTCATTTTCAACAGAGTGCTCCACCTCGACACGAACCTGCTCCTCAGAAAAATCTGGCAAAACATCTGAGGACAACTTATCAAAGTACATAACAGATTCATTGAAAACAACACTCCTGCTCATAAAAGCCTTTTAGTTTCGGGATTCCACAACTTGTATCCTTTTACACCCGAACCATAACCAATGAACACACACTTAATAGCTCTCGGCTCTAACTTTCCATTATCAACATGAGCATAAGCAGTGCAGCCGAAAACTTTAAGTTGTGAATAATCAGCAGGAGTACTGACCATACCTCGATGGGAGTTTTCTTGTCGAGGGGAATAGATGGTGACCTGTTTATCAAGTAGCAGGCGGTGGCAGCCGCCTCAGCCCAAAAACGCTTACTCATGCGAGCGTTGGAGATCATGCAGCGAGCCTTGGAGATGATGGTCCTGTTCATCCGCTCCGCTACACCATTCTGCTGAGGCGTGTACGGGATGGTGAGGTGCCTGACAATGCCTTCTTTCCTGCAATAATCATTAAAGGCATTCGAACAAAATTCGCCACCATTGTCAGTACGAAGTAATTTCACCTTCCTTTCTGTTTGCCTTTCAATCATAGCTTTCCACTCTTTAAAAGCAGCAAACGTATCATCCTTATTTTTCATGAAATAAGGCCAAACTCTTCTAGAGTAATCATCAATAATGGTAAGCATATAACGAGCACCACCATAAGAGGGCTTACGAGATGGCCCCCAAACATCAGCATGTACATAATCAAGTGTACCTTTGGTGGTGGACAGAAGCATTAAACTTAACTCTTGTGTGCTTACCGAAAATGCAGTGTTCACAGAACTGCATCTTACCCAAACTGCATCCTTGCAGCAAGTCTCTCTTGATCAATTCTGCCATACCAAGTTCACTCATATGTCCAAGACGCTTATGCCAAAGGTTAGTTTTACTAGCGTCATCATGAGAAACAGCAGCAACAGTACCAGATAACGTGCTACCTCTAAGAACATATAACTTAGCAGAATTCATATCACCAACCATAACAATGAGAGAACCTTTTGATACCTTTAGGAGTTTATTTCCTCCTTTGTACTTGTACCCGTCACAGTCAAGGGTACTGAGCGAGATCAAATTTCTTGCCATGGTTGGTATGTGTTTCACTCCCGTCATACCGTCATGTGTCTTGACTGAACGGAACCAACGCCAACAATGTTGCATTGCTGGTCGTTCCCCACACGCACGAAATCTCCAGTCTGCACTAACTCATAAGAACTGAACCAATCTTTGTTACAGCAAATATGAAAAGAACATGCAGTATCTAGAATCCATTCATCCTGACGAGAAACACATGCAGCTAAAACAGCTAGGCATTCGCCATCAGAACTACCATCAACAACAGAAGCCTCACCGGTATCATTACCTTCATTATTTTTCGGTTGGTAAGTACCTTTTCTTTTCTCCTTGTTCTGCAACTTCCAACAATCATCAATGACATGATTAGATTTCTTACAATACCTGCAGAACTTGTCTCGTCCTTTGGACTTTGAGCGACCTCTGTCACCCTTGCTCTTATCTCTGTTGTTGTTGTGGTAGTGGTTATCTCGCTGCTCAGGCCTCCCTCGGACCTGCAAAGCATCGCCCTTGGAGGACGACGACTCCTCTTTCTGTACCATACCTTTCATCTTTTCCCTGGCAAGCAGGGCCTCATATACTTCCGCAGTGGTTAGTTCATACGGCTTAACAGTATGGTATCACGAAAATTTGCAAAGGAATTTGGCAGCGAGCATAGAAGTAAAAGTGCTAGATCTTCATCATCGTACTTTACCTCCATCGACACTAGGTCAGAAACGATCTCCTTAAAGATCGATAAGTGATTCATTACCGAACCACCTTCTTGCAACTTGTGCGAGAACAACTTCATCTTCACATGCATCTTGCTGGTGAGATCTTTGGACATGCAGATCGACTCCAGCTTAGCCCACAGTGCCGCTGCGGTTTTCTCCTGGAGTACTTCTTGCAGAATATCATTAGATAGATGAAGTTGAATAAGCGATAAAGCCTTACGGTCTTTCCGCTTCTCATCGGCTCCATGCCGCGCCTTGTCGCCGAATTTCTCCAGCGCCTCGTCAAGATCATTGGACTGTGCGAGGATCGCACGCATCTTGACCTGCCACAACGAAAATCTCGTCTTGTAGTCCAGCGCCGGTAGATCGAACTTCATCGATGCCATCCAAAACCCTAATCTGAAAACAGATCTGAAACAGGGCTCTGATACCACTTGTTATAAACGATAGCAAAGAAACGACGAAGAGCGGAACGATCAAACCAAAGGGGACACGAGATTTTAACGTGGAAAACCTCTCCAAACAAAGGAGAGGAAAAAACCACGGGCGCCAGCCAGCAATACTTCACTATATCGGGTGAGGTTACAAACGCCGTGGGTTTACAATGTATGGCTTACCCCAACCGGCGGCTTACAAGATGTATATATAGTGGCATAAAACCCTAGGTCGGCTGCAGTCCGACCCGGAAACGATCCGTACCGTACCGCGGGGGGCTGCCGACCCCCGCACCCCCTCCGTGCATACCGGATGGGCCAGCGGACATTATGGGCCAATTTCTGACTCCGGGGCGCTCCGCTCTCTTTCGTCACAAGTTGGCCTTCATCGGTATAAACGAATTTGGATCACCATAAAACAACATAGTGTAAAAAAAAATCCATAGATACCAATCGAAAATAAACAGACACTAAAAAAAGGCACAAGGCAAGCCAAGTGGAAATGATCAAACTCCAAAGTCCAAACCATGGACTGTTTCAACATTTCACGTGTTACATTTTGGTGTATATATATGACGTGTCACTGGTCATCGCCATGTCAGCAATGGAAAATTGTGGGAGACAGCACAGGGCAAGTACGAATGATGACATGGCTGGACGATGTGGACGTGCAACGGAAGATGTGTCCGATCACCACCAGGCAGTCAGTGACTCAGCGCATATGCAGCACGCCCTGATGTCGTATCGAAGCCGTACACGTCCAAACAGACACAACACTTTATCAGTGCACGCCCACGCTCCGCAATCAACACCAGCAAATACTACTGTCAGTCGTAAAAAATCGCACGATGACTATTTACCGTCCGTGTGTCAGCTATTTTGGAGTCTTGCTTGCACCAATCGCTGTGTGACAAAGTTGATCTGAGTTACGGAATTAATCCCATGATGACCTGCTAACTTCAGTGTTAAGCGACATAAACAAACTGGACGCAGATCTCGAGAAAGCTGCAGCTGCTCGCCTGCTCCCCAGAACCGAGTCTGAGCGGCGACGCAAGATGCCATTTGCCCGTAGGCCGTAGTATATTCGCACAAGGGATCTTGGAGCTCGCAGGGTGCAGCCCACTTGGTCCGAAACTTGTAGGGCAATCAAGACGAAACAATGTCTGCATGGGCTCCCGGTTTCTTGGCTGCGTGGCGCGCATGCACTACACTGTTCGATGAGTGCCGGCTAGTTAAAGAAAGGCATCAGACTCGATCTTTTTTGTTCTTTTGTTTTTCTTCTGAAAAGTACACCATGTATGTATGACACTACCGATCGAGTGCGCATGCATCTGCTACATCTCCATCATTAGCGTGCCTAACCCTGTGCTGGAGCCCTTAAGACGTTGGCATTAGTTTAAGCCAGGGTTAGAGTAGATTTGATGCCCTGGTTTCCGGCAAGTTGCACGGCGGATGCTTGCTTGTGCGTTCATTATTGACGCGAATATTTACATCCATCTTTTGCTCCGAAAGAGGAGCGAGTTGTACTAGTTTTCTCCGATTCCCGTAGATCGGACCAAGCACTTGCAGCCTAGCTAGCTCCCGGTTTTTCTCGGCGTCGACAGTGACGTCTTTCAGATAAGCCTCTCTACGTTTCTTTCAGAGATCGGGACCCCTGGCCACGTCACACGTACCTCCGGTTTGCGTCGTCGTCTTCCTCGCGAGCCAGGACATGGCCCACGGCGGCCATGGAGCCAACCACCGCACTCCACCGCGGTCCATGCGTGAATATAGAACTCTTTACCACTCCTTCGTGCACGGTTACTCCAGCCTTTGCTTGCCGTGCTCGTCGATATATACCCAGCCTTCCGCTCCAAAACTCATCACTCGTCTCTTCCTCCCCTCCCCACACCGAAAGCAGCTAGCAGCGCACGGCGAAGCTTCAGCTAGGCGCTGCTCCGCGAGAAGCCTTTCGGCACAGGGACATACCATGGCGGCGGCATCACTGGCCTGCGCCTTCTTCTTCGACGCCGAGCCACCCCGCGAGCCCGGCATGCCGGCGCAGGACGCGTGCGCGCTCTGCGCCAAGCAGCTTGCGCGCGACAGCGACGTCTTCATGTACAGAGGGGACACACCCTTCTGCAGTGAGGACTGCCGCCACGAGCAGATGCGGCTCGACGCCAGGCAGGCGTCAGCCCGGAGGCAGAAGCAGTTCTCTTCGGGGACGGAGGCTGGGCGGCTGAACCGGGAGTCCAGGGACGTGCCCGTCGCCAGCTAACCGGCGAGTACGAAGCTGCGTACGTAGGTACCTGTCTACCTGAAGAAGAAAGGGTATGCTCCAGCCAGAAAGATCTGTGCGCGCGAAGCCTCTATATTGTCCGCGGCTAGCTGATTGAGGAGCGGGAGATTGAAGAAGCATGAACCTGCCTTGGTTCAAGAAGCAAGATGCAGGTCACCGGATCGAGTTGTTCTCGTCTGCCCGGCGTTGCTTGTGTCAGTCAATCGATTTGGACATTTAAACGCTGTAGGCCCTAGTAGAAAGGGGCTAGATTGGATCAGAGAAAGGCAATGAAACAAGATTTACCACAGATTAACATTTTGATGAAGCCATGTGTCATGTACTCATGTGTATGCCTCTGGCTTTTTTCAGTCTTTTCCTCCAGCTCTTTGTAAACTCTCGAATAAATCGAGATAGAGTCTATCTCCAATCCTTCGAATGAAGCGAAAGTCATTTCGTTGTATGTTACGTCGCGGTCTATTCCCATCCTTTAGCTTTTCTGGATGTCACAAACGAGCGAATTCAACGAAATGTCATTTCTGGCATGACAGCTCGACTGAACCATTTTTTCTTTCTTAAATTCAGTTTTTTATGGAAAAAAAAAACGTTATTTATGTAGTTGATGTTGCATCCAAAAAGTGCACAAAATCACAATGCAAAATTCTTTATATTATGTGCTATAGAAAGGAGGCGGAGTTTTGGGAGTAGGAGTATATATCCCATTAAGAAAAAAATAAAAATATTTTAAAATGTCAAAAAAATCATCTTGACATTCTATGTCCACGCATGAAGTTTCGCTGAAAAGAAATTTTTGTGACTTGAATAAAAAAGACAATTTTTGGTGCTACAAAATGAATTTTTACCAGACATTTTTTGTCTTTTAGCATGGGCAAAAAAATTTGTCTTTTTCTGAATTTTATGTGCCAGCATAAAATGTTTGTAGGTACACCTAGATTTTTTTGATAATTTTTTTTGACATTTTGAAAATGTATTTTCAAACAGTGTGAGTAGATGGTCCTTTTTTTTAGAAATGGGAGCGGTGCCACAGCCTCTGTATCAAAATGATGCATACAACCGATTTATTAAAAGTAGCATCGGAATTCAAGTTAAAGCGTACTGCAAAATGGCTTTCCGCTACAGAAAATGATATAATATTCTATCATGTCGAGATTTTAAAGTTTCTATATTTAGATTCCCACATTTGTCATTTTTATATAGCTCTAAAAATAAAGATTTCAAATTTATGTTTTGCACGTTTGTTGCATACTGTTGAATATATAAGCAATTTAGCATATGATTTAATCCGTAAAAAAGGAAACAATTCATAAATAGAATAACAAGTATTAAAATAATCATATGATCTACTAAAATAGTAGAGAGAAACAGGGTTTAGGGTTTATCGATTCTAGAACAGATAGTAGAACTAGCAATTCTAGCAATATCTCAAGTAGGAAAAACATGAACACGTACAGTGCAGCCGGAGTGGCACCGTTGGCGTTCTGGTTTGTTGGCCATGTCGTCGATAAAGAGGTGGCCGAGGTTGGGGAACAAATCTTCGTTGGAGAAGTAGTCACTGTCAGTAGTCACGTGAGTGTGCTCTAAAAACATGATCGCCCCTCTCCCATACAGAATCACAAGATGCGGGGTTCCGGAGGCCTACTGTCAGTTCAACTGGTGCTCGTCGGAAGACGGGATGGAGAGGACTTAGAAGACGACGACACAAAGATTTGGAATTGGAACGACAAGAGACCATGTGTTGCATGTATGCGGCTAGGGTTCGCTCGCCTCTATATATATGCGGGTCGGGTAGGACGTGGACGCAACCCCACGTTCGAGTCGGTAACAACCCCACGATTTAAAAGAATCAGAAACGGTCGAGTGATGAACGCGTCCGGTGCCGCGCCGCGTTGTGACGAGGCGAGCGGTGGAGGAGGAGCTCGTGGGAGGCTTCTCTCTTCTCATGCTCATACAAGTGCTATCAGAGCTCGTATAAGTGATGCGACTTTTTCCCAACTAGTAATGTGTACTAAATTTTAGTCCCCAAACCGATCATGGGCCACTAGAAATTTCAGAAATTGTAAGTTGGACGTTGATATAATACCCGGAAGAAACTGATTTGTTGACCAGCCGAGAAAACTCCTCGACCCGTGCCCCCCGCGTCGCCTCCCCGAGCGAGGCGACCGGGCGGCCCCGTCACCGCGCCGCTCCAGAGCTTCCCCGCACCTCTCCTTCTCGCCGCCGACACTGGCGGGAGCCACCGGGCGTTGCCCGCGTGGTGCTGCTGTGGGCCAGCGGCGGCGGCCCCTTCTTCTTCCCGACGCGCAGGTGCTCGGCTTGGGAGGGTGTCCTGGCGGCGGTGCGGCAAGACTGGCGGCGCTCTGGTGCAAGCTGGGATGGCGGCGGGGCGACGGCGCTGCTAGTTGGTGGCGGTGGCGGCTTGGGGCGGGGCTCGGCCGGCTGCGCCCTACAAGCCCAGATTTGGGCCCTGTGGGCCCAATCTCGGTCAAGGCGGGCTGGTTTGGCTTCGACGTGACGCCTCCGGTTGGACTGGGAAGAAGCTCGTGATGGGGATGGCGGCTACGGCGCCGGGTCTGCTGCAGCGCGGCGGCAGGAGCTTCACGGGCCCATTTTGGGCCCGGCCGGGCAGAGTGGTCTGGTGTGCTCCCGCTGCTGCGTCCAGTCTGCTACTGCCATTGGCGGTGGAGGTTGCTCCCTCCCACGTGGCTGTAGTACTGCCGTCCCATGTCTACGGATGTTTTTCCTCGGTCCGGCCGGCCTCGCAACGTTCGCCATGGTGAGACGTCGATGAGGGTTTCAAAACCGTGGTGGCGCATGTTGATGGACGGCGAGTTTGGTGGAGCCAACGGTGTGTCCGGGGTTGTGGTTGTTGGGGGTTGGGAGAAATCCCTGTCGGCTCTTGCCGACGCTGGCGTGGTGACGCCTGAGGGCGTCGCCGTCCTTCTTGAAGGACGTCTGGTGTACCCCTTAACACTTCCCTCTGTGTACCGGGAGAAATCCTAGGATATGTCCGGGCAGCAGCGTCGTCGTCGTCGCTTTCCTTCTTGAAGGTGTTGCTTGGTACGCGGCCATTCGGAGGCGGGGTGTGGTGGAAATTCTCTGGTGGGCGCAACAGTTGCGGGTCTTCGTCGCTTTTGTCGATCCGGCGTTGTTGGCATTTGTTTCTTTCCTTTTTCTCTTATTTTTTCTTTTGGGCTGGATTGTGCTGTTTGCCCCCGCGTGGTTTCATGGTTGTATGGTGTGGTTGCTATATTAATATAGCGGGTCGCAAGCCTATTTCGTGGATATAATACCCACCGGGGCTGTGCTTCAGTGACACCATTTGTTGAACAACTTCCGTATTCCTTTTCAGTATACGACGTTTCACTAGTCACCACACTGAAAGTTGTGTGTGCTATCATGCGGCGATTGATTGGCTGGGAGACGTGGACATGCAAAAAGAAGATGTGCGCGATCACCACCAGGCAGGCGGTGACTCACTGCGTAGGCAGCACGTCGTGATGTCGTTTCGAAGCCGTCCATGTCCAACAAAACCCGACGCTTTATTTGAACTGCCCCACTGGGCAATCAACACCAATCAAGACTTGGATGTAGTCGTGTAAAGAAAAATAGCGTTGTAGTGCAATAATTTTCCACAGTACGCGTCATAGCATTTTGTAGCCTTGCACTAGTCACTGTCGATCAAACAAGTGTTACTAGCTCAGTACAGGAGACTACTTCCTCCGGATAAAATTTCGATCTGGAGGAGAGAGCAGAGTTTTGGCTCCGGGCGCAGATGCACCCTATATTTAAAACATTTTGCGAAACACATTTTGAAATGTAAAAAAAATCCAAAAAAATGTCCGCCTGTATATCTTTGCATCCTTTGTGTTCGTAAAGTTGTTTGACGAGAAAACCGACTTTTTGTGCGGTGTATGTAAAAAACATAAAATATGATGCTAAAACAAGCCTTTTCACGTGACATCTTTTTGTCTTTTTAGTATAAGTCAATAAAAATTTCCGGTTTCTCGCGAAACTGTACATGCACACATAGAGTATGAAGATGTATGCTCAGATTTTTTTTGATTTTTTTTTACATTTAAAACTATGGTAGTTTTTCAGTAAAGGGATCATATGCTTGGGAGCCAAACTGTATATATCTTTTCAAGCAAAATTAGTTAGAGACGGCCATGGTTACGTGCAATGTTTCTGTGTTAAGCAACATAAACAAAATGGACGCGGATCTCGAGAGAGCTGCGCCCTAGAACGGCATTACCGTCAGTGCAGCGCAAGATGCCATTTGCCGGCAGTACATTCTTATTACAAGGAGGTCATAACCGAAACAAAAACCATCGATGGAATCTTGAGGCGTGCAGGTGTACGAGATTGCAGCTTGCAAGGTGCATCTCCCTTGGTCCGAAAGGTGCACGGCAACCCAGATGAAACCTGGCAGCCTCTCGGTTAAACAGCACACATGCCACATCCTTCTCCCCAAAGTTTTCATCAGCATTCCAGTGGCTAATTGCTTGTGGGCGAGGGTGTATGATTAGCTCATGCGTCTGATTCCGGGACAAGATCTGAATTTGTGCCGACCTCCCGGTGTCTCGGCCACTGTACAGTCACAAGATGCTGCCTGGCGTGGCGTGCATGCACTATACTATTGTAAGATTCCCGTAGGGAGAACCGACGAGTATTTGTTATTTTTTCTTTTTAGAAAAGGATACCACCAAGGCACAAAGTGTGCATGCATTTGCTTATCTCTTCATTATTAGCGTGGCTAACCTTGTGGCCTTTTTTTATTTCTACTTTTTGTAAAGACGTTCTTGTAAGGGTTGGATTCAGATGATACATGGCCTCTCCGCAAAAGGAAAAAAAAAACCGTGGCCCGTGTTATGTCTATGCCTCATGTATGTTTGTTGAAGTGCTTTTTTTTAACGTGAAAAGGCCCAGGAGAGCCAGGAAATTGCATTAATGCGGTGATTTAAAAAAGGACTCTCAAACAAAAAATGCCATCGAGTCCTTGGTATTCACCGCAGCATCACCATGACCTCTAGACACAAGCGTCAGCATCGCCGCCGGTGACAAACCACTTAGGGCAAAGCCTGCGAACAATCCCGCGTCAAGGTCGAGGATGATCCACTAAAGCAGGGAGGAAGGAAAGGATCGGCTTCACATCGCGTCCGACCGCTGATTGGCCCCTACGGTCGTGGATAACCTCAGCAAAACTTGGCCTTGGTTGATGATATCCGGTATAGAACGCAGCTTCCATAAAATCACTTCTCCCGGGGTGCACGAGCTTCGTCCCTCACCAAGGCAGTGTCCCGGGTCCTCGCGTCGCTGTGATGTGAAGAGAAAAAGACAACAACCCCCAGCAGCAGATCTGGCGCAACTTGACTATGAACACCCGATCGCTTCTTCTTGGAGATCATTCCGATAGAACTCCGCGGGAACGGCTCCACCGTGAAAGCCAAACCAGGAGCTTCACCAACCACCTCCCGAGGGACAACAAAGCCACGCCAGAGCAGCACGAAGCCATATCTCGTCGGCCTTAACTCCATTCGCCCATGGGCGGGCCCAGAAATGTATCTATGGGTATTCAGAATTTAAAAATGTACAAAAGACAGTACTCTCTCCGATCCATATTAGTGGGCATATCTTTGTCTAAATTCATATGTATCTAGTTAAGTATTTATACTAGATACATGTGTATCTAGACAAAGTTGTGCCCACTAATATGGATCGGAGGGAGTAGGAAAAATTAGAAGAAACAAGATTTGGTCCCATGACCACCCGCTGAGCATTATTTTGCTTTAACCAGCAGCACCACACCGGCCATTGTGCAATAACAGTGATTGTTTCTAATACAAAGAAAAACAGAATTGATACATTTCTACACGATTTGAATGTTTTGGCAACACATTTGGGTATTCAGCTGAATACCCATGCATCAACGTGTGCCCGCCCCTGCATTCGCCATGAGGGACCATACAACGAAGCCAACCCTAAAACTAAACCTACACATATCTACAGAGGAGGGCTGGCCCCTCCCCCTCCTCCCACATCTCTGCCAGCCAGGCCGCCAGAGAGGAGGGGGAGAGGACCCGAGGTGAGGTGGGCGACTCTCAACGGAAACGAGGATGCAAGAGGAGCATGGGAAAGGGAGTAAGTCTCACAAAACATGTTATATGTTTCTTGAAGTGCCGGAGCCCCAATTATCATCACCTAAGACGTTGGCAGTAGTTTAAGCCAGAGCTAGAGTAGGTTCGATGCCCCGGTTTCCGACAAGTTGCACGGCGGGTGCTTGTGCGTCAATTATTCGCGAGAATAATTTAGCTCCGAAAGAGATGCAAGTTGCAGTATTTTTCCGGTTGCCGTAGATCCGAGCTAGCGCCTATAGCAGCCTAGCTAGCTAAAGCACTCAGTATTTTCTACGCATCAACAGAGACATCTTCGAGAGAAACCACTCTACGTTTCTCTCAGAGATCGGGACCCCCGGCCACGTCACACTCATACATAACTCGGCTTGTGTCGTCTTCGTCGTGGTGGAGCCGAGCGCCTGGCCCACGGCGGCCATGGAGCCAACCACCGCACTCCACCGTGGCCCATGCGCCAATAAACAACGTCCTACGCCTTTCCCGTGTGGCCGTGTTCGTCCATATAAACCCAGCCTCCCTCTTCCCTGAACCCACTCCACCTCTTCTTCTTCCCCACACCGAAAGCACCATCGCACGGTGAAGCTACTGCTGCTCTTCTACCATGGCGGCCTCTGTAGCCTGCTCCTTCTTCTTCGACGCCGAGCCGGTCGGCGAGCCGGGGAGGCACGAGCTGGACGCCTGCGCGCTCTGCGCCAAGTCACTGAAGCGCGACAGCGACGTCTTCATGTACAGGGGGGACACCCCCTTCTGCAGCGAGGACTGCCGCCACGAGCAGATGCGGCTCGATGCCGTCTGCGAGAGGCACGCAGCCCGGAGGATGCAGCGGTACTCGTCCGGAACGGAGGCGCGGAACGGGCACCGGGAGTCCAGGAAGGTGTCGATCGCGAGCTAGCTCACCGGACAGAGTCCGTAGTCGGTAGTCGATGGAATTTTTTCTTCAAGCAACAAGATCAGAGCTCCGAAGAACCGTCGGTTCGGAGCGCATCTGATGTCTCCGGCGCTCTGGCGCAAACGTAAGCCGGCGATGCATAGATCTCGGCCCTGCCAAGGCCGGAGGAAGGAAGAATAGTTGCCCGTAGCTTTGCCGAGATGGTCCATGGCGAGTTAATTAAGCTGCGCCAGTGGTGGAAACTGTAGTTGCTCTCTTTCTCTTCTGGGTCTGTGCTGTGACGATTAATTGTTTTGGTTGGCAATGAAGGGCCTGGATCTGAAGAAAGCAATCAAACATGATTCCGTGTGTTTTAACTTCAGTGTGGGTCATTCTTGCGCCTTCTATTATTTTGTTTCCTTTGTGATTGCATCTTTTTCATTTTGGAGAAACTCCTAGTTTCTGGATTTGTGCACGAGAGGCTAAACCCACACATTGGGCACTAGCACTACAATTGTAAAAAGGAAATCATGGCAGCCGATAGAAATTTTGTTTACCCTAAATTTTGTTGTGTTCTCCAAATTGATAGCCCATCTGGACAAACAATACAAGTTGTACAACCATAGATAAGACTAGGGGACTGAGCGCAGGCTACGCCGCGCCCGTGGGCTTAAATTTTGAATCGTTCAACCGTAAATTTGTTGTGAATTGAAAGTTTCGAAAATTGTTTAAATTCGGAAATCACTCAGTTTTTTGAATAGTTTGACACATTTGAATTCCTTTTGATGTATACGGAGAATAAAAATTTGTAAAGCACATGGATATTTGAATTTTGAATTTTGCTCGTGCGTATCTATTTTTATGTGACCCCGTTGATATGTTCGTCAATTTTTCCGGAGAACATGTGTTGAACTGTTAATCTGCATTTCGGGCTATTTTTCGGGGAAAAAGATGTGGGCGTTTGTAAAATTTTAGTTTGCATTATTTAGGGCGTTTCTTAAATTTTAGTTTGCATTATTTGGAATCAATGCAAAATCATATTTAGAATTATGTAGAATTGTTTGGGAAAAAATTGTGGACATTTTTTTTTGTTTGGCACCATAATGGGAGGGGATTTTTCCCCCCAAAGTTTTTGAAACGGCGGTATAGATTTGTTTGGAATTTGTGGAAATTAGTTTGGATCGATTTGAATTTATATTTGGAAATGTATAGAATTTTTCGAAAATAGAAAAAGAAAAAGGTGGAACGGAAAAATAATTATTTTGAACTCTGTTGTAATTAGTAAACTGAAAGTTTTTATTTGTTTTTTTTAATATATTAATGAGGCCTTACGCATTATTTGAATTTGTAAGTTTCATTTTTTTTGGGAGGTACAAAAGTTTCTGAATTGTTGGTTTCGATTTGTTTGTAATTTGTAGTTTTTTATATGGATTGATTTAAATTTGTGTTTACAAAATTATGGAAGTTTTTGCAATTTTAGTTTGAATTATTTAGGGCGTTCGTTAAATTTTAGTTTGCAATACTTAGAATCAATGCAAAATCGTATTTAGAATTATGTAGAATTGTTTGGGGAAAAAATTGTTGACATTTTTGATGTTTTTTTTGTTTGGCACCATAATGAGAGGGAATTTATTTTTCCCCCCAAAGTTTTTGAAACGGTGGTTTAGATTTGTTTGGAATTTGTGGAAATTAGTTTGAACCGATTTGAATTTGTATTTGGAAATGTACATAAGTTTTCGAAAATAGAAAAAGAAAAAGGAGGAATGGGAAAATAATTACTTTAAACACTGTTGTAATTAGTAAACTGAAAGGTGCAAAAGTTTCTGCAGTGTTGGTTTCGATTTGTTTGTAGTTTGGATTGATTTAAATTTGTGTTTCGAAAAATATGAAAGTTTTTGCAAATTTTAAAAAGAAAAATAGAGAGGACAGGGAAAAAAAAAGGCCGAGCCAGGCGCGAAATAGGCCGCCCAGCCCAGCAGGAAGACCATGTCGTAGCCCAGGCCCACGGTGACGTCACTGTGGCCGGAGCTGCCGTGGCGGAGGCGAGCACGCCAGCGGCGACTCCGCGCGTTCTGGGACGCGACTGTGAACGCGGCGGTGGCGCTCCGTCGCGGGGAGGTGAGAGGTGGCGGCGCCGCCATTTTTGGTCACCGGAGCGGCGCCGGCGGCCAGCGGACGCGGCGGAGCAACGCGCGGACGGCGGCGTCGATTCTGGCGGCGGTGAGACGTATCGGCGGCCGATTAGCGGCGAGGCAGTAGATCCGCGGACGGCGCACCTCGCCGTGCCCATGGATTTGGACGGGGAGGGATGGAGCGGCGGCGCGGAGCGGCGGTGACGCCCGCGACCTCCGGTTCGCGCGGGAGGGAGACGAAGCCCGCTGATGATTTGCAGAAATGACCTCGAGTTTTGGGAAAATCGTGGTTAGGTCCTCCCGCAGCGGGAACCGTCGAATTCGTGCGAATATCGTAAAACGGAAGTTTTTTTTTTGCAAAACGACACGGCCACCGGGTGGGTGACCGGCTGCGTCCGGGTGACCGGGCGACGTGGCAAGCTGCGATTGGCCAAAAATGGAAATGAATAGTACCGGCGGGTAATGAGGACGACGTGGCTTCATCCAGGCCGTCCGTCGCGCGGATCGGACGGCCACGGTTTGCAGGCGACGTGGAGGGCTGAGAGGGGCGGGATTCTGCAAGCTATTATATATAGTAGGATAGGATATTGCGTTATGTGTTCCACATGATCTTGCGTTAAAGGTGTCTGTCTTATTCATCACATCAGTCGACTTTACAAATAGGTTGATCTAAAAACAATATTCGACGTGTTATACCAATTTAATTGTCTAGTGCTGAAAAAGTATTGTCTCAGTGGATTGAGAATTTGAGTCAACTTTATAGATTTGTCCTTACATGTCTATAAAATTGTTCAACACATTGTAATAATTTTTCATTTAGTGGAAAAGAATGTAGTATATGTTCTCAAGTTCACACATGCGTTACATTTTACAGGAATCTCAACGATGAATCATCGGTACCCGACACTAACCGAGGGTTAGCAAAATCAAATAGAAGTATGAAATAGATTATCTCATAGTTTGCGGTTAATACTCGTACATATTAAAAGATATATAATGCTCAAAATTAATACATGTTGTACAATCGACGTTTGTACTGTCAAGTTTGGTTGCTCAATTGGTCATGCTCCAGTGGGACGCGCAAAGCAATTTATTTTCTCCTTCCTGGTTTGTTCTATTGACTACTGAGTCCGTCGTAAAGAAACACAATTTCTTATTTCTAGAGTGAGCAAAACTAAACGCCAGGATGAGAAAAAGTATCACTATTGCCCTATGTTTTGTTTCTGTACATCTCTCCCGGGACTCATCGCCGAGTCAGAGCCATCAGGAGATGATGCATCATTGCTGAATGAATGGTGTGGACAGCGCACATAGAACCAATCATGTGTCGTCACCACCAAGTAGGCCGTGACTCGATGAATTTGCAGCAACACATACTAGTTGGAAGCCAAAATGGACAACCCCAATACTTTACTCGTATTCACACTCTTGCAGCCAAGGCTTGGTGGTCGACAGCGAAATGCTTCCAAATAAATCGGCGTGCATGTCAGTATACAATTGAGTACTACTCCCTCCGTTCCAAATTAAATGACTTCACTTTGTCAAAATGTGGATGTATCTATACTTGTAACATGTCTAGGTACATCCACATGTTGACAAGTAGAAGTCATTTAAATTGGAACGGAGGGAGTAGTAGCGATGTCTTCTTCCAGTTTCAGAGGAAATGCCGATCTTCTCCCGAGATGTGCACACTCCGATGATGATCACGTCCAATGCTTCACTGTCAAGGTACAAAAACAAATTGCGCGCAGATCTCAAGCAAGCTGCTCCCCAAGACGAAGCCTGCCTGCCCTGCGGCAAGAACCCTAGCTGGAGTGCCAAGTGCAAGGGAATCAAGGTGCTTCCCCCGTGATGCCAGAAGAGAGCACGACCCCTTAGATTAACAAATCAGGCCACTAACCTAGATTTTAACAACTCACTTCACATTTTCTCCAGCAGCAATCTTCTCTCCGAAGTATCAAGACTGCAATTTTTTGATTGAGGAGCATAGACAAGGTGCGTGCATGCACCACAGCTCCTCGAAACAGGAATGCACCACAGCTCCTAAGATTCCCTGATTGCACTTACTAATAAAGCGGGGACCTCGATTTATTTTCTGTTTCTTTTTTCCTGTTCCTCTGTAATATGAACACCACACAAAATACACTCCACGATAGGCACTGGCATTTCTGATTTGCCGTCTATAATTAGCGTGGCTAACCATGTGGACCGCCGGTCTCGCATGTAAGCAAAAAGGCTCTCGCCCTAATTAGGTGCACTAGTAGCTATAGCATTAGTTTAATTAAAGTTGCCTAATCTTAATACTATGTTTGAGATGTGCCTAACATTGTATAAATAGATTATATGATGCCCCCATTTTCTCACGGCACTGGGTCCTTCTCCCTTCCGACTCCGTTCGACAAAGCCGGGGAGAGGAGGTACGAGAGATTTAGTGGAGGAAGAAGAGGTTAAGAGCGAGAGCCGAGAGGGTTGGGACAACACAATTCTATATGATCCATCGAATTCTCTTTTAATGATTACGGACGCCAATACAAACTCAGCTATTTTGATACTATATTTGTTCTTTATCATATCATGCATTAGTTTTTTGAAAAGCTAAACTTGACTATCTTTGACCAAGGTTTAACAAAATAATACTATCGACATTTGAAATACTAAGAAACAAAATATGAAAATACATTTCATGATGAATCTAATGATACTGATTTCATCTTGTAAATGTTAATACTATTTTCTACAAACTTCGTCAAATTCCATTTGATGGGATTTACTTACTACCTTTGCACTGTTGATTTTGGTTGTGCTCAATTTGCTCATGCTCCAAAGGAAAAGCGCAAGCACTCTTACTTTCTCCTTCCTGGTTGCTACTGAGTACGATGCAGAGGCCGGGGAATCGCCCCATTTCTAAAAAAAAGTGTGAAGTGAGTAAAACAAAATGCCAGGATGAGAAAAATTATCACCATTTCCCTCTGTTTTCTTCCTCTACGTCTCTCTCGCTACTCATCGCCGAGTCAGAGCCACCAGGAGGTGATGCATCATCGCTGATGAATGGTGTGGACATCGCACATACAACCAATCATGTGTCGTCACCACCAAGTAGGCTGTGACTCAGTGAATATGCAGCAACACATATCGTCTACGGACTCTAGTTGGAAGCCAAAATGTACAAACCCAATACTTAACGCGGATTCACACTCTGCAGCCAAGGTTTGGTGTGGTCAGCACTCAGCTGTCGACAATCGATAGCGAATAAACTTCCAAATAAATCGCCGTGCGTGTCAGTATAGTACAATTTGTAGCGATGAACCCTGCACTGTGTGTTGATACTCCGATGATTACGTCCAATGCTTCACTGTCAAGCCACAAAAACAAATTGCGCGCAGATCTCAAGCAAAGCTGCTCCCCAGGACGAAGCCTGCCTGCCCTGCAGCAATAACCCTAGCTGGAGTGCTGACGGAATCTTGAGCCGTGCAACTGCAAGGTGCTTCCCCCGTGTTGCCAGACGACCACGACCCCCTGAATTAACAAACCAGGCCACTAGCCTGCCACTCAGTTAAACAACTCACTTCACATTTTCTCCAGCGGTATTCTTCCCTCCGAAGTAGTACTCCGGAGTACTCTATCAAGACTGCAAATTTTAGACTGGGGAGCATAGACTTTACTCTTCACAAGGTTCTTCTCCGGTGTGCATGCACCACGCCTCCTAAGATTCCCTGATGACACCGACTCCCTAAATTTTAGATTTTAGATTAGAACATCTAAATTTTCTAGTGGTATATTTCTTACTCTCTCCGTTCTAAAATAGATGACATATATTTGTCCAAATGTCGATGTATCTATACTTGTAACATATCTTGATACATTCATATGTGGGAAAATGAAATTTATCTAATTTAGAAATGAGCGAGTATTATATATAATTCATATTATGTTAGTCAAATTCACGATTTAGGGACACACGCAGGACCCGACCAGAGGGAGTGCTAATAAAGGGGTATCTCGATTTTTTCTATTTATTTTTCCTCTTTAATAAAAGATCACGCAATGTAAACTCCACAATAGGCACTGGCATTGATAATTTGCCGTCTATTATTAGTAGGCAGAAAGGCTGCGACCTCGCGTCCTAATAAGGAGCACTAGTAGCTATAGCATTAGTTTAAGCAAAAGCTGCCTAAGCTTGTACATTTACAAGTGCAATTAGACTATATTTATGCCGTACCTTTTCCGACTAGAGCTACACCGTATTCTGCATGATTATTAACGCAAATACCAACTCCACTTTGCTACGAAAATGATTATTATACATGGTATCTTCACAAGACTTGTAGTAATTCATTCTTAGGATTTTCTGTAGATTGCATTTGGATCTAAAGGACCGTGCTATCCAAATTTCTATGGCTTATATTTATTCAGTTTTTGCGTTCTGCAGTCCTATATTTTGCCCTAGTAAACATGCCAGTGTTTTACCTGCAAAAACAAAAAAAACATGTCAGTGTTTGTCAATCCTAGAAGAGGGCCTGATAAATTGGCTATGACATAAGTGGGCCGACTGTCGACGCAGGTCCATGATGAACAATCTAGGAGACCCAGGGTCCGGTTGCTTATAGAGGATACAGGCCCAAAAGTACAGCCCAGTGCACCGAGGCATTGACCACAGCTTCGAGATTCCGGTGAATTTTAGTACCACATCGCTCGCGTAAGGTAGAGTGAACGTGTTTATAATCCCGTTCGAGAGGCAAAGTAGCACAGAGCGGACGGCTCTGTCAGCAAACTCAAATGGTATAAGCAATATATATTCAGTAGTAGGTCTCATTCTGAGGACCACACGACATGTGTGGATTGCTTTTTGAGTTGCGTTGCCATGGAGTTTCGGTAGTGTTTTTTTTTTTGGGCCTTAATTTTTTTTCTATTTCTTTTTCCACTTTAATAAAAGATCACGCAAAGTACACACTCCACGATAGGCACTGGCACTGATAATTTGCCGTCTATTATTAGCGTGGCTAACCATGTGGAGCGCCGGTCTAGTATGTATGTAGGCAGAAAGACTGTCTCCCTAATTTTGAGCACTAGTAAGCTATAGCATTAGTGTAAGCAAAGCTGCCTAATCTTATTCTTCTTTCGAGATGGGCCTAACCTTGTACTGACTATATTGACGCCCAACCTTTTTTTTAAAGTAATATGTATATATTAAGGCAAAGGCATACAGAGTACAGAATACGCATACAAAGGATAGACCAGAGGGAGACGCAGCTCCATACCAATTGCAGAAAGACCCCTCGGGAACGAAAGATTTACAACGAAGACCCCCGAGAGCTCTGCCACACCAGTCCACCGCTCGACTCCGGCGCCGGCAAGCAGCGAGAGAGAAGAAGACGGACACCCACACACCCAAAGTTGGAGAAGCTCCATCGCCATGACGGCTTTATGAACCCCGAGAAGAAGCACCAGAAGTGCCCACCTGTCGCTGTGGCATGCGGGTCGGGGAACAGCCCCAAGCTCACCTCCAACCTCCAGATCCGGCCGCTCCCGTCGACGACGTCGAGGAACAGCGCCAGATCCGCCTGCCGCAGACCTCAAGCCCAGCACGGAACACACAGACCTCCAGCCCGCCGCCAGCCTCACCAGGCCAACCGCGGAAGCTCCTGCATAAGATCCCCAAATCTCCACATCGGCGAGGGAGCAATCGCCGAAGCGACGATGGAGAAGGAGAAACAAAATCCAACACGAGATCGTCACCACCGCCATGACAATCTCGCCTGGAACCCTAACCACCCAGATCCAAGACCGGCACAAGCCGAGGAAGCCGCGTCGGGGCCGGATCTGGAGGAATTTATTCGCCGCCGCCGTCACCACCGTCGAAACCGAAGCGACGGACGAGCGAAAACCTAGCCCTAACCTATCTACACGCCATGAACAGACCATCGAGGTTCCCCCTCCCTCCCACCGCCGGAGCGGCTGCCGGAGGAAGGAGGAACCCCTCGGCCCACCGGCGGAGAGCGGTGGCAGTCGAGTCTTCTCCCTTATCGCCTGTCGCGAGAGCGAGAGGATAAAAGGGGTTTCGGCCTCTGCTTGCACGAGCTGTTTGCTTATATTGACGCCCAACCTTGTACTGAGATGGGCCTAACCTTGTACAGCAATCATGTTATGCTAACTGTATTTTTTAGAGTTTTCATGTATGGCTACATTTAGTGTTTTCAGAAAAACTTTAACAATAGGGAAGTTCAAGAGCGGTTTTTTCTTTTTTCCACTTTGCGTCCTGCGTTCTTAATCAAAAGGAGCGATGTCTTCATCATTAGCCGGGACCCCAGTGGACTGTCTCACGGACATAACATGATTGCTTTCGTCTTCGTCTCGGTGGAGCCGAGCCAACTACGTGTCCTGCGTTCACCATCAGGCCAACCACTGCTCTCCACCGTGGCCAAGGCGAACCGCTCCATCATCCATGGGGCGCGGCGGTATTGCTCGACCCGTGGGCGTCCCGACCGTGCACCGGACCACAGTTTTCCAGTGGCCTTGCCGTGTCCGCCCCCACGCGCCATATATACCCCGGCCTTCCCTCTCGCTTTCTCCACCCATCTCGCTCCCCTCTTCCTCCTCCTCCCAGAACCTGCTCTGCTCAAGCAGCAAAAACACACACCATGGCGGCATCAGTAGCCTGCTCCTTCTTCTTCGACGCCGAGCCGGCAGGCGAGCACGGCATGCCGGCGCTGGACGCGTGCGCGCTCTGCGCCAAGCCGTTTGCGCGGGACAGCGACATCTTCATGTACAGAGGGGACACCCCCTTCTGCAGCGAGGACTGCCGCGACGAGCAGATGCGGCTCGACGCCGCCTACGCCAGGCAGACTGCTCGGAGACTGCAGCGGTACTCTTCCGGAACAACGGCGTGCCGTGGGCACCAAGAGACCAGGAAGGTGTCCGTCGCGAGCGCGAGCTGACCGGACAGTCGCGTGGCTGAGAAAAGAAGTTCTGTTTGTAGCAACCACCAATTTTTGCGATGATATCACTCCAGCGATCTTGCTGACGCTGGAGCAGGGCTGGTACCATCTGTTGCACCTAGACGCCGCCTGCGCGCGGCAGGGCATGCATCAGGCTGCCCAGCGAGGGGGAACTCCATGGAGAGCTAATTAATCAGCAAGGAAAATCCTTGTGTTGAAGAAGGCAATCAAAGCAGATCGCCATGGGTTTAACTCGCATTTTGGCTATCGGGTCAACTCTAGTTTGTGCTTCTCGGTTTGTATATCCACCAATCCATGAATTTGTCTGTTCTCGATCTGATGCTACAAATGAAAGCACTCGCCTTCTCACTCGTCGCTGGTTTCTTGTCATGAATTACCAACCGAATCTGGCTGAAGATATCGTACAGACTCGTTGAACTGAATACACAAAACGCCACACCACATGAAATTAAAGCATCAGGCCCCAACGCCAGACTCGTTGAACTTCTCCCAAGTTATTTTTTCTGTTGGCTTCAAAAAAAAGTTATTTTTTCTGTTCGTAGTACTACTCATCGGCTCATCGCTGAGTCAGAGCCAGCAGGAGATGATCCGTCATGGCCGTGGCCGCGTGGCGCATGATGTGGACATCACACGTACGACCAATTGTGTGTCTCGTCACTACCACGTAGGCCGTGAATACATATCGTGCAGCCAACAGCACCTATCGTCCACGGCCATTCCAAGCCAAACCATGGTACTTCTAATGATCACTGCTTATCCCATCGAAAATGTCGATCTCACTAACGATATTATTTGCACGCAACAATGGTTACGAGCAAATGCAATGCTTCAGTGTAGGGGTAGGGCGATCAAATGCTGAAGTTGAAATTCCTATTGTTTGTGTTAGAGTATAATACGGATTAGATATATTTGGTAATTTAGGATTGTGTTCCAAGTCTATCTCTACTAGGTTTCGTAGTCTCCAAGTCTTGTACCCTTTTATATACAGCCCACCGTGTCTCATTGTAATCAATCTAGAATCAAAACAATACAATCAATCTTACATGGTATCAGAGCGGTTCGCTCTTCGGCCTAGGGTTTAGCCACCAACGCTTCCGTCGCGCCGCCCCCGGCGAGATTCATCTCAGTCGGGGCGCGCAAATAGTAGATTAGATCTTCGTCGTCAAATTTTTTCGCCAGCCACTTGACCGGCGTTTCTTCTTCTTTCGCCGATCATAGTTCGGATTGCGTCGCCCGCCGCCTGTCGTCCTCGTGCGCCTCTACTCCAACACATCGTCGACACATCTCTGGCAACTCCACGTCGCCACCACGCGGGTCGTCTTCGACATATTGACCGGGACAAGCTCATCCCCACGTATGTGCCTCGCCGTCAACTTCGGGCTGCACCAACATCACCGTGGTCATCGCTGACAACCATCTACACCACCATCGCCGCGTCGTCGCCGCCACCACCGATCGTGCTCAACGTCAACGTCAAACGGGTCCTTCTTCTCCAAATCCGGGTTAAATCCCCGACATCTACTACTTCTACAACTCGGTCTACTTCAACAAACATCGTCTTCGTCCATCACGACCTCGCCACCAGAGTCAGAATATCCTTTTTAATTTTGTTCTTCTTGCAACCAATTCGTCTACTCTGAAACCAACGGCGGACACTGACCGTCAAACGGAGAATCTTCTTTGCTCCTCCGACCGACTCAAACTCGCATGGTTCGTGATGGTCCCTGTCTTCGCATGACCGGTACTGGCACCACCGACGCGTGCCTTCGTCCCCGACACTCTCCCGAGTTAGACAAGCTCGGCACGGCGTGCCGCCTAGCTCAACTACGTCTACTTCAACAACAACAACGCCAACTTTCCCAAGGCTCAATGACGACATCGACCACAACACCAACAACATCAACGACGACTACATCACACACGACACCATCGACCACGACTACAGCGCCCACACCCTCGGCTACATCGACATCGGCATTATGGGCTATCACCTCGGCTTCCTCTCCAGTTCGCGACTTCGGCTTGTGCTCGACGCTCCAGCTGTTCGCGTCACTACCGATCTGACTGCGGGGGATGTTAGAGTATAATACGATTTAGATATATTTGGTAATTTAGGATTGTGTTCCAAGTCTATCTCTACTAGGTTTCGTAGTCTCTAAGTCTTTTACCCCTTTATATATAGCCCACCGTGGCTCATTGTAATCAATCTAGAATCAAAACAATACAATCAGTCTTACAGTTTGCACACTAAACTATTAAATCTCGGTCTAAATTGAACCTTAAACACGTTGTTTGGAGAAAATAAATAAAATTTGAAATTGCTAGTCTCGTTGACTGCATTGACCCACATGTCATATTCATTTCTTCCCCGGTGTGTATATCTAGCTTGAGCGCCACCATGTCGGGAAGAGTTAGGCCATGGGCGCCGCTATGTCGTGAGGGTTGAGCCTAAGGCCGGGGATGAGCGAATCAGAGCTCTTGTTCGTGTGCAGGGGGCACCAGCTGTTGGAGGTCGCCGTCGCCGCGCGTATGTGGCCGTGTGCCGAGAACCACTATCGCGATGAGCAACGCCGAGAAAGGGCTCGCCCTTGCATTTTCGTCATGCGGTCGTGGCTTTGGAGGCCACCTTCGTCCCCGCTCTTCGTCGTGGCGCACGAGGCCACGCTGCATGTTGGGCCTCTTTGTCCCCTTGGCCGGGTTCCTCCTGTTCGATGGTCCGAACGACGTCATGCCTACCTTATCCCTCTCCTTCGCGTCCGCCTCGTCAGATGTCACCGTGCTCTCCTCGTTGCATGGCCTCGCGTGCCGCTTCTCCCCCGTCAATGGCGCACTCTTCGTGCGCAACCTAGCCATCGTGTCACCACAGTCGTGGGGTACAGCCCGGTGATTGGGCGCGCGTGTTTGGTTGCGGGTAAAACTTTAAAATTTTCCGTAACCTTGCCACCAAGATCTATTCTATCAAGATATGTTGCACCCCATAATGCTAGATCTAGAATACTTACAAACACCGTTGCGGAAGATCTTGTGTTTGTCGAAGTAGTTGTCGGTGAAGCCTGATGAACAATCTCACGTCCACGCCGGGAGGTGAGATTGTTGCCGGTCCGTCGTCGAGGAACTACTTGCGCAGCCCCGCTCTAACAGTATCCACACGTACACCGCGCCAATCCGCCGAGCACGTTCACCGCCTAGAGCTACTAGCACCGACGAAGAGAGACAGCCTTTCGACGTAGTTTAGGTGGTAGATCTAATCAACTTGATTAGATCTATATGAGAGGATTAGAGACGTCTAATTCTCAACACATGAGATCTACTAGAAAGAGAGAAATAACCACGGAGGCAAATTGTATCTCCAACCCATGGGGTTAGGGGTGTTTATATAGGTGGCCAAAGGGTAGGGAGACTTGGGGGAGGAGGCAAAGCCTCCCCCAAGTGGTGCGCTGGCCCTAGGAGGAGGGGGAGTTCTCCTCCTAGTCCAACTCCCCCCCCCCCCCCCCCAAGTCAGATTGGGAGGAGGACTCCTCCCTCCCAACCGCCTCAACCTAGTGCGCCTAGCCCACTAGGGTTTCGGCCAGGGGGGGAGTGCCCCCCAACTCGGATTGGCCCGCCCGCCCCACTTGGGGGATGCGGCTGCCAAGTGGGCTCATGGGGTCCACTTGGCAGCCCCATGGTGGTGGGCCCCAAATAAAATCCTTTATTTAATATTTTTCCAATTTAATTAAATAATTAAATAATTAATTGTTTTGGCTAATTAATTCCTCCTTGAATATTTCCTTTTACAGAAAATTTCCGGAATTCATTACTTATCATATAAACATATTTACATGATCCGAGATATCTAGTATCCGCCGACAAAACCCTCGGAATAATATTTCCCTCTTTATATAAACCTTCGGAATAAATCCGACAGTGATAGAAACAATTCCTATCACCCCGGGACATTAGATGTCCGCCTTCTCTCTAATTCAAAACGTCACCGGAACAAGTTCCTGTGACATCAGAGCTACTCCGACACTATCTCATTACCACAAAACAAAAACTTTATTCTCTCAATAAAAGATTGACTCACAGATTAAGTGTGTGACCTGAAAGGTTCAGTAAACACAAAGACATGTCCGGGAACTTACCAGACAATAACCAGCATTGGGACCTAGACGGCCGTACTAGCTCCCGTGTGTTTATGAGTGAACGACAGAACCTGTGTATTTCTCATTACGCTAATCCGCTTACATACATGATACCAATGATATCTCGAGATTGAGACAATGTGCTCTAGTGTGATCAAACCCTTCGATCATAACACATATAATTCTCGTACCAATATCATTCTCTTTTCTCATTCCGTATTTATATTGTCCCGTGATTAATCACGCTGTCTCTGGCCAGACGATTGGGTGACAATAATAATACTGAGATGCCTAGAGGATGTATCTCTCCATCGTCTGGAGGAGTAAGTGCCATTCTTGAATAATCTCTGTTCCAATACATTATTCTAGTTCACGCCCAAAAGCCACCATTATGGTCCCCAGTTATGGCCGGACGTTAGGTGACAATCAAATCACGAGTGTCGAATAAGCGATAACCAGATATTCTCATACCAAAGGAATATAGCTAATGAAAACTAAACATATGATCAATTGCTTCCTTCATCGTTGACGATTAGTCTCATATCAAGATCATATAATGGGTTGGTTCAGTACTATTATCATTCCGATAATAAATTCCTATAGTTGTGTGACTTATACAAAGTCCATGATCAGGAAAATATGATCATCAAACAACAAGATATGCTAGTCTTCGAGACAAGACCAGGAACACTTTTACTTGTTCGTATCTCTACACCTGTATTGGAGGTTTTACTCTTGAACACGTTGTATTTGCTATTCAAGTGCCCAATACAGTTATAGCATAAAGATATAAACATTAATAATAAACATGGAGATAAATAATAACTAAATTATTATTGTCTCTAGGGCATATCTCCAACAACGCGGTGGTGGAGCTCTGCCCTGGTGACAACACCAAGTGGGAGATCGGCTTGACAAGTGGTAAGGTCCAGTGCGTTGTATGCCATGGTGACGGCATCGTCATGTGCTGGCTTGGCGAGCACCGGTTCTAGGAGGACGCGGCCGCCTGGGTGTCCTTCGCGGAGCTGCTTCTGCATTGGTAGATAATAGAGCCGGCGCAGGAAGAGAATACGCAAGGGGCCAGTGGCGGCGACGTGGTCACGCTGTCTCTTGCCATCGTGGAGCTGAATATGACATGCGGGTCCATATGTTCAGTGAGACAACTGGTATTCCCTGTCGGGATTTTCTATTTCCCGGTACGCCAAACATGTTTAGGCTCGATTTAGACTGGGATTCAATAGTTCATGGTGCAAACGATAGGGATTTCAATTTCATGAGACCTCTACAAGTTTAAGGTTTAAAATGGATTTTTTCTTATACAAACGAAACAAATCGCAGATCTCGAGGAAGGTGCCTCTCAAGGATGAACCGAACCCTGCCCGCCTGAGCCAAGACTGCCAAAGTGCCAATGAACTCCCCCCCCCCCCAATATTCCAGATTGATTACCCAGGTGGCAATTTCTAGGTTAAGCAGTTCATTCATTCTTTAAGCAGTTCATTCATTCTTTATTGGCAGCATTCTTCTCTCCAAAGAATCGTTGTTTGGATCAATCTTTTTTCTATTCAAAATGCAGAATAGGAAAACATAAGAATAGAATGCCATGGCACGTTGAATACTACATGGATGGGAAACACAAATATTTTGTAGTACACGTCACTTGATTGCATTGCAAGAAGTAGTTTTCGTAAAAAATTGTATGATTGTCATAGTTGTTATAGAGACAAAGTCTTCCATAAGACTGGACATAAGGGATTTTTTCCCCAAAATTTCCATGGTTTCGAATCCTTCAAAAGAACATACCCTATATGAAAATTTTCTTAGAAATGAAATTCTTCAAAATTTCTAAGAGATTGCTTTAAACCAAAGAAGCCCAAAGGCTGAAAAGTGGCTCCACGGTTGCTTGTAAGTTGCACTGTTGCAGCTGCCGCTGGTGCATGTGGACATGCGATGTGTAGCCAAGATCTTCCCGTTTAATAATGGGCTAATCAAGGGATTACTAATCCACTGTTCAACAGCTAAACATTTCAACATGCCTTTTTTAGACGATTCTCTCTCCAAATATACAACGGGTCAACATGTTATAGACAACGTTCGCGAATTCGATGGCTAAAAGATGGTGATGCCAACACACGGCTGTTCCATGCTTTTGCCAACGGACGGCGAGTTAAGAACTTCATCCCTGCAATCAGACACAATGGTGAGTTGATCACGAACCAGCAAAGAAAAGAGGAAATCTTCTATGAAGCCTACAACAACCTACATGGAAATATAGAGAACAGAGATGTCACACTGAACCTTGATGAGCTTGGCCTGGTTGCTGAAGATCCGACGGAGTTGGGAGAGATCTTTTCTGAAGAGGAAATCTGGGGTGTCATCAAGGAGCTGCCAGCTGACAGGACACCGGGGCCAGATGGTTTTGTGGGAGCTTTTTATCAGAAGGCATGGCCCATCATCAAAAACGAAGTGATGGCTGCTATCTATAAGCTATATGTAGGTGATGGGCAAAACTTTGGGAGGTTGAACGAGCCATCATTACGCTCATACCCAAGAAACCTGGAGCTGAATTAGTTGGAGACTTTAGACCTATCAGTCTTGTCCATAGTTTTGCGAAGTTATTCACGAAAGTTTTATCAAACCGCCTAAGACCGAAGTTGACGAAGCTTGTCAGTGTTAATCAGTCGGCTTTCATCAGAGGAAGAAACCTCCATGATAACTTCATGCTGGTCTGACAGTTAGCAAGGAAGATCAACAAGCGCAAAGAAACAGGACCGCTCAAGCTGGATATTTCGAGAGCCTTTGACACCTTGTCCTAGGCTTTTCTCTTTGAGGTGCTGCAGCAGATGGGGATGCCGGAGGTTTTTTTGCGCTGGCTGGCGATCTGCATGCGAACGGCGAGCACCAAAGTGATAGTCAATGGTGTGCCAGGCTAACGTATTTCGCAAGCCAGGGGCTTGCGCCAGGGCGATCCGCTCTCACCGCAACTCTTCGTGCTGGCGATGGAAACGATTACGCTTCTCATCCTTAGAGCGAAAGAGAGCCAACTGTTGCAGCCAATTGGAAATACCACACCTATCCAAAGGATCTCCATATACGCAGATGATGTGGTACTGTTTGTTAAACCGGAAATACAGGATCTCACTGTGATCAAAGAGATCTTGACAGTATTTGGGCGAGCATCGGGACTGAAAATCAATTTTCAGAAAACTTCTGCCACACTAATCAGGGCTGAAAATCACGTAAAGGAGCTGGTCGCCGATACTTTACAATGCCCCGTGGTGGACTTCCCGATCAGATATCTCGGGCTACAGCTTGCACTCAGGCCGCTTACCAAAAACCAATGGCAACCTATGCTGGATGCAGCGACAAAAATCGTCCCCGCCTGGATGCGAGGTATGATTGCTAGACCGGGCAGGCTCGCCTTGGTGAAGTCGGTGATGTCGGCAAGACCGATTCACCACCTTGATACGTCTCAAACGTATCTATAAT
This sequence comes from Poa pratensis, assembly GCA_947311845.1. Lineage (NCBI taxonomy): Eukaryota > Viridiplantae > Streptophyta > Magnoliopsida > Poales > Poaceae > Poa > Poa pratensis. Next base: position 90,722,158 of record CAMZMU010000128.1, read on the forward strand.
TTCTGATGTTCCATGTTGATATTATACCAATTGTTACATGTTTTATATATACTTCATAGCATTTTTATGCATTTTCTGGGACTAACCTATTAACAAGATGCCACAGTGCCAGTTCCTCTTTTCTGCTGTTTTTGTATTCCAGAAAAGCTAGTCTGGAAATATTCTCGGAATTGGACGAAACTTGGACATAACCTCCTATTTTTCCAACACGAAGACGGAGTCCAGAGGAGAGACGGAGGAGGGCCACGTGGCACCCACACCATGGGGCCGCGCGGGCCCCCCTGCCGCGTTGTGGGGTGGTGTGGGGCCCTCGTGGCTCCGCAGCTGCCGCCCTTTCGCCTATTTATTCTTCCCGACGCGAAAACCCTAAACACCCGAGCCATTATCCACGAAAAGTTCCAGAGACGCCGCCGTCGTCAACCCTAGCTCGGGAGGGTTCAGAGGCTCTTCCCGGCACCTGCAGGAGAGGGGAATCATCACCGGAGGGCTCTACATCACCATGCCCGCCTCCGGAGTGATGCGTGAGTAGTTCATCCTTAGACTACGGGTCCATGGCAGTAGCTAGACGGTTGCCTCTCCACTTTATGTTATCATGTTTAGATCTTGTGAGCTACCTATCATGATCAAGATCATTTTATTGTAATGCTACATGTTGTATTTGCTGGGATCCGATGAATATTGAATACTATGTCAAGTTGATTATCAATCTATCTTATATGTTATTTATGATCTTGCATGCTTTCCGTTACTAGTAGATGCTTTGGCCAAGTAGATGCTTGTAACTCCAAGAGTGAGTATTTATGCTAGATAGTGGGTTCATACCTCCGGTAATCTGGGAGAGTGACAATAACTTCTAAGATTGTGGATGTGCTGTTGCCACTAGGGATAAAATAACCGATACTTTGCTTAAGGGTACGCCGTTAGGTCTAATGCATTTGTTTACATTACGCACATTACTTAATGCAATTATCCGTTGCTTGCAACTTAATACCAACGGGGAACTCGGTATGACAACCTGGCGGTGGATTATTAGTCATAGACGCTGTTGGATAACGGTCTATGTATTTTGTCGTAATGCCCACATGAATATCATAGTAATCATCATGTCATATATGCATTGTTATGCGCTCAATATTTTTTCAATTGCCCAGCTGTAATTTGTTCATCCAGCATGTTAGTTATCTTTTATGGAGAGACACCAGTAGTGAACTGTGGACCCCGGTCCATTCTTTTACACTGATAATACAACCAACTGCAAACACTGTTCCTTTTCATTCTCTGCAATTTACTACTGTTTTCCACACCATACGTTTAATCCTTTGTTTTCAGCAAGCCGATGAGATTGACAACTTCACTGTTTCGTTGGGGCAAAGTAGTTTGATTGTGTTGTGTACAGATTCCACGTTGGTGATCGAGTAAACAGGGCCACCAACAACCTTCAGAAGTGATTTCTTGCTCCTACTGGTTCGATTAAACCTTGGTTTCATACTGAGGGAAACTGCTGCTACACTGCTCCATACCTTCCTCTTGGGGTCTCCCAGCGAACGTGTGATCCACGCAATCACACCTCCTCATTGCAGATGCCCCGGTGTGGATTCTAGAGGCGATGGAAAAATGTTTCCGAGGTTTCTTCTGGGCTAGAAAAGACAGTGTCAACGGAGGACAATGCTTGGTAGCTTGGGATCGTATCTGCAGGCCGCTGGAGTTCGGTGGGCTAGGAGTTAAAGACTTGAGACTTCACGAGATGGCACTCAGAGTTCGATGGGAATGGCTTCGCATGTCTGACACGGAACGCCCATGGCAGGGGCTTCCGATGCTGAAAGATGCTGCTGCTAGGAAGGTTTTTGACTGCCTGATTCGCATCAAGGTTGGGGATGGCCAGCAGGTCATGTTCTGGACTGATCGTTGGATCAATGGCAAAACGGCAAGTGGGATAGCACCGGGAATCACCAGCTTGGTCGCTACACGTGCTAGGAACTCACGGACTGTGGCACAAGGGCTGGTGGACAACGCTTGGCTTGTTGATGTCCCGGGAACCATGGCATTTCGAGGAGCCCGAGAATGCCTGGTGCTTTGGGCGGCGATCAACGGCGTGGAGAGAGACCCAACAGTTCCTGATAGTTTTCATTGGCCCTGGACTCCGTCAGGCAAATACTCGGCTAGCTCCGCTTATAACATGCTGGTTCAGGGTAGAGAGAGGTTTCCTTTGGCAAAACCGATTTGGAAAAGTGGAGCAACACCCAAGAGCAAATTGTTTGCATGGCTCGCGACACAACATAGGATTTGGACATCGGACAGGAGAGTTCGACACGGGCTACAGGACCAAACCTCGGTCTGTTTTGTATGCCTTCAGGAGGAGGACACGGCGGAGCACATTCTTGTGCAGTGTGTTTTTGCCAGGGAAGTCTGGCACCGTTGCAGAGAAGAGTTTGGACGACAGTTCACTGCACCATCGCAGCAGTGCACGCTGCAGGGATGGTGAATGCTGCAGCGAGCCAAGTTCAGAGATAAGGACAGGAAGAAATTCGATGCGCTGATCTGCTTCGGCTGCCATGCATTGTGGAAAAACTGAAACGCTTGGTGTTTCAATAACAGGAAAAACCAAATGACCACGGATCGGATCACAGCCAGCATCCTTGAGGAGCTCAGCCTGTCAAGGAAATGGAGGCAGGAAGGCATTGGACTGGGTGTTCAAGTAATTGCGAGAGAGTAGCTTTAGAGTGTGGAGTTGGAGTTTGGGTCCCCTTTGCTTCGGCTAGGGTGACTTTTCTTGTAGATTTCTATGCTATCTTCTATAAAAATAAGGTACGCAATTTGCGTACTCTCTAAAAAAAAAAATCGCGGCTATCTAGCTTGGAGATTAGTGGGCTATTTGTGTATACTGCAATAGAAGTTTTTTTTACAGTAAATACTGCAACAGAACTTGTCTAGTACGGAGTGGTACTATTTAGAGGAATCATCGGTACAAACATTTGTCATCCAAAGACTAAAGTAAATTACTTCGTTTTTTAATCAGTGTTTTTACATTTATGTTTTAGTATAGTGCGGTGTGTAGCCAGGAAATAGAAAAAAAAACACTCAACCGTTTCCTTGCTCAGTTGTAAAGTCTGATTAATTCCTATTCATGTGCCACGTGTATATGTTAGGTATAGTCAGCCAAATTTTATGCAACGTGGGCCACTCCAAATTTTACAAACATTTATGTCTACAGCATCTAAAGATGATTAAGACAAAACAATTAACATGCTTTAATGCATGGTAATGCACCATGAATTGTCCCGTATGAAATTTCTGTGTTTCAACTTATTTATTGTGAGAAATCATCAATTCAAAACATTGCGATTTTAAGACTACAGGAGTAAATTTGCAATTTCTATATTCTATATTTTGCACAGGTATTCATTTTTTCTCGAAATTATAAGCTTAAATCTCACAGAATTCAGACTACTGCATATAACGTGGAATTAATGAAAACATAAAATGATATTAAATCACTTGGATAAAAAAATACATTTGTTTGAGAAATGTAAATAAAAGAGATGAGGTGAAAATGTATAGTTGTCAATTTTTACTCTGTACTATATGAAAGGATCAGCCCATCTCGCTATGCACTGCATGTTGTATTTATTGTGTGTAGACTAAGTATCTCATTCGTGTTTAATATATCGCTTTTGTACCTGTTGATCTGAAAGGAAGGTTTAAATCTTAGATTTGGCGCTTGAAACAATGTTCACCAAATCCATGTCAGTTCTCTTTGTTGAGTTATGATCCAAATTTATATAAAAACTGTGCAGATAAGAAACTAATTTCTGTCGGAGTGGAGCGGAGACCTGTCCCCGAGGCGTTGGGCTTCCGCGGATAAGTAAATCTTGTGTGTCTCCTGTGTTGATGGGAGATGATTCCCATAGGACTAATGGAGGGATCCCGATGAAATTAAAATAATATTCCCTCCATAACAAAATATAAGATGTTTTAGCTTTTTTAATATGGAAGTTGAAATGTGTGAATATACACATTAATATTTGTCTAGATACACCCGTATCCAGAAAATGCGAAAACATCTTGTATTTTGGTACGGAGGTATTATTAACGAATCATTTCTATTATAATATGGATGGCTTCCTAGTAAACATTTACCAATTTAGTAATTATGAAACACGCTCTAAGACGGACGCTGTGTATGGAATAGAAACACACCATGGAATATTTAGATGCAAAATGAATTAGAACCTAAATGTTTACTCAACTCTTAATACGTACTCCCTCCGTTCCAAATTAATTGATTTCCATTTATCCAAATGTGGACGTATCTATACTTGTAACATGTCTAGATATATCCACACGTGGACAAATAGAAGTCAATTAATTTGGAACGGAGTGCGTACATGCCTAAACCCCAAGAAAAAACAAGATTTTATTTCTCTGTACGTGTCACTAGTCATCGCCAAGTCAGATCCATCAGGAGAACGCGTCGTGGCTTGGCTGGATTGTGTCGACACCGGAGTACAACAACAGCAACAAAGAAGCCATGTTTTTTTTTAGAAATGGGAGCCTCGCCCCAGCCTCTGCATCAAAATGATGCATACGGCCGGTTTTTTATTAAGAATAAGTATCCAAGTTCAGATTGTACCGCATTATTACATTCACTGATCAGACAGTGTGAAAATAAATATGAGCCAGAAGAAAATAAACAGCCTAGCCATCTAATCTTCTAGCATGCCGCCATCCATTGTGGCAAAAGATAGCCCGAACGACCGCCATCATTCGAGTACATCCGGTATCCAACTGATCCCGGTGGGTGCCTGGGGACAGGAGCGACCACTGCTGAATCCAGTGCTAGCTCGAAGCACAACCTGCAAAAAGTGTGGAGTTGGTATCTTGTTAAATACAATATCATTTCTGCAATTCTAAATTGCCCATAAGAAAGCTGCAACACCGATGCGTATACGAGCTTTAGTTTCTTTGCCAACCCCATTTAACCAGGATCCAAACATATTAGAAACACTGGTCGGAGGTGTAATATTAAAGGTGAAATGAATTAGACGCCAAATATTTTTCACGAAGTGACAAGATATAAAAAGATGTTCTACAGACTCTTCTGTATCGCAAAAAGCACATTTCTTACATCCTGTCCAGCGCCTCTTTGCCAAGTTGTCTTTAGTTAACAAGACCCGTCGTGTAAAAACCACATGAAGATCTTAATCTTCAATGGATCCGTAATCGCCATAAATATTTGTGCAGAAATCGTGTGTGACCATTCATATAGTCAGCATACAAAGATTTTACCGAGAACAACCCATTCGTAGTTAACTTCCACTTAAACGAGTCATTCTCCGCCGATAAATTAACTCGCATCAGCCGTTCAACGAGGTGCAACCAGGCAATACGCTTATCCCCTACGATGGCACGTCTAAATGAATGTTAAGTGGGTTTGTGTTTAAAACTTGTGCGACTAAAACGTTTTTATGCCTCACAATATTGTAGAGTGTCGGGTATTGGGTAGCTAATGGTGTGTCGCCTAGCCATGAATCCTCCCAAAATCTGGTTCGCAAACCATTACCGACAATAAAAGAACCACGTGAGAAAAAATCATGCTTAACCCCCATAATTCCTTTCCAAAACGGGGAATCATTTGGTTTTGCTTCCGCTTGTGCAAGTGTTTTACCGTTCAGGTATTTGTTGCAAAGAAGCTCTTGCCAAACGCCCTCCTCTGTCAATATCTTAAACAGCCATTTCGCTAAAAGGCTCTTGTTTTTAATTGACAAAACTTCTATGCCGAGACCCCCCTGATCCTTTGGTCGACAAATTATGTTCCATTTTGTAAGTCTATATTTCTTCTTCTTCTGGTCACTTTGCCAAAAGAAGCGTGATCGATAAAAATCCAATCTTTTCCTAACTCCAATAGGAATTTCAAAGAAGGATAAAAGGAACATCGGTAAACTAGTTAGCACTGAATTAATTAGGACTAAACGATCTCCGTATGAGAGCATCTTCCCAATCCAGGCTCCCAGTTTTTTTTCAAATCTATCTTCAACCATTTTCCATTCCTTATTGAGTAGTTTTCTATAATGAATTGGAATACCAAGGTATTTGAATGGTAATGTACCGCTCGTACACCCAAATATATGTCGATATTCCCTTTGTGATTCTTTTGCTTTTCCGAAACAATACACCTCGCTTTTATGGAAATTGATTTTTAACCCAGAAAGTTGCTCAAATATAGATAGAATTAATTTCATGTTCACGGCCTTTGCTAGATCGTGTTCAAGAAATAGGATCGTGTCATCAGCATATTGAAGAATTGATACTCCACCCTCGACAAGATGAGGTACCAATCCACCCACTTGACCATCCTCCTTAGCCCGAGAAATCAAAATGGCTAACATATCCGCAACAAGATTAAATAAAATAGGGGATAGGGGGTCTCCTTGGCGTAACCCTTTCAAAGTTTGAAAATAGTGACCGATGTCATCATTTACTTTCACGCCCACACTTCCCCCTTGTACAAACCTAGCAATCCATTCGCACCACTTAGGTGAGAAACCTTTCATGCGTAGCGTTTGTTGTAGAAAAGACCACTTAACCTTGTCATATGCCTTCTCAAAATCGATTTTGAAAAGTACTACCATCCAGTTTCTTCCTATGAAGTTCATGGATAGTCTCGTGGAGTACGACTACTCCCTCGAGAATATTTCTGCCGGGCATAAAAGCGGACTGAGATGGTCTAACTACCTTTTGAGCAACCGTAGTGACTCTGTTAGTGCCCACCTTAGTGAAAATCTTGAAACTAACATTAAGAAGACAAATAGGCCGATATTGCTCTATTCTACTTGCGTCTTCTTTTTTAGGCAGAAGTGTGATCACCCCATAATTTAGTTTGAATAGAGGCAGCTCTCCCGTTTGAAGCTGTGCAAAAAGAGCCAAAAGGTCATTTTTAATCACTCCCCAAAATTTCTGATAAAACTCCGCAGGGAACCCGTCTGGTCCTGGGGCTTTATTATGCTCCATTTTTAGATGGCCTCTAGAACTTCCTTCTCCGTAAAGTCAGAAGTTAGAATACTATTTTCGGTTTGGGAGATTTGGGGCATATCATCAGTTCTACCCTCTATCATAGAGAAATAATTTGGCACCGGCGCACCAAACAGTTTCTTATAATATTCCGAAATAAAGACTTTTAGATTTGCTTCCCCAACAATCGTTCCTTCATCCTGTTCGAGTTGGAAAATTCTCTTTTTACGATGTTTACCATTAGCAATTAAGTGAAAGTATTTTGTGTTTGCTCCACCCTCCCTAATATGTCTAACTTTAGCACGCTGAGCCCATTTGGACTCTTCATCTCGCCTTAGATTAGCTAAGTAAGACTCGGCCTCCTTTTTTGCTTTCATCTCGGCCCCGCTTAGAGGAAGGACTCCGCCTTGATGTCGAGTTCATCAATAAGGGCCGAAAGCTTATCTCTATTTTGCTTATACTCCCCACTCATGTGCTTAGCCCAACCACGTAGGTATTGTCTAAGATGTCTAATTTTATTTTGCCATTTCTCAATAGGTGTTCTTCCTGTAGTCACCGAGTTCCACTCTTTACATACCATTTCGAAGAATCCCTCTTGGCGCATCCAAGATAATTCGAACGTAAAATGATTTTTATTACCTAGGTGAGCTTGGTTCCCAGAGTTAATAATCAAAGGTGTGTGATCAGACCCCGCACGAGTCCGAGCATGCACCGTAACCAGCGGAAATTTTTGTTCCCATTCGACACTAGCAAGGAACCTATCCAATTTCTCGTATGTTGGCACCTCTCGTCTGTTGGCCCAAGTGTATTGTCTCCCAGAGAGTTCTAATTCCCTTAAATTAATACTCTCAATTATAGCATTAAAATAAAAGGCCACGTGCATTAAAATTGTCATTATTCTTTTCTTCCTGCCGTCTAATAATATTGAAATCACCCCCGACCAACATGGGCAGTGTTTCATTCTCACAAATCCGAACTAACTCCGCAAGAAAATCAGGTTTATTGGAGTCTTGTGCCGCCCCATATACCACTACGAGGACCCACATAAAACCATCACTCTTTGATTTAATTTGAAGCTTAGTGCAATAATCTCCTGACACAACGCTAATGACAGAGAGAGTATTGTTATTAATTCCCACTAAAATGCCCCCTGATCTACCATGTGGAGGCAAACAGAACCACGCATAGTCTCTACCAGCCGCCAAATGGCTCAAAAAAGGTGTACTGAAATTAGACCTCCCTGTTTCTAATATAGCAAGAAAATCTAAATTCTCCTCCCGCACCATCTCATGAATTGTGTGATGTTTTGCTGTATCCCCTAACCCATTGCTATTCCAGATCATACCTATCATTGTTCTACTTGTTTTAATTTTCTAATTCTAGCACTTCTACGAATATGAGCATTAGATGTAACCACACGTTTGCGGTTGCGTTTATTTCTCGGCTGAGGAGGTATAATATCCGTATGATCATCTACCTCATCCTCTTCTTCGTCTACTAAATCTTCGCTAAGATTAGTAGCACGTCGAACAACGAGACTCTTTTCATTACCATCTACTAGTTCGTTCAAAGTATTCCTAAGGTACACCACCGATCTATCATGTTCCACTTTCTTAATATTGTTAACCGACATCAAAATTTGTTCATGATTTTTACCTAACGAAACTCCTAAACGATCAGCGCGAGTAATAATTTCAGCATCAGTAAGACTTAAAAAGGACAGCTTCGGATGTGAATTGTTACCTGCAGGAGTGCCGATGTTTTTGCGCTGGGCCATCAACATAGCCCTCTCCATGGAGTGCATATCCGCCGTTGGCTTGCCGCGTAAGCGCTCGCTTGATCGCACCTCCGTGGTGGCAGAGAACGGAATCCCTCCATACGCAATAATCTCCGCTTCCGATGGCGTGAAGCTGGTATAGCCCCCAGTCCGCCTGACTGAGTTGCTACACCAGATAGCGGGGTGGACTGAACCTCGGTTTCGCCTGAACCGATCGTGTCGAAGCATGGTATAGCCCCCAGTCCGCCTGACTGAGTTGCTACACCAGATAACGGGGTGGACTGAACCTCGATTCCGCCTGAACCGATCGTGTCGTTGTCCACCACAGCAACCTCCATGGAAACCTCGGATGAAAACAGGCTCTTGGTCATCCTCGCAGGTGTAGGATAACCTTGCGCATCATCAGTACCGCAGCTCGCATCCTCTGTCCAGCCAGCGGTAGCATCACATCGTACCAAGGTAGGAGAAACCATGTTTTCTCTTTCGCATCTGAGAAGTCTAGGCTCTTTGCTGCCACAACATCATCAAGTGTATCATCTTGAACTACCTGAGCTTCAATGTGCTCGCTGAATCCATGCAGCTTCTCCTCTAGCTGCTGCTCCCTAATGAGCTGACGTTGAGACACTAGCCACGCTTTGGCTTGCTCAATCGAGGATGTAACCGAAGGTGAAAAGACCAAACCAGTCACCTTCTTAGTTATGCCATCTGTTGCATTGCCCTTGGACAGAGCCGCCTCTCCCAGTCCATTATTTTCATCCGCATCATGGTCCATCTCATCTCCGGATTTATCATTCTTTTTCTCTGAGTCCTTGTCCTTCTTCCATCCAGATCCGTGTGATCATCATCATAATCATGTGCCTCGGCCAACCCCTCCTCAATCTCCCCTGTAATCGGATTCTCCACTTGAAAACGTAGCTCATAGAATTTTCCTTTGATCAACAGAGGCCAAGTTTTTGGAATTCTAGTGTAATCAAGGCAACCAATTAGAATACGGGCAATGCCGTGCTTCCTAGTGAACTCCATATCAACTTTGACAGTCTTCCCAAAAAGATAACCAATAGACCAAAGAGCAAGGAAGTCACCTAGCTCATTATCAGGAATTCCCGAGACCCTAATCCACACCTCCGGTAGATCGCGAAGGGGTTCACTTGTTGCTGCCCATTTGTCCACTGTCATCTCAATCTGACTATTGGGGACCTTGAAAGTGCCGAATGTCATCAGCCTGTCTAACTCAGCTCTGGATGGAAACATTGTTCTGAACACGTTGTGTCCAACTTGAGTAACATCCCATTGGAACTGCTCATAGGAACAAGACGCTGGAGTTGAGAGACAATACGAGGGATAGTAAGCTCTCCTCCTACCACTGTAATCATGCTCATCCGAGAATTGTCATTCTTTGGCTTGTATGTCCCTGTGCACATCAGCTCAAAGAACATCAAGTAATCACTTGCAATACCATACATCATAAGAGGCTGTTTTGGAGCATCTAAAAGTGGGCACCTCTCGTTATCAGCATGTGCATACGCCTCACACACATCACAAAGGTCCTCTTTGCACTCAGTACTCAGATGACCATAAATCCCGCATCGGAAACATCTGGCCTTGTCATTTTTTTCCCCTTCTTTGCCCCAGCAGCCTCCACCTCTGTATTCCTGGCAGTATCCGCAGTCACAACCTGCATGGCCGTCGCCGTTGGAACAACAGGTGCAGCAGCTCCCCCTCTCGATCCGGCACTGATCCAGAGGGTAGAACACCATTCTGGCCAAGAGCCGCCGCCACCTGCCTAACCACCGCCGCCACAGCTTCCTCAGACAAGACCGCTTGTGCTTGTTGAGTGTTAGAGCGAACCCCGTCGTATTGGACGTCCCTATCCTTCCATTAGAACGTCCACGATAGCCACCAGACCGGCCGCCTCTCACATCATCATAGCGCTGTCTGTATCGAGCAGCACCATCAGCTCCATTATAGTTATCACGACGGCCAGCGTCGAAACCCGACCCAGCATGAAATCCCAGGTTTGGAGGCTGAAAACGATGCCCTCCATTGAAGTTTTGAGCCGCATGTCCAGCATCACCATGTTGCCCAGCCGTCCCGCTTGGACCGCCAGTCTCGAAGTTGGATCTGCCTCCGAAGAAGTTCTGCCGCGGTGGCATGCCAGCGCCCGGCCAGCATTCACCCCGTGGTTACCTTGAGGCGGAGCAGCACGATTGACACCTCCAAAGACGCCTTGCGTCGGCGCAGCTCCACGCCCTGCGTTCGCACCAGCCGGAGCTTGAGGCGGCGCAAAGCCACGTCCCGCATGGTTGCCACCACCACGGCCAAGGTCTCCACGACCCCGACCATCACCAGCCTGTCCACGGCCGCCACCGCGATTCGACATCAGCCCGGCGTCACGTCGCCAGAGCCTGTAGGGAATCAGCGGCGCCGCGGTAAACTTTTGTCTCGTAAACCCTAACGAGGGACGCAGGTTCTCGTTAGGATAAATCTTTGCTTGAACCCGTAACCCTAGGCCCGCTTGACCAGATGGGCTACGGCAGCAGCGATCAGATGAACCTAGGGCCCGTCGGCCCAGATGTCCGATCTGAAAAGATCGACCTCTGATCGCATCAGAGTTTGAATTTGAATTGTCAGCCTGGATTACCGTTGATCGGGCAACCTGGTTTGATCTTGCAGGAGTCGTCGTAGATCGCCGTCTTCTTCCAGTGACAGTGATCCATTGATCCGCCGACCCCCATCGTCGACGAACACCGTTGGCAGGCACACCGGGATCTTCAGCTTGCGCACCTCCCTCTGAATCTGTGGCCTTGGTCCTGCATTCGAAAGAATAGGAGTTGAAAAAAGTGTCAAGGCCGCATACCTTCTCTCTTGCATCTTCTTTTGTCTCTTGATTTCCCGCGACGACGAGCGAAGCTGGATCGCATCCTTCTCTGGCGATGGAGTGCGGCAGATGTACCGCAGCGACTCCTCCGTCGGTTGGTCACCGGCGTGGTTGCCGTCGTCGTCGTCGAGGGGCGCCCAGAATCGCCCCCCGATCGCCTCCAACGTCTCTCCGGAAGACGCGGACATCTCGTCGACAAAGAAGCCATGTGCCTCGTCCGTCGTCACCAACAACTAGATCGTGACTCACAGTCTGCATAAGCAGATGAAAATATCTTCCACACCTCCAGCGGCCATTGCGTACTTCTCACTCTGCAAACACTTGCGGTACAAATGTCTGTGTCAACACTTGGCTGCTTTCCCTGGAGATCAAATGTCGATCTCTCCGACGAGATTCGTCGACCACTCCGAAGATTATGACCTGCCCCACGTCACGAAACCTGACCGGCACGACAGGCAGTGTTAACCAAGACTGACACTTGAGCTGTGCAAATTTGCAAAACAAACCAGCTGGCAGATCTTCGGTTCGACAACACATGCTTCTTTCCGACGTGTTAAAAAGTGCTAATGGCTGGACTGTGTGCTTGTACTCCCTCCATTCCAAATTACGGAGTAGATGACTTTCATTTACCTATATATGATATCTAGACATGTTATAAGTATAGATACATCTACATGTACGTAAATGGAAGTTATCTAAATTAGAACGGAGTGAGTACCTTGCAGCTGCCGCTAGTTGGCTATGATCGACTAGGCCATGTGTCTGATTGAGAGGCCTGTAAAATATCTGCATACGACGAGAGAGTCGACCACCTGTCTACCTCCAACTCCAAGCTTGGTGCTGCTCGCAAGGACGAGGTTCTGCTTCGCGTACATGCACGCTCCACGGCTCAAGGAGCGGACCTCGTTTTCTTCTATGCTGTTTCCGCCTCGTACCTTCTCTTTTGAAACACGTACAGTACAACAGTCCACGTGTGATGCTACTACACTACAAACCACCACACAATGTATCTATCAATTATTGGCAACAAGGCTGGCGCCCTAATTGTTTGCAAAGACGACTGGCGCCCTAATTATCAGTACTAGAAATTATAAGCAAAGAGGTCTAATCAACGTTGTGCGATGCATGCGAGACCCTCTTGAATTTTTAGGAGAAAATATGAAATCAGTTATCAAATCTAAAACCCGACTTCGTTCACCCATGTACCCTCTCCTCTCTAGTAGTTCCACCATTTCCCTTCCCCTCATCTACTCGACCCCTCCATGCGGTCCGGCTAGGTGGTGGCATGGAGAATATAGATCTGACCTCGTTGTGGCGTCTCGGTGGCAGCGTGACATGGCGGAAGGCAGTCAGATCTGATGCTTGCGATAGGAGATTGGGAACATGGTCGCATTGGTCATGGCGGCCGGTCGTGGTCCTGTGGATGACGCGTGTATATGAAATTGACCTTGAGACCTATTCCATCATTTCCATGAAACTCCAGAGGTCAACGGTGTGCATGTATGTAGAGGAGCAGGTTGAGACCTTTGAAATTACTGGAGCTGGGGAATTGGAAGTGTTTTTCTCTATATTAAATATTTGTTTCCAAGTCGATTGACAAATAGTCGCTCGAGATTGAAAAATAGCAGCCATTAATAATTAAAGGATGTTCAAGAGCGGCATGTCGACCCAGTCGACGTAGCACGGACATAATAGGATGCCTGCCGATTCTCGTCGGGGTGGAGCCCGGTGCGTGGCCGGTAGCCGTCGTCGACCATGGAGCCCAAGTAGCCAAGAGCCTAGCCGATGCGCGAATAAGACTAGTCACAATGGGGAGTAACATAAGAGTAACATCAGTGCCATATAGACAAAAAATCTATTGTGGCAGGTAATTAATGAGGAGACAGATGCTTGTGGTAACTAGCTATGTTACCATAACATGACACATTTCAAGACAAGATGAGTGTATAACCTATTAAATATGACACTACACACATGTTACTCCCCACTATGGAGGTAGTAAATTAGAGTAGTAACATATGCATGTTACTAGTCTAAGTTACTCCCCATTGTGATTAGTCTAAACAAGTCGAACCGCTCCATCATCCATGGTTTAGCAAGAAGAGATATTTGCCCGACGCGTGAGCCGCCTCCAAGCACCATATATACCCCGCTCATCCGCTTCCCTAAACACTCAACTCGCTCGATTACCACTTCATCCGCTCACCAAAAAGGAGTGAACCTTAGCTCTGCTCCTCCAAGCCACCAAGATATACCATGGCGTCATCTTTCTTCTTCGACGACGAGCTGGTAGGCGAGCGTGGCAAGCCCGCCATGGACGCGTGCGCGCTCTGCGACAAGCCGCTGGCGCGCGAGAACGACACCTTCATGTACAAAGGGGACACCCCCTTCTGCAGCGACGAGTGCCGCCACAAGCAGATGCGGCTCGACACCGTCTGCGAGAGGCAGGATGCCCGGAGGGCGGCGCAGCGGCATTCGGCCGGAACAGAGGCCCGGCGTGGGAAGCCCCAAGAGTCCGTGAAGGTGTCCGTCGCGAGCTGATCTGCAGCCAGAGCGCGAATCTGTCATGCGTGCGTGGCTGAGAAACAAAGATTGTTTGTTATTCCAGTTAGTGTTGTTGGTATGACCAAGAAACACACACGTTCTAGCGTGGAGTTTACACACACACACTAGAGAGAAGACACACGAGAGGACACCAGAGAGAGTGAGGCTAAATGCTCTTGCTGCATTGGTGAAACTGATACAAAGGTGTAGTATTTATACTACTACAAGCTACTACTAGAAGCACTAGTTAACGATGTGGACATAGCCACGAAAGTCAAGCCGCCCTAACTTATCATCTGCAACCTCGCAGCCTGCTCTTATCCTGGCACTGCCACTGCTGCTTATCCCTGTAACCTTAGCTGAAATATTTGACTTGCTAGTGATGCAAAGTCATGTGTTCACACTCCATGCATAGAATATTGTCACGTATGCATTGTGTAGTGCATGAGCTTGGCAACCAAGTTTGCTTAGGCTAACAGTTAGTACTCCGAAGTATCTATCGATATTGTTGCCATAGTTCTCGGCTCTCTTGCCGCCTACGCGCGGCTGGGGCATCAAGCGGTTGAAGAAGGCGACAGTCGAAGCACATTTTGGCTAATCCGATCAACTCTACCTTGTGATGTTTCTATGAATTAATATATATTCTAGAGAAAAGCACCCGTACTTTATCACTCCTCGCTGTTTTTCTTTTCATGGATTACCAATCGAACCTTCCTCTCTCAAGGAATAGTACCTTGCTAGGTAATTGCTGGAGAAGAAATGCAGTAATTAAGGTGTCTAACTCGGTAGGCTCTCCTGTACTATTATCGATGGTTACCGCCTTCCTGTCGAAATCACTATCTCTCTGACGATATCCTCGCAGGCTCCAATGACTACATTCAGTGATTTAGTGTTAAGCCACATTATAAAACTCAGAGTAGATCTGTAGGAAGCTTGCCTGAGCCTGAATCCCATTGGAATCTTGAACCGTGCAAGGTGCTCTCCCCTTGATACATAACTTGCCTAATCTCCGAGATATACCCTGCTGGCAAATCTCTCCGTCAAACCGCTGATTTCATAGTTTCTCAACAGGATTCTTCTCTCCAAAGTTGTTCCACTACAAGTTGCCGAACGGTTGCTCGTAAGTCGCAGCTGCTGCTGGCGCAAGTGGTGCCTTGGCAAATATACAAAGAGTGCATGCACCACCACAGCTCAACATTCACCGGCCTATGCAATTTTTAGACGATTCTCTTTTTTTTCGAGCAAGGTGATTCACATTTGACACTGCTAATGGGGAGGGAACCTCGAATTATTTTTCGCTACTTCTTTGTAATTCTCAAATAAAAATATCACGAATCAAGGCACACCGAGTTCTTCTGCTGCGTTGTGTTGTTGTATCCGGTTTTCGGCCAGTTTTCCTTATAAACTGGCCAATTCAATTCTTATGTCTTTATGGTTCATATTCTAGTTGCAGAATAGACGTGGCGGAAATCGAGCTAACGACGTGAGACTTAAAGGATTCAAGTTCACTATACAGGAATTACGGTTGGGTCCATCGCCAACTGAAAAAACTGAGCGAAGGAAGGCCAGAAGGATGACTAAAGATTGGTGCAGAGCCAAAATTGGTCATGTTGGGTCAGGCAGGCAGCTCAGCGAATGGGCAAAGGTGACAAGGAAGTAATTTGAGGAGAGAATAAGAGATGCATGGAGAACATAGAGGCACCAAGGAGATCTAGAAAGCGATACGACTCTGGGTGGGAGGATGTCACTGGTTGAAGAGGAAAAAACATAACAAACTAGACTAGTGGAATTTGGCGCGGCGGCACGCCGCACCCGTTGTAATTCGAAATGGTGAAATCCGTCGGAATTTTTCATCTAGAGTATGTCCAAATACTTAGTGAATTAAAATGTTCAAATATGCTTGTATTTCGACATAAATTTTTAATTTAACTTCAAAGTTAGAGAATGCATGATATGAGCATTTGTTAATTTTAACTCCGTAGTTAGATAAAGTTCATTTACATTGTATCCAAATATTCACCAAATTGGAATG
The DNA here is from genome assembly GCA_947311845.1 of Poa pratensis. Classification (NCBI taxonomy): domain Eukaryota; kingdom Viridiplantae; phylum Streptophyta; class Magnoliopsida; order Poales; family Poaceae; genus Poa; species Poa pratensis. Next base: position 90,738,397 of record CAMZMU010000128.1, read on the forward strand.
TTCAAATATGTTTGCATTAGTAAAACGGCACTGTAGAAGTGTGAATACTGTTCATGTGAACAGTACATTATGCCATAAGTAGTTAGCATATATTTTTGTGAACATGTTGATATATTTTTGAGTATCTCTAATTTTTGAAATCCGTCGGAATTTTTCGTCTAGGGTATGTCCAAATACTTAGAGAATTAAAATGTTCGAATATACTTGTATTTTGACCTTAATTTTTAATTTAACTCCATAGTTAGAGAATGCATGATGTGAGCATTTATTAATTTTAACTCCGTAGTTAGATAATAAAGTTCATTTAGATTGTGTCCAAATGTTCACCAAATTGGAATGTTCAAATATGTTTGCATTATGCCATAAGTAGTTAGCATATATTTTTGTGAACATGTTGATATATTTTACATATTTTTCCGACGGGTATGGATATCTATAGAAATACTTCAATTTTCTAGAAAAAAATTCCAAAAAAAGAAAATTCCAAAAAAATTCAAAAAAATAGGCACTGTAGAAGTGCGAATAATGTTCATGCGAACAGTAAGACGGCACTGTAGAAGTATGAATACTGTTCATGTGAACAGTATTCAGTGACGTGGGCAGCTGAGGGAAGGCCGAACTGGGTGAGCTTTGATATATAGTATAGTAAGATGTCGCTAAAAAGTGGTGAATAGACACTTTAAAATAATAATGGATTTGGCTTCAACTATTACTGAATTTGTCAAAGATAAGTGAGTTTAGTCTATATAATTTGCACCATTTCCAGCCCACGAAGATCAAATACTCATTCGGCTGAGTGGCCCCTCTTCTAAAAGCTCTTCCGTTTTGATCTACAGTGATGCGTGTTTCTAAGGATTTCCTCTATACAAACGTACATTTAAGTAAAGTCACGAAAAACAATCCTTAACGTACAAGACATGAAAAATGCTTAGCGTACAAAGACGAATCCTCCGAAAACTATAAATATCGGAGGACCTCCACCCTTAAAAATCATCGTTCATTCATCCTACTAGACCGCTTCTAGATGGACCCTAGTCTATATAATCTCCATAGTCTAAACTTTAGACAAATCTCCCCCTGTCAAGTGCATCTATAATCTTGACGGGATACTCTTGTCAACATTTGCACAATTTATGACCATGAATAAAGTCACGAGAACGCGTCATGGCTTCGCTTGATTGTGTTGACGCCAAAGTACAACCAAAACCATGTGCTGGCCCGTCCTCAACAAGAACTAGGTCGTGATTCACAGTCTGCACAAGCACAGGAAAAATATCTTCCACGACTCCACTCCCAGAGAAATATCACCTTCATGTCATTAGTGATGCAGAGTTCACTCTCGTTAAACACTTTACTCCTTCCCACGGAGAAAATGTCTACCTCTCTGCCGAGATTCCTCGCAGACTCCGAAGATTACGACCTGATGGAGTATTGTAAACCAGATTATATTTCTGTAGATGTCAGTCGTCATCGCTGAGTCAGATCCATCACGAGAACGTGTCGTGGCTTGGCTGGAACACTGGAGTACAAGTGTACAACCAAAAGCCTTGTCCGTCCTCAACAACAATTAGGTCGTGACCAAAATATCACCTTGGATGTCATTAGTGATGCAGAGTTCACTCTCTGTCAACACTTGGCTGCTTTCCCTGTAGATCAAATGTCGATCTCTCCGATCGACGAGATTCGTCGACCACTCCGAAGATTATGACCTGCCCGAGTCCGACGTCACGAAACCTGAACGGCACGACAGGCAATGTAACCGAGGCTGCCACTGGAGCTGTGCAAATTTGCAAAACAAACGAGCTGGCAAATCTTCAGTTCGACAGCTTGTACCCTGTACTTTAACTGCCGCTAGTTGGGTATGATCGACCAGGCCACGTGTTTGATTGCGAGTCAGTGTAGGAGCGAGTCGACCACCTGTCTACCTCCAACTCCAAGCTTGGTGCCGCTAGTGTGAGGACGAGGTTCTGCTTGGCGTAGATGCACGCTCCACGGCTCGTACCTTCTGTTTTGGAACACAACAGTCCAAGTGTGATGCTACTACACTAGAAACAACGAATCAATGTATAGATCTCGTCGTTAGGAGTCCAAGTCCGAGGGCAGTTGCTGACTGATAGCATGGAGCCGTTAGGAGAGGCGATTGCGGAGGCGGCGAAAACTGCCACCGCGATCTCGTCGACGGCCGCCGGTGTGCCTTCGCATCCAGGCACGGCCGGGCATGGCAAGGCCCCTGCGTCCTTCGGCGGACGTTTCTGGGCACTCGTGGAGGAGGAAGACGATGCTCTGTCGCTCGAGGAGGATGGAAAGGAGGTCGGCGGCGAGAAATACTTCGACGTCTGCCGCACTCCTTCGCCGGAAGAAGGGACACTCTTTCTCCGTCATCATCGCGGGCCAATAAACGGCTGGCGAAGCGACAGGAGCAGAGGTTAGCGGCGCTGACACTGTGCTCACTTTCGATGGTTGCAGGTACGGCGGTGAAGACGGCGCCGGCGGCGAGGTCAACTTCGTTTCGAGTCCCAAGACTACCTGTTCTTGAACCGTCTGTGATGGTCGAGGAGGGTGATCTCGGTGGGTGGATTGAGGTTCAACGACGTCGGCGACGGCGAGCTCTTTCCTCGCCGGCGAAGGATCCCGGTTTTCGTGGATCGCGTATACGAATTTCGAATTCGCGTAATCAACGGCAGGGTGTGGTGGGCATCGGCCCGGCCAGGCCCAAACTGTATGAAAGCCCGCCGGTGTGGGCTGCAATGAGAGAGAAAAAAAAGGGGGTCGAGAACCCTAATGCGAAACCTAATACAGCTGGAGTTGGTCTCCGACGCATGCTAGGTCTTTTCTGGAAAAAACACGAGCCGCCAGTCTCTGCGTCCGATCGAGGGATGTCGAGTCGTGGCGGTGGTAGCCGCGGTGGCGGTGAGGCCGGAAGGGGAGGTGATGCAAGGCGCGGTGGTGGTGCTCCGCCAGGCCGTGGCGCCCCTGCCCGGCAATCCACCTTCGAGGTGGGAGGCCCTAGCGGCACTGCTGGTGGCCAAGGCGCTCCGAATCAGTACGTGGGCGTAGGTGCGGGTGGATACCAAGGTTTTCACGCCGGCACGGGGTTCACTGATCGTCCGAGAGGAGGTTCCTATGGAGGAGGCTGGCGCGGCGGACGCCGCGTTTTCGATGGTCGCGGTGCTGGCCGTTCTGCGGGCTACGGTGGCCGCGGTCGCGGAGATGTTAGGTATGCCGGAAACGGCGGTTATGGTCCTGGCCGTGGACGTGCTGAGAACCGCGGTGTGCGCGGGCGTTTTGGTGATGGAGCCTATGGAGGTCATGGTGGTCGAGGATATGGAGCAGGTGGCCACCCCAACGCATTGGGTGGGACGGTGGCACATGTTCAGGAACCTGCAATAACGGTGGCTGTTCCTCCGGTTGCCCCGGTGGCTGCTCCTCCGGCTGCACCGGCGGCCGCCCCTGTGCAGGCTACCATTAACGGAGCGCCAGGGGTGGTGTTGCAGCATCAAGGGCAGCAGCAGGCGATTAACCATCAGGCGGGTGTGGCCCAGGGCGCCGGGGCTGAGGTGTCCGCGGAGCAGCTAGCTGACGCACTGGGGGCAGTGGCTCCAAAGAAGGGAAAACGATGCTACAGGTGCGGTGTAACTGGGCACCGTTCAAATGACTGCACAGTGGAAGTTTGTGTGATTTGCGAGGGACCGGCACACGGGGAGAGGCTCTGTCATTTGTTGACTGCACCTAAGCCGCAGATTCGGGTCTATGGGTATGCTCATGAAGCTCTTATTTTCTTTGAACATCCAGGCACCGAGACATACAGACCAAGGATGGAAAATGTTCGTCTAGCTTCCTTGGTGGTGACAGGAGGGGAGATGTCTATTCCTGCCATTGTTAGACAGCTGCAGCGGCTTGTTCCTTCTGAACATTTTGTGTGGGACGTTCGTCAGGTGGGACACAATGTTTACAAGGTGCAATTCCCCTCTAGGAATGACTTGGAGAGGCTGAGAGTGTTTGGACTGTGCCGGGTGCCAAACAGTTCGTGTGAGCTCACTTTTGACAGCTGGAATCAAAACCCAGAACCTACTAGTTTTTTGACTGAAGTCTGGCTGCGAGTCTCGGGTATTCCACGGCCTGAGATTGGGGATTTTCTCGCTCTATGGGCAGTAGGTGACATGTTCGGGAAAACTCTGGAGATTGACATGGCATTCACAAGGCAGCATGGAGTCCTTAGAATTAGAATTGGCTGTCTTGATCATAAAAAGATCCCTACGGTTTTTCCCATGCTTTTTAAGGTCGGCTTTTTTTTTACCTTACCTTTGTGGTAGAGGATGTTGCCCCTCCTGCAGCGCCGATGTCGACATGGGGGGAGCGGAGGGAGATGGCGATGATGATGATGGAGATGATGATCTCGGGGATGACTTTCAGGAGGCTGTTGCTAGATATTACCCAGACACGACGACGAGCAAAGAGACAGCGTTAACTGAGACCACAATAGTGATTGAGAACCAAGGTGGTTCAGTCTCCAACCCACCTGCTGCGTCGGTGAAGGTAGGGGTGGTGTTTTCACCATCTGTGCGCAATGCTTTGGCCAACGCACGGAAGGAGTTCGCTGCTTTGAGGAGCGCTGCTTCGGTGACGGTGATGCAGCAGGGGCGCTGCTGCCCACTTCGCCGATCTCTCGGGCGGAGGTTTCGTGCCTTTCGCTGGTCTCTCCTCGCACCGCAGGTGGCGGTGTAGGATCGAGCCCGGCTACCGTGGGCGCTGCTTCGGTGACGGTGGTGCAGCAGGAGGCGCTGCTGCCCACTTTGCCGACTTCTCGGGTTGGGGCTTCGTGCCCTTCGCCGGTCTCTCCTCGCGCCGCAGGTGGCGGTGCAGGATCGAGCCCGGTGCCGTCTTCACCTAGATCCATCGGAGGCGGGGTTTCGTACCCCGGTGGGGGCTCTCCATGCACCATAGGAGGTGGGGCGGGATCGAGCCCCATGACGTCTGCGTTCGACTCTCCTCGCACCCTGGGAGAGGGTGCAGGATCGAGGGAGGCGGGGTCGCCTCGGCCAAGGGCGCCGGTGTACTCGCCCGCGCTGCCACCGTTCCCGACCATCGGATCGGCTGACAGGGTGGCGGCACGGCAGTCCATCGTCGACTTTGGTGGTGTCCCAGACGGTGACACGGCTGGCGCTCGGTCAAGCGCGCGCATCAGGGCGCAGCACAACGCCGATGACACCCAGATGGCTCGCGCTGCTGCCTTGGCAGAACAGCGAGACTACTTTCAAGGTAACCCAAGACAAACCCACTCCATTTTGTCTTTTTCTGATAAGCAAATTAAGGATAGGGCAGCAAGGTTAGATGTCTCTTTGGGGGTGACAGAGAAACAAATAAACGATTCGGTTTTGTCCATAAAGCAAGCTGATTTAGATCGCTCATTTTTTATTTTAAATAAAACTGTGAAGGATAAAGGGGTTGAGCAGCCATTTAGTTTGGTTCTCAATAGAGCTTCGGCCCTCACAGAGGATTTAGATGATGAAGAGATTGATAGAACGATAGAGGGAGGTCGGGTTTCCCAGTTATCTCAGAGTCGGTTAGGAGGACCAGAAAGAGGAACGATTACTCTTGTTCTCATAAACGGAGAAGTGCTAGAATTAAACTACAAAGTAAGCGGAAAAATGCATAGCTTAAGAGGTCTTTTTTGGAACAGTGAGGGTTTTCGTGACCCCGGAAAACACTTGTTTGTTCAAGAATCTATTCGTGAGAGAAAATTGGATTTCCTAGCTTTGTCGGAAAGTGGGAGATCAAACTTCTCTACTCCTTTTTTGAGTCATCTAGCGGCTGGGCAAGACTTTAGTTGGTTTTGCTTACCACCTAGAGGTAGATCGGGAGGGATGCTTCTGGGGTAAACGTTGGCACGCTTCAGGTACAAATGTTGAGGTTGGAGATTTTTGCGTCAAACTTTTCCTCAAGTCGAAAAAGGATGGATTCCAGTGGGTTTTAGTGTCGGTTTACGGCGCTGCGCAAGATGAGCATAAGCCCAGTTCTTATCAGAGTTAGTCCGACTGTGTGAAAATGAACCACTACCGATGATGGTGGGTGGGGATTTTAATATAATTCGGAAACCTGAAGAAAAGAACAATGATAACTACAATCCACGGTGGCCAATTATGTTTAATGCGATTATTCATAGTCTAGAGCTCAAAGAACTGGAGCTTTCGGGCAGACAGTATACTTGGGCGAGTAGGCGGAGACCCCTACTTTTGAGAAACTCGATCGATACTTGCCACTACAGAGTGGGAACAGAAATACCCTTTAGTCACGGTACAAGTGCTAACTAGAGTGGGCTCTGATCATACCCCGTTGTTCGTCGACTCGGGTAATCATGCGCACATTGGCAATGTAGCACGCTTTTCTTTTGAACTCTCATGGTTGAGAATGGAAGGGTTCTATGAGATGGTAGCAGCTGAGTGGGCTGCACCGGCTAGAGGGACGACACCTATTGAGGTGTGGCAAAATAAAATTCGACATTTGCGACGTTTTCTTAAAGCTAAAAATCAGAGTGGCAAGTATAAGAAAGAGAAAGAGAGATTACTAAAGATTATCGACGAACTTGATATTAAAGCTGAAACTAATCCCCTTTCGGTATCAGAGCGTGATACTTTAAGGGAAGCGAACGACAGGCTTTGTTGCCTTCGGCGCGATGAGGAAACTAAGTGGGCACAAAGGGCAAAAGTGAAACACATTCAGGAAGGTGGAAACAACACGAAATATTTTCACCTTATTGCAAATGGGAAGCATAGGAAAAAGAAAATCTTCCAACTAGAGCAAGAGGAAGGAACGATCATAGGGCAGGAAAATTTAAAAAGCTATATTTCGGAATATTATAAGAAACTATTCGGTCCATCTCTACCAAGTGAGGTTAATTTGGACGAGAATATTACGCATGATATACCGCAGTTATCACCCGAAGAAAATAATATTCTTACAGCTGATTTCTTAGTGAAAGAAGTGTATGAAGCTATTGCACAAATGGAGCTGAACAAAGCGCCTGGCCCAGATGGGTTCCCGGCTGAGTTCTATAAAACGTTTTGGGAGGTCATTAGAGATGACCTTATGGCTTTATTTGTTCAGTTAAAACAAGGAAATTTGTCTTTGTTTAAACTAAACTTTGGAGTCATTACTTTGCTCCCCAAGAAAGATAACGCGGTACAGATACAGCAATATAGACCTATATGCCTTCTCAATGTCAGTTTCAAATTTTACAAAAGTAGGTACTAATCGTATTACCGAAATTGCACAAAAAATCATTAGGCCGACTCAATCGGCCTTCATGCCGGGGCGCCACATTTTAGAAGGGGTGGTGGTCCTACATGAAACCATTCATGAACTTCAAAGGAAGAAAATGGATGGGGTCATTTTTAAAATTGATTTTGAGAAAGCATACGATAAGGTTAAATGGCCCTTTCTCCAACAAGCTTTGCGTATGAAAGGATTTGCACAGGAATGGTGCAGATGGATTATGCAATTTGTTCAGGGAGGAAGTGTAGGCATACGGGTTAATGATGACATCGGTCATTATTTCCAAACAAAAAAAGGGCTCAGACAGGGAGATCCCTTATCGCCAATGTTGTTTAATATAGTGGCAGATATGTTAGCCATTCTTATTGCACGAGCAAAAGAGGATGGCCAAATAGGGGGCTTAATACCGCATTTAGTTGACGGGGGCTTTCCATACTGCAATATGCAGATGACACTATATTATTCATGGAGCATGATTTGGAAAAGGCAGTGAACATGAAGCTAATACTTTGTATTTTTGAACAATTATCGGGTCTTAAAATCAATTTTCACAAGAGTGAGATCTTTTGTTTTGGCAAAGCAAAAGAGGTAGAGGAGCAGTATAAACACATTTTCGGGTGTGAGTCTGGTGCTCTACCTTTTAAATATCTCGGGGTTCCAATTCACTATAGGAAGTTACGGAACTCAGAGTGGTACCCAGTAGAGAGCCGTTTCGAAGGTAAACTGGGATGTTGGAAGGGTAAGATGCTATCCTATGGGGATCGCCTTGTCCTAGTAAATTCGGTATTAACTAGTCTTCCGATGTTCATGCTGTCTTTTTGGAGATACCAAAAGGGGTACGTAAGAGGCTGGATTTTTATCGATCCCGTTTTTTCTGGCAGAGCGATAAAATAAAAGAAAATATAGATTGACTAGATGGAACATTATATGTAGACCAAAAGACCAGGGGGTTTAGGGGTGGAAGTGCTGGAACTTAAAAATAAATGTTTACTCAGTAAGTGGCTGTTTAAACTTTTAAATGAAGAAGGGGTTTGGCAGGAATTGCTGCAAAACAAGTATCTTCAAAATAAAACCTTAGCACAGGTTGAAGCACAACCAACCACTCACCGTTCTGGAAAGGTCTAATGAGAGTTAAAGAGGATTTCTTTAGTAGAGGATCCTTTATGGTTGGCAACGGGGAAACCACAAGGTTCTGGGAGGACACTTGGCTTGGTAACACTCCGTTAAAAGATCAATATCCATTGCTTTACAATATTGTGCAACAACAAAATGTATCGATTCATGATGTGTTTCACAATAGTCCACCTTTGAACATAGGCTTTCGTCGGGCTTTAGTTGGGAACAAGTGGGATATGTGGTCTCATTTATGTGTTAGATTAATGGAGGTCAATCTTACGCAGGAACAGATAGGTTTGTCTGGAAATTGACACAAAACGGGATATTTACAGTTAAATCTATGTATGAAGACTTAATGAATGGTCATACTAGATTTTTACAAACTTATCTTTGGAAGTTGAAAATTCCGCTCAAAATCAAGGTGTTTATGTGGTTCCTTCATAAAAAAGTGTTACTCACTAAAGATAATTTAGCAAAAGAAAGTGGAAAGGTGACTCTCATTGTTCTTTTTGTGGGAATAGTGAAACTGTAGATCACCTATTCATCTCCTGCCCTTTTGCAAAACTGGTTTGGCGTGTTGTTTTTTGTACCTACAATATCCCCCTCCCACCAATGTCACTAATATGTTTGGGAATTGGTTGAACGGGATGGATAAAAAGACCAAAGCTTGGATTCGTATAGGCGTTTCAGCTATTGTATGGTCGATTTGGAATTGTAGGAACAATTTGGTTTTTAATAGGAAAGAAACTTTTCATGTTTTACAGGTTATCCATACGGCGGTGCACTGGATCCAGCTATGGGCCTTCTTGCTACCTTCGTACCAGCGGGAGCTTATGGTGGCTGGGTGCACGCGACTCATGCGGGTGGCACAGGATTTTTTCTCCCGGCATACGTGGCAGCATATTAGACGACTTTCGTAGTTCACTACTTTTGTTGCTCTTGTCTGGTTGAGGCATGTCTCAATTTCTTAGTGATCTCTTGAGATGTAATAAGCTACTTGATACAAATTTGTTAATAAATGGCTGTGTGCATCACTCGATGCAGAGACCGGGACAACCCCATTTCTAAAAAAAGTAATCATAGATGTACGTAGATGCAATGCTTCAAATTGCAAACTTTTTTTTTCCAATTTAAGGGATACAAGCAAGCAATAGGTTGTATAGTTTTGCAACTAGGTGACCAACTTATATGACAATCTGAAGTTAAAACAAGCAATGGTAAGTAACATGTAAACAAAGGAAAGAGATAACCACAAGGTGTTGAGACGATGATGTAATTTTCGAAGTTCGTTCTTTTAGGGGAATTATGTCTTCCTTAGAAAGATGTGAGGCTAAACAAAGTCTACCAACATGACACAAATGCTCACCTTATTCTCTCGGCTCCCTTCCAAAAAGCAAGGTGCCACGATCTATACTAAGAAAGGCAAGGCGGAGATCGAACCCATACTAACAAGGTTGGGGCTATCAGCACAACTCAATTGGAAGCCCCCAACACCGCACCGAAGCTCCTCATCACCAAGGTTGAGATTTAGGGCGACCACTTCTGTCTAGGGTGCCCAAACACCCAAGAGTAACAACCCTACTAAGACTTCCAAGGGCGAACAAAATTTCCTTTGGTGACACTCTAGATCTAGATCTTCTCCACCAAATCCCAAAAGATTAAGGAGGGTGAGCACTATGGTGCGAGATCTAGGGAGATTGATGATTCTATTAATGGAGAATACAAGGCGTATTTCGTAAATAACTCTTGGGAAAGAAGGTGGCTCTATTTATTTGGGCCCTCATTTTCCAACCAAATCTCAGGATGTACCAAATGAAGCTCAACTTACATAAGTGCCTATCAGGCAAGCTCGTCGGTTTTTCGCATATGAGGGAGTAATTGAGGCAAACCCGGAAAAGATCGACACAATATTGAAGATGGCCAAGTCTAAGAGTGAAATCACGAGGTTCAAGTATTTATGCTCTCTTTTTTCCTTTTTATCAAGGGGTTCAATATTAAATAGATTTATTACAGCTTCCTTCTGCAAATAACTCTCCAGCTAATATGCCATATCTATTTTAATATTTCCCAAGTCTATCGGGGACATAAGACAAAACTAAGCCACACCACATACTCATAAATACCTAACAATACCGAGCTATCCAGTAAGTACTACCAAGTTCATGATTAAAATTCGTTGCACAAACATCATACTCTCGAATGGAATATAATTCAGGAAATTAATCTATATGGATAACATAAGATTTCAATTTTTTATTATTAACATAAGTTCAATTTTCTGTACACTGAAGTTGACCTTGATAACACAAGTAATAAACTGCAATGAAAAGTAATCCTCGCAAGGATGCCCAATGTGTATGAATATATTTATAATGAGACCCTCAATGTGTGACCCATCATGATTCTAATACCTTGACACAGATTTGTAGTTAAAATAAATATATTTATACTAGACTTTTATATTTTTATAACTTATTTTATCATACCCAACATTAGCGAGTATATATATTGTCTACTCAGTTTGCAATGTTAACCACACAACAATAGCGCCATATAAAATTTTATGATCTTGCTTATAGTTACATTAGTTTTTTTTAATTTCCAAGACACTTCTCCTTAACAACTTACTGAAACATAACACAGATTTATCATTCTAAAATATCTTAGTAGAGTTTTCCCTAAAAGTATAATAATAGTAGTTTGTACTATAGGATTAGGTCAAATGTGTCGTAGAAACTACGTATATAAAACTGCAGTTTTTTGCTAAAATCAAACACTTCAAAATATTTCAAATCATAATATTTTAAAAACCCTACAATTTTCCTAGAATATTTTAAAAATGCTTTCTTCCTAAACACACACTAAGTATTTATTTCTAAGTCGATAAACAAATAGTCGCTGGAGATTGGAAGATAGCAGGCCATTAATTAAAGAATGTTCAGGACCTATGTCGACCAAGTCGACTTAGCCCGGTCATAATAGGATTCCTGTCGTCACTCGTCGCGGTGGAGCCCGGTGCGTGGCCGGTGGCCGTCGTCGACCATGGAGCCCAAGTAGCCAACAGCCGAACCGCTCCATCATCCCTGGTTTGAGCAAGCCTTAAGATATTTGCCGACGCGTGGGCCGCCTCCAGGCACCATATATACCCCGAGCATCCGCTTCCCTGAACACTCACTCACCTCGCTCGATTCCCTCTTCATCCCCTCACCAAAAGCAGTGAGCCTTAGCTCTGCTCCTCGAAACCACCTAGATATACCATGGCGGCATCATCTTTCTTCTTCGACGACGAGCTGGTAGGCGAGCGCGGCAAGCCCGCGATGGACGCGTGCGCGCTCTGCGACAAGCGGCTGGAGCGGGAGAACGACATCTTCATGTACAGAGGGGACACCCCCTTCTGCAGCGACGAGTGCCGCCACAAGCAGATCCGGGTCGACGCCGTCTGCGAGAGGCAAGATGCCCGGAGGCAGCAGCTGTACTCGCCTGAAATTAGCCAGAGCGCGAAGCCAGAGTCCGCGAAGGTGTCCGTCGGGAGCTGATCAGGCAGAGCGCGAAGCTGCGTGCGTGGCTGAGAAACAAAAGTTTTGCTTGTTATTATAAGCTAGTACATCTGAAGAATCCATCGATATTGTGGTGATGATTCTCGGGCACTCTAAGCCGCCTACGCGCGGTTGGGGCATCAGGTGCTAGCTGCCTGGCGAAGCAGGAAGCAGCCGCGCCCGCAGCTTCGTGGGTGGAGGAAAGCAACAATCGGAAGCACATTTTGGCTAATCCGATCAGCTCTATCTTGTGATTCTATGAATATATATCATGATATCCATGAATTTATCTGCTCTGGTGCTCTAAATGAAAACATCCATGCTTTATCACTCGTCGCTATTTTTTCTCATGAATTACGAACACTACAACAAAATCAGCACATAGAGACGTCTACCATGTGACGCATTTATTTTCGTCTCTACAATATTGGAGCACCTCTTTGTAGGGATGCTTTCTGAGACGTTTCACATGGCGTCGTAATTCTTGTGGTTAAAAGAAAACAAAATAAATATTTTTGCAAATCATTGGATACCTCGAGACGAATTCTGAGACGACTTGGAGTACGTCTCTAGCGGTGAGACTTATACGCGCGCTTGGATTACAAAACTAGACCAAAAAAATTGGTCTTGCCGCTAACCATTTTAGTTTTACCGCTTCAGGCTTTTTGTTTGGCGAAAAAAATACCCAGTATATAATGTCGTCCGCCTTTTACCCTCCCCTCCACTTCAGCCGCCACAACACATATAATGAATCAGATCGAATCCGCTATACCTCCGCCCAGGTTCGTGCTCCTCAAATCCCTTCTTGCAGATGTTCAAATTCCTTTATTTACTCAATCTAGGTCTGCTTACTTCAATACACAAACCCAAATGATCTCTTTTTTCTTTCAGATTCAGATTTAGGTTCATCTCGATTTCCTTTTCGCCATGCCGTCGGAGAGTCTAGTCGCAGTTGTTTATCATCATCACGAACGAATACTGGAGCAAGCCGTCGGAAGTGCGACAACAGCTGCCTCGTCTTCAAAGCCGGCACACCTCAATCGAACTCCTCTTCCTCTTTCCTCCTCGAATCGATCAGCCAGTCTGTCGCCCGCCCGAAGGGTCTAATCGATCCATCCCGGGATCGCGTGTTCTACGGAATGGGCGGCCCCTTGATTGAATGCAAAACCATATTTTAGGAGTTTTTGGGCCATCTGATTTTCTTACAGTAAGCTGTTGTTCGCCTTGTCATTCTAACCGTCCGTCAACCCCTGATGCAGTGATGCTCTGTGACCAATATATGTATTTGGTGGCTCGGAGTCCAGCAGCGTGGAATCTCATTGAAGCGCGTAATTATCTCGGTATGCATCTACCTTTACGCATTAACTTCAATACTGTATGTTGGTGCTACGACTCCTTTTCCTGGATCTTGTATTCTTGTAATGAGTAAATTTAGACGTGAAAACTACTCCATTTTGGCATCTAATTATTGCTGGTGGCCGGGTGACAACTGGGGCCTCTACAATCGCAGAAACGTAGTGATTCCATCTATTATTTCTTTGATTAGTTTTTTTTTGAATTTCTAATTTCTTTGATTAGTTATTTCTTTGATTAGTTAGTTCCATTTCTAGTAGTATATCTGTGGTACAATTCGTCCATGTCTGAAACCAAAATTTCTGTTTGTGGGTGTTCACGCAGAATTGGACTGCAGAGTATAGCGTCGTTGTATTTCCGCATCTTCATGTACCAAGAATGCCGGGCTGCTAATAATTTGTCAGGCATGTACATCTTCACATTCCTTTCATTACATTGCTACTTATTTATGTGAAGTTTAGCTCAACTGATCGTTGTCTTGACAGTGCCATCTTTTTCTTGTATGTTCACCTGCCAACAAAAGTACACAGAGCATCTGATATGGGTGCGCTTTGATTCAACATTTAAATGTGTATTATGATTTGTTTCATTATAGGAAAAATGATGCATGCTGTACCCGGGCAGAGTATCTTTGTCATGCCGGATTAGTCTAGACACTTTTTTTTAATATTTTATCAAATGAACTTGTCATCTGTAACTCTACTTGATTATTCCAGGGGGTTTCTCACCTTCGCTGTGACTTCTTTTCCAGGTTAATTGTGGAGCTAAACGTCATTCAAATGATGAAGAGAGATGAAGCATTAGTTTTGCCTTGCCAAAACTATGAAGGGCTTTACTACCAGTTTTTAGAAAGATGTATAACGGATGTTATATAGGATTTTTTTTTTGATTTTTTGCTTGTTCACAATACTTCCCAGTCTATATGTAATTAAATAATATAATATTTGATTCAGTTCCAATTTTATCAGCTATGATGCAATTATTTCAGACAGCTATACAATTTTCTGTGTTCACTCCGTATTATGGTCCAGCCTTCTACGGTGCATGAACCTAAAAACATATTAAAAATATGTTCCCACCTAAACTTCCGAATAAAAGCAAATTATAGCAGAACGTGTCTTGAGACGCTTTATCCAAAGGACAACCAAATTATGTATTTACATATCGTCGTGAATATGTATATACATAATGCGTATAAGAATTATAATATATAAGGCATGTCTATATTAGTAGAGACGTTACAAACACGTGTCTATTAAATCGTCTTTACATGTGTAGACATGCTTTCAAGCGTCTCACTGAAGCGTCGTTACATATGTACACACGCTTAGTAAAGCGTCTTTATATCATTTGAGACGGTGCGTAAGGAGACGCTTTAGCGACGCTGTACGGAAGCGTCCGTACGGACCTGTAGTGATGAAATATCGCGTCTCTAGCTTTCAATTTAGCGTCACTAGGTGCCTAGTGTGTTGTAGTGGAACCGAACTTCTCAAGAGATATTACCTTGCTATGTAATCGCTGGAGAAGACACACGCTGAGTTCAAAAAAGAGAAAAAAACAGAGAAGACACACCCAATACTCCTACTGAGTACGCAAAACGCCAAACCGGATGAAATCAATATATTACGCTCAAACCGTCAAACGACATATTCGTCGAACATCACGATTATATATTTTCTGTATTTTGTCCGAGTCAGAGCCAACAGCTATGTTGCGTCATGGCTTGGCTCGGTTTGTTAGACGGTCTAGTATTCAGCTTGTATACGTGTACGTATTGTAATCCGTATGTAATTGTTGGTCCTATATATAATAGAGATATGTGGAGGCTTTCCTCACGCAACCCTAAATCAAACTTGGTATCAGAGCCTTCTACTCCCACCGCGCCGCCGCCTCCCTCCAAACCCTAGTTCGCCGCCGCCTCCGCACGCCTCCATGGGATCTTCTCCCAACCTGCAGCTCACCGTGGCTGACGCCATGGTTTCCCCTCTAGCTGCCACGACATCCGTCCCCTCCGTCGGCGTGCGTCTCGATCGTAGCAACTTCATGTTGTGGCGTTCTCTCGCACTCACCATCTTCTCCGATGCCTCCTTCCACGGATATCTCGATGGCACCGTGACGGCACCGGCCAAAACCATCAGGGAGGGAACCGGTGCTGCTGCCCATGATGTGGTCAATCCCGACTACACACGGTGGTGGACGCAAGATCAGAAGGTCCTCGGGTTGCTCCTCACTTACATGACTTCGGAGATCGCGAGTCAGCTGCTTGGTTGTCCTACAGCTGCAGCCGCATGGTCGGCGATTCACGCCATGTTCAGCGCACAAAATCGCGCTGGTGTGCGGCACATCCGGCGCCAAATCCATGCGCTGAGGAAGCAGGATATGACGGCAGGCGAGTACATGCACAAGGTGAAGACCCTTGCCGACGCCATGGCCGCCGCTGGTTCACTGCTCTCCAATGACGACGTCATCGACTACATGCTGACCGGGCTCGGCCCGGCCTTCAACCCCATCGCTGCTTCCCTCAACATTGCAGCGGCGCCGGTAACGCTCACAGCCTTCTATTCCATGGTTCTGAACTATGAGGCTCTTCAGCTGTCGCAGCAGGCTGAAACAGAGGAGTGGTCCTCTTCGGCTAACGTCGCATCACGGCCGGTCTACACCAACAATCCCGGCTGCATGCAGGACTATGGGCACCCGAGCGGTGGCCCGAGTGGTGGTCGCCCCGCCGGCGGGAATCCTCCGCAAGGCCAGGGGCAGGGCGGCAATGGCCGCACACTACAAGAAATATGCTATGCTGTGACCCTCAATATTGGTCACAGAAATGGTCACGTTCTATGATCTGTGACCTTTTTATGACCAAAAACAGATGGTCAGGTTACGAGCGTCAGTAATGAACGGCAGTGACCTTTTTGTGAATTGGTCATAGGAGTCTATGACCAAATTAAAAGGTCACAAATTTTATGACCAATTTTTTAGTCACGCTCAGTTTGGCCAGACCACGTCAGATCCAACGTGGCAAGACTGACGTGGCAAAATTGTGACCAAATGAAATGGTCGTATATCAGAATCAATCCGGTCCAGTTCAGCCATCTAGTTGGGCCCAGCCCAATAAATCAGCCCATTCAAATTTTTTCTGTTAATTTTGGGCAGCTAGATGGGCCAAGCCCAACAATTCAGTCCTTTTGTTTTCTGGGCCGTGGCCTTTTCGCTCAATAGTTTCAGTATTTCTTTTTTATATAAGATGGGTCCCAGTTGTCATGTTCTGTTGAGTGGGTCCAAGTTGTCAGGTTATGTTGAGTGTGGGTCCTAGTTGTCAGGTACCGTTCTGGTGAGTGGATCCTAGATGTTAGGCATGATTCTGGTACTTTACAAGCTCTTCGAGTGATATCTTCTTCAGCATGGAGCACCTTCGAATCACAAACTGGGCATCTGCTCCTGTCTATGATCCACATGCTGGAAGACCAGTCAAGGCTAGCAGAACGACAATATGAACTATCGTCATGCCTTCACGGTCGCCCTATAACATGAATCAGCAGAGAAGAATCCAGAAAACCAGGAGCCAAATATATTATGAACAGACCATTAAAAAAAGGACATAGTTCGACACAAATTTTAGCTAGTTCCAGGCTTTTTGTTCTCCAGCTAGTTAAAAAGAGATGCTCATTCATACAAGAAAACAGAGACAAAATGAATATTGAAAGGATCGAGTAGGTTGACTAGAGGGGGGGGGTGAATAGGCAACTACAAATTTCTTTTTTTCTTTTAATCAAATTGAGGAATTGCTCAAATATAAGTTCTCTAGATATGCAACTAGGTGAACAATCCTATATGATGAGCAATAAACAAGCTAGCAAGATATTCTAAACAAGTTAAGCTAGCAATATAAGTAAAGGAAGGTTAAGAGATAACCACACGGTGACGCGGAGATGATTTCCGAAGTTCACTTCCCAATGGAAGCTACGTCTTCGTTGAAGCGGTGCGGGGTCACAAGTGAGCCCCGAATAGCCTTGATATGGCACACCGTATCTCCCTCGTGTTATCCTCCAATGAGGAGTTCCACGAGTCACTATATGATGCCCTTGAGGTCGGCAACAAACCTTTATAAGGATGAGGCACACTCCACAACCGAATTGGAGGCTCTCACCAAATTCCCACGGCTCCCAAAGCCACAAGAATCACAAGGCCGGGGCACGACTCCACAACTCAATTGGAGGCTCTAGGCTAGTCCCCGCGGCTTCCAAAGCCACAAGAACGACCAACGACCGTCTAGGGTTCCAATGAACCCAAGAGTAACAAGTTCCTCAAAAGGAATGGATGGGGAAATCAAATCGCTTTGGTGGAAGTGTAGATCTAGGTCAACTCTCCCAAGTCCTAGAAGGACAAGGTGTTTGAGTGGGTAGGGAGAGAGATCTAGGAGTTTCAAGCTTTCAACAATGGTGGGCTAGATATTTCTGGTCGTGGTACCAAGCTTGAAGAAGGGGGAGGGGTATAAATACCCCTCCCAGATTTCTATCCGTTGGAGACAGGTGAATCGGATATTCCGATTCAAATGAGTATCAGATAATCCGATTCCACCGGATAATCCGAATCAGCCAGAATCGGATATTCTGAAAAACTTCAGTACTTGGTTGCTTGTAGTCCTTAGCAGAATTCGAGCCGCCCTTGTCGATCGGATAATGCGAGTCAACCAGAATCGGATATTCCAGAAAACTTCAGTACGTGGTTGCTTGTAGTCCTTAGCAGAATTCGAGCCACCCTTGACGATCGGATAATCCAAATCAACCATAATCGGATATTCCGAAAAACTTCTGTACACCAGAAAACTGGTTGCTTTAAGGTCCTTAGCCGAATTCGAGCAATCCTTGACGATCGGATATTCCGAGTCAGACTTGATCGGATAATCCGATTATCTTTCTTCAGCAACAATACAAGCTCTTTTCAATTCACTTTTTGGATTTGATGCAAAGATGTTTTAATCACCTAAAACCTGCATCACTTGACTCTCATATTAAATCATCACTAGTGTTGTTGCCTAACACACAAAACACAAGGGATTAAGAAATGTCCTTTCAATCTCCCCCTTTTTGGTGTTAGATGACAACACTAAGATTTGCAAGGAAAGCATAATTATATATTACCTATTTTCCCGAGCTTAAGACATGAGAAGCTCCCCCTGAATGTGTGCATATAATTAAATTGCATTGGAATGCGAATGCAACACATATAGGTAGAGAGCACCTCCAAATAGTAAGGAAACTAGATTACACGATTTCATGAGAGACATATCAAAATAGGTTGAGTTTTGAGAGAGAACTATACTTTGTGCACAATAGAGTAGAGATAAACCATAGCACAAAGATACACCTCATAACCATATAAGAAACCCATATGTCTCACAACTTAAGCACAAGGGTTCACACACATAAAAACACAACACGAATAAGTTTCACATAAATGGGCACAAGCGCAATAAGAATGGTAAAAGCATATGCTTGTGCCCGAACCCATGCAAATCCCACACGGAGACCTAGTAGAACTACTTCTCCCCCTTTGGCATCGAAATGCCAAAAAGGAAAAAGAGCGATGCTACGACCCTAGTAGATCACTCCGACTCAGAGGAAGCGTCAGCATCATCATCATGACCGCCATCCTACACTTGTGCTCCTAATTATGAGTATGCAGAAGACGATGATGCTAAGTATGGGGACACGGATGAGAGGAACCATTCCCATCTGTTCAAGCACATATGCATCTTGAGCATAACTGGCCTTGGCCTTGATATCTCGCAGTCTGTAGGGTTGCATCGGGCGAATAGGGTGCGTATAATGCAGATAGATGTCCTTGTGTATATAGATCTGCTCCATGCACCAGAAGTTGGGATCTTCAATATTCTCATCTCTGGGCACATTCCTGTACCAGTTGGACTGACCAACTTGGGCATAGTCAACGCTGTTCATGGTCAAGTAGTTGGGACGAGTTTCCTTGCCCTTCTTCTTAGGTTTGGAGACAGTTTGCTTCACAGACTTCTTCATGGCTGGCAGTTTTTCTTTTCTAGCTAGCTTCTTCGGAGGACTACTCGAACCACCTGTGAGATAAAGCAATATATGGGCAGCATGGATAAGTATACACAAGTCACAGAGCAAGGAATGATACAAGGTACAATAGGAGAGCATCCCTAAGTTGAATCTACTTAGTTCTAGACAAATCAAAATGTTGCTGAAAAACACCAAATGTGCAACTCGGAATATCCGATTCAGTCAGGTATCGGATAATCCGACGAATCGGAATATCCGGTTCACTCTGAATCGGAATATCCGATCTGAAACCAACAACAACAGATTGATACAAATCCTAGGTCTAGCAGTAGATCAACAAAAGGGGGGCTAGCCTAGTGTTCTAAGTACCAATGGGAACCACTACCCTCAAAGGAAACAGCAAAAATATAACTTCTTGAAATGAACTAGGTGAAGAATACCTAGGGTTTGAGGAAAAAGAAGTTACCCTCATCCATTGAGGAAAAAGCTTGGAGGGAGGGGTTCCCGGGGAGGAGGAGCACCAGATCCAGCCAAGGGCCGGAGTTGGGGATGGCCGGAGACACCGCGGCGGCGCGGGGACAACAGGCGGCGGTGCTGGAGGAGAGAGGAGGTCGGGGGTGGACAAAGTGCTCGAATGAGCCCTTCACCCCGACCTCTCCTCTTTAAAAAATGACAAACCACCAAGTCAGATATTCCGAGTCTGACTTGGACCGGATAATCCGACGCATCGGATAATCCGATCCCGTCAGGCATCGGATATTCCGATAGTCAGAATTTCTGTGGTCTGGCCTGCTGAACCCTTTCTCCTCTGTTTCAAAACAAGACTTGTGTGCAAAAGATAGAATGTTTTTTGGTAGGATAGGCTTGGGATAAGATTGCCAAACTGACATTGGTACTTCACACTCAAGCTTGCAAGAATCGAACAAGGAAATGCCAAGTTGAGTGTGTTTTCCATAAAACCAACAAAAGGACCAAAAACTCTAAATGATTTTCAATTTACTCCAAAAAGAACCAACTCTTCATAAAGAAGAGGGCGATGGCCAAGGCCACCATGTATGAGTTTGTGGGGTGATACCGCGAAGATGTATCTTGGGTTCACGGCCACTACTCGTCATTTAAGCTCACAATTCATGAAATGAAAATATAGAGACAAAATGAGTTCTTACTATCGGCATAATGGGGGAGGGATAGTCCAATGGATTAGGACCGCACTCCCCCTATGTCCATGCCTATATCCAAACCAAATGAATATCGTCTAATATGGGTAGGTATGCAAGAAGTCCAATAAATCCAATTGCTTATGTCCACCACATTAAGTTCTCCTCTCAACTCCTTGAATCTTGCTTCACCAAGAGGCTTTGTGAACATATCGGCGAGTTGATGCTTGGTGTTGACATAATTTTTTTAGAACGTTTATGTCAGTAGGAAAGACTCCTACTGCCTCTATATTAGCACATTAGTTAAAAAGTTCCCAGGGAAATTTACATGGGGGTTAGAGGGGGATTAAGCGAATTACATCAACAAGAAGGTTAAAGAGTATCTACAAAGTTTCTAATGAACTGATGCTTTGCTTCCTTGGTCCTATGAACCAGGAGAGAGAAATCCTCTTTAAATCTAGTCACCCAAGCATTTGTCGTTGGAGGGATCCCATTAAAGTAGAAGTTGTTTCTCTCCTTCCAGAGGCTCCATGCCGCAATAGAGAAAACATCCATGAACATAGCCTTCGTCCAGTTTTCTTTTGCAGAAGCCAGGAGAGATAACCTATTCGCAGTGAGGTCATGTGGAAAGGGAAGTTGCAAGAGCCCCCAGTATTCTTTGACAAAGTCACAGTGGATGAAAAGATGTTCCACTGTTTCCTCAGTACCCACATTACACATAGTGCAGTTGAAAGTAGTTCCAACATTATAGTGCCGTCTCCTCAGCATATGCCTCGTGTTTAGTCTGTCAGATAGTCAAAGCCAGCAAAAGAATTTTATCTTGGGTGTGCATTTCGCTTTCCAGAGCCAGGCAAAAGATGTATGTGGAATAATCTCTCTGAAACAAAATTTGTAGTATTGGCTAGGGGTAAAAATATCCGACCCCCAAAGATAGGACCACTGGTCAGGAGTATCTGAATCAAGAATGATGTGATGTGTGTCCCTCTGAGCTTGTCCCAGCTCCTGAAGAGCCTGAGGAGAAAGTGGCAGGTGAAAGTTGCTGCGCAGTGAAACTGCAGTCAAGAAATGTTTCGCTGAGACATCTTCATTTATTGCAAAGGAGAATGCTCTGGGATAAGACTCAGCTGCAACATTGCTCCCCCAACTGTCTTTCCAGAATAAAATTGTTTCTCCGGACGAAATAATGCAGCTAGATATCCCTCTGAATATTGGAGATAATCGAAACACATCCCTCCACCAAAAGGAGCCACACGGATCCACGGCATGAGGGACTTTGTCTACATAGTAAGCTTGCCAAATCAGTGTTACCCAGGGTGTATCTACTTTGTTATAAAATTTGTGCAAGTATTTTAGCATCAACCCTTCATTTTGTATCTTGAGGTTTAGAACCCCCATTCCACCCTTGTCTTTCGGTCTGCAAACCTTGTCCCAGGCAATCAGGGGATTGCAATGTTCCCCCTCTTCAGTCTTCTTATTCCACAAGCAATGCCTTCTGATTTTATCAATATGTTCAATAATCCTCGGGTGTAATTTGAGAGCACACATGGTGAAGGTAGCAATGGAAGTAAGAAGAGAATTGATGACAGTAACATGGCCACTATAAGACATCATCATGAAATTTGCAGACATAGCTCTTTCAATCCTATCCACCAAAGGCATGAGATCAAGGATTGTTGGTTTGGTTGTGCCAAGAGGGAGGCCCAGATATGTGAAAGGCATTGTCCCAATGTCACATCCTAGAGTACATCAATTTGCATAGCACTCTGGCTCGGAGTGTTTATCGGAATCATGATGGATTTGTGGTAGTTAATACAGAGGCCAGTAGACTGAGCGTAGGTATCAAGAATTTGTTTCGTCTGAACAACTTGAGCATGACAGGCATGCATGATGATGATAATGTCATCGCATATTGAACCACAGGAAAATCCATATCAAAGTCTGGTGAGAAAGGCGCCTGAAGAAGACCATCTCTGAAAGCCTTGTTAATTGCAGATTGCAGTAAATCAGCAGCCAGCACAAAAATTAGAGAGAGAGTGGGTCTCCTTGCCTTACACCCCGTTTGCAATGAAATTGCCTCCCAGGAACTCCATTCAGCAAAACAGAGGACATTCCAGACCCAAAAATCTGTTCTATCCATTGTAGCCATTTGCTATCGAAACCCATCTGCTTCATGATCTGTAGCATAGCTGCATGCTCAATTGTATCAAATGCCTTAGCAAAATCTAATTTAAGCAATATGATCTCTCTCTTGGAGGCTTCGCACTGATGGATAAATTCAAAAGCCCACGCAATGCAGTCTTGAATTGTTCTTCCCTTCAAAAAAACCATATTGATTTTTGTGACCAATTTTTAGAACAACTTTTCGCAACCTATTCGCCAGCACTTTAGTAATCAACTTGAGACAGCAATTTAGCAGAGTTATCAGCCTATAGTCATTCACAGATTTAGGTGAGCCCACTTTTGGAATCAGAGTAATGTACCCTGTATTAATACTCTCCAGATTCAAATTCCCCTCATGAAATTCATTGCAAAGCTGATATATGTCTTCCTTAATAATGTGCCAGCAGGTTTTCAGAAAATGTCCATTGAAGTCATCTGGACCAGTAGCTTTATCTGCAGGCATTTTTCTCACCACTACATCAATTTCAGCATTAGTAAAGGGAAGAGACAAGCATTCCAATCCCGCTATTGGTTGAATAAGTGACGTCAGATCAAAACCCATGATTGGATTATGGCAGGTGCCAAGTCACTCTTTGAAAGTATCGTAGATGACTTTCTCCTTGTCAACGTGAGAGGAAAATTGTGCACCATCCGGTAGAGTGAGATTGGCAATCGAGTTCCTTCTGTGTCTCTCAGTGGCAATAGAATGAAAAAATTTAGTGTTCTCATCACCAAACTTAGTCCAACGAATGGTACACCTCTTCTTCCAATATTGCCTCTGATAGTCGAGCAACTTGAGCAAATGTTCCTGAATGATTTTCCTGAAGTTAGTTTCTGGTATAGTGAGACCTCTCCGATCTTCTAAATTATCCAGCTCAAGAATAGCCTTGTTGCAATTTTCAATGCAGATGGAAAGCCGAGAGATATTTTTACTCTAGAACTTTATGTCATATCTAAGGCGCTTCAACTTGGCATTTAGATTTGCAGCACTATTCTTCTTATAAGTTGGCCTGCTCCAACTATTAGCAACTGTCTGAAAGAAACCAGAATGTGCTGTCCAATAATTTTCAAAGCGAAATAATTTGCAGCCAGGGATACTAGTCTGAATCGAGACTATGCAGGGAGTGTGATCAGAGGTCGGTTTTCCTTGTGGAGTGACAATTGTCGCTGGGTAAGATGTAACCCAGTGAAGAGAAGTAAAAAACTGGTCTAGCTGCTCGAGAAGAGGGTCTTGCTGCATGTTACTCCAAGTAAACGACCTTCCTTTGATTGGAATTTCCATGAGGTGCTGTGCTCTTATAATATCATTAAAAAGCAACATATCATCCACATCCCCACCAGGCTTGTTTCTGTTTGTAGGTGAACGAATAAAGTTAAAGTCACCCACAAATAACCAATCTTCATCATCTGGAATAGCAAGTTCATATAACCATTCAACAAAAGCATCTCTCATTTCCCCACTGCAAGGCCCATATATATTCACCAAAGTCTAAGAAAAAGCACCCTGTTTAGCAGTGAAGTGCACAGAAAGAGCAAAGGGCTGACAATGCATTACTAGACCCGTGAAAACAGAACTTTTCCACATAATAATAAGACCACCAGAAGCTCCATTTGATGGTACATAAACAAATTCATCAAAAGAGCTAGGACAACAAGATTTAATAAAGGCCATGTCAAACTGTGACTTTTTTGTTTCTTGCAGACACACAATATCACACCCACTTAACTTGATAGCATTCAAAAGAGCAAGTTGCATAGTTTTGGCATTAAGTCCCCTAGTGTTCCAACACAAAATAAACCACTTCTTAAGATAATTCATTACAATAATAAAGAGGCCTAGGCCTGAGGATCACGATCATTTGGAAGACTAGCAAGTAGCTTCACAGGAGACAGGGCGTCAGGAGGGACACCACATAGCTGAATCCCAATGCACCGAAGAGTGGGTATTGGAGTTGGAGGAGGGATATCCACTTCAGCTGTTAACATGCCTTGAGCTGAACCATCCATGCTACTATGAGCATCTTGTAGGGTAGGGACCTTGATAGCCTTCACCTTGGATTTCTTCTTCTTGGCATCAGTAATCATTGGAACTCTGAATCCATCATATTTGTTAGCACGAGGGCTCCTTCTGACCTGCCCAGTAACAAACGGCCCAACAGTAGCTGACAGAGATGCATCTGCTTCACAAATAGCAAGCTGAAGACCAAGAGGCCGTGTGTGAAGCGTGCCCTCAACCTCATCCTCAAGTTCAGTTATCCTGGCCACCTTCTTAGGTGGCTATGAAAAAAGACACCTTGCAGTAGCAATTCGTTAACCAGACAGAACTGAAATAAATGCAAACTTCTGATAAAGTGGACTCTGACATTGCACAGGACTAGGTATGAGTGTGCTCATGAAATACATTTCCACTATAGAGATTTGTGCCAGCGTCTCATCTTCAAAGGGGAATCAAGCCTAAAGACACAACTTGGGCAAAGTGCAGGCTGTCAATCTGAAAAGCAGAGAAAGTAGCCCCAAATAACTTGTTCTGCTTATATTCTTGAAGAGTAGTATCATTGGCATCAGAAACAACAGCCTCAGAGTGTGTCATAGCCATAATAATTACTTCTTCTTGTTCAGATTCATGACTACTTATCGAATCAGTCCAGGCTTGCATGGGGCTGTCAGCAGCATTGGTAATTGGAGGAGGCATACCAACATGCATGGCCACACCTTGCTCTCCTAGGATAGCAGTGAAGTTAAACAGTGGTGGATCAACCAACATACCGATAGGCTCCTACACATTGTTAACTGCCTCTTCAACCACAGGAACATGGGATGGGTTCTGAATCACCTGAATGTGTTGCTGGCCCGGTGCATTGTGCTGGTGCCCCTGATTGTTGAACTGAGCATTGTGAGCCATATTCTGCTGGAGCCATGCAGCCATCTGTGTCTGGTATATCTGCTCAGCTGTGACATCAACCCCATATAAAGGATGAGGGTTACCATCTTCAGGTTCTGGATCTTCCGGGGGTGGTGGGACGTCATGTACATGTGCATTCCAGTAAGAGCTTCTCAACATAAAAACAGGTACTGTCCAGCTATGACGTGCACCTCCAAGCTGTGTCACCATAATACTTTGAGGAACAAATTTCGGGTGCACGATCCAGACCTTAGTCAAGACATATTTCATGTTACCTCTAGGGTTATGCCAAACCGAAAGAAGACCAAAATCCTCCACAACTCTGTTAATGTAAAAACTAGTTTGATAATTCAGAGGAAAACCTAGAAACAGAATCCATGTCTCTCTACCAAAAGAGGTCAATCTCATGTTCTTGGCCTGATCATGTCTAACAAAGGTCACAGTGGTGATCTCATCTGCTTCAAACGTAAGACCAATGGCAGTATCCGCATGCAAGGTGTCTACCAGTTTAAAAACCCCAAGACCAAACGGATGATCATCCAAATCGAGGACATCACAACCAGATTCAACTAAAAAGGCTCACACATCCTGTCTCATATGCTCCCTCAGCTGAATCGGAATGAACCTGTTTGTTTCAGCGATGATCACGCGGTCGTGTTGCAGAGGAAGCAGCGGCGGCACCACCAGCATGGTCCTGACCTTCCTGTCCGCTGGGCCGTGGTCGATCGTCATCCCATCGGGGATGAATGCCAGAGGATTGATGGGGAAGTTCGCCATTGCCTCTTCCTCAAAGCCTTCGAGCTCGGCGGCAAAGTTTCCGTCGCCGTCCAAGGGTTCTATTGTAGCTAGGGGAAAGATGCGTGGGGGGTTGAAGGAGATGAAACGGCCAAGGAAGTATCCCTATTACTCCGGGGTAAATCCCCTGTTTCCTTTTCGGTTTGTGTTTGCCGTTTGGGTACCCAGATTTGTCGGATCTACTTGACGCGTGCAGGCGACGTGATGTTCTTGGCCTCCAAGCTAGCTTCTGACCGCATTCAGCACGACGATGGCCCAAATCTTTACAAGCCCAACAACGGACCTGTTTTTTCTTGCTAGTACACTTCTCACATTTTCGACTCAGGAGCTGACAGTCTAAGCAAATACCGGGGCAAGTGGGCCGCAAGTGATCCTTCAATCCACAAATAGAGCAACGACCCAACAATTCATAAACCCTATCTCTGGGCGGAAGAAAAGGCAAGTCTAACGCCTCCATAACAGTTTCCTACGAATAATTAGCAGTGCGTAAATCAATTATATGCTAGAGCAAATCATGGGATAGATTGGCAGTAAACTTTTCAACGAAATTAACGCCAAAGAAGGTTTTTTGAATTTCAGAATCAGGATCCACAATAACCGGATTAGTAAAACTTTCAAAGATAAAGCCGTTACCAGAATTCTGAGGAGGTGGTGCCGTCACCGGAGAAGGCATCGCCGGCGGCATGAATGATCCAAACTTAATAATAGGAGCAGATGAATCCGAGATCAAATGATTTTCCTTCTGAAAACCAAACTTCGATAATTCCATGGCTGACGAAGATGGATCTTGTGAAGCACTCTTGGATAGGAAATTGAGATTAGGCCGAAGCAGAGTCGGACTCCTTTGTGCCGGAACGAGATCTTGTTCAGAGGAAAACCACGAGCCATGATTCAAAAGAGGTTGCACCTCACCCGAAATAAGGAGAAGTGACAGACGAAGTCCGGCCAAACTCTATCTTTCAAACCATAGATGAAATGCCCAACCTTGCTAGAAGCAAGGGAAAAACGGAACCGACGATCACTCAATTTGAACACCTTGAGACCCGAGGGCTCTCCACCAATGCAACATTGAAGAGCCAAAGCAACAGAATCTTTGGAAAGAGGGAAGGAGGCCGACGTGAAGGAGACCACGAGAAAGAACTCCTTTGCGCCAGGGGAGGGAGAGAAGTGCACCATGGATCCAAACCTTTGACGAACCTGTTTTGCCAAGGCCAACCCTGGTGAGAAGTCCCAGAGCAGGAGAGCCTCCATTGCAGACGCGATCTAGAGGTCATGGCTGGACGGATCGGCGGTGGAGGGGGTGGTGGCGGTGGTGGTGGTGGCGGCGGCGGGGGTGGGAGAGGAGAGCGCCATTCTAATCTCTCATGTTATCCCACGAAGATATATGTGCTACGCTGGTGTTGACATACTTGATTGCAATATCACCCTTCTCAACATGATCTCGAATAAAATGATACCGGATCTCAATATGCTTGGTCTTCCCATGAAGAACCGGATTGTGAGCAATTTTGATGGCACTTTCATTGTCACATAAAAGAGGCACTTTGTCACAAATGACACCATAATCCTTTAAAGTTTGCCTCATCCATAATAATTGTGCACAACAACTTCCGGCGGCAATGTATTCGGCTTCGGTGGAGGACGAGGCCACACAATTTTGCTTCTTGAAGACCAACTCACAAGGACCTACCAAGGAATTGGCAAGTACCCGAAGTTGATTTTCTATCCATTTTGCAACCCGCCCAATCCGCATCCGAATAACCTACAAGATCAAAGCTTGTCCATGGGGATACCAAAGACCATAGTTAGGAGTATCCATCAAGTATCTTAGAATCCTTTTAACCGCGGTTTCATGACTTTCCCTAGGACTTGATTGGAATCTTGCACACATACCCACACTAAACATAATATCCGGTCTAGATGCACAAAGGTAAAGCAAAGATCCAATCATAGAACGATAAAGCTTTTGATCAACTTCCTTACCATCCGGATCTAAGTGAAGATCCGCCTTGGAGTCCATGGGAAACTTATATGGCTTGGCATTGTTCATGTCAAATTTCTTGAGCATGTCCTTAATATACTTGGCTTGACATAAGAATGTTCCTTCTCGAAATTGGTGGATTTCAAAGCCAAGAAAATAATTCAATTTCCCATCATGGACATCTCAAATTCCTTGGTCATTAGCTTGAAATTGATCACTAAATTCACGGTTAGTGAACCAAAGATAATATCATCAACATATATTTGGCATACGAAAAAATCTCCATTTACCTTTTTGTAAAAGGTGGGATCTATTACCCCAATTTCAAAGCCACGGTCTACTAAGAACTCCTTGAGATGATCATACCAAGCACGTGGAGCTTGCTTGAGCCCATAAAGAGCCTTATGTAGTAAGTAGACGTGGTTAGGAAATTTAGGGTCTTCGAAACCCGGAGGTTGTTTAACATACACCAATTCATTTAGTGGACCATTTAAGAAAGCACTTTTAACATCCATTTGATATAAACAATTTATGAGTAGATGCATAAGCAATTAGTAAGCGAATGGATTCAAGTCTAGCAACGGGGGCATAGGTTTCACCGTAGTCGACTCCTTCGATTTGGGTGTAGCCTTGTGCAACCAATCTTGCTTTGTTGCGGATGACTTGACCATGTGAGTCTTGCTTGTTCTTAAATATCCACTTGGTTCCAATGACATTATGGCATGTGTCTTTGGGTCTTTCAACTAATGACCACACTTTGTTGCGCTCGAAGTTGTTCAACTCTTCATGCATAGCCGCAACCCAATCCATATCTTCAAGAGCATCATATACCTTGAGAGGTTCTAAGCTAGACAAACAAGAGACATGACCACAAAAGTTAGATAATTGATTGCGTGTGGACACACCCCTACGATACTCCCAAGGATATTTTCTTTGAAGTGTTGTTGATAATCCAATTTTGATGCACGCCGGATGACCCGGCGTTCCATGGCTTGACCAATTGTTTCACCAACACAATATCTTCATCATTGCCTTCATCTTGTTCATGGTCAACCCTAAGTGGAGTTCTTGGAGTTGTGGGTTCATTATGTTCTTGTTCACCACTAGAGTTTGGGTCTTGACCATTTCTTGATCATGTGATGAAGATCATGTTCTTGTTCTTGGATAGTTTTTGATCAATTGTTGAGGTGGATGGCTCAACTTGAGTAGAACTTGTTCCTTCTTCTTGAGTATCATCAATAGGTTCTTCAATAGGAATAAGTTCTCCAATCCCCATAGTTCTTATGGCTTGAGATGGAGCATCATCACCTACATCATCATGATCAATATGCCCCTTGGGAGCCATTATCCTCGACAAACTCCATTCATAGATTCTTCAACACACCCGGTGGATATGTTGTAGACCCTATAAGCATGAGACTTTGCGGCATATCCAACAAGTATACCATCAAAAGATCTAGATTCAAATTTAGCAATTTTGCAACCTTTAATGTAAACATGGCATTTGCAACCAAAGACTCGAAAGTAAGATACATTTGGCTTTTTACCGGTGAGGAGTTCATATGGTGTCTTTCCATGAGAGGACGAAAGAAGAGCCGGTTTGAGTAGTGACAAGCGGTGTTGATGGCTTCGGCCCAAAAGTTGTATGGGGAATGAAATTCGGCCATCATAGTTCTTGCCATATCAATAAGAGTGCGGTTCTTCCTTTCGGCGACACCATTTTGTTGGGGAGTATATGCAGCGGAATATTGGTGTTGAATGCCCTCCCCACTTAGGAAATCATCCATAGTGTAATTCTTGAACTCCGTACCATTGTCACTTCTAATTGCCAAAATCTTGGAGTCATATTGGCGTTGAACTAGGGTTGCAAAGTCAATGAATATCTTTTGAGTTTCACTCTTCTCTTGATGTAGAAAGTCCAACAATATCTTGAATAATCATCCACAATCACCAAACAATATTTCTTGCCACCAAGACTATCATATGTGGGAGGCCCAAAGAGATCCATATGAAGGAGCTCCAAAGGCCTCTTAGTGGAGATAATGGTCTTCTTGGGGTGATTCTTTTCATGCATCTTTCCGGCTATGCAAGCACTACAAGGACGATCTTTGGAAAAATTAACATCGGTTAGTCCTACCACGTGTCCACCCTTTACAAGAGTTTGTAAATTTCTCATACCGACATGGCCTAGCCGGCGATGCCAAAGCCACCCTTGTCGGATTTAGCCATTAGACACGTGGCAATTTGAGTGGTCTCTTTCGAGAAATCGACCACATACAAACCGTTCTCACGAAATCCAACAAAGGCTACTTTAAGAGATTGTGTGAAAAGGATGGTCACGTGGTATTTATTAAAGATAACGGTGTAACCGGCATTGCATAATTGACCAACGGAAAGTAAATTATATGAAAGGGATTCAACAAGGAGGACCTTCTCAATGGATAACTCCGGAGTGATCACTACCTTGCCATATCCCAATACCTTAAGTCTTGCATTGTTCCCAATGGTGACATGAGAGAATGTGAGTAATTGTTTCAATAAGCCCTTTACTAATTCTTTGCTTCCGGTCATATGAGATGAACACCCACTATCAATGAGCCATGAAGATCCACCGGAAGAAAAGCCCTACAAGAAATCAAGTCTTTGATTTAGGTACCCATTTTGGAATGGGTCCTCTTTTGTTAGTCACAAGGGTCTTTGGAACCCAAATAGCATAGTGATAATCATCTCCATATGAAGTGCCAACATATTTAGCAAAAACACAACCATTTCTAGATTTCATAAGAACATATGAAGGGTTGTATTTTCCCGCAAAGTCATTGTGAGTGGCATTGCCCCTAGTGGCATCACCACAAATGGGTTGACATTTGTCTTGCCAACTCCCCCTCCTTCACAAAAACAATATCTTTGGAAGGGGAAGTAGGCTTCTTCTTCTTGTTGACCTTCTTGGACTTAGTGTAAACCCAAGTCCTTCCTTGCCAACCACTCCCTTTTGATTGCTCAAAAGATCATTGAGGTTCTTCTCCCCTTGGATGCAAGTGGCTAGACCCTTCTCAAGTTGGGCCTTCAACCTAGTGTTCTCCTCAATAAGAGATGCCTTCACACACAAAGGGTTAGAGGTACAAGCATTTGCATCTTTATCATTATGAGATGTGGTGAAGCTAGCATAGATGTATTGAGCTTGTAATTTAGCATATGACTCCTTGAGCTTGGTGAGCTCACTTGAGGTCACCTTGTGGGTTTCCCTAAGTTGCTCAAAACTCTCAAAGAGTTTGTTATGACTCTCTACAAGCTCCTCATTTTTAACTTTTAGATCACTAGCAACTTGAATAGAGGTTTCACAGGTTTCTTTTGCCTTGGATATCCTTGGCTTGTGTCTCCTCAAGTTGCTCCCGGAACAATTGTTCCTCAACAAGTTGATCTTCTAGCTCACCAATTTTATCGGCATGATCACATGCATGCCCTTCGAGCTCACAAATCCTAACCTCCTTTTCCTCAAGAAGGTTCTTGGCTTCTCCATATTGATACAAGAGAGCCTCAACCATTTTCTTGGTTGGACCTTGGAGTTTGTTCACAAAGAGGGTAATCTTGTCCTCACCCTCATTTTTCCCTACATCCTCAACACAATCCAATAGAGATGGGTTAGAGGAGATGATACTTTTAGGTGGGGAAATCACCTTTGTTTCCTTGGCCATAAGGCACATAGGCTTGGAGATCTTGTCGTCGTTCGGGCAGAGAAGAGGGGTGCCAATGAAGGAGGAAGATTTCCCATTGCAAGAGCCGCCATTCCTACTTCTTCACTTGAGTCATTATCCTCCTCGCACGGACTCGTACTCCTCTTGTGTAGATGCTACAAGAGCCTTTTGAGGTGATTTCTTGATGAAGGTAGGCTTGGGGTGATATTTGTTCCTCTTTAGAATGAGTTGACCACCATGATCCCCCTTCTCTCATAAGGGCAATCCTTCACAAGGTGATTGTCCTTTCCACAATTTTAGCACATTCTTTTCATCGGTGGGGAGCGGTTGTTCTTGAAATTCTTCTTATTCCAGAACTTGGTGGCGGCAAGAGCAAGAACCTCATTGAGCTCACCCTCCAAATCTTCTTCAAGATCAACAACCGTGCTTTCTTGTTGTTCCTTAGCAAGTTTTAACTCCTCCTCGCTAGTCATCCTCCTCTTTAGGATGTTAAGCCCTTAATAAAGAGACCTTGCTTTGATACCAATTGAAAGGATCGAGTAGGTTGACTAGAGGGGGGGGGTGAATAGGCAACTACAAATTTTCTTTTTTCTTTTAATCAAATTGAGGAATTGCTCAAATATAAGTTCTCTAGATACGCAACTAGGTGAATAATCCTATATGATGAGCAATAAACAAGCTCGCAAGATATTCTAAACATGTTAAGCTAGCAATACAAGTAAAGGAAGGTTAAGAGATGACCACACGGTGACGCGGAGATGATTCCCAAAATTCACTTCCGAATGGAAGCTACGTCTTCGTTGGAGCGGTGTGGGGTCACAAGTGAGCCCCGAATAGCCTTGATATGGCACACCGTATCTCCCTCGTGTTATCCTCCAATGAGGAGTTCCACGAGTCACTATATGATGCCCTTGAGGTCGGCAACAAACCTTTACAAGGATGAGGCACACTCCACAACCGAATTGGAGGCTCTCACCAAATTCCCACGGCTCCCAAAGCCACAAGAATCACAAGGCCGGGGCACGACTCCACAACTCAATTGGAGGCTCCCGGCTAGTCCCCGCGGCTTCCAAAGCCACAAGAACGACCAACGACCGTCTAGGGTTCCAATGAACCCAAGAGTAACAAGTTCCTCAAAAGGAATGGATGGGGAAATCAAATCGCTTTGGTGGAAGTGTAGATTTCTATCTGTTGGAGACAGGTGAATCAGATATTCCAATTCAAATGAGTATCGGATAATCCGATACCACCGGATAATCCGAATCAGCCAGAATTGGATATTCCGAAAAACTTCAGTACTTGGTTGCTTGTAGTCCTTAGCAGAATTCGAGGCACCCTTGTCGATCGGATAATCCGAATCAACCAGAATCGGATATTCTGGAAAACTTCAGTACGTGGTTGCTTGTAGTCCTTACCAGAATTTGAGCCACCCTTAACGATCGGATAATTCGAATCAACCAGAATCGGATATTCCGGAAAACTTCAGTACGCTAGAAAACTAGTTGCTTTAAGGTCCTTAGCCGAATTTGAGCAATCCTTGACGATCGGATATTCCGAGTCAGACTTGATCGGATAATCCGATTATCTTTCTTCAGCAACAATACAAGCTCTTTTCAATTCACTTTTTGGATTTGATGCAATGATGTTTTAGTCACCTAAAACCTGCATCACTTGATTCTCATATTAAATCATCACTAGTGTTGTTGCCTAACACACAAAATACAAGGGATTAAGAAATGTCCTTTCAAATATGCATGGAACAAGTGCAGGTCGTGCAACAAACTTCACTACAACAAAACACTCCACCTAAATAAATATACCATTCTACTACCACGACCATCCATTAAACTGGCAGGATCTAACAATAGTAGTCAGCACATCACCAAGGCAGGAGAGAATAAAGGAAACCGAGAGACATACCTGTGGATGATAGCGTCGAAGATGATCTGGATTGAGATAGCGTCGGTGAGGAGGTGGATGATGTCCATGTTGTGCTTGATGATGTGCACGGCCATGATCTTCTTGCCGCTGTTGCATCCGTGTGTTCGATGAAGGGGTACCAATGCGTCCAAGTAGACGAAAATCACCGTCATTAACACACAGCTTCAAGTACAAGCTAAGTATATATCAAGTGACAGTGAAAACAAGTTGAGAAAAACACTTAAATGATTTTTCATGTCATGCAGAATTCAAACCGAATAAACATATGCATGCAAAGGTGACATATTACAAAGAAAACACTCATCAGGTAGCAGTGCAAACAAAATCTCTGTATTAGCAGTAGTAAATACTCTTTGTGTTAGCAGTAGAAAAAACTCATTTGGACAGACAAGTATTTGGGAGCATGCATTCATAATCTTTGTGTTACTTAATTGCGATACTATTCTTGCAATAATGAATAGTGTATCTTATCTAGTTAACAGCAATATGACATACCCACTCCTCCTAAGCTGCAGAATTTACATATCTCACAATGCCACCAACACTCCAGCCAATATGGCATCTAATAATGCATGTGCTAACAATAATTTGAGTACTCCATAGTCTAGTGAAACTAATAAAGCAAGTATAGAGAGCAAGCAACTTGCAATATTTCTGAAAATTAAGGAAACAAGCAAAGACATGAATTATCTTTTCATTAGCTTCTTGCAATATTTTGAAACAGTGCAACTCTAGGTTGAATGAAATGTCAGGCTGGCAGCCAATCACAAATGTAGCACCCAACAAAGCTTCTGAAATAAAAAAACAAGCTTCATTGCTCCATCTGATGAGGGCATGGCTGAGCTGCAACAACTTGCGCCAACCTATGAGAACATCACATTGCATGAATCGATCAAATCAAGGAAGGAAACAAAAAAACAGGCTCCAATCAATACAAGTAATAACAATGTACATGAATAAAAGTAGAACATAATAAAAACAGATATAATCAGATCTACATCTGTAGAACAAGCAAAAGAAGGTATAACTATCAGCAAATAGCAAATATCATATAGTTCTTGCTAAGCTCATAAATTGTGCACACAAATATAAAGACATGTTCTGGTGTAAGAACAACACTAGTACACAAGAACACCAGCAATCCTTTGTGATCAGAAGCAGCAGTACAAAATCTTCATGTAGACAATGCATGTCATAGCAATGGCAGCACAAAATTTAACTACATAGCGGCGTGATAATTAAACCATGGGCACCTCTGGTAATGAATTAAACTAGCATAACCACATTAGAAACCTCACTTATATTCAAGATTTGTCCAATCTGTCCATTCTATTTCTACTACCACATTATGAATAAAGCAGATCAACACAACCTTATGTTATCTAAAGAAACAATGACATGTTACTGATTATCACTTTACTCTAAACTCTAAACTCACTTTACTCTAATCTACAGAATAAAGACGCCTACAGAAAGAAGGGACCGGATGGCTACCTCCTGAGCTAAGGCGAGCCATGGCGGAGCCTTGCATCTCCGTCGTTGTCGAAGAGGCCGGAGGACGAGAGCTACTTCGGATCTACCGCCGACGACGCCACGACCACCGCCGCCTTCTGTTTGCCTGTCGTCACATCCCCTGCAACAAGAAAACATCGGGTGACTACCACGTTACAGATCTGAGAGGGACATTGAGAGAGGCGCTCACCTGGCCTGCCGTCGGAGAAGGCGTAGTTGAGGCTGGAGCTCATTCCCGTCGACGCCGTCGTCGTTCTTGTGGGCCGGCGATGAGCGGGAGAAGCGGGGTCGGCGCGCCTGCGACAGAGGGAAGGAGGAGGCACCATCAGCGGTCTAGTGCAGGCGGTCAAGGTGTTCGGTGGTGCAGGAGAGTGGGGGGACAGAGGAGGAGGTAGTGCTCTCGGGGATCTCGATTTGGGTTCGGTATCTATTTGGCTGCGGAGGGAGAGGTCGTGTGTTCAGTGAAGAGAAAGAAGTGCGGCGGCGTATACGGAGGAGAGGTGGTACGGCTGGAGGTGAAGCAGAGGGAAGGAGAGGTGGTGCGATGGACAGGCGGCGCTGTGGCTGCGGCTGTCGAGCGAGGGGGAGAAGTGGCGGCGGGGTCTCTGGGAAGAGGAGAGAGGGGATATAGGGTTAGGGTTAGGGCTCGATGGCCCCAAGCAATCCATCTTTTTCTCACTTCACCCTTTCACCATTAGACTAGCTACAAGTGGGGCATGTGCTTCTCGACCCCACATGCATATGACACTGTGTGTCAATTTAATAGTTGAGTTTTGTGAATCAAAATATGTTGCAAAATTAGAGCAATACATTTAAAAAAAATACTACACCATATTTTATGTATAAATAATCAAATTGTTGTGGGTCAAACAGTTTCCATCCACCTCTTGTCAAAAAGACAAATTTATGTCGATCAAACAGAAAGCGGGTCAAATTTGAACTATAGGTGCCTCAAAAAGATTTTTTGAAAAAATAAATTTGGGATACAAAAGTAACTATTTTATCAGAGATACAGGAATAGATTCGCAACTTTCAACCCTTAGCTACGAACGGTCATGTCCGTCATTTTGACCGTATTTTGAAATCAGTATACAAAATTCAAAAACATTAACAGAAATGGAAAACCTTCGCGTTGTGTCAATATTTGTGTCCTATTATCCATAAAAATTAATAAACTTGGAATATGGTAATTTTCTTGAAAAAGTGTTCTAAAAATGAGCTATTATCTACGAAGATTCGTGGCTTTAGGGCCAAAAGACGAATGTTATGTCCACATTCATGCCATAGTTTGTTCAAATGTGCCCATATTGGGCACAATTGTGCATCATGTAACCATGAACAATGTTGCCGAAGAAAGTTTTCATTTTCCTTGCACAAAATAATCATTTTTCAATTTTTGAGTGCGAAAAATGGTTATTTTGTAAAGCACCTACCAAAAATATGTTGCAAAATTGGAGAAATACATTTTCTAAAAATAATAGATCAAATTTTATGTACAAAATACTAAATTGTTGCGTGTGAAACGGTTTCCGTCCACCTCTCGTCAAAAAGATAAATTTCTACCGATTCAGCAAGAAGCGGGTCAAATTTGAACTACAAGTGCCTCGTAGTTTGCCCAATTTTTTGAAAAAAATCATTTTTGGGTACGCAAGTACCTATTCCATCAGAGATACGACAATAGTTTCATAAGATTCAACCCCTAGCTACGAACGATCATGTCCGTCATTTTACCGTATTTTGAAATAGGTATACAAAATTCAAAAAAAAAAAATAGAAAACCTTCGCATTGTGTCATTATTTGTGTCCTAGTATCCATAAAAATTAATAAACTTGGAACATGGCAATTGTCTTTAAAAAGTGTTATCAGAAATAAGCTATCATCTACGAAGATTCATGGTTTTAGGGCCAAATGGCGAATGTTATGTCCACATTCATGGCATAGTTTGTTCAAATGTGCCAATATTGGGCACAAACGTGCATCCTGTAACCATGAACAATGTTGCCGAAAAAAGTTTTCATTTTCCTTAAACAAAAAAATCATTTTTCATTTTTTGAGTGCGAAAAATGGGTTGTTTTGTAAAGCACCTACCAAAAATATGTTCCAAAATTGGAGCAATACATTTTCTAAAAATAATAGATCACATTTTATGTACAAAATACTAAATTATTGCGTCTGAAACGGTTTCCATCCACCTCTCGTCAAAAAGACAAATTTATACCGATTCTGCACGAAGCGGGTCAAATTTGAACTACAGGTGCCTCATAGTAGGAAGCGGGTCAAATTTGAACTACATGTGCCTCGTAATTTGCCCAATATTTTTGAAAAAATCATTTTTGTGTACACAAGTACCTATTTCATCAGATATACGACAATAGTTTCACCATATTCAACCCCTAGCTACGAACGGTCATGTCCGTCATTTTGACCGTATTTTGAAATAGACATACAAAATTCAAAAAAAAATCAAAAAATGGAAAACCTTCGTGTTGTGTCATAGTATCCATAAAAATTAATAAACTTGGAACATGGCAATTGTCTTGAAAAAGTGTTCTCAGAAATGAGCTATCATCTACGAAGATTCATGGTTTTAGGACCAAATGACGAATGTTATGTCCACATTCATGGCATAGTTTGTTCAAATGTGCCCATATTAGGCACAAACGTGCATCCTGTAACCATGAGCAATGTTGCCGAAGAAAGTTTTCATTTTCCTCGCACAAAAAAAGCATTTTTCATTTTTCGAGTGCGAAAACGGGTTGTTTTGTAAAGCACCTACCAAAAATATGTTGCAAAATTGGAACAATGCATTTTCTAAAAATAATAGATCACATTTTATGTACAAAATACTAAATTGTCGCGTGTGAAACGGTTTCCATCCACCTCTTGTTAATAGGACAAATTTATACCAATTCAACAGGAAGCAGGTCAAATTTGAGCTACATTTGTCTCGTAATTTGCTCAAGATTTTTTGAAAAAAAATCATTTTTTGGTACACAAGTACATATTTCATCAGAGACAAGACAATAGTTTCACAAGATTCAAGCCCTAGCTACAAACGGTCATGTCCGCCGTTTTGACCGTATTTTGAAATCGACATACGAAATTCAAAAAAAAACTTGACATATTTTAATACCCAAATTTTAGAAGTGGATGTTTGTATTTCATCGTAACATAATTTTAAAACCTTGCATTTATTTTATCTTGGATTTGAGTTTAAAATAATAATCCAAAAAAATATTTCAAATTCTTCAAAACCCTACGTAAAGCAATATATAAGTTTAGTGGTATTTTGTTATTTTAATTTGACTAAAAGAAGTTCCTAATAGTCTATAATTATAGAGTCTAGCTTTACAAAAATTTCAAAGTTTATCCGGTTGAAATTGGATTTCAAAATCAAAAGTAATAAAAGAAAACATAAACCGCCACCCGCGCGTGATCACTCGATGGTCACACGACTACGTGATGGTACTCGTCGTGAAAAGAAGATCACTGACGGGACGGTGCGCTACGACCCTCGACGGCGCGCTTTCTTTGCGACATCCACATCGCATCATGATGCTCTTCAGGAGCCTGCCTGGCATAGGGCAATGTCAGAGGAGTTCACTGCTCTTCGCCACACCAATACCTGGGTTTTGGTTCCACGGCCACCCGGTGTGAACATTGTGGGCAGCAAGTGGGTTTTTAAAACCAAGCAACGTCCCGATGGATCCGTTGAAAAAATACAAGGCTCGTCTGGTTGCTCGTGGATTCACTCAGCATCATGGCATTGACTATGGTGAGACGTTCAGCCCAGTTGTGAAGCCGGCCATAGTTGTGCTCTCTCTTGCGGTCTCTCGTGGATGGACTCTTCGGCAGATTGATGTCAGCAATGCTTTCCTTCATGGCTTCTTATCTGAGGATGTTTATATGCAGCAACCACCTGGTTTTGAGGATGATCAGTATCCCTCTTATGTGTGCAAGCTGCAGCAAGCTCTCTATGGTCTTAAACAGTCTCCTCGTGCCTGGTATGCTCGGTTGAGTGCTCTGCTTTCTCAGCTTGGCTTTGTCGCGTCTAAGGCTGACACGTCTTTGTTCATCTTCTCTCGTGATGGAGTTCAGATTTTTATGCTCGTTTATGTTGATGACATAGTGATTGCCGGTTCGACTCCAGGAGCAGTTGATGGTCTTGTTCGCTCTCTCTCAGAAAAGTTTCCTATCAAGGATCTTGGTCCTCTTGCATATTTTCTTGGTCTAGAAGCGTCCTGCAATTCAGGGGGCATGGTTCTCAATCAACGCAAGTATGCTCTTGATCTTCTTCACCAAGTGAGCATGGAGAATTGCAAGTCCACTCCTACACCGCTAGCCACCACCGATCGTCTCACTCGGGAGACAGGGATGCCTTTGGGTACCGATGATGCTTTCCGGTATCGAAGTGTTGTGGGAGGTTTGCAGTACTTGACACTCACCGCCCTGATTTGTCCTTTGCTGTGAACAAAGTATGCCAGTTTCTCTCGCAGACCACTGATGTTCATTGGAAAGCAGTTAAGAGGATCTTGCGATATGTCAAAGGGACACTGGATACAGGACTGCAGTTTCGTAAGTCTTCTCTCACCGGTGTTAGTATTTTCACTGATGCTGATTGGGCGAGATGTCCTGATGATCGCCGTTCCACTAGCGGATTTGTTGTGTTTGTTGGACCTCACCTAATCTCTTGGAGTTCAAAGAAACAGCCTATCGTCTCGAGATCTAGTACCGAGGCACAGTACAAGGCGTTGGCAAATGGAGCTGCTGAAGCTATATGGGTGGAATCCTTACTCCAGGAGCTTGGAGTTTCTCAGCAGCGCACTCCCATTTTATGGTGTGATAACCTTGGGGCTACATATCTGACGGCTAACCCAGTCTTTCATGCACGGACGAAGCACATTGAGATTGATTTCCACTTTGTGCGAGAACGTGTTGCTTCTGCATGTCTTGACGTCAGATTCATCTCTACTAATGACCAATTGGCTGATGTATTCACTAAACCAGTCACTCGACAGATGCTAGACCGATTCTAGTCCAATCTAAATCTTGTATGTAGTAGTAGTTCAGATTGAGGGGGAGTGTTAGACGGTCTAGTATTCGGCGTGTATACGTGTACGTATTGTAATCCATATGTAATTGTTGGTCCTATATATAATAGAGATATGTTGAGGCTTTGCCTCACGCAACCCTAAATCAAACTCGGTTAACCTCGTGTCTCGCCACTACCACGTAGGCCGGGACTCACTACATATGCAGCAGCACATTCAGGCAGGGCCATTATATATTTCCAATCAAAATTGCCATGCATCTCGGTAAATTGTATTACGTGAGTTGTTCAAAACGACACCATTAATGACGAGGTCCCAAGAAGTTTGAGTATCCAAAAAATATTGTATTGTAAACTACTCCCTCCGTCTCTAAATATAAGATGTTTTATATTTTTTTCAGATTTGTATGTATTTAGACGCATTTTAGTATGTATATTCACTTATTTTATTCCACATGTAATATATATTGCAATATCTAAAACAACATATAATTAGGAACATAGGGAGTAAATTTTATGTTTGTGTACGTGTCACTGCTCACCGCGGAGTCAGATCCATCATGACACAGGTGATGGGGAAACAACAAATTCCAGAGCGGACAGAAGTATCACACTTTAAGGTCAAGTTATATTCTTGGACATTTCCGCCATTTATTTGTGTGGAGTACATGTCACTACATTGCCGATTCAGATCCAGCATGAGAAGCCTTCATGGCTTGGCTGATTGTGTCGACACCGGAGTACAACAAAAACCATGTGCCTCGTACGTCCGGCATCACCAACAACAGGTCTTGACTCATAGTCGGCACCAAAATATCTTCCACGACTCATGGAAATCA
The DNA here is from genome assembly GCA_947311845.1 of Poa pratensis. NCBI lineage: Eukaryota > Viridiplantae > Streptophyta > Magnoliopsida > Poales > Poaceae > Poa > Poa pratensis. The sequence continues at coordinate 90,779,742 of CAMZMU010000128.1, forward strand.
TTCCACCGCAAATTAGCAACCTTACATTTTATTCCCAGGAGAGAATCACTAGTAGGAAAACCATTATAGGTAGGTTGTATTCTGTGGCGCACCCCTAATTGGTGCGCCACAGAAATATAATTCTGTGGCGCACCTGGCCTGGTGCGCTACAGAAATGTGACTTTCTGTGGCGCACGTGGCCAGGTGCGCCACAGAAAGTTATCCAGGGGGCAGGTAAAAAATTGAAAAAAACAGCAGGTGCGCCACAGAAAGGTCACATTCTGTGGCGCACCAAGCTGGGTGCGTCACAGAATCTCATTTTTCAAATCCCACCCCCTGGATCGCCTTTTTTAGTCTTGCATGAATTAAAAGAAAATGAAAAAAAATTGAAAAATTAAAACCCTTTGACATGTGGCTAGGTATGAGTGTCTAGTATGTGTAGAAATTTTGAAATATGAATTTTGACCTTTTCTGCAACAAATGAAAAACAAATCTTTGTACGGCCATAACTTTTGCATACGACGTCGAAATAACGCAAATAATATGTCAAAAAAATCGTGAGAAAAATCCGAGTTCGAATCCACCCGGGTTTACCCGGTCAGCAATTCACAGATTCCTCAAATTCAAAAAGAAAAAAAGTTATTTCACACAGACGAGTTTTCGCAGCAAAATAAAAAAAAATTCAAAAAAAATAAAAAAAATAAAAAAAATTCGAAAAATTCAAAAAAGACACAGAAATGTATAACAAAGAAGATTGTTGAATGTTTTTTAACTGTTTCAACTTTCTTGAATTTTTTAGATTTTTTAAGTTTTTTGAATTTTTTTGAAGTGTTTTGACTTTTTAAAGTGTTTTGACTTTTTTGGACTTTTTTTGGATTTTTTTAAGTTTTTTAATTTTTTTTTTGAATTTTTTATGATCTTTTGAAACTTTTTAATCTCCCTTTCAAAGTTTAGAAGTTTTTGAAAAATCTGAACTTTAAAAACGCACATTTATAACACATAGGTAACATAGACACATACAAGACTTAAGAGGATTCATGTGTTTATATATCAATAAGAACTTGAGTAGCATAAGGGTAGGTGAAGTGGGTGGAACTTAGAAGTTAAGCGTGGTAGGGTTGGAGCACTTTGAGGATGGGTGACCTAGCGGGAAGGTGGAGTTCAAAAGATTCAAAAAATCTGAAAATAATTTGAATAAATAGGATTTTTTATATTATTTCATATTTTGATTTTTCTGATTTTTTTGAAACTTTTTTTTGCAGCTTTTGAATTTTTTGAAATTTTCAGAATTCTGTAGCGGGAAGGTGGAGTTCAAAAGATTCAAAAAATCTGAAAATAATTTGAATAAATAGGATTTTTTATATTATTTCATATTTTGATTTTTCTGATTTTTTTGAAACTTTTTTTTGCAGTTTTTGAATTTTTTGAAATTTTCAGAATTCTGTGGCGCACCTGGCAGGTGCACCACAGAAATCCACATTTCTGTGGCGCACCAAGCCAGGTGCGCCACAGAAAGTGGATTTCTGTGGCGCATGCCATGGTGCGCCACAGAAATAAAAATTTAGTGGCGAGAATTCTGTGGCGCACCCAGCAATTTGGCCGGGTGCGCCACAGAATGTTGATTTGGTGCGCCACTAATAGTGGTTTTCCCACCAGTGAATGACGATCTCTACGAGGTTTCTTGGCAGACTCCGATGATTACCACCTGACACTCGAGTGTATGATCGACCAGGCCATGTGTTTGGTTGCGAGGCCTGCAAAATATCTGCATATACTACGAGCGAGTCGACCACCTGTCTACATCCGAGCGCCGACCTAGGTGCTGTTCGTAAGGACGAGGTGCTGCTTGGCGTACACATGCATGATCTCTTTCCATCTTCTACCTTCTTTTGTGAAACACAAACAGTCCACGTGTGATACTAGTACACTACAAACCACGGCGCAATGAATCGATCTGATCTACTATTAGCAGAAAGGCTGGCGCCCTAGCTAATTATCAGCACTAAGATTTCACACTAGTTTAAGCAAAAGGGTCTAATCTTATGCCGATGCATGTTCAAAAAATATTTGATGCCAACTAGAAGATTAACGCTCTGCGATGCGAGACCCTACTAAATTTTAGGGAAATAAGAAATCAATTATTAAGTTAAAACCTGACCTTGTTCATGCCTCTATCCTCTCTAGTAGTTCCACTCCTTCCCTTCCCCAAACAAAGCCTCATGGATATCCATGAAAGTGGCGAGAAGGCTCTTCCTCCTTGGCCCGGTGAGGCGAATGGGACCTCTCCATGGGCCTGTTCCTTGCTCCATCCGGTCGGACCAGGTGGTGGCAAGGAGACTAAAAATCTGACCTCTTCGTGGCGTCTCGGTGGTGGGGTGGAATGGCGGCAGGTGCCCAGATCTGATGTCGGCATCAGGAGATCAGGAACATGGTCGCATTAGTGGAGGGAGGTGCTCGTGGCCATGTGGATGACACGACGAACAGATATGGAGATGGTGATGACATTCTACTCCATGAAGAGGCGGTATGAGACGCCCCCTCCATGGACCGTGGAGCCTATGAGGTCGGCGATCACTAGATTGGGTTTGATCTAACTCAGCCGGTGCTATGCGATGCGTCTTGTGGGAGTCATTACACCAAACCCATAGGTGGCATCAATGGAAAGACGTCTTCGTTGCGCCATTCGAGGTCGATAAGAGGGAGTTACAACGACCTAAGGCGAGGCATATGAGATGCTAACTACTTCCAACATCTTCTCCCGCGGTATCCCGCCAGCGAGATGTCGCAAGCCGGTAGAGGGATTAATATTAGTGACATTGATGAGAAATATGTTGACTCCGATGGAAACACAGAATATCTAATCAGGCAATGTCGTCATGTTTGCCTCATGCGCTTGATGAGGTGGTTCATCAGACAGGTGCGACGAACCCTTCTTAAAGGCTTTGGGTATGAGTTGTTAGTTTTTTTTTTTTTTTTCTGGTCACTTGTCATAGATTTATGCTAGGTTTGTAGGGATACTATCGCGAGGCAGAGGCCTCCTGTTTTTTATTTCCAGTCAAGTTTTTTGGCATTGACGTTTGTCTTTCACTGATTTTTTGGAATAATTAATAATGTATGGTTGTATACATCAACTTATGTTGTAGAGGTCACGGGTTTCCTCCATTTTAAATAAAAGTTGTCTCAAGCGATCGATGTCCCACCCATGTCATCCACAATTGCCGGTAGAGAGGCAAGACTCTGGAGTATCGTTTCAACATCCATATATATCCGAGGAATCGAGCGTGGGGAATAGGTTGAAGTGATTCATATGAGAAGACGACAGTGTTCAACTAAGGTAGGAAGAGATATATAGAGAGAGAGAGAGAGAGAGAGAGAGAGAGATTGTGCATCGCAGACGCGTTCATTGTGCCTCGTCTGTAGGATGAGCAGTAGTAAGAAAAAACACTTTAAATGCTAAACTTTCTGATTTTTTTGTGATATTCATGTTCAGGCCTTTTACTTGTCTCTAGAATTTCATCTTAAAATAAGAAACTTTTTGTGTTCCCAAATAAATAAATAAATTTGTGTTTTAAATAGCATACCTTTTGATCCTATATTTGTCAATTTTGCACGGGGCGCCGAACTTACTTTTTTGTATGGAAATTTAGGAACGCTTAGGAGACTCTAATATTGACATCTTAAAAAAAGTTGACATGTGTGATTTTTGGAAAAAAAAAATCTACAAAGAAAGTTTTTTCTTGTAGTAGGAGCTGGTTGAGCCCTTTGAATCTGGTTTCACAATATACATATAATAATTGAGATACATACAAGTAAAATGTGAAGACTTTCAGCAAACATGTACGAATACAACTATACTGAATATTTGTTTCTAGTTCGAAAGACAAATAGTCCACTCGAGATTGAAAGATAGCAGGCCTGTAATTAGTTGGTAATGGCCGTAGAACTAGCTTCTGGGAGGATTTATTTTGGGGGGGGGGGGGGGGGGGGGGGGGGGGGGGCAAACCCTTGTGTATTGATTTACCTAGATTGTACAATTTATCGCATGGAAAAAAAGGTAACGGTTGCTAGGGTTTTTTCGGAAAGCTGGGGGGTTCTTAATTTTAGAAGAACTTGTCGGGGGAGCTGGCAGTTATGTGGTACAAGTTACAGGATATGTGCGCTGGGATACAATTGTCTGATGTAGAGGATAGGTGCAGTTGGATTATGACGAAATCTGGGCATTTTTCAGTAAAATCTTTGTATTCTGCTCTGAAAGCATCACAGGTTAAGGTGCCATATAGAAAAGTTTGGTTCCTTAAACTCCACTTAAAGTAAAAGTTTTTCTGTGGTTAGCTTTTAGAAAGAGTATTTTGACCAAGAGTGTGCTTCTTTCCAGGGGTTGGAAGGGGACAAACAAATGCATGTTTTGCAGTAATGTAGGAACTATTAATCATCTTTTTTCGGCTTCTCTGTAGCGAGATATGTTTGGAGCATAGTTAGATGTGTTTTAATCTTAAGTATGTACCTGTTACTTTTGATGAATTGCCTCACTGGTTAGAGACGTTTGTAACTAAAGATAGGTTATTAATTTCCTCGGGTGTGGCCGCGTTGATTTGGGCGCTCTAGAAGACCCGGAATGATGCCTGCTTCAACAGGGTCATGCCACTTGATCCTACTACTGTAGTTTTCCTGATCTCTCATTTTGTGTCGTACTGGGCTGGTTTGCAGAAGTCAGGGTTGCAAAAAGTTCAACGCAGAGGGGCAAGGCTGCTGGTGCTGGTAGCAACTGAGTTCTTCCACAGGAGGCAGGGCTGGGGTCCGTTGGTGATGAGGATCGCCAATTCTTGAGCCTTTGTCTATGAACACGGAGGTTTTTTTGTGCTGCTATTTTCTCTTGTCGCTGGAAATTGTAGCTGGTAGTGTAGCTGAGTTGCTGAGCATGTTATGTTGCTGGGCCTTTCATGGGCACGAGTAGAAGGAGTTTATTTTGCTTAGGACCAGTTCCTGTTATTACTTCTGTAATTCTTGGGGTGGTCTGATGGAGAGAAAACTTTGAATCTTGTATTATCAGTTTTCATGGAAATGAAATTTGGGAGCCTTTGGCGGTTTGGCTCCTTATGTCGAAAAAAAAGCAGGCCAGTAATTAAAGGATGTTTGTGATCAGCAAATGGAAACGGCAGTCCACCTGGCCTTCCTATGTCCTTTTGCTAAGGAGGTTTGGGTGTGCAATTCCTTCTTCGCATCGGGGGTGGCCAGGATGGCGCTTGAATCTGATGATATCTGCAAATGGTGGGATCGGGCAAGGAATAGGAAGTCAGAAGTGCAGTCCAAAAAGGAATCTCGCTCTCAGTCTACGTGTTCTGGCACATCTAGAAGGAAAGAGGAAGAAGAATTTTCCAAGGCGACGCAAAGACGGCTGTCGCTGTTGCAACCTCGTCCAAACTGACCTGGAACTCGTAGAGATGACAAAGCGATCTTGAAAGAGTTGGCTAGTGTGAGTAGCCGCACTAGTGGAAAAACGGGACAACAGTCCCGGTTCCAGAGGTCCTCTAATCCCGGTTAGGCAACCGGGACTAACAAAGCGGGACTAAAGCCCCCACCTCTTTAGTCCCGGTTGCTTACGAACCGGGACTAGAGGCCCACCCACGTGGCCACGGCGCAGCCGCGCGGGCTCGGAACCTTTAGTCCCGGTTCGTAACACGAACCGGGACTAGTGTGTTTACGTTTTTTTTTCTATTTCGATTAATTTTCTGGTTTAGGGTTTTAGGAGGGGTTTAGGGGTTTCGGATGGTTTCCATCGTACATGGATCACGTCGATGCGCCAAAAACACGAAGATGAAGTTGATGCATATATATTTAACACATACAAATTACATGAAGATCACGTTGATGACACAAACAAATTAATAGTACATGAAGATCAAGTTTCCCGGTTCCAGGTACTTAATTACATGCAGATCAGTATTACATGGAGGCATACTAATTTGTATTATAGTAGTACTCTCCTGTATCAGGTATGACCTCCGCAAGGTAAAATCCCGCCAATTCCTCCGCAATTGCTTTGAAGCGGGCCTCTAATGGTAGCTTGCTGCGCTTTCTTGCCAACTTTAAAAGAATAAGATCAAAATAAATACATGAGTTGTGTGTGTATACATATATATATCAAATGAATGAAACTCAGCACAACTGATGGTAAAACAATAACGCTGTGAATAATGTTTACGTACTTCTTTACTTCTTTTGCCCTCGAATTTCTCGCAGGTCAGAACGTGTATGTACTCGAAACGAAGTATCCACAGAAATCAGTTCCCTGTGGCTGTTCCGCGCAAGACTATACAAGAATAGAATTCAATCAAATAATAATCAAGTATGATAATGGTGCGTGGACCTAGGTAGTACTACTTACATTGTTCAGACGCCATATCAGCTTGTCTTTCCATTGACCGGGTTCTTCCTTGATGAACTCTTTCCAAACGCTGCCCGACAAATAAAATTAACAAAGGAGTTATTAATGACTTGATATCAGGAAATGAACGAAAGAGGCGATAAGAAATGAAATTACTTTTCGAGCATTGTAAAACATGTCTTGTATTCTTTTGGACTTTTCCTTAATGAGTCAAGGACATGAATTTCTCCATCGTGAATTTTAATGAAGAATATAGTGGAACCTGCACACGTTTATATACACAGTCATGCATAACTCATCAGTTAAACTTAACATCGGGTGAGCAAAATATAATGTGTAGAAGAGACAGTAACACTCACTTGAAGTTGTAAGCCCAAAATATAGTCTTTTTGTCACGGTGTTGCTTGAAATACCTTAGCAAATCCCCCGGTGTGTCCTTGTTATATAAGGGATCTTCTATGGTGACTTGATGAAGTTTATCCGGGTCAATGAACCCAAAGTCCTTGTTTTTTTGCCTTTTCAATTCGAGCATCTTCATTCTGCAAAATATAGCGCACAAAAGATTATAGTGAGGATAATTACAGACAATGAACGAGCTGAGGTAAAGACTTAAATTACAGAAATAAATCACTTACAGACAATAGGAACTGAGGATAGATTTGTCGAGGGCCCGGATATTGTATAACTGAAAAAGTTCGCTAAACTCAACGGACACAGCGTATTCTTGGCAGTAGTGCTCTTCCTTAACTCCCACCATGAGACTGATATTCCCCGCTTTTGCGGCTGTCTTGTACCAGGTATGCAACGCACGCATTTTTGTTGATAACCTGCCGTCGACCAAATTTTCCCCGGGAACATATTGTTTTGCTAGATCAGCGACGGCGTAATCGGTTGACGAACCTATTTGTTGTGGAGTACATTGCGCGGCCGCGGCAATACGATGTATTTCTTGTTCGTCAAACACCTTGAGCGGGGGGACCGATTGTGCATCTTGTTCTCCGAGCTGGGGAACTTGTTTACCTTTTTTCGGCGGCGGGAGCTCCATCAGATCGTCATATGACTTGTCAATAGAACGCTCATAGTCTGATGGCGGCGCTGGTGGAGAGTTATATAGGTTATCGATGGTAAGTGCCAGGGCTCCGGAGATTGCAGCGGTAAATTTTGGCTCGGGCACTTTCGGTGCAAAGAATGCTGTATTATAGGCCTTCACGGCGGCGGCGTTTTCCTCGACAGTTTTATCACAAGGTAACTTCTCAGGAGGCGGCGGTGTTTTCTGCTTTCTAGGTCCCCTCCTAATCGGCGAACCGACCTTGCGCTTCCTCGGGAGAAACTTAACGGGCAATTCCTCACGCGGCGGAGATCGAGATGGACTCGCGCTCATGACGTCCCTGTCTAGGAGTTTGGGCTTTGCTGATGAGGTGGACTGCTACAAGGAGGAGTCGATGGCCTTGACAAGAAGATGTATTTCTTGTTCCACAGGGCAAAACCACGCTTGACTTCTCCCAATGTCGCCTCACCGTCACCTCCAGGAATCTCAAGAGACAATGTTTCAAATCCCGGCATAATTTCATCCACCCCGACACGAGCATAGCCAGCTGGAATGTCACCATTATGGTAGCTTGCTTCGGGTTCATTTGGTAAGCATAGCCGACTGCCACCTTCATGGATATGTTCCTCATTGGCGTATGTAGCTCACATTCTGTCCTCTCCGTGACATCATCCACGGCGTAGTGAGCATCGACTTGTAGTTGCGTGGAACCCACGCTGCTTCTAAGCTGAGATCGGTCGGCATTGGCTTGAGGATCTTCTAGCTGCTGCTGAGACGGCCTTTGCTGAGTAAGTGACTCCATGAGCTGCTGCACCTTGAGTTCCAATTCCGATAACCGGTCTTCACCCTTCTTCTTCTTTCTTGCACGACTTCTATAACTGTCAGCGCACTCCGGAAACCCAGTCTTCACGGTGACACCGCCGGGACAGCCTCGTAATCGTCCAACGTGTTCAGGATTACCCAGGGCCCGTGTCAGCTCGTCGTCCTCTCTATCGGGTTTGTACACACCCCGGCGAGCTTCATCTATTGCAAGTATAAGCTTCGGGAGGATTGTTTCTACTTTTTTCTTCCATCTTCCGTGTGCAACAATCAGCCCTGTTTCCTCGTCCAACACTGCACCATGCGCGAACATCCAGAATTTGGACCTCTCGGGCCAGTCCATTGTCTGTGGAGTGATCCCTTTAGCAAGCAGTCTGTCTTCAGCGGCTAACCACGTAGGAATGGCGGACCTGTAGCCACCTGTCCCCAACCTATGGTGGTATATCTTCTTCTTGGCATTTGCCTTATTTTTGACCGATCGGGCCACAGCCGTAGACGATTTCTTATACGCCTTAAACGCGGGCCAGTAATCTTGTATCTTCACTAGTGTTCCAGTTCCGGAATTTCCACTGAAATCTGGATCTTCTTTTTCATATTTTTTCCATATTGTTTTCTTCCAGTTCCGGAATTGTTCGGCCATCTTCGAGAGAGTCCACTGCTTGAGTTTCTCCTTCTTGATTTCAGAGACATCTTCCGGGAGGTTAAAATGTGACAAGAGTGTGTCATATACCAAATCTTTTGTAATCTTGTGGACATAGCAGGGGTCATCGTCGTTTGCGGCCGCCGGCTTATGCCATTCTTGTATGGTGATCGGGAGCATGTCCCTAACAATAACTCCATCTTGATTTATAAATTTACGGCGGTTCTCTTTGGGTTCGAGCGGCTCGCCGTTATCACCAATTACATAGATCGGTAACTTTGGATCATCGCTCGTCATCCTTTTCGTGCTGCCTCGAGGAGCTCCCTTTTTAGCAGATTTGCTCGATCCGGAGGGCTAAAAGAAAAATAATGCGTTAATAAGTGCAATACAAATCAATTAATGAATCTAGTGATCAACAAAATAGCCTTAATATATATACCTCGTCGGCTCTTCTTTCTTCGGACTCAATTCCCTCACCAGAGTCCATCAGAAATTGTGAGGTGAAATCCTCATCATCTTCTCCACCGGCATCGGTTCCACCGCCGACATCTTCTCCACCGGCATCGGTTCACCGCCGACATCTTCTCCACCGGCATCTCCACCGGCATCTTCTCCATCGGGATCATATCTATTGGCATTCTCAAATATCTCTCGCATAATTTCGTCTTCTTTCTCCTCGTCTCGCACATAGTTAGGATCCATAGCTCAATGTCCCTGCAATCAATAAAATTTGCATCTATAAAATTGCTACACAAAAATTTGCTAAATTTTCTAACTTTGCTAACTTATCAAATTTGCAATCTATAAAATTTGCATCTATAAATTTGCATCTATAAAATTGCATCTATAAATTTGCATCTATAAAATTGCATCTATAAAATTGCATCTATAAAATTGCTACTATGAATTTGCATCTATACTGTTTTTGGACTCTTAATTAATGGACTTGTGATGTTCTTTAATTTTTATCCTTGTCATGGTATTGGAGTATTGTGTTTATACTTCACAGGAAAGCCAAGATATTTCATTTCGGGATTGTTTAAAATCATGTTTTCATGCTCTCAACTTGCTATGAAATATCCAGACAGAAAAACAGTTAAAAGATACCTTTTCTCTCTATTTAATTTTCCTATCTAGATTCCTTTTCTGGATGCATTTATTGCTTGTCATCCATATTTGTGGTGAGTGCTGATAAATAAAAATCATCTCACTCAAATTGGAATTTCCTAAGCTCTTGTTTGCATCTGTTGAACGTAGCTACTTGTTAACAGAAAACAGGACTTACAATTTTCACCAAGTTCTAAAACTGAATTTTCTGAAAACTGTCAGATTTGCCGAATTTGATTTCGTTCAAATTGGTGGTTCAAACAACACTCAAATTAGTGCATTGTGTGCACTGGTGCTGTGCCAGGAGGCCAAGCACGATCGTGTCGAGCCGGTGGTCACCATGGGCACAACACGCACACCTCACTCGCACACGCACGGCCACGGCCACGTCAGCGCGAGGCAGGGGAGGGGCAGGGGAGGGGCGAGGCAGGGGAGGGGCGCGAGGCAGGGGAGGGGCACCTACCTCTGGCGGCGGCGGCACGGCAGCGTGAGGCAGGGGAGGGGCACGGCAGCGGAGCGGGAGCGGCAGATCGACGGCGCGGCGGAGCAGGGCTTCGCTGTCGGCGGCGTCGAGGCGGAGAGCGGGGCGTCGATTTGGGGGAGAATGCGAAAAAAATTCGGCCGCGGCCACCCAAATTACCGCGAAACTAACCTTTAGTCGCGGTTCCAGCCACGAACCGCGACTAAAGGTCGAATTTGGACCGCCCAAATTTGCGCGCCAGCCCACACCCTTTAGTCGCGGTTCGTGGCTGGAACCGCGACTAAAGGCCTTTTTCTGTTTTCTGTTTTCTTTTTTGTTTCCTTTTCCTTTTTTCTGTTTTCTTTCCTATTTATTCATTTAATCGTCCAAATCAGCTCAAATTAGTCTCTAAATTTTTTTCAATCAACATCTTAATTATGTACTTTCATAATTTTTTTTGTTCTGTCTACAAAATATTTCAGTTCATCGAGCTCAAATTCATTATTATTACACATGCTCCTTACATAAAGGTTTAATACATTCCATATAATGCATTACATAAAAGGTTTAATACATTATTACACTTCACCAACATTATTCTACATAAACGGATTTGCTGGCTCGAAGGCCGTAGGATTAGGGGGAACGGCGGGAGGAGCCAGCCCCGTTCGCGGCCGCCCGGTTCTCGCGCGCACGTTTGCGGCGGAGGGCAAGATCCATGGAGGATGAGTCTTTCAGCGCCCAATCCAGCTCGGAAGCCTCCTTCGCCTTGAGTTGGCAGGCAGTTCTAGCTCGCTATACACGGTCGTCGTGGACGGACCGGAAGGAAGCTTCAAGGGCCTCCTGCATCTGCGGCGGCGACTGGTGGAGGTACGGTCACGAATCCCCACGCCACCCCTGTGGCGTACGCATCCTCGTCGGGGTCAGAGACGTCGGACCACGCGGGCTCGTACGTCCTCCGCACCTCCTCCGGCACCAGAGCAGGAGGCCGGTAGCAGGGCATTCCTCTCCACGCCGGGCTCGTGGGCATACGGCGGGATAGGCTCCGCGGTAGCGCCCAAGCGCGCTCTGCCGAGCACGCTCGACCTCGTCCAGAAGGCGCTGCGGCGGGCGTGGCGGATCCATCTCGTGGAGATGATGCGTTCATGGCTAGGAATGGTGGATTAGGGTTTACCCCGTCGGCGACAATATATAAAGACCTCCAGGGCAGCGCTAGGGGAGGACACGTGGCTAGGGCAGCGCTGGGGGAGGACACGTGACTGACATGAGTCATGACCGCAAAGCCCGCCTTTAGTCCCGGTTGGTGTTACCAACCGGGACTAAAGAAGCATACGGATCGTGTGTTTCTTTCAAGCGTTTGTGAGACGTTGGATCAGGGGTGTGTTTCTTTTGAGGGATTGTGAGCTGTTGGATCAGCACTATCACGACCACTTCGTGAGCCACTTGAACCGGTTGGTGTTACCAACCGGGACTAAAGAAGCACACAGACCCTATATATAACATCCATCATTGGCAGTACACGGGTAGCAGAGAGCAAGACTTCTGAGAGGCAGGAGTTCCTAGAGCGGAGGCTGAAGGTGAACCCTCCCCTCGGTCGGATCCAAGCAGCGGCAAGGTGCTCTGATGATTAGCAACATCCCAACACTTGTTCGGACGGTTGCAAATCATCAGAGACGTCTTGCCGCTGTTTGGATCGAAGGCCGATTTGCCGTCTCACGACCACGCGATGATTTGCCGATTTGCCGGTCAGAGTGGCCACTGGAGAAGGTAGCCAACTTCGATCCGACGTGGTTCTGAAAGGGGCATGGTTAATTTGATATGCGGCACTCACGAGCCACCGTTGGGCTGTATGCAGGGGAAACCGTTACATAAAAGTTACATAAAAGGTTTAATACATTATTACACATCACCAACAACATCCCTATCTAGTGTTCACTTGTTCTTCGTGTGTGTCCCTTTCTTCTGATTGCGCCGTAACCATGGACAATCTTCTTCATTTAACTTGATGCTTGGGTCAGTGTTCACTTTGAAGGGCGGAATTTCATTAAACTTATCGTAATCTTCTGACATGTCTGTCTTATCCTCCACTCCCACGATGTTTCTTTTACCTGAAAGAACTATGTAGCGGTTCGGCTCATCGTATGATGTATTCGCTTGCTTATCTTTTCTTTTCTTTGTAGGGTAGACATGTCCTTCACATAGAAAACCTGAACCACTTCACTGGTTAGGACGAATGGTTCGTTCTCGTACTCAAGATTCTTGAGATCCACTGTAGTCATTCCGTACCGTGGGTCTACCTCTACCCCGCCTTCTAGGTTGAACCATTTGCACTTGAACAAAGGGACCTTAAAATAAGGTCCATAGTCAAGTTCCCATATCTGCTCTATGTAACCACAATATGTTTCCTTTTGCCCATTGCAGTTTGTTGCATCAAAGCGGACACCACTATTTGTTTGGTGCTCTTTTTATCTTGGTCGACCGTGTAAAATGTATTTCCATTTATCTCGTACCCTTGAAAAGTCAATATAGTCGAAGATGGTTGCTTGGCCAACAAGTATAGCTGTTCTCCAACATTGGTGTCATTAATGAGACGTCTTTGTAACCAACCGCCGAAAGTCTTCATGTGTTCTCCATCAATACAATCTTTTCCTGTGTATTTGGAGCGTAAAATATTCCTGTGTTCCTCGATATACGGAGCCACCAAGCTGGAATTATGTAGAACTGTGTAGTGTGCTCGAGTGAAAGAATTCCCGTCTTGACATAGTGTTGTTTTTTTCCTAGCGTCCCTTTTCCACGCAGTCTCCCCTCATGTCGTGATTGAGAAACACCAATCGGCTTTAGATCAGGAATAAAGTCAATCTCACTTCCGCACAATCTCGAAGCCGAGGCGAGCGTCAAGAGCGGCATACTCGACTTGATCGTAGCTCAACGGAACGTTGCCCATGCGCGAATCCGGAGGTCTTCTTCGTCGTCGTCGTCGTCGTCCTTGCCCTTCTTCTTGTCCTTCTTGTTGTTGTTCTTCTTCTTTTCTAGGTTTGTCCCAATCATAGCATTGGAGAGAGCAACGAGACTCGGAGTAGGATTGCCGGTTGGGTTCCGCCTATCCCTCTGGAGGTCGACCGCGGACGAAATTTCAATTCCATAGTAGCGCAGCATCCGCAAGTCATTGTGGATAGCCACGCCGTAGAACTTGATGGTCTTGTCACCTAAGAAATCCACGAGAAGTTGCGGCACCCGATCAGCCTGGCAGATCTGGAAGACAAGAGTCTCGGACGCCACCGAGAGTTGAAGGACGGCGGCGCGCTGCCTTTTCTCGGGTGGAAGATCCTCTGTCGACCCGGGAGAGGGTCGGTGAACTCGCAGTCGACTCCAACGCACTTGATCGGTGCGGCGTCGAGGAAGAACTTCTTCACGTCGCGGATCCACCTCTCCACACGATATGCACGGAGGGTGACCCATACCTTGAAGTGCATATCCTCCTTGATGAAGTAGTACAACCGAAACGGAGGTACGCGCGCGAGTGGCTCCATTGGAATAGAAGGAGAGGGATCGAGAGAGAGTTTTTGCAAGGAGATTAGAGAGAGATTTGTGTGCTTAAGGCCAAGATTATTGTTGCTTTATATAGGGCAGAGAGGGGAGGCCAGCCGGCGGGCAGGGGAGGCCAGCCGGCGGACAGGGGAGGCCGGAGGCCAGCCCGCGGGCAGGGGAGGCCGGAGGGCAGCCGCCATGGATTAAATCGCGCCATGGCTGATCGTCTTCCAAGGACCATCAATACGACGGCGGATTGATCAACGCACTGTGGCGCGCGGGAGACAAAAGGTTTGAATATTAGTCCCGGTTCTTGCCCCGAACCGAGACTAATGCTTCTCGCGCTAGGCCGCGTCTCTGCGGCCGCACGCGGTGACCCTTTAGTCCCGGTTCGTGGATGGAACCGGGACTAAAGGTCCCTCGCGAACCGGACGGGGGTTGGGCCGTTGGAAAAGCGAAAATCGACCCCATTAGGAACCGGTACTAAAGGGCCAAACGGATTGCCCTTTTTCCACTAGTGCCGGAGCTGATGCTTTATTTTATAGCATCTTTTTCTTGTTTTTAAACTCTTGCACGTTTGTGCTTCCCTGTAATTGTTACGGGGTCTGTTTCCCCCTTTCTATTAATCAGTTACGTTAAAAAAAAAATGTTCAAGAGCTATGTCGACCCGGTCGACGTAGTGCGGACATAGTAGGATTCCTGTCCTTTCTCTTACCGGTGGAGCCCGGTGCGTGGGCGGTGGCCGTCGTCGCCCATCCAGCCAACTAGGCAACAGGCAACAGCCACTGCACTCCACTGTGGTTTGAGCAAGCCTTAAGATATTTGCCGACGCGTGGGCCGCCTCCAAGCACGATATATACCCCGCGCGGCCGCGCCTCCACTGAACACTCACCTCACTCGATTCCCTCTTCATTCGCTCACCAATAGCAGCGAACGCGCCGTGGAGCTTAGCTCTGCTCCTCGAAAGCCACCTAGATATAACCATGGCGTCATCTTTCTTCTTCGACGACGAGCTGGTTGGCGAGCGCGGCAAGCCCGCCATGGACGCGTGCGCGCTCTGCGACAAGCCGTTGGCACAGGAGAAGGACATCTTCATGTACAAAGGGGATACCCCCTTCTGCAGCGACGAGTGCCGCCACAAGCAGATGCGGCTCGACACCGTCTGCGAGAGGCAAGATGCCCGGAGGGCGGCGCAGCGGTACTCAGCCGGAACAGAGGCGCAGCGTGGGAAGCCCAAGAGTCCGTGAAGGTTTCCGTCGCGAGCTGATCAGCCGAAGCTGTGTGCGTAGCTGAGAAACAAAGTTTGTTTGTTACTCCAGTTAGTTAGTACTCCGAAGTATCTATCAATATTGTTGTGATAGTTCTTGGTTCTCTGGCAAAGAAGGAAGCAGCGGCGCCCGAAGCTTCGTGGGTTGAGGAAGGGAACAGTCGAAGCTCATTTTGGCTAATCCGACCAACTCTACCTTGTGATTCTATGAATATATATCCATGAATTTGGCTCTTCTGGTGCTCTAAATGAAAGCGCCGTACTTCATCGGTCCTCGCTGTTTTCTTTTCATGAATTACCAACCGAACCTTCCTCTCTCAAGATATAGTACCTTGCTAGGTTATCGCTGGAGAAGAAACGCAGTAATTAAGAGCATCTCCAACCACGGTCCCCAAATCCGCCCCCAAACTGTCCGGGCGGGTATACAACCCTAAAAAGTGACCTCATCCAACCATTGCCCCCAAATGTCACCTCAAATTGTGGGGCCACTTGCATGTGATTGGTGAAAAAGGAGAGAGAAGAATAATTGAAGGACAAAAGAAGGGAAAAAGAAAGGAAAAAGGTGGTCCAACATGCGCCCGGACCAAATAAACCGCATATGGGATGAGTTTGGGGTGTGTCCGACAGCCCGGACCAAATAAACCGCGTCCGGACGAAAAAACGCTTTGCGGAGTCTTTAAGGGCCGTGGTTAGAGATGCTCTAAGGTATCCAACTGACTACGCAAAACGCCGAACAAGATGAAATTAAAGTATCACGCTCAAACGTCAAATTCGTTGAACATCACGAATATATATATTTTCTGTGTTTGTCTCCCCCACCATTGCCGAGTAGGCCATGACTCCCTGTATATGCTGCAGCAGCACAGATGGTGGAGGGCCATTATATATTTCCAATCAAAATCACTGTGCATCTCGATGGTTAATCGTTGTGATGCACCAGGCGCTCTCGGAGTGTTCAGTAACTACTATCGATGGTTACTGCTTTCCCGTCGAAAATGACGATCTCTCTAACGATATCCTAGGCTCTTAGCAGGCTCCAATGACTACATTCGGTGCTTCAGTGTTAAGCCACATTATATAAACTGAGAGCAGATCTTACAATCTTGGAGATGAACCCTGGCGGCTAATCTCTCGGTCAAACGGCTGATTTCATAGTTTCTAAACAGTATCATTCTTTCCAAAGCTGTTTGACTACAAGTGGCCGAACGGTTGCTCGTAAGTTGCAGCTGCTGCTGGCGCAAGTGGTGCGTCGACAAGAGATCTGCTCGTGTGCGAATCGACTTTTCAACGTGTGCTCTCTGGCGTGCATGCACCACCGCAGCTCAAGATTCCCATATGCTTTTTTTAGACGATTCTCTCTCTCTTTTTTTGAGAGGGATAATTAGCATATGACACTTACAAAATGGAGGGGCCTCGGTTTATTTGACTTCGCCACGGTTGAGCTTTTAGCTCACTTAGCTTGAGACATTTTGCCAAAGTGACCCAAAAATTTCTCGAGCGAAAAGATGGACTCGACGCCGCCAACAGAAGCGATGTCGTCACTAAAACCATCATCGAGGCCGATATTGTTGTTGAAGCAGACGCCAACGCCTTCGGAGGAGGCGATGTTGTCACCATTGGAGCTTACATAGCCAATGTATATGTCGAGATGACGCCGAAGGGCAGGATCTCACCGCTCGTCAGCAGGGTGGATGCCACGTTTCAGGTTGATGATCCCATGGATCTAGATCATTGATGGCGGAGAGGGATCCCGCCCGAAAGACGACTTCGGTCGTCACAGACACCATGGTGGGCGGCAACTGTCGTGGTTTCGTCACAACTTAGCCATCGGGTGTGGCTTACGGAGCGTGGAGCTAGATGACGTAGGAGATTCAGGGACGGGATTGGCTCAATAAGAAGTACCTAGGTTGGGCACCTCGCTCTGGAGGTAAGACCTAATTTTTTTGCTTGTATGTATTGATATTGCGGGATTGATTATAAAGTCGCTAGTAACATGAGATTTTCCGATATTGGGTACCCTATAGGGTGCTCCCTGTCGGCCTTATATTCACGACCGACACAGGGTAACAGATCTATCCGGAGACGGTTCAGGTGCAGAGTCTAGTAGGAGCCAGCTACTTCTACTTTTCTTGTACGTCAAATATTGTACGCCGTCTCGTATGAGAAATCATACTGGACCAAACTTATGCGAGAACCGGCTCAGCCTTCTTGTGCTAGCCCACCTTAGGGGGGAGGGGGAGTAAGTTGGTCATGTGCCACCCTGGGTATATGGACCGTCTTCGCCTTGTGGGGCTACCCGATTGGGAATTCACTCGTTGATAGAGAAGATCAGTAAGCTTATTAGTGGGCATCCCTCGTGGATAAGGGTCTTTTTTTCTTTCTAGAATAGACTTTGATGCGCCTACTTTCTCTCGCAACAAGAATATTGTTGGTCCTTCGTAGAAAGCTCTAGGCCATGATCCACTTGTAACATCTCTCATATGAAAAAAAATCTTTCCAAAAGGAAGACACTTACCTATTGAGTTTATCACTCGGTAAATCAGATTCGAGTGGAAGTCCTCCGAACTTCCATCTCTCGGAAACAATCAAGATGAAAGGTCTGCTATGTTCGTGGATTCAATCGACACATCATTAGGTCGTCACTTCTGTCTTCTCGAACTTGGTCAACGGGACTAGCTCTCTCACATCAACGAGGCGAGTTGAACCTGGTTAATAAAAATAATGTTTCACTCATGTTAGTTGTCTGACGTCGAACAACTGGTTATCGGGCACGCCCTTTACTTTACCACATTGTCGCATATCTTCTCTTTAATTTGTTTCTATGATGACAACATGTATAATTATCAACTTTTACTGTGGGCTATGAAGAGACTATAGGACATGCTGCATATTGCATGTTGTATTCATTAAGTATCTCATTCGTATCTAACATATCGCTACTCGCCCGCGGTCGCAAAGAAAAGATGAAATCTTAGATTTGTTGTTCGCTTGAAACCATGTCCACCAGATCCATGTGGCTTCTCGCTCACATTTTTGTGTGGACATGAATCCTGTTGGAAATAGATCGAGAGCAAACGAGATCGACAACGAATGAATCGAACTGTGTGTTTCATTGATAGAATATTGGGTATATATACCCTGGTACAAAGGCGGTTACAAGGAAGCGGTTGCCAAAAGTGGAACCGACATAAGCAGGGATTAACCCATTAATTAAACTAATTAATTAATTCCTAACACTCCCCTAATCAATGCTTGTCTTTAGAGCGTTCTTCGCGAGAATGTCCTTGTAAAACAATGTCCTTTGTAGATTCTATCATCTTGAAATAGTCTCCTCCAAAAACCCTGTGGGAAAAATATGAGGAGAGTAGTGTGTATGATATGTTGCTAAAACTCCTTTAAACCTTGTAGGATAATAAGGAGAAAATGATGCAACATATATTGATTATTGTCTCTTTGGTAACTCATATGAGAAAACCTTGATAGAAGGATAACACATATGTGAGTTTGGAGAACAATAAATATGTCATGTATACTTCCTTTAAAAACCCAGTGGGGAAAACAGAAAGTATGACATATGTTATTTGAAGTTGATTATTTCTCCCACAAAAACCCTTTGGGAAAAATGTGAGGAGAATAGTATTTGATATGTTGTTAAAACTCCTTTAAAACCCAGTGGAAAAATAAGAAGAAAATGATACAACATATAATGATAATTGTCTCTTTGATAACTTATATGAGAAAACCTTGAAAGGATAAAACTCATTGGTAAGTTTAGAGGACAACTGATATGTCTTGTATACATCCATTAAAAACCCGGTGGGGAAAATAGGAGGTATGACATATATTCTTGTGTTGATATTACCTCATTAAAAACCTTGATGAGAACCTTGAGAGTAAACTCATAAAGGGAAAAAGAGTGTAATATAATGTTTGAGTAGGTTATAATTCAGGAAGAGACTCCCCCTGATCCTTGCAATATAGGGGCAATATGCTTAGTGATATTGCTTTTGTATAACCTGTTTGCATTTGAGCAACACAAGCATTATTATCTTGTAGATAATAGTTGGAGTTTCAATAGAACCAATACAACATGAATGTTGATGTGGTTTATCATTCCATAAAGCCCCACATATTGATGTGAAACCTTGTATTTCAGAATGATAAGTGGGTGTAGCCATAGAGTCTGTTTGGAAGACATCAATGGAATGGCAAGCCCACCATGTAGGTACATGAAGCCCGTTGTGATCTAGTATTATGGGGATCGTAAAAGTAGCTAGTATCAGCGGATCCGATGATATTGGAGTTCAGATTTCTCTGAAATAACAAATAGGTCAAGATATTTGATGCCTTGGAGATATCAGAAAGATACTCTTGTTCCTGTCACTAGTGTTAGGTCCAATGGCACTGAGATTTGGAACAATATGTCCCAACATCTCTTATCCATCCTCCATGGTATGCATCTATGTTTCTCTACGTCTAGAGATTGAATAACCATAGAGTTTAGATGGATATGACTTGTCCATGATTTGAATTTCTCCAATAATTTCTGGATATAGGCAAAATGATGTACCATAATATTGAGTGAAGGTGCTCGAATTGTAGCTAAAGCAAAGTTTGATATTTTTCTTACATCCTTCATCTAAGATTCCGTCTCTAGATGATTACATGGTTCATCAATATGTTGTGTGTTGCGAGTGATGTTATAATCATCAACATACACTGATTTTATGAATACCCTTTCGAGGATTTCTTGATGAACACGTGTGAGCAATCATCATTGTTAGAGTAATCCTTTTGTATAAGGAACTCACTAAGTCGGTAGTACCAGATTTGTTCCGACTATTGTAAGTCATGTAGTGACTTTTTGAGTTTACACTATGCATGTTGCGATTTGTATTTGGATTCAAAATTGGGATTCCCATGGGAACTTATATGTCTGAATCAAGTGACACATGAATATATGGTCACTACATCTATCAACTGCATAAATAGATGATTTGTACTGCCATTGAGACAAGTTATCGGAAATTGATTCCACTTGTATCCAGAGAATGTATTTTGGGTATCTGCGTGAACCCTTATGCTACATGCCTTGCTATTGACTCACCACCTTGTTGTTCTCATTCCGTTCTTGGACGAAAACTGGTGTAGGTATTTTTTTGTGTATACCTTCCTTTATTGAGCAAGGCTATTTCTTCTTGGATTGCATCCTTTGATTGAGTCCAGTCCAAGCGAGTGTTTTGAACTCTGCCATGGCCATGGTCTTTGGATCCGGATCATTGTAAAGGTTGTTTGCAATCATTGTTGAGAAATATATGTCGACAATTGTAGGCTTTCATTTATAAGATTCTCCAGAATGTAAGGTTTGGTGGAAATCTTGTTTACCTTTGATGACTCTTCGTGGTTTCCCAATACGGTCAAGTCTAGGTATTCCGATATCCCAGTCATTGTGTGCACTATTGAGCTGGGTTGTGATGGTTTTCCATCCACGGGTGTATACTACCCATTTTGTGTCTATCAACGTGAAGTTGACTTGCATTTACTGATTCTGAGGGTTTCTTCCTCAGTTTCCTTTGTTGCTTGCAAGAAGCTGAATCCTGCTGTGTGGTTGTACTTCTCCCCCTCTTGTTTTGAACAAGGAGTTGAGTGGTTTTGTTGGTATACCTCCACTCTTTCGGGCACACTTGTTGCAGGATTATAGGATTTTGTGATATGTTTGTAGCCAGTAAATGGATTTGGCAGGTTATTTGCAATTGTTGCAAATTAGTGATTTTCTGAACGCGAAGTTCAGTGTCTTGAGTACGTGAATTTGAGGCAGAAATGTGTTGAACATTCCAATTGATTTCCTGGCTTTCTTTTTGGTACTTAAAATCTCCCCCTAATGCCTGGAAATTGTCCTCACTAAGCATACTAGCCTTGAATAACTCCCCCTGACAGGGGCATGAGGTATTTATAGTTGACGGAAATACAGTTATTCCTCACATAGATCCCGAATTTTCTGTGAGGGGCCATTGATGTATGCCGTGGTGGTGATATCGGTATGTAACCGAATTATCGCAGATGGGAAATACTTTTGATTTGCACGTACTAATTTTAGAGGGAAGGTACTACGATATGTAGTCCACTGCAATTGAATTATGTCAGCGGGGTGTAAATTTGCATGACTCCAACGCAAGGTTGGTATTTGCAATTCATTAGTAAGAGATACGCTATGAGCTTAATTCTCTCTTTATTAGAGATTCAACCAAGCCATTTTGAGTGTGGATATACGGGACCGAGTGCTGATCTTCAATCCCTAGTGCCATGAAATAATCATTGAAGGCACGTGTGGAGAATTCAACAGCGTTGCCCTTTCAGATAATGAGCTTGTAGTTTAATAGCTTGTCTCATTATTTGTCGAATTCATGGTTTTTGTGTGGATGATAGGCACACGTGGGACCATCGTGAAGATGTGTCATTTATAACCATGAAACTCTTAAAGGTCCACACAATGGTTCGATGTGTCCACAAACTCCGAAGATTGTGGGAATTTAGCATCATTTAAATCCTAACTAATGGAATTGCTGATAATTTTTCGCATCATCCCTATGCTGGAATGACCAAGGCGATCATGCCAAGTTTGGAATGCATTGGCATTCTGAAAAATTACCATGTTCGCAACATTGGTTACGGTTTTAATGTATGTGTAGTGCAATCCTGACGATAATGAGAGAATTTTGCATTTAAATGCTTGTCATATCCGTTGTTGTAGTAAAAAGGAGATACTCCTCTTTGTTGTCATCATGGGTTTCGATATGGAAACCATTTCTGACGGATATCTCTACATCTTGTAGGGTACGAACTTAATCAAGATACTATAAAGCGTTCTCGATTAATACTTTAGTACCCCATAGGGAGTGTAAATTTGGTACTGACAGAACCAACAATTACAACATCGCGTCTAGCGATTAAAATATATTGTTATCTCTTAGTAAGAGTTTTGAATATATATATTTCCCCATGTATAGAGTTTGTGGTTCATTGTACAAAGAATGTTTACTCTTTCATCAGATTGACTCCCGTAAAATTCTATATATAGAATTGAAGATTTTCATTATGAAAACCTTTATCAGATATATAGAACACATACAAATTTCTTTGTATCATAACTGCTGATACAATATACTGTGATATACAGTAATTGATGACAATTTTATGTTTATTACAACAATAAATAGACGTAGATAAGGAGTTGGGGAGACAAGTAAAGTCTCCAAACATGTCATGTGAATAATATTCGATGACCATGTTCTCCATGTTCATGGGATTTTCTGAAAGTTGGGGAGCTTGTTGTTACATTATGTGAACATCTGACTTCCCTAGTATTTTCAGATCGGAGATTGAAGTGTGCTTCATATCTTTACCCTTGAGTAGGTCGGTTGCGTCCCACAGAATATTATTATTTAGCGGGGCATCTCTCTAGGGGAGATTGAAGTGCCGCCATAGTTTCATGAGACACATTATTTGACCTTATTGTCTATAACTCATGTAGGTTAGTTGTGACCTTCGAGAGCAAGCTCATCGAAATATGGTCATCTTGGCTTACATGGATGAGAACCAGAGATTTTGTAAATTTACTTTATATAAATTAAAATCATCATGGTTATGTTGTAATAAAATTTGCAAAATTGTGAGTTTCAAACATCTATCATAAACACTTTGGAGATATCACCATTTGGGGTCCGTCTCACTTGGAGATATCACCATTTTTATGGAGTTGATATTCAGAGAGATTCAGCCAAGCTGTAACAGATGGAGAATCAGCTTCCGAGGAGACCTCTTACTTCACCAACACAGAGTCAAAGAATCTTTGATTGCGCCACTGTTAGAGTGGACTAGGAACCATTTTGAGGGCAGCTTAGGTTTTTCTTTGTATCATGTATCTTCATTTCTATTTTCACCCCCCCCCCCCTGAACTTTCATTGTACTTGACTTGGAGTCTTTAGACTCCCCCATTTTATATTGAAAATCCTAACCGTAGGGGGCTCCCCTACGGTAATTGCCCTCAAAAAAAAAATTATGGAGTCCGTCTCAGAGTACTAAGAAGCATAATCTGACCGAAATCAGTAGACGCTTTGATCTTAGTACCTTATGCTATGATTTGATTTAAATATATGCAAGAGCACGTTGAAGGTAGTCATAGTGTCAATTTTGACAAAATGTAGACCTCACAATAATCGTGGATAATCTGCACATGATGCAGTAGATGCCACATTACCTTGTGATCCCACATATAAATTTGAGATAGTCACTTCACAATTTCAATTCGAATTAAGTCAATTTGTGCCTTTTAGGCATTTTCGGACTTAATTGATGATGAGTTGATATTTAATTTTGCAAGAAAATGAATCTCAATTGCAAATAATATTATTGTACCATTATTATATGTTATTGGGATTGCAAAATGCAAACACATTGAACATATAATCATCTATAGACATAATATGGTCTAAATCATTATGCATTATAATGGATTAGATTTTGTAATAATTATTCAAAAATATATGGTCTAGAGCATGACAAGTACTACTTATTAACACAGTACTAGTTGTTAGACCTGAATGCAAAGTCTGAATAATATGGGGGCTATACAGCATACTGTAATAAGCATGAGGGCTGAAGAGAGAATTGTACAGCCTTATCTGTAAGCAAAGTAAGTAGAAGGACTAAACCAAAAATGTCCAAATGGATAAGGTCTCCACTTCTCCATCGCTCCCGTGAGTTGCAAATCGAGGAATTTCCCCAAATTGAAGCAGACTGGAGCAGCCAGGCTGCACCATAGGGCACACGGCGCCGTGTGCAGTTTGCCGGAGATGGTGCCGTGAGCATGTCGCTGGTCCCAGCCTGGCTCTGCCGCCATGAGGAGCCGGTTGCGGACGCGGGTGTTTCCGCGTCGCGGGGGTCCTCCGCTTCGGGCGCCGCTGCAAAGAGGAGCAGCGCCGGTGGCCGATTCGACGCGCTCGGAGGAGCAACGTCGGTGGCCGCTCGGAGGAGCGTCGCCTCCGGTTGGGAACGGCAGGCGCGGTCCAGATGGCGTCGGCATTGACGACTGCGGCGCTAGTGGAGCGGCCATCGCCCTGGGCTGGAGCACGCCGTCCGTCATGTCGGGGACGAGGGACACGTCTCGAGATGCAGCGCTCGGAGCGGCCGGGCTGATGGACGCGGACGCTGGTGCCGCCGCTCCGTGAGGAGCCTTGCCGAGGGCCGCGGCGCCAGCGCGGCAGTGATGCAGACTGAGGACGTCGGCTTCTGCCGCCGCTGTTTCCGAAGAGGAGGCCTCGCCGTGGAGGTCCAGCGACTAGGGCGAGCCGAGGGGCTGTGACCGGCAGGGAAGAAAATTGATGTGGTAACGCATCGTTGCCTTACCTGTTCTTTCTTCTGTTCTTCCCTTCTTCTGTGTAGAATCGCTCTGCCGGAGCGTGCTCTGTTCCGGCGAGTTTGCCGACCAGATTTTGCCCTGTTCTGGTGGTCTATTGCTCTGATGTAGAGCGACGTGCGTGATAACATGTTGGAAATAGATCGAGAGCAAACGAGATCGACAAGGAATGAATCGAACTGTGTGTTTCATTGATAGAATATTGGATATACTCCCTCCGTGTCAAAAAGTAAGACGTTTTAGCTACTTACCATACACATGTATCTAGACATGTTTTAGTGCAAGATTCACATGAATCTTGCACTAAAACATGTCTAGATACATGTGTATGGTAAGTAGCTAGAGAGTCTTACTTTTTGACACGGAGGGAGTATATACCCTGGTACAAAGGCGGTTACAAGGAAGCGGTTGCCAAAAGTGGAACCGACATAAGCAGGGATTTAACCCATTAATTAAACGAATTAATTAATTCCTAACAAATCCCACATGACACCTACTAATGGAGGGATCCCCACGAAATTAAATCATTTCAACGATTCATTTCTAATAATAATATTGACTTCCTAGTAAAATTTATCAATTTAGAAATTATGAAACACTTTCTAAGATGGACACTGTGCATGGAATAGAAAGTTAGAAACACACCATGGAATATGAACATGCAAAATGCAGCAGAACCAAAATGTTTACTCGATTCTCATTATGTCCATTGGGCTACCAAAATGCATGCCTAAAACCCCAAGGAAACTAGTGTATTGTAAACTAGATTTTGTTTTTCTGTACGTGTCACTGGTGCCGAGTCAGATCCATCTTGAGAGCGCGTCATGGCTAGGCTGGATGGTGACACCGGAGTAGAACCAAAACCATGTGCCTTGTCCTCCCCACCAATTAGGCCGTGACTCACAGTCTCCATAAGCAGAGGAAAATATCTTCCGCGACTCCAGCGGCCATTTCTTAACGGAAACAATTCCGCGGCAACATTATTGCTATACTCCGCACTCTGCGACCAAGGCTGTCGTGCTCAACAACCTTGGACAGCGAACACTTCCGGGAAAAAAAATATCACCATGCATGTCATTAGTGTTGCAGAGTTCACTCTGCTCTATGGCCTCAACCAGGCTCTTCGTGCTTGGCATGCACGGCTGATATCATATTGAATTGATGTACTAGCCAATTGTCTCAAAAATCCGAACTGATGGGAAGAGTTAGACTTTATATTTAACACTGCTTTCGCCGGAGAAAACGTCGATCTCTCCCACGAGATTCTTTGCAGACTCCGAAGATGACGACCAACGCTTCACTATGGTACAAGCTGACTGCCTGAGCGGCTGGGCTGGACAGGCTATGTAACCAAGACTGCCACCTGAGCTGAGCTGTGCAACAGAAACTGCACGATTGCAATTAAAAAACACGCAGGATTGCAAGACATACCAGCTGGCATCACTTTCCGACGTGTTAAAAACTGCAAATGTCTGGACGGCTTGCTTGCAGCTGCCGCTCGTTGGCTAGCTGGTGTACTATGAACGACCAGGCCATGTGGTCGATCGCGTGGCCTGCAAAATATCTGCATATCATTCCTGAAACGAAAATATCTGCATACTGGCGAGCCGACTACCTGTCCACCTCCAACCGCCAAGCGTAGATGCATGCACCAGGGCTAATGGAGGGGGGACGATATATACCCCTGCCTCCGGTTCCCTGAACACTCGCTCACCGCCTCGATTCCCTCTTACATTCTCCTCACCAGAAGCAGCGAAGCTTAGCTCTGCTCCTCGAAAACCACCTAGACATACCTTACCATGGTGGCATCTGCAGCCTGCGCTTTCTTCTTCGACGACGACCTGGTCGGCGAGCGCGGCATGCCCGCCATGGACGCGTGCGCGCTCTGCGACAAGCTGCTGGTCCGGGAGGACGACATCTTCATGTACAAAGGGGATACCCCCTTCTGCAGCGACGAGTGCCGGCACCAGCAGATGCGGCTCGACGTCGCCTACGCCAGGAAGGCTGACCGTCTGTTGCAGCCCTACTCCTCAGTAGCACAGCCGCGGCCCCAAGAATCCAGGAAGGTGTCCGTCGCGATCTTATAAGCCAGAGCACGAAGCTTCGTGGCTTGAAAAAGTACAGTCTTGGTTGTATCAGCGAGCAGCTCTGAAGAATCCGTCGACTTTAGGATGATAATTCAGCAGCGTCTTGCCGCGCACCTACGCACAGTTTCATCAGGTGCTAAGCTGTGCGGCGAGGCAGGAAGCAATGGCGACCGCAGCTTCGTGGGTTGAAGAAGGCGACAATCGAAACACGTCACCGTGTGGGTTTTAATTCAGTTTTGGCTAAGCCGATCAGTTCTACCTTGTGATGATTCTATATGTATATATATCCATGAATTTGGCTGTTATGGACTTATGGTGCTCTAAATGAAAGCACCCGTACTTTATCACTCCTCGCTGTTTCTTTTCATGAATAACCAACCGAACCTTCACCTTGCTTATGCTTGGTGATCGCTGGAGAAGAAACTCAGTGATTAAAAGATCTCCAAATGAGTTCGCAAAACGCCAAACCAGATGAAATTAATGTATTACGCTGAAACGTCAGATTTTTTGTGACATTGCGCCTTGGCCGCATGATGTGGAGATCGCACGTACGACAAACTGTGTGACTCACTGCACACGCAGCAGCACAAATATCGTGCAACGGCTATTCTATACTTCCAAGCAAAGTTACCGTGCATCTAAGTTTATTTTTTCCTGAAAGGGGAGCGAAACCCCTCTATGCATCAATTGATGCACACAGTTTCATTTATTGCAAAGTTTGTAAACAGTTGTGACTCGTAGTGATGCACCACTCTAATTCTAATAATCCGGTAAAAGAATTCTTCACCGCCGCATCCGTAATGTGTCCAATCCCTAAAACATTGTTCGCTTTGGCAGCGTCCGGATACATGTCCAAAATTATGGGTCGGCCCCAAAATTTTGCAAACAAATTATACACAGTTATAAATTTTAACTTTCAATTTCTTGATAATTTACAACAGATTTGAACAAATTAAAACTAACCTAGCCCTAACTTAACCCATTTCGTCTAAGAGGTTGATAATGTCAGCCTCCTCTCCCAACAACTAGAGCAACTGAGTGAGGCCCGGCGTGTCTTCCTGGTCGATGGGATGACGGTATGGCACTAGCGACGGCTGCAACGTGGTCACCGAGAAGTGCAATGCATGCCAGTGGCTCGGCATGACATGCGGGTCATCGGGGTCGATCAAAGGCGAGAGGGCACTAAAGTCTACCGACAACTCCTCTTGCCTCCGCTTGCGCATGCGGCAGACCGCCCCGCGGTGTGGTCGCACTCCCAAGTGTGCACTAGTGAAGAACGACACATCGGATAGCCCTCTATGGAAACGGCACGAGTTAGGCGACGGAAAATCGCGAATAGTTTTGGCAACAGTCCTAAATTTACCTTTGTTTCCATTATATACTCTATGGCAACGGAAAAGTTTTGGTACCCGTTTGCAATGTGGACACGTTCCAGAATTCGAAGCGAGCCGTGCTATGGCGTCGTAAAACCGCCCACTGCTCCTTAAAAACCCCAATCTCTGCTATCTCAGTACGCCACTTCACCGCAGCCATGGCCACTCCTAGCTCCTCCTCGGGCGCCTGCCACCCTAGCCGTTCGCCGTCGCCGCCTCGGAGAGCGCCGCTGCTCCTCCGCCGCATGAATGGAACCGCGTCAAACGTGCGGCTGGACGTCGCGCAGCGGCACTAGCAACTGAGGAAGCCAGTGTCGTGATCCAATGTTGGCCTACCCGGTGGCTGGAGCCTCAACCGCGTAAGGGTGCTTATCCGCCGGAAAGAGTTGAGCTGCTTCAGAGCTATCAGCTCCTCCTCCCGCCGGAGCTACGCGACGATCCGGCCTACGACGACGACATGTGGGAGGAGCACAACAGTTGCGATGACATCGTCGGCGAGGAGCCGCGCGACGACACGGACGACTACGCGGCTCTCCTCGCATACGAGCAGGAGAAGGCGGCGACCGAGGAGTAGCTAGGGCTGTAGTTATTTATTTTTTATGTTTTTATTTGACATTAGCTACTTTATTATTAATATGTATTTCGTATGTAATTTAATTATACAATGGAAACGGTTATATAAAATGTCTGTTGCCAATTCGGTGCTTATAAATGCTCTCTCACTCTCTTAGATCTGGAAACAGGGGCGCAACCGCCGCAACTCTCTCTCACTCTCCCAGATCTCACCCTCCCAACTGGGGCGCAGCCGCCTCGACTCTCCTTCGAGAGGCCCGTCTGGCCTATAAGATTCCCCACTCTCTTCCTTTGCCGGCGCTTCTAGATCCGGCCATCGCGGCCGCGACTCTAGCAGCAGCACCGATTTGGTGGCGGCTATTCGCGAGGGCAAGGCCGATCTGGAGGTGGCCATTTGTCCCCTAGTGATGCAGCGCGCCTGGCGTATTTGACAGCAGCACCACCATCCGGCACCCTCCTCCTCCGGTGATGCTCGACGTCCTCTGGGCAAGGCCGATCTGGAGGCAGCCATTCGTCCGCTGGTGATGCAGCACGCCTGACGGATCTGGCAGCAGCACCACCATCTGGTGCCCTCCACCTCCGATGATGTTCGGCTCCTCTGGGCAAGGCCGATCTAGAAGTCGCACGCCTAATGTAAGACCCCAAACCCTAGATTAGGTTTAGTAGAATGTTTTAGTAGAATGTTGATGATTAAAATGTTGTGGCACAGACCATTATGGTAGCTTCCTATTTGCAAATCGGTTGTGGAAGTAACTCATGGCTGACTTAACTCGTTTGCAAAACAGATGTATATTTCGGTGACACTGCATAAAAGGCTGGGTCTTTAGCCACGGTGCGGTTGTCGTCCGACATGATTGTTGGTACACAAAAATTATGCAATAGATTTGTAAGTGCGTTATTCTACCTTATGCATCATTTATGTTATATGTCCTTTATGCTATATGTATAGTGAGCCATGGAGTCATATATTCTCTCTTTCCATTTCAGTGAGCACTTTATAGAAGAGGCACCTTTGGTACATCAACACTCGCTTATCGCACTATGTGCATACCATGGTGCTGATCCGAATATTTAGCTCATTTAGATGAGCTAAATACAAAACAGGGGACAAAGTGGCGATTTTATTATATTTCAGCGGCACCGTCCAAGAAGAAGATTGAATTCACGAACTTGCCAAAGTTGTGAGGCAAATGTAACAGCAAGTCATGAAGATAAATTAAGTTAGGAATGTCAAAGATAGATTTAGCGAGGCATGACAATGAAGATAAGTGTAATTGGTTATCTTGTGATGCAATGTATCGGTAACATTTGTTATACCTTATGAATGAATTTGCTATCATTATTGTGCTTGTGTTGTGAGATTTTAAGTGTCTAGTGGCATGTGTATACGTGCTACGATAGGCTTATGAAGAAACATCAATGCAATATATCAAAGACTCCGTTAGTGATGAGCTCGACACTAAGGAAACGGAGGTATGTGCACAACCGTTGCAAAAAAAGAGTCCTCATCGGCGATGGTTTTTTGCCTTCGTTACTGATGAGGGCCTTCACATCAGCAGAGGGGGCAGGGACACATACCACTTCTCCATTTCTGATGCCTGTTTCCGGTGTTTTATTTTGTACTAGTGGTGGCTCTACTATGGGCATGTGTAAGCCCACCCAGCCCCGCGGTGCCGAGCACGGCTCTGGCTTCGGCACATGGAGCACTGACCATGGTGGTGAGTGTAGGGTTACATGCAGGAATTTCAAATTTTCCGTCTTACACAACCATCGAGATCTATCTATGAAGACACAAGTGAAACAACAATTCAACGATCTAGCTGAAGTTCGTTACCAACACCGTTCAAGCGAAAGAAGTGTTGATGACGTAGTCGATGAAGCATTTGGAAGATTCTCTCGGCTAAGCCTGGCGGAGAGAATGTCGCTGACTCCCGTGTCCAGCCTTTTGGATCCAACAGAGTGAGGGTCAAACGTCTTTAGAAGGCTCACCCCTCTGAGAACTTGCACACGTCCGTCGGATCTGGTTCAACAGAGTTTCGATGTCCAGCTTTTAGCAACTACGGGTGTATATGAAGATGGAGATCTCAACACATGAGAAGGAAAGAGAGAGAGATTAGATCTAGATCTAATCGGGGAGAACACCTCTAACTAGAGAGGACACCTCAACCCTTTTAGATCAAAACTTGTCTTCTTATTCCTCCAAAGGGAGGAGCTTGTGTGTCTCCAAAGGAGGGGGGTGGAGAGTATATATAGCGGGTCAAGGGGGAGAGGTGCTTGGAGGAGGGGCAAACCCCTCTCCCTCATTTGCGGCCGCCCGCATGGGGTGGGCCCCACCCGCCCGGCCAAACCGACCTAGGGTTGGGGGTGCCGGCCCCACATGGCCCTTGGGGCCCACTCGGTTGGGGAGAAGGGCGCCTCCCCCCTTAGCCTAGCGCCAACCCACCACCATCTCTTGGTGGTGCGGCTGCCATGTGCGCCACTAGCTAGGGCCCATGTGGCAGCCCCCATTGTGGGCCTTTTCCTTTTAATATTTTTCCAAAATTTTCCTTTATTTATATTTTGTCTAATTAATTCCTAAACTGAATATTTCTTTTTATAGAAAATTCTTGGAATTAATTACTTATCATATAAACCTATTTGTATAATCCGGGACAACCAGTCTGCATACAAAATTCTACAGATAAATATTTCCTCTGTATATAATCCCTCAGAACAATTCCGATAGTAATAGAAACTCTTCCTATTACTCAATGTCCGCATGTTCTATCTCTCGGATATATATTAGATATATCGATCACGTAGAAACACTATTCTAGTGATACTCTTGTTCTCTAGATCAACCAGTATACACAACTAACCAGACCTAACTTAAGTGTGTGACCCCTACAGGTTTGATAACAAGTGGACATGATAAGAAGAAACTTCTCTGACCAATAATCAACATTAGGACCATGGACGTCCATATTGACTCACACTGTTATACGAAGAAACTATGTTCAACCTGGTGGCTATTTATATACCATTCCCATTACTCACGATATTGAACTTTACCCGAGATCAGGTATTCTGATACTCCCATGAATCAATCCTTGATTCACTATATATCTTTGTCTAACTTCATCATGATGGTACTAGCAAGTATCTTTTTACTCATTCCCGTATTACGATATCCCACATGATGAAACTTCATCATGCATTGCCTGTAGAACATATTGGATATCTCTCATACCGAGTGGGCCCAGGATGTATCTCTCTTTTAACAGTGGAGTAATTTCACATATTGGAACATCGAGATATATACACACCTTTAGAGTTACCCAGTGACTGCCGTTTTGACCACCCATTTATGGCTATGATACTTTACAGTAACAAAGTAACACTTCGTGAATGTATAACTTCAATAACAGGAAAATGTCTTTTGCTCCTGGGTACCATTGCTTCTGCCACTTAAAGAAATTCAAAAATGATATTTCGGAATTTCAAAAAAATGTGAAACAAATATGTATGTAGGTGATGATGTATCCTACAAACGTGTAAAATATCAATTTCAAATACGTTGTATTATGGGCTACATAAAAATGACAAAATCTGATTAATCTAGAGATTTAAAACTATACATATATACTAAGATCCACACTTTTGTCATTTTTGTGTTTCAAAATCTTTATGAGAACTTAGTTCTTTCATGCTTTGAACTATGTCCAAAACATCCTAGTGTATTTCTGCAACAAGATACTACACCACTATTAGCATACATCCTAATACGATGCGATCATCTTGTCCTTTATGTATCATCAAAACAGCTTTTTAATGACACATCCAATCTTATCTAATGAAGTATTCCAATGGTGTCCTTTCAATATCTAGATGCCATAACTAAGCTCCCAATTACTTTCATGAAAACAAGAACTTGCATTATCTTATGAAGTTAAACAATTTCCGTTTTTGCTTCATAAGTAGAAAGTTAATCTAACCTCAATATCATCCACCATTTGTCCATGTTCATGAGACAAACTTTTAAATAACTAGTTTTGTATTCATTTAACAAAACCCTCGAGTTGTACATTCTACACATCCTCGATCAATTTTCCTTTGAATGAATTTGTTTTGTTAACATCTTATACAGTCTCTACTAGCATTAATTTTGTTCATCAAAGCTTTGCTGCAAATCCAAAGATCTTTAGTAGTCAACTCTTGATGTTGTCAGAATACCATTCATGACAAAACAAGGCTCGTGATCATCCTTTTGTCAACAAAAGGAACCTTATCAAGTTTAATCAACTTGAAAACAATGATATTAAAATATGACTCTACGTCATTTTGGTTTGGATATTTTCAGCACATTTTTCCTTCATACTTTGTCTTAGCATAATTTTGATCAAGTTTCCTTGAAATTTTTATGCTCATTTTCTGGTTAAGTGATTTTCTATATAAAGTCCATGCCCATACCGCAATGACTCCCGGTATTAGTCTAAAAATATTTGTCAACTGGAATTGCTTCCGCTTGTGCAATTTTTGATAACTATTTCTGAAGATTTATCAATCTTTTCAAGAATCACTATCCTCACACTGAATTCAACAAGGAACAATTTCCTTAAGAATCACATATGTCTCAGAAACAAAATATTGTTACTTATGTGGTATTATAAGAGAATTTTCAATTTATCATTGGAACAACCTGCAAAGTAATGCATTGTCTTTTACCTTTAGTATCATGTTTCAATATTTCAGAAACCTTTAGAACCTAAATCCATTGTGTCCAATCATAGTATATCTTTTAAAAATATGACACAAATTAAGAGACAATGAATTTTGCTTTGTCCTTTATCTTAGGATTAAGTTTCAATCTTTCAGAAACACTTAGATCCCGAGACTCAAATGCCACTTCATAGTTTATCTTAAAACAATGACATGTAAAACAAAGACAATCAATTGTGCTAAAACATATAAGCTGCGAGTAATAATATTCTAACTAGATTTTG
Organism: Poa pratensis; assembly: GCA_947311845.1. NCBI lineage: Eukaryota > Viridiplantae > Streptophyta > Magnoliopsida > Poales > Poaceae > Poa > Poa pratensis. The sequence goes on from CAMZMU010000128.1 coordinate 90,813,405, forward strand.
CGGAGTATATATGAAAAAGAAGATTCTTTAGTGATGACTTTGTCACACTAGGTCAAATCATAACTTGAAAGCTTTCCAAGTCATGCTATCACTAAGACATGTTTCTAAAATGCTATTGTTAGTTTCAAGACATCAATGATAAAATCATTGATTATCTCTAATTTATCCTTATTGACATCTCACTATGTGCAGGAACATTTAACGAATTCAAACTTCATAGAAGCACGTAATTCACCAAGTCTTTCACTTGTTTTATCTCAAACTTTCTTCCATCGTGCATATGATGCGTTTGAGATAATAGTGTCACTCGAAGGTGGTGTCAACATAATTACAAAACGTTTTAGAAAAAATGATATTTACATAACTCAAAAGATTTGTAATTTGATCATCCACAAAGGGATTGATCCATAATAGTCTCACACGATAATGGGATAAACTTATCCCACGAATCCACAAGAGTATTATGTCGCCAAGCTTGTGACCTTAATACAATAATTTGAGACAAAGCTCACAAATATTTCAAACTTATGAAAAGTAAAATTAGAGATGCCTTCATCCTTGGATGAATCTCCATGCGTTGAGCTTGACGCGCATCACCACCTTTTACTCTTCCGCCTCCTTGCTTTCTCCATCTCCTATATCAAATGCACAAATCAATTAGCAATCGATACTCCAGAGTTACTGGCAAGAATGAAAAATATCATTTAAGTATAACTCTTATACATATTCCACCTTTAGCAGACTTCTTCTTTTGCAGCAGGAACTTCTTGCAGTTCCTCTTCTAATGTCATTTCTTCTTGCAGAAGAAACAATCGGCATCCACCTATGTTGAACCCTTAGACTTTTCCAACGCCTTCGCACTCTTAATCTTCTTGTTCCTTTTCTTTTTGAAGTGTGTGGGTTGTGTAACCATCAAAACTTGATTGTTATCCCTTTTCACACCAGGTTCAGCAGTTTCAGCATAGTGAGGAGCTTATTCGGTGTCTTCTCAATCATATGCATGTTGTAATTCATGATAAAACCGTTGTAACACGGGGGGAGTGAAGCCAACACCAAATCCATACTCATGTCAGCTGGGATAGGAAATCCCAGATCCTGTAGCCTTGTACCATAACAAAACATTTTGATCACATGCTCGCTCACTGAGCCTCCTTTTGCCATGTGACATGACAAGAGAACCTTCGTTATCTCATAACGCTCAGTCTTAGCCGGAGTTTGGTACATGGCCTTCGTTATCTCACAAGACCGACAATTCGAGGCCTAGTCCATTGTCCAGTCGTAGTCAAGCGTAGCTCCTTCTCTAGGTGGAAGTTCAGCTTAACAGTCTCCACTGAACTACATGTATATCAAACAGTGATATGGAACTAAAGTGAAAGCTAATGTGCCTCTGAAATCTGATGGAGGGTTGTTGGATTTAATGGGCTGCAGCCTACTAAGTCAAAATCCTGAAAATCTGAGAGGCCCATTCTGCTTGTACAGATTTGTGGCTAGTGGAACAAAAGTTTAGTCCCACATTGCTAGTTGAAAAAGTTGGGCACCACCTTATAAGGGCAGCCATTCTTCCACTAGTAAGAGTGAGAATTGGAGAGCCCTCGCACACTCCTCCTCCTACGCCACCTGCCTGGTCTCGCCACGCTACGCACGTCGCGTTTCGTGAATCGAGTTCGAGTTGGAACCCGTTTTGGTGAAAGGTTTTTTTTTTTGCGTGAGTCATCACCTGCATGTTTACGTGTCACACACACATGTGTGACGTGTACATGTGTCGGCGTGCATGTGTGCAAGCCTAACTCTTTCACCGCGTGGCCAGTGTACTCGACACCTGTCTGCTGCATGGCAGACACTTGTCCTACACTTGTAACGCATGGCGTGCTCGTCTCGCAATATATGTTGGGAGACCGAACGGGTGGACGGTACAGAGGGAGAGAGCTCAATTCCACTTCACACACCCTAGTTTCTTTTGCTGTGCTATTTTCAAGCTTCTCCATCCCGACGACTATGTGCACTGTCGTCCGGGAGAGCTGGCCTCCGAAACCCCGTCCGTTGAGATTCTGCACCGGGAGATGGGCGATAAGATTTTTTTGAAACGTCTCGACGGCTGAACGACTCCGGCAGAGCCGACTCCAACTCCGAAGTCGGCTGTACATCTACTTCCTCTTCATCTCCATGGCCGACAACAACAACGACATGGCGGGGATCTTCCCGGTCAACACGTATGTGTTGCTCCTATCTCTGTTGTCTATTATTTCGTATGTGGTTAAGTTGGCTAGTGCATCTGTAATGGTGTTTTTGCTAATTAAACTCATCCAGAAATTGCCTAATGTATCAACATTTATAATATGAAACGAATGGAGTAGATTTTAATTTTCTGTACGTTACACTAGTCATCGCCGAGTCAGATCCATCATGCATGAGACAAGTGATCGAGGAACTGCAAATTTATGTCATTTATTTTTCTGTACGTGTCACTACTGATCGCCGAGTCAGAATTATCATTGTGTCGGCACCGGAGTACAACCAAAAGTCCAAAACCATGTGCCCCGTCCTAAACAACAACCAGGTCGACGTCGTGACTCAGTCTGCACAAGCAGAGGAAAATATCTTCCAGGACTCCACCGGCCATTTCTTAATGGAAACCATTCCACCAACCAAGTGTTCCGGTTCACTCTCCCTGAGTCTCTGTCATCACTTGAGTACTTGGCTGCTCTCCCCTGAGAAAATGTTGATGTTCGAACGAGATTCATCGTAGACTCCGAAGATTACGACCTGCCCCACATCACGAAACCTGATAACCAAGACTGCCCCTCGACTGTATGATCGACCAGGCCATGTGGTTGCTTGCTACTCCCTCCGTTCCTAAATATAAGATGTTTTAGTTTTTGTCCGCATTCAAATGTATTTAGATGTATGTGGACATGTTTTAATGTGTATGTACACTTATTTAGGTTTGCACCTAGCCAATATGTGAGCTAGCTACAACATCTTATATTGTGGAATGGAAAGAGTACTTGAGAGGCCTGCAAAATATCTGCATATTATTCCTGAAACGAAAATATCTGTATACGAGCGAGTCGACTACCTGTCCACCTTCCCTCAAAAAAAAAAAAAGACTGCCTGTCCACCTCCAACAGCCAAACGTAGATGCATGCACCAGGGCTAAAGGAGGGGGAGTGGGGGACGATATATACCCCCTGCCTCCGATTCCCTGAAGACTCACCTCACCACCTTCGATTCCCTCTTACCTCCCCTCACCAAGAGCAGCGAAGGCACTGCGAAGCTTAGCTCTGCTCGTCAAAAACCACCTAGACATACCATGGTGGCATCTGTAGACTGCGCTTTCTTCTTCGACGACGACCTGGTCGGCGAGCACGGCATGCCCGCCATGGACGCCTGCGCGCTCTGCGACAAGCTGCTGGCGCGGGAGGACGACATCTTCATGTACAAAGGAGATACTCCCTTCTGCAGCGACGAGTGCCGCCACCAGCAGATGCGGCTCGACGCCGACTGCGCCAGGAAGGCCGACCGGCTGCTGCTGCCCTACTCCTCAGTAGCACAGCCGCGGCACCAAGAATCGAGGAAGGTGTCTGTCCCGAGCTTATAAGACATAGCGCGAAGCTGCGTCGTTCGTGGACGAGAAAAAAGTTTTGGTTGTATCAGCGAGCTCTGAAGAATCCGTCGATTTTGGGATGATAATTCAGCAGAGCTCTTGCCGCGCACCTACGCACAATTGTGCATCAGGTGCTATGCTGTGCGGCGAGGCAGGAAGCAGCGGCGACCGCAGCTTCGTGGGTTGAAGAAGGCCACAATCGAAGCACGTCACCGTGGGTTTCAACTCAATTTTGGCAAAGCCGATCAGCTGCTCCACCTTTGTAACTCTATGAATGTATATACAATTATATATCCATGAATTTGGCTGTTCTGGTGCGCTCTATATGAAAGCACCCGTACTTTATCACTCCTCGCTGTTTCTTTTCATGAATTACCAACCAAACCTTCACCTTGCTTATGCTAGGTGATCGCTGGAGAAGAAACGCAGTAACTAAAAGATCTCCAAATGAGTTTGCAAAACGTCAAGCCACATGAAATTCATGTATTACGCTCAAACATCAGATTCATCGAATATACATTGCGCCTTGGCCGCATGATGTGGACATCGCACGTACAACCAACTGTGTGACTCACTGCCAGCAGCCAACAGCCAGCAGCACAAATATCGTCCACGGATATTATATACTTCCTAGCGAAACCACCTTGCATCTAAGTTTTTTTTTCCCGAAAAGGGGGCGAAATCTAGATCTCTACATCAATTGATGCACACAGATTCATTTATTGTATAGTTTGTAAATCGTACTGACTCATGGTGATGCTCTCTCATAATAGGGTAAAAACATCTTCACCAGTCTAACTCTCATAATCCGGTAAAAGCACAAATATGGTTGATGCGGGACTGAGTAGTAAGGGCTACTCCAACGCGTAGATCCAAAGGGACACAATTTCAGTGTGAGTTTTGTTCATTTTGTTCGTCAAACGAACATGCGTTCGGCCGTGTCCGGCCTTTCCTGGCAACTCCACCCAACTGGGCAACCCATTTGGTCCGCCCTGTCTTTTTATTTTATTCACATATTGGGACACATATTCTTTGGAGCAAATGTTGTACACGATTAAATAAATAAGCAGCATAGTTTACGACCAAATTGAATAAAATCACATAATTTATTACAACCAAACAGAAATAAAATTGAAGCGGGCTAATAAATGAATTGCGCTATGGCTGGTTTTTCCCAAATGAAACCACATAAGCTCAACCAAATAATTTTAAAATTGCATGTAAACAACCTGCATCCCGATCATGCATCTCATGATGAAATTGAATGAATTGTGCAAATGTGTGTCACTACTCTTCGCCGCACCCCCGCTTGAGAATCATTCTCTACATTAGTTTTGCTAATATAGTTTCTTAAATCTTGAGAATCATTTCTCTACATTTCACTGTTTGGCTCTAAAATATTTCAGGTGACTATAAACTGATTGCTATTTTAGTGTGTTGAGGAACATAATACTTGGCCCAAACTAAAACAAACTTGTACTATATTGTAAAGTTCATGATATTCCCGTTTGTTAGGATTAATGACTATTTTCTCATTTTCCAGTTAGTACCGAAGGATGGAGCAGGATCGGTTTTGGGTTAGAGGAGAGATGACTTGATAGAGGATGAGAGGAACCTGGATGATGATCATGGCTGATGGAGGGGCTGCAGAAGCGGAACTTCATGCAAGAGATGTGAGAACAGTGCATTTCATTCAACTGGCCATGATGTGTATGTGATGGTCAACCTAGAATATTGGTTATTTGAACCTAGAATATGATGTGAACCTGGAATATGTGATGAGTTATGTGATGATTTAAATTCCTGGAATATGTGATGTAATTCAAATTTACTAGAACTCAATTGAATTTTGAATTCAAATATTTTAAATTTGGGCTAGCTCTATGCAACTGGGATTGGCCCATATGAATGACCAACTTGGACTGGGTGGAATGCATTTTCACGAAATAATTGGGTTGTATATGAGGCCTGCCCAACTAAAATTGGACTTCTTTCTGTAATAAAATAAATAAAATTTCGAAAATAATAGACTGATAAAAGGTCAGAACCAGGAAATAAAATGGACCATAAAAAGGCCAAGGCCCGTGATATAAATTGACTGTAACGAGCCTAGGCCCACAAAGTAAAATGGCTTAAATATTGACCTTGGCATGTTAATCCGACATAAATTATTAGAAAAAATATATAAAACGGGCTAAAATGTTGGGCTGGCTCATATAGAGGAGCCGTATGGACCGGGCTGATTCTGGAATATGACCTTCTAATTTGGTCATAATTTTACTACGTAAGATTGACCACGTAGGATCTGATGTGGCCACGGCAGCCAACGTATGACCAAAAACTTTGGTCATAAAGTTATAACCTCTGCTTTGGTCATAGATGGTTATGACCATTTCACAAAAAATGTCACTTTTAATCATTGGAGACGCTTGGTATGTGACCATCTGTTTTTTGTCACAAAAAAGTCATAGATGAATAATTAAGACCTTTTAGTAACCAAATTTGAGAGTCATGTATCAGCATATTTCTTGTAGTGTGCCCCGGTATCTAGATTCCGCCGCCACGTGGGACAGCCGGAGCCCTCCATCCCCTTAGGGAACGAGGTTCACTGCCACGGCAGCGACGACGGGAGAGACGGGGAGAGCTCCCGGCGGCTAGGGTTTGGGCTTTCTCGGGTCGCGAGTCGAGGCAACACGGGAGTCGTTTTGCTATCCTTTTGAGAATAATATATTTTCGATGGCTTTGAATCTTTGTTCTCTTTCTATCTTATGTGTCACTACTCATCCCCCAGTCAGATCCATCATGAGATCGCGTCATGGCTTGTCTGAATTGTGTCGACACCGACGCACAACAGAAAACCATGTGCCTCGTCCGTCGTCACCAACAACTACATAGGTCGTGACTCACAATCTTCAAAAGCAGAATAAAATATCTTCCACAAATCCACCAGCCATTTCTTTAATGAAATCATTCTACGGCAAATTATTAACCTTACAGTTTATTCGTGCTCCACACTCTGCAACCAAAGCTTGCGTGCTCAGCCTTGGCGAGCGAAGACTTCCGGGAAAAACATCTCAGCACTATATATTATTTTTAAACAAAGGTAAAAGATTTGACTTATCATTAATTAAGAAGAAGGTGTCCGATTTATTAACGGGAGAAGCCGGGAGAAAATCATACAACAAACACCAACACCACAGTGAGGAGTCCACACAGCCACAGAGAGCCATACCTAAATCAACACTTTAATACTTTCCATCAGAAAATGTGGACGAATGTCAAGGAATTTTTTGCAGACTTGGAAGATTACGACCAACGTTTGCATACATATGGTACAATGCTCGAGGTCCTAGGTCTCCCTCCTCCAAATCTATACTTTCTGGAATGCTTCGTTGGGTCGACTAGAGTTTGTGTCAGTTTTGATAAAGGTACCGATGAGTTTAGATATAAGCTTCACCAAAACAGGAAATTCTCAGTAAATTAATTATACCTTTCTTTGCTTCGTACATATATCTATTATATACTAAATGCAATATACGGATGTCTAATAATGCCACCATGTTAAGACACATCATTTAAATTATTTTAATGGTTAGATCTAAATTTTGAGACTAAGATTTGAAATCTCTGCCGTGTGATTTATGTAACAAATATTATGAGTCATATTTCATGTCAGGTCTACAAAGTACGTGACATGACAAAATGGTAGGCTCAGTACCAATCACGATACATGAGTTGGACGAAGATAAAAATAAAGATTGGATCCAAACTCTCCTACATGAGTTGCACCCAAACTCTTGTATTAGTTCTCAAAAATAAAAATAATTCCCGTGTCTTTGATTGCACATGCCACAAACGTGGTCACTCAGCCTTTTCTAGCATGTCAAGGCGTGACCCTATTTATTCTTTTTTTTTGAAAGTAAAGACAAATTTCTAAGGTTTCCATGATCTAGAATTGCAGAGTGCGAAAAGTTATTTTGGCTCCCGAGCACCACTCTATTTTACAAAAATAAAATTATATTTAGAAGTTGATAAAATCTGAAAAACAATCCTGCATATTCTCAATGATCTAAACTATAAGCGTGCAAAATTCTTTATGTTATAGGCCACAAGGGAATAACAAAATTTGGAAATTTGAAACTACACATCGTTAAAAATACTCAGATCTGTACATTTTCATTTTTATGTAGCTCAGAATGCAAAACATTTCGCCTTGTGATTTTAAACGCAGGTAAGATACATCGTTGAGAATATGCAGGATTGTTTTCAGATGTTTTTTAACCATTTTGAATATTTTCTAAAAATAAATTCATATAGAGGGAGCATTGGTGTTTAGGAGTAAGAAATCTCTATTTTGCATAGTGCCTCTTCTTTAGATGCCACCAAGCATTATCTTTATCTCTGATCGATGCAATGTACTTCCCGAATCGGCTCCTCCTGCTATCGCGTTGCCGTCCGACGCTGCAGTAGCCTCCTCTCAGTGACCCAAACGTCGCCGCTCCAGCAGTCTGCCCAAGGACGCATCCAGATGGGATTAAATCTATCCGAACTGTTTGCTCTATATCTAACGTAGTACCATGTGTTCCTATTTTGATGATATTTGGATTGATTGGATATGTGATCCATATACCGGTGACTCAGTTGACAAGATGGAACTTGAAATAATTTAAATAGGCAGCTACTTTATAATAATAAGCTGCTTGCTACCCTATGTAGTGCAATTAAAAAGATTATATGTGGGATGACTCGAAGTAAATTGGCGACTGATTAAAATGCTGAAACTATGTACCATCCAAGTATAGTTTTAACTTTAGTATGTTACATGATCCTATGTGTCATCTAAGTCCGTGTATTCATTGTTACATGACAAAACAAATATGTGTTAGTTGAGAGAGAACACTGAAGAATGGGGGATGGTGGGAAGAGAGCAAATATATATTAAAATAGCACTACTCCGGTTAAAGGTAAACGGCCTTCTAAAATATGTCATATGCTTTATTTATTGGGAACTATATCATTACGCTAAGGACTATACCCTCGCATTTGAGAGGGCCACCTTGCTAGTTCCATTGAATAATAACATGTTGCGGAAGAAGAAAATTCTTCTGAAGATTAATGTCTTCCTCTGGTTTCTCCAAGAGGTGTGATTCTGATAAAAGATAATCTTGATAGCCGCAATTGGCAAGATAGTAGATAGTTTGATTTTTTGCCATCACGACGAGTGATCAAACAACTCTCTTTTTAGTGCAAAAAATTGCTTGAGAGATGTGGTCTATTGTCCAGGTGGTCTCTTTCCTATACCGAGACTTTTTGTAACCAAAAAATTTACCTCTCATACCCTGATGGGGCCGCGGCATTGTGCCCTGGTTGGCCTTGCGGTCGTTGTCGTCGCTAGCCGAGAGAGCTGCCGGCTGCGTGTCCCACGTCAACCAATCCGCCATCAAACAAACCACTGCTCTCCGCCGTTGCCCATGACGAATAAACAAGCCGAACAACTCCATCATGGCTGCCTTGCTCCCCACCCGGCGCGCGGTATGGCCCGATCCGTGGGCCGTCCCTACCGCGCACGGCGTACCGGACCACAGTTTTCCGATGCACCGCCATGCCAGTCACCACGCGCCATATATACCCAGCCTTCCCCCTCAGCTTGACCCAACTAGCTCCCGTCTTCCTCCCTATCCCTGCACCAAAAGCAGCAAACGCGCTACGAAGCTTAGCCCGTCTTGCTCGAGAGACACACACGCACACAATGGCGGCATCGGTAGCCTGCTCCTTCTTCTTCGACGCCGAGCCGCTCGGCGAGGCCGGCATGCCCGCGCTGGACGCGTGCGCGCTCTGCAGCAAGCCGCTGGCGCGCGACAACATCATCTTCATGTACAGAGGGGACACCCCTTCTGCAGCGAGGAATGCCGCGACGAGCAGATGCAGCTCGACGCCGTCTACGCCAGGCAGGCTGCACGGCGGCTGCAGCGGTACTCTGCTGCCGGAACATCGACGCGCCGTGGGCACCAAGAGTCCAGGAAGGTGTCTGTCGCGAGCTGACCTGCCAGCGAGGCTGACAAAAGGTTTTGTTCGTAGCATCAACGAGATCTGAAATTCTGAAGAACCAACGTTTTTCGGATGATGATTTATCTCCGGCGCTCTAGCAGAACTGCAGAAGCCGGCGAAAGGCCGGTAGATCGATCAGACGCGGCACGTCGCCGCCTGCGCGCGGCAGGAAGCAACGGAGCCCGCGGCTTGCTAGATGTATGCAGCCATTTTAAATTGAGAGCTCCTTAAGCAACGCTGATTGAAGCAGCAAGTAACAGCTAGTCTCCATGGGTTTAGCTTCAGTTTAGACTATCCGGCCGATTCTGTCATTCAATGTTTGTATATCGATGAATTTGGCTGTGCCAGGCTGATGTTCCAATGAAAGCACTCCTACTTTACCATTTCCTTGCTCGTCTCTTTTCATGGATTACAAACACTGTATGATTTCCAGCGCGTGAAACTGAACACACAAGACGCCAGAGCTGATGAGATTAAAACACCACGCTCCAACGTCAGACTCGTTGAACATCTCCCATTTGTTAAATTTTCTGCACGTACTACTACTCATCGCCGAGTCAGCAGCAGCCAGCAGACATTGCATCTTGGCCGCATGATATGGACATCGCACATATGACCAACAGTGTGTCTCATCACTACCACGTAGCTGTTAGGTTGATCTCCTCCGGTGCATGTCCAACGGCCGCACCGGAACCTTGATACGTGCCGTGATCGGGGCGCCCAACCGAACCAGTGGTTGGTGGGCCCCTGTCGCGCTGCGCTATAAAGACAGGTGGGAGCCGATGGCACAGACTACGAGGTTCGTCGCGTGCCGCACACCCCACCGACGCAAACCCTACCGATCTAGGTAACGCGCAGTAGCGACGGGAAGCTCCACCGCCGCCACTGCCCACCCTCAGCCATGGCCGGCACACCGGGCTCATCTGCGCAAGGAGAAGGTACCCCACTCCTCTTCCTCCCCATCTCTCTGTTTCCCTCTCCCCAGTACAAGATTCATCGATTCCAAAAAGGTTCTACCGGTTAAGATCTAGCCTAGAGCATCCTAGGGATTTAACATTGGTATCAGAGCTCCTACAGTTTAGATCTTACTCGCGTAGACAGAAAAGAAAAGCAAAAGAAGAAATCACAGAAGGAAAAGAAGAATAAATTCCCCAAACCCTAATTCAAAAGGGCAAAGAAAACCTCACCTGAAAAGGGCGCCGCCGCAAGGCCGCGTTGTTCCACTCGATCCAGATGCACACCAACTGGGGCATCTGGAAGAAGAAATTAACCCCAGCAGGGGCAAAGGGCACCGCGGCCAAACCGTTCGACGGCGGCGCGCTCACCGCAAGGCGAACGCGCGACCGGCGAAGGGCTGGCAACGGCGCCACCACCACCATCTTCTCGGGCTGCTCCGGCGGCAAAAGGGAGAAAGAAAAAGGAGGGAAAAGAGAAACGGTAGCTGCTCGCCGCGCATGGGTGCCTCGCCGTCGCCGGCTAGCCGGCGGCGCCGCGAAACCCTAACCCTAGAAAAGGCAACGGCAAGGCGGCGGAGCTTCCGCCGCCTGCACAGGCCGAGAGAGAGAGGGGGTAGGGGAAAGCACCGCCGCGGTGGGGCGAGCGGCCGTCGCCGACCACCGGCGTCTCCTTTTCCACGGCCCGCCGCCGGGCGCGCGGGACAGAGGAGAGGAGAGAGGCAGAGAAAGAGAAAGAAATGGCTAGGGTTTTGCGGGAGGTGGTCGTGATGCACCGGTTTTGTTCCGCCGATGCGCGTGGAGGACCGTCCGATTGAACGGACGGCCACGATCGAAACCCTAGCCAGCGACGGGCCGTGGGCTGTTTTCTATGCCGCTAAGCGGGCCGTGGGCCGCGTAAGCGACGCGTGGGCGGCAGATAGTAACCGGCCGCTCACAGGCCGTGGGCTGGGCCACAGAACAAGTTCCAAATTTGTTTTTAGAAGCCTGTTTTATCTATTTTTTGTCCAAATTTTGGGCAAATTTCATCCAGTTTTTTCTATTCAAAATTATCCAACGAAATTTTTGTTTAGAGAACAGAAAAGTGATAGAAATACTTCTGAAAAGTATAAAGTTCATGAATTTTATTCATGTTTTCCGCTGGAAAATAAATAAAAGTGCTCTTAAAGTGTAAATGGATATAAAGCAAGAATTAATTTTAAGAGCATGTTAAAGTGATTAAAAATTATGATTGTCATTTTATGACCAATGTTATTAATAACATAATCATGATTTATTGTTGTTTATATGTGCATTTGTTGCTATTTTCTGCCCAACGGTGATATAGTTTTAATTGCACAAACGGTTGTATGTTTTAATTTAGACCAACGTTGGATTATTACATGCAATTGTTGTTATGATCTCACTTCATTGTGGTTTTCAGGAGGGTACTACTTGATGAGCTGCATCAAGGATGTTCCAACCCTCAGAGGTGACAACTACACTGAATGGAGAAAGAAGGTCGATTTGGATTTCGTTTGTGCTGAGGTGGACTGGGTTGTGGACACTCCACAGCCGGTCAAACCTACAGAGCCTGTCAGAGATGCAACAGATGATGATGATGCATGGGATAAAAAGAGGAGGGATTATGCTCCATTGGAGATGTCATATACCCTCGGTAACAAAAAGTGGCTCGCCGCCAACAAAAAGTGCATGACTTTCATAAAGAACACAATTGAGCACGCCATTGTGGGCTCAATTGCAGAGTGTGCTTCCGTAAGGGAGTTTCTTGAAAAGATAAAGAACCAGTTCACTGGTTCTTCAAAGATATATGCTACCCAGTTGCTAAAGCAACTGGTGACAGAAAAGTACACAGGAGGTGGACATGGCATAAGAGAGCACATCCTCAGGATGAGCAACATGGCAGCTAAGCTTAAGCCCATGGACGATGATTTGGAGCTCAAGCCTGCACTCCTTGTTCACCTGGTTATGGCTTCACTGCCAAAAGAGTTTGACACTTTTGTTGTCAACTACAACATGTCGCCTGAAAAATGGGACATTGAAAAGACAATAGCCATGTGTGTGCAAGAAGAGGAAAGACTTAAAGCCTCACATGGTGGTTCTCTGAACTATGTGAAGGATAATAAGAAAAGGAACTACAATCAAAGTAGCAATGGTTCCCCTTCAAAGCCACATGGAAAAGCTCCCACGCATTATCAGCATCAGCAGAAGTCTCTTCCAGTGGACAAAGATACATGTCTCCACTGTAAGAAGACTGGGCATTACAAGAAAGATTGCCCTGTTTGGCTAAAGTCCATAATGGCAAAGAGAGGTAACAACATTGTTTCCTTTGTAAATGAATCCTTGTATACACAGTTTTCGAAATCTACTTGGTGGATTGACTCAGGTGCAACTGTTCATGTTGCAAATTCATTACAGGATTCCATTCGACGCGGACTACGCAAAGAAGCGAAAGATGCATTGAAGTTGCAAATGGAGTTCAAGCAGACGTTGAAGCTGTCGGCGACATCTCCCTGGAGTTAGCTGATGGATTCACGATTCTGCTTAGAGATGTTTTATATGTTCCTTCATTACACAGAAACTTGATTAGTGTTTCACGTTTGGACAAAGATAATTATGAATGTTATTTTGGACATGGCAAGTGTGCCATATGGTGTAATAATCTCATGTGGGTGTTGCTTTACTTCACAATGAGCTTTATTTATTATCCCTACGTGAAAAAGTGTATTCTGTGTGTAATGTGAATGAGCATGTTTCCGCGCCGGATAAAGAACAAAAGAAAAGAAAGAGAACTCATGACTCATCGAAATTATGGCACTGTCGTTTGGGCCATATTTCGAGGGGGAGAATAGAAAGTCTAGTTAAAAATGAAATTCTTCCTCCATTAGAGTTCTCAGACTTAGAACAATGCATAGATTGCATTAAAGGAAAGTATGTAAAACAAATCAAAAAGGGTGCAAACCGAAGCACAGGAACACTAGAAATCATTCACACTGACATTTGTGGACCATTTCCTGTGAAAAGTGTGGATGGCTATGACTCGTTTATAACATTCACAGATGATTACTCCCGATATGGTTATATTTATCCAATCAAAGAAAAGTCTGAAGCGTTGGATAAATTTAAGATATTCAAAGCTGAAGTAGAAAATCAGCATGATAAAAGAATAAAGATAGTGAGATCTGACCGTGGGGGGAGTACTACGGTCGGCACACTCCATATGGCCAAGTCCCTGGACCTTTTGCGAGGTTCTTACAGGAGACTGGCATAGTGGCCCAGTATACAATGCCGGGCGACCCTCAGCAAAATGGAGTAGCTGAAAGGCGTAACCGTACACTTATGGATATGGTGCGCAGTATGATGAGTTACTCCACCTTGCCATTGGGATTATGGATGGAGGCGCTTAAAACCGCCATTCACATTCTCAATAGAGTACCAAGCAAGTCGGTGCCCAAAACACCGTACGAGTTGTGGACAGGAAGAGTACCCTCTCTACAACACTTCAGAGTGTGGGGGAGCCCAGCTGAGGCCAAAGTATTTAATCCAAATATTGCAAAGTTAGATCCCAAAACAGTCAGTTGCCACTTCATTGGCTATCCTGATAGATCAAAAGGTTTTCGTTTCTACTGTCCAGACAGATACACAAAGTTTGTAGAAACGAGACATGCAGTCTTCTTAGAGGACGAAATGATGAGGGGGAGCATGGTAGCTCGGAAAATTGATCTTGAGGAGAAGAGGGTGTGTGCACCTTTTCCGATGATTCAGGAGCCATTTTTCGCACTACCTGTTGTACCTGCACCGACAATTCCTGAGTTGAGGTGCAAGCACCTGTTGTAACTCCACCCGTGACAACTATGGGTGAAGATCCGGAACCTGTCCGTCAGGAGCCGACTGAACCCGTTGTTGAGCATGAAAGGGAGGTGCAGCCACTTTTAGAAAATGAGGCCCTAGAAGGTCTAAAAGAGCTAAAAATCAGCTATTTCTACTGATTATAAAGTTTATAACACAGAAATAGTTCATATGGAAGTGATCCCACTTCATATGAAGAAGCCATGAGAAGCCCTCACTCATCGAAGTGGCTGGAGGCAATGGAAGAGAGATGAAATCGATGAGTTCCAACGATGTTTGGGACTTAGAAAATATTCCTAAAGGAGCCAAAACAGTAGGCTGTAAATGGGTCTACAAAACTAAGTATGACTCAAAAGGAATGTAGAAAAGTATAAAGCACGACTTGTGGCAAAAGGATTTACACAAAGAGAAGGGGTAGATTACAATGAGACATTTTCCCAGTCTCATGTAAGGATTCCTTCAGAATCATAATGGCACTAGTTGCACATTTTGATTTAGAGCTACATCAAATGGATGTAAAGACGCATTTCTAAACGGGGATTTAAAAGAAAATGTTTACATGAAACAACCCAAGGGTTTTATCATGGAAGGCAAGGAAGATATGGGATGCCGCCTGAAGAAATCCATTTATGGATTAAAGCAAGCCTCTAGACAGTGGTATCTAAAGTTTAATGAGACAATTAAAAGTTTTGGATTTAAAGAGAATGTTGAGGATAACTGCATTTATGCAAAGTTTAAAAATGGGAAATATATTTTCCTAATCTTGTATGTGGATGATATCTTGCTTGCTAGCAGTGATGTTAGTCTACTACAAGAAACAAAGAAGTTTATCCTCAAATTTTGATATGAAAGATCTTGGTGAAGCATCATATGTTTTGGGCATAGAAATTCACCGAGATAGGAAAAATGGAGTTTTAGGACTATCGCAGAAGGCATATTTAGAAAAAGTTCTTAAAAAGTATAATATGCAGAAGCATAGTCAAGGGCGACAGTTTTGAGAAATTCCAATGTCCCAAGAACCAGTACGAGATCGATCAAAAGAAAGCAATACCATATGCTTCGGCTGTTGGAAGCTTACAGTATGCACAAGTGTGCACTCGCCCTGACTTAGCTTTTATCACCGGATACTCGGTAGATATGAAGAGAATCCAGGCATGGAGCACTGGAAGATGGTAAAGAAAGCATTGCGTTATGTGCAAGGCACAAAGGACCTCATGCTAACATACAGAAGATCTGATTCCCTAGAGATAAGAGGGTATTCAGACGCAGATTTTGCGGGAGACGAAGATGATAGAAAATCCACGTCAGGATACGTGTTCACTCTTGCTGGAGGGGCTATTTCGTGGAGAAGCTCTAAACAGTCAATAGTTGCATCGTCCACGATGTATGCAGAATTTATAGCATGTTATGAGGCCACAGGGCAGGTGATATGGTTAAAGAAATTTATACCCGACTTGAAAGTGGTAGATTGTATTGACAAACCACTAAAGATGTACTGTGACAACCAGCCCGCAGTATTCTATGCTCACAACAACAAGTCGAGTAATGCTACCAAACCAATAGAGATAACGTATTATGTTGTGAAAGATAAAATCCAGGATCAAACTATAAGTCTCGAGCATATAAGGACAAAGGATATGTTGCGGATCCGCTTACGAAAGGCTTACCACCCAGTGTGTTCATGGAACACGTAGCCGGCATGGGTTTAATGGAAAGCCTATGATTCCTGGATCATAAGAGGCCCAAAAAGTAAAAGGTACATAGTTAAAAGATAAAATCCAGGATCAAACTATAAGTCTCGAGCATATAAGGACAATGGATATGCTTGCGGATCCGCTTACGAAAGGCTTACACCCAGTGTGTTCATGGAACACGTAGCCGGCATGGGTTTAATGGAAAGCCTATGATTCCTGGATCATAATCTGTTTCAAAACAAAGAGGTATATTATAGATGTCTGATTCTATCGGCAATTGAGCTGTGACGATGAAACATGCTTTATGTACTGATAGGTGATGGAATGAGTAAAGTAAAAAGTACATAGTTAAAGAAAAAGTTGAGATCAAGGGGGAGAACGCTAGGTTGATCTCCTCCGGTGCGTGTCCAACGGCCGCACCGGAACCTTGATACGCGCCCTGATCGGGGGCGCCCAACCGAACCAATGGTTGGTGGGCCCCTCTCGCGCTGCGCTATAAAGACAGGCGGGAGCCGACAGTTGGGATCGTAGACAGAAAACAAAAAAATTCCTACCGACGATAACCATAAACTAGCCAGGATCTATACTATGCAGATATACTAATACGGAGGAGATCAGAATACATACCCTTGTAGACCGGAAGCGGGATTACGTTCCCGCACAAACGTTGTCGGTGGAGACGACGGCGCTGACCTCAGGGTCATGTAGTGGAAGAAGACAGCTCCCAGCACCAAACGATGGTGCCTCGCGGTTCCACACACGTACGGTGTGGATGACGACCTCCGGGCTCTAGATCCAGCAGAGCAGCGGAAGTGGAATAGTGGATCCAGCAGCATGGCGGTGTGCGTATGGTGGAGAGACTTCTCTCAAGCCGTGTGCAGCCCCAATTGCGGAGCTACAACTTAAACGGATGAGAGAGGAGTGGGAATGGTGCAATCTCAAAGGCATTGGGTGCATCCCTATATAAAGGGAAGGGGTGTAACACCCCAAAATTTGGATAACTAAATTTAGTGGTGTTTTCTCACACCTGAAAAACTTTTCTCCCGTATCTTAATTATTTTGTCCTCTCGTGCTAGATGATGCCCTCATGTTTTCTTCTCTCAAATAATTCCAGAGAAACATTGGTGATTTCTTTGCCACTCTTCAAATCCTCTATTAGGATTTTCCCTAAAACCTCAAAGACTAAATATTGGGATCTTTAAATCCTAGTATTCCATCTAGCTCATGAACCATATTTCCTAGCTTGGAAAACTCCACCAAATATTCCAAGATCACCTTATCCATTTATTATCCTCCACATGCAAAATATTGCATATTTACCAAATGCAATATTTCCCAAAAACCATCGATAAATATCTTAGTGCTTGTCTTGGTCAAGGAATTATTTCTCCTAACATGAACCCCTCTACACTCCTCATAAATCCTTGATATAATCATTATGCCATTGCCTACACCCACGAAATATGGCATGATCATTTGAGCCAATTATCCACCACTCCCGTTTTATCCCAAATTAACTCTGAGATATTTCTCATGCATGACCACCACTTGGGATGACCCAAGAGCCATGTGAATTCATCACATGGGATAATATCAACCAGCCCACATAATTTTATCCAAGAGCCACCAAATCTTTTTGTTGGCAGGAATTAAATACCACCCATTAAATTTTTACCAACTTTTGGAAGACATGAAAATATCTCCTTTGGGTAAATTATGCTTACATGAAGGGAGAATGACATGTTATCCTCCTCCTCTAGTCATCCATGTGATCATTAATGAATCCACACGATCCCTAAACCCTGGATTAAACCCTAACGAAGATGATCATCTCTTATGATCATTTTTTTGGCATTTACCCAAAATAATATTTGCAGGCAACCATTTGAGCTCAAACTCAGTGGACCATCTCCTAGCATCCAAACCTAGCCAGTAAAAAAATTCTGGAATTATTTACGCCGAAAAGTTCATTGGGGCATTTCATCGAACACCTTCTGGACAGGTTTCAAAATGACAGAACTTGCTAAGTTAAGCTTGCTTAGCTAATCCCTAGCAGTAATCCTCCAGCAGCAGTGCTTCCACTTTGAGCTACTGCTCCTCCAGCACCTAGTCCTCATCTTCTTCTCCCCTGGTTCCGACTGAGGTCGATCATATCCTCCCCATTAATTCTCGTACAAGTTAGGCACCGAAGGTTGCTTGTCCTCGTCGCGCCTTGGCTCCTGGCGGCCGTTGCACCGGCCTCTCTGCTGTCTTAATCCCTCTCCGCCGCTGCAAGCCGGACCCCCTCTCTTCCCCCTTCAATTCTCGAGGCAAGCTGGGCAGTGACCAACCGATGGCGGTAGAAAACCGATGCCCTCGTCGCCAGCTATATAGGGTACCCCGAGTCTCCCTTTTCTGCACAAAAAATTGCTTCCTCTCTCCCTCCTGGACCTCTCTGTCCTTTTAATCGGACAATGGTGGAGCTCCGCTCCGATTCCGGCCGGATTCGTCGCCGCTAAACTCTCGGCCAAGGCGAGCTCGAGCCCGAACCGTTCTTCCATTAAATCCGCAGAGCGCCTCCTACCACTCCCCCTATCTCCCAGAACCACTATCAGAGCGAGGGATGCACAGTGTGCTCGTAATCATGCTCGACCGCCATTACCGAGCCTCCAAGCTTCGGAAGCTCGTGGCCGATGCGCACCCCGTGCCTCCCGCGCCCCTAGCCCTCCTCCCACGGCCGCGGTGCACCGCCTCCGGGCCGTACCCGCCGCCGGCCGGCCTCCAGGCGCCCTCCCTGGCCGTCCCCGGCCAGCTCCTGCTCCTTTCAGTGCGTGGAGCAGCAGAGCAGGAAGACGACGATCGATCCCTCTGTTTCTCCGTTTTTTTTCTCTGCCGAACCGTTTTCTGGCCCAGCCCAGTGCAGTAGCAGCAGCACAGCAGGCCGCGGCCTGCCAGCGGCCCAGAAAGGCGCAGCGCAAGCGCGCGCAGCGCACAGCGCAGTAGCGGCACATTTACGGCCCGTGCTGTTTTTTTTGCGGAACTTTTTCTTTTTCCTGCTGGACGGATTTTCAAACGTCAATATCTTTTAAACCGTAGCTCCGTTTTCGGTGATTCAAATTTCTAAATCTTCGTCTCGATGAGATCTTTCTGTTGGTACTGGTTTTGTTGTCTTTAAAAATATTTAGTTTCGTTTACTTTATTTAACACGTTGTTTACCGTTCCGGGTTTAGTCGTTTTTCGAATTTTCGACGCGCGACGACACCAAGACTTTCCGGATCGTTTGGCGCCCGTCTTCTAAGGCAAGCTAACCCCTTGCTATAAGCCTATCAGCAGTGTTTGTTTGCTGATTTACTTATTGCCATGCTGAGTGTTAATATTTTTGTCGGTATATTTATGCATGTGTGTTTGTTGTTCGTGGTTAATATGAGACTCGTAATATTGCTCCTGCCATGTTGCATATTATGTTGCATTTTTAAATATCGTTGCATCTATATATATATCTGTGGAGCCTCGCAACACCCATTTTCCTTGTCGAACGAGAAGGCGCTGGTCGGCGGGATCGCCGCCGTAGTCTTCCGGTTGACGTTTCTTTTTCCTTGTCGAACGAGAAGGCGCTGGTCGGCGGGATCGCCGCCGTAGTCTTCCGGTTGACGTTTATTTTTCCTTGTCGAACGAGAAGGCGCTGGTCGGCGGGATCGCCGTCGTAGTCTTTCGGTTGACGTTTCTTTTTCCTTGTCGAACGAGAAGGCGCTGGTCGGCGGGATCGCCGCCGTAGTCTTCCGGTTGACGTTTCTTTTTTTCCTTGTCGAACGAGAAGGTGCTGGTCGGCGGGATCGCCGCCGTAGTCTTCCGGTTGACGTTTTTATTTTGCTAAGTTTGGACACTGCTATTCTTGAATTATTGTGTTGCTAATGTTTTGTCGTTTGATGATATGTCATTATATTATTGTGGGTATTGTGTTGGACTAATCCTCTGTTATTTGGACTTGTGAATGATGAAACCTGATTAAATGAAACACCCCTCCAAACAACGATAGGGTCAGTCCATGGTGCCACTAATCTGAACTTTGAAAGCAGGACCATCGTCGTCTCATGGAGGACCGTGACCTAGTAGGTTGTTGAGCCCCTTTTATGCCATCCATTGGGCGCAGTCGTTCGGTTGTGCTGTCCAAGGGTAGTGGTCGACAGCCACGGGTTCGACTGTGATTGGGAGTCCGGAGCTAGGCATACCCGGTAGCGCGGGGGATGTGCCGGATTTACTTGCCCGTTGTGCCACATGCATAGGGTGGTGCAGGAGAGTGTCTTAGCAAGTGGACCGTCACGTGAGTGTATTTTGCTTAGTACGACTTTGGGCGTGAGAAACCTGGAGCGTCGGCTGAGTAGCGTGCATTCTGATAGGTAGCAAGCTAGCCTCGTTCCTGCGATATGGAACAACAGTTCAGTGTCGGTCACACTGTGTGTCTTTGTCGTGTCCGGAGGTTAAACTTAAGATCTGTTTGAAAGAATTAATGAACGACCTGATCTCACTAAATAAACAAATAAGATGATGCAGAGAATGTTGCATTGAGATGTTGATGGTTGCCCATGATATGGGATGGCAGTGTGATCTTTGGGAGTCTAGAGTTAGGCCTGATCCAACATCAATCTAGCACTTCTTGTGCCTGATTGTGTAATGATTTCCATTATGTTGCACTGTCTTGACGTGCGGCCAGATATCTTGGGCTGGCGCACGGGGCGACCGCCTCTCTGGCGAGATGTGCCAGGGAGGGGTGTCACAGACGTGGTATCAGAGCACCAGGCTGGCTGTAGACTACCCTAGCATGGAAAGCCCAGCCTTACTTTTGCCCGACAGCGAGCCCGATGGATTTAACCCATCTCCGCCTAACAAGCATGGCCATTGTCGGGAATGGTATGGTGCAGTAGGATGTGACCCAATCCACCCAGCAAGGCTCACCGGTTTCTTCCATGAGAAGGAGCCGACCCAACCCAGCATATATGAGACCCCAGTCCTAGCTGCCGTTTATCCCCACCCTCGCCTGCTATCCTTAGCAACCAAACCCTCTTGAAGCAGGATCCCGCAAAGGAATCCCGCGTTCTCGTCTCATCCTACACCCAGATCCAGAATAATCCGATGGCGAACCCCAAGGTCATCCTGGAAACCACTGCCGAGGATCATGGCGGATTTCCACTGATTCTTTGGAAGGCCGTCTGTATTCTTCTTGGTAGGCCTGCTCGTCCTCGATATGTGGTGTTCGAGAACTCACTCTCGTCCGCCGGGAGTGAATTTCGAGCAGACGTGCATGTCGGCCCGTGTCCTTTGGGCACAAGTCAGCCTTACTTGATCCAAGGTAGGAGCATGACCATTCTTAATCAAGCCATCCAGGTAGCAGCCTAGGAAGGTCTCGTCCGCCTGCGGTACTCGGAACCGGCAATGGCAAAAACTCAAGCTTTCCACCTTCTCCCAGCCAGACCCCAGCCTGGAGTGGAGACTATCCAAACTCCCATTGGAGAAGAAGTCGACCCTGCCGTAATCACCCTGGTCACCTGTGGAGCTGCAATGACAAGGTTCAGCCATTCTCTGATGGATGAACTCATGACCACAAGGCGCAACCTTGGTCAAGCTCTCCTGCAACTGTGCCGAGCAAGGAACCCACCTACCCCCAACCGTGGGCAAGCTCGGAGTACAGGACTCTGATGCATGTAAAATGCATACATTAACTTTACATTTTATTACTTGTTATTCCATGTTATTTGCATCATATAAGGGTTATATTCATGATTTATATTGAGTTTTGGAGATAATTAACAACTTCCCCATTTTTCTGGAATTAACCCTGCGCTGTCAGAAAACCCCTTTTTCTATATTTTGATGTTTCAGGGACCCAAACGACGTCCAAATGACCTGAAACTTTACGGGATCACTTTTTTTTGGAAGGAACGAAACGTAGGCGCGAAGGAATCGAAAAAACGGAGACCAGAAGGCAGAAAGGGGTGGGCCCACGTGGCCAGATTCCCTGACCGCGTGGGGTCCCCCATCCTGGCCCTCGGGCCTCCGCTGTCGTTGATTTTTCTTCCCGAAGCTTCATCTTGACCTAAAAACGACTATATATAGACCCCCCCAGGGCTTTCGTGAAAGGGAGCGCCGCCGAAACACAAAAACCACGAAACAGAGACCAGGAGCTGAAGATTGGAGGGGGAAACTCCGGCGGGGCGCTGCCGGTGTGGTCTCCTTCCCCTCCAACAACATCTCCACCGACACCATGATGAAGAGGGAGTAGTCCACCTCTGGACTATGGGTTTGTGGAAGTAACTTATCTGTAGCGTACCTGCACTTAGAAATTGGCAAGGTACCCGTGGATAGTGCAAACCCCTGGATCGATTCATTTGCACACACAGTCTAAGATGAAATATCACAACATTGTATCAATTGTTACACGTGGATCCAGTACTTTGGAAAATATCCTTTACAAATTGCATAGCACGAAGCTAGCTTTGAAAGAGTAAAGCAGCGGAAATAATAATCTTCATGGAGTCCTCATCCTTTGCATGTGCCACAGGCGAAAAACATGTTGGTTGCAGACTCGAAACCCTTAACGAAACTCACTCGTCGTCAGAACAATCTGCAACAAATAAAATTTTGCAACAGAGTGGGTCAGATACCATTAAAAATGGATCTGGCAAGTGACACTATGTGGACACTTAATGGAATAACTCTGTAGCCTATATGCATATTTGGCTGGTGGAGTTCAAGGCTATTTTGCATAAAGTCAATTTTTGCCTAACACTTTGTAAAATATTTTCTTCAAATGTTTGAGACAATATGGCATGAAATCCATAGTCTCGTCTACCCTTGTTCACCCATCAAAATTTTACTTAGTGAAATTGAGATGTTGGGAGCCTCCGTTGACATCCTTGATCAGCTGCTCAAATTGTCCGTAACCGGGGACACGGCTAAGTACTTAGTTTTTAACTCTGCAGAGGTTGTGCACTTTCACCATTAGACCCAACAAACCTAAACTATCCTCAAGCACTCAAATTGTGCTAAGGAAAAGGAGAGAGTTGAGACAAGATTTTTCAGAATCCTTTCCTCATCCCATGCCGCCTTGACCCGTTCCCATTCTAACCATCTACCACCACCTGTCAAGACGGGACGAGTCCACGCAACTTAATCCATCAAGATCTGAGGAAGAATAATACTTTGTTTGGAGAGGCAAAATATTTCTAAGTACTTTTTGTAACTAAAGTGATCAAAATATGACTAAGTCATTTTATTAGCCGAATAGCTGAAGAAAAATAATTTTAATCAATTTTAATTATTTAAATAACACCTAAAAAGCAATTAATCAATATTAATTACAATAATCATAGAAAATACTTTTACAAAATTGGTAGAATATTCCTACGGCCAAGTATTAATTAAACAAAGTTAAAGCAATTGGATTTGCCCAAAAATAATTTTTAAAACTCAAGTTAAGTCAAATTTACTTAAACAAACAAATTTAAAATTTGAACCAATTTGAATTTGTCAAAACATAAATTTAACTATGCCAAAAGTTTCTACAGGTCATAAGCTTTCCAAAAATATAAAGTTTGCAAAAATTGGCCGAGCCAAAAAAAATTAGTGATAGATCTAATCTACAGGGACCTATCTATAAATCGCCAAAAAGAAATAAAACAGAGAAAATCTCCTCCACGCTGGCGCTGACGAGGCGTTGACTGGATCTGACTGGGCTTGATGTGGCGCTGACTGGGCTGCTGACGGAGATGCTGACTGGGCGTCGACGTGGCGGCCTCTGATTTGCGCGTACCGATTCGCTACAGGATCTAATCTACGCCGTTGGATCGCGATCTAACGATCCAGATCTAAACGACCTAAATCGAGCGGCGTGTCTGACCGGAGAAGTTCGGTGGCCGAGCTCCCGCGGCGGTTCCGTCGCCGGCGATGAGGAATCGGAGAGCTACGAGGCTAGGGAGAGGGGTTTCGGTACCGCGGGGTGCAGAAGGTTGAGGCGGAGCCGGTGGTGCAGACGAGGATGACTCGGGTGCTTCGGGTGGTCGACGAGCGCTCGCTGGAGTGAAGGACAGCGGTGGCTTGCTTCGGTTGAGGACGGACGCGTCGATCTAGGATGAAATAAGGTACTGCACCTTGTCAAAACGATGCGCAAAGAAGAAATACGAAGAAAGGAAGAGGTGGGAGGGCTCGGAGTTGCCGAGGTTCACCGGAGGTTGAAGTTTTCGCCGGCGGCAGAGGCGGACGGCGGAGGCGATTTTGTGGGTAGCCTGGGGGCGAGTTGGCTAGGGTTTTTGGGGCTTTTGGAGCGGAGATTGGGGTGGTTTATATGGGGGCGGGGTTCGAGCGAATTGTTGAGAAAATCTCAACGGATTTGCTCCGATTTTAGCTAGGTTTCAGAGGAGTTCGTTGATTGCACGACGGGCTGGTGGAGAGGGATGATAGGTGGGGTCCGCTTGGCAGTGAGAGGGAGAGAGGGAGGCGGGCCTGGGCTGCTTGCTGGGCTGCTCCTAGTCGCGCGTGCGGTAGATAGGCGTTCTAGTTTTTTTTTGTTCAAAATCTTTTTGTAAAACTTAAAACTTTAATAACTTTTAAAATACAAAACCAAATGGCTTGAAACCAACTTCTATAAATTTGTAACAACAAAACCTTCCTTTGAATAAAACAAACTCACTTTTTCAAATACATTTCATTTTGATTTTCAATCTATGTTTTTAATAATAAAAATGACACTTGATGTCAAATTTTAAATAGGTTTTAAAACAAAACAAATGTGGCTTGAATAAACTTTAAATACCACAATGTAAACATATGAAGATATAAATTTTCACAAATACAAACAATTCACAATCAAACATTAACAGAACAATTAAAAGAAAAGTCAAAATAATATATAGGACATAAATTGTCATTTTGATATATTTTCTCAAATATGTTTTCAAGTGGAATTATAATTCCCACTTTTGAAATATACAAATGCATGTTTATGAGAGCATGTGAGGGGGAACATGTGCATTAGTTGGAGTAACGGGGAGTGGCTAGTGCAGTGAACGTGACAGATAGTTCTGCGATCCACTTGGGTTTTCTACCTTACTTTGTTGCCTCACTAGGGATAAACAAAAATACCATGCTACCGGAGAGTGGATGTGACCTTGGCCACTACCTCCATGACTAGATCTAGCATGTTCTTATTTTAACTTCATGTCATTGAACTTATTGCTATGCTCTGATTTATCTTAATTACTAAGGTGTTATGATTTAGTTCGCATCTTGGTGGAGCATAAGAGAGAGAACAACTTTTACTTGAGATCTCTATGTTAGGACGTGATGCCCATATTATTAATAACTTGTCAAACCATGTCTTGCCATCTTACATGTTAATTTTAGTGTTTCATTGTCTACCACGTTATCAAGAGAGAGTGCATTTGTGAAACCATGAACCCCGGTCCATGTTTAATCATAAGAAACACCTTTCCAACACTTTTATCACCACTTTTGTTTGCTGCCATTTTAATTCCGAAAATACAAAAACACTTTCACATCTTGCATACATCATAAAAAAAACCAAAAATATCATTTACCATTGTTTCCACCATCATTGCATATTTATTTTACCATCATTGCATATTTACTACTGTTTGCATATTATTTTATTATCATTCTCACACCTTGTGCTTGACAACCACTTGGTGAGGTTGAGGGCACAAAACAATTTATTTTGTTGCAGGTTCTCAAGAGAAGGATAAGGAGATAACACCTGAAATACTGGTTCCCCGAGAGTTCGATATTAAACCCTCGAGTCACCCCTCGTGGGGAAAACTGTCTTCCACTACTACATACACTCTGCACTTGGAGTCTCAACCTAACCCATTTACTTTTCACGCAGGTAACCACGCGAAGGGTCAGTAAAGTGTTTTCTGGCGCCGTTGTTGGGTAACTACGTGAAGGGCCATCAAGACGTTTTCTGGCGCCGTTGCCGGGGAACCATAGCTGAAAGGTTTATCCAAGGATCACTCACATCAAGTCAACTTCATCACCAGCTTGTGTAACAACCTAAGCTTGGGGAGGTTGCACCTACGTGAGCATCATCTTATCCATCTTTACCTACAATCATTTTATTTTGTTTTGTTCTTGTCTTGCATATCATCTTTATATTTCGGTTTGCATATTTATATTCAGTTTTGCATTTTTGTGTTGCATTTGTTATTTCGAGTTGCATTAGTGTCATTTTACTTTCAGTTTTGCATAAAAAATTAAAAACATATAAAAACTTGCTCGATGGAGAAAAGAACTTTTTGGCCATTTAGTGTTAAGAATTTTCCTCAAGATAGGAATTTCCCTGTTAAAGAATTTGAGATAGATCCTAATGTCACTAAATTGATTTTTGAAAATCGTTTTTTGGGAAACCGAATGAAGATGCTCTTCAACATCTTAGTAAATTTAATGAAAGATGCAAAGAATTAAACCTGATTCATGCCAATGTTAATGTGATCAAAGTAAAGCTTTTTCCTTATTCCTTGGCTGGAAAAGCTCTAGATTGGATATTAAAATGGCCACCTGGGAATTTTAGCAATTGGTTTAATTTGAAAGCTGCATTCATTGAGAGGTTTTGTTTTTCATCCATGGTTTATAATATGAGAGAAATAGTTATCACCTTTAAACAAAATAAGGAAGAAACCTTGGTTAAAACTTGGGAAAGGTTTAGAGGTATAGCTTATGGAACGGAACATGGTATTAGAGATTGGATGCTCATGCACATATTTTATAAAGGATTGTCTGAAACTTCTAAACTCTTTTTAGACAATGAATGTAAGGGTTCTTTCATAAATACTACTATTGCTGATGCTTACATTCTACTTGATGGCTTGATGTTGGAAGTAAAAATTAAAGAAAGTTTAGAAAAAGCTCAAGTACCTGAAGATGTGTTTGATGACCGTTATGAATTATTTAATCTATATAATAGAGATAAAAATTTTGAGGAAGTTAAAATGCTTAGTGAAGTTAAGGAACCATTTGTTGATTTAGAGAAGTGTAGCTTGCATGAATTAATTTCTATCTTACAAAAATTTGCAAGTGATCCTTCTGTTAATATTAACCAGGCTGGTTTTGGTTCCTATATTGCTAATCATGTCTTAAAAGAAAAGATTGCTAGGTACAATCAAGAAGCTATGATACCACCTAAGCTTGGGGATATCTGGATCCCTAAGGTACTACTAACCATTGGAAAAGAGACACACCATGCCATTTTAGATCTAGGATCTAGTGTCTCTATATTATCTAAAGAACTATATGGAGTCCTTGAACTTAAAAATATTGAGAAATGCTCTATTGAAATTGCACTTGCTGATGATTCCATTAGACATGCTCTAGGAAAAGTAAGTGATGTTATGGTAGAGTTACACATGACTTTTGTGCCTGTTGATTTTCTAATCATGGACATGGGGAATAAAACCTCTAGTCCTATTATTTTGGGAAGACCTTTTCTTCGTACTACATGTGCCATTATTGATTTAAAGGAAGGGAATGTGAAGTTTCAGTTTCCACACGAGAAGAGCATGGAACACTTCCCAAGGAAGAGGGACACACCAAGGTTCAAGCTCCCTCATGAGCTACGTCCCCTTTGATTATCAAGTAAGTAAGCCTAGCTATATGGCTATAAAGAAAGCGCTTTACGGGAGGCAACCCGGTTGTTTTTGTTTGAGATTTTCTTTGAGTCCTCTTGCTGTAACAAGAGAGTAGTTTGTTAGTTTTGTTTCTGGGATTTTTAATAAAGAACCAATTTTTACCTATTTTGGGTTTGAAAAGTTGCTATTCATTTTCGGAGAGTTTTCTGCCTACACGAAGTCTGTGCACGGTTTGATTTTTCATTTTTTATCTGTAACTCCGATTGAGCTGTAATTTGAATGTAACTTCAACGTTTCATCCTCTGCACACGTGAGTTTTTGCAGATTTTTCTGACGTGTTTAAGTAGGGTAGAAAAATGCGTTTTGCTGCTGCTGTTTTTCTGGACAGATTCTGTCTTGATATTGTTTGATGCATTCTTTGAGCTTTTTGCTTGAATCTTTTTGATTCAATTGAGTTTATGAGTAAGCATACAACATTATATACTCTTTGGACATTCATATGAATTTTTCCTAAGGATTTTATGCAGCAAGGAACCTATTTGTTTATCACTACTAATATCACCCCACAGAAAAGAAATGGGAGAAACGGTGTTTTGAAGTTTTTTCACAGGGATTAGAGGAGCTGCACCAAGAGCTATCCAAGGATGGTGAAGACCATAAGCTTGGGGATGTCAATACAACCCCACTAGACCAACACACTCTCGGTTTGCACACGTCTAACTTCTGTTTTTCGATCAAATCACTTTATCGTATAAACTTGGAGCGCCTGTTTTTTTTTTGCTTTTGTTATTTCGGTTTGTTAATAAGACCACCACTATCATTTATATATGAGAGAGCTACTGGAAGTTTGGGTTGAATTATGTTGGATGTTATTAAATATATTAGGATAGGGATGTTTGAGTTGATTTTAAAAGATGCATATAGTTGCATAATTCATGTGCTTTGAATGAACGTTAATTTGCAAGTGTGTTGTCAAGAGCTATCTTTTACCATGTTTAGATGTTGAATTTTAACTTTACTTGGTTTAACATGGATTGATTAGTTCTATGGACACTTATGCATGCATTTAGATGGTCAACTTTCTTCCTATTGCTAGCCCAAAAATTACAACAAGTAAAAAGCTTGTTTCCCAACACCTTCAACCAAAGTTTTTCCAGTGAGTCCACCATATCTACCTATTAGCTTTATGCTATTCCAAGTATGGTTATCATGTTATATTGTGTTATCTACATTTCTGAATTTAAATGCTTATGTTATTGATTGTCATGGGAAAAATTGGTTAAAAACTCTCACGAACTTGATGCACAATTTACTTTTATTGCGTTTAATAGGCATGAACCATTGTGATTAAAATTATGAAGTTGTGGGCTTGACAATTGTTTTGGTTGGGAGTTAGCCCATATGTGCTGTCACATGGCAAGCTTTCAACATTGCACTTATTTATATTTAGTTGATGTCATGTACTTTTTTTTATGGATGCCTATCATGGGTGAAATGAATGTGGATACTTAGTAAGTTCAAAGAGTTTGTATAAATGGTTAGAGAAATGCCTGGGCCGCTAATCTAAGCCATGCATCATTCATGGTGGAAATTTACAGCATAACCATAATGTTTATTCAGTGATGCACCTCATAATAAAAAGCTATACCCATAGTAAATAAAAGAGTGCTGAGATTGTTCTTTGTCTGTTTGTCTTGTTGTTTTGACATGGGCTTGTTCATGTCAAGGGGCAAGAGGTACCCCAGTGCAGATCTTGATGATACTATTATTACTTGCAATGACCTTTATTTGAATTTACTTTGTGGAGCAAAGTGAGTAACAGATGGTGTAGGTACTTGTATTCAAGGGACATGAGACATTCAACCAATACATTGTCAAGCACACCACTCATATTTGCTTTCACTTTAAACATTAATCATTCAAGATGCTATGATAGGGGTAATGAGAGCTCCACACCAATGACTACCACATTGCAAGCATTAACTTAAGTAGAAGTGTTTGGAAGTTAGATGAAACTTGTTCATGCTTTACCTCTACTTATTTATCTATCCAAAGTGTCCACCTTTTATATTCAGTTTTCATAAGAAGTACTCTATGACCACCATAGGATGTTTTTACTTTTCATTATGCATACATTTGGTCCATAGTACTTTCTTCTATGACACACTTTGTGAATTTATCATTGAACATCTTTACATTGAGTATTTGATATCACTTCATAATTTATCTTGCATATTGTTATTCCTTTGAAGAATGAATCATTTGATTTTATGTAGCAATAGTAATCACCTTTGATATCCATTGATAGTATTAAAATGCAAAGTCCAAGTTAGTTTTATCACCTTCATACTCGGGACGAGCATGGGTTAAGCTTGTGGATGTTGATGCATGTAAAATGCATACATGAACTTTACATTTTATTAAATGTTATTTCATGTTATTTGCATCATATAATGGTTATATTCATGATTTATATTGAGTTTTGGGGATAATTAACAATTTCCCCATTTTTCTGGAATTAACCCTGCACTGTCAGAAAACCCATTTTTCTATATTTTTACGTTTCAGGCGACCAAATCACGTCATAATGACCTGAGATTTTACGGGGATCACTTTTTTTGGAAGGAACGAAACGTAGGCGCAAAGGAAACGAAGAAACGGAGACCAGAAGGCCGAAAGAGGTGGGCCCACGTGGCCAGATTCCCTGACCACATGGGACCCACCAAAATGGCCCTCGGGCCTCCGCTGCCGTCGATCCTTCTTCCCGAAGCTTCGTCTTGACCTAAAAACGACTATATATAGACCCTCCAGGGCTTTCGCGAAAGGGAGCACCGCCGAAACACAGAAACCACGAAACAGAGACCTGGAGCTGAAGATTGGAGGGGGGAAACTCCGGCGGGGCGCTGCCGGCGTGGTCTCCTTCCCCTCCAACAACATCTCCACCGACACCATGATGAAGAGGGAGTAGTCCACCCCTGGACTATGGGTTTGTGGAAGTAACTTATGTATCTCTCCTCTCTATGAGCTTCACTAATTAGTACCGTATGAGCTACTGAACATGATTATGGTCATCTATGTAATTCCTTTGTGGTGGATCTTTATTATGAGTTAATACATGTTTGAGATTGCAATGGTTTTGTTTCAGTTATGAAAATAGATGCATATTATGTACCCCGTTCTTATTTACTTGTCATGATCAAGCATGTTTATGAGAGCATGTGAGGGGGAACATGTGCATTAGTTGGAGTAACAGGGAGTGGCTAGTGCAGTGAACGTGACAGATAGTTCTGCGATCCACTTGGGTTTTCTACCTTATTTGTTGCCTCACTAGGGATAAACAAAAATACCATGCTACCGGAGAGTGGATGTGACCTTGGCCACTACCTCCATGACTAGATCTAGCATGTTCTTATTTTAACTTCGTGTCATTGAACTTATTGCTATGCTCTGATTTATCTTAATTACTAAGGTGTTATGATTTAGTTCGCATCTTGGTGGAGCATAAGAGAGAGAACAACTTTTACTTGAGATCTCTATGTTAGGACGTGATGCCCATATTATTAATAACTTGTCAAACCATGTCTTGCCATCTTACATGTTAATTTTAGTGTTCCATTGTCTACCACGTTATCAAGAGAGAGTGCATTTGTGAAACCATGAACCCCGGTCCATTTTTAATCATAAGAAACACCTTTCCAACACTTTTATCACCACTTTTGTTTGCTGCCATTTTTAATTCCGAAAATACAAAAACACTTTCACATCTTGCATACATTATAAAAAAACAAAAATATCATTTACCATTGTTTGCACCATCATTGCATATTTATTTTACCATCATTGCATATTTACTACTGTTCGCATATTTATTTTATTATCATTCTCACACCTTGTGCTTGACAACCACTTGGTGAGGTTGAGGGCACAAAATAATTTATTTTGTTGCAGGTTCTCAAGAGAAGGATAAGGAGATAATACCTGAAATATTGGTTCCCCGAGAGTTTGATATTAAACCCTCGAGTCACCCCTCGTGGGGAAAACTGTCTTCCACTACTACATACACTCTGCACTTGGAGTCTCAACCTAACCCATTTACTTTTCACGTAGGTAACCACGCGAAGGGTCAGTAAAGTGTTTTCTGGGATAATCGAAACCAAGTCGTCCTTTGTTGATGGGAAACCCCTTCCCTGGAAGTCTCATGATGACGACAATTCACCACCATCACCGAAGGAGTAATTCATCACAAGTATTGGCATCCCCTTGGTTTGTTCCAAGCTTGGGGGAGTGCCGCGGTATCACATCATTATCTTTACCTTTTACTTTTTCATAAAGTCATATCGTGACTAGGGAAGTTATCTTATTTGATGGTTTGCAATGTAGAAGTATCTCTCTTTTAGTTGGTTATCTATGTATCCCTTGGTGTGAGTTGCCGTTATGAAATATTAATGAGAAGTTTTATCATTTACCTTCTGCATACTTTTTTTTAGCTTGCAATTCTCTTTCATATTGATAACCTTGTTGTTAGTATAGGGATCACTTTTTAGAGCACCAAGTTAATCTTTTTGGTTTTGGCAAACTTAGCATTGGTCAGTAGTAGACAATACTTTAAGACTTAAGTAGAGAGAGGGGAGTGCATGCAAATATATTATTCCATGATCTTTCTTTCTTTGTAGCTCATAAGCTTAGTATTCTTAAGTTAAACTATTTGTGCTTCTAAGGAAGATTGCATGATTATTCTTATCACTTGTATAATTGTTTGTATCCCTCAACTCTTATGCTTGCTTCAAACAACCTTGCTAGCCTAAACTCTGTACTGAGAGGGAATGTTTCGCGTGCATCCAAAATTTGAGCCAAAAACCATGCCATTTGTGTCCACCATACCTACCTACTATGTGGTATTTCTTGCCATTCCAAGTAAATACTTCATGTGCTATCTTTAAACTATTCAAAACTTTATTACTCCTTATTTGTGTCAATGTTTTATAGCTCATGAGGAAGTATGTGGTGTTTTATTTTTCAATCTTGTCATTTACTTCTAACAGACTTTCAACCAATGGACTAGTGGCATATACATCCGCTCATCCAATAATTTGCAAAAAGAGCTGGCAACGGGGTGCCCAGCCCAATTAATTACAACTTTCATTAATAATTCTCTTCACATGTTTTGCCCTGATTTATCAGTAAGCAACTTAATTTGCAAATAAACACTCCTCCATGGTATGTGAATGTTGGAAGGCACCCGAGGATTCGGTTAGCCATGGCTTGTGTAAGCAAAAGGTTGGGAGGATTGTCAACTATAAAGAAACTAAAATACATGTGTAAACAAAAGAGAAGAGGGATGATCTACCTTGCTGGTAGAGATAACGTCCTTCATGGGAGCCGCTCTTGAAAGTCTGGTTGACAAGGGGTTAGAGTGCCCACTTCCATTCGTTGACAACAACAACACCTCTCAAACAACTTTTGTGCTCTCTATATGCTTTCGAAAACTTAAAAGCTCTAGCACATGATTTAATCCCTGCTTCCCTCTGCGAAGGGCCTATCTTTTACATTATTGTTGAGTCAGTAAACCATTCCTCTCTATCTCAAGCAAGCATTTGAGTTGTTGAGATCCAATTAGTTATATGTGTTGATACTTCTAATCATATCTCTTATTTCCTTGTTTCGCACGATAGCTTTTATCCGAATGAATATAACTTTGAAAGTTATCAATGACTGTAAGGAGACTGTTATGATTGAGGATGTAAGTTCTGCTATATAAGCTCTGATATAAAGACTCTTCTCGAAAGATAAGTATGATGTTAATTGTTCTCTGACCAAGAGTTTAAGTTTGCCTCACCAATCATGGTTCTCTTTATGCACTTCATGTGGTTCCCTTTACTTATTTCAAGTTAGATTATATGAAGGGAAGTTGCTGTCTAGAATGACTTGTGTATCAATGAATGTGATGCTTCTTGTCCGTATTTTATTTATCGACACTTTGCTCCATAAACTTGTGGTCATGTTTACTGAGCTCAGTTTTTGGGGACAAGCGAGGTCTAAGCTTGGGGGGGTTGATACGTCCATTTTGCATCACTATTTTATATCATAATTTACTGCTATTCATCGATATATTTCATATTTAGAAGTGTTACTTATGTTATTTTACCTATTTTGCATGTTTGATGAATAATGGAGAATTGGACACCGGAGTCAGGATTCTGCTGGAAAAAGCACCGTCGAGATGCACTATTTCTGAAGATCAATAAATCGAAGGAGACATATGGAAGTCCTATTTTACCAGAAGATGGAGGAGGCCAAAAGGGGAGCTGAGAAGGGCCATGGTGGGCCCACAGCTGGCGCGGTGGGCCCCCTGCCGCGCCGCCGGTGGTTTGGGGCCCTGGCCCACCTCAGCCGTCCCCCTTCGCGTACTTGACCCCCTCGGAACCCTAACACACAGGGAGGCCATCGAAATATTCCGCCGCCTCCACGAGGCGGAAAACACCAGAGAGCGAAAAGCTCCCCTGCAGGAAGAAATCTGCCGGGGGAAATTCCCTCCCGGAGGGGGAAATCGTCGCCATCATCACCGTCATCGAGCTGGACTTCATCGGGATCATCATCATCATCATCTCCACCGCCAACACCATCATCACCGCCGCTGCACCCCGTCTCCGCTGTAACATCTAGGGCTGAATCTTGTCTATTTCATAGGGGAAACTCTCCCGGTGTTGATTACTCTTGTTATTGATGCTATTGGGTGAAACCATTGGACTAAGGTTTATGTTCAGATTGTTATTCATCATCATATCACCTCTGATCATGTTCCGTATGATGTCTTGTGAGTAGTTCGTTTAGTTCTTGAGGACATGGGAGAAGTCTTGATGTTAGTAGTGAACTATGTTGAGTAATATTTAATGGTTTGATGCTTAAGTTGTGGTGTTATTCTTCTAGTGGTGTCATGTGAACGTCGACTACATGATACTTCACCTTTATGGGCCTAGGGGAATGCATTGTGTATTCGTTTGCCAATTGTGGGGTTGCCGGAGTGACAGAAACCTGAACACCCGTTGGTATATCGATGCATGAGGGATAGCAGGATCTCAAAGTTTAAGGCTGTGGTTAGTTTATCTTAATTACTTTCTTGTATTTGCGGATGCTTGCAAGGGGTATAATCACAAGTATGTATTAGTCCTAGGAAGGGCGGTGCATTAGCATAGGTTCACCCACACAACACTTATCAAAACAATGAAGATTAATCAACTATATGAAGCGAAAGCACTTGACAATATTCCCGTGTGTCCTCAAGAACGTTTGGTCATTATAAGTACAACAACCGGCTTGTCCTTTGCTGTAGAAAGGATTGGGCCACTCGCTGCAACTATTATTACTGCATTTTATTTACTTGTACTTTATTTATCTGTCATATCAAAAACTCCTAAAAACTTGTCTGTGAGCATTTACAGTGAATCCTTCATCAAAACCGCTTGTCAACACCTTCTGCTCCTCGTTGGGTTCGACACTCTTATTTATCGAAAGTACTACGATACACCCCCTATACTTGTGGGTCATCAAGACTATTTTCTGGCGCCGTTGCCGGGGAGTGTAGCGCTATTGGTAAGTGGAATTGGTAAGGGAAACATTTATTGTACGTGCTGTTTTTATTTTTGCCTGCTGCTATATCTCATTATGGAGGGGTCTTCTCTTGAATTCCTATTTGGGAAAACAACTACCACTGCTAAGGTAGTAGAGGAGGCGCCAGATGAGCAGGTAATACCGTTCAAAATTCCTATGAAAATTGTTGAACGTGTCACAAATAACCGCTATGCAGGAGATGGAACTGTCCATCCTGGAGATCATTTGTTATTTCTGCATGAATTGTGCGAGTTATTTAAGTGTGCAGGTATCTCGATGGGAGAAGTTAAGAAGAAATTATTCTCTCTATCACTGTCTGGTAAAGCTGCACATTGGTATAAACTGCTGAAGAATGGGTATTCTCTTGGATGGGAGGAAATTGTACCTCTCTTTTACTCCAAATTCTATCCTCCAAGTGAGATTCATAAGGATCGGAACCTCATATATAACTTCTGGCCCTATGATGGAGAGAGTATCGCTCAAGCGTGGGGGAGATTGAAGGCATTAATGCTCAAATGTCCCATTCATGAGCTTCCTGGTAATATTGTTATTGATAACTTTTATGCAAGACTCTCCTTTCAAGATAAAACTCTATTGGATACCACTTGTGCTGGATCGTTCACTCGTAATAAAGAAGAGTTTAAGTGGGACCTTCTTGATCGGATTCAGGAGAACACTGAAGGATGGGAGAATGACAAAGGTAGGGAGTCAGGTATAAACTATGACTTTGAGTGTGTTAAAAATTTATGGATACTGATGATTATCGCAAAATTAGCACTACTTATGGTCTTGACTCTCAAATTGTTGCAAACTTTTATAAAGCCTTTGCTTCCTATTTCGGTTTGCCGAAGGAGGGTTTTAAAAATTATCATGAACCATATAAAGATGAATCTGTTTCTCATATATCTAAAGGTGTTGAGGTTAATGTTGTGATCGCATTATTCCAGAACCTTATATTGAAAAAGTTCCTTTTCCTAATAAGATTAAGGAACATACTATCATAACTGGTGTTGTTAGTAAAAGTAATAAGAAAACTACCAAACCTGATGAGCAAATAACTGTTGAACCTGTTGTAGCATTGGTTAAAGATCTTGTCACTGAAAATTTAGAAGATAGACACATTATCTTTTGTGAGGATGCTTCTAATATTGTCTCACATCCTAAAAGTTCTAGGAAGTCTAGTGTTCCTGTGCTTTCTGTTAGGATAGGTGATCATTGCTATTATGGTTTATGTGATATTGGTGCAAGTTCTAGTGCTATTCCTTATGAGCTTTACAGGGAAATTATGCACGAAATTGCTCCTTGTAAACTTGAAGAGATTGATGTGGTTATTCAGCTTGCTAATAGGGAAACTATCTCTCCAATTGGTATCATTAGAGATGTCGAAGTCCTTTGTGGTAAGACTAAATACCCTGCTGATTTTCTTGTACTTGGGTCGGCTGCCAATGATAGTTGTCCTATTATTTTTGGTAGACCTTTTCTGAATACTTGTGGTGCTGTTATAGACTGTAAGAAAGAGAAAATCTTTACTAAATTTGCTGGTGAATCTTATGAATTCAATTTCTCTAAATTTGCTAAAGCACCTTATGAAACTGAATTGCCTAGTGAGGATTTTGAAATTGCTCAACTTGCATCTATTGTTCTTGCTCCTAACAATGCTTTGCAGCAACATATGGAGAATCATGAAAGTGAGAACTTCAGGGAAGAAAGGAATGAGCTTGATGAAGTATTCCTTCGTCAACCTATGCTCAAACACAATTTACCTGTGGAAGATTTGGGTACCACAATGCCACCCAAGGAGGATCCTGTTTTTGATTTGAAACCTCTGCCTGATAATCTTAAATATGCTTATATTGATGATAAGAAAATATATCCTGTTATTATCAGCTCTAAACTTTCAGGTACAGAGGAGGAAAGGTTATTGGGAGTGTTGAGAAACACCGCGGAGCTATGGGATATACTCTTGATGACCTGAAGGGAATTTCTCCTACTATATGTCAGCACGCCATCAACATGGAACCTGATGCAAAGCCTGTTGTTGAGCATCAGCGTCGTTTAATACCCAAGATGAAAGAAGTGGTAAGAAATGAGGTATTAAAACTTCTTGAAGCTGGTATTATTTATCCTATTGCTGATAGTAGATGGGTAAGTCCTGTGCATTGTGTTCCTAAGAAAGGAGGAATTACCGTTGTTCCTAATGAAAATGATGAACTAATTCCTCAAAGAGTAGTAGTTGGTTATAGGATGTGCATTGATTTTAGAAAGGTTAACAAAGTAACTAAGAAAGATCATTATCCTTTGCCTTTTATTGATCAAATGCTTGAGAGGTTGTCCAAGAAAACTCACTTTTGTTTCCTTGATGGGTATTCTGGGTTTTCTCAAATTGCTGTGAGAGCGCAAGATCAAGAGAAAACTACTTTTACTTGTCCTTATGGAACTTATGCTTATAGACGTATGCCTTTTGGTTTATGTAATGCTCCTGCTACTTTTCAAAGATGCATGTCTGCTATTTTTCATGGCTTTTGTGAGGAAATTGTGGAAGTCTTCATGGACGATTTCTCCGTCTATGGAACTTCCTTTGATAATTGTTTGCACAACCTTGACAAAGTTTTGCAGAGATGTGAAGAAACTAGCCTTGTTCTTAATTGGGAGAAATGCCACTTTATGGTTAATGAAGGAATTGTTCTTGGACATAAAATTTCTGAAAGAGGTATTGAAGTTGATCGAGCTAAAGTGGAGGCAATTGAAAAGATGCCTTGTCCCAAAGATGTTAAAGGTATTCGTAGTATTCTTGGTCATGCTGGTTTTTATAGGAGGTTTATTAAAGATTTCTCTAAAATTTCCAAGCCTCTTACTAATCTTCTTCAAAAAGATGTACCATTTGTTTTTGATGATGATTGTAAGGAAGCTTTTGAAACTTTGAAAAAGGCTTTAATCACCGCTCCTGTAGTTGAACCACCTGATTGGAATTTACCTTTTGAAATTATGTGTGATGCTAGTGATTATGCTGTAGGCGCTGTTCTTGGGCAGCGAGTAGATAAAAAGTTAAATGTTATTCATTATGCTAGTAAAACTCTTGATTCTGCTCAAAAGAATTATGCCACTACTGAAAAAGAATTTCTAGCTGTAGTTTTTGCTTGTGACAAATTTCGACCCTACATAGTTGATTCGAAAGTCACTATTCATACTGATCATGCTGCAATTAGATACCTTATGGAAAAGAAAGATGCTAAGCCAAGGCTTATTAGATGGGTACTTCTTTTGCAAGAATTTGATTTGCATATCATAGATAGAAAAGGTGCTGAAAATCCTGTTGCTGATAATTTGTCTAGATTGGAAAGCATTCCTTATGATCCTATTCCTGTTAATGATAGCTTTCCAAATGAACAATTGGCTGCAATAAGTGTAAGTTCGCGAGATAGTCCTTGGTATGCTGATTATGCTAACTTTATTGTTTCCAAGTACTTGCCTCCAACCTTTTCAGCTCAGCAAAGAAGGAAATTCTTTTATGACTTGCGGCATTACTTTTGGGATGACCCACACTTATATAAAGAAGGAGTCGATGGTATTATGCGAAGATGTGTTCCTGAATATGAACAACAGGAAATACTGAGGAAATGCCATGGAAGTGCTTATGGAGGGCATCACGCTGGAGATAGAACTGCGCAGAAAGTTCTACAATCAGGTTTTTATTGGCCTACCCTCTTTAAGGATGCAAGAAAGTTTATTTTATCTTGTGATGAATGTCAAAGGGTTGGTAATATCTCTAGACGCAATGAAATGCCTATGAGTTATTCTCTTGTTATTGAACCATTTGATTGTTGGGGATTCGACTTCATGGGTCCTTTTCCTTCTTCACAAGGTAATACTCATATACTTGTTGCTGTTGATTATGTCACTAAATGGGTAGAAGCTATACCTACTAAAAGTGCTGATGGTGAGACCTCTTTAAAAATGCTTCAAGATGTCATTTTTCCTAGGTTTGGTGTACCTAGATATCTTATGACTGATGGAGGTTCTCATTTTATCCATGGTGGTTTTAGAAAGACTCTTGCTAAATATGGTGTTAATCATAGAATTGCTTCAGCCTATCATCCTCAAACTAGTGGACAAGTAGAATTGTCAAATAGGGAGATTAAATCTATCTTGCAAAAGACTGTTAATAAATCTAGAAAAAATTGGGCTAGTAAGTTAAATGATGCTTTATGGGCTTATAGAACTGCTTATAAGAACCCCATGGGCATGTCTCCTTATAAAATGGTTTATGGTAAAGCTTGTCACTTGCCTTTAGAATTAGAACACAAAGCTTATTGGGCAGTGAGAGAACTTAATAGAGATTTTAAACTTGCCGGTGAGAAAAGGTTGTTGCATTTAAGTTCTTTAGATGAATGGAGAAGTGAGGCTTATGAAAATGCTAGACTCTTTAAAGAAAAAGTTAAGAGATGGCATGATAGGAGAATTCTTAAAAGAGAATTTAATGTTGGTGAGAAAGTTCTATTGTATAGGTCTCGTCTCAGATTTTTTGCAGGAAAGTTACTCTCAAAATGGGAAGGACCATTTGTTATTGTGGAGGTGTATCGTTCAGGTGCAATAAAAATTGCTTCATTGAAAGATAACTCTACACAAGTGGTAAATGGTCAAAGACTCAAGCATTATATTTCTGGAGATTCTATTAATGAAGAGGTTGATACAATTAAAGTGGTGACTCCGGAAACTTTCATTGAAGAACATTTTTCTGGGACTGCAGAATTCGATTCGAATAGGTAACAGTTTCGGTAAGAAAAGTTTCGCGAATAACTTTCTAGAAGATATTTTCGTCGTTTTTATTAAATATGGAAAAATAAGAGACCGAACCGGATGGGAGACGGCACCCGTGGTGCCCAAACCATAGGTCGGCGCGGTGGGCCCCCAGCCGCGCCGCCTGGTGGTTTGAGCACCCCGGAGCTCGTCTCCGATCAGGTTTCCTCCTGTACCTTCCTTATGTTGTAAAACTTTTTGCTATATAACTCACCCGAACCCCCGAGGTTCGTATCTCGCCTTTTCATCGTGTTTCGTTTCGAGCTGTTTCTGTCCAGATATTGTTTTCAGATCTAGAGCTGCCATGTCTTCATCGAAGCCTCCAAAGGACAGTTTCTTTGTGAACGTCGTCACCCCATACATGGATGAGCTGAAGATGCATCCCAAGGAGTCGCAGATGGTTGATGGAAAGCTGCGACGGAAGACGTGCGAGGACCCAAAGGAGAAGGGAGCCTGGAAGCCAGGATGGAGAAGCTGGAGCAAGAGGTCTTCACATACAAAAAGCTGGCGGAACGTGAAGTGGGAGTCTTCCACTCAATGGTGTCCGCGCTGGTCGCTGAACATAAGAAGGAGACTGCACAACTCTGGGAAGACATATTTCACCTCATCAACACCACCAACAAACTGCAGGCGCAACTCTATGACGTCCAGAATCAAAACTGTGAGTATGAAACTCGGTTTAAAAACATAAGCGCTGCTGCTAGTTTCAGGATAATCGAAACCAAGTCGTCCTTTGTTGATGGGAAACCCCTTCCCTGGAAGTCTGATGATGAGGACAATTCACCACCACCACCGAAGGAGTAATTCATCATAAGTATTGGCATCCCCTTGGTTTGTTCCAAGCTTGGGGGAGTGCCGCGGTATCACATCATTATCTTTACCTTTTACTTTTCCATAAAGTCATATCGTGAGTAGGGAAGTTATCTTATATGATGGTTTGCAATGTGGAAGTATCTCTCTTTTAGTTGGTTATCTATGTATCCCTTGGTGTGAGTTGCCGTTATGAAATATTAATGAGAAGTTTTATCATTTACTTTCTGCATACTTTATTTTAGCTTGCAATTCTCTTTCATATTGATAACCTTGTTGTTAGTATAGGGATCACTTTTTAGAGCACCAAGTTAATCTTTTTGGTTTTGGCAAACTTAGCATTGGTCAGTAGTAGACAATACTTTGAGACTTAAGTAGAGAGAGGGAGTGCATGCAAATATATTATTCCATGATCTTTCTTTCTTTGTAGCTCATAAGCTTAGTATTCTTAAGTTAAACTATTTGTGCTTCTAAGGAAGATTGCATGATTATTCTTATCACTTGTATAATTGTTTGTATCCCTCAACTCTTATGCTTGCTACATAACCTTGCTAGCCAAAGACCTGTATCGAGAGGGAATGCTTCTCATCATCCAAACCTTGAGCCAAACCATTGCCATTCGAGTCCACCATAACTTCCTACTATATGGTATTTTGCGCCATTCCAAGTAAATACTTCATGTGCTACCTTTAAATTATTCAAAACTTATTACTCCTAGTTTTGTGTCACTGTTTATTAGCTCATGAGGGTTCTGTAGAGTTTCTCTAGCACTTTTGTCAAACAGACTTTCACCAATGGACTAGTGGCATATACACCGCTTATCCAACAATTTGCAAAAAGAGCTGGCAAATGGGGTGCCCAGTCCCAATTAACTACAACTTTCATTAATAATTCTCTTCACATGTTTTGCCCTGATTTATCAGTAAGCAACTTAATTTGCAAATAGACACTCCTCCATGGTATGTGAATGTTGGAAGGCACCCGAGGATTCGGTTAGCCATGGCTTGTGTAAGCAAAAGGTTGGGAGGAGTGTCAACTATAAAGAAACTAAAATACATGTGTAAACAAAAGAGAAGAGGGATGATCTACCTTGCTGGTAGAGATAACGTCCTTCATGGGAGCCGCTCTTGAAAGTCTGGTTGACAAGGGGTTAGTGTTCACTTTACTACGATTCGTTGACAACGACATACATCTCAAACAACTTTTTCTCTCTATATGCTTTGCAAAACTTAAAAGCTCTAGCACATGATTTAATCCCTGCTTCCCTCTGCGAAGGGCCTATCTTTTACATTATTGTTGAGTCAGTAAACCCATTCCTCTCTATCTCAAGCAAGCATTTGAGTTGTTGAGATCCAATTAGTTATATGTGTTGATACTTCTAATCATATCTCTCATTTCCTTGTTTCGCACAATAGCTTTTATCCGAATGAATATAACTTTGAAAGTTATCAATGACTGTAAGGAGACTGTTATGATTAAGGCATGTAAGTTCTGCTATATAAGCTCTGATATAAAGACTCTTCTCGAAAGATAAGTATGATCTGTTAATTGTTCTCTGACCAAGAGTTTAAGTTTGCCTTCACCAATCATGGTTCTCTTTATGCACTTCATCGTGGTTCCCTTTACTTATTTCAAGTTAGATTATATGAAGGGAAGTTGCTGTCTAGAATGACTTGTGTATCAATGAATGTGATGCTTCTTGTCCGTATTTTATTTATCGACACTTTGCTCCATAAACTTGTGGTCATGTTTACTGAGCTCAGTTTTCGCTTGGGGACAAGCGAGGTCTAAGCTTGGGGGGGTTGATACGTCCATTTTGCATCACTATTTTATATCATAATTTACTGCTATTCATCGATATATTTCATATTTAGAAGTGTTACTTATGTTATTTTACCTATTTTGCATGTT
Source organism: Poa pratensis (assembly GCA_947311845.1). NCBI lineage: Eukaryota > Viridiplantae > Streptophyta > Magnoliopsida > Poales > Poaceae > Poa > Poa pratensis. The sequence goes on from CAMZMU010000128.1 coordinate 90,856,291, forward strand.
TGATGAATAATGGAGAATTGGACACCGGAGTCAGGATTCTGCTGGAAAAAGCACCGTCGAGATGCACTATTTCTGAAGATCAATAAATCGAAGGAGACATATGGAAGTTCCTATTTTACCAGAAGATGGAGGAGGCCAAAAGGGGAGGCTGAAGGGCCATGGGGGCCTCACCACTGGCGCGGTGGGCCCCCTGCCGCGCCGCAGGTGGTTTGGGGGCCCTGGCCCACCTCAGCCGTTCCCCCTTCGCGTACTTGACCCCCTCGGAACCCTAACACACAGGGAGGCCATCGAAATATTCCGCCGCCTCCACGAGGCGGAAAACACCAGAGAGCGAAAAGCTCCCCTGCAGGAAGAAATCTGCCGGGGGAAATTCCCTCCCGGAGGGGGAAATCGTCGCCATCATCACCGTCATCGAGCTGGACTTCATCGGGATCATCATCATCATCATCTCCACCGCCAACATCATCATCACCGCCGCTGCACCCCGTCTCCGCTGTAACATCTAGGGCTGAATCTTGTCTATTTCATAGGGGAAACTCTCCCGGTGTTGATTACTCTTGTTATTGATGCTATTGGGTGAAACCATTGGACTAAGGTTTATGTTCAGATTGTTATTCATCATCATATCACCTCTGATCATGTTCCGTATGATGTCTTGTGAGTAGTTCGTTTAGTTCTTGAGGACATGGGAGAAGTCTTGATGTTAGTAGTGAACTATGTTGAGTAATATTTAATGGTTTGATGCTTAAGTTGTGGTGTTATTCTTCTAGTGGTGTCATGTGAACGTCGACTACATGATACTTCACCTTTATGGGCCTAGGGGAATGCATTGTGTATTCGTTTGCCAATTGTGGGGTTGCCGGAGTGACAGAAACCTGAACACCCGTTGGTATATCGATGCATGAGGGATAGCAGGATCTCAAAGTTTAAGGCTGTGGTTAGTTTATCTTAATTACTTTCTTGTATTTGCGGATGCTTGCAAGGGGTATAATCACAAGTATGTATTAGTCCTAGGAAGGGCGGTGCATTAGCATAGGTTCACCCACACAACACTTATCAAAACAATGAAGATTAATCAACTATATGAAGCGAAAGCACTTGACAATATTCCCGTGTGTCCTCAAGAACGTTTGGTCATTATAAGTACAACAACCGGCTTGTCCTTTGCTGTAGAAAGGATTGGGCCACTCGCTGCAACTATTATTACTGCATTTTATTTACTTGTACTTTATTTATCTGTCATATCAAAAACTCCTAAAAACTTGTCTGTGAGCATTTACAGTGAATCCTTCATCAAAACCGCTTGTCAACACCTTCTGCTCCTCGTTGGGTTCGACACTCTTATTTATCGAAAGTACTACGATACACCCCTATACTTGTGGGTCATCAGGACGTGATGCCCATATTATTAATAACTTGTCAAACCATGTCTTGCCATCTTACATGTTAATTTTGGTGTTCCATTGTCTACCACGTTATCAAGAGAGAGTGTATTTGTGAAACCATGAACCGGTCCATTTTTAATCATAAGAAACACCTTTCCAACACTTTTATCACCACTTTTGTTTGCTGCCATTTTTAATTCCGAAAATACAAAAACACTTTCACATCTTGCATACATTATAAAAAAACAAAAATATTATTTTACCATTGTTTCCACCATCATTGCATATTTATTTTACCATCATTGCATATTTACTACTGTTCGCATATTTATTTTATTATGCCCGTGCGTTGCAACGGAGAAGTAATCTCTGCGTCTCGGAGGCGCACAAAGTAAGTTCTCGCGGACATTGTGGGGCGTTTGATTAGATGACATTGGATGCGATGATAAAACATGGATTTATTTTGCATAACCATGATGGCCGTCGCAATGGGATTGGAAATCCACTAACAGAAGAAAACACAAAATCTTTTTCCTTTAATTTTGCGCTTTCTTGCTTGTCTCTCCTTTTCTTGATATGCAATCCCTCATTCAAGTTCACATCTCGACACTATCTGTGTCGTCCATTGCTTCGAAATTCAGGGTACATACTTTAGAAAATTCCACAGCCACCTCTGTTCTTCTTATTTCTTCAGTCCGTTACCACGTCTTATGTCTATTTCTTCAGTTCATTACCTTGAGAAAATCTCAAGCACGTAATCAATCTATAGGTCTGCATCTACAGTCGCTGGCAGGTACTAAACATGAAGAGCTAGCATCTAATCCATGAATCGTAAACTGAAGTTCTCAACCCAGAGCGGCCTAAACCACATGGAGTGGACGGACGCCTGGAAGTCTGGAACGATACCTCTCTAGGCCAACGCCAAAGAAGGCCAGTAGTCGCGCCGGCGGGAGCGCCAGCCGTGCTTCCAGCCTCTACGGGACAACGACGTGATCTAGCTAGCTAGCTGCTGTCTACCATCCCCTCCAGAGTTCGGCCTCTCGCCTGGCCACCACCCACAGGACACAACACGATGTAGCACCACGTCCCGTTTGTGCTCATGTGTGGGCCTGTAGCCGTGAGGCAGAAGAAAGAATTCCCGTTGAGAGTCATCCACCTCCCTCAGGCCTCAGCCCGTGCGCGCGGCCGGACGCTGGAAGCAAAGACCTCCTGGAACGCCCATCACGGCAAAACGTTGTGAGTCGGGGAACCTGGGTATGGCGCTTATGGCCGACATGGCTAGTCGGCTACATGTTGACCGACAGACACATCCCATCAGCAGCCCGATCGGCCGCTCCCAGTTCGACCTCATCGTCGTCTAGGCCCTCCGCGGCCGCTCCATGGCGTTGGCGCAGCCCCTACGCCGGCGGACATATCTACCGCACTCGCGGTTACCACACTCCATTGGATGCTCGCCTCGCTGCGCTCGTAGGGGCAGGCAACGATCATGAAGTTCTTGATGTCCAACAGATCCGAGCTCGACTCGCCAAAACGATCCCTGGTGCCCTGATCGGGAGTCCATGGTCGAAGTGCCGAGATCGGGAGTCGTGCGTGCGTCGCCGATATTTTTATCTTCCTCGATCGATCTCATGCATATATATAGGAAACCAGGCCGTGGAACTATGAAACGCGCCGCTTGGAAAGCCCCTAGTCCCGAACTCCCGATGGACCCAGACTTGTTTTGCTCAAGGAAGGAAACGAACGACTACGATGTATATGAAGGAAACCTACAACATACCGAATCGTTTTAATTGATTTGACTTACCTGGCATAGGTGGGTAATTAATTATAAATTTAGGTGTAAATCAGATGACCTACCAAACCAAAAGACGGAAGCCTTAACGCTTTTATTATTAGGTAAAGATTATCATTCTCACATCTTGTGCTTGACAACCACTTGGTGAGGTTGAGGGCACAAAATAATTTATTTTCTTGCAGGTTCTCAAGAGAAGGATAAGGAGATAATACCTGAAATACTGGTTCCCCGAGAGTTCGATATTAAACCCTCGAGTCACCCCTCGTGGGGAAAACTGTCTTCCACTACTATATACACTCTGTACTTGTAGTCTCAACCTAACTCATTTACTTTTCACGCAGGTAACCACGCGAAGGGTCAGTAAAGTGTTTTCTGGCGCCGTTGTGGGGTAACTACGTGAAGAGCCATCAAGGATCTGTATTATTCTCTATATGTCATTACATATAGAGTTTGGAATGACAAATAGCTCCCACTCAAATATGCCTTCCGCGTATAAGACGAGGGAATTTCTTTTAGCTCCCACTCAAATATGCCATTCACATATAAGATCAAGAAAAACTACTTAGCTCCCACTCACTTCTTTGTAAATGCAGGTTTCTTCAACTATTTTGGACAACTCCAAAATCCTTTGATCACATTATCAAAGTGAAGATTCCAGCTCCGATATGCTTGCTTCAGCCCATGAATGGTCAACTGAAGTTTGCATACGTGTCCAGCATCCGTAGGATCAACAAAACCTACTTGGTGTACCGCTTACAACTCTTCCTTAATGTTGCCATTAGGGAACATAGTATCTTTATCCATCCATGAATTTCTCAATTGAAAATAGTTGCTAGAACAATCCTAAATAGACTCAGGTATCGCCACTTGAAACAAAATCTCGTTGTGGTCAACTTTTGAATTTGTCAAAACTATTTCATGACAAATCGATCCTTATAGACGATCGCCTTTCCTTCAGCGTCTATTTTATCATAAAATCCATTTACTCTCAACGGTCTGGATGCCATCAAGAAGATTTACCTAAGTCATTACTTAGTCATTGTACATGGATTTTATCTCGGATCATATATGACTCATAGTCATTTCTCGGACTTAGGTCTACCATCTCTTCTTCGTAGTTCATAGGTTTGTCATGTTCCATTAACATGACGTTCATAACAAGATTGTCGCACCACATAGTGCGGAATACATTCTCATACGCCTACGATCTGAGTATGAGCTCAGAGCATCATGATCGTTATCATCAGCTTCCTTCCAGTTGTGGAGGACGATATCGGAACGGTTTCCATTACGCCACTCTGATGTCTGGAGAGAAAGTTCATTAACTCCATCTTGCTCTACATTCTTTCCCACTTAGACATTCAGACAAGAAACTATTTCTTTAGTAAGATATATTCTAGCAACAATTTTGCCTTCTTGTCGTGAGGACACGTACCCAACTAATTCTTTAGGTACACTACAAAGATTTATCCATTTTAGATTTGATCGTATCGAAACACTAAAATGCCACAACGACAATCTAGGCTAAAAGCCATGCCATCACTCATATGTTATTGTCTCCACGGATTTAGATGGTTTCCTACTATCTAACGTGAATGTTTTGTTTCTAACATATGACTCCAATGATCACAAAATTCGATAAGAGATTTTATTTACCACACACTATCCAATAGAGTGTGATTACGACATCCTAACACACCATGACATTGTGGTGTTCCATGCGACATAATTTGTGGAACTCTTTTCACAAGTCTTCCAATGATATGCCAAACTTATAACTTAAATCCTTGTTTCCTCGATCTGTATCGCAGGAATTTGATTTTCTCGTTAAGTTTATTCTCCTACTTCACTCTGAACTTGTTTAATCTTTTCAAACTTATCATACCAGCATTTCTTTAAGTGGATATCCATGTATATACTCAAATCATTGGTGAAGTCTACAAAATAATGATTTCCACTACACATTAAAATACTTCATTGATCCACACACATCATTGTGTATGATTATCAATAAGTTAAATACCCATTTCCAGAAAATGGTGTTTTAGTTATTTTGCAAGTGTCAAAAGATCAAATCTAAGGACTTGGAGGTCCATCTGAATGGAGCTTCTTAATGCATATAACATGACTTAAAACGTTAGTGCCACAATAATGTGGTGTCATTATTAAGTTTGTATCCTTTGGCATTAATGTTATAAATGTTGGAACTTCTACCGTCTAAATTCAAATCGGCGTATGATCATTACTTCATAAATATAGGACAACTATTTTGTCACTAACATATATGAATAATCATCTCGCTAGAGGAGACACACTTATCACGATCATACTAACAAGCGATCACAAAAGAATTTATTCAAATGGTAGATATAGAGGGAGAGTGTCTATGGCCATCACAACGTATTGTCTGCCATCATCAACACACATTGTCTCCTCATCCTTCCAAGCTACTCATGCAGAAAATCTGGTTTTCATAAAACATGACCAGTATCAAAACTTAGTCACTGCAGCGAGTACTTGTTTAGGTAAAACATTCATAACGCGTATATCATATATACACCATCATCATTGATGACTCCGGCGATCTGTTTCATCTTCTTGATTCTTCAACGCAATCAAGAATACATGAAGGTGAACGATTCCCTTTGCATGACATAGTCTATGACAAAAACGTTTGCATCTGGCAACGTTTTCTGTCATCCAGTGATCGAGCTGAGCGAGGCGTCTCAATGTCATCAAGTATGACCAATGTCATCAAGTATGACTAATGTCATCAAGTATGACTGCCACGTGCTCCTTTAATGCGAGTGTTCTCTTCCATCTGGGTCGAGAATAAAGACAGTCAAAGTACTGATAGACTTCATCAACCCAACTTGCGGTGTATTTTGAGTTTTAGCGACCATCTCATATGTTCGCGATCTGACAACTCGCACCCACAGTTCATTCTCTATGGTAGAGATCATAGCATACATTGGACTATGATGGTATAATCCGCACAAAACTTGATAATCCAAATTATCCCTTTTGTTAGCGGAATCTCCGGGTTTATCTCCTAACGGGTATTGTATCACATAGAGCTAACAGTTTAAACAAGGAGTATCCTCAAGCCACGGTATAAAAATATGAAGTTTTGGAGCCAACTCTGTTTAAGTTTCTCAAATCGCAGGAATGCGCCTAAGTCTAACAGAGCTATAGAAGAGGTTATCATCTACAAAGGTTTTCGCAAAGCATAAAGACTTTTGTTCATAATAAAATATGGGTTCAAGTTTTCAAAATAAAACTACTAGAACTCTCACTCAAGACGAGTATCCCTCGCATCGTCTTAGTGATTACACAACCCCCATCCATTACACTAACCCCATCGATCAGGCAGATAGCATAATTTCAAAGGTAGACATCGTATATCGATCACATCACCGCATATGACTCGTGCTTAACCTTTCGGTACTTGTGTTCCTAGGCCATGCCTGTACGTGCTAGGCTCGCCATAACACCCTCAGACGTATTCGTGTGTGCAACGTGGCTTACACCCAATGTATGCGAACGAAGAGACAGGTATACCCGCACTGCGGTGTACCCCGTAACGTAGAATTTTATTGGTGGTGCACGTCAGAGGGAGAACACTATTATCGGAATTTTGGGAGGGATCATCTTATATTACTACCGCCGTGTAACTAATATATAGACATATATATATACACAATATAAGATGCACACAATCTACATAACATCTAAAATGAAATGTAATGCGACATGATATGGTCTCCTCTGCGCCGATGGTCTCCTTCGCGCCGACAGTTTATAAACAATTTAATAAACCTACCTTGACCATATCACATTGCCCCTGCAAAATAAAGTTAGACGATTTCTACTTTATCTTTTGCATGTTTTACGTGGCTGCTAGGGCTTTCGCACAAGAACTGTTACTTACCTACGAAAACAATCACAACAGCGATAAGACAATTGTCTATTACACCATTTTCAGGGCCCTCCATTGTAAATGATATATCAACTATTGTAGGAGGGACAGACGCCCGCAAGCCACATATACGGTACAAGCCGCATGTCAAGTGTGGAACCAGTCACGCGTAAGAGTACGCGTAAAGTCGGTCCGGTCCCCTTCATCGAACAATGTCGCGATATAAACAAGTACACGCTAGAGGGTAACAAAAGTAGAATCGATGCCCACATTCAACATGTGTTCTAACCGTACAGATATATCTATGCATAGATCGCCTCTGATACCACTGTTGGGGATCATAGACAGAAAACAAAAATTCCTGCCGACGATAACCATAAACTAGCCAGGATCTATACTATGCAGATATACTAATACGGAGGAGATCATAATACATACCCTTGTAGACCGGAAGCGGGATTACGTTCCCGCACAAACGTTGTCGGTGGAGACTACGGCGCCGACCTCAGGGTCGTGTAGTGGAACAAGACAGCTCCCAGGACCAAACGATAGTGCCTCGCGGTTCCACCCACGTACGGTGTGGATGACGACCTCCGGGCTCCAAATCCAGCAAAGCAGCGGAAGTGGAAGAGTGGATCCAGCAGGACGGCGGTGTGCGTATGGTGGAGAGACTTCTCTCAAGCCGTGCGTAGCCCCAATTGCGGAGCTACAACTTAAACGGATGAGAGAGGAGAGGGAATAGTGCAATCTCAAAGGCATGGGTGCATCCCTATATAAAGGGAAGGGGAGATTTCAACTCTCCTTGGCTTAGCCATGTGGGACTATTCCCACACCGGCCCTGGTGGGCCCCATTCGGCCCAGCCAGGCCGGCTGGCCCTCCCCCCCCCCCTTTATTTTTGGGGTTTTTCCCCTAATGGGCCTCTAAGGCCCATTTATGATTTAATGCCTTTAAAATTCAAATTAAATTAAATAAAAAATATATTTAATCACTAATAACACTTATTAATATTAAATACATATTATTTAATTCATTCGGACTCCGAAACATATTTCGTTGCCCTCCGATCTCCATCGGAGATGCCCAGAACACTTCCGAAGTCTCCGGTTTTTTTCTCTCTAAATCCAATCTAATCGTCACCCACCCTTAAGTGTGTTACCCCACGGTTCGGGATAACCCCAGACATGATCGAGACACATTCTCCGATCAATGACTAACATCGGGATCTGGATACCCATGATAGTCCCTGGGCGTCCACGAAAGTATATCTATCGTTTGAACCTTTAGATGTCCAGATTCATCCTCTTGCCTAGCGATACTTAGATTGTCCGAGCGTCGTTCTCCGGTATCACGTTTACCGAGCATGACCTCGTCATCGACAAATCTATCTTTACTCGTCCGTGATATTACATCCCCGTGACCTAGTCACATGCTTCCAAGCTCATTGATGTAATCTCACCGAGTGGGCCCAGAGTATCTATCCTGCTATGTGGATTGGCAATTTCCGCTCTTGATCATTCGCTTCTACTGCTTCCTTCCGATACCCGAAAGTGTCACCTTTATTGTCACGCTATATAAGACATGCCGTTTGATGCGATCAGCCGCACCTTCCAGAAGCAGAGATTTGATATGATCTCACGGTTAAAGGTATGAACACTACGTTTCGATATTTTGGGTATGTCCATCAAATCATTCACCCAATGATATGACTCCGTTGTCAACCGACGTGATTGTCCATGATCAGGAAACCTTGATCATCTGTTTCCCAACGAACTAGTTAAATAGAGGCTACTAGGGACCTGGTTGTTTACATACCACACGTGCATTAATGTTTCCGCTTAACACAGTTATAGCATGGTATTAAAACATATTATGAACAATTGAGATATCACAAATAAAATCACTTTATTAATTGCCTCTAGGGCATATTTCCTTCACCGGCGGCACAAACTACGAGTTTCGTCGTGTGCCGCACGCCCCACCGACACAAACCCTACCGATCTAGCTAACGCGCAATAGCGACGGGAAGATACACCGCCGCCGCTGCCCACCCTCGGCCATGGCCGGCACACCGGGCTCATCTGCGCAAGGAGAAGGTACCCCACTCCTCTTCCTCCCCATCTCTCTGTTTCCCTCTCCCCAGTACAAGATACATCGATTCCAAAAAGGTTATACCGGTTAAGATCTAGCCTTGAGCATCCTAGGGATTTAACAGTAGCAGCACGCATAACGTGTACTGTTTGAAGCTAAATCACCAAGCATTTCAATTAACTGTACTTATGCACCGGGCAGTCTATGACCGCCGATGGTTACTGCTTCTTTCATCGAAAATGTAGATCTCGCTGGACGAATGATTACGGGCAATTCTTCAGTGTCAAGCCACATTATAGGACGTGATTGGTAGCCTGCAGCTGGCAGGGCCAGGCCGGCCAGCTAAATAACTAGGCAGTCCGTTTGGTTCCGTGCGAAGGAAAATTTGGCCCGCACGCTTCGTAAAGGAGGCTCGGGCTAGGCCCAATGACAACGGCCGAATCGGCTGTTTTCTGCTGCCAGGCTAGGCAGCTGCAAAAGTCACCGCTCCCCATACTACCTCGTATGTGACATTTGCTTCCCTCTCTCTCCCTCTCACCTACCCTCTCCTAAACACAATATCAACTCGATTCAAAATAAGCTCTACATGAAATCTGTGCGCATTAGCGACGTGGTTCCATTCTGGCAACCACTTTTGATTTTCGTTAGTTTTTAACTTCAAATTTCGTGTTCTTGTCTGAAGCTTTTTTAGACGAATTTCGTCAAATTTGTCGCACACGGTCAACCGTTTTCAAATTCCTTTCAGGAGTAGCTTCATCTCGTCATTTCACACAACTTTTGTGTTGTAAGTTTTTCGTTTCGGTGCTCGTAGATGAATAGATCTTGATCGGTTAAGGATGCGTATTTAGACTGTTCTTACTGAACCTGTCTTCTTCAATCTCCGCTTTAGCTCGTCGTCGTCGAGCTCTGCCGCCGCCAATGTGTGTCGTCGCCGTCGAGCTCCGCCGCCGCCAAGCCGTCTCCTCACCGTCCAGCTCTGCCGCCGGCATGCCACCATTGGTGAGCTGTCCAAAGTGTGATGGTAGGTGGTAACTTCACCCATGTGAAAATAGGTGAGCCTAACTAAGATTAGCATCCAACCAAACAAAGAGTAGATGTTTTCCCAGCTGATGCCACGTTCTTTAAAGCAGCCTACCAAACGAACTACACAACACAGTTAACTCGTATTTGCTCATCAGGACCTGGAGAGCCTGCCACCACAGAGGCGAGAATCAAATGCAGGCTACCAATCACGCACCATCCACTATGTGGAGAAAAAACGACTCATATCACTCTCTCTCCTCAATTTGAGTCGATTCGATACATAGTAGCGAATTGAGAAATCGAATCATAAAAAAAACGACCCAACATATTGATGCGGCTCAAGAGAATCTTTGTAGCAGGACCATGTACACCAGCCCCACTTGGCAGTGAGAAAGAAATGAGAGAGAAGGAGAACATAGTGGATTAAAATAGCATTGCATGGTGCATGTGCCCTGACATGGTCTCTAACCAGAAGCGATGCTATCATTGCAGCGTACGCGAAGCGGTTCAATTCTCTGCCATCTTTTTCGTTGAGTGCATGGCCAGCGCCGATCTTGAAACTTTTGCAATGATTATAAAGGGGAATACTCACTTCGCAGTTCTCTTTCACTTTTGGTAGAAAAAGAAGGAGCTTCGGTCCAATCATATGTCGTATGGGCCACTATATAGGTACATGTACCAAACTAAAACTTTGCAACTACATAGGTTATGTTGTATCTTGTGCATCTAAAGATTTTTATTCGAAAATATGTCAATTAATGTGTGCCTTCGAAAATAACACATAATACTATTCACTTAGGTATTTTTTTTTCTTTTTCGCACAGGTCACATATGGTCCTATTTTGGAACAAATTTTGTAGATACGTATGATACAACATAATCCATGTCCAAGATTTTTCTTTTAACACTTTATGGAAACTCGTAGGTGTGACATCCGATAATGAGGTGCGGGAACAACCAGATGCAAGATATTTGTATCCGTACATTTGGTACTGCATAGACACCTAGAAATTTGCAAATAATGGTCATGACTTGTTTTGTTCCCATGATTTCCAAAATATGGGAAACATATGAATAGAATGCCATGACATATTAAATCCTAAAAGAACTGAAAACTCAAGACTTTGCAATACGTCTGGTTGCTTTATAGAAAAGCAAAATGAATTTTTCCGAAGGATTGGGTATGCCCTCAATTTTGTAGAAACAAAGTAACATTTCCATGAGATTGGACTTAAGAATTTTTGATGAACATGCAAAGTAAATCATAGAAAAAATTCTATGGATTTAAATCCTAAAAGCAAAGAAGCACCATAAGGTAAATTTACTTATAAATGAAATTCTCCAAATTCTTATGAACACAAGCTCCAAGATGAAATAGTAAAATCACACAAGGTAAACCGTTTTTGTTGGGAAATCATCTTTGGATCATGTGTGTAGATACACCCACTACGTAAAATCGTATTTCAAAATGTCAAAAAATACAAATTAAAATTTCGAATATGTACACCCAGATATTTGACGAAAAAAGTTTGTGAAAATTACATTTTTTGGCGCCTGCGTAAAAAGATAAATTTCGTCGCTACAAAAATGAATTTTCAATTACACAATCCACAAAAAAGTCCTTTTTCACGAAATTTTGCGTGCGAACACAGAATGTCCGAAATCTGAATGTACACATGGCATTTTTGTTGATTTTTTACATTTTAAAATGTATTTAAAATTAATTTTTCATAATGATTACATTTACCGCTACAAGCCAAAACATCTTGTCCTTCGTGTTTTTTTTACATATATGGTCACAATGAATGCAAATTGTTGCAAGAATTAAGTTCTATACGAAGTTGCTATTTTTCACCGAAAGCCAAAGCACGGGTTCAGTCTGGAAAACCGTTTAAGAGCGACGTATCTGTTTTCTACACCGAATCATTAGTCGCAGTCGCCCAGACATAACACGGTTGCCGTCGTTTTCGTAGCGGTGGAGCCGAGAGAGTTGCGTGTCCCACGTCGAGCATCAAGCAGACCACTGCACTCCACATGGCCCATGACGAATAAACAAGTCGAACCACTCCCATCTTCCATGGCTTGCCCCGCCCCGCCGGCCTGCGGTATTGCCCGACCCGTGGGCCGTCTCCACCGCACCGGACCACAGTTTCCCCTCTCCGTCCAACGCACCATATATACCCAGGCCTCCCCCTTCCCCGAACTCAACTCGCTCTCGCTCCCTTTCTTCTTCCTCCCGCACCAAAACCAGCAGACGCCCTACGTTGACGCACGTAGCTCGCCTTGCTCGAAAGTCACCTACCTACACAGCATACAAACCATGGCGGCATCAGTATCCTGCACCTTCTTCTTCGACGCCGAGCCGCTCGGCGAGGCCTCCATGCCCGCGCTGGACGCGTGCGCGCTCTGCGCCAAGCCGCTGGCGCGCGACAGCGACATCTTCATGTACAGAGGGGACACCCCCTTCTGCAGCGAGGAATGCCGCGAGGAGCAGATGCAGCTCGACGCCGTCCGCGCCAGGCAGGCCGCCCGGCGGCTGCGGCAGTACGCTTCGGGAACGGAGGCGCGGAGCGGGCACCCGGAGACCAGGAAGGTGTCCGTTGTCAGCTGACCGGCAAAGTCTTTGCGCGGCCGGGGTAGAACTTAGCTTGAATCGCCGATCTGACGAGATGAAGCGGTTTGGTTTCTCTTTCTCCATTCATCTGGCGTGAGCCGGCTCGGGGAAGGATCTGTGAAAGTGTCCATGTGCTGAGGCTCTGGCCATCTGGGTCGCCCACTGGACGCGTACTTCTCTTCGCTCTGCCTCTGTGTGTGTGCTTGTTTGAGGCTTTGAGCCGCGAGTTTGTGTGGCACCATATGTAAATTGAAACATTTGGAAAGCTTCATGTTGATACAAATTTTGCGAACGATCTTGACTTATCTTGAGCTTTGTGTTTCCAGGTCACCGTCTGATCTGTCGATCATATAGCTTACCCTAAGCTGATTCTAGGCTGGAAACTTTGCCAAATTAACTAGCAATCTATCTAACATACAGAGAATGGATCAGTGACTGCTTGAACGAGTGTATGTCGCTTATTCCTGAATCGAACAACCGTGCGTGCCAAGTTCCTTTGTGCAATTGTGCATATTGTAGGTCGCCATGGCATGGACTTGCACAAAATCTCAAGAAGTTCACAACTTGAGTTCTGTTACTTACATCCTTTTGTGGTCGAAGGGAGTATGTAGATTTATTTTAATGCTACATACATTGAAGTCAAGTAATATGTAACGGAGGAAGTACATGCCAGCAAAAAAAGAAGCTATGCCGCTACATGAAAAAGAGGAAAATATTCGTCAGCGTTCGCATTAGGCATTAATTCGTTGTTTTGCTGATGAGATCATTTATAGCGATTTGCCTTCCGTCTCCGGTATCTGCATGATTGGGATTTGTCTCCAATTTATGAATTAATCTTTTCTCTGACGACCAATTCCTCAGCAATAAACGCATAGACCGGAAACAAACTTACCGTAATTTCTTTTTTTTTGAAACCCGGCAAGAGGCTTGCCTTTTCGATTATATAGAAGAAGTGAATTGGCCAGTTTATAAGGAAAACTGGCCGAAAACCGGATACAACAACACAACACACCACGCCGGCCCCGAGGCCACGCACCAAACCCAGTCGACGGCCTAACCGCCCAAGCGGCCAAGGCCGACACCCCTCAACGCCACAGCGGAGACCCTCAACGCAACAGCGGAGGCGAAATCCGGAGCCGCCGCTCCGACATCCACGCTGGCCACGGGCCACGCTCCACACCGGTCGACGACGAAACCGCCCACGCAGGCAAGGTCGACACCCACGCACCTCAACGCGACGCAGCGGAGGTGAGATCGGAGCCGCCGCTCCGACATCCACGCCGGCCCCAGGGCCACGCACCACCTAGCCGAAGACGAGAAGATCGTCGCCGCTGGCCACCAAGCATCCACGGGTCCCTCTGGCCGGCGAAACATCCAAGACGAGGCCCCAAGGGGAAAACGACGCCGAGGCGCCGCCCTCGCCCGATCCACGGAGGATCTGGGGTTTCCCCCGGAAGTTTCCGGACGGAGGAGAGGGAGCACCGCCACGACGACGCCTACAAGTAGGAAGTGGCGCCCGGGAGCGTCACCGTCGCCTACCCTGGTCGACAACCAAGGCAAGGTTTTCACCCGGCGGTCTCCGTCCGCCCGCCCACACGGGAACCGACCAGCCCACCAACGCAGACCTGCACGCAGACACCGTCAGCCCCGCGCGCCCGACGGTCCACGGCCACCAAACTGAGCTAGACGCCGGGGTCTAGGTCAATCTCGCGCTGAGCCACCTCCTAGCTCAGCTCGACGCCACCACCAAACCCGGAGCCGCCGCCCCGACGTCCAAGTGCTGCAGGACAGCCTCACGCCCAGCCGCACAAGTGCCGCTGCCCTCGAAGCCAACGCGACGTGTCGGCGAAGAGAAACTGAACGGGGAGCCTCTACCTCCCGTCGACGGCGCTGCAGATCCCTCGAGCACCACCGCGCAGCAGCAGCCAGGCCCGTGCGGCACCACAGGAGCGGTGCACGCGAGGCCGCCGCGAGCAGCGGCCCGCCGAGCCCATCGGGGCCCAGATCGGGCCCTGGCCGAACCACCGGCAGCCGCGCTGGAGGACCACCGCCACCACCTGCCGCACCTACCCCGGCCACGTCGCCGACGATCCGCGCCGAGCGCGCCGCAGAAACACCGCCGCCGCCGCCGCATCACATCGTCGTCGCCGCGGCAGAAACAGGGGCCGCATCGCGTCCACCGCGAGCTCGCCCCGCGCCGCCCCAGAGGAGGCCGGGGGTGCCGCCACCGCGGCCAGGCCGGCGGCAGCGGCGGAGGAGGGGCAGGGGCGGGGGGACGGCCGGCCGGCGGCGCGATTTGGGCTCCCCCGTGTCGCTCAAGCGGAGCGACGCGGGGGTCGGGCTCTCGGGTTTACTAATTTCTAAGATGAACTTTTTACCGTAATTTCTCATCGCACTGTTATGATCCTGGAGACGCGTCACGGCGTGGCTGGACCGGCCGGCGCGCGACAGCGCATCCATGGACGGCCACGCATTACTCGTGCAGCCGTGCACCTCCTCGGCCGCTCCGCTGTGTCGCCGGACACGGACGTCGAGTTAACCGCATGCCGCCAAGCAAACTCTCTCCAAGGCCAAGCCATCGATCGTTGTACGGACTTCCCGTAATCATTTGTTTACTACTGCGAGCCAGTAACCCTGCAACAAGGGGGCGACGGTGCTTCAGCATGAAGTTTCGTTTATACTAATCGGGGCGCAAATCTCAGCGAAGCAAAGCCAACTGTGCTTGCTTCCCGGAAAGAGGCCTCGCCCGCCCGCCGGCGAAGGAGTGCCAGCCAGATGCCATTGGCTCCCCGATTCTCTATACTCCAAGTGGACGGACGACGCTGCTCACGAGGGCCGGCGGCTAACCAATTATCAACGCCCGGCAATTGGACCCAAAGGTTCTCGAGCCGTGCGAGGTGCGTCTCCCCCAAGCCAAGACGCAGGCAGGGCATCGATCCACGCTGAGACCTGGCACGCCCTCCGGCCAAGCTTCGTAAAGCTAAAGCTCGTGTCGATCATACGTGCTCGGCTAGCTAGGTCATGAACACATGGAGTACGTAACAGGGTATCTGCGGAGGCGTCAGCGGTGTCATCATCGGATAGCGCGATTCCCGAAGCTTGGCTTAGGTTCATGGCGTGCACGGTGCACCAGCATGCACGAGCCCGCCATGATTCCCGTCCTCACACAGAAAAGAAGAAAGCTACTGTAGCTTGGTCTATGGAAACGGCATGGCGACACTGTGTATTTTTATGCCTAACCTGTGCCGCGTGTTGCGACCTCATTAGTGTGGGAGCAGTGTTGCTTACTTGCTTTACCTTAACAAAAAGTTTAGGGATGCTGCCTACTAGCTAGTGTTCGAGCTAGCACATGATGACTCCATCCCGGTACGGCGAATGCTGGGAAAGCAGCAGCGAGGGCAGGTGTGTAAAAAAACAGGTTCATTGGTGTACAAGTAAAGAAACGAATTCGAGGTATTCCCTCCGTTCGGATTTAATTGACACACATTTGGTTACACACGAATGTATCTAGATATTAAACAAGTATAGATATATTCATATTTAGACAAAATCAAGTCAATTAATTTGAAACAGATGGAGTATAAGTTTTATTATACTTCGACTTACAGTACTCCAGTCCAGTTGCTAAGCCGGCCGGCCGGTACACGTGTGACGGTTGGGATCTAGGAGAGGCATGCACGATCATCCATGCGTGTGCACGCGTCCTCGTCACCCATGAGATGACACGTACCTGCAGCTGCACTCGTGTCTTGCCTCGGCCAAGTCGCTGGACACAATGTGCTTATATACGGAGTATGCCACAAAACAGCTGTTGTTTGTTTGCTTCAAATGGCACCGGACTTGTGGGTCCAGCAAGCAAGGTATGGTCACGGTGTCAGTCGAACAATCTGCTCCTTCTTCTCTTCGCCTTGCCCGCGCTAACCACCGTGCCCACGGTTTCCAATTCCATGGAGCTGTAATTCCAGCATTATATTATTTGGGACTTCTAGATGCAGCCTCTCTTCGTCCAAACAACTGAAACGTGGAGCAGAGTAGTACTTTTTTGTTTTGTCAATGCTAAGTTAACTACAGAAACCTAGCTAGTCTGGCAACATTGACTATGTGAGGCAAGGTAACAGCAAACGGAATTCCTTCATGTGTTCATGTTGGGTGGTTGAGAATTCGACACTGATGAATCCCCCGGTGTCAGGAAGAATTCTTCCTCCGAGAGTTGTTATTTGTTAACACGAAAAATTTAGAGAATACCGGGGTAGACGACTTTCGTTCCTTCTTCTTCTAGAGGCTACCGAAAACTGCGATTAATTTCCCATTCCCATTTGTTTTTCCTACATGAATATTTTATCGGAGACACCTGGAGCCCTGGATTTCCTTTCCGTATTTTTTTTTTGCTAAACACAGTACAACGCAAGCGCCCGTATACACGCGCACACACTCACCCCTATGAACGCACACATGCACACCCTACCCCTATGAGCACCTCCGAGAGACTGAGTCAGCGGGTCGAGTCTTGAGATTGACGAATTCATCACGGGCGTCTCGCTATCGACGGGAACGTCGTCTCCCACTGAAAAATATTCCGCCTTAAATGAGAAACACCAGCGTCAAACCTAAGGTTTAAACTCTCATTTTCGCTTGTAAGATAAGAGGAGATATACTTAATTAAGGCCCATTTCCATATGCCACGTCGTGTCACATTTTCTGTGACTGGTATTCGTACGAAAGGTTCTTATTCCCTTGTATTCCTCTGGAGAGAATACAGTAGGGTTGCTTTCTGCCCAACTCAAGAATCTCTAGTGTAGTCATGCGTGACTCAGCCAAGCTTGCATTTTTTTAATTCCTTCTACTCACTCCATTCCGGTTTATTGGATGCATTTCTAAAACCAGATTTTTCCAAGAATAAGCAACAATTAACATTAACTAAGAGCCGTTAATGTTGGGTTTTGGCCTTTCCCAAGAACAATATGAAAACTGATTGGTTTGGCCTTTCCCTAATTAATGTTAACATTAAATATGAGAGTGCTAATTGAGTAAAATATTGGGGAGATAGATTTTGCAATGCCAATCCCTATTCACCTAGGTCATAGAGATTTGCCAAACACATCCTACAAACCGGAATGGAGGGAATACTTATTCTTCTTCCGTAGAGAGGAATCTAGTGAACAGGAACCGAATAATCAATTCGATCTTGTGTCAAATAATCAGGGGAAATTAATTAATTCACTCATCTGACCGGGCTAAGTCAAGCGTGACTGTATATATGCAAAGAGCATTTGTTTCTGTCATATATCATTGTATGCAATATTTGACCGTGGAAAGCAGTCACTTTCAACGTCTTCGGACCAGTGATCATCTGATGATCTCTGATATTATTCAGCGAGCGAGGACGAAAATCGTCCGTTACATTTGACCATCTTCTGTTAGCCTTTCGCAACAATTGGCTCTGTTTCCATTTACATAATCATATTTAGTCCTACCAAGTGTACTACCAGAATTAAACTGTGTCAGAGAAATTTTACAAGATAATCAGCAGCTTCATCGATGTTAAGATTTTACTAGTGTTGTCAAGCAGAAAAGAGCAGCAGGGGGCACGGGTTATGTCTACATGATGCCAAGAATTGACAGCCGTCGATGCACCAACGATGGAGCCGGACCCCAGGTAGCAGAAAACTCCACAATGTCGACACCCTGCATTTGGAACGACGCTTTTCTCTGTGGCGAACGTGAATCTCTGGACTCGTGACAGCCCACGAAACAGGATTTCGCCCAGCTTTATAAATAAAACACATTTTGATACCGCTGCTGGGCCAGACAGCACAACGCCCAAAGAAAACCGGCAAAACGATACAAAGTAGTGAGGCAGCCCTCTTACAAAGAAGATCCTAAGAAAACCGAACTACAGAAGCCACAGCGAACCGCGACTACGAAGCCGGACAAGCACACCAGCTCCACGCTACGCCGTAACTCCCCTGAGCTCCACGACAACACCCCCAAGAGGGTAACGGCGCAAAGCGTCGCCGCTGCCGAGTCCAAAGGACATGGGTTTTCACCCGGAGCCCTGACACGGGGAAGATCACCAAGACGACGTCCCCAAGAGGATAACGGCGCCCGCAGGCGTCGCCGCCGTCAGAAGCTTTCGCTCGTTCCCTCCCCCGTGGCACGAAGAGGGTCGTAGGGCGTAATCGAAAAGGAACCCAATCCAGATCCAGGCACCGCCAGAGACGCGCCCGAGCTGCCCGCCGCTGCACCCCTTGTTGCCCCCACAACCAAGCGAGGCAGCCACCACCGTCACCATGGTGCTCGCCGGAGAGCAACCGAAGTGACCCGCCACCCAGGGCCGCCGCCCCGGCATCCGCGCACTCCAACCTAAGACACGAGGGCACACACACTGCAGGAACGACGGGTCGGAGAGGGAAACCTAGCGTGCAGCCGCCCACTGGAGGGGCCTCTCTCCAACGCCTCTCGGCGGAAGCCGACCGGACACGGTAGCAGGATCAATCCAGGCCCGCCTGGCCCGTACAGATCCCGCCACCCTGCTGCTGCCCGCAGGTTGCTGCCGCCGCAGAGCTTCCACCACGTCACCACCACTCGCCGTCGTGAGCAAGCCGCCGGCCACGGACCGATGCAGAGGCTGGGGGCGGACGTCCGAAGGGACGCGGTCCCAGCCGCAGCCGTGCACCACCCGTCAGGATGAAGCTCGCCAACTCGGATCGATGCGGAGACTGGGGGGAGGACGCCCGGAGGGTCGCGGTCCCAACCGCAGCAACGCACCATCCACCACCACCACGCCACAAACCAGACCACGCAGCGCAGCGGCGACCCCGGCCAAGCCATGGAGCCGCCACAGCAGGCCGAGACGGCGCCCGCCGGCAGATCTGTGCCCGCCTGGCCCATATCCGGCCCGCAGCTCGTGTCGGCAGATCTGAGCCCGCCTGGCCCAGATCCAGCCCGCACACGCGCCGACCACCCCGCTGCAGGAGGCATCCCCGCCGGGCGCCGCTGCACCGCCGCGCCACCGCCACCACGCGTCGTCGCCGTCCCAGACCCGCCCGGCGACCACCAAGTATCCACGCCGTCGCCGGAGCGACCGCGCCACAGCGCCCTTGGACAACGCGACGCCCTTGCCGTTTTGCCAGACCCGCGCCAGGAGCCACGAGCAAGGGAGAGGAGCAGCCTCGCCGCCGCCAGCGCCCAGCCTTTGGCCGGCGACGCCGTCCGACGGCGGCGAGGAGAGGGGATGAGGAGAGGAGGGAGAGGCGGCGCAGGACGAGGCTCCCCTGCTCGCCCGCGCGGGGGGCGAGGCAGGGGACGAAAACTACGGGGAGAGGAGGACAGGGAGGAGGGGTGAGCGCCGGCGGCGGGCCGGCGACGGCCTGGTGGCTAGGGTTAGGAGGAGTCGACCTTTGCTATTTTAGAGAGCAAGCCAAGCCCGGTCACCATTTTCGGACTCGTGACAGCACCGCCAATATATGAACAAAGCAAACAGCAAAAGTAAACGCCATGTCCAAGCGTGTTGAGCCCACTGGTGCTTCGTGCGGCTGAAAACGACGGCGCGGGTGGCGACAAGATACGCATCCGTCAAGCTCGGCGATGAATATGATACCGCCACCCATGTCTCTTTCGTCTCGTACCAAAACATTTAATTTTCGGAGCTGAAAAATGGAGTACTGTACTTGCTATAATAAAGTATGGGCATTTTTAATCGAATTAGTATCATCCGAATGAAGTAAGCTAACAAGAGAAAACAATCGATAATAAAGTACGGGCATTTTTATTGTAGTTTCAAAAGAAAAAGGAGCCATTTTATTAGTATATGATGAGTGAAGTAAGCTAACAAGAGAAAACAATCGATAATAAAGTACGGGCATTTTTATTGTAGCTTCAAAAGAAAAAGGAGCCATTTTATTAGTATATGAGTGAAGTAAGCTAACAAGAGAAAATTGACCAAGCAATCGATGCTGCTAAGTTTAATCGAATGATTGAGATCATTAACATGGGAACCTACCCCCACTTGTTATTACAGGTGCTTTGATGACTCGGAGCTGCCCCGGAGTTCCAACTTTTAATGTGGGGAATGGTGCTTCCGGTTCCTATATTGTTCGTAGGGGGTTGATTGTGAGTGTTTCTTTTTCAATTAGTGGGTTACCAGGCAGTACTGTATTGGGTGTCAAAGAAAGCGACCTCCCTGACAATATGTATGATTTATGGTGTTTGGTAGAAAGAACCATGGGATTTGCTTATCTGTTTATTTCCCCGGCTTGTTTTTATTTGCAAATTAACCGAAATATCATAAAGCCAAAATTACTAGTATTAGGGTATGACAAAATCACAACTGAAGAGATTTTTTCTTCAAAAAACACAACAAATGGGGTAAGTTGTTCCACAAAACACCAATTTTCCAAGTGGAATCCAAACTCAAGATCTCTCCGTGATTGAGTGACTCGGGTGCCGTTTCGTCGTCAATCTTTCCTCCTGCGGATTCAATTGGATGACTGACTAATAAGAAAAACCGGCTTAGAGTGAGTCGATTCAAGTTGATGTTATCCAAACTTTTTGGGCATTTGTCTGTTTTAATTGGATATCTGGAACTCCCACCTACTTGCTATTTTTCTCCACCTTAATTCTGCGTTCTCGTTTGCACCATGTCGTCCATTTTCCCCTTGTGTTCGTCGTTTCCGTGGTCAATTCGTGAAGATCGAACCACCAACCCATATGAGGATGACATCGCGGAGGAAGATCATCAACTAATAGAGAATAGCATCCTTTGTTATAGAAATGGTCTTTGATCGATTGTGTATTCCTTAGCGATTTTCGATGAGTTTAGCTTGTCAACTAAAATGTTATTCTCATGTTGCCATCGGTTGGTCATCGCACTGACAGGCGTGTACAATACCCCATCAAAATATAAGAACTTACGAATTGTTATTGCTCAGCCAACTAGTGTTTAATTTTATGAAGTCTTAGTTGATGGGGGCATAGCCACCCAATTAGCCTCGATATCAGTTTTTGTTTTTCTCTGGAGCGTATAATCCATGTTTTGTCTTTCCCCGTGCAACACGCATACCTAATGGCTCGATGATATTTTTTGATTTCACTCGACGGACGCCTAACAAAGACCATAATCAGATCCCCATTCACTATACATGCAGTTGGCAGATTTGAAATATCTTTTTTTTTTGAAACGAGAGGCAAAAGCTTTGCCCCTTATATTAATTAAGCAGAAGGTGTCCGGTTTATTATGGAAGAAACCGGGTGAAAACCATACAACAACACGACACAACCCACGGGCGAAGCCTCACAACCACGAGGAACCACGACGCCGCACGACAAAGAGCATGGTTCTATGCACAACATGAGATTCGAAATATCTCATGTTGCTAACAAAGAGCATGGTTCTATGCACCTTGTGACCTTGTCTCGTACCGGAGTAGATCTCAGGTTAGAAGCTACCCATGCAATTTGTTGAGTCGTTGTTTTTTTTTTTTTTGAGTCCTGTTGAGTCGTTGTTCAGCAGTCACCGGCTCACTGCTCGGTACTCCGTACCTATCTCCGGAGCAACGTACGCTAGATACTCTGATGCAATCATGGACCAATTGCATTAGCACACACTTGATACCTCCCTAGTTTGGCCAGTTGCATGGCACCCTTAAAAAGGGAACACGCCATCAACGGCACACTGCACACGATACATGTAACATCACACGACAAGATGTGGGAGACGATAATAAAGTAGGCCTTGGTTTAATTCTTTAGGTTAAATTAACCAAGCTTCCCGTCGCAATTTTCAGGGTCCGGCCTTCAATCCGGGTAGGGATTGTCGTCAAATCAAGCGGCCGTACCTACCGCGCCCCTGTTTTTCTATGAACGTGTTTAGTTTAGCTTAGTTTACGTTATTAATCACGATGGATCCATGGAGCCAACCGCTGCTCACTCAGCTGCACAAACTCAAACGAATCGTTTCAATTAACTAGTCCATCGAATCGGATGTGACCTGTTTCGGGAGAAAATCAACGGGATGGTGGGAAAAAACAATCGAAGCGAAAAGAAATGAATGAATAAATATCGATCGAACTGTTGGTTGGGCACTGCTGACTCTTGATTCTGCTCGCTGGAATAGTGCAATGGTGCGGCCATGGACCACCCCACGCACGGCTCCACCACCACGCGCCCCTGTTTTGATTTGCCGCTCAGCAACCGGGTTAGCAATCAATCAAGGATGACAGCCAGCTTGGTGTTGTGTGCTTTGCAACTTGGTAGCCCCTAGCTTCTAGAGAAAAGCGCTTGTGCTAGTGGCCCACTATGTTATGTGGTGGGTCCTAAAGAAAAAGTCTCGGCAAATAGGGGGAGATTTTATCAAGGAAAAAAAAATCCTACTTGCCACTTGTGTTGGCCAAATGTTGAATCTAACACCTCAATTTGTGAACTATTGTGTACGGCAGTGGGAATAAGTTCACTAGTATCGCTGCGAAGAAAGACCAAGGTGACTTTGTATGGCCCCACGGCTAAAGTCTATGATCGGTGTAAAGGTTAAAAACATGTGAAGACAATCTTTCATGAAAAAAGAAGAAGACACTTTTGATCTTTCTCACCACATAGTATGTGCATTTGATGGCCAAGATAAAATTCACAACCAACTAGTATAGATTTGCCAAGATAACTTTGCAAAGATAATTTCATGCATGAACAAAAGAGAATCTATAAAAAATGTGTCGCCTGGAACAAAAAGTTCTTCTCTTCTAAACACGTAGCAAAAAACACTTACAACTCCGTAATATTTACACATTCAAACGCTAACGCATTTGACATTAGTTGAATATCTCTGCAAAAGTTCATCACAATGTAGAAATCCAGTATGTGCAGCAGAAACCACAATGCAATAACCAGTTATGATTTTTATTGAGTGTGATTAGCATAATCACTAGAGTTTAGTGTATTGAAAATGTTTCATGGCTAGACAATCACAAAAAAATAACAACGCCAACTTCCTTGTTCATTTCGCTAACTACAAACCACAATGTTTAGCAACATCAAAGTACATCGGGGCACCCTGCTATACGTTTTAGTGCTACACTAATTTCATCGACCATGGAGGTCCAAAGCGAAAAAGTATCCCACTCCCTCCAAAATATAAGGGGTCTCTTCTCCACGCTGCTGCTCCACCACTCCTCCGTTCATTCTTTCCCAGCTGAAAAACAAGAAGAGAAAGCAGAGCCAGTTTGCCAAAGAAGCTCTAACCATACAAGCCATCGATCTCCATGGAAATCTACGGTGACCTCGAGGCCGGCTGCATCGGCCCCACGGTCTCGCCCGTGAAGCCGGCATCCTCGCCGCGGAAGTCCGACCGCCTGTTCTGCGACCCCTGCGACGACGCCAACGAGCTCCTCGGCCACCACCACTACCTAGACATCTGCTTCAGCTGCCGGAAGCTCCTCGCCGGGAACAGAGACATCTTCATGTACAGGTGAATACACGCTACTACCTTACATGGCCTGATCTATCCTCCTCGAGACTCAACTACCTCAGCTGAGAACTGTTTCTGACGGCGTCTTGATTCTCTTGTCTTGCAGAGGTGACATGCCCTTCTGTAGCGAGGAGTGCAGGCAGGAGCAGATCGAGATCGACGAGGCGAGGGAGCAGCGGTCGAAGCAGACGGTGAGGGCGGAGGAGCAGCAGAGGCTGAGGCAGCAGCAGAGCAGAGCCCCCAGAGGATCCCGGTCTGGGCCTGGTAGCAGTTTTCCAGCAACCGAACTTAGGATTTAGCAGAAGTACCTTCAATCAATCAAGAACAAAAGCTTGATGAGTCGGACAGTCCAGATCCAGCCGAGAGGAAGGTGGGACAGTCTGGCCCATCTTTTGATCTCCGAAGATGGAGACGAAGAGTTAATTTTGTTTGTGAATTACCACTGGTTTTTGTTCCTTTTACACGGTTGCTCGTGGCAAAAAATGAAGAAGAGTGCGCGCGTGCAACCGGTGCCGCGCTCGTGTGTGGCTCAAGGTGTATAACCTGTTGATATATGAAAGAAGTGAGAGGCATAACAAACGTTCTCTCAAGTTTCTCATCAGTTCATCTGTGTTCGTTATTTTCGACAGTTTATTTGTGTTCTTGTGTGCTGTTCCATGCTTCAATGATTCCGCGCCATTACTGCCACAACCGAAACAGATGATTGTGTTGCCACAGCTGTTTTCAGCAAAGGCATTTCATTAAAACTGGCCTTTATTCAGCTCCTGGGAAGAACAGAGTACCCGTTGTGTGTAATTTTTTTTAAAGCCGTTGTCTGCTAAATACTGTGTAGAAACAGCAGAGATCCAACCAACGGCTCTGTTCGTTCTAAGAGGAACAGGGCAGGTTACTCAGAAAGTCTAGAAGCAACCAATGATGCCTTCAGTTCATTTTCTTTACTGACGAAAATTGTAGGCCGTGAATGAGTACCGATTATTAATTGTACGTTTGCCCCATGAAGAAAGGTAAAGATGCAATATGCTCAAATAAACAAATGGAGATATTTTCTTTTCGGCAGCATAGCTCATGATTTCATTCCTGAAGCCTGCTTCTCGGAAACTTACCTAAGGAATCACAACAAGGAGAAATTTCACGCCTATGAGCATCTCCACCGGCGACTCAATAAACGGTCCGACAACTGAGTTGGATGTACGTTATTGGGTCAGCACACATTGCCATGCTGTTGAGTTTGGCTAACCACAATGAGGCTTGCAATTGAAAAGTTTCAAAACAATTTAAACTTACAAAACGCAACGAAATGGTTCAAATTTCATTCGAACTTTAGGTAACATAAATCTTAAACTTACCATGAAGTTCATCGACGCGTTCTCAAACATTACAAAAAAAAGAACTAACATGAAAATAATAATAATAATAATAATAATAATAATAATAATAATAATAATAATAATAATAACAATGGAGGTGATGGCGGCGTTGTCGTAGTCTTTATCGGAGTCGATGACGATCACCGACAAACCCGACATGGTGGGAGCCTGCGTTGGCAAGGACGTTTTGATGGCCGTCTGTCAGGCCACTTGTCTGACTCCGGGAACACCTTCTCCAAGGACGGGCCGCCTACATCACCCACCACCTGGCTGCGGATAGTACATTTCATCAGAGTTCTGCGCAGTGTCGTAGTCACCAAACTGAATGGGGGGGGGGGGGGGGGGGGGGGAGGCCATCGCCTGAGAAAAAACACTCCACAAGCAGCTTGTCTGAGGTAGGGAAGAAACTGTTGATGCGGCCTCGTACTCCGCCTGCACGTGCTCGTCCCTAATGGGCGCCAACATTGCGTACTTGGATCACACCGTTGCTCCCATGGCATGTCCGCCCATGTCCTTTTGATGAAGGCGAGACGTGTCTCACGGTGAGCGATGACGCTAGCGGGATGCAGATGAAATTCATCTGGGAGGCGGCAACCGACTCGCAATGGAATATTGTTCAGTACGTGGTCGCGTGTCTCCCGCACCGTCAGCAGACGGTGGGCGTCAGGTGCGTCGGGAGGCGGGAGCGCTGGAGACATAGGCGAAGGCGCGCAGGACGAGCTCGCCTTGCGGTGGTTGTTCCTTTGTGAAGTCCTCGACACGCGTGACGAGTTGCCTTAGTGGCAGGTGGACATTGTAGTCTATCTACTAGATAGAGAGGGGCCGGTGGTGAATTGTGGTAGAGGAAAGTATCGACAGTAAACTGTGGGAGAGGGGTGCAGTACATGCCGCACATATAAAGCTAGTCGGGAGAGGTAGGCGGTGTTGGGTATCCTCCTCATGTGGGCTGCGAGGAGATGACCATTTGAAGCCTTTCAGCGGCCCAAACAGGTGCAGAAGGCCAAGACCCATTAGGGTTATGACCCAGTGTTATTTTGGACATTGCACATGATGGATGGGAATGGTAACCCTCCCAACCAGCCTCCACAAGGAGGGTGACGAAAATCAGGATAGCCTCCATTGGAGAAGAAAACCAAGAGAGAAGGGAAGAAGAATAAGTTGAAGGAAGAAGCTTGAGATCAAGCACAGGCCTTACCCACAAGGTTGTGACGTCCAGATCCACTACCTTGTCTCCTTCAAGTTGTGATTTCACTATATTTGGTTAGATTGTTCCAATCCCCATCTCTTGTGCCCCAAATCTTGATGTAAGAGATCCCCTAGTATTCTCTAGTGAAGAACCTGTTGTAGCCCGCTTGATAATAGTGGAGGAAGATTTAGGTGGATTCGGCCCGTGGTTTTTCCTCTCACCTTGAGAGGTTTCCACGTAAAATCTGGTGTCTCTGTGTTGATGCTTCCTGCTACACTTTCGGGCTGAGAACAACTAGTACTTGTACTAGCTGTTTGCTGAAATCTGCTAGTACTTGTACTACTTGGCTGCTGTTTGCAACTAGGGCATGTCCTAGGTTCAGACTGAACCTAGTATCTCCATATATATATGTTTGATGCATATGTTTCCGTCCGACACGAGCAACGATCCGTGAGTTAGTACATCAGTGGTGCTGAAGTTTGCATCTTATTCCGCTGCGTATTTTCAGATCACGATAAGAGTGTGCTAATCTCCATTAAGGGTTAGTGTGCCCAGTTTTCCCTACAGGAGGCATGCATTAACGTCAACGACGCGCCGTGAAGACGAAGGCAACATACACGCCTCTGCCTGTCTGAACCTCCGACGTCTTTAATTAGAGCTAACCATCACTCGACGAACTGCTACGCGTTTTAATGTATGTTGACCGGACTTGTCGCTCGACATCAAATTCTGTTGATCGGCTATGTGCCACCTGTTAAACGATAAGAATAGATAGGCTTAGAAGTTGTTAGTTGTTGTAAACGTATCGGTGCAAATATAAACCGAACGTAGCTTCCTTGTGTATCAAGCTAAGATCGGATCAGGTTGTCGAACCGATCGCTTGTAATCTCTGTAACCTATCTAGGGTTTCTCCCCTATATTAACACGAAGGCGGCACGAGACCAAGTGCACGCTTAACCCCAACCAATCTACAAAGTTTACATGGTATCAGAGCTAGCCCTCTCAACATCCACGATGGCAAGCTCAAGCAGCTCCAACTCCGGCGCCTTCTCCGGTTCCCTCTTTGCTCATCCGGTGACCGAGAAGCTCACCAAGGGGAACCACATCCTGTGGAAGGTGCAGGTGCTCTCCGCCATCAGGGGAGCACAACTGGGACGGTTCATCGACAGCAAATCGCCCGTCCCGGCCATGGACATTGAAGTCCAACGCGGTGGCCTGACCGTCAAGGAGCCGAACTCCCTCTATGGGCAGTGGCTCGCCCTGGATCAGCAGGTTCTTCATTTTCTGCTGACAACCCTGTCGCGTGAGGTCCTTATGCAGGTTCACTCCGCCGTCAGCGCTGTCGAGCTGTGGGATGCGATCGGGGCTATCTATGCCTCGCGCACCGCGCCCAGACCGTCAACATCCGCATCGCCCTCGCCACTACACCAAAGGGCAACTCATCCATCGCCGAGTACGTGGCCAAGATCCGCAACCTGGCGGACGAGATGGCCGCGGCCGGAAAGAAGCTGGACGACGAGGAGATCGTCTCGTACATCCTCGCCGGCTTGGACGGGGACTACAACTCCATCGTCTCGGCGCTCTACTCACGTGTCGAGCCGGTCACCGTGGTGGAGCTGTATGCGCAGCTCCTCAGCCACGAGCAGCGCCTGGAACTCCTGCATGGCGCAGGCGCGCTCTCTGTCAACGCCGCGTATCGCGGCGGCCGCGGAGGCGGCGGTCACTACGGCAACTTTAGCCATGGTGGTGGACATCAAGGCGGCGGCGGCAACGCTCCGCAGCAGCAAGGCCGTGGCAATGGTGGCCGCGGCGGATATCAAAGCAGTGGCCGCAGCAATGGAGGCGGCGGCGGGTACAACACCAACAACAGACCCCGCTGCCAGCTGTGTGGCAAGATCGGCCACGAATCCAAGAAGTGCTGGGAGCGCTTCAACCCGGACTTCACCGGGCCACCGGAGAGGAGTGCCGCAGTAGCCTCCACGTCCAACTCCTACACCAACTCCTACGGCGCAGAATCCAACCCGTGGCACATCGACACCGGCGCCACGGACCACATCACCGGCGACCTCCACAAGCTCACCATCCGCGACAAGTACTACGGGAATGAGCAAGTCCACATCGCCAGTGGGTCAGGTATGGACATTCACCACATTGGTCATTCGTTATTAAGTACCCCTGATCGCAATCTTCATATTAAAAATATTCTCCATGTACCACAAGCACAAAAAAGTCTCTATCAGCTCATCGACTTGCTCGTGATAATGATACTTTTGTTGAAATTCATCCAAATTCCTTTTTTGTTAAGGATCAGGCAACGAGGAAAACCCTCCTTCACGGCAGATGTAGGAGAGGTCTCTACCCACTTTCGTCCACACATCGAGTCAAGCAAGCATGCGTTTGGCGCCACTAAACCATCACAAGAGAGGTGGCATGCCCGTCTAGGTCATCCTTCGTCAGTTATCGTCAAGAAAGTCATTAGCAATAATAATTTACCTTGTTCAAGTTGTCTGTTGATGATTCGGTTTGTGATGCCTGTCAAAAAGGCAAAGTCATCAACTCCCTATCCTAGGTCATCTAGTGAATATAGTGCTCCTTTAGAGCTCATTTTTTCCGATGTGTGGGGCCCTGCCCAAGAGTCTGTTGGACGAAAGAAATATTATGTCAGTTTTATCGATGATTTTAGCAAATTTACATGGATTTACTTTCTTAAATACAAATCTGAAGTCTTCCAAAAATTCCATGACTTCCAAAATCTTGTTGAACGACAATTTGATAGAAAAATTCGTGCTATGCAAACTGACTGGGGTGGTGAGTATGAAAAACTCAACTCCTTTACCAAAGTTGGTATCTCGCATCATGTGTCATGCCCCCATGCTCATCAACAGAATGGGTCGGCTGAACGCAAACATCGACATATTGTAGAAGTTGGTTTATCTCTTCTTGCTCAAGCATCGATGCCTTTGAAATATTGGGATGAAGCCTTCTCTTCTCTGTTTTCTCATAAATCGCACTCCCACAAAAACTCTGAACTTTGAGAGTCCTTTTGAAAA
Organism: Poa pratensis; assembly: GCA_947311845.1. Taxonomy (NCBI): domain Eukaryota; kingdom Viridiplantae; phylum Streptophyta; class Magnoliopsida; order Poales; family Poaceae; genus Poa; species Poa pratensis. The sequence continues at coordinate 90,886,177 of CAMZMU010000128.1, forward strand.
TCTATTTCATGAAAAACCCGACTACACCTCTCTCCGTATTTTTGGGTGTGCGTATTGGCCAAATTTGCGTCCTTACAATGCACATAAGCTTCCATTTCGTTCAACACAGTGCGTTTTCCTTGGGTATAGCCCTCTTCATAAGGTTTTCGATGTCTTGATATCTCTAGTGGCGGATCTACATATCTCGGGATGTTACTTTTGATGAATCGGTGTTTCCTTTTCAAACTCTTAATCCAAATGCCGGGGCCGTCTTCGGTCTGAAATTCTTCTTTTACCGGAGCATTTGTCTAATCCTTCTGATCAAGGGGGAAACAATAATGATGATCATGCGGTTAATGCTCCTACAAATTTTCCTGACCCTAATGGCCAAAATCTGCAGTTTCCTGTGATTTTATGCAGCAGCAGAAACACCTGGCGGTGCGAGACACGAAGAAGATCGTGCTGACAGCAACGATCCCGAGAGATCCCTGTCTCGTGTGATCCCGAGAGATCGCATGCAGAGGAAGGCGCGTCACCGCATGGGGACAGACGCGGGTCGCTGTCGCCACACGCCTCTGCCCGTCGTCGCGCGACACGCGCCAGACGTCACCATCACCGGCTCGGCCCACCTCCGACGTGGCGCCGCACGAGAGGCCGGCTCCGTCCACTGGGCCAGGAGGCCTGTCCGATACATGCAGAGAACCCGGATCCTCTGTGCCGAGTACTACCGTGCACGCTGATGCACCTGCTCGAATTCAGACTCGCTCCAAAAGTGGTATATTTAAACCTTTTGTTCCAACTGATGGTACGATTAGGTATGGGAAGTGTGGAAATTTTGCATCCACTGGTGAACCAGATAATTGGCATGAAGCATTAGGTGATAAAAATTGGAAAAATGCTATAGATATAGAATTTGATGCTCTCATGAAAAATAGGACTTGACACTTAGTACCATCTAATGAAGGGAGGAATATAATTGATTGTAAATGGGTGTTCAAAATCAAAAGAAAGGCAGATGGTAGCATAGATAGATATAAAGCTAGACTAGTAGCTAAGGGTTTTAAACAACGTTATGGCATAGATTATGAGGACACTTTTAGTCCTGTAGTTAAGGCTGCTACTATTAGATTGGTACTGTCTATTGCTGTTTCCAGGGGGTGGAGCTTGCGCCAACTGGATGTCCAGAATGCGTTCCTACATGGCGTTCTAGAGGCAGAAGTATACATGCGGCAACCACCAGGATTTGAGGATGGTAGCAAACCGCATCACATTTGTAGATTGGATAAAGCTCTATATGGGCTAAAACAAGCACCTCGTGCATGGTACTCAAGGCTGAGTACGAAGTTACAAGAACTTGGGTTCAAACCCTCCAAGGGTGACACTTCGTTGTTCTTCTACAGAAGAGGAAAGGTTACCATATTTATGCTTATCTATTTTGATGATATAATTGTTGCAAGCTCTTCTAGTGAAGCTACTACGGCATTACTTGGTGATTTGAGAAATGATTTTGCTTTGAAAGATCTTGGAGACCTTCACTATTTTCTTGGTATAGAAGTGCAGAAAACAGGCAATGGCATCTTGTTGAAACAAGAAAAATATGCCTCAGATGTTCTTCGGCGTGCTACAATCAAAGATTGCAAGCCGGCAAGTACACCTATCTCTACCACGGAGAAGCTGTCTTTGCATGAGGGAGAAGTATTAAATCCAGATGATTCAACTCGGTATAGAAGTGTTGTTGGTGCCTTACAATATTTGACACTAACAAGACCTGATATATCATTTGTTGTCAACAAAGTATGCCAGTTTTTACATTCACCTACTTATGTACATTGGACGGCTGTAAAAAGAATATTGCGGTATCTCAAGGGAACCGTGGGTACTGGTTTAAAAATCAGCAAGTCCTCTTCATCATTAGTGAGTGCTTTTTCAGCTGCTGATTGGGCAGGGTGTCCAGATGATAGAAGGTCTACTGGAGGCTTTGCTGTATTCTTTGGTTCAAGCCTGGTGTCATGAAGTGCAAGGAAGCAAGCCACAGTTTCAAGATCGAGTACAGAGGCAGAATACAAGTCTCTTGCCAATGGCACTGCTGAGGTAATGTGGGTGGAAACTCTTCTTGATGAACCGAGTATTGATCATCCTCAACCAGCATGTCTTTGGTGTGATAATTTGGGTGCGACCTATCTCTCGGCTAATCCTGTGTTCCATACGAGAACAAAACACATTGAAATTGATTTTCACTTTGTGAGAGAACGGGTTGCTCAGAAATTATTGGATATAAGATACATTCCAATAGGAGATCAGGTAGCAGATGGGTTTCCAAAACCATTGCAAGTTGGAGAACTTCGAGCCTTAAGAAGCAACCTCAATCTTGAAGCGTTTCGGTTGAGGGAGGATGTTAAACGATAAGAATAGATAGGCTTAGAAGTTGTTAGTTGTTGTAAACGTATCGGTGCAAATATAAACCGAACGTAGCTTCCTTGTGTATCAAGCTAAGATCGAATCAGGTTGTCGAACCGATCGCTTGTAATCTCTGTAACCTATCTAGGGTTTCTCCCCTATATTAACACGAAGGCGGCACGAGGCCAAGTGCACGCTTAACCCCAACCAATCTACAAAGTTTACACCACCGACATGGGAGACCCGCGTTTCGGTGTCCGATGTGACATCCTTTGCCAGCTGTGCCCGGCACTCTCACATCACTCCCTATGCAAGGGGCTCGTGGTGGGAGTTTCGGACATTATTATAATGTATCCGTGCTGTAATTTTACCGCTATTGGGGCCCTAGGTGCATTGTGTTAGTGTGCGTACCTCGCAGGTGGAGCCCCGGAGTGCATCTAGTTGCAAGGCCCACCTGTCAAGTTCTGTATCAGGGTGTTGGCAGTGGCCAGCCTACCCGTCCCGGGTTCGAACCCTGTGAGGCTGAATTTCCCCGGACGTCTCGCAAGGGCCTAGCCCCTTAATAAAAATCCCCTCCTACACGCATGTGCGCTCCATACGACTAATGCTCCTTCGAGACATTGGGTAAACTTTATTTTGGCGAGATACTTCCGATATATTAATCAACCGTCAAGGCGGTACAAAGAACACTAGAAGTAACAAAAATTACATCGGGGGACCGGGTAAACTTGTGTGTTGTGTGTATAGTTATAGGATCTAGCTTATGCATTAGGGGGTGTGGTGTGAGTGTAGTGTTGAGTTGATGCATGAGTTCAGACAAGTGTCAGGCTGGCTCTAAGAACCCGTCATAGTCATAGTCAAAAAAAGAAAAGTTCAGACAAGTGTAACACAGATCGAGCGGTCTCAAAAAAAATTCCTCTCCGCTCGTACGTGCAACACGTAGCAGTACCATGTACATTAATTTTCTAGTGACCTGACCTCGCACCATGCGTACCTCGCCGTGACCAAACGCTAAACTAAACAAAGCAAAGCATGTTGGTGCTAGTGGGGGCACTGATCCTGACCTAAGAACCAGTGCTTAACTGATACGGACCTATGAACTAGAGATAACAAATCTTTCTCGTCCTCGTCCAGCCCGTAGATTTCACCGTTTGTTCCATGCCCATGCATGTGCACCCGAGAATCCTTATCTAGGCACTAAAGCAATCACTTTTAAACACGCATGCATAAAGAAAATATAATTTCAGGACAGGAGTACGTTTCTAGTGATCGAGCGGATTTTTCTCCGACGTGCTTCTGACTCGATGTTTAAATTTCTGTCTTTCTTGCAGCAGTGGCACCCGTTGTCTAGGCAGCGGGACAGGGAGCAGCTGGACGCCATGATCACTAGACTTGTGGAGACCGCTCGGCGCGTCTCCGCGTCTTCTTCCAGCTAGCGCCGGTGGGGCTTAGTTTTTTGTGTTCGCTCTCTTCTGTCTTTCTTGATGTATCTCTCGCACCCCTCCCCCCCCCCCCACACACACCCCCACCACTTCTTTCTTGCTTTTTTCATGTGGGCTTACTTGTGTTGCGCCCCCAGCAAGCGGCCTTTCCGCTCTTATGTTTGTAACTGTGTATGGACTTGCTTCACATATTGCCTTATTTATAAAGCGGGGCGAAAGTCTGTTTCGATAGTAGGTTTCTAGTTTGTAGAAGAGGCGATTCGCTTGCCATGTTACGGCCACCGTGTTCGCCTCTGGCCGGAAGGGAAAACGCCACGGCGAAAGGCATCTCTTCTGACGGCGGGGAGCCTCGCACGTGCCGGATCCGCGCCCATGGCCCAAGCGCCGTAGTGTTCTGCGCCAGTGCCGCCCTGCCCCCTCTGCCCGCTACACGCAGAGACCGGATCGAAACCCCGGCCACCGTGCACGCACGTGAAACGGCGACGGCCTGGTGGTTGGCTGCGGCGAGCGAGATTTTACCGGTTAATGTCCCGGCGTTGGACTGGCCTTACTGTACGTCCTCCTCATGACGACGACGATAGGTTTGAATAAACGGAGGTGCTTACAATGGTTTTAATGGCGGGTTGCTTTCGGCAAGGGATGGACGCGCTTGTCATTGTTCAGAATTAAGGACGCTTACGAAGGCGACAATAATTGGGGTTTCGTTCGTTCTTTTTTTCCAGAGGGGTGGGAGGGATGTGCTCATTTCGTGTTGTCAAGACAGCGACCCGAATGACATATTTGGACATGTGGGGTACGTAATTTATTAGGACTTGAGACTTCGTCACAAGAAAATAGTAATATGAGTGGTAGCGGTGTTGCTTTCACTGCTGTCAAAATGAAAGGAACGTATTCAGACATTCAGTAGTGTGCAAGTTGGACAATGAGTGCAGAGTATTTGTATCTCAATTCTCAACACACCTCCGGTGGTTTTCAGCGGTTTGTAATTTTGAAACGGGCTCAGCGGTTTGTAATTGCACAGGTGCTTACGGATGCCATATTTCTGCAGATAATAACAGGGTATCGATTTCGTTTGATGCATACAGGGGGTGCGAGAAAGAATTCCACACGAAGAGAGCACCCGGTTCACTCTTCTCGGTTGTTTTACTGTGAGCAACTGAGCACAGATCGGTTTCTATGAATTGAATCTACTGCTCCCATTTTCCATCAAAGAAAATAACACAACAACAACGAAAACCTTAGGTTCCTCGCCTTGGCTCCTATTCATAGCATCGTCCTCCTCCGACCCGCCGCGAAATTGCAGCCTCTCGTCGTTCGCCGTTGGCTAAAAATGGCGCTGGCCCGTGCCCTATTTGTGCCCACCCCGGAAGGAGGCAAGCCAGGCGAGCTCCTGGACGTACATTTAGTGGCCCATGTCACGGCGGCATTGCTCCCACTTGTCGCAAGCCTAAGGCGCTCGCTGTTCCGCCGCAGGCAGGCAATGATGAAGGGGAGCGGTGCCATCATGAACATGAAGCCGACGTCGCCGTTGCCATCGCCGTCGTCGATGTTCTACGTCCACGAGGCGGACGTCGCCCACAGCCACCACTTCCTCGAGGAGTGCTCCCTCTGCGCCAAGTCGCTCTCCGGCGACATCTTCATGTACAGGCACGTCCGTCGTTCCGTTCATCTTCCCGATCGATTGAGCGGAGATTCGGTTGCATGACGAAAATTGAGGTTCTTGTTCCGTGCATGCAGAGGTGAAACGCCGGTCTGCAGCGAGGAGTGCAGGCGGCAGCAGATCGAGGTGGACAGGGCGAGGCACCGGCGGAAGAAGCACGCCGCCGCGCACGCGGTGTCGGCGAGGAAGGAGCACCACCGGCACCACCAGCACCACCACCGTCAGCACCAGCACCAGAGGGCCATGGTGAATGCCACGCCGTGGAACGACGCCGGGTTCGCCGCCAGGAGCCCCGCGTTGCGCGTGTGATCGATCCGATCCGACCGTCAATACCCGTCTTTACGACAGTACAACGACTACACGCGAACCCTTCGAGGGTATAGGGACTGGTTGCATTAGTGATGTACGTACACGGGTACACGGGCGGATGGACCTTGGTTTTGTTTCTACTTAGTATTTTTCCCAAGGTTAGAACTCTAGAGCAGGGCCGTCTCTAGAAATTGGGGGCCCTATGCGAAACGCAAAATGGGCCTTCAAATTTGAAAAATTTACATTACATAGCAACTAAAAATACTTTCACTTTATTACATAACTTCAATATGTTTTATTTGTAACAATGTATGAAACATATCAAACCTTAATTCTACTAAAAGTACCACTAAAGCAATGAACCGGCCTCATGTTCTACTAAAAAGCATCATTTCTCCATCTCTAACTATATCAAAGACGAACCCTTTCTCGGCCTCTCAGCGACCGGCGACTGTAGCTATCTACACTGTAGATTGCTACAGTACTACAGTGCCGAGATCCCCGCCGTCGGCCGGCGATCCGACGGCTAACAGAACGCATCGTGACGGTTTTGCAAAAACACCCCTCCCAAAACCATAAATCAACCCGCAGTCCACGAAATCGCGAGGCGGCGGACCAACTCGAAAATTGCTAAAAATACACGGACGTTTTTGCAAAACGGTCCGCAGAATCTTCCGCTCCCTCTCTCTCTCCCCCGCGACGGCGGAATTCCTCTTTCTCCCGCGATTCAGAATCGCCGCCTCCGTCGCCCCCCGGTTCCGGCGAGGCCCGGCGACTTCCGCCGCCGTGCTGTGGCGCGGTCGACGCGCCGGTCGACGCTGCACCTCCTCCTCTGCTCGATTCGCCCTTCCCCGCCTGTCGCGACCGTGTGTGACCCATCCCTAGGCTAGGTTTACGGGCGCCGCGCACGGGCTGCTCGCCTCCCCTGGCCTGTACCTCGACGTCGTCGCCGCCTCTAGCTGTCCTTCCCTTCGACTCCAAGGTAGGCTTCCTCGCCGGGAGCCTTCCCAAGGTTAGAACTCTAGAGCCATGGGTGGATGCGTGAGCTCCCTCTCCATTTTTCTTGTCCCAGATTAACTTGGCTAGTGTTCTGCTGTTGTGGAATGGAATTGATTTTCCGGACCAAAACGATCTAGATCACATGTAAATCTTGTTACTTTTCTGAATGTAACTTTTTAAAGCTTTCTGAACCTTGGATCAACATAACTCTGACGACGGGAAGACTCAACAGATTAATCAGATTCTAGTGGTGTGTTGCATGGAAGGTTCAGACATTTTGGGTCATGTTACCGCATCAGGATCAAGTCCGGTACTGCGAGTGTTAGCGGAAGCTCATTCTTGTCTCTGAAGTCTGAATATAACACGGGCACGGTGAAAACCCGTAGGTCTCACACAAGAGAGAAAATGCTGATGCTGTCGAAGCTGCAACTTGTAATGCTCAAATCAAGGATTTGACTGTCATTGCAATGTCTTTTTCTTTAAGGGAGTGTCATTGCAATCTCAAGGTTAGCAACTTGAAATAATCTAATCTGAATGACAGAGGCGACCTCAACAGAGAAAACCGGTAGGTCTCAAACACAAGAGAGAAAATTGCTGATGATGTCGAAGCAGCAACTTGGAATGCTCAGATCAATGATTTGACGGTGTCATTGCAATATCAAGGTTAGAACTTGAAGTATTCTAATCTGAATGCTTGCTCAGAGAGGCGACCTCAATTCTATATGCGGAGATCGGTTGAGACTGTTGAGTAGTAGAGTATCACAAAACGAATCGCAAGCGAACTTGTACTGTAACCATTAGTAACATCATCCAAGACCTCACTCTTTGGTCTCACAAAACGAATCGCAAGCGAACTTCTATTTGGGACTCTGTTCTGTTGATCATATTATGGAAAATTTGGGACGCTCGTAATGCTATGGTCTTTAGAAAGATAGACCAAACTTGTACTGTAACCATTAGTAACATCATCCAAGACCTTACTCTTTGGTCTCACCGTTTTCGTACGAAAGAAACTAGAGAGGCCGCCGACATGTGGCGTGACAATCTCACCCTCTGTAATATGTAATTTCTGTGTTTTGGAGTAAAAATTCAGGTGGGGATTCTCTCCCCCTGGTGACAGCTTAAAAAAAAATCGCAAGCGAACGGCCAACAGAGTCAGCGATGCAAAGGAAAACATAAACTATGCCGATTTAGCTTCTTTTAAAAGTCACCTAAAGATGCTTCGGATTGGATGCCCGATGATATTGTAACGAATACAATCTAACCCATAGATCTTATGCAAGATTCCTGGCCTGGTTTTCCGGCATCTTCTTCGCAACGCCAGACAAGAGTAGTGCATATTCTTGTGAAGAGTTCAGCTTTTCAGCTCCGGATCTCTTTTCTCACACACTGATCTTGATGATCTTTATTTCTTTCACGGTGGAGTTCGAGTCTGAGTGGAACCTAAAGATGTATGCAAACAACTGCCCAGAAAAGGATGTATGTTCGCCTTAGGAATTTCACATATCTGTCATGGCAGCAAGCCCCACTTCTGTTGCAAGTTGCAACTGCAGCTTCAGACAAAGAATCCGGCAAAGTTTACCTAGAAAATTAGCTAGCTACTGGACCGCTAAACCAAATCTTTCAAGAAAATTAGCTAGCTACTGGACCCTAAAGCAAATCCTCCAAGAAAATTAGCTAGCTACTGGACCCCTAGATCAAGGCGTAAAGAAATTCTAAGGGTGCGGCCGTGGGATGACGGGGTCCGTCCACCTGTGGCGTCGTTGTCTCCGCACCGTGAACTGCGGGGTGGCTGGAATCCGGGGAACAAACGACCCGGAGTCAGCTTTTCGTTAGTTTAACTCACCCCCGGCTGCTATACCTGCTCAACTAGCGAGACGTCCGTGCTACGATCGCAATTTCTTAACGATGGCTTGACACTGCCACAAAGATTAACTAGTGGTGCTGCGTACAAAGGTGACCAGGATACCACCAAAACCTACTCCATTTAACTAGTGCTCCGCCATCACCAGGCCACCTTTCTTGGGAATGGTGGTTTTACACGGAAAATGCTTGGTTGCAAACGGCGGCAGATGCTCCTGGCAGAAATCCAACTTCTATTGGTCCACGTTTTCGTGGTGGGGCCAGTGCAACATCAATCAATTTCTTGTAGAGGGCGGAATACACATGAAAATACATGACAGTTGGACCAGAGCATTAAAATCTCTGTGCACACGCCAGACATGGGACCCGCAATCACATGGCAATACAATTTGCAGCATCAGCGAGAAGATCTTCGGAACAAGTTCAGCGGCGGGCCGGCGGTGTACTCAACTTGCAGCTGCACGACGCTCCGCCTAGTTGCGTCGCCTACACTGTCGCCGTCTTCGCGCTGTGTCAGGAGCAGGTCGCCGCCGCCTCGGCAGCCGGTCGCGGCGCCTCTGCGCTGTGTCAGGGGCATGTCGCCGCCGCATCTGCACTGTGTCAGGGAGCCGGTCGCCGCCGTCTCCGCGCTGTGTCAGGGGCAGGTCGCCGCGGCCTCTGCACTGTGTCAGCCTCAGGGAGCCGGTCGCCGCCGTCTCCGCGCTTGGTGAGATCGCCGGTCGCCGCCGTTCGTTTCATGCGCTCTCTCTCCTGGCTGTGGCGGCTGCGACCTGCACAACACCTACATGTACGGATGACAGGGTGGATTTCGAGGGCGCCGTCGACCGGCACCGCAACCCATCTCGTGCTCCCGGCCGGCCACCACCATCATCCCGCACGGCGCTTCCTTCCGCCCTTTCCAAACCTTCGCGAGCGTCCGGTGTTGGCCGAGCTGGCGCGTAGGGCGGCGGGACGCCATGAATGGACGGCGGAGGGTAGGAGAGAGACGGCGCGTCGGAGGAGGTGAGCAGGCGGAGAAGCTTGGCGGTGGAACTGCAGAGCGAGTGGTGCAGTTGCCCGGCGGCGCAGATGCGAGGTCCCAGACTCGCAGGCACGTGTGTTCTGACCATCACCGACAGCCCGTACCCTGAGTGTCAGAAAACTGTCCGGGGCGGAGCTGTCCTGCTCCCGGAAAGGCCGGCGCGCGCCCGGGGCAAAGGAGCCGCCCAGCTTCCCCACTTGGCTGCGGTTGCTTCTTCTGCGCCATGAAGCAGCCGAACGCCCGACACCGCCGCGCGGCGTTGCCGCATTCTTCCGGGAGCTGTCGTACAGCTAGGACGGCGCCGCCACCGTGTTGCGCGCCCGACGACTCGGAGCTCGCATAGCTGGGCGACATCCGGTGCATGTCGCGTGGCTGCGTGGTGCGCCAGACGACTTGGAGCTCGCGTCGCTGGGCGACATCTGATGCATGTCGCGTGGCTGCGTGGCGCCGCGGTGTAGCGCGTAGCTGGGCGACATCCGGTGCATGTCGCGTGGTTGCATGGCGCCGCCGCGGCCAGAACACATGCGGGCCATACTACGCTGACCACGTCATCGGCTCCTACACCATCCGCTCCTCCGCGCACGCCAGCGCCGTGGCCGTGCACTCCTTGGTGGCCATCCTCGGTGGCGTGTCGCCGCGCACGGCCTGGGCCACCTCGCCGACTACGACGCCACGTTCCCAGCCGCTCGCCGTTTCGGCCGCGTCCATCTGCCTCGCCGACGTGCTACGTCGAGCTGGCACCGAGCAAGAGGCCCATCGCGAGCATTTGCGTTGCGTGTGTGGCGTCCGTGCTCGTGTGCGCCGTGCGTGTGACCGGCCGGCCGATGTCCTGTGTCAGTGGGTCGCAGTGGCAACGAGGAACTAATGGAAGGAGCAGGCCAGCTAGACTGTGAGCGCGCGTTGGCATTTTGATTTCCCAGTTACCAAATTTACCATGCTCCCGCTTGCCGGTCCCCAATCTGACAGGAACTGAATTAAGGTGTCAGGTAGTCAGGTAGCACTCATTTAGGGCCCGGTATTTCTTCGTATATGGCATAAGCCAATTTAACGCGTCGATATGGCTCGGATCCCTTGCAGGCATCAATGGTCAGATAACCAGTACCACATGGCGCCGTGTTCCATATATTCGCTCTCGGTTTTACACTTGTAATATAGGGAGTACGCTATTCAAATTTGTGGGCCAAACGGGCATCAGGCCCAGGGTACCCCAAAACTAAATCAGATCCATCGGAGAGGCCATGAGGGCCTATCTCACGATCCAATCCCACGGAAACCAGTGGTTTTACGTTCCATGCGACTACACCTAGGGTTACCAAGTGCCATATCGCGTGTGTTCTCTGTGTGCCGCCATCATCGCCGTTCTCAGGTGGTGATCAGGGGCGAGCTATGGCAGGTCGAGACGATCGCTACCATCCACCTTCGCAGCAGCAACGGGATGATCGCTACCAGCACCCGCAGCATCGCGGATTTAACCAGCCTCAACAGCCGAGACAAGCTCCGCGTGCTGCTGGTTTCGCTGGTGATGCCAGAGATGGACCTCCAAGAGATTTTGACCGCGGACAAGGGTTCAAGCAACGTACTGACAACCCTCCTCCTCCCAGGTTTGAGTTTGGCTCAAGCTCTAATCAAGGCTACAATAACAATACATGGATGGATCAGCAGCAAAATTATAACCAGCAGGGTTTTGGGGGAGATTTTGGAGATTCGACGAGGGTTACTATGAAGGAGACCAGAACTATCCAGCTGCAGGAAACCGTGATGATCAGCGTTACAGACGCCCTAACAGACCGTAGTTTGGCAACAACAGATACAATGGGAACTCAAGAGGAGGTTACAGAGGTGGAAACCGGAACTTTAGGCCTGTAGGGGGGCGTGTTCCTCGACAATCTGCTCCTTCGGAGGCTGAGATAACTGCTCCTTCTCTAAGAAAGGCGGCAGTGGTGACGGCAAGTGCTGAACCTAGTCAAGGAGCGGCAACGGCGCCGCAAGTGGAGATACCAACCTCGAAAGCTGAGGGGGAGGGAGTCTTGAAGGGAGCAAAGAAGGCTGATAAAACGTTGTGTTACCGTTGTGAATTTACGGGACACTTTGCTACTGAATGTAAGGCAGAGTTATGCATCTACTGTTCTAGGGCCACGCATGAGGCGAAGGACTGCCCTCTTCTATCGATGCCCAAACCAAGAGCTGTTACATATGGGCTGTGCCGGAGTGAGCTCAGGTTCCATGAGGTCGAGGTGTCCGACGAGTTGAAATTTAAACATGACAGTGGTAAGGTTGGACGCATTACTGTGGATGGTGGATCCATGATGGTCCAAGCGGTTATACAGGAGCTTGAGTGGATAGTGCCCGGTGATCATCAGTGGGATATTACGCCAGCTGAAAACAATTCGTTCAAGGCTATTTTCCCCTCAAAGGCGGATCTCACTAGACTGACAAGAATTAAGAGTATCCCAATTGAAAACTCAGCACGTTTCCTTCTCTTCGAAGACTGGTATGCAGCTCCAGTTGATGAGTTTCATTTTGATGAAGCGTGGGTCTTAGTTCGTGGTTGCCCATATAAATTAAGATGTGATTATTTGGCGCTGTTTGCTGTGGGTTCTCTGATTGGGAAGGCAAAAGAAATTGATATGGTGTCTACAAGAAAGCATGGGGTGGTGCGGATGTATGTGCAGATGACTAGCATACCGCATGTACCAGAGGGGACAGATCACACCTATGATGGTGTTGGGTATGGCATCACCTTTGAAGTTGAAGGAGGAAAGGAAAATTCAAAGGACACTAAGGAAGATGCGCATATGAGTGATGCTGACAAAGATGCCGAAGATGATGCTCAAAAGGAGAAGCCTTCGGATGATCTTGGTTCAGGTAGAAGTGAGACTAAACAGGGGAATAAATCTGAGACAAACACTAGTGTCAAGGGGACAACAGATCAAGTGGGAAAACAGCTAACTATCCAATTCGGTACAGTGGACTTTGAGCGTTTCACTAAATCAGAAAAATGCCTCAAGTTAGTCAAACCACGAAAATTGTGGGGTGACAGAGTAGAGGATGACGAGGACAGTTTACCATCCCCGTTGGCCATGTCTGCTCCTCAACTAAAATTCTTGAATGATGGTACTACTTCAGGTTCTGTTGGAGGGAATACTGCCAAGGCAGAAACTACAGCTTCTGCTACTGCAGCTGTCAACGATTTTGCTACTGCGGAAGTCATCGTGGCTGTGGAACAGGTCGCAGCGTTAGAGAAAAATCAAGTTTTCTCCGCCCCGGCTGAAAACCCGGAGGCGACCTCTCCGGCTGCAGTAGCCTCCTCGCCAATGAAAGAGTTTGCTTCGGTCGTGTCGCAAATGTTCTCGACGGTGAACGGGTATGCTGTCACTCCTCCTGCAAAACCGAGGTCTCCCGGTGCAGACTCTCTATTGTCGACACCGCAGTCTGCTTCTACTGTATGTGCACCGGTCCATGATCAGTTCATGGATGTGATGAACTCGCCGACCAGGGACTCAGCCAGTCCTGTCTCGCCATGTACTCCAGGAGGGAGGCCACGCCGAGAGCGGTACATGACATCATCTCCTGCTTCGCCGCGTACTTCAGGAGGGACTGCGCGTCGCGATCACTCACCTGTGCCTACCGGTGGAACCGGTGTGTTCTTGGGGGGCAGGTTTTCTCAAGCAGAGGTGATGGCCTTCGGTGGTATTTCGGAGAAGCAGGCGAACAATGTGCGCTACAGTGCACGCATTCGAGCCCAGCCGAACGCGGATGATACCCAATTGGAGCGTGCCCAGCAGCGGGCCATGGACAAAGAAGCGAACAACGATGCAGGTACTTCAAGCATTACAAAATTTTCAATTGCTTCTATTTCAGATGAAATTATTACGGATAGGGCTGCTAAACTTGGGGTTTCATTAGGAGTCTCTCCAAGCCAAATTAGTAACTCGGTCACAATCATTAAGGAATTAGATTTACAACGCACTCTAACGTTTTTAAAAATAAATGAGGATAAGCTAAAACAAGGGGAGCAGACTCTCGGTACAAATATTCTAGACAAGGCAAATATGCTTAGTACTGATTTAGAGGCAGAAGAGCAAAATGGCTCGGCAGGTCATGAGGACCTAGACATGCCTATTATTAAGTTAAAAAGAACTTACAACAAGAAGAAGATGGATAATTCTAAGGTTCGTCGTAGCATTAGGCTACAGCTGAATGCTAAAAAGAAATGAAAGGTTGTTTTTGGAATAGTGATGGTTTCAGAGACACTGCTAAACACTCAGTAGTGAGTGATACCATAAAAGAGAATAAGCTAGACTTTTTGGGAGCTATGAGAGATGGCAACGATAAAGTAGCAAAGCTTAGAAGAGATGAGGAATCCAAGTGGGCGCAAAGAGCTAAAGTAAAGCATGTTCAGGAAGGCGGAAACAATACAAAGTATTTCCACCTCATCGCGAATGGGAAACATAGACGTAAAAAGATTTTCCAGCTCGAACAAGATGAAGGAATTATAGTTTGTCATGAAAACATTAAAAATTACATCACGGCATATTATAGGGGGCTCTTTGGGGCTCCGGCTGAAAACTTTTTCTCTTTAGGAGAGACAAACACACAAGATATTCCTCAGATTTCAGCTGAAGAAAACACTATCCTTACAGCCGACTTCACAGAGAAGGAGGTGTACGAAGCAATAATGCAAATGAAAAAGAATAAAGCTCCAGGACCAGACGGTTTTCCTGCTGAGTTCTACCAAACTTTTTGGGAGCTTATCAAATCTGATTTAATGAAACTATTTGCGAAATTCCAACAAGGGGATTTAACACTGTTTCATTTAAACTACGGAAACATAGTTTTGCTTCCAAAAAAAGAAAATACCATTCAGATTCAACAATACCGTCCTATTTGTTTGCTTAATGTAAGCTTCATTTTTTTAACCAAAGTCGGGACTAACCGGGTTAGAGAGGTAGCTCAAAAGGTAGTAAGTCCCACACAGACGGCTTTCATGCCGGGAAGGCACATCCTAGAGGGGGTGCTGATCCTTCACGAGACCATACATGTGCTTCATAGGAAGAAAATGAATGGTGTCCTCTTAAAAATAGATTTTGAAAAGGCTTATGATAAAGTTCAATGGCCTTTTTTACAACAAGTTTTACGGATGAAAGGTTTTGATCCAAAATGGTGCCATTGGATAGAAAAAATGGTGCCATTCGATAGAACAATTTGTTAGCCGTGGGAGTGTTGGTATAAAAGTCAATGAGGACTTAGGTAGATATTTCTAAACTAAGAAAGGGTTGAGACAAGGGGATCCGTTATCCCCTATACTCCTCAATATTATAGCGGACATGTTAGCTATTATGATTGCGAGAGCGAAAGTGGATGGTCAAGTGGCTGGACTCATACCTCATTTATTAGAGGGAGGGGTCTCAATCCTCCAGTATGCCGATGATACAATTATCTTTATGGAGCATGACTTGGAGAAAGCTCTGAATATGAAACTTATACAATATGTATTTTCGAGCAGCTTTCAGGTTTAAAAATAAATTTTCATAAGAGTGAGTTGTTTTGTTTTGGGCAAGCAAAAGAGGTAGAAGATCAGTATCGAAATCTCTTTGCTTGTGCCTCGGGATCATACCCGTTCAGATATTTGGGTATTCCGATACACTTTAGAAAGCTAAAAAATGGCGAGTGGAAACTGGTAGAGGACCGTTTTGAGAGGAAGCTCGCTAGTTGGGCAGGCAAACTTCTTTCTTATGGAGACCGCCTCATCCTAATCAATTCGGTCTTAACGAGCTTACCATGTTCATGCTCTCTTTCTTTGACATACCAAAAGGGGTACGGAAAAGATTGGACTTTTTTCGTTCAAGATTTTTTTGGCAAAGTGATGGACATAAACGTAAGTATAGATTTACTAAATGGAACATTATTTGTAGACCAAAGGATCAGGGTGGCCTCGGGGTAGAAGTTCTGGAGTTAAAGAACAAAAGTCTTCTATGCAAATGGCTTTTCAAAATTTTAAACGAGAATGGGGTGTGGCATGAGTTAATCCAAAACAAGTACCTACATTCAAATTCTTTGTCACAAGTTACGGCAAAACCTTTTGACTCTCCTTTTTGGAAGGGTCTTATAAAGTTAAAGAGAATTTTTTTCTAGAGAGGCTCTTTCAATATTGGTAATGGAGAGACTGCCCGGTTTTGGGAGGATGTTTGGTTAGGAACCAGTCCTTTAGCTGAACAATATCCATCCTTGTACAATGTAGCTCAACGAAAACAAGTTTCAGTAGCTAATGCATTGTCACAAGTGCCACCACTAAACATAAGTTTTAGGTGGGCTTTAACCGGGGATAGATTGACTTCATGGCTTCATTTAGTTAATCGACTGATGGATGTTCAGCTTTCCACTCAGCCTGATACTTTTAAATGGAATTGGACTAAATCTAGAAAGTTTACTGTCAAATCTCTTTATCTAGATTTAATGAATGGCCATACACGATATCTAAGAAAATACATTTGGAAAATGAAAGTGCCACTAAAAATTAAGATTTTTATGTGATTTGTTCACAGGAAAGTACTTCTCACCAAGGAGAACCTAGTGAAACGTAACTGGAATGGTTGTAAAAAATGCTGTTTTTGTGACCAAGATAAAACAATAGAGCATTTATTTATAACATGTCCTTTTGCCAAAATGGTTTGGCGTATTGTTCATATGGCCTTAAACTTAACACCTCCTAGTAATATTTCACACTTGTTTGGGAATTGTTTGCGGGGTGCCTCCAAGCAGGATAAAGTACCGATCCGAGTTGGAGTATGCGCTTTACTTTGGGCCATATGGAACATAAGAAATGATTATATTTTTAACAATGCAAAATCTTGTTCATTTATGCAGGTTATACCAATGGCTACGCACTGGATCCGTATGTGGTCTTACCTACAATCAACGGAGAAGCGTCCCGCGATGATTTCTGGGTGCAACCGACTGGATATGGTTGCACGAGACTTGTACACCCAATTCAGCTGGCGTTCTGATTTTAGGATAACATGTTGATGCAGCGTCATTCGTGTTCTTCTTTTCTGTTTAGATGGCTCATTCATGTTTCGACTTTGTGTGATCCTTGAACTTTTGTAATGAATGACTCTTAATAAATGAATAAAAGCCGCATGCATCATTTCGATGCAGAGGCTGGGGCTCCCCTTTTCTAAAAAAAAAACATAGGGAGTACGACATTTACATCAGAGTAGAACTTTTTTTTGGCGGGGACAAATGATAGAGTAATCGATCGTGCTGATTGAACCGGGACCTGTTGGTCGTCACCTCGTTCCAGAGGCAGTCGATCACAATACAAAAGGGTGAGTAGTTAACCGAGACGTCCTGAATCCGGCCAATTTTCCTCGCGGTGGAGTTAGCCACCTACATAACAATGATTTTAGTTGATAACTAGTCACATAGTTTTGCTGATCCTTTGTAATTATGAAAATTAACCGGTATATACATAGATATCCGCGTGACAACTTTTTTAAAAATCTAGTTTTGAAAATTTGGAGGAGTGAGATGGGTATACCCCGTTCTATTCCCCTCCCATCAGTCGCCCCTTCGTTGCCTAGCATCACCAATGCCCGCACAACCCCCACCCTAACCAACTGACGACTAGGACGATGTGCATTGAGACTTAGTTGTTTTTATTTTACTTTTGTTGTTTTACCTTTACTTTTTATGTTTTCTCTAACAATGGCCTAGCCATGTATTGAAGAGGATTTTATGCTTGGTATAAAGCTTGATTTCATCTTACTAAAGTAGCCCACCAACAAAGCAATATTGCATGAGGGAATAATATGTTGGTCACGGAGGCGGCGTTTTGGGTAGTAGATGAAGATGCACCTATTATGTAAAATGTTTTAATGTTTTTTCAAAATGTCAAGAAATTATAGAAAAAAAATCGGATACACATTAGAACATTTTGTGTTAGCACAAAAAATGTCGTGGAGAAAAAACATTTTTTGTGGCTTGTGCAAAAGGAAAAAAATGTCTTGTATAAAATCATTTTGGAGCGTCTGAATTTGTCTTTTTTGCACATGTCATACAAAAATTCTTCACGTAACTTTTTGTGCTAACATAAAATGTCTTGAAGTATGTCCGAAATTTTTATTTTGAATTTTTGACATTTTCAAATTTATGTTTTGGGCAGTGGGTGCATCTGCACCTACTACCCGTTATGGATTTCCGGTTGGTCACACACTATACAAAGTAGTATGTATGTTCTCGCATGGACGCTTTCATTCTTGATCCCTATGACTTGCCATCGGAATTTGGAATTGCATGTATCCTTTCTGGTGGAACTAGTCAGAATTTTCAAAAGTAAATCCATTTATTTGTGTTGGATTTCAGTAGTTATTTCTTGTGATGAGAGCATAATGATAAGCTTAAGGCTACCTTTATTTCTAAATCATATAATACACGCTTGACGGATTTAGAATGAAAGACAAACTTTTGTCAACAACATGTATGTCCTACTCTATTACATGTTTTTCATTACACGTTGTCCATACCATGTGCTTATATCATGTTAAATAAAATGGGGAAACATCCCATGTGCAGCTAAATCAAAGATTGTATTTATTCAGGATGGAAATCTTTGATCGAATGCCAACTAGAATATGTTTGTGCCATCTCACATGCTCTTGATGGGATATATATGCAATATTGTTGAACAATGGACGTGTTCCAACTTTTGACTATTGTTAGTTAATGATCTTGTAAAGGAGCTTGGAGAAGTTTCAAAGTACATCATACATTTTTTTCCATTTTGTTGATTTTGTTCCATTTTATTTTGACACATACTCATTTTATAGAGAAGACTTGGATTTTGTTATAAAAGCTATAAAAAGGATAAAGTCTTTGGACAAAAATGATAGCTCAAGGTTTTATGTGTGTGATCTTCCTTTTGCTTACTCTCGAAAAAATCTTCCTTTTGCTTTAAGGAGCTTAACTTTTAAAGGTGATGATGAAGGATATTGTATTTGTGCTATACCTAACCTTGGGATGTTGATCAATATTCTCGGCTCCTTGCATGAAACAATATCGTACACTATACAATAAGCCAACATATGGCGGCACCAAGGAAACATAGGAATGCTTTTTCCACAGTGGGTTATACACCCACGAATCCGAGCCTTATATATTCTCAAAATAAAACAGACATTAACACATGCCTAACACCTTACGATGACAGTGTTGTTCAACCTAGAAAACGAAAAATGTCTACCTTCTTCTAATATCACATACACAGGGTTGTTCCAACTAAATTTTGGACCGGTGGCGAGTTCAATTAAATATAATTATACTAAACTTTCATACTTATTTATGTATTTAACATATTGTGGTTTTACAAAATATGATCTATACAACGTAGTTAGCATTGTTAACCATATAATATGTTTCTCAATTTTTTCCGTTATATAGTTGCAATGTACATCATTTAAACTATATTTGAATTGCGCACAAAAGTTTTTTTCCCTTTGTGAAATATTGCCCTTAACGAGATACAAAACCATATTAAATGAGAAACAGGAAAGGGAAAATACATGTCTCGTTTTTCTTATTGATCAATTATATAGCTGATGACCCACAAGTATAGGGGATCGCAATAGTCTTCGAGGGAAGTAAAACCCAAATTTATTGATTCGACACAAGGGGAGCCAAAGAATATTTATAAGCCTTGACAGATGAATTGTCAGTTTAGCTGCACCCGGAAGTAGACTAGCTCGACACAGTTTATTAGTAGCAACAGTTTTATGACAGTAGCAGTAGTGAAATAATAGCAGCAGCGAAATAAAGGCAGCAGTAATAATTAAAATAGACAGCAGGATTAAAATACTGTAGGCATAGAGATGGATGAACGGGCGTTGCGTGGATAAGATAATTCATGAAATAGTCATACGTAGGGCAATTGCAGGTAAATAATAAAAAAACATCCAAGTAATAATTAATCATAGGCATGTGTTCCGTATTTAGTCGTACGTGCTCGCAATGAGAAACTTGCACAACATCTATTGTCCTACCAGGCCATTTGCAGCGGGGCCTCAAGGGAAACTACTGGTAATTAAGGTGCTCCATTTAATAAAGCACCGGATCAAAGCATTAACACTCCGTGAACACATGTGATCCTCAAGTCGCAGCCATCCCCTCCGGTTATCCCAATTTCTGTCACTTTGGGGCCTCGGGTTCTGGATAGTGACGTGTGTGTACAACTTATAGATATGATCCAAAACAATAATTATTCTCATGATACAATAACATGTTCAGATCTGAAATCATGGCACTCGGGCCCTAAGTGTCAAGCATTAAGCATAACAAGTTGCAACAATGACATAAAGTACTAATAATGAATACTAGGCACCATGCCCTAACAATCTTACATCTATTACATGAACGATCTCATCCAATCCCTACCATCCCCTTCAGCCTACAGCGGGGAATTACTCACACATGGATGGGGGAGTCATGGATGGTTGATGGAGAGGTGGCGATGATGATGATGGCGATGATCTCCTCCAATTCCTGTCCCGACAGGGTGCCAGAATGGAGTTTTTGATCCCACAAACTAGGGTTTTTGGTGGCGGCGGAGCTCTGGAGGTTTTCTGGAAAAAGCGTCGATCCCCCGAACGTTTTTAGGTCAGAGGCAATAAGTAGTCCAAAGGGGAGCGTCGGGGGCCACGCGAGGCGGCCACACAAGGTCTCGGCGTGGCCCACCTCTGCCGCGCCGAGGGTGCGTGTGGGGCCCTCGTGCTCCTTGTCCGCTTCGTCTTCTGGCTCCGTGGTCTTCTGGAAAAAAGGACTTCTGTAATTTTTCGGGAATTTTCCCAAAACTTTGACTTTCTGCACAAAAACAAGATACCAGGGCAATTCTGCTAAAAACAGCGTTAGTCCGTGTTAGTTGCATTCAAACTACACAAGTTAGAGGTAAAACAGCAGCAAAAGTGTTAGGAAAAGTAGATACGTTTTGGACGTATCAACTCCCCCAAGCTTAGCTTATTGCTTGTCCTCAAGCAATTCAGTTAACAACTGAGTGCGACAAAAGAAACTTTTACGAACACATTTGCTTCATATGACGTATACATACTTACTATATGATCAAAAGCTTAGGCATTTCATAATAGGAACCATGCAAATAATGACACCTAGCAGTTATGCAAATCATGAAAAGATACCAACATACTAAGAATAAATAACTTAACATATCTATCCACATGAATTGCAATGTTCGTAATAAGATATGATAAAATGGTATCCCGCTTGCCTTTATTTGTAGAGCAAAAAATAAATGCTAAGGCACCTCGGAAGTTCAAGTGAAGACTAGATATAAAGATATCAAAGATAAAAGCATCATAGTTATACCTCAATCAACCGTATTCTGGGACAAGCACATTTCACTAAGAATGACAGTTATGCTCTCGAAGAAGTGCTCAAAGAAAGGATGGTGACTCAACATAAAAATAAAAGATTGGCCCTTCGCAGAGGGAAGCAGGGATTAACATGTGCTAGAGCTTTTTATTTATAAAACAAGAGTAAAAATGTTTTGAGAGGTGGTTGTTCCTGTCAACGAATCAGTAATAGAGTTCTTGTCATCTTTCATACTAAACAAGTTGAGAGCGGTTCCGAGTTATTGATATTAGGCATTTATAGCATGCACTTTTATATAGCATGACACTCCTCCCAACCTTTGCTTTCACAAACCATGGCTAACCGAATCCTCGGGTGCCTAGCAACAATCACATACCATGGAGGAGTGCCTTTTTACTTTATTTTTTAGATGTTATAATGGTCTAACCAGCTCTTTGCAAAATTAGTGACGAGCAGATGAAGCATGCAAGTCGGGAACTTAATTTAGTATGGAAGATAACAAACCCAACTACTACGTCCTCATGAGATAAAAACAGTGTCACAAAATAAGAAGTATTTTGAAGGTTTTAAAGGTAGCACATGAAAATTTACTTAGAATGGTTCGAAATACCATGCATAGGAATTTTTCTGTGGACTCTTTGGAACAACTTGGTTTTTAGGGATTTGGATGCACGAGCAGCATTCCCGCTCAGTACAAGTGAAGGCTAGCAATAGACTGGGAAGCGACAATCAAGAGAGCAATAACCGTCATAATCATGCTTGCGACAGAATAAAGTTAACGGAGGCATAAAAATGATACAAAAACTCTGAGGCAAAATAGATCATCAAGGCTTAATTGACTTTTATTTTTCAGTCATAAAACATGTGTGAGCATGTGCCAAGTCGATTCAAGTGAATTATTCAGAGGGGGATACCATCTTCCCATACCGTTTTACGAATAGAGCAATGCAAGCAAATATCTAGATGACATGTCATCTACTATTAGCAAATTGACACTGATCATAAGAAGACATAAACTACTAAGCAATCATTAAATAACATAATCACTACCATGACAGCTAAGCATGTTCATATGAGTAAGCATATTTACAAAAAATGAAAACAAATAGAGTTCATACCAGCCTTTTACCATATCCGGATTGTCGTATATCATCATCATTGCTTTTCACTTGTGTGGCTTGAATGATATGGAATGATAACCAAGCCCCAAGTGGAATCACGGAAATTGTTAAACTCTGAAACAACTATCCAAAACAGAAGAAGAACAACAAATATTTTTTGGTTTTTGAATTTAAAGCAAGCATGGAAAGAAACAAACAAATAAGGCAAAATCTTTTTGGATTTTTGAACAATGAACCGAAATTAAAAAGATAAAACAAACTATCGCTATAAGTACAAATGATGAAAGTAAGAGAAATACAAGAAATATTTTTGGTCTTTTGGGGTTTTGTGAAAGTAAAAAGAATACAAGAAACAATAAAAGAAAAGAAACAAAATAAAACATGGATATACAGAGTACCGAAAGGATATGAATATGTAAAATGAGTGAGATGTCGGCGAGCCAGCGTACCTCCCCCCAAGCTTAGGTTGTTGACCTATGTGGGAGACAATCATCCCCATGGTTGCCAGCTAGGCGTGTCCCTAGTGTGCGACGAAGAGGGTTCCCCGTCCATGTACGAGCTTGAGGATGCACCACCGTGGTACATGGTGTAATCCTCAGGAGGCGCCACGAAGGTCTCCTGCCGGTGCTCGGGGTAGTACTGTGAATGGAAATCTGGTGCACCAAGGTTCTTGTCCAATTCCTCCCTTGAATATGACAGAGGACTCCTGAAAATACTGAACAAACTAGACTGCGATAGCTGGACTTCCCGCTCAGGTCCGTTAGCAAAAACAACTCTATATAACAAATATCCATTGTATGAACTAGCAGTAACAAAATTATGATCTTTCATAGCAGCATGATCAAGTCTTTCCGGAACCATTATCTCGTCAGCGGGATCAACAGAATAACCAAGAGCATCTAAAACACGTGAAGCAATAATCCCTCCAAAAATTGGGCCCTTGGTGGCGAGGCGATGAGCAATCAAAGCACCAAGGTTATAAGTTTTATTATTTTTAAGTGCGGTAGCAAGGAAAGCTAGATGGTAATTAGAAATGTTACTAGTATTTTATCTTGCAAGAACACTAGTGGCAAGATAATATGTGAAGTACCTGATGACTGGGAACTGAATGTTCCTAATCTTACCACGATGTGCTGTACGGAAGTCATCTTGGCTCAGCTCCTGGTAAAGTTCATGTAGCTCACTCGGATGTGTCTGTATCTTCCTTGTTGTGCCGGATGGAGCAATGCCATGACGCTGCAAAACCTTTTTAGATCCATTGTGCATGCATGATTATAAATCTTAAAGCTAACGGTTGGCTTGAAAGTAGTATTATTAAATTTAAAGCTCTCAACAAAAATCTTAGTGACTCTAGCATATTGAGGCCTCTCATCCCTCATGAATTCCATCAAGCCAACATTGTCAATTAATCTCATGAAATCATCATGAATCCCTGCATCTTTCATAAAGTCAAAACATGGAAAAATGGATGGATGTGCAACACCATCATCTTCCTCATCACCAATCCTTGGTGCCAAAAGATCCTCATTATATGATGGTCTAGATGGAGCTTTTGCTCTTGAAGACCTTGTTTCCCTTGAAGAGGGTGGTGTTTGCCTCTCAAAGATTTCTCCATAAGTACGTTTGTCCATCTTCTTTTTCTGAAATTTTTAAACAGACCTCATAAAAAATGATTTTGGAGTGATTTATTCAAGGGGAACACTATGGAGACTTGCTAGAGGACTAAACATGCATCAAAACTAGTTAATCTAAACAAGAAAAAGCATGCAAGCCCTCATAACATGTCACCTACAATACCAAAATGCTCAAGATATACACAACTAAACAAAATTTTACTTGGATAATCGGAGGAGTCACATACCGGAGAGCAATTGATCCAAATATCAGCAGTAAAGATGGGCTGAGCAAGGAGATCGAAAATCACGAGCAAGAACAACAAGAACACGAGTTTGAACAATAGTGGAGTGTATGGTCGGGAGAGAGAAAGGAGTGGGAGGAGGATGAGTGAGTGGAGGGTGATACGTCTCAAACATATCTATAATTTTTGATGTTGCATGCTTGTTTTATACCAATTGCTACATGTTTTGCATCTACTTTATATCACTTTTATATATTTTTTGGGACTAACCTATTAACAAGATGCCGAAGTGCCAGTTCCTGTTTTTATATTCCAGAAAAGCTAGTCTGGAAATATTCTCGGAATTGGAAGAAACTTCACGGGGATCCCTATTTTACCAAAACTCATCTGACGGACCAAAGGAGCAACAGAGGAGAGCCAGGAGGTGGCCACACACACCTAGGGCGCGGGCCCCACCTCTGCCGCGCCATAGGGTGGTGTGGGCTCCTCGGGGGTCTCCAGCCGCCGCCCTTTCCCTACTTATTCCCCGACGCGAAAACCCTAAGTGCCTGAGCAAATATCCACAAAAAGTTCCAGAGACGCCGCCGCTGTCAACCCTAGCTCGGGAGGGTCCAGAACCTCTTCCCGGCACCCTGTCGGAGAGGGGAATCGTCACCGGAGGCTTCTAATCGCCATGCCTGCCTCCGGAGTGATGCGTGAGTAGTTCATCCTTGGACTACGGGTCCATAGCAGTAGCTAGATGGTTGTCTCTCATTTGTGCCATCATGTTTAGATCTTGTGAGCTGCCCTACATGATCAAGATCATATTATTGTAATGCTACATGTTGTGTTTGCTGGGATCCGATGAATATTGAATATTATGTCAAGTTGATTATCAATCTATCTTATATGTTATTTAAGATCTTGCATGCTTTCCGTTACTCGTAGATGCTTTGGCCAAGTAGATGCTTGTAACTCCAAGAGAGAGTATTTATGCTAGATAGTGGGTTCATGCCTCCGTTTAATCTGGGACAGTGACAGAAAGTTCTAAGGTTGTGGATGTGCTGTTGCCACTAGGGATAACCTAACGATGCTATGTCCACGGGCATATGTGTTTGTTTACATTACGCGCTTTACTTAATGCAATTATCCGTTGCTTGCAACTTAATACCAACGGGGGACTCGGATGACAACCCGGCGGTGGATTATTAGTCATAGATGCTGTTGGATAACGGTCTATGTATTATGTCGTAATGCCCAATTAAATATCATAGTAGTCAACATGTCATGTATATGCATTGTCATGCGCTCACTATTGTCAATTGCCCAGCTGTAATTTGTTACCCAACATGTTAGTTATCTTTTATGGAGAGACACCACTAGTGAACTGTGGACCCGGTCCATTCTTTTACACTGATTAAACAACCACAAACTGCAAACTGTTCCTTTTTCATTCTCTGCAATTTAATACTCATTTTCCACACCATACGTTTAATCCTTTGTTTTCAGCAAGCCAGTGAGATTGACAACCTCACTGTTTCGTTGGGGCAAAGTAGTTTGATTGTGTTGTGTGCAGATTCCACGTAGGTGATCGTATTGCGCCGTGCGAGACAACAACCTTCTGAAGAGTTGCTGCTCCTACTGGTTCGATAACCTTGGTTTCTTTCTGAGGGAAAACTTGCTGCTGACTACATCATACCTTCCTCTTGGGGTCTCCCAACGAACGTGTGTTTCACGTCATCAAGCTATTTTCTGGCGCCGTTGCCGGGGAGACAGCAGTCTTCTGCAAGGGGAGTTTCACGCTTCCAATCTCTTTACTTTGTTTTTGTCTTGCTTAGTTTATTTTATTTTATCTTGTTTGCTTTCAATTATCAAAAACACAAAAAAATTAGTTACTTGCATTTAGTTTATTTTCTGTTTTGTTTAGTTAGTTATTATGTCTAGCTCTTTACTTGCTATCAATGGTTACTTTCCTTGAAACTAGTCCTATGGCTGAAAACAACATGAGAGAGCTTTATGAAATTTATCTTGAGTTGGGACATGAAGTGTTTGAAGAGAAAATTAAAAAGCCTATGGAATTTATTTGCATAACAATCATGATAGTAGCAATGTTATTAGCATACATTCTTTGAACACCATTATTGCTAATGCCATGGAAAGCTCTAAGCTTGGGGAAGCTGGTTTTGATAAAAATGTTATTTTTAGTCCCCTAGCTTGGAGGAGGAAGAATGCTATATTGTCGAATGTGATGATTCTATTGAAATATCTCTTTTGATAAATTTGAAAAACATCCTCCTTGACTCAGTAAAGGAAATTGCAGAAAGTAAAAATGTGCTCCCTAATGTTATATATGATAATGCTCTTGATGATGGTCCTATATTGCCTAATGATATTAATTATACTATTATTGTCAAAAGTGGGTTTGATAACCCCACTATTTTGAGCTTAATAAAAATTATGTTTGTAGATCATGAAAAGCATGCTTTATGTGATAGTTATATTGTTGAGTTTGTTCATGATGCTACTGAAAATTATTTTGAGAGAGGAAAATATGGTTATAGAAATCTTCATGTTATTAAATTTCCTCTCTTTATGATGAAAGTTTTGAGCTTTCTCTTGTGTTGCTTCTATATGATTTTTGCTTTAAGACCTAATGGTCCGTTGAAAGTTTTGAAGTTGCACTTGTTTTGTCTTCCTATGCTAGTCACTTTGTGCTTATTGACTTGTTTTCTTACAAGACTCCTATGCATAGGAAGAGTGTTAGATTTAAACATGTTTTATATATGCTCTTGATGCTCTTTTTGTTTCAACTCTCATCTTTATGTGAGCATCATAAAAATCACTATGCCTAGCTAAAAGGCATTAAAGAAAGCGCTTTTGGGAGGCAACCCATTATCTTTTATTTTCAGTATTAGTCAAGGAGTGTTTACTTCTGTAGCAACTCCTTTGTATCTTTATTTTCTCGCATTGTTGTGCCAAGAGTAGCCTCTAATGTTAAGATGATGCTTAATTTTGATTGCTGCGCAGAAACAGATTTTTGCTGTTCACTGTACGAAATTCCTAAAATCACCAGATTGTTAATTAAATCTGAAATTTTTGTGCGTAATCTTTATGAATGTCTGAAACTTTCATTAGTTCAGAGTTTTCGATCTGAGCGTCGTAAGTGCCTCGAAAAAATTCGTCTTTGCGGACTGTTCTGTTTTAGACAGATTATGCCTTTTTATTTTGCATTCTCTCTTTTACTAGTGTTGAGTGAAATTCTTTTTTGGGTGGAAGAGCTTCACATAACATCAGTGGCTGTAGCTAATGTTTAAAGTAACAAATCATATTGCGTCTTTATAGAACATGTGAATTTTTGATTATGCACTAACCCTCTAATGAGATCTACTTTGAGTTTGGTGTGACGGAAGTTTTCAAGGGTCAAGAGAGAAGGATGATATAATAGGATCAAGAAGAGTGAAGAGCTTAAGCTTGGGGAGGCTCCCATGGATCTCCCCAGCATATTTCAAGAAGACTCAAGCGTCTAAGCTTGGGGATGCCCAAGGCATCCCCTTCTTCATCGTCAAAATTATCAGGTCATCTCTAGTGAAACTATATTTTAATTCTTTCACATCATATGTGCTTTTCTTGGAGCGTCTGTGTGCTTTTATTTTCAGTATTGCACTTTTATTTTCAATAAAGCTTGACTGGACCCTAGCATTCTTGATTGGGAGAGAGACACGCTCCGCTTTTTCATGAGAATACTCCTATTCTTCACTTATATTTGTTGAGTATTCATATCTAGCGCTGTTCAGCTTTTAGCTCTTGTTTTCATGTATCTCTTGTCAGAGCTATTAGCTTTCTTTTGTAGAAAGTACTCTCTTGCTTCACTTATATTTGTTTGGAGAGTTGATGAAATAAATTGATTGGTGTTTGGTTGGTTCAGAAAATGTTGCATGTGGTAATTGGTATAAGGAAAAACTTGCTTAATCTTGTAGATCACTAAAATGGATAACTTGATGCTTGTCAATTGTTTTGAGTTAACAAGTAGATCATGATTAAATTGTGCATCACATGAGTTAAGCCTATTAGTGAAGAACTACCGTAAAGCTTGTTGAAAATTTGGTTTGCATCGGTGGTATCTCTAAGGTCTAGATATTTTCTAATAACAGGGTTTGGTTAACAAGGAAGACGGTATGAAGTCTTATAACGTTTGCAATATGTTTGTCATATAAAACTTGGTGTACGGGTTGATATTCTTGTTTGCTTACATAACCTTGCTAGCCTAAACTCTGTACTGAGAGGGAATGCTTCTCGTGCATCCAAATCCTTGAGCCAAAATCCATGCCATTTGTGTCCACCATAACTACCTATATGTGGTATTTCCTTGCCACTCCAAGTAAATTTTTCATGTGCTACCTTTAAATTATTCAAAATGTTATTATTCCCTTTTTGTGTCAATGTTTACTAGCTCATGAGGAATTAGTGTGGTTATTCTTTATTCTATTTGTCGATGGACTTTTACACCTGGACTAGTGGCATATACATCCGCTTATCCAATAACTTGCAAAAAGAGCTGGCAACGGGGTGCCCAGTCCCAATTAATTACAACTTTAACCAATTAATTCTCTTCACACTTTTGCCCTGATTCATCAGTAAGCAATGACAAACAGTGAAATACCTGAATGTGTGTAAACCAAAGAGAAAGAGGGATGATCTGCCTTGCTGGTAGAAATAACGTCCTTCATGGGAGCCGCTCTTAAAAGTCCGTTCGACAGGTAGAATACTGTTCTCACCCGCTACCATTCGTTGACAATTAACAAACACCTCTCAAAAATAGATACTCCTCCATGGTATGTGATTGATGGAAGGCACCCGAGGATTCGGTTAGCCATGGCTTGTGTTAGCAAGGTTGGGAGGAGTATCAAATATTTTATGCAATCTCTATATGCTTTCAAAAACCTAAAAGCTCTAGCACATGATTTAATCCCTGCTTCCCTCTGCGAAGGGCCTTTCTTTTACTTTTATGTTGAGTCAGTTTTCCTATTCTTTCTGTCTTCCACAAGCAAACACTAGTGTCAACTTTGTTACAACATGCGTTATATGCAATGTATTGGACTTGTTATACTACTTTGTGTTGACAATATCCATGAGATAAATATGTTGAAAGTTGAAGCAAATGCTGAAACTAAATTCTTCCTTTGTGTTGATTAAATACCTTTTATTAGAAACTATTGCTTTATGAGTTAACACTTATGCAAAACTGTTTGATGCTTGTCTCGAAAGTACTATTCATGAAAACGTTTAGCTTGTGTGATTCATTGTTTACTCATTATCTATTTGGTAGCAAATTATAGACCATTGACTTGGATCACTTCATTCATTTACATGTGCCTTGCAATATTATATGATCAAGATTATGATAGTAGCATGTCACCTCAAAAATTATTTTGTTTTTATCGTTTACCTACTCGAGGACGAGTAGGAACTAAGCTTGGGGATGCTGATACGTCTCAAACGTATCTATAATTTTTGATGTTCCATGCTTGTTTTATACCAATTGCTACATGTTTTGCATCTACTTTATATCACTTTTTGGGACTAACCTATTAACAAGATGCCGAAGTGCCAGTTCCTGTTTTCTGCTGTTTTTGTATTCCAGAAAAGCTAGTCTGGAAATATTCTCGGAATTGGACGAAACTACACGGGGTCCCTATTTTTCCAGAACCACTGACGGAGCGAAGGAGCACAGAGGAGAGCCAGGAGGCCACACGCACCTAGGGCGCGGGCCCCCCTCTGCCGCGCCCTAGGGTGGTGTGGGCCCCTCGGGGGTCTCCAGCCGCCGCCCTTTCGCCTACTTATTCCCCCCGACGCGAAAACCCTAAGTACCTGAGCAAATATCCACGAAAAGTTCCAGAGACGCCGCCGCGTCAACCCTAGCTCGGGAGGGTTCAGAACCTCTTCCCGGCACCCTGCCGGAGAGGGGAATCGTCACCGGAGGCTTCTACATCGCCATGCCTGCCTCCGGAGTGATGCGTGAGTAGTTCATCCTTGGACTACGGGTCCATAGCAGTAGCTAGATGGTTGTCTCTCCACTTTGTGCCATCATGTTTAGATCTTGTGAGCTGCCCTACATGATCAAGATCATATTATTGTAATGCTACATGTTGTGTTTGCTGGGATCCGATGAATATTGAATATTATGTCAAGTTGATTATCAATCTATCTTATATGTTATTTAAGATCTTGCATGCTTTCCGTTACTCGTAGATGCTTTGGCCAAGTAGATGCTTGTAACTCCAAGAGAGAGTATTTATGCTAGATAGTGGGTTCATGTCTCCGTTTAACCTGGGACAGTGACAGAAAGTTCTAAGGTTGTGGATGTGCTGTTGCCACTAGGGATAACCTAACGATGCTATGTCCACGGGCATATGTGTTTGTTTACATTACGCACTTTACTTAATGCAATTATCCGTTGCTTGCAACTTAATACCAACGGGGGACTCGGATGACAACCCGGCGGTGGATTATTAGTCATAGATGCTGTTGGATAACGGTCTATGTATTATGTCGTAATGCCCAATTAAATATCATAGTAGTCAACATGTCATGTATATGCATTGTCATGCGCTCACTATTCGTCAATTGCCCAGCTGTAATTTGTTCACCCAACATGTTAGTTATCTTTTATGGAGAGACACCACTAGTGAACTGTGGACCCCGGTCCATTCTTTTACACTGATTAAACAACCACAAACTGCAAACTGTTCCTTTTTCATTCTCTGCAATTTAATACTCATTTTCCACACCATACGTTTAATCCTTTGTTTTCAGCAAGCCAGTGAGATTGACAACCTCACTGTTTCGTTGGGGCAAAGTAGTTTGATTGTGTTGTGTGCAGATTCCACGTTGGTGATCGTATTGCGCCGTGCGAGCCACCAACAACCTTCTGAAGAGTTGCTGCTCCTACTGGTTCGATAACCTTGGTTTCTTTCTGAGGGAAAACTTGCTGCTGAACTGCATCATACCTTCCTCTTGGGGTCTCCCAACGAGCGTGTGATTCACGCCATCAGAGGGCCAGCTGGGCCCCACACAGGGGCAGGGCGCGGCAAGGCCCCTGCCGCGCCCAGGTGGGTGTGGTGCCCTGGTGGGTCCCCCTGGTCATCCTCTGGTACTCCCACATTCCATTTTAAAACTAGGACTTGTAGAATTTTTTCAGAATTTTTTTGAAAACTTTTATTTCTGGCATTTTCTGGGTGTTTTAAACAATGAAAACTAGGTAGAAATAAATTTATGTAAAGACTAAACATTGCCTAACTTGCAAATTACAGTAGCAAAACAGTAGGTAAAACAACGGGAGGAAGAAAATGGTGTTTAGCAATTTTATGTATGTAAAACATATTTGTTAACATGGTTGATCAAATCTTGCCACCAAACATATTTTATATGACATAAAAGAATTAAACCACATTGAACAATCATTTTACCTTAAATTGTATAGCTATAGATCCAATCATAATACTTCGAAATCCTTCATGAGGTTCATATATAGGGCAATCAATACTCCCCACTTTGATAGTTCTAAGATTTGCAATTGTATTCACTCCAAATAACTTGTCCAGCCTCTTGGGAAAATAAACAATATGCTCTTTGTCATTAACATGGAAAGCTACTTTTCCCTTGTTGTAATCAATAACAGCCTCTGCAGTGTTAAGAAAAGGTCTCCCAAGAATAATAGACATATTATCATCTTCAGGCATTTCGAGCACAACAAAATCAGTTAATATTAGGGTCATTTAATGGATTGCCCCTACCAGCCTTGTTGGACTCATTTTTGCCCCTTGTTGCGAATCGTCCTCAGTTTTGCCCCTAGTTCATTTGCAGCTACAATGGTTTGCCCTAAACAGCAAGTTAGTAGTCTATGCCGTGTGATGGCGTTACTGACAGTGGGTCCACAACTTACAGGTGGGACCGCCTGGGTGCAGGGCTTAGAGGTGGGACCGCCCAACGGCCTGATCCCCAATCTGTCCATGCGCGCCTGCTCCCGACCGGCCGTTGTGCACCGCCGCCACCACCACCTGCGCCGCCACGGCCGTCCCGCGTCACCACCAAATCCACCACCACCAGCAGATCCGCCGCTACCGTCCTGCGACGACACGGGTGGGGCGCTCGTTCCGCCACTGCGGCCGCCACCTGCTCGACCCGCGGCGGGGCTCCTTCCGTGCGCCCGGCCGGAGCGCTGATAGGTGAGGGACTGGTGCACCCCACCAGGACGTTGGCGGCGAAATGGCAAGTGGCAGCGACCCCGGAGTAGCTGGCGAGGCAGGCGTCGGGCCGGAGACCCGCCGCGTCCACGACTGGGTTCCCCAGGGGTAGGGCTTCCTCCAATTTAGCTTGTTTGTGCATTTCAACAGTCGATCGACATAGGACGCTATTTATTTCTGCAATTGGACATAGCTTGGTTGTGCATTTGAGGTTAATTCTGCAATTGCGTCTCTGTTTTTCTGCAATTGGAAAATGGGTTCCCGAGCTTGCTTGTGCTGATTGCGTCTCTGTTTTTCGTGGGTTAGGATGGAGTTGCGGTTTGCTTTCTTGGTGAGCATTAGAAGGGACCGGTACATCCTGGATGAAGACACCCAGAAGAAGAAATTCAGGGAGGTTTCGATTATTCAGTGCCAATGGATTGCAATTGGAGTTTCATGCAATTTGGGGAGGTCCTTTGCAGCCCATATCCTTGGGGTTTGCATGACAAAGTGGAATTCAAATACTACGATGGGGGGAAAAATTGGGTGAAAGTTAGCAATGATGCAAAACTCGCTACCATGTTTGCTAAGCAGAAGGAGAAAGATAAATTCAATGTGAGGCTGCAAATTGATGTGGTTGTGCCGGAAGTTGGACCTAGGGTGACGGGTTCATCTTCTCGGACAGAACCATCTCGTCGAAAAGCCAATTCTAGCCAGAATAGTTCAGTTCATCCAAAGCGACGTGGTGGCTCGACAAGCGTGGGCACCGGCAGAAGGGTACCTGTTGAAGTGGAGTCTAATGCTGACATATCTGGGGATGATGAAGAGAGGCTATATTCTGATGTTGTTCAGAATTTACGACGGACATCTCGTGCTGCTGAATCTCGTGCTGTTGAAATCCCAGATGAGGCTGACAGTGAGCAAGAAGATGAGGAGGAAGACCTTCCATCTGTTGAATGGGACCCTGAGAACCCTCATATGGCAGAAGGTACCATTTTTTTCATCCATGAGTGAGTGTAGAAATGCACTTGTGACGTACGGCATCAAGGCAGAACGTGCATTCGTTGTTGACAAGAGCGATAAACAACGTTACACAGTGCATTGTGTGACTGAGGGTTGTCCATGGAGGATGCACGCATCTAAAATGCGAAAAAGCACGAATATTCAGGTCAAAGTGAACCCTTTTAGCCACACATGCCAAGAATCAACTCTCGGGAAGGAAACAATCAGTAGAGCCAAGTCAAAATGGGTGGCAGATGAAGTAAAGAAGTGGGTGGCAGAAAACCATCAAGTGGGTACAAAGGAATTGCAGAAAAACATCAAAGACAAGTTCAAGATAGATTTACCATACATGAGGGTCTTCAATGGTAAACAAAAAGCTATGGAATCTATCTATGGTAACTCGCATGAAAGTTTTGAATTGTTGTATTCATTCAAAGCTGAAGTGGAGAGGACAAGCCCAGGTAGTATTGTTGAAATTGATCACCACTCAGTGGAGTACAGATTGAAGGAGTGACAAGGACCAAGGAATGCTTTAGAAGGGTTTTTGTGTGCTTTGAGGCTTGTCGCCTGGGTTTTTTGGCAGGCTGCAGGCCATATTTGGCTATTGATGCTACTTTTCTCACAGGCAGGCTTAAAGGACAGTTAGTAGCAGCTTGTGCAGTAGATGCACACAATTTTGTATTTCCAGTTGCATACGGTGTGTTGGAGACAGAGTCTGAGGAGAGCTGGACTTGGTTTTTGCAGAATCTGCGCCGGGCTATTGAACATCCCAATGGGTTGGTAATTCATACAGATGCCTGCAAGGGTTTAGAAGTGGCTGTGGACAATGTGTTCCCTGGAGTAGAGCATAGAGAATGCATGCGTCACCTTGCTGCAAATTTTGTGAAGAAATTCAAAGGAAAGATATATACTAACAATTTATGGCCAGCATCTTTGACTTGCAGTGTGAGGAAGCATAACTACCACATGAGGCAGTTATACATGAATGCCAAAGTGAAGGAATACTTGGAAACACACCACTCCAAGTTATGGGCCAGAAGCCAATTCAGTGAACTGAGCAAAGTTGACTATGTGCACAATAATCTTGCAGAGTCTTTCAACTCAACGATCCGGAAACTAAAGGATCTTTATTTGGTGGATTTGCTTGACAAGATAAGGATAGAATACGCACAGAAGTTTCATTTTCGTGATGGAATAGCTGAGGCAAAATTCATGGGCCACATTATCATCCCTTCCGTGATGACTGAACTGAAGAAGAAAACAGAAGGCTTGGAAATGAACATGATTTTATTGTCGGATACCACTGCAGAGGTATCAGTATTGGATAAAGAGCAGAGAACCTGGAGATATCCAGTGGATTTAGAAGCTAGAACTTGCAGTTGTAGGAAATGGCAGATAACTGGGTTGCCATGCATTCATGCTTTGTTTTTCATCACTTCTCTCTCAGGTCCAGCAGGGAACATACACCAATATGTTCATGAGTACTACTCTGTTGCAAAGTTCAAAGCCACATATGCACATGCCTTGCCTGCTTTGGAGGGAAAACAACAATGGGACAGAGTGGACCCTGGATTCAAGCTTTGCGCTCCAGTTCTGAAGAGAGCAGCAGGTAGACAGAGGAAGAGTCGGTTCAGGCATCGCAGCGAAGGAGCTGGACTTGGAGCAAGGAAGCGTAAGTGCACAAGGTGTGGTGGGTCTGGTCATTTCGGTAAGTATTGTGATAATGCAGTAGATCCAGCGTTCGGAGAGAGTTCCGATGAAAATCCTGGTCAGCAGCTGGATGCAACAGATGATGATGCTCCAAATGATGATTCAGATGATGATGCTCCAAATGATGATTCAGATGATGATGCTCCAAATGATGAGTTTGATGATCATGCTGCAAATAATTATTTTGATGATGATGCTCCAAATTGGTGCCAAAAAGCACCAAGATTCTATGAAACATTATGAATGATGTTGTATTTCTATGAAACAACCCTTATGAATGCTGTTGTATTTCTGTTGAATGATGTGGGATGTATGTTAGAACTATTTTGTTGTATTTATGTTGAGTAATGTCAAAATCCGAGACCTTTTGGGAAGTAAACTCACATTCATGAAAAATGTGCTAGAAAAGAGCTCCGAAGGTAGGGTAAACGACCTCATTTGCAAGCAAGATTTTTTTTGACCTTGTCTAAATCAGCCAAATAACTTACCTAGACATCTATTCTATATATGAAGACTATGTGCGCAGGTTTTTCTGTTTTTTGATTTTTTTTCTTGAATTTATTATGATTATTGTAAAATTGGTCAAACCTAACCTAAGGTTTGACCAACATTTAAACAAGTTCAAAACATGAAAATCAAAAATTAAGCCTGCATTCTTCTTATTCACTCCAAAATGAGCTTTGGTGAGTTTAAAAAAAATTATGTTGCAAATGCAAAGCCACTTCTCTTCAACTTTAGATTTCGTAGTTTGAGATTTGAGATATGACACCACATCCATGCATGGATCGTTTGAATGTACCTACACCTTGTTTATCAACTAGAGTCATCACTATATGACATATGAAGACTATGTGCGCAGGTTTTTCTTTTTTTGATTTTTTTTGAATTTATTTTGAATATTTTAAAATTGGTCAAACCTAAGTTTAACCAACATTTAAACAAGTTCAAAACATGAAAATGAAAAAATAAGCCCGGATCCTTCTTAGTTACTCTAAAATGAAGCTTTGGTGAGTTTTTTCAAAATTTCATGTTACACATCCAAAACCACTTCTACTCAACATTGGACTTCATAGTTTGAGTTTCGATATATCATGCATTCATTTCGTTGAAATGTATGTACACAATGTTTATTGATTTGAGACATTAGTATATGTCATAAGGAGACAATGTGCGCGAGTTTTTTCATTTTTTGTATTTTTTTTATTTTTTATGCTCAAGTCAAATCTCGGCCCCCCCAGAAGCCCAGTTAGCGCCGTTTCGGCGGAAAAAAGCGCCGGCGCACCCAGGCGAAACCCAGCCCACTGGGTACGGCCTGGGGAGGCCGGCGGAATGAGAAGCACGCGTGGGGCAGCGCTGTCGGCGAGACAAAGCCTTTTTCCCACCCCGACTCGCCTTTCCCTCTGTCCACCTCGCCGTCGCCTCGCCGTCGCCGCCACCACCCTCCTTCGAGCCCCGCCCCGTCGAGCAGCTAGGAACCCCCCAGTCGAGCCCCTGCGCAGTCACCGGCGCCGCCCACTCTCCTCCGCCGCGATCTAGCCGGCTGGGCCGTTCTCGGGGCGAAGCGCGGCCACCCCGCCCGCAAGGTGTTCGGCGATTCGCCCGACCCAAGGCATGGACTCCGACGACGAGGACATGCTCGCCGAGCTCTTCGACGAGGAAGATCAGGCCGACATCGACGACGAGGAACACCTCATGGTCTTGGCCTGTCTCGCCGGCTTGCTCGTCAACAGCGGGCCGCGTCGTGTTGGATCGACGCGCGGGCGCCGCAAGAGTAAGCAAAGGCAGCGGTACGAGGGCTACTGCATCCTCTACTCCGACTACTTCGCCAACAATCCTACGCAGGACGCGAAGGTGTTCCGGCGCCGGTTCAGGATGAACCGCGAGCTCTTCCTCCGGATCATGCGCGCCATCCGGGAGTTCGACCCCTACTTCAAATTGAAGAAGGACTGCACCGGCACGGTAGGCTTTACCTCAATTCAGAAGTGCACGATGGCCATGAGGTTGCTTGCATATGGTGCTCCCGCAGATTCACAGGATGACTATCTGCGCATGAGCGAGTCCACGGCCCTGGAGTGCTTGAACTATTTCTGCCGGGCAGTGGTTGCAGTCTTTGGCCCAACGTACTTGCGATCACCCAATGCGCAAGACACTGCTCGCCTCCTCGCAGAGAATGAAGCAAGAGGCTTTCCTGGGATGCTTGGTAGCATCGACTGCATGCATTGGGCATGGAAGAACTGTCCATTCAAGTGGCAGGGGATGTACAAGGGAAAGGAAGGAGAGTGCTCCGTGATTCTCGAGGCCGTAGCTTCATATGATATGTGGATTTGGCATTCATTCTTTGGTATGCCAGGAACTCACAACGACATCAATGTCTTGCAGTGCTCGGATGTCTTTTCCGACCTTGTCGAAGGCAATGCTCCCCCTGTGAACTACGAGATCAACGGGCACTAGTACACAAAGGGCTACTACCTTGCAGATGACATCTACCCCAGGTGGGCAACATTTGTGAAGAGCATCTCCAACCCTGTGCCAGGAAGCGCGAAGGCTTGGTTTTCCAAGTGCCAAGAGGCTTGCAGAAAGGATGTTGAGGGCATTTGGCGCGCTGCAGTCTCGATTCGCTGTTGTCCGGTACCCAGCTATGACTTGGTCGAAGTCCAACATGTGGGAGGTGATGCAGTGTTGTGTGATCTTGCACAATATGATTATTGAGAGTGAGCGGGATCACCCGGTGCCTGACAGTGAGGCAAGTGCACCATACTACCGTCAGGGTCCTCTTGCAGAGGTTGATCACTAGGTGCCGGCATCATGGACAGCCTTTCTCACCACGCGCCGGGAGATTCGAGACGCTGGAACACATCTAGCTCTACAGGATGATCTGGTGCAGCACTTGTGGGCGCGCAAGGGCAATGGCAATGCCGATAATGACGATGCCAATGCCTAGTACGATTTGTTTTATTTTGCTTGTATTGTTGAACTATTTATTTGTGTATGGATTTGTACGTTAAACTATTTATTTATGTGTGAATTTATATGTTAAATTATTTTTATGTGTGAATTTGTATGCCAAAAAAGGGCCGGCCTTTCTTTTAGGCCGCATCGCCGGCTGGGCGGTTCACGGCTGGTAAACACGCCCCCCAGGGTTCGGTTTCGCTACGTTTCGCGCCGCGGCGGCCCAGAAAAGGTGGCGTTTTGGCCCCTGGGGGGCACAACGGCTGGAGATGGCCTTACATCCTTTTGTGGTCGAAGGGAGTATGTAGATTTATTTTAATGCTACATACATTGAAGTCAAGTAATATGTAACGGAGGAAGTACATGCCAGCAAAAAAGAAGCTATGCCGCTACATGAAAAAGAGGAAAATATTCGTCAGCGTTCGCATTAGGCATTAATTCGTTGTTTTGCTGATGAGATCATTTATAGCGATTTGCCTTCGTCTCCGGTATCTGCATGATTGGGATTTGTCTCCAATTTATGAATTAATCTTTTCTCTGACGACCAATTCCTCAGCAATAAACGCATAGACCGGAAACAAACTTACCGTAATTTCTCATCGTACTGTTATGATCCATCCTGGAGACGCGTCACGGCGTGGCTGGATCGGACGGATGCATGCGCCCGGCATGTGTCAGGCCACCGGCCGGCGCGCGACAGCGCATCCATGGACGGCCACCGTCCATCCACGCCCACGCATTACTCGTGCAGCCGTGCACCTCCTCGGCCGCTCCGCTGAGTCGCCGGACACGGACGTCGAGTTAACCGCATGCCGCCAAGCAAACTCTCTCCATGGCCAAGCCATCGATCGTTGTACGGACTTCCCGTAATCATTTGTTTACTACTGCTAGCCAGTAACCCTGCAACAAAGCGACGGCATGAAGTTTCGTTTATACTAATCGGGGCGCAAATCTCAGCGAAGCAAAGCCAACTGTGCTTGCTTCCCGGAAAGAGGCCTCGCCCGCCGGCGAAGGAGTGCCAGATGCAGGAGAGTTGGACCTCCCTCCTTATCCCCTTCTACAGTGAGATAAGGCGATTTCTTGGGCGACAGCGTGCTCTCAGGCTCACCGCCGGCGATTCGCCGAATTCCTCGCGGCCGCTTCGGCGGCGGGAGGACGGGGAATCCACGGATCCTGCTATGTGAATAACCTAGGTGTGCGTCGTGGTGTGGTAGCCGGTGGCGCTGTGGTGGAAGTGGTGGCGCCGGAGTGCTTTTGGTGGCGGTGGTCTTCCCCTCCGTCGGTGCGGCTCCGTGGGAGCTCCGCCGCGGATCTACCGTCCAGCCCTTGTTCGCGGCTCCCCGGAGTCATCGAGAGGGCTCCCCCTTCGCCGGAGTCCGAGAAGGCGGCTCTGGCGGTTGACGACTTGGAAGATGCGATTCATGGCGGCCAAGGTGGTGTCGCCGTCCGTCGTGCAGGGTGGAGGTGTTGTGCACCGAGGAGCGTCGACTCCCTGTCCGCGATGGGGGGCCTCCCAGTCCAAGCTATCGGAGGTGATGCGGCAGGCTTCGCCGGCGTAACGTCGTGCGCGATGAAGACGATGCCAGGGCTCAGGAAGGACCTACTTGTAATTTCTTTGTTTTCCTGGACTTTTTTGTAAGAATCTTGGCCGGATGTAATTGCAAATTCCCTCGCAAAAAAAAAAGAAGGAGTGCCAGATGCCATTGGCTCCCCGATTCTCTATACTCCAAGTGGACGGACGACGCTGCTCACGAGGGCCGGCGGCTAACCAATTATCAACGCCCGGCAATTGGACCCAAAGGTTCTCGAGCCGTGCGAGGTGCGTCTCCCCAAGCCAAGACGCAGGCAGGGCATCGATCCACGCTGAGACCTGGCACGCCCTCCGGCCAAGCTTCGTAAAGCTAAAGCTCGTGTCGATCATACGTGCTCGGCTAGCTAGGTCATGAACACATGGAGTACGTAACAGGGAATCTGCGGAGGCGTCAGCGGTGTCATCATCGGATAGCGCGATTCCCGAAGCTTGGCTTAGGTTCATGGCGTGCACGGTGCACCAGCATGCACGAGCCCGCCATGATTCCCGTCCTCACACAGAAAAGAAGAAAGCTACTGTAGCTTATTATTCCTGGCCGGTCTATGGAAACGGCATGGCGACACTGTGTATTTTTATGCCTAACCTGTGCCGTGTGTTATACGTGGGCGAAATTAAAGCGCCTATGATTAGTGTCACTAGTGTGGGCAGTGTTGCTTACTTGCTTTACCTTAACAAAAAGTTTAGGGATGCTGCCTGGCGCGGCTTGGCTGACTTTGAAGAGCCAAGTCATGGCTACAGTAGCCTGATTTGGGCTGTGCGAGCCGTCGGATCGAAATCGGACAGCCCAGATTGCCACGCACTGTTCACAAAGCACTGTTCATAGAGACCCTGTCCGCGGAGCACTGTTCACAGAACACTGTAGAGAGCCTCCTGTAGCCCTGATCTGGATCGTCGGTTCGCGATCCGGTGACCGAAAATGAGCAAAGTCAGCGGGGCACTGTAGCTCGCTGACTTGGCTTCATCAAGTCAGCGAATCCGGAAGGTACATTCGCGCGAGCACATGATGACTCCATCCCGGTACGGCGAATGCTGGGAAAGCACCAGCATCGCAGCAAGGGCACGTGTGTAAAAAACGGGATAATTGGTGTGCAAGTAAAGAAACGAATTCGAGGTACAAGTTTTAGTATTATACTTCGACTTACAGTACTCCAGTCCAGTTGCTAAGCCGGCCGGCCGGTACACGTGTGACGGTTGGGATCTAGGAGAGGCATGCACGATCATCCATGCGTGTGCACGCGTCCTCGTCATCCATGAGATGACACGTACCTGCAGCTGCACTCGTGTCTTGCCTCGGCCAAGTCGCTGGACACAATGTGCTTATATATGCCACAAAACAGCTGTTGTTTGTTTGCTTCAAATGGCACCGGACTTGTGGGTCCAGCAAGCAAGGTATGGTCACGGTGTCAGTCGAACAATCTGCTCCTTCTTCTCTTCGCCTTGCCCGCGCTAACCACCGTGCCCACGGTTTTTATGGAGCTGTAATTCCAGCATTATTTGGGACTTCTAGATGCAGCCTCTCTTCGTCCAAACAACTGAAACGTGGAGCAGAGTAGTACTTTTTTTGTTTTGTCAATGCTAAGTTGGTACTAACAACTACAGAAACCTAGTCTGGTAACATTGACTACGTGAGGCAATGTAACAGCAAACGGAATTCCTTCATGCATGTGTTCATGTTGGGTGGTTGAGAGTTCAGACACTGATGAATCCCCGGTGTCAGGAAGAATTCTTCCTCCGAGAGTTGTTATTTGTTAACACGAAAAATTTAGAGAATACCGGGGTAGACGACTTTCGTTCCTTCTTCTAGAGGCTACCGAAAACTGCGATTAATTTCCCATTCCCATTTGTGTTTCCTACATGAATATTTTATCGGAGACACCTGGAGTCCCTTCTGCATTTTTTTGTTGCTAAACACAGTACAACGCAAGCGCTCATATACACGCGCACACACTCACCCCTATGAACGCACGCACGCACACCCTACCCCTATGAGCACCTCCGAGAGATTGAGTCGGCGGGTCGAGTCTTGAGATTGACGAAGTCAGCACGGGCGCATCGCTATCGACGGGAACGTCGCCTCCCACTGAAGAATATTCCGCCTTAAATGAGAAATATCAGCGTCAAACCTAGGGTTTGAACTCTCATTTTCGCTTGTAAGATAAGAGGAGATATACTTAATTACGGCCCATTTCCATATGCCACGTCGTGTCACATTTTCTGTGACTGGTATTCGTACGAAAGGTTCTTATTCCCTTGTATTCCTCTAGAGAGAATACAGTAGGGTTGCTTTCTGCCCAACTCAAGAATCTCTAGTGTAGTCATGCGTGACTCAGCCAAGCTTGCATTTTTTTAATTCCTTCTACTCATTCCGGTTTATTGGATGCATTTCCAAAACCAGATTTTTCTAAGAATAAGCAACAATTAACATTAACTAAGAGCAGTTAATGTTGGGTTTTGGACTTTCCCAAGAACAATATGAAAACTGATTGGTTTGGCCTTTTTCTAATTAATGTTGGCATTAAATATGAGAGTGCTAATTGAGTAAAATATTGGGGAGATAGATTTTGCATTGCCAATCCCTATTCACCTAGGTCATAGAGATTTGCCAAACACATCCTATAAACCGGAATGGAGGGAATACTTATTCTTCTTCCGTAGAGAGGAATCTAGTGAACAGAAACCGAATAATCAATTCGATCTTGTGTCAAATAATCAGGGGAAATTAATTAATTCACTCATCTGACCGGGCTAAGTCAAGCGTGACTGTATATATGCAGAGAGCATTTGTTTCTGTCATATATCATTGTATGCAATATTTGACCGTGGAAAGCAGTCACTTTCAACGTCTTCGGACCAGTGATCATCTGATGATCTCTGATATTTGAGGACTAAAATGGTCCGTTACATTTGACCATCCTCTGTTAGCCTTTCGCAACGATTGGCTCTGTTTCCATTTACATAATCATATTTAGTCCTACCAAGTGTACTACCAGAATTAAACTGTGTCAGAGAAATTTTACAAGATAATCAGCAGCTTCATCGATGTTAAGATTTTACTAGTGTTGTCAAGCAGAAAAGAGCAGCAGGGGCCACGGGGTTATGTCTACATGATGCCAAGAATTGACAGCCGTCGATGCACCAACGATGGAGCCGGACCCCAGGTAGCAGAAAACTCCACAATGTCGACACCCTGCATTTGGAACGACGCTTTTCTCTGTGGCGAACGTGAATCTCTGGACTCGTGACAGCACCGCCAATATATGAACAAAGCAAACAGCAAAAGTAAACGCCATGTCCAAGCGTGTTGAGCCCACTGGTGCTTCGTGCGGCTGAAAACGACGGCGCGGGTGGCGACAAGATACGCATCCGTCAAGCTCGGCGATGAATATGATACCGCCACCCATGTCTCTTTCGTCTCGTACCAAAACATTTAATTTTCGGAGCTGAAAAATGGAGTACTGTACTTGCTATAATAAAGTATGGGCATTTTTAATCGAATTAGTATCATCCGAGTGAAGTAAGCTAACAAGAGAAAACAATCGATAATAAAGTACGGGCATTTTTATTGTAGTTTCAAAAGAAAAAGGAGCCATTTTATTAGTATATGATGAGTGAAGTAAGCTAACAAGAGAAAATTGACCAAGCAATCGATGCTGCTAAGTTTAATCGAATGATTGAGATCATTAACATGGGAACCTACCCCCACTTGTTATTACAGGTGCTTTGATGACTCGGAGCTGCCCCGGAGTTCCAACTTTTAATGTGGGGAATGGTGCTTCCGGTTCCTATATTGTTCGTAGGGGGTTTCTTTTTCAATTAGTGGGTTACCAGGCAGTACTGTATTGGGTGTCAAAGAAAGCGACCTCCCTGACAATATGTATGATTTATGGTGTTTGGTAGAAAGAACCATGGGATTTGCTTATCTGTTTATTTCCCCGGCTTGTTTTTATTTGCAAATTAACCGAAATATCATAAAGCCACAATTACTAGTATTAGGGTATGACAAAATCACAACTGAAGAGATTTTTTCTTCAAAAAACACAACAAATGGGGTAAGTTGTTCCACAAAACACCAATTTTCCAAGTGGAATCCAAACTCAAGATCTCTCCGTGATTGAGTGACTCGGGTGCCGTTTCGTCGTCAATCTTTCCTCCTGCGGATTCAATTGGATGACTGACTAATAAGAAAAACCGGCTTAGAGTGAGTCGATTCAAGTTGATGTTATCCAAACTTTTTGGGCATTTGTCTGTTTTAATTGGATATCTGGAACTCCCACCTACTTGCTATTTTTCTGCACTTTAATTATGCGTTCTCGTTTGCACCATGTCGTCCATTTTCCCCTTGTGTTCGTCGATTCAAGTTGATGTTATCCAAACTTTTTGGGCATTTGTCTGTTTTAATTGGATATCTGGAACTCCCACCTACTTGCTATTTTTCTCCACCTTAATTCTGCGTTCTCGTTTGCACCATGTCGTCCATTTTCCCCTTGTGTTCGTCGTTTCCGTGGTCAATTCGTGAAGATCGAACCACCAACCCATATGAGGATGACATCGCGGAGGAAGATCATCAACTAATAGAGAATATATAGCATCCTTTGTTATAGAAATGGTCTTTGATCGATTGTGTATTCCTTAGCGATTTTCGATGAGTTTAGCTTGTCAACTAAAATGTTATTCTCATGTTGCCATCGGTTGGTCATCGCACTGACAGGCGTGTACAATACCCCATCAAAATATAAGAACTTACGAATTGTTATTGCTCAGCCGACTAGTGTTTAATTTTATGAAGTCTTAGTTGATGGGGGCATAGCCACCCAATTAGCCTCGATATCAGTTTTTGTTTTTCTCTGG
The DNA here is from genome assembly GCA_947311845.1 of Poa pratensis. Taxonomy (NCBI): domain Eukaryota; kingdom Viridiplantae; phylum Streptophyta; class Magnoliopsida; order Poales; family Poaceae; genus Poa; species Poa pratensis. Next base: position 90,930,506 of record CAMZMU010000128.1, read on the forward strand.
AGCGCATAATCCATGTTTTGTCTTTCCCCGTGCAACACGCATACCTAATGGCTTGATGATATTTTTTGATTTCACTCGACGGACGCCTAACAAAGACCATAATCAGATCCCCATTCACTATACATGCAGTTGGCAGATTCGAAATATCTCATGTTGCTAACAAAGAGCATGGTTCTATGCACCTTGTGACCTTGTCTCGTACTGTACTAGATCTCAGGTTAGAAGCTACCCGTGCAATTTGTTGAGCCGTTGTTCAGCAGTCACTGGCTCACTGCTCGGTACTCCGTACCTATCTCCGGAGCAACGTACGCTAGATACTCTGATGCAATCATGGACCAATTGCATTAGCACACACTTGAAAAGGGAGCACGCCATCAACGGCACACTGCACACGACAAGATGTGGGAGACGATAATTACGTAGGCCTTGGTTTAATTCTTTAGGTTAAATTAACCAAGCTTCCCGTCGCAATTTTCAGGGTCCGGCCTTCAATCCGGGTAGGGATTGTCGTCAAATCAAGCGGCCGTACCTACCACGCCCCTGTTTTTCTATGAACATGTTTAGTTTAGCTTAGTTTACGTTATTAATCACGATGGATCCATGGAGCCAACCGCTGCTCACTCAGCTGCACAAACTCAAACGAATCGTTTCAATTAACTAGTCCATCGAATCGGATGTGACCTGTTTCGGGAGAAAATCAACGGGATGGTGGGAAAAAACAATCGAAGCGAAGAGAAATGAATGAATAAATATCGATCTAACTGTTGGTTGGGCACTGCTGACTCTTGATTCTGCTCGCTGGAATAGTGCAATGGTGCGGCCATGGACCACCCCCACGGCTCCACCACCACGCGCCCCTGTTTTGATTTGCCGCTCAGCAACCGGGATTAGCAATCAATCAAGGATGACAGCCAGCTTGGTGTTGTGTGCTTTGCAACTTGGTAGCCCCTAGCTTCTAGAGAAAAGCGCTTGTGCTAGTGGCCCACTATGTTATGTGGTGGGTCCTAAAGAAAAAAGTCTCGGCAAATGGGGGGAGATTTTATCAAGGAAAAAAATATCCTACTTGCCACTTGTGTTGGCCAAATGTTGAATCTAACACCTCAATTTGTGAACTATTGTGTACGGCAGTGGGAATAAGTTCACTAGTATCGCTGCGAAGAAAGACCAAGGTGACTTTGTATGGCCCCACGGCTAAAGTCTATGATCGGTGTAAAGGTTAAAAACATGTGAAGACAATCTTTCATGAAAAAAGAAGAAGACACTTTTGATCTTTCTCACCACATAGTATGTGCATTTGATGGCCAAGATAAAATTCACAACCAACTAGTATAGATTTGCCAAGATAACTTTGCAAAGATAATTTCATGCATGAACAAAAGAGAATCTATAAAAAATGTGTCGCCTGGAACAAAAAGTTCTTCTCTTCTAAACACGTAGCAAAAAACACTTACAACTCTCGGTAATATTTACACATTCAAACGCTAACGCATTTGACATTAGTTGGAATATCTCTGCAAAAGTTCATCACAATGTAGAAATCCAGTATGTGTAGCAGAAACCACAATGCAATAACCAGTTATGATTTTTATTGAGTGTGATTAGCATAATCACTAGAGTTTAGTGTATTGAAAATGTTTCATGGCTAGACAATCACAAAAAAATAACAACGCCAACTTCCTTGTTCATTTCGCTAACTACAAACCACAATGTTTAGCAACATCAAAGTACATCGGGGCACCCTGCTATACGTTTTAGTGCTACACTAATTTCATCGACCATGGAGGTCCAAAGCGAAAAAGTATCCCACTCCCTCCAAAATATAAGGGGTCTCTTCTCCACGCTGCTGCTCCACCACTCCTCCGTTCATTCTTTCCCAGCTGAAAAACAAGAAGAGAAAGCAGAGCCAGTTTGCCAAAGAAGCTCTAACCATACAAGCCATCGATCTCCATGGAAATCTACGGTGACCTCGAGGCCGGCTGCATCGGCCCCACGGTCTCGCCCGTGAAGCCGGCATCCTCGCCGCGGAAGTCCGACCGCCTGTTCTGCGACCCCTGCGACGACGCCAACGAGCTCCTCGGCCACCACCACTACCTTGACATCTGCTTCAGTTGCCGGAAGCTCCTCGCCGGGAACAGAGACATCTTCATGTACAGGTGAATACACGCTACTACCTTACATGGCCTGATCTATCCTCCTCGAGACTCAACTACTTCAGCTGAAGAACTGTTTCTGACGGCGTCTTGATTCTCTTGTCTTGCAGAGGTGACATGCCCTTCTGTAGCGAGGAGTGCAGGCAGGAGCAGATCGAGATCGACGAGGCGAGGGAGCAGCGGTCGAAGCAGACGGTGAGGGCGGAGGAGCAGCAGCAGAGGCTGAGGCAGCAGCAGAAGCAGAGCCCCAGAGGATCCCGGTCTGGGCCTGGTAGCAGTTTTCCAGCAACCGAACTTAGGATTTAGCAGAAGTACCTTCAATCAATCAAGAACAAAAGCTTGATGAGTCGGACAGTCCAGATCCAGCCGAGAGGAAGGTGGGACAGTCTGGCCCCATCTTTTGATCTCCGAAGATGGAGACGAATAGTTAATTTTGTTTGTGAATTACCACTGGTTTTTGTTCCTTTTGCACGGTTGCTCGTGGCAAAAAATGAAGAAGAGTGCGCGCGTGCAACCGGTGCCGCGCTCGTGTGTGGCTCAAGGTGTATAACCTGTTGATATTATGAAAGAAGTGAGAGGCATAACAAACGTTCTCTCAAGTTTCTCATCAGTTCATCTGTGTTCGTTATTTTCGACAGTTTATTTGTGTTCTTGTGTGCTGTTCCATGCTTCAATGATTCCGCGCCATTACTGCCACAGCCGAAACAGATGATTGTGTTGCCACAGCTGTTTTCAGCAAAGGCATTTCATTAAAACTGGCCTTTATTCAGCTCCTGGGAAGAACAGAGTACCCGTTGCGTGTTGTAATTTTTTTTAAAGCCGTTGTCTGCTAAATACTGTGTAGAAACAGCAGAGATCCAACCAACGGCTCTGTTCGTTCTAAGAGGAACAGGGCAGGTTACTCAGAAAGTCTAGAAGCAACCAATGATGCCTTCAGTTCATTTTCTTTACTGACGAAAATTGTAGGCCGTGAATGAGTACCGATTATTAATTGGACGTTTGCCCCATGAAAAAAGTTAAAGATGCAATATGCTCAAATAAACAAATGGAGATATGTTCTCTTCGGCAGCATAGCTCCTGATTTCATTCCTGAAGCCTGCTTCTCGGAAACTTACCTAATGAATCACAACAAGGAGAAATTTCACGCCTATGAGCATCTCCACCGGCGACTCTCAATAAACGGTCCGACAACTGAGTTGGATGTACGTTATTGGGTCAGCACACATTGCCATGCTGTTGAGTTTGGCTAAACACAATGAGGCTTGCAATTGAAAAGTTTCAAAACAATTTAAACTTACAAAACGCAACGAAATGGTTCAAATTTCATTCGAACTTTAGGTAACCTAAATCTTAAACTTACCATGAAGTTCATCGACGCGTTCTCAAACATTACAAAAATAAGAACTAACATGAAAATAATAATAATAACAATGGAGGTGATGGCGGCGTTGTCGTAGTCTTTATCGGAGTCGATGACGATCACTGACAAACCCGACATGGTGGGAGCCTGCGTTGCCAAGGACGTTTTGATGGCCGTCTGTCAGGCCACTTGTCTAACTCCGGGAACACCTTCTCCACGGGGGGGGGGGGGGGGGGGGGGGGGGGGGGAGGCCGTCGCCTGAGAAAAAACACTCCACAAGCAGCTTGTCAGAGGTAGGGAAGCAACTGTTGATGCGGCCTCGTACTCCGCCTGCACGTGCTCATCCCTAATGGGCGCCAACATTGCGTACTTGGATCACACCGTTGCTCCCATGGCATGTACGCCCACGTCCTTTTGATGAAGGCGAGCGTGTCTCATGGTGAGCGATGACGCTAGCGGGACGCGGATGAAATTCATCTGGGAGGCGGCAACCGACTCGCAACGGAATATTGTTCAGTACGTGGTCGCATGTCTCCCGCACCGTCAGCAGACAGTGGGCGTCAGGTGCGTCGGGAGGCGGGAGCGCTGGAGACATAGGCGAAGGCGCTCAGGACGAGCTCGCCTTGCGGTGGTTGTTCCTTTGTGAAGTCCTCGCCACGCGTGACAAGTTGCCTTAGTGGCGGGTGGACATTCTAGTCTATCTACTAGATAGAGAGGGGCCCGTGGTGAATTGTGGTAGAGGAAAGTATCGACAGTGAACTGTGGGAGAGGGGTGCAGTACATGCCGCACATATAAAGCTGGTCGGGAGAGGTAGGCGGTGTTGGGTATCCTCCTCATGTGGGCTGTGAGGAGATGACCATTTGAACCCTTTCAGGCGGCCCAAACAGGTGCAGAAGGCCAAGACCCATTAGGGTTATGACCCAGTGTCATTTTAGACATTGCACATGATGGATGTGGGATGTCAACCCTCCCAACCAGCCTCCACAAGGAGGGTTGACGAAAATCAGGAGAGCCTCCATTGGAGAAGAAAACCAAGAGAGAAGGGAAGAAGAATAAGTTGAAGGAAGAAGCTTGAGATCAAGCACGGGCCTTGCCCACAAGGTTGTGACGTCCAGATTCACTACCTTGTCTCTTTCAAGCTGTGATTCCACTATCTTTGGTGAGATTGTTCCAATCCCCATCTCTTGTGCCCCAAATCTTGATGTAAGAGATCCCCTAGTGCTCTCTAGGGAAGAACCTGTTGTAGCCCGCTTGATAATAGTGGAAGAAGATTTGGGTGGCTTCGCCCCGTGGTTTTTCCTCTCACCTTGAGAGATTTCCATGTAAAATCTGGTGTCTCTGTATTGATGCTTGTTGCTGCACTTTCGGGCAGAGAACAACTAATACTTGTACTAGCTGCTTGCTGAAATCTGCTATTACTTGTACTACCTGGCTGCTGTTTGCAACTAGGACATGTCCTAGGTTCAGGCTGAACCTAGTATCTCCATATATATATATATGTTTGATGCATATGTTTCCATCCGACACGAGCAACGATCCGTGAGTTAGTACATCAGTGGTGCTGAAGTTTACATCTGATTCTGCTCCGTATTTTCAGATCACGTTAAGAGTGTGCTAATCTCCATTAAGGGTTAATTGGTGTACCCAGTTTTCCCTACAGGCGGCACGCATTAACGTCAACGATGCGCCGTGAAGACGAAGGCAACATACACGCCTGTGCCTGTCTGAACCTCCGGCGTCTTTAATTAGAGCTGACCATCACCCGGCAAACTGCTACGCGTTTTAATGTATGTTGACCGGACTTGTTGCTCGACATCAAATTCTGTTGATCGCCTATGTGCCACCGACATGGGAGACCCGTGTTTCGGTGTCCGGCGTGACATCCTTTGCCAGCTGTGCCCGGCACTCTCACGTCACTCCCTATGCATGGGGCTCGTGGTGGGAGTTTCAGACATTATTATAATGTATCTGTGCTGCAATTTTGCCGCTATTGGGGCCCTAGGTGCGTTGTGTTCGCTTGCGTACCTCGCAGATGGAACCCCGGAGTGCATCTAGTTGCAAGGCCCACCTGTCAAGTTCTGTATCAGGTGTTGGCAGTGGCCAGCCTACCCGTCCCAGGTTCGAGCCCTGTGAGGCTGAATTTCCCCGGACGTCTCGCATGGGCCTAGCCCCGTAATAAAAATCCCCTCCTACACGCATGTGCGCTCCATACGACTAATACTCCTTCGAGACATTGGGTAAACTTTATTTTGGCGAGATACTTCCGATATATTAATCAACCGTCGAGGCCAGTGGCGGAGTTTCAGCCCAATTGTTGGAGGGGCCATTGGGCTGGGGGGGGGGGGGGGGCAAGTATTTATGCTTTGGGCTGGTTTTTCTTGAACATATGGTCCAATTTGTGAGGTGTTATCTACTGTTTTTGTCATGGGCTGGGGGGGCGACGGCCCTTTTCGCCTCCACTAAGCTCCGCCACTCGGCCGATTTTTACTGCTGCTAAACTCGGCCACGGTTTATATTTACAGTTGTTTGCTCAGCTTAGTTCATGAAAGACGCATAGAACATGTTCGATGAAATGTTTGAGCTAGATTTTAGTTTAGGGAGTTAATTTTAGGGGTTCGGTTAGGAACCGCCAAGGTTTAGAGGAGTACTTTTACTCTTCTAAATTTTAGGTGTCGGTTTACTCCTCTAAATTTTTGGGATCGGTTAGAGATGCCCTAAGGGCATGTACTCCAATGCGTTAATTTAGTCAGTTACCAATGCGTTAAACGTCCGCCGCTTGGAGTCCATTATTTGCACGCAATTTTAAAGCGCCGGTCGCTTAACTAGGCGCCGATGCTAACAAAACTCTCAGGAATTTGACGAAACTGCCAGGATTTAATTCCTAGCGTCTAGCTAAGCGCCTGGCGTAGTACCTGCCCTAAAGCAATCACTTTTAAACACGCATGCATAAACAAAATATAATTTCAGGACAGGAGTAGGTTTCTAGTTGTAGAAGAGGCGGCGATTCGCTTGCCATGTTACGGCCACCGTGTTCGCCTCTGGCCGGAAGGGAAAACGCCACGGCGAAAGGCATCTCTTCTGCCGGCGGGGAGCCTCGCACGTGCCGGATCCGCGCCCATGGCCCATGCGCCGTAGTGCTCTGCGCCAGCGCCGCCCTACCCCCTCTGCCGCTACACGCAGAGACCGGATCGAAACCCCGGCCACCGTGCACGCACGTGAAACGGCGACGGCCTGGTGGTTGGCTGCGGCGAGCGAGATTTTACCGGTTAATGTCCCGGCGTTGGACTGGCCTTACTGTACGTCCTCCTCATGACGACGACGATAGGTTTGAATAAACGGAGGTGCTTACAATGGTTTTAATGGCGGGTTGCTTTCGGCAAGGGATGGACGCGCTTGTCATTGTTCAGAATTAAGGACGCTTACGAAGGCGACAATAATTGGGGTTTCGTTCGTTCTTTTTTTCCAGAGGGGTGGGAGGGATGTGCTCATTTCGTGTTGTCAAGACAGCGACCCGAATGACATATTTGGACATGTGGGGTACGTAATTTATTAGGACTTGAGACTTCGTCACAAGAAAATAGTAATATGAGTGGTAGCGGTGTTGCTTTCACTGCTGTCAAAATGAAAGGAACGTATTCAGACATTCAGTAGTGTGCAAGCTGGACAATGAGTGCAGAGTATTTGTATCTCAATTCTCAAGTCTCAACACACCTCCGGTGGTTTTCAGCGGTTTGTAATTTTGAAACGGGCTCAGCGGTTTGTAATTGCACAGGTGCTTACGGATGCCATATTTCTGCAGATAATAACAGGGTATCGATTTCGTTTGATGCATACAGGGAGTGCGAGAAAGAATTCCACACGAAGAGAGCACCCGGTTCACTCTTCTCGGTTGTTTTACTGTGAGCAACTGAGCACAGATGCTGAAAGTGATTCTCGGTTTCTATGAATTGAATCTACTGCTCCCATTTTCCATCAAAGAAAATAACACAACAACAACGAAAACCTTAGGTTCCTCGCCTTGGCTCCTATTCATAGCATCGTCCTCCTCCGACCCGCCGCGAAATTGCAGCCTCTCGTCGTTCGCCGTTGGCTAAAATGGCGCTGGCCCGTGCCCTATTTGTGCCCACCCCGGAAGGAGGCAAGCCAGGCGAGCTCCTGGACGTACATTTAGTGGCCCATGTCACGGCGGCATTGCTCCCACTTGTCGCAAGCCTAAGGCGCTCGCTGTTCCGCCGCAGGCAGGCAATGATGAAGGGGAGCGGTGCCATCATGAACATGAAGCCGACGTCGCCGTTGCCATCGCCGTCGTCGATGTTCTACGTCCACGAGGCGGACGTCGCCCACAGCCACCACTTCCTCGAGGAGTGCTCCCTCTGCGCCAAGTCGCTCTCCGGCGACATCTTCATGTACAGGCACGTCCGTCGTTCCGTTCATCTTCCCGATCGATTGAGCGGAGAGTCTATTGCACGACGAAAATTGAGGTTCTTGTTCCGTGCATGCAGAGGTGACACGCCGTTCTGCAGCGAGGAGTGCAGGCGGCAGCAGATCGAGGTGGACAGGGCGAGGCACCGCGGAAGAAGCACGCCGCCGCGCACGCGGTGTCGGCGAGGAAGGAGCACCACCGGCACCACCAGCACCACCACCGTCAGCACCAGCACCAGAGGGCCATGGTGAATGTCACGCCGTGGAACGACGCCGGGTTCGCCGCCAGGAGCCCCGCGTTGCGCGTGTGATCGATCCGATCCGACCGGCAATACCCGTCTTTACGACAGTACGACGACTACACGCGAACCCTTCGAGGGTATAGGGACTGGTTGCATTAGTGGTGTACGTACACGGGTACATGGGCGGATGGACCTTGGTTTTGTTTCTACTTAGTATTTTTCCCAAGGTTAGAACTCTAGAGCCATGGATGGATGCGTGAGCTCCCTCTCCATTTTTCTTGTACCAGATTAACTTGGCTAGTGTTCTGCTGTTGTGGAATGGAATTGATTTTCCGGACCAAAACGATCTAGATCACATGTAAATCTTGTTACTTTTCTGAATGTAACTTTTTAAAGCTTTCTGAACCTTGGATCAACATAACTCTGACGACGGGAAGACTCAACAGAATAATTAGATTCTAGTGGTGTGTTGCATGGAAGGTTCAGACATTTTGGGTCATGTTACCGCATCAGGATCAAGTCCGGTACTGCGAGTGTTAGCGGAAGCTCATTCTTGTCTCTGAAGTCTGAATATAACACGGGCACGGTGAAAACCCGTAGGTCTCACACAAGAGAGAAAATGCTGATGCTGTCGAAGCTGCAACTTGTAATGCTCAAATCAAGGATTTGACTGTGTCATTGCAATCTCAAGGTTAGCAACTTGAAATAATCTAATCTGAATGACAGAGGCGACCTCAACAGAGAAAACCGGTAGGTCTCAAACACAAGAGAGAAAATTGCTGATGATGTCGAAGCAGCAACTTGCAATGCTCAGATCAAAGATTTGACGGTGTCATTGCAATATCAAGGTTAGAACTTGAAGTATTCTAATCTGAATGCTTACTCAGAGAGGCGACCTCAATTCTATATGCAGATATCGGTTGAGACTGTTGAGTAGTAGAGTATCACAAAACGAATCGCAAGCGAACGGCCAACAGAGTCAGCGATGCAAAGGAAAACATAAACTATGCCGATTTAGCTTCTTTTAAAAGTCACCTAAAGATGCGTCGGATTGGATGCCCGATGATATTGTAACGAATACAATCTAACCCATAGATCTTATGCAAGATTTCTGGCCTGGTTTTCCGGCATCTTCGTCGCAACGCCAGACAAGAGTAGTGCATATTCTTGTGAAGAGTTCAGCATTTCAGCTCCGGATCTCTTTTCTCACACACTGATCTTTTTTAGTGGGGAGAGTACAGATATTACCGGAGCAAGATTCTTACAGAAAAGCCCAGCAAAAATAAGAAATTACGCACAAGTCCTCCCAGGCTTCGACTCCGTTCACGATGAACAGCACGTACCGCCGACGCGCCGCCGCCACTCCTCCACAGACGCCTTGGATTCAGAGGAGCCCCTCCGCGGACGGGAAGCCTTCGGAGCTTGGCTCGAGAGAGCCTCCATCCTGCCTCGTCGACATCGTCGTCCTGCACCTGCACAACCGCACCTCCAAAATTATTCAAACCCGGGAGCCGCCATCCCACGGACTCCGGCGAGGGGAAGACGAGCTCGACAGCTCCGAAGAATGCCGAGCCCGAAGAAGACGGCAGATCTGCCGCAGAGCTCCACCAGAGCGCCACGAACGGAGGAGAGGAACGCCGTCACCAAAAGCCACTCCGGCCGCACCACCGTCTCCTCAGCGCCGCCGGCTGGCAACCCACGCACACCTAGCCTATATACACGCCGGGATCCGTTGATTCCCCATCCTCCCGCCGCCGGAGCGAGAAATCAGACGAATCGCCGGCGGCGAGCTGGTTTGCACGGGAGAGACCAGAAATCGCCTTTCTCTACTGTGGATGGGGAAAGGGGACGACCAAGGTCCGTCTTCATTCACACACACTGATCTTGATGACACTGATCTTGATGATCTTTATTTCTTTCACGGTAGAAGTCGAGTCTGAGTGGAACCTAAAGATGTATGCAAACAACTGCCCAGAAAAGGATGCATGTTCGCCTTAGGAATTTCACATATCTGTCATGGCAGCAAGCCCCACTTCTGTTGCAAGTTGCAACTACAGCTTCAGCAAAGAATCCGGCAAAGTTTACCTAGAAAATTAGCTAGCTACTGGACCGCTAAACCAAATCTTTCAAGAAAATTTGCTAGGTACTGGACCCTAAAGCAAATCCTCCAAGAAAATAAGCTAGCTACTGGACCCCAAGATCAAGGCGTAAAGAAATTCTAAGGGTGCGGCCGTGGGATCACGGGTCCGTCCACCTGTGGCGTCGTTGTCTCCGCACCGTGAACTGCGGGGTGGCTGGAATCCGGGGAACCAACGACCCGGAGTCAGCTTTTCGTTAGTTTAACACCCCCGGCTGCTATACCTGCTCAACTAGCGAGACGTCCGTGCTACGATCGCAATTTCTTAACGATGGCTTGACACTGCCACAAAGATTAACTAGTGGTGCTGCGTACAAAGGTGACCAGGATACCACCAAAACCTACTCCATTTAACTAGTGCTCCGCCAATGGTGGTTTTACACTTGTAAAAACGAACATAGGGAGTACGGCATTTACATCAGAGTAGAACTTTTTTTGGCGGGGACAAATGATAGAGTAATCGATCGTGCTGATTGAACCGGGACCTGTTGGTCGTCACCTCGTTGCGGAGGCAGTCGATCACAATACAAAAGGGTGAGTAGTTAACCGAGACGTCCTGAATCTAGCCAATTTTCCTCGCGGTGGGTTACATCAGTAGAAAAAGGTCTTTAGTCCCGGTTGGGAAGCGCCTTTAGTCCCGGTTGGGAAGCGGTGGAGTTCCAACCGGGACTACGCAATCGGGACTAAAGGAAACCGGGCCTAAAGACTCTCCACGTGGTTGCGGTGGAGCGTTGAGGCTGGAGGACCAACCGGGACTAAGGACTGCTCTACAAACCGGGAGTTTTTTAAATTCTATTTTTAATTCTATTCTTAATTCCATTCCGAAATTTCCCACTTAGCCTCACACTTAATCTCAGGTCAAAATACTTACCCTGGTCAAACTTCCCATTCGGTCACTCATCCTCAAATTGGTCCAGCCCAAGCACGCTTAACTTTTGAGTTCCTTCCGAATTAGCTTCCAAATGAGAAGTTAGAACTTACTGATACTAGTATCCTATCAATTATATTAACCCTGCGTCATTATGTTACACTTTTTTATTGTTTAAAATTTCAAAATTTATTTGAATAAATAACATTGAATATGTAATAATATTTTTGAATAAATAACAATGATTATGTAATAATATTTTTTGAATAAATAACAATGATTATGTAATAATATTTAATATGGAATAATTCATATCTTTAAATCCGTAAATCGAAATTGACAAATAAAATGTCTAAATCGAGTAGAAAAATGTGAGAAATTCAAATATGCCATCCATATCATCTTTTGCATCACAGAAACATCGATAAACTTGCTGTGAAAAAAAACCCTCTAGCATGGAGCCAAATGATCAAGTTATGGCAATTCCCACGGCATAGTTTGTGATAAAGTTCTCATATTCGACAAATAGGTGTATCTTGGTATATGAACCAATGGTTCTGAAGGGATTTTTCAAATTATTTTTATAAATATCATTTTTCTTTTTCTAAGTGGAAACAATGACTTTTTTTGTGAACCAAGTACAAAAAATATGGTGCAAAATGGCACCAATCTAATTCTCACAAAGAGTAGTCCACATTTTATGATAATCCACAAGTATTAGGAATTTTCTTGATTTCTATCTAATTTCGCCTAGTTAAAAGAGTTTATGCTGATTTTTCAAAAGTAATCCAAATTTGAACTACAAGTGTTTGATAGTTTGGTCTGAATTTTTTTTAAAAATCATTTTATGGTACAGAACTAGTGGCTATATCACAGAAACATTGATAGTTTTAGACAATTTGACCTCTTTTGATGAATCGTCATGGTGGCAATTTTGACCTTTTTTTGAAAAAAAATCAAATAAAGTTATGACCATTCCCACGGCATAGTTTGTGATAAAATTCTCATATTCGACAAATAAGTGTATCTTGGTATAGGAAACAATGGTTCCGAAGGGATTTTTAAAATTTGTTTTATAAATATCATTTTCCTTTTTCTAAGTGGCAAAAATGAGTTTATGCGAATTTTTTGAAAGTAATTTCGCCTAATTAAATGAGTTTTTGTGATGCAAAAGATGATATAGTTGTCATATTTGGATTCTTCTCATTTTTCTAATCGATTTAGACAATTTATTTGTTAAATTTCGATTTATTGATTTAAAGATATGAATTATTCTATATTGAATACCCCTTTAGTCCCGTTTGGTATCTCCAACCGGGACTAAAGGTCCTGTTTTACCCGGGATTGAAGCTGTCTGTGCCCCGTGCGGCGTCCTAGCCGTTAGAACCGGGACTAATGGTCACATTAGTCCCGGGCCCAAACACGGCCGGGACTAAAGCTCCGAACAGAAGGCCCATTTTCTACTAGTGTTAGCCACCTACATAACAATGATTTTAGTTGGTAACTAGTCACATTGATAACTAGTTTTGCTGATCCTTTGTAATTATGAAAATTAACAGGTATATACATAGATTTCCGCACGTGTTTTTTAAATCTAGTTTTGAAAATTTGGAGGAGTGAGATGGGTATACCCCCGTTCTATCCCCCTCCCCATCAGTCGCCCCTTCGTTGCCTAGCATCACCAATGCCCGCACAACCCCCACCCTAACCAACTGACGACTAGGACGATGTGCATTGAGACTTAGTTGTTTTTATTTTACTTGTGTTGTTTTACCTTTGCCTTTTGTGTTTTCTCTAACAATGGCCTAGCCATGTATTGAATAGGATTTTATGCTTGGTATAAAGCTTGATTTCATATTACTAAAGTAGCCCACCAACAAAGCAATATTGCATGAGGGAATAATATGTTGGTCACGGAGGCGGCGTTTTGGGTAGTAGGTGTAGATGCACCTATTATGTAAAATATTTTTAATGTTTTTTCAAAATGTCAAAAAATATAGAAAAAAATCGGATACACATTAGAACATTTTGTGTTAGCACAAAAAATGTCGCGGAGACCCTTTTTTTGTGGCCTGTTCAAAAAGACAAAAAATGTCTTGTATAAAATCATTTTGGAGCGTCTGAATTTGTCTTTTTTGCACAGGTCATAAAAAAATTCTTCACGTAACTTTTTGTGCTAACATAAAATGTCTTGAAGTATGTCCGAAATTTTTATTTTGAATTTTTGACATTTTCAAATTTATGTTTTGGGCAGTGGGTGCATCTGCACCTACTACCGTTATGGATTTCCGGTTGGTCACACACTATACAAAGTAGTATGTATGTTCTCATATGGACGCTTTCATTCTTGATCCCTATGACTTGGCCATTGGAATTTGGAATTGCATGTATCCTTTCCGGTGGAACTAGTCAGAATTTTCAAAAGTAAATCCATTTATTTGTGTTGGATTTCAGTAGTTATTTCTTGTGATGAGCATAATGATAAGCTTAAGGCTACCTTTATTTCTAAATCATATAATACGCGCTTGACGGATTTAGAATGAAAGACAAACTTTCGTCAACAACATGTATGTCCTACTCTATTACATGTTTTTCATTACACGTTGTCGATACCATGTGCTTATATCATGTTAAATAAAATGAGGAAACATCCCATGTGCAGCTAAATCAAAGATTGTATTTATTCAGGATGGAAATCTTTGATCGAATGCCAACTAGAATATGTTTGTGCCATCTCACATGCTCTTGATGGGATATATATGCAATATTGTTGAACAATGGACGTGTTCCAACTTTTGACTATTGTCTAGTTAATGATCTTGTAAAGGAGCTTGGAGAAGTTTCAAAGTGTGCATCATACATTTTTTTCCATTTTGTTGATTTTTTTCCATTTTATTTTGACACATACTCATTTTACAGAGAAGACTTGGATTTTGTTATAAAAGATATAAAAAAGATAAATTCTTTCGGACAAAAATGATAGCTCAAGGTTTTATGTGTGTGATCTTCCTTTTGCTTTAAGGAGCTTAACTTTTAAAGATGATGATGAAGGATATTGTATTTGTGCTATACCTAACCTTGGGATGTTGATCAATATTCTCGGCTCCTTGCATGAAACAACATCGTACACTATACAATAAGCCAACATATGGCGGCACCAAGGAAACATAGGCATGCTTTTTCCACGGTGGGTTATACACCCACGAATCTGAGCCTTATATATTCTCAAAATAAAACAGACATTAACACATGCCCTAACACCTTAGGATGACAGGGTCGTTCAACCTAGAAAACGAAAAATGTCTACCTTCTTCTAATTTCACATACACAGGGTTGTTCCAACTAAATTTTGGACCGGTGGTGAGTTCAATTAAATATAATTATACTAAAAGTTCATACTTATTTATGTATTTAACATATTGTGGTTTTACAAAATATGATCTATACAACGTAGTTAGCATTGTTAACCATATAATATGTTTCTCAATTTTCCCGTTATATAGGTGCAATGTACATCATTTAAACTATATCTGATTTGCGCACAAAAGTTTTTTTCCTTTGTGAAATATTGCCCTTAACGAGATACAAAACAATATTAAATGAGAAACAAAAAAGGGAAAACACATGTCTCGTTTTTCTTATTGATCAATTATATAGCGTACATGTTTATTATTGTGTGAATGTTCTATTCTGCTTCTAATACATTAAATATATCAGTACATATTCCAAAGCATACTGCCTAACAAATATCTTAATATAAGTGTGTAGTGTAAAGTTATGAAAGCAAATATATAGAAACTTCTGGATTATAAATTGAATAGTCGACATGATCATATTTCTCGTGATCAAATATGTCTGACAATTCACAGTGGTACAATTATAAGTTGATGATATGAAGGGAGGGCCGATTTGGTACCCGAGCTCACCCATTCTCGAAACCCCATACCTACATTTACATCGAGATTTGCATCCATCGTCTCTATCCCATCAATTCAACCGTAGTAAAATCTTCCGTGTGGCCCATCGTTGTGCAGACAATAGATCACTGCTCCAGACACAATCGATAGGGAGAACGGAATAGACCGGGTTAGGCAGAGCAATCAATCGGCCCCAAGTTACACGAGACTCTTTTTTCCACTCTTCCTTACATGTGAATTTGTACGAGTTATGGGCCCCAAATTTATCCGGGCCACTGATTGCGTGGATCACACGTTCGTTGGGAGACCCCAAGAGGAAGGTATGATGCAGTGTAGCAGCAGTTTTCCCTCAGTATGAAACCAAGGTTTAATCGAACCAGTAGGAGCAAGAAATCACTTCTGAAGGTTGTCAGTGGCACGCTGACGTGGAACCTGCACACAACACAATCAAACTACTTTGCCCCAACGAAACAGTGAGGTTGTCAATCTCACCGGCTTGCTGAAAACAAAGGATTAAACGTATGGTGTGGAAAACAGTAGTAAATTGCAGAGAATGAAAAGGAACAATGTTTGCAGTTGGTTGTATTATCAGTGTAAAAGAATGGACCGGGGTCCACAGTTCACTAGTGGTGTCTCTCCATAAAAGATAACTAACATGCTGGGTGAACAAATTACAGCTGGGCAATTGACAAAATATTGAGCGCATGACAATGCATATATATGACATGATGATTACTATGATATTCATGTGGGCATTACGACAAAATACATAGACCGTTATCCAACAGCGTCTATGACTAATAATCCACCGCCAGGTTGTCATACCGAGTTCCCCGTTGGTATTAAGTTGCAAGCAACGGATAATCGCATTAAGTAATGTGCGTAATGTAAACAAATGCATTAGACCTAACGGCGCACCCTTAAGCTAAGCATCGGTTATTTTATCCCTAGTGGCAACAGCACATCCACAATCTTAGAAGTTATTGTCACTCTCCCAGATTACCGGAGGCATGAACCCACTATCTAGCATAAATACTCACTCTTGGAGTTACAAGCATCTACTTGGCCAAAGCATCTACTAGTAACGGAAAGCATGCAAGATCATAAATAACATATAAGATAGATTGATAATCAACTTGACATAGTATTCAATATTCATCGGATCCCAGCAAACACAACATGTAGCATTACAATAAGATGATCTTGATCATGATAGGCAGCTCACAAGATCTAAACATGATAGCATAAAGTGGAGAGACAACCATCTAGCTACTGCCATGGACCCGTAGTCCAAGGATGAACTACTCACGCATCACTCCGGAGGCAGGCATGGTGATGTAGAGCCCTCCGGTGATGATTCCCCTCTCCGGCAGGGTGCCGGGAAGAGCTTCTGAACCCTCCCGAGCTAGGGTTGACGGCGGCGGCGTCTCTGGAACTTTTCGTGGATAATGGCTCGGGTATTTAGGGTTTTCGCGTCGGGAGGAATAAATAGGCGAAAGGGCGGCGGCTGAGAGCCACGAGGGCCCCACACCACCCCACGGCGCGGCAGGGGGGCCCGCGCGGCCCCATGGTGTGGGTGCCACGTGGCTCCCCTCCGTCTCTCCTCTGGACTCCGTGTTCGTGTTGGAAAAATAGGAGGTTCTGTCCAAGTTTCGTCCAATTCCGAGAATATTTCCAGACTAGCTTTTCTGGAATACAAAAACAGCAGAAAACAGGAACTGGCACTGTGGCATCTTGTTAATAGGTTAGTCCCAGAAAATGCATAAAAATGCTATGAAGTGTATATAAAACATGTAACAATTGGTATAATATCAACATGGAACATCAGAAATTATAGATACGTTTGAGACGTATCAAGCATCCCCAAGCTTAGTTCTACTCGTCCTCGAGTAGGTAAAACGATAAAAACAAAATAATTTCTGAGGTGACATGCTACAATCATAATCTTGATCAAATAGTATTGTAAAGCACATGTTATGAATGAAGTGATCCAGGTCAATGGTCTATAGTTTGCTAGCAAGTAGATAATGAGCAAACAACTGAATCATATAAGCAAAAACTTTTCATGAATAGTACTTTCGAGACAAGCATCAAAGAGTTTTGCATAAGAGTTAACTCATAAAGCAATAGATTCTAAGTAAAAGGTATTTAACCAACACAAAGGAAGATTTAAGCTTCAGCAATTGCTTTCAACTTTCAACATATATATCTCATGGATATTTGTCAACACAAAGCAATATAATAAGTGCAATATACAAGCATATAAAAATTGTTGCACCAAAGTTGACACTAGTGTTTGCTTCTAAGATAGAAAGAAGTAGGAAAACTGACTCAACATAAAAGTAAAAGAAAGGCCCTTCGCAGAGGGAAGCAGGGATTAAATCATGTGCTAGAGCTTTTTAAGTTTTTGAAATCATATAGAGAGTAAAAATAAGTTTTGAGAGGTGTTTGTTAATTGTCAACGAATCAGAAAATGGAAAGTACAATATGACCCCTGCCAACCAGACTTTTAAGAGCGGCTCCCATGAAGGACGTTATTTCTACCAGCAAGGCAGATCATCCCTCTTTCTCTTTTGTTTACACATGCAGATATTTCACTGTTTGTCATTGCTTGACTGATAAATCAGGGCAAAAATGTGAAGAGAATTAAGCGGTTAAAGTTGTAATTAATTGGGACTGGGCACCCCATTTGCCAGCTCTTTTTGCAAAATTAATGGATAAGCGGATGTATATGCCGCTAGTCCGGTGGTAAAGTCTGTTTGACAGTTGACATAAAGACATCCACCCCGTCCTCATGAGCTTGGTAAACATTGACACAAAATAGGAGTAATAAAGTTTGAATAGTTTAAAGGTAGCACATGAAAAATTTACTTGGAATGGCAAGGAAATACCACATATAGGTAGTTATGGTGGACACAGATGGCATGGATTTTGGCTCAAGGTTTTGGATGCACGAGAAGCATTCCCTCTCAGTACAGAGTTTAGGCTAGCAAGGTTATTTGAAGCAAACACAGGATATCAACCGACACAGCAAGACTTATATGAAAACATATTGCAAGCATTATAAGACTCTACACTGTCTTCCTTGTTAACCAAACCCTTTTACTAGAAAATATCTAGACCTTAGAGATACCAATCATGCAAACCAAATTTCAACGAGCTTTACGGTAGTTCTTCATTAATAGGTTTTAACTACATGATACAAAAGCTTAAACATGAACTACTTGATAACTCAAAACAATTGACAAGTATCAAATTATCCAATACAGTGATCTACAAGAATATGTAAGCTTTTTCCATTATACCATCTACCACATGCAACATTTTCTGTTCCAACCAAACACCAATCAATTTATTTCAACATAA
Organism: Poa pratensis; assembly: GCA_947311845.1. Lineage (NCBI taxonomy): Eukaryota > Viridiplantae > Streptophyta > Magnoliopsida > Poales > Poaceae > Poa > Poa pratensis. The sequence continues at coordinate 90,948,969 of CAMZMU010000128.1, forward strand.
ACTCTCCAAACAATTATAAGTGAAGCAAGAGAGTACTTTCTTTAAAAGAACTAACAGCTCTGAATAAGAGATGCATGCAAAACAGGAGCTAAAAGCATAGCAATAGCTAGATAAGAATACTCAACAAGTATAAGTGAAGAATAGGAGTATTCATATGAAAAAGCGGAGCGTGTCTCTCTCCCAATCAAGAATGCTGGGTCCAATCAAGTTGACCATAAGAAAAATAAAATACTGAAAATAAAAGCACACAGACGCTCCAAGTAAAGCACATATGATGTGAAAGAATTAAAATATAGTTTCACTAGAGATGACCTGATAAGTTGCTGATGAAGAAGGGGATGCCTTGGGCATCCCCAAGCTTAGACGCTTGAGTCTTCTTGAAATATGCTGGGGTGATCCATGGGAGCATCCCCAAGCTTAAGCTCTTCACTCTTCTTGATCACATTATATCATCCTTCTCTCTTGACCCTTGAAAACTTCCGCCACACCAAACTCAAAGTAATTCTCATTAGAGGGTTAGTGCACAATCAAAAACTCACATGTTCTATAAGGACACAAACATGACCGTTACTTTTAACATTAGCTACTGCCACTGATGTTATGTGAAGCTCTTCACCCTAAAAAAGAATTCCACTCAACACTAGTAAAAGAGAGAATGCGAAAAATAAAAGACAGAATCTGTCTAAACAGAACAGTCCGCAAAGACGAATTTTTTCGAGGCACTTACGTTGCTCAGATCGAAAAACTTTAAACTAACGAAAGATGCGTACATATCTGAGGATCACGCACAAAAATTTGCAGATTTAAATAATTTTTCTGTGATTTTACAGAATTAAAACGGTGAACAGCAGAAATCTGTTCCTGCGCAGAAATCCAAATCTAGCATCATCTTCCTATTAGAGGCAATACTTGGCACAACAATGCGATAAAATAAAGATACAAAGGAATTGTTACAGAAGTAAACAACTCCTTGACTCAAAAAGAAAAGAAAAATTGCAGAAATAAAATAATGGGTTGTCTCCCATAAGCGCTTTTCTTTAACGCCTTTCAGCTAGGCGCAGAAAGTAAGAATCAAGTGTTTCCAGTGATGAAGCATCAACAGAAAGGTTGGAAGTTTTCTCAACAATGCATTGTATCTTATCTATATAAGTTTCAGAAACTCCTCTTTCATTACTTTTAGGCACACTATCCTCATCAAATAAATTTTCAGGAACAATCCAATCAAAATTCTTTTCTAGTGCCTCATGCATTCCTACAAACTTAAAAGGTATTGGTATCTTAACTTCCCCTCATAATTAGTTTCTTTAGTGTACTTAAGCCTCTCTTTTTCCAGTTTCTCAAGTGTATTAGCAATATCAATATAATAGCCAAGCATCTTATATCGAATAAAAACTTTTCTAGCTTCTCTAGCAACATCACCAAATTCTTTAAGAAGGTTTCTAGAACAAAATCTTTCTTTTCACCATCTTCCATATCATGAAGTTTAAGGAACATATGCTGCATTATAGGATTCAGATTGACAAACCTAGCTTCCAACATGTGAACTAGAGAAGCAGTAGCAATTTCATAATTTGGAGCAAGTTCTACCAAGGATCTATCTTCAAAATCTTTAAGTCTACTAATGTCCCAAGAATTCTCAATGTTATCTCTTCCAATGATAGACCCACTACCCACAGATATGTCTTTTAAAGTATACTTAGGGAGAAGCATGATGAAATAAAGAAACTAAACAGAAAATAAACTAGATGCAAGTAACTAATTTTTTGTGTTTTTGATAAATAAAGCAAACAAGACTAAATAAAAATAAACTAAGCAAGACAATAACAAAGTAAAGAGATTGGAAGCGTGAAACTCCCCTTGCAGAAATCCTCTTGCTCCCCGGCAACGGCGCCAGAAAATATGCTTGATTGCGTGGATCACACGTTCGTTGGGAGACCCCAAGAGGAAGGTATGAAGCAGTGTAGCAGCAGTTTTCCTCAGTATGAAACCAAGGTTTAATCGAACCAGTAGGAGCAAGAAATCACTTCTGAAGGTTGTCAGTGGCGCGCTGACGTGGAACCTGCACACAACACAATCAAACTACTTTGCCCCAACGAAACAGTGAGGTTGTCAATCTCACCGGCTTGCTGAAAACAAAGGATTAAACGTATGGTGTGGAAAACAGTAGTAAATTGCAGAGAATGAAAAGGAACAATGTTTGCAGTTGGTTGTATTATCAGTGTAAAAGAATGGACCGGGGTCCACAGTTCACTAGTGGTGTCTCTCCATAAAAGATAACTAACATGCTGGGTGAACAAATTACAGCTGGGCAATTGACAAAATATTGAGCGCATGACAATGCATATATATGACATGATGATTACTATGATATTCATGTGGGCATTACGACAAAATACATAGACCGTTATCCAACAGCGTCTATGACTAATAATCCACCGCCAGGTTGTCATACCGAGTTCCCCGTTGGTATTAAGTTGCAAGCAACGGATAATCGCATTAAGTAATGTGCGTAATGTAAACAAATGCATTAGACCTAACGGCGCACCCTTAAGCTAAGCATCGGTTATTTTATCCCTAGTGGCAACAGCACATCCACAATCTTAGAAGTTGTTGTCACTCTCCCAGATTACCGGAGGCATGAACCCACTATCTAGCATAAATACTCACTCTTGGAGTTACAAGCATCTACTTGGCCAAAGCATCTACTAGTAACGGAAAGCATGCAAGATCATAAATAACATATAAGATAGATTGATAATCAACTTGACATAGTATTCAATATTCATCGGATCCCAGCAAACACAACATGTAGCATTACAATAAGATGATCTTGATCATGATAGGCAGCTCACAAGATCTAAACATGATAGCATAAAGTGGAGAGACAACCATCTAGCTACTGCCATGGACCCGTAGTCCAAGGATGAACTACTCACGCATCACTCCGGAGGCAGGCATGGTGATGTAGAGCCCTCCGGTGATGATTCCCCTCTCCGGCAGGGTGCCGGGAAGAGCTTCTGAACCCTCCCGAGCTAGGGTTGACGGCGGCGGCGTCTCTGGAACTTTTCGTGGATAATGGCTCGGGTATTTAGGGTTTTCGCGTCGGGAGGAATAAATAGGCGAAAGGGCGGCGGCTGCAGAGCCACGAGGGCCCCACACCACCCCACGGCGCGGCAGGGGGCCCGCGCGGCCCCATGGTGTGGGTGCCACGTGGCTCCCCTCCGTCTCTCTCTGGACTCCGTGTTCGTGTTGGAAAAATAGGAGGTTCTGTCCAAGTTTCGTCCAATTCCGAGAATATTTCCAGACTAGCTTTTCTGGAATACAAAAACAGCAGAAAACAGGAACTGGCACTGTGGCATCTTGTTAATAGGTTAGTCCCAGAAAATGCATAAAAATGCTATGAAGTGTATATAAAACATGTAACAATTGGTATAATATCAACATGGAACATCAGAAATTATAGATACGTTTGAGACGTATCAGCCACTGGCCGTTCTACCTGTGGCACTGGGCCTAAGACGGCCCTAGTGTTAGGGGAAGTACAATAGCATACACTCAGCCATGGGTAAATATGCCACGTAAGTATTTGTCGACATGGAAGAAAGAGAATAAGAAACACCGTCAGCCCGACCATAGAAATACAAACGATCTATTCGCGTAAAAAGCGTTGCCTAGCGACGAACTTTGCTCTCACACAAATGGTTTCTCTATTCCTTGTTCTTGCCGCCGCATGTGAATAACTGCTTTTGGATTTTTACAGACAACCAAACTGACGAACTGATGTAGAACCTGTGTGTTGGGATGTCTAGAGATGACATGGAAATCTTTAATAGACAGCCGCCAACACACCGTTCTGTTCCATTAGCACGGTAACCCTGAGCTTGGGAAAGGTGTTTATACACATACTCTCCGTTTCTAAATATAAGATGTTTTAGGCGTTACACATTTTGTGTAGATGCGTACTAAAATAGATGAACATACACATGAAATGTGTCTAGATACATTTGTGTACATGTAAATGTAGATAAATGCTAAAACATCTTACAATGTGGAACTGAGGGAGTACGACATTTACATCAGAGTAGTTTTTTTGTTTGGCGGGGACGACACATCGTAGAGCAATCTATCGTGTTGACTGAATCGGGACCTATTGGTCGTCGACTCGTTGCGTTGGCATGCGATGAGAGTACAAAAAGGTCAATAGTGAACCGAGACGTCCGTACTTGAATCCTACCAAATTTGCTCGCGGTGGAGTCAGATTACGCACTTATTGTCTACTGTTCTTCTCACACTTATTTATACAGTAGTTCTTTGTACCGTAGTGGTCGATCACCTAAAACATGAAAACGATTGTTGGCATACTATTATGCGTGGTTAGCATGTGGTTGTCTCTATTGTTGTCCAAAGACAAGAAAGTTAATCTGCGATGAGGAAGGCTCTGAAAGGGCCATGGGGTGATGGGCGGATAGTACAACTTTAAGCATAACAAGTTAGCCACCTACGGCCTTGTTCGGTTCACTTGGGATTGGAGTGGATTGAGGTGGATTAAATCCTCTATAAGGCTCGTTTGGCGCGTGGGGGTGGGCCGGTATTGGAGGGGAAATTCCTCTAGGGGATCAAAACCCCCAAAAATACTGGTCAGCCCGTTTGGCGCACGCGGTTTGGGTTGGGCCAGCCCGGTCAAACCTAGCCAAACCTCCCCAACCCACGCGTGTGTCCATCCTCGAGGCATCGCTCGCGGATCGACCGGGACGAAGCGAGGAGAGAAAGGGAGGGGCGCCGCCGCCACCTCCTACCCGTCGCCGGGCGCCGCCGCCTCCGCCTCCTACCCGTCGCCGGGCGCCACCGCCGCCTCCTCCCCGCCCTGGCTTTTTCTCCGGTACGGCTCCCTCCCCTTCTTTCCCCTCTGATTTTGCCAAGTTCTGCGGAGATCTCCGCAGCCGCCGGCCGGCTCCGTTCCCGCCGGGGACGAGCAGAAGCGCTCTCCTTCTATCTCTCGAAAGCCACCTCCGCTCCTGACCTAGGCACGTACCATGTTCTTGGTCTGGCAGAGTGTCCTGATCTACGCACCTACCATGTTCACGATGCGGGCATGTTCTTGGTCGGGCCGGCACCAGATCGAGCTTCTGACTTCATGTGACAAAATCTATTATGCCTACTAGAGGGTGCAGCTTGAGTGTCTTAGCTTTTTACATGTGTTTTCCTGCAAACTTTTCTGTGCACTCTAGTCTGATTGAGTGTCATGAATCCTTATTATAGATACCCGCTGCTCCGGTTCTAGTTGGAGTGGACAAACCCCCGCCGTCTTGGGATCCAGTTAGCACGCCTAATTTTGGTATGCTCGACTTTTTCCCTATACTACTTGTTAGCTGTTGTAGTCTTATTGCCTCTTAATTTCTCTACTTAGTATTGCAATGAATTCACGGAGGCTCGATCGAGTTAGGAAGAGAAGAGAAGAAGATGATGATGAGATGATACTCATCATTTTGCCACTATTGCACCAACTTGGTAGTAGAGTACAAACTGAGAAGAAGCAACGACACAGCTCCTTTCTATATGGCAAGAATCGTGTTGATGGCATTCTTACGGGGCATGTTAAGAATTGCCGAACAGCTTATAGGATGGAGCCACACATCTTTAGGTCTTTGGCATCTTACCTTAGAAGAGAGAAGCTGATAGTGGATACAAGAATTAAGGTCGAGGAGAAGCTTGCATTCTTCTTGTACATGTTGTCACAAAATGCATCCTTCGAAGATTTGCAATTGGAGTTCCAGCATAGTGGGTGGACTTTCCATGAGTACATCAAGGCTTTCTTTGACATCGTCCCTGTCCTAGCAAGCAGATTTCTCAAACCTCCATCCATTGATCATCCACACCAAAAAATCTCCACATACCAAAGATTCTATCCATATTTTCGGAACTGCCTATGTGCCATAGATGGAACTCATGTACCTGTAACCATGACACCTGAAAGTGCTGCTCCATTTCGGAATAGAAAGGCACCCTTAGCCATAACGTAATGATTGCATGTGACTTTGATCTCAGGGTCACTTACATATCATGTGGATGGGAGGGGTCTGCTACAGATGCAAGAGTGCTTAGGTCTGCTATGAACAATGGATTCAAAGTACCTGCTGGCAAGTTTTATCTAGTGGATGGTGGTTATGCAAATACCCCATCTTTTCTTGCTCCATACCGGGGTGTCCGGTACCATTTGAAAGAATTCGGGCATGGCCGCCATCGGCCGCAGAACTATAAAGAGTTGTTCAATAATCGGCATGCCGTGTTGCGCAACCATGTGGAAAGAGTGCTAGGGGTTCTTAAGAAGAGATTTCAGATTCTACATGTTGGCACTTTTCATCCAATAAGGAATCAAGTCAAAATTCCAGCAGCTGCTTGTGTCTTTCATAATATCATAAAAATGCACAATGGTGATGAGGCTTGGCTTGATAACCAACCCAATAACATAGACCCACTTCTCTTTGTTGATCTTCCAACCGGTGATGAGCATAACCAGGAGAACAATGCCCAAGGGAACAACTTGACGGACGAAATTGCAATGCAAATGTGGGCTGATTACCAACATCAAGAATAGCTAGTAGTCTTTTCAATGTAATAGCTAGTAGTCTTAATATTATAAAATTTCAAAATATGTTGCTTCTCAAATTGGAATGCACAATTGGAATTTAGTATGCAGAACTATGGAATTGGTTACTGTGCAGAACTATGGAATTTAGTATGCTGTAGATGCTTCTCAAAAAATTTAAATTGCTGCTTTTCAAATACTATTGTTCACATGAGCTGTAGATGCTTCTGTACTTTCTTGTGGTCTTGATATTGATGGCTAGCTTCTATTCTCTATACAATGGCTAGCTTCTATTCTCTATACAATGGCTAGCTTCTATTCTCTATCTTGGTGACTGCATTTTTGTTCCCAAATTACATGGCTTTTGTTCTGCCATGAATGCATCTTGCTGTCCTCTGCTTTGTGGGATGCAGTTTAATTTGATCTCGGTTGCTTGCTGCTGCCAAGCTCCTATGTGCTTGAGCAATGGACATGTAGCACTTGTAGTTAACTCAAACAAAATTGTGGGCAGTAAGTCAATTTAATGCCAAGTTGTGAGACTGAATGTACAATCTTGAGGTTCTGTTATGATTACGGCATGAAGGGCACCCATACTCGGTGCCATAGTCATATTTTTCTGTTGCTTACAGGTTAAACATGTTGTGTGTCCACGTATGGAGAATAAAATTATTTTTGGTCGGGTTTAACTTGATGCAATTTATTTTTGCATATATGTGAACCATTTATCATATTTTCTAATAAAGGTTTGTCCTTATGGTGCAGCTTGGAGTTAGCTTCATGTACAATGGATCTGCTTAGTGTTGCTGCCCAGGAAGAATCTCTGCCTGTTGCTGGTTGTGGTGGACAGTCCGGTTATGGTGAATGAGCTTTTGTTTTATTAACTCGAATTGGTTCGTCTGAGTTGGTGTAACTGAAAACTGTTTTTTGGGAAAAATGTTGATGGTCGGTTGCTAGTTTTGTGGCATGAATTTGTGCAAATTGTTTATGATTCTGTATTGTTGGTGACACTTTATATTGACCTGATGGCTTTGTGTAAAATTTGTAGTTTTAAGTATATTGTTACGTGCACCATCATGTTGAAAAAAAGATGATTTTTAGGTGTATACATATTACTAGACCTGGGGTCATCACAGTGTGCCAAACGGCTGGGTTGGGGAAGGGGATTGGCGGGGAAGTGGTTGGGCAGGGAAAATTGGGGATTGGGTGAAGTCAAGGGGTTCACCCAATCCCCAGAAATCCCCAACCCCTTTGGGGTGGAAAACCCTTTATGCCAAACAAGGCCTAAGTCAAAATCCCCCCAAATCCCCTCCATTCCACCCCAATCCACTTGAGAAGTGGATTAACCGAACAAGCCCTACAGGGTGACGGGCCGGGTTATGTGCGTGTGTTTAGTTGCATGCACCAATTCTCTGACCTGTTTGATACAAGCCCGCTTTGGACAGGCTCAATGGATGACTATTTAGTTACAAGCACCAATTCTCCGTTTTGTGTTGCGTGTGGGCTTGACTCTGGAGAGGTGTTTGATTTAACGAAATCACTAGAAACAGACGACCTCATCGAAGTTTTTTGTTAAACAATATTTTTTTAACATTTATTTGATAACTAGCACAAGATTTGAATTAATTTGAGATCTAATGCGCTGTCGTCACGTGTAAATCCGAAACCCTTGTTTCGCTTGTGCTGGTGCCAAAAGTTTTCAATCTGCATGCAAACCAAAGAAATGTCCAGTCACTAGTCACGTACAGGTGCAAACCTTGAACTAAGTTATCCGATCAATTGGAAAATCGGACTTATGAGCATGGCAACGTCTATCCAACATCACCGTGTGGGCTTTGCAGGCTGCTGAATGTGAGAAAAAATGTGGCTAGATTTGGGGATAGAGGGCCATGGCCCCCCTACTCTAGAAACTCTTTAAGAATACCCTTGTTGTTAGGCTTAAATTTCAAAGATTACCGGAAATTCAAGTACAATTTACGTTCTCAGCCTCCTTAACTCTGCTTGCCCTCTCAACAATCTACGTCGAACTCACCATCAAAGCATATTGCTGATGCCACTTTAATCGGAGGCAAAACTTTTGGGAACAAGATTATTTTCAAATGGGCAAATTTTGATGGCTTCAAAGTGAGAAACGATATGGCGAGTGACCAAAAAAGACATCTAGGACAGAAAAATAAGCATATGCACCCAGATGTGCTTCCATGACACATACATGGCTTGCAAGACAGAAAGCAGAGACAAGAAGTAGAAAGCAAAATATTGGCCATTGGGTGTGACCTAGACACCGAGCGAAGCGAATTCATCAAACAATTGTGTGAATTTCGATCCAAAATTAAGAAGTTAGAGTCGACGAAACTCGAAACCTATCACGGGAATGGAACTTACCCATCGACGCGCATATATTTTATATGTATTTTATTTCAAATCATGACAGGGTTGAGAGAGTTTGGTTTTAATAAAATAAATAAAAGGAAAGTAAAGTTGTACGCTAGGGTGAACACTGTAGATGTAGGTTTCGTTATTTCCACTTAGGAAAGCAAGTTTCGTCAATGCTAGTGACGACATGCAGATTAGAAACTTTTGGTACTAGCACAGCTGAAACAAAGGTTTCGGCTTTACGCCTAAGGACAACGCGTAGACCTCAAATTAATTCAAATCGTGTGCTAATTATCAAATAAATGTTAAAAATATATTTTAAAAAACTATTCCTCATTGAAGGTCTGCTCTGCGCGCTCTGTGGTTGGAAAGTGTCGCTTTATCCGTCCTCGGGCGTGGCACGGGTGTCTCCTCGATCAACATGTGCTGCCTTATGGTGCTTTCCCCATTTTCAATTGGGTCTAGGTTTTCCCGATTGAACCATTAACAAGCATGCTTCCTCCTTTTTGTCCCTTCTCTACCTGTTCCTCCATTTCTTTCTAGGGACAGGGGAACTTCCGTCGCTGCCGCTGCCGCTGCCTTGTACGACGACTAGACCGAGAAGTAAGGGTTCAATCTACTTTTGTCGTTCGTCCAATCTAAGATCTCCTCTTCTATACTTTATAGTATATATTTGGATTCCACGGAAAGAGTAACAAAAATAGAAACAACATTGTTTTGTGCCACGTACCATTATCTAATCCATTGGTGTAGTGGACTGGGGAAAAACTAGCAAATTGTTAAGAAAAATATGATACGGTTCAACCGACCAAAACATAGCTCATTATTTATGCTTGAACAACTCAAGCAATGAATATCGTGGCAGAAAGATTTGTATGGTCTATTTACCTCTTTCCAGATCTAGAAAATTTAAGAAACCACCTCATCTAGTCTTTGATAGTTCAAATCCCGTGTGACTTTAGATGTAAGTAGCATTGTAATCTAGTGAAACTGCATGGTCCTGTAGGCACTTGTAACTTTCTTACTAGCTAGTTGGAGAAGTTGAGCGGGATTATCTGAATTTTGAGTATCAATTTGACTTTAACATTCGAAGTGGGAATTTATGGCTAGGAATGATGCATTTTGTGGGGATCCAAACTTCTCATCGGGTAATTAGCAAACGAGCGGGGAGAAAATGGGTGTTTTGTGGGGCCAACGTGTGGACAAAGTAAGAGAAACGGAATTAAAGGACCATTGCATATGGGGTGTAGACCAATAAAAAGGAAATGCATGAAGAAAGTGAGTCTGGACCACTACATGTGGGGGTTTCCTTTCATGTGGTACTTGACAAAAGGGGTGAACATGTGTAAATTAGAGCCCCCTAGGTACAATGTCGCATTTGTTGTTTCGGATTTTGCACTATCAATAGTAGAGCTGTCATTTGTCTTACTATACACTCCCTAGGATCTCGATGATCCTTACGTTGCTTACATATATGCCATCTTGCGGTCTTCCCTCTCTATCTCTAGATGTTAGGCTACCACCATGCAAAAAAGGAGCGTCCATATGAGTGTGTGAAGCTCGTGTTATCTTGTCATCCATCCATGGCACAAATGACCGGAGGAGCTATGATGGCGATGCTCCATTGTCTCATTGGAGGACACCCGCAACACCGAGTGGAAGTTTGTGTCCCGCGAACAGGTCTTGTATTACACAGATTTTTCAATTTACCATTCGATTGACATCTTATATATCATAGTTAAAAATTCTCAACAATAAGCGACGGATCCCGATCTAGATCGAGCGATCGTGATCAGGTGCTTGAGGTCTCTCCTACAGATCCCGATTCGTTTGTCGATTCATAGAAAATTAGGAATACAAAAAGGAAAGCAAGTAAGTCTATTTTTCCTAGTTACACGGCGAAGATCCTTTTATATTATCCCCTTGTGAGTTGCAGTTGTAACAATATCGTCGAGTAGGATTAGAGCCGGTGGAATCCGAGGAAACGGAGGTTCTGTTCACCGGAGCAGGCTCCTCTAACATAGAGGAGGCAAGTAATTATTATATACTTCCTCCGTTCCTAAATATAATATGTTTTAGATGTTACACATATTGTCTAGATACATATACAAATGAGTGAACATACACATGTAATGTGTCTAGATACATTTGTGTACATGTGTATGTGGACAAAGTCTAAAACATCTTATATTTAGGAACGGAGGGAGTATAATTAATGTAGTATAAATCATCTAAACTATTTTTTAACATCATAATTTTGGTTGCATGTAATGACGGTGTATATACCTTAGATTTATACAATACAAAGTATTTAAATCATATTGTACTTCAATAATACACCATGTGTTCCATAATATAAGATTTTTGGATATTCTAATGTTGACTATATACAAAAGAAAATAAGTGAACCTACATACTAAAATACGTCTATATACATCTGATTTCAGAAAGGCTAAAACATCTTGAAATTTGGAACGGAGGAGTATTGTCGTGGGGTTATCACGGCAGATGTTACCATAGGGTAACTTGATGATTGGGGCAAGGCGCCTTGGTACTTCAGGAGATTGTCACGCTCATTGGGGAAAAAGGGTTTACCCAGGTTCGGCCTCTCCATTGGAGATAAAGACCTACTTCATGCTTCTATGTTATTGATCTCGAGGTCTCGATAACTCGGCTTCGACAACAGAGCCGGGTTACGAGACAGGTTACAAGGGTTTCGCTTGATAGCGGTGATATCGAACTAGCGCTTAAGACTTGTCTATCTATGTTCTGGGAGCCCGTTTATATAGACGCCGGGTCTCCCAAACTTACAATGAATACCGAGTTACATACGAGTCCGGAGTCCTACTCTAGGTTCTTCTAGACCTTACGTAGTCTCCAAGTCACACGGTTCCTTCCTTCAGTCGGACTCCAGTTCTTCTAGGTCCTTCCTTCTAGGGACAAGTCATGTTAGGCATATTGGCCCAGCTATAACCCGGCCCATATCTTGTACACATCACTCGGACTAGGCCTTGGGCCGTCCGACTGATTCTTCCTTGGTCATGAGTATACCGGGTTATTATCCCCCCAACAGTAGTCCCCAAGTTTGACTTGAATAAGCTCATTGGTTGCTTCACTTGATAATCTTGATCTTGATTTGATTACTCGAGGGTAGCTGCTGATGAGATTATCCGAGTTAAACTCCTGAAAACAAAAATAAAAATCATTAACGCTGAATGGCCGGTTATGTTTCAGACCAGCTCCTTTTGGCGGTTCTCTTATAACCCGGCTTTCTCTCACACCCAATTCTCTCCAATCAAGGCCCGGGGGACATTCTCTGACAGATTCCCTCGTGTCCTTGACCCATGGTCAAACAGAATCTTATCTCCTCGTTTTTCACGCTCCTAGGGTTTCACCCCAGGACTATAAATAGTGGGCCGTGGTGAATAGGGTTTTACTTTCCCCATTCACCGCACCACTTCATCTTCAACCTCCACTTTTCTCTCTCCTATTCTAGGGTTAGGGTTTCACCCAAGCTCGTCGCGCCGCCACCAGCCACAGAACTCACCGCATTGCAGCAGCTCGTCGCCAGGAGATCTGCGCCGCTCCCATACATTTCTGAAGCTCGGTAAGATCTCACCCCTTTTCTGAATTTATGTTCACATCTGTGCTTGTTCTTTCTCGGCTGTTCTTGAGCTTGCTATTTTCCAATTCTTTTCTTGCTATTTTCTAGATCTTCAGATCTCATGGCACCCAAGGACTCGAGGAAGCTCAAGGCCAAAGCCAAGCCTGGTGATGGCGCCGTCGCATCGACATCGAAGAAGATCAAGAAAACCACCAAGCCCAGATCTGGGATTACAGCTAACTGGGCCAAATCCATGGCCACACAATCCAAGCTCGAAGAACTTGCTGAAGCTGGTGTTCTTCCTCTTCAGTCGGAGATCGAGTGGAGAGGGACTGAAGAGGAGACTCGGCCTTCCCTCCAGGAAGGTGAAGTTATCTGCTTTCTTGAGCATGTCACCCAGGGTTTTCGTCCCCCGGGTCATACTTTCTTTAGGGATCTTCTTCATCACTACGGCCTCCGGGTCTTCGATCTCGGACCCAACTCCATCTTGAACATTAGTAACTATATAGTTCTTTGTGAATCGTACTTATGCATTCCTCCCAACTTAGCTCTTTTCCTGCAGCTATTCTTGTGCAAACCTCAACGTGAGCACAAGAATGGCCCCCTCTTGATCTGTGGCGGTGTTTCTATTCAACGCCGCAAAGGCCCTGCTATGCCTTCACTCGAACTTCATACTCATGTAAAGCATTGTCAAAAATCATACTTTTACTGCAAAGCCAAGATACCTTCTGGTGAACGCCCTTTACCGGGTTATTCGGTCGAACCCCTCGTTATCAACAGCAACATGAACTCCTTCGCTTCTGACACTGAGAGAGAAGCCATCCAGCCTCTCCTCAAGAAAATCTCCGTTCTTGTTAAGCACGGTCTCCGCGGAACTGATCTGATCAAGACGTGGATGGGTTGGCGAATTCAGCCCAACAGTATTCGCAAGAAACTTCTTTGCGATTACTCGGGTCATCTGACTAATAACCTTCGTTACTCGGAGAAGTCCTACCCAAACACTGCTCTGAACAAGGCTATCAAGGCCTTCCTTGCTGAAAAAGTTGAGACGATCAAAGATAATGGACTTCTGCCATTCAGTAAGAATAACCCGGCACCACCAGTGAGTCCCGACTGATAAATATCACAATAACACATTCTTTCTCAATTGTATACTGATTATTTTACTTCTATTTTTCCACTAGGAATCTGATGACTGGTGGCAAGTTGAGACTCCCCCTGCCACTCCTGAGGCAGATGATGACGAAGATGATGATGACGAGGCTCTGTCCTCGAGTGAAGAAGAAGAAGAATAAGAAGAAAAAGAAAAGGAAGAAGAAGAAGGTGAACTTGACTCCCTTGGCCATTTCTTCATAAGCTTAATTGAGAACGAAACTCAACCCCATTTATCCACTGATGCCCATTTTATAATACCAGAACCGGCTGAAAAGGTAGCCACTCCTTCACCCGGCCGTAGCTCTGAAGCCACTGAATCTGCTGCTACCGGGAAAAGGAAGGCTCGCACTATCTGTGCCAAGGTGCCATTTTCTCGCATGTCCACAGAACCATATTCTTATCTTGCTATGCAAAAACTCAACCAAACTCTTCTTGAAAAACCTTCGCAGAGTTCTGCTGAACCCTCTACCAGTGTACGCTTGGTTGATCTATTCGGGGTTGTATTGATCCCCCAAACCACTGCGGGTAACTCTTTCACCCAAGCTCCATACGCCTTTTCAATCGGAACTCGAAGTCTTGGTTTGATTCCTTCAATATTTCCTGATTACTCCTTTCTACCTGCCCGTTGGCCTGTGGATGTGCCACCGAAGCAAGGTCTAATCTGATTCCCTTCTCTTTGCAGAATATCTCTGTTTCACCGAGTGACATGTTGGTCCCATTATCTGTGATGATACTGTGAGGATAACCAAACCGACTGATAATTTTCTTCAGAAACGTGACAACTTTGGAAGCATCACAACTTGTAACTGGCTCTACTTCAACCCACTTAGTGAACTTATCAACAGCCACCAAGAGATGAGTTTTCTTGCACGATGTCATCTGAAAGGGCCCCATCATATCAAGACCCCAAACTGCAAACGGCCAAGTGATTGGTATTGTCCTCAATTCCTGAGCCGGCACATGCTCCTGTCTTGCATATCTTTGACATCCATCACATGCCCTAACAATCTGCTCTGCATCCTTGAAAGCTGTGAGCCAAAAGAATCCATGCCTAAATGCCTTGGCCACCAGAGACCTAGATGAAGCATGATGACCACAGTCCCCAGCATGTATCTCTTGCAAAATTTGCCTTCCTTCGACTGATGAAACACATCGCTGATAAACTCCAGAAACACTGCGCTTGTACAACTCACCATCAATTACTGCATAACCGAGTGATCTTCTGACAATTTGTCGCGCCATAACTTCATTACTCGGCAAATCTTCCTTATCATATAATCCAGATATGGTTCAGTCCACTCAGGAATCTCATGCAACGCTGCTACTAACTCGGAATCTTGATCTGGACTTTCATCTTCCTCTTCACCCGGAAGTTGGACTGATGGCTTCCATAACTCGTCCAGGAACACATTAGGTGGAACTGGCTCTCTACGTGATCCCAATCTTGACAAAGCATCTGCTGCCTCGTTTTTCCTTCTATCAATATGATCCACCTGGAATCCTGAAAAGAATCCAGCTGCTTCATCAACAGCCCTTCTGTAAGCCGCCATCTTCTCATCTTTCCTGTCCCAAGTCCCAGAAACTTGCTGCGCTACAAGATCCGAGTCACCAAAACACATGATCCTTTTGATGTTCATCTCCTTGGCAATGCGCAAACCATGTAACAAAGCTTCATACTCAGCAATATTATTGGTGCAATCAAAGTGAATCTGAAGAACATAACTCATCTTATCCCCTTTGGGTGAAGTGAGAACCACTCCTGCTCCTGATCCCTCATACTGCTTGGATCCATCAAAATGCATAACCCATGACTTATAACTCGGCGCCTTGGGTGGTGCCGTGCTTAACTCGTCCAATCATTGACAAAATCAATCAAGGCTTGTGACTTAATCGCTGTGCGAGGCTCATACTTGATGTGATAATCACCCATCTCAATCGCCCACTTGGCAATTCTTCCAGTAGCTTCAGTATTGCACACAATGTCTGCCAATGGTGCTCCACTCACCACTGTAATGGGGTGTTCTTGAAAGTAATGCTTCAATTTCCGACTGGCCATGAAAACGCCAAAAACTAACTTCTGCCACTGGGATACCTCTGTTTAGCCGGAGTCAAAACCTCACTGACATAATAAACCGGCCTTTGAACCAGATGCTCCTTTCCTTCTTCTTTCGCTCCACCACAATAACTACACTAACTGCTCGGGAATTTGCAGCTATGTACAACAGCATGGGCTCCTTTGGAGCTGGAGCAGCTAAGATTGGTGCTTTCGATAATGTTTCCTTCAATGCCTCCAGGGCTTTATCAGCTTCCTCATCCCAAACAAATTTATCTGACTTCCTCAAGAGTCGGTATAAAGGAATTGCTTTCTCTCCCAGTCGGGATATGAACCTACTCAACGCAGCCACGCAGCCCGTGATCTTCTGGACTTCCTTCAATTCAGTCGGCTTTCCCAACCTATTGATTGCTGCTATCTTTTCCGGGTTTGCTTCAATCCCACGCTCGGACACAATAAAGCCGAGTAATTTTCCTGATGGAACTCCAAACACACACTTTTTTGGGTTAAGCTTCATCTGAAACCTCCTTAAGTTAGCAAAAGTTTCTCTCAAATCATCAATAAATGTCTCAGCCTTCTTTGTCTTGATCACCACATCATCAACGTACGCATGCACGTTCCGATCTATCTGCTTCTCAAAACAACTCTGGATGCACCTCTGATAAGTTGCTCCAGCATTCTTCAGTCCAAATGTCATGTTCTTGTAACAAAAAGCTCCAAATGGGGTGATAAATGATGTCTTCTCCCAATCTTCCTCTGCAAGCTTGATTTGATGGTATCCTGAATATGCATCCAGGAAACACAAAAGATCACTACCTGCCACAGCATCTATGATTTGATCAATCCTTGGTAACGCAAACGGATCCTTCGGACAATGCTTGTTCAAACTTGTGAAATCAATACACATCCTCCACTCATTGTTCTTTTTCAACACTAAAACCGGGTTAGCCAACCACTTTGGATGTAACACTTCCATAATGAATCCTGCGGCGAGTAAACGAGCTATCTCTTCTCCTACAACCTTCTTCTTTCCTCATTCAATCTGCGCAATCCCTGTTTAATCGGTCTTGCTTTAGGATCAACATGTAAGCGGTGCTCAGCGAATTCAGTCGGTATGCCTGGCATGTCACTAGGTTTCCATGCAAAGACATCCCGATTCTCACGGATGAATTCGATGAGCGCGCTTTCCTATTTGTCAGTCAGATTTGACCCGATAGAGAACTGCTTGGACGAATCACCCGGCACGAAGTCAATCATCTTGGTATCTGAGCCGCTTTGAATTTCGCCCTCTCTTCGGTCATTGGTTTCTTCAAAATTGTCCCATCATCCGGGTTTGTGGTAGCTTTGTAGTAATTCAACTCCTCTTCCGCACAGGCTTGTTCTGCCATAACAGCATCACCTTCCTCACATTGTAACGCCAACTCACGACTGCCATTGACTGTGATAATACCTTTTGGACCTGGCATCTTCATCTTTAGGTACACATAACACGGCCTCGCCATGAATCTAGCAAAAACATTGCGGCCAAAGAGAGCATGATAGGGCTCTTCAATTTGACCACCTCAAAACAAATCATCTCAGACCTGAAATTATCCTTTGATTCTCCAAACGCGACCTCCAATGTTATTGTTCCCTCTGGTCTTGCCGACTTTCCAGGGACAATACCATGAAAGATAGTACTGGAAGGGTGAAGCTGTTGGCTGTGAAACCCATCCGGATGAATGTATCCCAATACAGAATGTTGATGCTACTACCTCCATCCATAAGAACCTTGTGTAAAATATAACCCGAAACCTGAGGTGCAACAACTAAAGCCAACGCTCCAGGTGCATCTACTCGGGCCGGGTGATCCTCTCTAGACCAAGTGATCGGATACTCGGACCACTTCAAATATCTCGGAACTGCGGGAAGAACGGCGTTGACAGCTCTTTTCTTCAATTTCTGATCTCTCCGACTAGTGCTGGAAACTGTAATATGATACTGTCCTCGATTTAACTCTTGGGGTTTTGCTGGAAACCTAACCCGGCTGGTCCGTTATCCGGGCCGGGTGGTCCTCCATTATTTCCTCCAGCTTGTGGTCCGTGGCCGGGTTATTTCCATTACCCGGCCTCGGGCCGTTTCCTCCCATATTCATCCTGGCAAACTCTCGTTCTTCCATCTCTGAAGATCAACACACTGGGCCAAAGAGTGATTTGCCGGTTTACCGTTCCTACTATGACGTGGACACGGCATGTTGAATGCTTCCTGGGGGTTAGCCGGTCCTCGGAAATTTCCCCTGTAATTGCCATTGTTGTTATTGCCTCGATAATTATCATCTCGCCGCTGAAACTTGTTATACCCGGTGTTTGTGTTTGCCACCAAATCTGAACCACCCTCGTGCTGCCTTTTGGAGTTATTCCCATTGTTACCATTGTGATTATTGTTCCCGTTGTTGTTGTTACCGTTGTTGTTGTGGTTCTTTCCTCCGTTGTTGACGTTTCCTTTTCCCTTATCTTCATCATCATCCCGGGTCTTGTCTGTGGATGCGTGCTTATGAGCCGCTTCCATCAGCTGCCCATGGTGATGGTTTCTGCTTCGCCAGTGGCCCTCAGTCGACCCATCTTCTGAATTACCGGGTCATATCTGCAGGTTTTCTCCATCGACGACACGGCCGCAGCTGGTGTAATTCCCTTTGATGAGTGAATGATGGCTGTAACTCGGCGCATCCAGTGACGCGCTGACTCGCCTTTCTTCTGGAAACATCGCTCCAAATCTCTATAGTGAACAACTTCTCACACGTGCCCTTGAAATTCTTGACAAATAATGCCTTCAACTCATCCCAAGAATTGATAGATTTCTCGGGTAATCCATTGAACCATAACTTTGCTGCTCCTTCACTCATCATCAGGTACATGTATCTCGCGCACAAGTTGGCGTGGCATTGCGAATACTCATCGCCATCTCGTAACTGCTGAGCCATGTTTCTGGATCCATGCTGGGGTCATAATTCGTCACCTTGCTTGGCTCTTTAAACTTCTCAGGAAAAGGTTCGCTCTTAATAGCATCTGAAAGACATTTAGTTCCAACCGGGTTAAGTAATGAAGAAACTAACGGCAAACCTGACCCGGTATTTGGTGCGTGGCCCATCACTCCTGCTTCAGGTTGTCCTCCGGCTCCTCCGGCGACACCTAAAGCCGGGTTTGCGCTCGCCGCACGCCGTGCTCTTGAACTGTTGACAATTGCTTGGGCCACAGACTGGGCCGGGGCCGGTTGATGCGGCCTCGGCGCCGGCTGATTCTGGCTGGCCTCTGCTGATGATGTCCCGAACGTTGAGGCTGCGGCGCCGGGTGACCTTGATTCTGCTGTCCGTTCCTGACGCCTGATCCGGCTGGCCTCGGTGTTTCTCCGTGATGACTCCGGTTAGCTCGGCTATTGTATGGTGTTGAATGTAACGCTCCACTCTTATCCGGCATGTTTCCCTGCTGCGTGATCGCGGTTTTCAACATCTCAATTGCCCTGCGCGCTTCGTCTCCCTCTGGCGATTGATCAATCGGCATGCGGCATAATGCTAATGTTGCTGCGTACACGTTATCAGCCGGATTTGAGTAGTGACCACTGGGCGTGTGGAACCGATCTGCTGGTGGTGGCATACCACCCGCAGCTGCTGTGTTCTGATTTTGCTGAGCTCCAGCCCGAGTGTTGGGTGGCACCCCGTTTCCTCCCTGATTTGCTCTAACCATGATTCCATGCCCAATTCCAACCGGGCTGGCTCAGGCCGAGTGACATTGGGAGCTCCGTTTGGTGATGCAAAGTTCAATCTTGTTGGATCTAAGGTCATGCCTGGCATCACCCGGGTCTGGCCTCCTCTGATGTACTGCTGTAAGATCTTCATGGCGATTCTGCACTGTTATCCTTTCTTGCTCCACACGGGCTCGATCCCGTTCTATCTCTTGTTGCTCATCAAACATGCGCTGCTGCTCCGCCAATAAAGCCTTCTGTTGATTCTCCAGCGTGATTCGTAACGTATCCAATTGCTGCGCCCGGGTTGCTGCGTTATCTGGTGTGATTGGGGTGGTAACTATTGCTGCGTCAAAGTCCAAGGGCCTCAAAACTGGTGGAATTTCCATCAAACCGGCTGTTCCGAGCCATCACCCGGTTGAAAGGTCGGATGACGCTGAATTCTTTCTCTGTTTTCTCTGGCCGCACGCGTGGCATCGTCCTCACTCACTGAAGTTTTGTCCCATCATTGTGGTTCATCAGGGTGTACACCGCAGCACGCTTCATGGTCCTTGGCTCCGACTCATAATCTTCCTCATCAGCCACGTACCCAAATCTCTCGTCAAACAACGGTAAGATCGATTCAGTATCTGTATCCAAATCTTCCTCACGTCGGCACTCCGGCTCGCAAGCCTGGATGTCCGACTGATGTTCGAAACCTCCTGTTCCGACTGACTCTTCTCCATCAGATTGGACGATGGTGGCTGCCCCTGAAACGAGTCGCACATAACCTCGTCATCAATTTGCTGAGTTGCATTAACCATACCTACGAAGACGTTGATCCGACCGAACGGGATCACCCGGCCGTATCCAGCAGATCTGCTTCTTCTTTCCAGCCGGAATCGTCGACGATGCGCTTTCCGTGCTGATCCATCCTAACCTTGCCGATCGCGAGGTTCTCCATCCCTCGCAGAGCTTCTCCCTTGATGAGGACAGCTTTGGTCGCGGGCCCCACGGTGGGCGCCAACTGTCTTTGAAGAAGCCAAGTTAGAGTATTGTATCTTATCTACCTTGCCTCCCAGAAGTTAGAGGAGTTATCTACCTTGCTTGCCACTATATAAGTCATTTTGTAAAAAAAAATTTAAGGAGGTGTGCAATTTTTTCCTTCAAATTTAAAATGGCTATGTATCTTGTTAAGAGCAATATCTCGGAACGGATTTTTTTATTCCGCAACTCAAATATCTTTTCAAAGATATGTATTACAACTATATATCGTAAAACACAATAACAAATATTGAGAAAAATTATGCTTTTTAGGGTAATATAAAAAGTGTGACCAAAATGTGATAAAAACATAAATAAGTAAAAATATTATAATTATATTTACTTTTACTTGCCTATGGTCAAAACATTAGTTGGAACAACCCTGAAGGCAAGAACAACAAGGTAGATGAGAACAAGGTGCAATTTTCATCATGATTAGCAGAGTCAAATGTGTAGTACAAAATATTTTCATGGGTATTACCCATATGTTCATCATTAGGTACAAATATTGGGCGTCAGGTCGGGGGGTGGTAAGAGCTGAACACTGAGCAGGATCATTCTCAGGTGGTTGACCTTCATTGGTTAGAGCGACTCCCCGTCGAGCACCGCGTCATTCCCAAGGATAAGCCCCCTGGGAATACCTGCGCTCCACCGTGGCTACGCCGACGGTTGTCATCCAAGGAGCTACATTGGTGACGGTTGACAATCTTGAACCGCGGTTTCTGCCCGTGACAACCATGAAAACGCCACTACGGATGGCACCAAATGTGGCAATGGCTAGAGCATCCTCGTATAAGGGGTGGTGCTCATCGTTGCCGAGGGAGTTGGAAATCATGTCGACGCCTTCTTTGACCGTGGTGTCGATGGCTGCGGCGATGCTCGAGGATTCCTTTGTGTTGCACACCTTGTACATGGCAATCCGTATCTTGTGCCACAGTATCTAGTTTCTTCACAGTTCTATATTCACACAAAACGTCAACAATGGCATCCACAATATCCAACACAGGGCACACATGATTTTAGAACAGAAAAAACCACGGACGATAGACAACAAAATTTCACTATTGCGGTAGAGGTTACAAACCACGGGGATTCACAATTGTTCGTCTTATATCATGCGACGGCTTACGGAGGTACATATAACATGTATGGCCTAGGTCGGTAACGATCCATACCACGGGGGGGCTTCACACCCCCCCCCCCCCCCCCCCCCCCCAGCAACCGAGGTGTACCTGGCAAGGGAAAGCGGGATGGACTAATTTCAGCCTCCGCTTCGCTCGACGATTACTGCAAAACAACAAAATCTGTTTTGGAGAATTCATATTTCGATGGTATGCAAAAATGAACAAGATCTTTTCTGCACACTGCCCAAGCTGAAACTGAGCTTTCGTAATAAAGCTAAACTGACTTTCGTACATTAATCTTCCTACTGGTTTAGAAATCAACAATCAGATGGAAGCCAACAATATTGGCAGCCAAAAAAAATAGTAGTGGATATAAGTAGTATTAGTGGAATACTAGCACACCATTGCAAATTGATAGGTCAAAGTATTTCTAAACAGGCGTACAAATCCAGACTTGTGAAGCAACATCTTCGTGCTTAGAAAGGTTTGCGGCTTGCCAAGCTCCATCATTTTTTTGGGGATTTTTTTTTTGTGCAGGAGCAGGCCTGCAATGCGAGATAAGGCCTTGCAAATGTAGGAAGTGGCTGTTACGAAATATAATTCTGGAATCGGATGTATTAAATCTATTTTTTTTAGAAGAATTCATAGTTGGATGGTATGCCAAAGATAGTTTTGGAAACAGATGCTTTAAATCTCCAATCTGCTTTGGAGAATTGAGATTTTGACCTTGCAAGATGTAGTGTTCGGAAGACGCTCTTGCCCAATGCCTTCTGTTTAGAGAAGCAACCGAAGTGTTTTTCTATCAAGACTTCGCAATAGAGTGGCTCACGATCTTGCCCACTAAAGGGTGGCTCATACTCTATACTGTCCTTCTCTCCACCGCTCTTGCTTTGAGAGTCGTCTCAAGCCTTCCAACTTTCTCGCCGGCTCGCTCCCCGTTCCTCTCCGGCGGCGCTGCCGCTTGGCATGGGCGAGGATGCGTGGCTCGGTTTGTACATAGTAGTTGTAGGATCTGGTTAGCCTTTGTGCTAGAATTCGCCTTAATGGCGTCTTTCTCCCTCCACGGCTGGATTCCGGTGATTCGCAGCGGCGCCAGAGCCTGTCCGCTTCTCTTCTGCAAGGTGGATCCATGGTGGATTTCCTGCAGATTCGAAGATGGACGAGGCCGTTTCAATAAATTCGCTTGCCGTATCACCCACTTTGCAGATCGAGAGAAGATGTGGTGTTGTTCTCCACTGACCGGCCGTGGCGGCGAGGAGAGGAGATCGTGCTGCTGTTCTTCATCAAAATCGGTGGAGTGGCTTGCTGACCCTCGAGTCAGCTGGAGCTGGTTCGTCCTTGCGTTCGAGCGCGGCGCGGGACGGCGATTGCGATGCATCTCCGGCAGGCTTCCATGGTGGAAGCCGAAGCAGGGGCTGCTTGGAGTCAGCTCCTTCATCAAGCGTTGTCGCCTCTTTCTGGAGCATGGAGTGCGGTGGCTGCATCTTCCTCCGATTGGCCGTGGCGGCGAGGGGCGGAAGTGGAGCTGCAGTTCTTTCCTTGCTTCCGTAGAGAGGCCTTTGCTGCATCTCCGAGCTCCACACGCGGTGGCCATGCTTGCCGCCGCGATCTATGGCCATGAGGGTGGCCAATCTTCAACCTCCGCATCGGAGGCCTGCTCGACCCGACGCCGGAGCTCGGCTCCTCGATGTAGCCAAGTGGTTTCGTCCCCGGGTGTGTCGTGTGTGCCGACGTCAGAGGTCGTCCGCCGGAAGGGAGAGCCCGAGTGCCTCAAGGAGCTCCGATCTCGGCGCTCACACGCCTGGAGGTCGCCGGCGGCTGGTGGCGGAGAAGACCCAGGACTTGATTGCTTTTCTTTCTTTAGCTCTAGGGTCTTTTTTGTAAGTTTTATGGCCTTTTCTTCGAATATGAGGTCTTCTAGGGCAATAGACGAAAAGGGCTGGAATGTAATTTGTACCTGCCACGGGATTAAATGGTAATTGCAGCATCGGGGTCCTCGGGCCCCACCCCTTGTTCAAAAAAAAAAATTCTTGCCCACTGTGAAGCTGATTAAAAAAAAAAATCGCAGAGCCACAAATAAAACCACCTGATATGTGTTATACATGGAACTTCTTATCGGTTGCATTTAGTCGCCGAGATGGCTGCTCACTAGACACCGGTTGTCATAGGAACTTTTTGCAGTGTTACCAGAAAAAATGTCAAAACTTGGAAGAGCATGGGGTACGGTAGAGTGATTATTAAGCTTACTGCTTGTCTTATACTGGAATGGCCGTGAGAAATGAACCAAGATTTCTGGCTGCGCACATGAAGCAGCCCAAGCTGAAACTGAGCTGAGGAATTGAAGCTAAACAGACTTTCGTACACAATCTTCCTACACATTCAGATGGATCCAACAATACTAGCAGTGAAACAGAATTAGATTAGTGCTGCATACTCTTGAAGCAAAATTGTTTGGACTTACTTCATTTCTGGGGAGATAAGCAAGGGCGGAACCAGGGGGTGGCAAGCAGGTGCCATGGCCCCCCCTATGCATGGTTACATCAAGCAATTTTTTATGCATATAAGGTTAATTTAGGTATAATTTTGGAAAAAAAAATGTATGTTTGGCCCCCTCTAATAGAAGATTAGCATGTTTGGCCCCCCTTAATGCTCAATCCTGGTTCCGCCCATGGAGATAAGGAGGTTAGTAGTGGAACACTAGCACATCATTGCATGTTGACAGCTCAAACTATTTATGAAGAGGGCGACGATCACGGAAAGTCAAAACGATCACGGAAAGTCAAAACGGAGGCCGAGATAGATGTACTATATTTCTCAAATTCTGTAAATCATATTTCGAAGTTCCAAATAATTTCAAAAAAAAATCCCGAACGTAGACAATAGTGCATTTTATCAACATGCAAAATATCAACTCAAAATAATTCATATTCCGGACTATGCAAAAATAACAAAATCTGACAGATTTTGAAGAGTTTAAATTGTGCGCTATTCACTATTTTAAGATTCAGATTTTATCATTTTTGTACAACTCAAAATACAACATATTTTAATCTGAAATTTTAGAGTTGGTACAAGACAACATAATCTACATTCAAGATTTTTTTTCAGATTTTATAAAATTTCACAATATCATTTTTTAAAATTTCAAAATAAAGAGTTACATGTAGCTCTGCCTCCAAAACATTGGCCTGGTGACGATCATCCTAGAAAGGTTTCTTTTATGGCTTCGTCCAGATCCATCATTTTTTAATATGTTTTACATACAGAGCTCAATATTTAAAGGGATAAAGATAGAGATAGAAATATTGATATTCTTAACTCTTAGTAAGCTTTGCCAAAAAATAGATCGTGTTGCTCTATAGGTACACGTCACTAGCACTCACTTGGCTTAACAACGCCTAGTCAGATCCAACAGACAACTTGTCCTCTCTTAACTTTTGACACTCACACGTTATACGCCACGTGGTTAGACCCGCAAGTGGTAGGAGTCTCTGTTAATTAGTTAATATTTTTTTAAGGATGGTTAATTAGTTAAATAAATGTGCAAACTATATCGGAAAGTGTTCTTTGCTCCCGAGTTTCAGTGATCTCTCCATTTAAACGTATAAAATTTTAATGTGAAATAATTTAAATTATGGGTTACACAAAAATAACAAAAATCTGGAAAGCTTAGACATTTGAAAATGGGCATATTTAGATCCACAATTTGTCATTTTTGTGTAGCTCAAAATACAAAGTATTTGAAATTGATAGTTTGCAAGTTTGTGGGATATATTATTGGCTACACCCAGATTTTGTTTTAGAATTTTTTTGAAACTCATAGATATGATTTTCGAATTTTTTAAATTTGAGAGAGCACTGGAGCTCGGGAGGCTAAAATCTCTACTCAAACTATATTGATTTAATAAGTAAATAGGAAACAGAACAAATCCTAGAACCCGACCCCATCCCGGCGGCGAACCCGACCCCATCCCAGCGCCGCCTCTCCCATCCAGCCGGCGACTTCTTCCACCCCCACCGCCCGCCGGCAACCCCCGTCGCCAAATCTCACACATCTTCAACGCTTCAATCCCACGCCCCACGAGCTCCGAACACCCACCGCCTCTCACGCGTCGCCGTTCCCCTTCTTCCTCGTCGTGACATCGCGTTCCTGCTTTCTCCGCCCAGTCTTTGGCCCCCTCTGAGTATGTAATATGAAGTATGAGCTAAGTTGTTTCCATCCAGCGACTCTCTTAGTTAAATCCTACTAGCTTGGGGGGCCTTCACTACTTCTGGGTGCACGCCATCTAGATGCGCCTCTGTCTATCAGTACTAGTGATGTTGGAAATGGATAATTGCATCGTCAGTTTCTAGATCCACTTAGAACAACTTTGCAGATCGACATATTTGTAATATATGCTCTCATCTTTGTTAGGTGCCCGTAGCTTCACATTTTCGATTAATGGCTCTCACACTTATGTTTATTGGTTCATTTGTGGTAAATTAGTGTTTAGTTTAGTTTTAAATATGTTAAACTGTTCTCATTAGGATTTGTGCTTTGGTACTTTCCACCTAGATCCACCCCTGGTGCAGTAACAGTGTAGGAAATGGTTCTCCAACCCATATTTTTCTTCCTATCGTTGATTGTTTTTTTTTCCAGAAATTTCGTGTGATTCTGATGAGAATATTTTTCTAGTACCAGTAACGTGTATTTCATTTTTTAAGTCTCGTGCGCTTCCTTATCTGATATGATTTCTAAATGTCATGTTTCCTATTTACTTCTTAGCTATTATCTTACTACAACTCTCATATTTCCTGTATGTATTGTGCATCCAATTGCTCCTCATTTATGACGTGCTATTGTTGTTCTCTTTTCAGTTAAACTACTTGTGCAATGAGAGTAGAAGACAAAAACAGATCTCTAACAGTTGCCCCCTTTGAGTGCGCTTGGGGCGAGGAGTTCCGGTTTGTGGAGGCCGGGCGAGGGTGCATTGCCTTTGAGGCATCTGCCCAGAATGATGTTACCCTGGTGTTCCGCGAACAACTTGGGAGCCAACACTACCACTACAAAATGGACAGCACTCGTCATTACACTGTTATCTTGGGCAGCCATAGGAACAAAAGGTTGAAGATTGAAGTGGACGGAAGGACCGTTGTCGATGAAGCTGGCATTGGGCTATGCCGCTCATCGTCTTTCCAGAGCTACTGGATCAGCATCTATGATGGCTTGATAAGCATTGGACAAGGCAGACATCCAAACAACAATGTCCTGTTCCAGTGGCTCGACCCTGATCCCAACCGTAATGTTCAGTATATTGGATTATCAAGCTGGGACAAGCACGTGGGCTACCGAAATATAAGTGTGCTTCCATCAGCTCCTCAGAATAGCATCCTTTGGAGCCAAATTGAGTATGCATATGCTGAGCGGCATGGGGAGGGAGGTCATACCAAAAACGAAGAACCAAAAGATGGCTGCGAGCAAAGGGTAATCGCAGACTTTCTTGAGAGCTGGGATTTCTCCGATGCTATATTTGTTGTTGGCACTGAAAGAAAGGTTGTCCCAGCGCACAAAATTATCTTAGCTGCTTCTGGAGAGTTTGCTTTTATCTCGATGAATGGAACTGGCATCGAGCTTCCGTCATTCTCCTACCCAGTTCTCCACTCGCTTCTTGAGTATATCTATACAGGTTCTACTCAGGTAAGCTTTGATTTGTTTTAACTGCTTTTATATTGAATTTGAGGAAGGATGGAAACTGTTAATTTATAGGGTGCTCTTGTTGTTGTGTTGACTCAGATCGAAGAGTGGCAACTGGATTCACTGCTGGAGTTGAGCTTGCAATTTCAAGTTAAACCGTTAGTAAAACGTTGTGAAGAAATGCTCAACTGTTTGACTATTATGGATAATGAACTCTCTTTGTCTAGTAAAAACTATGAAGTGTCAACTGCTGGCTCTCAAGCTCATCAAGTTGACTATGTCCCTTTCAAGGCTCCAGTGAGTGTGCAGAAAATTAAACAGTTCCTTGCAAGTGGTGAACATAGTGACATAAATATCTTTGTTAGTGGACATGGTCTTGTTGCCCAGGCTCACAAACTCATCCTTAGCTTGTGGAGCATGCCGTTCGCCAAGGTACATCTTTATTACCACATTATAACTGTTTCTGATCTCTCTTAGTTTATAATATTCACATTTTGGCATAATGCATCACCCTTAGCATAATGAAAAATGTGATTGCACATATGCAGATGTTCACAAATGGGATGAAAGAGAGCAGGGCTCCAAATGTATACTTTGAAGATGTTTCTGCTCAAGCGTTTTCTCTTCTCTTTCAGTTTATGTACAGTGGGGAACTTAAAGTAGATAATCGGGATATCACTTTAGTATTGGTTCAGCTGCTCTTATTATCAGATCAGTTTGGCATCACTGTTCTTCAGTTTGAGTGCTGTAAAAGAATTATGGAATTCCTTTCAGAGGTACCTTTGTTTTCTCTTATACAGAATGATACACACAGTGAAGTTGCTGATATACAGTTTAGTATAGCTGAATATTACTTGTGATAAACACTTCACTCTCACCAAATTATAGAGCAGTGTCGTTCTTGCAAAGCAATTTTCCAACATCATTTTGCATTTAGCAATGTTCATGTATTAACAAAACTAAAATTATACTGAGTATAGACACCTGTAGTTTCTATTTATTCCAATGTCTGTAACTTTTATCTGTTGCTATTCAAAATTTTACGTGGGCTGTGGTGGTCATGACAAATAATAAGTGGGGTTATTAGCCTCAGAAGTCAAGTCTTTAAGATATTGATACAACTTTCCATCTGCATTATACATGCAGGATTCGACTGTCGTACTGGAAGAAGCTTATTTTTCTGAATTTAAGGAATATGGCTTCTGCAAATTTGGTGAACTTGCTAGCTGGCTCAGCATAGACTGACCCCTGAAAGTTTATTGCAGGACACAGTATGTTCAGTATTACAAGCAGTGTCATCAATACCATCTTGTAAACTGCTTCAAGAAATGTGCAAGCGGAATTTTGCAACACACTTTGATTATTGCACAACTGCTTGCACGGACTTTGTGCTCTTAGATGAGGCAACATTTAAGGATATTCTTCAGGCAAGTTGGAATACTGTTTTCATTTGATCAACTGCCCTGCAGTCGGGCAAATATGAATCATGTCCATGAGAAAATAGATAAATGTGACCATTTGAGTATCACATTTGAAAGCTGTAATAGGTTACTTTAAGTGTTACTTCCCACAAATGCAGCAATTTACAAGAAAACAATTTAAGGATTATAGTACTATTGATGAAGCTCTTTTGTTATATATTATTGTAGGGTTTTACCTAGCAAGCAAAATTTCCTTCTTGCATTTTTTGGTTGTACGCCTTCCCGGTTGTAATTCTACAAATATTGGGTCGAATCTGTTGATCAACCTATACATTCAGAAATAGGAAAAATATCTCATGTTGCTTTAGGTATATATGGTGAAGTTCTCCACCTCTGTTCAATGTTGGTTTTGCCAACAACCTGAACAACGGTGGTATCTCTGGTGCATGTTTTTAAGTTGATTAAAGGATTAAGTAGTTGAAAAAATCAGTTCGGAAGTGCATGCTAAGTTTTCAAATGACATGCGTAATATTTGTCTAAAATGGATTTACATTGTTGAGAACTTCAGCCAGCTTTTTTGTCGACATTGGTCATATTAGTAGTAATTTTGCAGCATGGTGATATGACTGTAACATCAGAAGAGAAGGTTCTTGATGCCATCTTAACATGGTGTATGGAGGCTTCTGAAACTTGTTACTGGAATTCTGTAGATAAACTATTAAGCACTTCGTCAGCAGAGCAACTCTTTGGAGGGAGGCTTACCGCTGTCAATGCTTTACTACCATTTGTGCGGTTCCCTTTAATGCAGCTGTCTCTCCTTCAGCGGGTACTGCCTTTTGTTGTTATATTGTGTTCTTATGGAATAGTGTTTACTTCTGGTAATAATAGATTTGATTGGCTGCTAATCGCACTGGTTCTTTCACCACAGATGGAGAAAAGTAACCTAGCAAAGCACATACAACTTTTCAGACAGTTGGTTAGTATTTTTATATCTCCATTTTTGTGGCTTATCGGAGTATGCTATCTTACACAGGGATAGTGCAGCTGATTTCTTCTTGGATAACAGGTTGCTGAAGCCATTGAGTTCTCTAATGCTGGACCATGGATACCGACAACAAACAAATGGTCAGTATATGTTAATGCATTGATCAAGTGCATTAAGAATTGAAGGTGTCCTGAATATTTTATGAATCTTAAACCTTTCAGTGAGAGATTTCTACATAGACGCTCAAGCTATAGAGAGCTTCAGTATATTTCTGATGGTGATAACAATGGCGTAATCTACTATGCTGGGACATCATTCGGGAAGCACCAATGGATCAATCCTGTTTTGGCTAAGGTAAGAGAAGGAGAAGCTTTATTTGTGTTTATGAGTTATTTGACAAAGTTACTCAAGTTTATAGTGGCTTTAATTTTCTGCGACTAGAATATTACCGTGATGGCAAGCAGCCCAAATTCAAGGTACACAGATCCAAAGGCTCTGGTTTCAAAAAATTACCAGGTATTGATGTTGTTGGGAATGCTTGGCAAACATATATTATTAGTATATTTTCCCCTTCATTGGGATGAAGTTCACATATTGGTTCATGGACATCAGGCGACTTGTTTTGCTGGGCCTCGTGATGAAGATGGCAAGAAGTGTTCTTGGTGGATGGTAGACATTGGACAGGATCGCCAGGTTTCTTATCTGAAGAAAGAAAGAAAGTAGCTCTTTTGTTTAATTTGAGCAGAAAAAGGATTAAGTTATTGTGTGGCTGTGTGCAGCTTATGTGCAACTACTACACGGTGAGGCAGGATGGCTCCAGGACGTTTATGAGGTCTTGGGTTCTCCAGGTACTTTTTTCTTTTCTTTCCTTTTCATTTCTTTGAGATGTGAAAGGTTGACATGAGCTAGGCATGCATCGCGTGGGGCAGGGATCGATGGATGGTGAGAACTGGACGAGCCTTGGCGTCCATGAAGACGAGCGGACCATTTGCCAGCCGGGGCAGTTTGCGTCGTGGCCGATCACTGGCCCGTCTGCGCTGCTGCCATTCCGGTTTTTCCGGCTTGCTCTGACGGGCCCAGCTACCGGCGTGTCGAACAACTGGAATCTCTGCATCTGCTTCCTGGAGCTCTATGGCTACTTCCGCTAGACGAGACAGGTCTTCATTCCTTGAGAGACGCTGGGCTAGAATGGACATGGAAGCAGCCAAGCAGGCATTGGGGCTACTTCCATCATTCATCATCATGCGCTAGCATTGCACTTCTACTTTGCATGTGACACAGCTGGCAGCTAAGCATGGGAACTCTGGAGATGACTGTGTGGTTTCCAAACAGTACCAAATCTTACAAAGAAACATTATATCTCTGTTACACAAACAATGCTCGAGTACCCGAATTGGTAGAAGCATCTGGTAGCTAGATACTACAGTTTAAAAGGACACCCATATGTGGAATAAAATATGTATGTTGTCTTTTTTTGTTTCTCCCAAATGTTTTCTGGATGAAAGTTGAACTGTAAAAATTACAAATGTTGTCTGAAATTAATACCATGAGATACATACAGCTTCGCTTTGCCTGGTTTCAAGGAAGGGTATTAGTGATGCTGTTGATGAGAATGCAAATAATTTCCGGTCTATTTTTTTGTATGCGGATTTTTTTTTTGAGGGGTAATTTTGTATGTGGAACTTACTACGTAACTAAGGGTCAAAGTTGCTTCGTACTTCTTGGTGAACCTTTATAATAGATCCGGCCCATTTCTGGCAAAAAATATATCAATTTTTTTGTTATCAACAGCCTCACCCTAGCAAAATATCTTGTGCGTGCATCTTTTGTTGTTTCCTTTGGGAGGTGCGGGTCTCTCTCTCGGTCTCGCTGTCTCGAGTTCTCTCTTCTCCCGTCCCATACAGGTCTCTGCTCTCTGCCATTTTGCTAAAGTAAACTAAGGGCGTCAGTTTCGACGCTTACAAATCTTCCACAAGAAGACGGCGACACGACAGGTGTCCCTGAACTTTGTTCGCATCCTTTGATGCATCGAATCAGGGGCGACCACTAATCGGGACATTTGAAGTTTTGAACTAACCCCAAAAGAGCATCGCTCTAGCTAGTGCCTAATTCTAGCATCGTAAGTGCCAAACATATGCACCTAGTTCAGCTAACATAGTCACCACTCTACCTTACAAATGACAAGCACCACGACATGTCGACATACGGGAGGAAAAGCAGGAAGGTGCTCGGCGATAAGGTCTGGAATATCTTACTATATGCACAAATTGATGATCTGAATTCAAATTCATGAACCTGCAAGGACACAATAATGATTTGGTCTGCAAAAGAGAAGAGAATGCTTAAGAGGGTGGTTATGTGGGGGAAAAGCTTGAGTTCACTTGAGCGGCTTCTTAGGAAATATTTACCAAACTTTATCATATGCTTCTGGAATATGACTGAAATAACGTTAAAATATGACTGGAATAAAGGTGATTACGGTAGCCTAGTACTATAGCCCGTGATCATCATCAGTATCTTAACGTTAGCTCGTGTTACTAGTGGTGGTTCGTACAGAGGTGACCAGGAAGGATATCACCAAAAACCTACTCGATTAACATCACCAATAATTTGTTCACACTTTCGTTGGGAGAACGGAGGTCCACATTTTGTAATCAAAATGTTGGAATACAGTATTCACATCAGAGTAGTTTATTACTGCTGCCGTGCTTACTTAATGGAGAGTGACCAATCCTGCCGACTGCACCCAGACCTGCTGCTCGTTGGGGAGGCATGGCTCGATTACAATAGGCTACTGCCAACACTTTGTTTATTGATCTCCGGAGTGGTCGGTAACCTAAACCGTGGTACTAGAATTCTCAAAATGTTATATTATCGCTCCTGATCGTGGTTAGCAGGTGGTGGGCAGGGGCAAATGACACCAGCGAATATTAACTATTCCTCTTTAGAATTGGCTACTTAGTCTCACAAACATGTCATGAAAACCACTTTGCTTAGAAGAGTGACACCAACGATTCGTTTTTCCAGCTTCGCCCCTGCAGGCGGACCCATTTCGAATATACTTCAAGACATTTTATGTTAGCACAAAAAGTTATGTGAAGAAAAAACATTTTCTGTGACCTGTGCAAAAAAGACAAATCAGGGTGCTCCAAAATGATTTTATATGAGACATTTTTTTTGTCTTTTTTGTACAGGTCACACAAAATGTTTTTTCTCCATGACACTTTCGTGTGCTGACACAAAATTTTCTAATGTATATCCGATTTTTTCTGTATTTTTTGACATTTTGAAAAAAAATGTTTTACATAATAGGTGCGTTTGCACCTACAACCAAAATGCCGCCTCTGAAATTCGGTGGTAAGTCTCGACTTTGATGTGCGATAATGGGCACTTCAGATAGTACTTGAGAGTATAAGCGCTCCAAACGAATAGGATATTGTTAATCAAAAAGACTTTTGGGGGATTCCAATATGTGCTGCATATGGATGTATATAGACGTATTTCTGAGTGTACATTCACTCATTTTGCTATGTATGTAATATGTATTGAAATCTCTAAAAAGTTCTAGATTTAGGAACGGAGGAAGTTGAACTTAGTACAGTTTCGATAGCTGCAAACGGGACCAAATCTATTTACAGTGGTTGAAATTTGTAAAGATTTTGCCAAAAGATTCATGGGTGGAATCCACTATGACCACTGCCGGACAAAATCGAGAGAATGAGATTCCGCTGAAGCGGTCGATGCATTTAATCAACTCGCTTGAGAATCACTCAGGCTACAACTATAGGAAACATTTATGTGAGCGCACCTTAGGAGTGGCCTTATCTCTCCACGCGTTTTGAGAGTCGACTCCTGATTTCCGCCGCCGCCCCTCCCCTTCCTTCGCTCCGGCGGCCTTGCCGGCGAGCGTACGGATGGCGTAGGTGGTCGTGCCCCCTCTGTAGATAGTAGATCTAGGCTTAGGTGTAGGTTTGGTTCCGCTCCTTTGTCCCATGTGGCGCTTGGCGTGATGCTGCGGGAAGATCTCGCGCCGGTGACCCCGAGCGTCGTCCGGCGATGGGTGGTGCTGTTGCTTCTGCTCTCTGTGCTCCAGTGGTTGGAGATGGAGGGCGGAGGAGCTGCTCCTCTTCCCCTTCTCCCTAATAAGCTCGGTTCTGGCCGACCTTGTGTCTTGAGGTGTGGCGGCGTGGATGTTCCTCTGGCCGGCCGTGGTGGCGAGGAGGGGATCTGGTGTTGTCGCTTCGTTCTCAGGCTGCAAGGTTCTGGTGCGGGGGCTGTGCTGCGGAAGTTCCGGGACCTCTTCTGCTGCATGGTGGAGAGGATGAGGCAGTTCGTCAAGCTCCAATGGATGGAGGAGATGAGGTGCATCGTTGGCTCTTCGACCTCTTCAATAAAAAGGTTCGTAAATCGCGTCTCTGTTGGTGATGGCATGAATTTGGGTATGCTCTCTGTTTCTTGGCGTGGTGGCGAGAGCAGAGTTTCTGTCCAAACTCGTGTTCTATTGCTGCTGGAGTTGCACCAGGGGAGTTTGGATGCTGCTCCCTGGAGGTCATCCATGGTGGCTCTATGTTGGCTGCCATCTCTGTTGGTCGATCGGCGACCCCTCCGTCCTTCTTCGCCGGATTCATGCCGGCGTTCGATGGTGATCAACCTCCTGGCCGTCGTGCCTGTTTGGAGGCCCTTTGGCTCTGGTGCAGCAGGCTCCCGACGTTCCTCCCCAAGTGGTTCGTCCCCGGCGGCGGTGTGTTCGGCTGCGCTACCCTTCGTTTGTTGCAGTGGAGACGGAGCCGGACCTGATTGCGTTCCCTTCTGGAAACCTAGGGTCCTTAGTGCAAATTGTATGGACTTGCTTGTAATTTTACTTCTTCTTTGGTCCTCTTTGTATGTTGCCACTGCAATTAATATAAGCATCTAGGTCCCTCTGGGACCATCCCCTGTTCAAAAAAAAAAAAAAAAACTATAGGAAACATTTGTACCATGTAGGCAGTCCCGATTAAAATCGATAAGGAGGCACCTCGGGGCAACTCGAGTGTTCGGCTTTGCATAGTAGTCCATGACACATAAGCAGATGTCTCATTGTCCGTTCAGAACTATTACAAAAAAAATTATGAGAACTATTACAGATTGATAAGGGACTAACAATGCAACGTATATCGAGCTTAGACTACTCATAGTGGGAGTAACTTCACTAGTAACATAGATGACACCTAAGTAAAAATCCTATGTGGCATGTAATTAATGAGGAGAGATACAAATAGAGTAACTTCGCTAGTTACTTGTAACACTAGTAACATCACACTTTTCAAGAGAAAATGAGTATATAGAGTAATAAATGAGACCATATACTCCCTTCATCACGGTTTACACGGCGCGGTTCCAAAATCATGCAGTTTCACTTTGAGAGAGATTTTAGGCGCGATTACATTGATTGCTAGTTAATTCTCGCATGAGCTACGGAATTCAACCGGCAGTTTCCTCTCCTTCCTATTCCTTTGCTGGTGTGTACGCGGATTGGAATTTCTGCATGCATCCGCTTCACCAATGCATGGAGGAAAATGACTCGATCATGGCCTGGTAGAGTAACTAACGACATTAATGCTTTGCTGAAATTACGTCCTAGGCAACAGATTTCACAGCCAATTAGCGTTAACCTTGGGCACAGAGAAACCTCATGCACGCCGTGTAAACTGTGACGGAGGGAGTATGACACCACCTCTATGTTACTTTACACTATGAGGGTAGTAACATAGTCTAGTAATATGTGTATGTTACTAGTTGAAGTTACTCCCCACTATGACTAGTCTTGGGGTGTACTTGTGCTAAATATCGCGTTTCAGTCTGAGCAAAGACCCTGGTTATGTTATTAAATGTCACGGACACCCGGTAAACTGGTTTCATGTTGTATTTCATTTAATTATAGTGTACACCTTTAACTATAGCTGGAAAGAAGTGTGACTTGGATAGTGACACCGAGTCATTTTTATTCTAGGTCTCCTTTCGCTGCTACTAGCTTTGTTTCAAATTATATGATGTTTCATCTTTAAATAAAAAATATGTATATAGATGTTTTTGTACTCCCTCCGTCCATAAAAAGATGTCGCAACTTTGTCCAAACATGCATGTATCTAGACATACTTTAGTGTGTAGATATATGCATGTTTGGATAAAGTTGAGACATCTTTTTATGGACGGAGGGAGTAGTATGTACGTTCACTCATTTCAATTCGCATGTTTGTCCACATTGACATATCCAAAATATTTTATAAAGGCCCAACGTACTGCTAGTTTTCGAACCAGAATATTTATTCATTAAGCTCATGTATTCATTGGAGCAATGAGCTATCGCTCACGAGTCATGACGGATTGGTACTCTACCTAGTTCCGGTCACAATATACCATATGTCCATATGTAATGGAGTGACCGCGAATACGATCCTTTCTTTTCCCCCATGTGATTCTTCTTTCTTTGGCTCCATTTTCACGTAAAGTCTGACGTCATCGTCTGGATCCCGGGGAACCTGGAGAAAAGCAACATGATCGCTCAAATCCAGCGAAAATTAAAGCGCCAGCAGCATACGAAATACACTTCACATCGGCAAAACTTGTGGTAGATTGCACTAAAGTGACCGGAGAAAGATGTGCAAGCAAGGGGCAAAGATCTGCATTGAGACAGGGCAAGCAACCTCGACCGTCTACGAAGATCTTCAGTCACACCGATCGCCATTTCGATTCGCTTCGTTGCGAAGTGGAGTACTACTGTACTAGCACCAAGGACCGTACATTTAGAACCGTATAGCTACGCCTCAACAAAAATATCTTGGAAAATATCTTGGGACATCGCTTTATACCAGGACGGTGAGATCCACCAGACATAGTGACATATTTTTTATCAAATATGTCCCTTTTATGAAAGTAATGACGAATCGGGCCCCTCCACGGAACTATTCTCTCTAGTCCCTGAGGTCGGCTCCAGAGAGGTTGCTCTAACCTTGTACATGTCGGTTCCATCCACATTAGCGTCGATCCCCGGTTTTAATTTTTAAGTTCTTAGGAAAATTGTGGGACTTTCTAGATTACGCTGAACAGAACAAGTTCGGCTTGATCCTCTTTGGCGTCGACCTCAAAAGGTCAGATTTAAAAATAGTTTCGACAAGAGGCCATATATATGTTTAATTACTCAAAATGACCAGATTTGTCCAAAAAAATGGCATGGAACCGGTGCTGCGCGCTCCGAACGGTCACTTTCCTATTTTCGCCACTGATCTGTATTAAAAGGCCCGTGACCTTTTTGCTTTAGTTGTACTCTATGACATATGGGTCCCCTCCCGCACTTTAAATATCTTCTGCGTGCATCTTTCGCCGTCTCCTCTATGAGGTGCGGGTCTCTCTCTCAGTCTCACTGTCTCTTCCTCGTTCCGTCCCGGGCAGCGCACAGGTCTCCGTCCCAGCCTACGGAATTTTACCAAGGATGTCAAGCCATCGCTACTCCTCATCTTTTACCCACAAAAGAGAACGCAAGATTAGTTAATCAGTCCCGATGGCGACGCTGGATCCGCAGTCTCTAATTAGCAGGACATGTGTCCCTAAACTTTGTTCGCATCCTTTGATTAATCGAATCACGGACCACCACCAGGACATATGAGCATATGTCCGATCTACAAATCGGGACATCTCAACTGCCCCAAAACGTGCATCGCTCTAGCTAGCTGCTTGTCTAAATCGCCAAAACAGATGCGCCTAGTTTAACTGATGGTCACCACACCGTTTTTCTTGCTCTACTTTAGAAATGACAAGCACGCGACATATGGAGGGAAAGCGGGAAGGTGCTCACCGAAAGGCCTGCCGGTGTAATTGTCCTACCCATAAATTGATGATGTTTCTCATTCATAAACCTGCAAGGACAATTATGAGTTCATCAAGAATGCTTGAGACGGTGGCTATGTATGTGGGAACAAAGCTGGAGTTCAGTCGAGCGAGTTCTCCGGGTTAACGCCCCACCTGCCAACCGCTAGCTAGTTGCAGCTAGATCCTCCCTAAAGCTTGGGGGCCATGAGATGCGTGGTACTTTGTTTTGAGCTCGATGTTCGTGTATGTAGGACTCCCAAGCACGATGCCGCTCCCTTTTTTCCAAAGGAGCAGATAAATCTTCGTTGGAAAATCAACTATCGGTTTAATTAGGCGCTATGAAACGAAAGTATATTGTTTTAAAGCGTGCGATTTAGCGCATGCATGTTCGGTGTAGTCGATCTAAGACGAGGGGCCAACGATGTTTAGTTTTGTGGCACTTTAGAGTTTAGACACTTGACGATGCAGAGAGGTAGTATGCAGGTTCTCTTGCCTTTACTCCCCAGGTTTTCCTCCGGTTTCGGGTGAATACATGCATCACGGAAACTCTCCTGATTCAGAGATCGTTTCCTAATCCGACTTCTGATTCAGATCGTTTCCTACTACGTCTCAGCTTTTCCTTTTCTTCTTTACATGTCCATAAATTATAGCGGATCGATCCCTCTGCGCCTGGTGCAAACAAATAAATTCGCTATACGCTTGGACATGAGAGCAAGGTCCGGGCACGCCATGGCATCAAGGAAACGCCGACGAGAAGAAACAGTGTTGAAGACTCCGATAGCGCGGGAGCTTCCGACGGATCTCTTGCTCGAGATCGCGGCGCGCTCCGCCCCCCACGCCTTCATCCGCTTCGCCGCCACATGCAAGTTGTTGCGTCGTGACACCCTCAGCACATCCTTCATTCATCGCATCACCCGCCAAGGGGTGGTTCCTTGCATCCTCGCCTCGTGCACCGATCACGATGAGCCCTTTACTATTATCCACCCAGCCATCCCCGTCACCACGTCCTTTTGCCACGACCACTTGTTTCCCTTCTTTTTGCGCCGAGCTGCCAGCCTCTTTGACAAATACCGTGTCGTGATGTCCCGGCGTGGCCTTATCCTTTTCCGCCGTTGCCGCCCCGTTCAAATTACTTAGGAAAAAGTCTATTTTGAACCCTAAACTCGTAGAGGTCCGGCGGTTTGAACACTGAAGTCGAAATACCGGTCGTTTGTACCCTGAACTTATAAATCCCGGCCTAAAATAAACCCTACAGCTGTTTGGCACACCGAAAAACAGAAAATCCTGGCCGGGAATATCCACTGTCTCACTGACTGGAGGGGCCCACATGTCATATTCACCTCTAACCAATCCATCTCTATCCTAATCGGTAAAATCCACCGGATCAGATGGCCGCCGGCGGGCGCGGGTGCGGGACGCAGTAGCGGAGGCGGCCGGCCGCCGCCGAGCTCGCCCCGCTCCTCCAAAGGAGCGCGCGAAGGAGGCCGAGGCGCCGACGAGCTCGCCCTGCTGCTGCCGCGAAGGAGCTACCGCCCTTGGCTCTGAGACGGTTGGCGGCGCGGCCGAGCCATAAGGCCGTCGTCGTGGCATTGTCTCCTCCATTCCTCTCCCTCGCGGTCGCACAGCGCGCGCAGCTGCAGCAGTACGGCGACACGAAACCGGCCGATTTGGTCAAGCGAAACTGCACGAAACCGACCGATCTTGCTGGATTCCTCGGCTGCGCCCGCACGGCTGCAGGGTCGCCGTCGTCCTGCGGCAGGGAGCGCGCACTGCTACTTAGCATCCCAGCCGCCCAGCAGCATAGCAAAAAATTTCACCTGAACTAATTTGTAAATTAGCAGAGTAGCCTGCTACCAGTCCATGGCCTTCCGTGGCTCCGGCAGCACCAGGCAGAGCATGCGCGGCCTCCTCACGCGCGTGTGGCACCATGCAAGGTTGAACAGGAAAGAAAAGCGAGGATGAGGGCGCAGCTAGCTACGGTGGAAAAAATTGATGAGAGAGAGAGAGAGTGGACAGAGGTAGAAGATAGATATGACATGTGGGCCAACACATTCAATCAGACTAGTAATTCGGGATTTTATTTTTTTCTCTGAAAAACAGGTCCAGGGTTTGATTTAGACAGGGATTAAATAGTTCGGGGTACAAACGACAGGGATTTCGACGTTAGGGTTTAAACCGCCGAACCTCTACGAGTTTAGGGTTGAAAATGGACGTTTTCCAATTACTTAAGCCGACCCGACACTGACCGGTGCTCTGACCTATGCGTGTATGACCTATGAGCGGCGCTCGGACCTTTCTCTCCTATCCACAGGTTATCAAGAGCCACTCCATCCAATCCAGCCATAAGTATAGCCTGCTCACCGCCGCCGACGACATTGACTGCTCCTTCCTATTGCTTGTCGCTCATTTCTCTGGATGGGGCATCGAATTGCAGACAACCTCAGCGGGTGGTAAATGGAAGCATGTCGTGCATGTGAGCACCGGCGGGTCGTTGGTCAATAGGAACTTCCACCACACTATCCTCCACGGCGGCATCATCCATTGGCTCGTGTCTCATGACAAACCAATTGTAAGCTACGACTGATGGGGTTCGTAGCAGAAAACAATAATTTTCTAACTATCGCAACACCGAAACTAGCCAGGATCTATCTATCTAGTAATGCGGTAACGGAGAAGTCATCGGAAACATACCCTTGTAGACCGATAGCGGGAATTACGCTCCCGCACAAGCGTTGCCGATGAAGACGTACGTAGCCGACCTCAAGGTCGCGGAGAACTTGGCGCGACGAAGAAGAAGGAGACGCGGCGATGAAGAAGCTCCTAGTGCCGAACTCGTGAGAGAGCAGCACCTCCGAGTACTCGCACACGTACGGACCTTGACGATGACCTCCGTGCTCCCCGATCCAGCCGGAATAGCGGAAGCGAGAACTTTGGGTGGAAACCCGCAGCACAACGGTGTGCTGCGGTTTATAGGTCTCCCGTATACGCTGTCCAGACTTGGGACCGCGCACGTCGAGAGATGGGGAGGGAGGAATTGGACTAGGGAGAAGCCTGGGCCAACCGGAATTAATTCCTGAATTTTCTGTGTATTTTTCCAATTAATCCGGGTCCCTATTTATTGAGGAAAAGGGTGTGCACCTCTCCTCAACTCTCCATGTGGGACTAAAGGAGGAGGGGGTGGTGCGGCTGCCTACATGGGCCAGCCGCACCCCATGGCAGCCGCATGGGCCCATGGCCCAGCCGCACCCCTCTCATGGGGGGAACTTCCCCTCTTGGGCCCTAGGCCCATTAAGGTGCAGCCCCTTTTTCTCCTTTTAATTAATATTAAATTATAAATAAATATATTAATTCCATAATTAATATATTTACATACTATTTAATCTCCCGTGACTCCGAAACAATTTCCGGATCATTCCGAACTCACTTCGGTCTCCCCGGAACTCTTCCGGTCTTCCCCGGAACTCTTCCGTTCTTGCCGGAACCTTTCCGAAACCTCCTATCTCTATACCTAAGCCACTCCGATGTTTCCAAAACGTTCTCCTAGCGTCGTCAAGACCTTAAGTGTGTTACCCTCGGTTCGAGAATACTCCGGACATGGTCGAGACCCTCCCGCCAATGACCGTCAGGGAGCCCTGGATGACTATGACGGCCCCCGTGCATTCTAGAATAAATCATCCTTGAATCATCTTTGAACCGTTAACATGATATGGTCATTCCCTTTGTTCGTTGATACTTCCTTGTCCGAGATACGATCGTCAACATCCGATGTTGTGTTTTATCTCGTTACCGACAAGGTTGCTTTACTCGTTCCCATGAAATTATATCTCAATGACCTAGTCATATGCTGCGCAGCTTTACAGATATAATCTCACCGAGTGGGCCCAGCATATCAATCCATCACACGGATGAACAAATCCCGCTCTTGATTACTCGCCCCGACTACTTCCTTCCAATACCCGAAAGTGTCACCTTTATTGTCAGCTTATGAGGCATGACGTTTGATGCGATCAGCCGTATCTTTCAGAAGCAGCGACTTGATGTAATCTCACGGTCTAAGGAATAAGCTACCACGTTATAATCCTATTGCAGTGTTGAACTATCTGATACGATCCTAACTGCAATACTTTGGGTAATGTCCATCAAATTATTCTCCCAATAAAATGACTCCACCATCAACTGTTAATGCAATATGATCGGGAAATCACGATCATCCATTGACTGATGGACTAGTTTATCTAGAGGCTTAACTAGGGACTCTGGTTTGTTTACATACCACACGTGTATTAACAATTCCGATTAATACAGTTATAGCATGGTATAAAACTATTTATAAACTTAAAGAGATAATGCAATAAATCTTATTATTTATTTGCCTCTAGGGCATATCTCCAACAGTCTCCCACTTGCACTAGAGTACAAATACACTAGCTGCATTTTCTATACCAATCATACAACCTTATCTTTTATAAGTGTTTATGATAATGCTCGCTCGTGGAAGAGGTTTCCTTCGGCCTGAACCTTTCATAACCATAAGCTCTTTGCAAACCATTGATATCACCTTATTTGATATCATCATGCTATCTTAATAACAAATATACATATTTGGCAACTAAGTGAGACTTTTGTTTCCCTGCGCTTACTCTGATCCAATATCAGTTAATTGCATTAAACACACTCAGTTTTAGAGAATACCTTTTCTCTACCAACTCTATGTACTTTTGCAGTATCTTTATACTTCTATATTTACCTAAGTAGATCCTGACATTCTATTGTCAGCCTAATGCCTTTTAGTTTATCCTATAACGACTTGATCCTTATTTCTTTCTGTCATTTAGGTTGATCCTTTTAACACAACATTTGTTAAACTCATCATCCTTTACAGATTTGAAATAACCACATATCCTTAGTTTCTTTTAAACTATGAAGGATAATTTTGGTTCCACTAATAATGAATCACAAATTCATCTCAGCGCTTATTCTTCTTGTAAGAATACTAATCATATCTTTTCGAGTATATAATATGGTTAATATGCTGCCACCTTATCATGGCATAGAAGTGCAGCATATTTTACAACCATGATTACTTTATCCAGATTTACAAGGACCAATTCCTCGTTACGTCTTATTCTGACACATCAGAATCTAATCTGGAAAAACACCTCGACTTCTTTAAAATGATCTATTCAAAACAGATGCTCACATTTTAAACATA
Organism: Poa pratensis; assembly: GCA_947311845.1. Lineage (NCBI taxonomy): Eukaryota > Viridiplantae > Streptophyta > Magnoliopsida > Poales > Poaceae > Poa > Poa pratensis. The sequence goes on from CAMZMU010000128.1 coordinate 90,991,741, forward strand.
TATGATTTTATCGTAATTCAATAATTACTTCTAATTCATTTTCCTAGTACCTATCTATTATATGTCATTTACATATAAACACCTGACTAAGCTCCCACTCAAAATGTCAATTACATTTGAGATTGTGTAACTTGTAATGCTCCCACTCAAAATGTCAAACACATTTCATATTGTGTAGCCCACAAGCTCCCACTTAACAATATGTCACTTACATATTATTCCGGTAAGCTGTCCTACTCCCACTTAAATTATACGGATATAATTTCCTTCGATATTTCGGTCATAACCGAAATCCTTGATCATGTATCAATTCGAAAATTCCAAATACGATGTATTATACTTGTTAATACAAATCCAAAAGACTTAGGCATGTCTACATCCAATGTAGTCAAAACAATTTTGATTTTGTCAAAGACATTCTTCATGACAAAATTAGCTTTATGTCCTTCTCACAGTTTCATTCTTTTCACACAACTTGTCATGTGAAAAATCAAGTAACCCTTTTACTTAATAAGATTCAAGCAACATTTACTAATACAATCTTGAATGCAACCTTTTGGATTTATGACTCTATAGTCACAATTCGAATTTGGCATCACCCCAATTTCTTTGTATTTCGTAGGTATCCCTTGTTCTAGTAACAAGCTCATTAAATCATGAAATATTAATCTGTGACCGGACAGAAAATATTCTTTAATGCCTACTATTTATAAAAAGCTCCTTGCATGAAAACACCATGATCAAATATCATCATTTTTCATTTCATTTGTGGAGTTTTGTTGTCGGATCAAATTCCAAAACAATATTTCTCTCACAAATCGAGTAGGTCAATTACCCCTTTTAAGCTTTTCTTTATTTCATATCCTTTCTTGAAACTTGTTTTCAATGAATCACCAAGTTAGCAATACTAGTTTTGCCCTTGTTGGTGTTTACCATATGAAACATATATTCATTCCTATGAATATTTTACAAAGAACTATTTCGTACATAGTTTCGTATTATCATATAATCTATAAACCATGACACAACTTATTGTCGTTCATACGAATTTTGGGTGAAGACTTCAAAATAGGGAGTTTACTAATTCTAACGGAAAAACCTTCTACGTGATTTCTAAAATATAAGAGATGATTTTTAGGACTATACTTTATTCAAAATAGAGTATGATCATAATGTCTACATCAACATGTTTGATAATAGCATCATAATTTTGTGAACCGAATTTCACAAGTCCTTTTGTGAACCGAATTTTCACAAACCTTCATGATAAAATAAATCTTTAAAATCCTTGCTATTATAATCCAATTATAATGACTTGATTTTATATCCTCCTTTTCTATCCGAAAAATCTTTCTTGATCAAATCAAATAATTTCAGATAATTGTATCTTTTAGTAAATACTTATTATTTACTTAGACATACAACAAAGGTTTCAATAATAATTTCCACTACACAATTTAATTTAACAATCATCTTGCATGATCTCAAATCAAATTTCTTCTCATATTGACTTATCAATATTTTCAATCATCATGTTGTATGCAAATACACAAGATCAAATATCCAAAATATTTGCAACAATAATATGATTATATTTCGGTAGTGTTATTGATTTAGGATATTTATTTTAACATTCAAATCCACTTTGCTATCAAAAAGATTAATACATGAATAACTTATTCATAATCGAAATATGATCATAAGAAAACTTTATTCATAATAAAAAACTTGCTTGTCTCTTACAAATATGAATAACTTGTCTCATCGAATATAAGACATACTTATTACAATCACTCTCAAATTCGACTACAAAACTCTTATTCAAAACTACTAATCAAAACTTGATAACTATGGGCGTGAAACTCCTTGGCCATCAACTTTTCTTGCCATCATTCCGCAACATCATGTCGACTCTGCAGCTATCTGTTATATTCTGGTGCTGTTTCAATAAAACAGACATAAGCATCAAATACTTTAATATAACAAGTGTAAGAAATAACAATTATAACTTTGTATATCAAATATACCTTGCGTGTCATCTATTTCTCCTTCGATGGGTTCCACCTCCACATCTTTGATTTCGACCAGGAAATCATTGAAGAGGAGGAAATCACTTTAAGTATATACTCATCGACAAGCTCCTCATAGCTAGGAGGTAGAGAACGCAACACCGCCTGTATTGCAAAAGTATCCGCCATCCAGTAATCGCATGTGTTTGTGAGATCATCGTGAATGTCAAACATCTTACACAAATGTGTTCCAAGCAGGTATGTTCTTCCATCTTGAGTGAAAGAAACTTGTCCAGCTGCTTGTACTGCTCATGCTTCATTCGGTTCAAGAACCGAACTTTAAGAGCACCTATCATCACAGGGTTCCATATGGCGAAACTCATTTTTCAGCTCATGATCCATGCAGACATACATCGTGATTGACACTTTCCAAATGTCACGACGCTGACGAAAATCCTCTTTCGCCTCTGCACTTGCGGAGTTCCTGGTATCTCCTAACAATTCTCCTATCACGTAAGAAATGTCGTTCTGGTAGAGGACGTCTTTCAGGTTTCTGTACCAGTCATGAAATTGGATCCATCGTTCCGGAGATTTCCTTTTCTAATAAAATGGTTGAACTCAAGACTTTCTTCCTTAGGATAAGGCATGATCTACAGAGATAATTTGCAAAGACTAGGTAAGGCTAAGTTTATAAAAATATGAGTTTATTTTATAATCACATTATCAAAATACACTCCACTAAGAAATTCATCCCAAACAAAATAACTTAGTGATTACACGATCCTAATCCATTACTCCCCCATCGATCAGGCGAATAATTTCAAAGGTAGGCAACGAATTACCAATCGCAACAATCATGCGACTCATGCTCGATCTTTCGATCTTCCCGTGTTCCGAGGCTATGTCTGTACATACTAGGCTCGCCAATCTGACCTTAGTGTATCTGCGTGTGCAACGTGGCTTACACCCACTGTATGCGAACGAAGAGACGAGTGTAACCGCAAGCGGCGTACCCCGTAACGTAGAACTTTATTGGTGGTGCACACTAAGGGCGAACACAATTTTGGCATTAATTTGGGATCATCCTAATATTGCTACCGTTGTATATATACTTAATATATAAGCAATCAAATAGGATGTATACACACAACAAACAATATCATAATAATGTAATGAAGTGCGATATGACATGGCCTCGCGCCTTGGTCTTCATGGCGCGCCTCCGGCAGTGCTCCGAGTCTACGGCCACCTTTTTGCCTCCGATAACATAAAACTTACCGTAACCATGTCATATTAAAATGCCCCACTGCAAAACAAAGTTAGACGCTCTCTACTTTATCTTTTGCATGTTTTACGTGGCTTCTAGGGCTTTCGTAAAGAACCGTTTCTTACCTACGAACATAGAACCACAACATCGATTAAATAATTGTCTCTATTACACCCTTTTCAGGCCCTCCATTGAAAATGCCATGCCGTCTAAAGAGAGAGAGACAGACACCCGCTAGCCGCATATATGGTACAAGCCATATGTTAGTTGCGGAACCAGTCTCGCGTAAGCGTACGCGTAAGGTCGGTCCGGGCCGCTTCATCAACTCAATGCCAACAACATTAGAAAGTGCACGCGAGAGGGTAACAATTACAGAATTGGCTCTGATACCACTAATGGGGTTCGTAGCAGAAAACAATAATTTTTTTAACTATCGCAACACCGAAACTAGCCAGGATCTATCTATCTAGTAATGCGGTAACAGAGAAGTCATCGGAAACATACCCTTGTAGACCGACACCGGGAATTACGCTCCCGCACAAGCGTTGCCGATGAAGACGTACGTAGCCGACCTCAAGGTCGCGGAGAACTTGGCACGACGAAGAAGAAGGAGACGCGGCGATGAAGAAGCTCCTAGTGCCGAACTCGTGAGAGAGCAGCACCTCCGAGTACCCGCACACGTACGGACCTTGACGATGACCTCCGTGCTCCCCGATCCAGCCGGAATAGCTGAAGCGAAAACTTTGGGTGGAAACCCGCAACACAACGGTGTGCTGCGGTTTATAGGTCTCCCGTATACGCTGTCCAGACTTGGGACCGTGCACGTCGAGAGATGGGGAGGGAGGAATTGGACTAGGGAGAAGCCTGGGCCAACCGGAATTAATTTCTGAATTTTCTGTGTATTTTTCCAATTAATCCGGGTCCCTATTTCTTGAGGGAAAAGGGTGTGCACCTCTCCTCAACTCTCCATGTGGGACTAAAAGGAGGAGGGGGTGGTGCGGCTGCCTACATGGGCTAGCCGCACCCCATGGCAGCCGCATAGGCCCCATGGCCCAGCCGCACCCCTCTCATGGGGGGAACTTCCCCTCTTGGGCCTCTAGGGCCCAATTAGGTATGCAGCCCCAATTTTCTCCTTTTAATTAATATTAAATTAATAAATAAATATATGTAATTCATTAATTAATATATTTACATATTATTTAATCTCCCATGACTCCGAAACATTTTCCGGATCATTCCGAACTCACTTCGGTCTCCCCGGAACTCTTCTGGTCTTCCCCGGAACTCTTCCGTTCTTGCTGGAACCTTTCCGAAACCTCCTATCTCTATGCCTAAGCCACTCCGATGTTTCCAAAACGTTCTCCTAGCGTCATCAAGACCTTAAGTGTGTTACCCTCGGTTCGAGAGTACTCCGGACATGGTCGAGACCCTCCCGCCAATGACCGTCAGGGAGCCCTGGATGACTATGACGGCCCCCGTGCATTCTAGAATAAATCATCCTTGAATCATCTTTGAACCATTAACATGATATGATCATTCCCTTTGTTCGTTGATACTTCCTTGTCCAAGATATGATCGTCAACATCCGATGTTGTGTTTTATCTCGTTACCGACAAGGTTGCTTTACTCGTTCCCATGAAATTATATCTCCAATGACCTAGTCATATGCTGCGCAGCTTTACAGATATAATCTCACCGAGTGGGCCTAGCATATCAATCTATCACATGGATGAACAAATCCCGCTCTTGATTACTCGCCCCGACTACTTTCTTCCAATACCCGAAAGTGTCACATTTATTGTCAGCTTATGAGGCATGACGTTTGATGCGATCAGCCATATCTTTCAGAAGCAGCGACTTGATGTAATCTCACGGTCCAAGGAATAAGCTACCACGTTCTAATCCTATTGCAGTGTTGAACTATGTGACACGATCTAACTGCAATACTTTGGTTAATGTCCATCAAATTATTCTCCCAATAAAATGACTCCACCATCAACTGTTAATGCAATATGATCGGGAAATCACGATCATCCATTGACTGATGGACTAGTTTATCTAGAGGCTTAACTAGGGACTCTGGTTTGTTTACATACCACACGTGTATTAACTGTTAGGGTAATAGACTGCTTGTATTACCAGGGGGCCAAAGGCCACATATAAATAGTACATGTACAGGTGAATATGCAGGAAGGCCCCTAACACATGGGCAAAATACAATATACACGATCTACTCTAACACCCCCCCTCAAACTCAGGGTGGATCCACAACACTGAGTTTGGAGAGTAAGAAGTCATGTTGCGCTCGAGTTTGTGCCTTTGTAAAGAAATCTGCCAGCTGCAAATCTGAAGGCACATAGTGAAGCGCAACAACCTGATCCTGCACCTGAGCACGTGTATAGAAAGCATCAACACCAATATGCTTGGTCAGCTCATGCTTGACCGGATCACGTGCAATACTGATAGCACCTGTACTGTCACACAAAAGAGGAGTGGGTGTCGTAACAGAGACCCCAAAATCTGCAAGCAACCACCGTAACCAGGTCACCTCAGCAATCAACGAAGCCATAGCCCGCAGCTCAGCCTCAACACTCGAACGGGAAACCGCGACCTGTTTCTTCGTCTTCCAAGCAACAAGCGAACCACCAAGAAACACACAGTAAGCAGAAAGTGAACGACGATCCGTAGGATCACTCGCCCACGTGGCATCCGAGTAACACTGGAGCTGGAGAGAGCTGGAACTAGGGAAGAAAAGACGACGAGTAATCGTGCCACGAAGATAACGAAGGACACGGAGGAGATGACTATAGTGAACGGTGGTAGGAGCTGAGACAAACTGACTCAGAATATGGACGGGATAAGAGATATCAGGGCGAGTGACAGCGAGATAAACAAGACTCCCAACAAGATGGCGATAACGTGTGGGATCAGAAAGAGGCTCACCATCAGTGGATCGAAGCTTAACATTAAGCTCCATAGGAGTCTCAACGGTACGCTCATCACTAAGATCAGCCCGAGAAAGAAGATCCTGAATATACTTTTCCTGGGAGATAAAGAAGCCATCGGCTGTAGAAGAAACCTCAATCCCAAGAAAGTAGCGAAGAGGACCAAGATCAGACATGAGAAACTGCTCACGTAGACGTGCCTTAACAAAGGCAATGTGCTCAGGGTTATCACCAGTGATGATCATGTCATCAACATAGAGAAGCAACAAGGTCCGACACCGAGAAGAGGTGTAGACAAACAGTGCTGGATCATGAGCACTGGGAGAGAAGCCAGCGGCAATAACCACAGAGGAGAAACGCTCAAACCAGGCACGAGGGGCCTGTTTGAGACCATATAAGGATCGTCGAAGACGACAAACCATCCCATCGGGAACAGAATACCCAGGAGGAGGCTGCATGTAAACCTCCTCACTCAACTCGCCATTAAGAAAAGCATTCTGAACATCAAGCTGGGATACAGACCAGCGTCGAACAGAAGCAACAGCAAGAAGAGTACGAACAGTGGTCATATGAGCGACAGGAGCAAAAGTCTCGTCATAGTCTCGGCCGTGCTCCTGCTGAAAGCCACGAGCCACAAGACGCGCTTTATAGCGCTCGAGAGATCCATCAGAGCGGGTCTTAATTTTATAGACCCACTTACACGTGATAGGACGAACACCTGAAGGGGGAGAAACAAGATCCCAGGTGCCAGTGCGCTCAAGCGCAGCAATCTCCTCAGCCATGGCCAGCTGCCACTCAGGATGACGCTCAGCATCCCGATAAGAAGTCGGCTCGGAGACAACAGAAAGACCATACTTACTAGGAGTATAACGGTCTGGAGGACGACGCTGACGAACAGGCCGTGAATGGGAAGGCTCATCAGCAGAAGATGACTCATCAGAAGAAGAGGAAGAAGGAGGAGCCGAAGAAGAGGAAGAAGGAATAGGAGAAGGAGGAGCCGAGGCAGGAGAACGAGGAGTACTAGGGGTACTAGACGGAGGAGAGGATGGCTCCGAAGATGGAGGAGGCGCACCAGGTGTAGAAGATGGAGAACTAGGAGATGGGGAAGAGACAGCAGGAGGTGAATCCGGAAAAAGGAGAAAAGAAATATCATCCACCGGATAAGTGCCAGAGGTATGGCGAGGATAGAAGGAGCGCGTCTCATCAAACGTGACATCACGAGAGATGCGCATCCGACGAGCAACAGGGTCCCAACAGCGGTAGCCCTTATGCTCATCACTGTACCCAAGGAAAACACACTCAGCAGACTGAGCGGTCAGTTTGGTGCGTTCGCGGGGAGGAAGAAGAACATAGCAAGCGCAACCAAACAAACGAAGAGCCGAGTAATCTGGAGAGGTACCAGAAAGACGCTCGAGAGGAATGCCACCTTGAAGGGCAGCAGAGGGCTGAATGTTAATGAGGTAAGTCGATGTAGCGACAGCCTCAGCCCAGAAATGTGGCGGAAGAGAGGAAGCAATCATCATAGCACGGGCAGTCTCAAGAATATGACGATGCTTACGTTCGGCGACACCATTTTGAGCATGGGCACCGGGACACGAAAACTGAGCAAGGGTACCCTCCTCAGCAAGAACACCACGCAAGTGCTGAGAGATATACTCACCTGCAGAATCAGCACGAAAGACACGAATAGGCGTGGAATACTGAGTACGAACCATGGCAACAAAGCGCTTATAAATGGAGAGAACCTCACTGCGAGAGCGCATAAAAAATAACCAGGTGTACCGAGAAAAATCATCAATGAACAAAATATAGTATCGATGACCCCCCTTTGACTGAAGGGGAGCCGGACCCCAAACATCTGAATGAACTAAATCAAAAGGTCGCTGAGATACAGACGCACTAGTAGGATAGGGAAGCTGAATCTGTTTACCTAACCTACAACCCTGACATGAATGTAAAGACACATCTCCTGAAACAGACCCTAGAAGACCTCGACGAACTAATGACGATAAACGGGAGCCACAAAGGTGACCCAGCCGATGATGCCACTGCTGGAAAGAGCCAGTGACAGAAGCAGCAACCGCAGGAGAACTGGCAGATGAAGTAGCAGCGGAAGGAACACGAAGCCAGTCTAACTCCCAGAGCCCCGGAGACTGAAGACTACGAGGGCCAGCTCCAACCAGGGCCTGAGTCCGACGGTCCTGAACAGCACAAGAATCAGCGTCAAGAATGACGCGACAACCAGAATCAGTAAGCTGACTAGCAGAAAACAAGTTCATCTTAAGGCTAGGGACATGAGAAACATCAGGAACAGAGAAAGATGAAGTAGAGAGGGTGCCTCGACTAGAAACAGGAAGAGAGGTACCATCAGCCGTGATGACACGAACAGGAGAAATAAGAGAGCGAAGAGCAGAAAGAATAGAAGACGCAGAAGTCATATGAAAAGAAGCTCCAGAATCCAGATACCACGGGGATGACATACCTGATTGTGTAGAAGGTGGTGGTCGCGTGTTGCCAGAAGATCCAGACACAGAACCAGCAGAACCCGGCAAGGAAGAGCCGGAAGCAGCGAGCAGACCACGAAGACCACGGATAATGTCCTGATCAGACAGTGCAGCAGCAGAAGAACCTGAAGAGCCTGAAGATCCTGAAGAACCAGTCCTCCGACGAGCAAGATACTGCTGACGTAAGCTGGGATCCCTCTGCCAGCAGCCAGAAAATCATGGCCAGGCTTGCCACAGTAGGTGCAAGGACCACGAGAACCACGAGACGGCGGGGGCTGACTCTGACCCTGGACCTGAGGAGTAGGTAGTATCGGCGGTACTGAAGACCGCGACGGAGGCTGTGGCGGAGCAGGACCACGAGCAGACGGCGCAGGAGGACCACGAGCAGCAAGAACAGAGGGAACCTCCAGAAGACCAGCACCACGAAGACGAGTCTCCTCAGCACGAAGCTCAGACAGGACCTCAGAGAGCGGAACACGACCACGGGCATGTAGCTGTGCACGGCGTGGCTCAAACTCCTTGCGGAGCCGCGACAAGAACTCAAAGACGCGCTGAAACTCCAGGTCGGCGCGAACAATCAAGCAGCAGGGACAGGTGGCACACACAGGCGTACGAAGAGAATCAAGCTGACGCCAAATAGCAGCACTCTGAGTGTAGAACTCATCAATAGTCAAATCGCCCTGCTGAAGGGCATGCTCCTGGCGGACCACAGACAGGTAAAGAGCATCCCCAGACGGCTGATAACGCTGACGAAGAAAGGCCCACTGAGCAGCAGCAGTGGGAAGAGCCATAAACTCAGCAGCATACTGAGGCAGGACACTGGAAGTCAGAACAGCAGCAGCACGAGCATCCTCATCTATCCACTGAGAGTAGGCAGTCAGATCCTGCCGGTATGTCGCAACAGCAGCAGAATGGTCCTGGACCTGCCGGTCATAAGCAGTCAGAGCAAGAGCATCAGCACGAGTGGCGGAATCCTTGTCCTCCTGAGAAGCATCAGAGGCAAGGGCAGTAGGAGTCGGTGCAACAGGCACCGAAGGAGCAACGGGGTGGGGCGGACAGGGACCTCGCCAGAAAGCACACCCCACAGACGAAGACCGCGCATGTGGACGCGCATGAAGTTAGCGAAATCAGGGTAATTCGCTCCATCAAAGATAATCGGGCAGCGAGGAATCGCAACATAGCCCGACGAGGTAGACATCTCTCTCTTCTTTTTTTTTTTTTTTCAGAAAGTCAACTCACACAGCAGAGATTGGATCGGGATGAATCGCAGCACGCCACGACGGGAGCAGCACGGGCCACGGGCTCCTCCTTGACGGGAACGCACCCAAGACGACGGACGGCGGCAGCCAGCAACGGCCGGACGGGCGGCGGCCGCGGAATCGGCCGGAGGTGGCCGGCGGCGGCCGGAAAACTCCGGTGGCGGAGGGCGGACGGACGGCGCGACGGCCGGTGGAGAGCGGCCGGACAGGAGGCCGGTGCGGCGACAGGCGGCAGCCGGAGACGGGCGGCCGGAGACGGCGGGCGGGCGACCGGAGTACGTGCACGGATCGATCGATCAGCAGCTTACGTGCACGGACTGATCGATCAGCAGCAGCAGCTTACGTGCACGCAGTAGGCAGCTAGCAGCACGGATCGATCCCTGCACGGATCGATCAGCAGCTTACGTGCACGGGAAAAATCGGAGCAGGCAGAGATCAGTAGGGATCCGCACGGACGGCCGGAGGTCGCAACGGAGACGCAGACTGCGGCGGCGACGGGCGGGACGGGGAGGACGGCGGCAGCGGCCGGGGCGCGGCGGCGAGAAGCCGGGGGCGCGACGGCGGCGGCGGCACGGACGTGGAGAGAGAAAAAGAGACCCTAAAATCAGGGCTCTGATACCATGTTAGGGTAATAGACTGCTTGTATTACCAGGGGGCCAAAGGCCACATATAAATAGTACATGTACAGGTGAATATGCAGGAAGGCCCCTAACACATGGGCAAAATACAATATACACGATCTACTCTAACATTAACAATTCCGATTAATACAGTTATAGCATGGTACAAAACTATTTATAAATTTAAAGAAATAATGCAATAAATCTTATTATTTATTTGTCTCTAGAGCATATCTCCAACAACGACTTGGGCAGAAGGAAGCTGGGCTCGGTGAAGCTCCCATCCACCAATTCGAAAGTTGACCAGCTCCGCTTGGCAACATCGTCGGATGGGAAAATACTGAAACTACTCGCCATTGAAGGGTTTATGATGTCTGTGTGGCTACATCTCCCAATCTCACCAGCAGGTGGTAGAGGTTGGTCGATGGAGTCTATGATTGACATGGAGGAGAAGATGAGATCGCTGCACCCAGATATTCTAATCAACAATCCATATAAACTTATTGTATTTGATGGCTCTGTGAAGAGGAGCGGCGATGTGGTGTTGCTCACTTATAACGGCTATGTCATCATCTTCGACTTGGAGAACAAGGGTATGTATAGGCAAGTGCGTAGTTCCACATTGTTGGAGATAGACCTGTCATCTCGTCTACATAACATGAAAATATTTTCTTAGAGAGGAAAACATGTAACTGGATTTATATAGAAAAAGAAAACAAATTGGTGGTAGCCATGGACGTGTGTATAATTCTAAATCAGCCGTGTATTTGCTCGAGGACTGTTTTCAAGTTCAGGAGGTTTCATATCCACCGCGATCTACTAGGATTACTATGTCCAATGTATAATCATGGTGGAATTCGATGTGCGTTAGTTCTTATGTTCCAATTTGTGGGGGATTTCAACAAGAGAGACGAGGTTGTGGCCGTGAATGTTTGCGGGGATTGTGATTAACATGTAGAGTTAAAAAACAACTCGTAGATGTTGCACCTTAGTTACTATCACAGTCCACATCCAAGATGCCTTTGGTGTCCCAATTCTTTCATTGTCGGGAATGGAATTGCTACGGCTTGCTTGCTATGTATAGCTCTTAGTATGCACTAATCGCGAACATATATCAACAGCTTTCGGATCCATCCTAGTTAATTATATAATACATTTTCCCTGCAAGTGGGAGGATGAGTTTTGTTCATTGACAAAAGGGTTAGTCGCTGCCTGCCGCTGTGTGTTAGTCCAGGTTTTGGTTACTGGTATGAAAATTTTCGTGGAAGGGTGTGTGTGTGGGGGAGGGTGTGTGTGTGTGTGGGGGGGGGGGGGGGGGGGGGGGGTCAGGGAAAGGCCCAACCGATTACCGGATGAATTGGAAAACTGAATTTCGAAAATTTAAAAAATTGGTTCCCAGTACGACCATTTACCGAGAGTTTTCGTTGAAATACAAAACAGAACAAAAAACAAAAATCAGAATTCGGAATTTTTTGCCCCGTAAGACCATTTTTCGGGGGTGCTCGGGTTACCGACCGGCCGATTTCTCTACCGTTAACCAAAACGCTGGTGTTAATTGAGATGGAAAAAATGCAGGCATCACATTAGAACCAACCATCATAACATTTTCTAAATTAGCCCTGGGCCGTGGGTCTTGAGAATGTAGCATTTTCTAAATTAGTCCAAGGCTACTCTTTCTTGAACCAGTTCTACTCTACTTATGAGTATTCCTGTAAATGAATGAAGCTCTACATTTTCTGCAATTCTTGTGCGTACTGTTTTTAATGTAAATACTATAGGATTGTGCACTCTATAGCCAAGTTCAGTCTGTATGTGCGCACTTACACCTGACAGAGAACTGGGCCCGAGCACCAGTGCTCCCTACTGTTTAAAATTCGAAATCATATTTATAAGTTGCAAAAAATTCAGATACAAAATCTGAGTGTAGCCATTATATATGCCACTAGCATGCAAAATATCAAATTCAAAAAGTTTGCATTTTGAGCTACACAAAAATAACAAATGTGTAGATCTGAGTATGTATATTTTCAAATATCTAAGTTTTATCAGATTTATTATTTTTATGTAGACCATAATATAAAGTACCTCAAATTAAAATTGTGCATGTTTGTGGGATACACCATTGGTTGCATCCTGATTTTTTTCAAAAAAAATTAAAACTCACAAATATGATTTTCGATTTTTTTTAAATAAGAGAAAGTGCTGGTGCTCTGGAAAAAAAAAGCACTTTTCGTACATCAGTTTCTTTCTTTAGCTCACCGAATTCAGTTATGCGCAGCTTATGGGCAGTTTCTGAAAGCAAACGGTTTAAAGTCATGTAGAGACATTCCTGCTATATATATCTATACTTCTTATAAAGCAAAACCCCACTAAGTGTAATTAATATTTTCTATTTCTACATGCAAGCTATCCACATCATCCGCTTTCTTAGCCAATGAATTGTCCATGTCATCTTCATTAATATTAATTAATCTTTACATTAAAACTCCACGTTATCTATTTCTTTAACCATCTAATTATCCACATCAATAATTTATAATACACACTCATTTCTTGTCGATTAAATTTAGTATCTCAACTATGACGAGTTGAATTTTGCATATTATTTAGAAACTTATTATACCGTACATATTATACATTTTTGTTTACACAATATAATTTATAAAGGGATTTCCGCTGCAACGCGTGGGGTATCTTTCTAGTATATATAGATTCTCAACAAAGGATGCAATTGCTGTAATCAAGAGCAGATGATATGAGAATGCAGCTTAATCCCGAGGAACACATGTCAACGGACTTGATCAGGAGATAGGCCAGCCAGTGTATGAGAAAACATGACGGGCATGGGAGCATCTCGATACACTTCCCCCGTATGGGTATATTGCAGTAAAGTGACCGAGCTAAACTCAGGGTCAACATTTCGTTTTCAGCTTTTCTTTCGCCCCTGACCGAGATTCGCAAATTTCGAGAAATTAACGAAATTTCGAAGACAAGTTTCAAATATTTCGGCCAAATTCAAATGCCCGCGGTTAAAATTATTTAGAAAAATAAATAAAAAAGTGGAGATTCGAACTCTCAACCATGGATTTCATAGACTGGACGCTCAACAAACAGACTAAAGCCATATTTGTGGTGTGTTCTTGATTTTTGTCTTTTATAAAGATTATCTATTTGATGTTTTAAAATTCAGTCGAAATTTTCGACCATTCTTAGCTGTTCTCGTCCCTCTACGAGAATCGTTAATTTCGAAAAAAATCGTCTGAAATTTCGACGAAGCTTTTTCACTAGCTAAACTACAAGGCATGAGAAAGATGTGCAAGCAAGGGGGCAAAGATCTGCATCCGTTAACCCGTGAGAGACCAGGCAAGCAACCTCGACCGTCGTACGAAGATCTTCACACGCATCGATCATTCGATCGCCATACCGATTCGCTTCTTTGCGAAGTGGAGTACAAGCACGGAACACCGTACATTTAGAACCGTATAGCTACGCCTCACCTAAACAAATACAGTAGTATCTCGGAAAATATCTTGGGGCATCGCTTTATACCAGGACGGTGAGATCCACCGGACACAGTGACATGGAACAGGCGCCGCGCGCTCGGAAGGGTCCACTGATCCGTATTAAAAGGCCTGTGACCTTTTTGATTTACGCACCCTATGACAAGTGGGGCCCCTCGTGCGCTTTTAAGATCTTCTTTGTGAGGTGCGGGTCTCTCTCAGCCTCACTGTCTCTTCCTCCTCCCGTCACCGGCAGCGCACAGGTCTCCGTCCCAGCCTACGAAATTTTATCAAGGATGTCAAGCCATCGCTAATGGCCATTCGCTTTGTTTCCACAAGGTTAGTTTATCAATCCCGACGGCGACGCTGGATCCACAGTCTGTAATCAGCCGCAGGACATGTGTCCCTAAACTTTGTTCGCATGCATCCTTTGATGAATCGAATCACGGACCACCACCAGGACACATGAGCATATGTCCGAGCTACATACACCACATATGGAAGGAAAGCAGGAAGGTGCTCACCGATAGGCCTGCCGGTGTTAATTGTCCTCTGCATAAACTGATGGTGATATTTCTCATTCATGAACCTGTAAGGATAATCTTTAAATCGGAATTTCGGGGATCTTCCATGATGAACTTCACTCCTTCAGTGGCACGTTCGCTAGCTTCCCGGTGTAGCCCGCCCAACAACCTGTGAGGCTACTAGCTAGCTAGTTGCAACGAGATCCTCCGTAAATCTTGGGGACCATGCGTCGTGGTACTTTGTTTTGAGCACGATGTTCATGATGCCGCTCCCTTTTTCAAAGCAAAGGGAAAAAATCGTCCTTGAAAAATCAACGATCAGTTTAATTAGGCGCTATGAAACGGAAAGTATAGTTTCAAAGCGTGCGATTTAGCGCATGTTCGGTTTAGTCGATCGAAGACAGGAGCTAACGATGCTTATTAGTCTGGGGCGCTTTAAGCACTTCCTTGACGATGCAGAGAAGTAGTGTGCAGGTTCTCCTGCCTTTTATTATTCCCCAGCTTTTCCTCCGGTTTCAAGAACAAAGAATCCTCTGCTTTTCCTTTCAGCTCTCAAGTTTAGCATAGCTGCCATTGTCACGTTGAAAGTTAAACACCTGATTAAGGTAGAGAAACTAGCACCGCCGTGAGAGGGAGATGTCGATTAAGTAGTGCTAATAGACTAGTACCAGAAGTAACTTTTTTCACCTCCAAAGAATTGACATCTTAAAAGTGTTGCTCCAATAAGAACTCTTGTCAAACTGTTTCTCACCCGCTCTCCCTGTCATCACCGTCAGCACAGTAACTGTCGCGCTCCATCGTCTTGCGCCGGACTATCGGAGTAACATCGACCGTGACAAAAACCTCGAAGTTACCGGAACTCGAGGTTGGCGATGTAAGCCAACAGCGAAAGTAAACTAGTCATTAGACTTTACGCTTACTCATTCACCATACACCGACACCGCTGCTGGCCTGCCTGCTACTGCCTCTAGCCAGGGACACTGGCCGAGAGTAAAGGAGACAGTGAAATCCACCACCGAGTATGTGCGACAAGTACCCATGAACACTCAGCGCCATTGCTGCTTAATTACCGGAGGTCGATCATGGCCTGGCCTGTAATTATCCCGGGTTAACTTTGCTTCCAAGTGCTACACTTGCGGTACATCTCAGGCGTAATCCCTACTCGTACAAAGCAAGAACAATCGCCATCCTTGGAGTACCTGTTTCGGCAGATCGAAAGCGTGGGGTTAGTGTGGGGAAGAAACGTTTCAGGCAACCCGCCTAGTCGCCTCGGTTGGCCATCTACGAGCGTCGTCGTTTCATCGGCTGCTCAATCGCCGAAAACGTAAGATTACACGAGCCCTACCACGCGCGGCGAATTCTGGATGCGGCGGCCGGCATTGTTGATGAGAAATGCAAAAATAACTTACATGTAAACTAGTGATTTGTGGACCGTTAAAATAGTAGGGCCTTGGACCGTGCATGAATTTACAGGATTTTAAAAGTGCCAACGTCGGCGAGATAGCGGTCCGGGAATGGTCAGACTGTGTGAAAATGTCCACGAGTATAAAAAGCATGGCTGCGTCCTGCAGCAAGAAGAAATTTGGAGTTGTGTTCGAAGGACAATGTTGACCTGTTTCTATAACTTCATTTCGCCAGTTTGCCTCATTATTCAATCGATCCCCACGGTTTACCTTTTGTGGAGACTTGTTTTCTTACAAAGAAGTTATTGTTCAAAGAAGACCTAATTGACTTGTATGTTACTATAACTAACGATGGATTCTAAGTTTCTAACCACCACAAGTGGTTTATATGTATAGCTTCTTACAATGCTTATATTAATTAAAGAGTGAAAGGCACCGGAGGTCACGAAGTTGCGCAGAAAGTAAGTATTGGTCACCAAGTTGCGAAACGTCAATTATTGATCACAAAGTTGTGGATTTGCCAAACTTTGGTCATTCCGTCACCGCGGGCATTAAGTCAATGACGTGGCAGTCTGTTTTTTTACAAAAGACCCTTAAACTTTTGTTTCTTCTGATTGCTAGGTCCCTTTGATTTTATTCCTTTGATTTCGTCTCACATCACCAGATCGGACACCCAGCCGAGGTCCAGCCCGTCGTCCTCAGTCACCGGTGGCAGCCCTGCTGCCCTCCAGATGTTGTTGCGACCGGCTTGGGCTTGGCGAAGCTGAGGTGCCGCATTGCGAGCATGAGTTCCTCCACCGCGGCGTCGAACAGCCTGCGGACGACATCGACGCCACCACCGCGGCGTTACTGTGCGCAGGAGGCGTAGAGGTTGAGCAGCGAGTTGCGGAGGACGGCGGTGTCCAGGAGCGCGTGGGCGCGGCGGAGGAGGAGCGCATGGACGGACCTCCCGAGGCGGAGGCGGCGGGAGAGGGCGCAGATGGTGAGCGCGCAGGAGTAGGTGTAGTGGTCGGAGCACGGCGCGGGACGCGCGGCGTGGTTGAGGAGCGCGTAGAGGCGGGGCGCGTGGTCCGGGAGCGCGCCGGCGACTTAGGCGATGAGGAGCACGTTGCAGAGCAGCGTCGGCGGCGGGCACGGCAGCGCGTCCATCAGCAGCCGCCGCGCGTGCTCCAGCTGCGCCTGCTTGCACAGCTTCTTCACCGCCTGCATCGCCGCCAGCTACGTCCTGCTTTTGGCCCCGCCGCCGCTGCCTGTGGCAGCATTGGCTGGGGAAGACGGAGGTGGCGAGACGGCGCACTGAGGAGGAGCCATGGGATGGTGTCGCTCCTCAAAGCCGGTAGACCACGGAGCCCGCAGAATCACCCAACAAACCAGTTCCAGCAAGCAGCACCGAACACCTCTAGCCAAACCTGTGGCAACAGAACAAAAAAACACAGATCGAAAGCAAACCCAAAGAGGCGAAGGAGATGGAGGGCGGAGTCAACAACGGCAAGCTGTCCGCAGAATCATACAAGAATTGAGGTGAGCCACCAATCCCCGTCCCTCTGCCACACCTACAAGAATTGAACGAGCCAAATTGACGGAAGAACTCAAAAAAGAGGACAACACTTCCCGGCAATTTTTTTTTGAAAAGGACCTAGCAATCAGATGAAACAAAAGTTCAAGGGGTCTTTTGTAAAAAAACAGACTGCCACGTCATCGACTTAACGCCCGCCGTGACGGAATGACCAAAGTTTGGCAAATCCACAACTTTGTGATCAATAATTGACGTTTCGCAACTTGGTGACCAATACTTCCTTTCTGCGCAACTTCGTGACCTCTGGTGCCTTCCACTCTTAATTAAACCTTACTAGCTATGGCAAATATTAGATGCACATAGTGTACCACCTACGAAGAATGTCCCTCGCTTCATTCCCGTTTATTGAGGAAGTTCCAGCTTCCATCTTGATCACACTTTTTTGAGTTTGAACAAATTTACACAAAAACCTACAGAATCAAATAATAAGTAGAACGATATATTTTATGTTGAATCTAATGAACTTGATTTTATTTTCTAAAGGTCAATATATACACTTGATCTAACTTTTAAAAAATTAGTCTGGCCAAAGCCAAAATTCCAGTTAGTTTGTAATAAACATTATATACTAGATCGGTGACTGTAGAACAAACCCAAAACAAACACAAATGATAAAACCAAAGGTTGTATCAATGACTTCTGAAGCGGTCATCTTAGTACCTCAACGCTCTTTTTGTTGTGAAGCTTCTTGTGGATGTTTTCGCTACTATAAAGTTTTTAATTATTTTGTGTTCAACTTTTTGTTTGTAAAATTTATCTTCAAAATTCAGATTTTGACGTGTCAAATACACATTGTGCTAGTCCATTCAAACTACTTAGGGCTTCTTTGATTTGGGGATTCCGAAAGTATAGGAAAAACACAAGAATAAGATAAATCAAAGAGTCTCTCGAGGTTTTCAAGACACTTTGGTGGTGTACTGGTGTCAAATACACTGGAAGCCACGGGCACGCCATTCTCCAGGCAAAACCTCTACTGCAGGAATAATCAACCCACTGCCATGTGGACCAATACAGCGCCCCACATCACATCCGCCAGCCAACCCCACAAACGTCAAAGGCCACCGGGCCCACATAAACCCACTCCCACAGGAGGGAGGGTCCCACACTGCAGGCGCAAAGATCTCAGAGGAGAGGGCGACGCGTCCAGACTCCAGATACGACGAACGGAAACAAAAGCCAAAGGCGAGCACACCATCCCCACCCCCCATGCCGGCGGGGCCCACTAGTCAGCGGACCTCACTAGCTATCACACCGCCACGCGGGCCCCACCGCAAGCCCTGCCCTCATTCAATAAAACCACCTCCCACCTCCTGCCGAGCCTGTCTCCCTTTAAACACCACCGATACGCGCACCGTCCGGCCCTCTCGCCTCTGCACACGCGCACCGGACCGGACGAACACGAGAGCGCCACCGCCGGATCCAATAAAGAGCCCCCCACCCCCCGGGAGGATCTGCCCGGTGGATCAGCCGCCGTCGGGGGATCTGACACACCTAGCCGGCCGGCGATGGACTCCTCCCCCACGGCAGCGGCGGCGCCTTCCTGGCCGGTGGCCTGGGCCGTGGCGGGAGCGGAGGAAGCGGCAAGGGCAGCAGCGGGAGCGGGATCGGCGGGGACAGCTCGTCCGCCATCGGCGGCGGCGGCGCGTCGGCGGACGCGTGGACACGGCTCGCCAGCTCCGGCGTCGAGGACGACCTGGCGTTCCCTGTGGGATGCGGCGGGGGCGGGGCGGGATCGGGACCAGGAGGGATGCCGTACGGCCACTTCCTCGACGCCTGCTTCCTCTGCCGCAAGCCGATCGCCAGCAACCGTGACATCTTCATGTACAGGTCTGCCGCCATCACGCGTCTCCCTTCCTTCGTTTTCCCTGTGTTGATTACTGGTCCCGTCGTTGTTTTGGGAATCCGGTGCGGTGGGTTCAGTGGTCGAGACACTTCCGGCGTCTTTGGAGCTGTATTTTTTTGGGGGGAACAAATAGAAATTTTGACCACCGGGGAAAAGCGAGAGTCGGCGCCTGACCTGATTCTTCCAGTAAAAAATGATTATTAGCATGCCATTCTTTTCTTCGTGTTGGGACAAACAAGGGAAGAAATCGATGCGGATTCTTTTCCCTTTTTACATGATGGATGGGTGGGCTGGGTTGTTGGTGCAAAGGTTTTGTCATCCAGGTCGTGTTCGTACGGGCGGGCTGCTTACTTTGCGCGTGATTCCATTAATCTCTGCGTGGCCTGAATCGGTGGGCTTTAACCATGGTCACGATTTGATACGGACGCCTGCATGTGGTGGAGTTACAGCTAATTTAAGATCTGCCGTTTCTATCTTGTTTACCAAGTTACTGACCGTGATTCTGGAGAGACTTGGTTGCTAAGCATGCGACTTTTTTTTTCCCATTCTACCTCTGTGCTTCTGATAGAAGCCAAGGTGTTCGTTCTGCTGCTTTGCTGTTGTCAAGGTTTCGCATCTCTGGTGGATGAGTTGAACAGGCACTGTGGATGTTTAGGTTCCATAGGGTCCTTTGGTTTCTTTTTGAGATTGCATTTTGCTGTAAGTGGCGCAGGCGCAACCGAAACAAATCTGATTATTTTCTTGTTGAAAACTATATGGTTCTTTGTTGAATGCTCACGAGACCTAGGATTTTGCTTCAGTTTGGACATGCGAGGAAAGAAGTAGTAATAATACAGAGCTGTAATCTGTTTCAAAAAATACAGAAATGTAACAGGAGTAGATTGATTAGTGGTTGTTGAGCTTTACATTTTTTTAGTAGACCATGCCATATATATACTGGGATTATTCATCGTACTGTTCAATGCCGTGCAATCTTTCGTTTGAGCAGAGGGGACATCCCGTTCTGCAGCGAGGAGTGCAGGATGGAGCAGATGGAGGCGGACGAGGACCTGGAGAGGAAGGAGAAGAACACAGCCAAGAAGCTGTCGCCGAGGCCGGCATCCCTCGGGGAGGTGGAATCCCCGCCGAGGCCTCCCAAGACCCGGGCGGGGTCAATCCTCGCCGGCTGACCGCTCGCTTTCCCCCAGGCCAAGACCATTCAGATGATCCCACATCGCCACCGGAAAGAAACTATCGCTTACTACTTACGGTCTCGCTCACATGGTAGTATATGGGTTTGTGTTTTTTTGTTTAAACCCCTTGCGCCTTTTTGGTCTGTTGCGACATGGTTTTTGTGCCTGCAGCAGCCTGTATCGGTGGGATGGCGATGATGTATAGGTTTTCCTGGACTTTTTCTTTGTGAATTTTTCCTGGTAGTTTTTGGTGATGGTATGTGCCATGGTGGTGTGGTAGGTTTAAGGTTTTCTCTAATGAAGCTGATGAAACATATGGCTAAAGAAGAAATAGACATGGATGACCGAATCCTTGACTTTTTTATGTTCCCTGTTATCATCGGTTCTTTTCAAGATCTTGTGAGTTGTGTGTTGACACTTGCAGAGGACGCTAGAGTGCCGCCAGATCCTGTGTCAGATGTGTCTTTTTTTCATGGTTATGGCTGATGCCACGGAATGGTCACTAATATCTTGTCATGAACGTTTATAAGCGAGGACCATTCTACTTGTTTGGTGGTCACTGGTTTTTCTAATGAAACTGATGAAACAGTATGGCTAAAGAAGAAATAGACATATGGATGACCGGATCCTGACCTTTTCCCCTGTATGATCAATTCCATTCAAGATCTTGTGACTTTTGTCTTGACACTTGCACAGGAGGCTGGAGTGTCGCCAAAGATCCTGTGTAGAATGTGCTATTTTTAAACGAGGCAAAACCGGTCATCTGCATTAAATAAGGCAAAGAGAGTAGCGAAAACCGCATAGACAACTTGGCGAATTGTCATGAAACATGACCGTCGCAAGAGCACATACAGCGGATTGTCATGAAACATGACGGTCGCAAGAGCACATTCAGCAGGCATAGTTACCAACACAAACAGTACACACCTCCATGGTTGCCTATCAGTGTCGTTGTCAACTTGTCATCATCGTTCAGCGACTCCAATTTCACCGTCTCAGATTGACAGATTGCCTATCAGAATTTTGTTATATTATGTAGTCTGAGTCCTTTTTTTAGCACTGTATGTATGTATGGACATGTAACGTGTAATGACACGTGTAAAAACCTGCTGAACTTCTAGGTACGTTGTTGTTCCATTGTCAATATGACTCGGATTTCACCGACTCGGGTCAGGTTTAAAGGCTTGTCGATAATATTTGGCGTGCACGTTTAATGGCTCTCTGCTTGTTTGATCACTTGCAACGGTGAAAGATCTTATCAAGCTCAGACTACACAATAATGGAATTTGCACGGCAAAAACAAGTGGAAGCGTGACTTGGACCTCTGATTGGCGGTGGCGTAATAAATCGGTCCGACGTCACGCAGCGCAGCACTCGAGTACAAAACGAGAAACAGAAATCCCCTTGAATTTTCAACCACGACGAAGAGGGAAACAAAATCAAATCGGGCAGTCGCCAGGCAGCTCCAGAGCCCAATGCAAAGAAAGACGATCAATACGTACGTACGCCCGTCCTCGCTCGCTCCCAAGACCAAATCTACAGCAGCAGTGTCAAAAAAAAAGAGCTGCAGAGCAGATGTACTCCTCTCGCTCGCCGGCACGGCAGGCGCCAGGCTAAACGACGAGGCGTTTGACCCTTGCGTTTCCCCTCGAGTAAACAACTCCTCCGGCCGCCAAGCCGCTTCAGTTTCTTGTCGCCAAGCCCTGTAGAGCAACAGCAGAGGGATTGAATGCCCTCCTCCAACTTGGGCAGGTGGTGAGATCAATTTCTTCTCTGCAGCGTTCCGGAAGAGTCCCACGAACCTCGCTGGCTCTAGTCAGAGGACGGAGCCCCACCTGTCATAACCTCCCCGCTCCTCATTCATAAAAGCTTGGACACTTGAGCTATCGTTGTTGTCGGAAAGGCGGACGCCGACGGCCGGCCGGCCATGTGGTCGTCGAGGAAAAAGAAAGAGGATGCGTTCAGCGTTGAGGCCAAGGGGGATCGAGGTAGGTTGGTTGATTCAATCGACCAGGATTCACGAGACCGTGGTCGGTGATGGCCACTTCAGTTCCGCTGCGAAAAGGGACCAACGAACGAACCAACCAAAAGGTCCGGTCGACGTTTCTGGGTTAGCACTTTTCCTGAGAGTGGTTGGGAAGTACAGTACAGTACGTGCAGGAACTTGGTGGCCAAGTACAGTACAGTTTGAGCTACGCTCTAGCTTCCATGTTTCAACGTTGACACGACGCGGTCACCCAAAGGTGCTGACTGCTGACCGGGTCACGGGCAGCCAAATGTGTAATTAGTTTTCGTCCAAAGCACTGTTGCACTCGCTTCTTCTGGGCCTAATCTACTATGGATATTTCTCAACTACTGTCTGGGCCTAATCTACAATGGATAGTTCACTCTACACGTTAATGGGCCGCAGGCAACAAGCTGTATGTATGTTGGATGATTTCCCAAATTTCTTTATTTCAGAATCAAACCAAACCAATAATGTTAAACATACGTATGTGCTAAATTCACCTATAAATCCAACGTGTTGGATTTTATCCGATTAGTTCGCCCTAATGTTTGTGTACCGCAAGTGAGTGCGAGACTAAAGTTTAGCACCACGTTCCTAGTTAGCAGAGAGTTGAGGCAACTTATAATGTAAGCTCTTCTAGTCTCACTAACTGAGTGAGCATAGTAAGAGTTCCCGCGCACTCATCCTCCTCCTCCGCCGCCGCATGAACCGAGCTGGTTTTTGGTGAAAGATTAATTTTTGGTAGTGCACCAACTTTGTGTACGTGTCACATGCACTGCTTGTTTCCACCGTGTGGCGCTTACGTTCTCTACAACATGAGGACGGATACCTGAATGCCTCTCTCTCCTTGTTTCCACTGCAGTTCCTTTTGTTGTGTTGCTTCTAGCGTTTCCTATCGCGTGCACGGTCGTCCGAGAGAGCATGCATCTGAAATCTGTTCCTTAAAATCCTGCAGTGGGAGTGTCGATAAGGTTTTTGGAGAGCGTCTCGACGTGACTGCTCGCTTCCGTTAGACCACATCTACGTCGACCGTTCGACCGTTTCCTCATCATCGCCATGGCAAACGGTAACAACAACGTTGTGGTGGGATCTTCCCGGTCAACATGTATGTGCTACTTCTCTCTCTATTTACACTGGTATTTAGCCCATATGCAGATATGTTAGATATATTTAGTTTGTCATATATATATTTAGATCTATTAGTGTATTTATGATGTTGATTTCGGTAATTAACTTAATCTCATACGGAAATTGTTTAATATTTCTATTGTTCACCCATCTATGATTAAGTTGCCGGCATAGATCCGGAAAACCATTCGATCGTGGAAACAAGAGCCGTTACATAGACCAACTCGTACGAAATTATGTTTTCTCTTTCAAACTAAATAGGATGATGCGCTATAAATGTTGAGGATCCTAGTAAAAGTGTGCATGCCAAGGACCTCACCCTCTTCTCCTACCCTATGCACTAATCATGTGTGCATGGAGCATGTAGGGATCCTTGATTTCACTTCCAATGAGTATGATCTCCATCTCAGGGGCACAAGTTCTAATCTAAAGATTGTGTTATATAATGAGAATATGACTTTAAGATGTTTCTAAGTAAATTATGCATACATTACTCTAAACTCTGTCTGGTAGCGCCCCGTGACAATTGGTGAGCTAATACGTGAGCGGACTCTAAAGGCGGAAAATACTGTCCGTACTACCAACCCGACAAATCCCTGCTCGGCCGCTTGCTCTTCAGTCTCCCCCGCACCGCAACGCTAGCCGGCCCCGATGCTCGCCGCCACCACCGCCTCACTCCCCCTGCCCCTCCGCCGCTCCCCGCGCCCAACCTCCCTCAGCGTCCCCCATGGGTGCGAGGGCGGGACCCACCCTCTGCGCCAGCGGCCCCGCCGGCGGACTCTAGTCTGCCGCGTGGAGCTGCAGCAGGACGCGCCGTTCGTCGCCGCGATGGGCGCCTGCGTGCTCGCCTCCCTCGCGCTCCCGCCGCCCAGGGTCCGCACAGATGCGGTGGAAGAGGAGGACGACGGGGAGTTCGGCGCGACGGACACGAGGATTGGCGTGATGGGCATCATCTCCTTCCTGCCTTACTTCAACTGGCTGGTGAGGTCCTGGTGCTCGTCTCGTTCATTTCCCCCGCACAGGTTGATGAATTTTCCGGCATTTTCGTCCTTGAATTAGAGCTGGGTCTTCGCGTATCTGGACGGCGGGAGCAAGCTGTACCTGGTCTACGCGGCCGTCTACTTGGCTCCTTACGTGAGGTTTGCAGCTGTCGATCCTGAGCTACAAGTTACTGTTTTTTATATTCTGGGGCAATTGATTATGGGTTCCGTTAGGTTTGTTTGAGACTCTGCATTACAAGTTGGTGTAGTTTTGCACTGAAAACGTCAGCTCCGTGATGTATGTCAGTCTATGATTGCTGGCTAGTTGCTAATGTTGCTATCCAGGTACTAACTTTGGTTGAGGAAATGCTCTTGTGCATTTGAGCTGTAGAGTATTCGGGGAAGCTAGGGGCTCAGCAAAGATCAGATTATTGATCATCTGCATCTGATTAACAACTGCTCTGGAGTAAACAAGTAGGAATGAGCCGCGGAGTATGTCCATTTGTACTACGGCTCATCAGTTTGTCGTGTGAAATTCTTCTATTATACTAGTAATTTGATATCTACAGCTCTTTTGGTTTTTGCAGTGTGTTGCTGTGAATCGACAAACTTCAAGTGTGGTCGATAGGTTTTTTATTTTGTTTGCTAGATTTTATGGTGCTAAAGGGGAATTTATATACCAAAGCAGTAGAGCAGGGTGAACAGGGTGCAGTGACACGAAGGCTTTTATCGCCATAGTTTTCTTTGGGCACCTCTTCAATAGATCGTAGTGATTGAAATCTAGTGTCATTAGCCGGATGTTGTTTGCCACCATGCCTTGCAACGTTGTAATTTATGTGGACTTGTGGTGTACCATGCATAATTTCCTCTTGTTCTTAATACATATTGCCACTTCAACACTTTGCACATTTCTGTTTGGTGCATTGGAGATTAGACTAAAGCTGTCTGGTCGGTCCACTTACAAATAGCATTACTGTTTTTCAGAACGAACTTGTCGCTGTCCCCTGAGGAGAGCTGGTTACCTATAGCTAGCATCTTCATCTGCATCTTACATGTTCAGGTCAGTGAGCGACTCCCTTCATCTTCAGCATGTTTGTTTCATTTGATGAGATGCTATCTTCCCTTGCAGCTAGAATCAGCCATCAGGAGTGGTGATATTGAGGGATTCAAATTCGTCAAAAAAAGCACAGAAGCTTCTCTTTCCCAACACTTTAAAAGAAAATGATGGTCAACGTGGAAAGAAGAGAGAATCTCTCGGAACGGTACGGTTCAAAGAAGTATGCATCACAAATTCATGATATCTGTATTCAGTTAAACTTACGTGATCTTCATTTGTTCAGGGCCACCGGGGCAACACAAGAATACCATCAGCACATGAGTCTAGAGAAAAGCTTCGCAATTCAGATATCTTCAAGAGAAGACTTGATGAGCCCAACGATGAGAAATCAAAGAAATCAGACTGGCATTGAAAGCAAAAGGGTTCCTTTCTCGTGCATCGTTGGGAACGGTTTAGGCAGAAGCGGAAAGTCATGTGTGGGTTGCGTGCGGAGCTGAAGTGGCGTTGTAACCGGCTTGTAGTCTCAGGTCTGGTTGATAGTTGTTTCAGGGTTACTCTCATTGAGAGAGGATGACACTTGGAGAGTTGGGGCAATTTTCGTTGGTTTATTTCTCACACAATGGCATACCAACCTGAGGGGTTGGGGATACATATTTATATGCTGCTAGCCAGCCACGAATATGCTAGATGCTAGTCTAAGATGCTGCTAAGATGTTGTCCTAGAAGTAGTCAAGGCTATCCTAACAACCAGTCCTTCTAACTGCCAGTCATTGATGCTCTATCCTAACTGCCAGCCTAACTGCCAGTCCTTGATGCAAAGGACCATGTGCTGTGTAGCCCCACAAAGACCACAGACCAAAGACTATAGTACAGAGACTTATCCATCATTCTCCCCCTAAGTCTTGTGCGTTGTCTTGGGCTGGACCATCCCAATTCTGGAGCAGAGTTCAAGGAACTTGATCCTCCCAAGAGGCTTGGTGAGCAGATCAGCGAGCTGATCCGTGGTGTTGATGTAGCTCGCCTTGATGCTCCCTTCCTCCAAGCAGCCTCGGATGAAGTGATGCCTCAGCCGGATGTGCTTGCTCCGTTCATGGAAAACGGGGTTCCTTGCCAGGGCCAGAGCGGACTTGCTGTCCACCATCAGCTGCACTGCTCTAGCATCTCGGCCAAGTAGATCACCAAGCAGCCGAGAGAGCCAGAGCGCCTGGGTGCAGGCTGTGGAGGCCGCTATGTACTCAGCCTCGCAGCTGGACAAGGCAACCACATGTTGCTTGACCGACTGCCAGCTCACGAGGCACTTGCCGAGGAAGAACATGATCCCGCTCGTGCTCTTGCTGGTGTCGATGTCGCCGGCGTGGTCGCTGTCGCTGTACCCGACGAAGTCTGCTGCCCCAGGACATCTAGGGTAGTGAAGGCCATGATCAAGAGTCCCCGCAACGTAGCGGATGATCCTCTTCACAGCCTGCTCATGCTCCGTCGTCGGTCGCTCCATGAAACGACTAACGTAGCCGACGGAGAACGCCAAGTCCGGCCGAGTGTGGGTGAGGTAGCGAAGGCTCCCCACAAGACGCCGGTACTGTGTAGCGTCCACTTCCTTCGCCGTGCTGTCACGGCTCAGCTTCAGCCTCTCCTCCATCGGAGAGAGAGCTGGGTTGCAGTCGGTGAGCTGGCTAGCTCAACGATGCGCTTGGCGTAGGCGGTCTGTCGAAGCGTGATCCCGGAGTGGTCCTGGTGCACCTCGATCCCCAGATAGAAGGAGAGGAGCCCCAGATCACTCATCTGGAAGGCAGCCTTCATCTCCTCCTTGAACGCAGCCACCTCTGCATCCTTGATGCCGGTGATCACCAAGTCGTCGACATAGACGCCCACCAACAGGGCATTTCCTCCACTGCCCCGTCGGTAGACGGCCGCCTCGTGCGGCTTTGCTCGAAGCCCATCGTCTTCAGCGTGGAGTCCAGCTTGGCATTCCACGCCCTTGGTGCCTGCCGGAGGCCATAGAGAGCCTTGTGCAGGCGAAGTACCTTGCCCTCCTGGCCGGGGATCACAAATCCCGGCGGCTGCTGCACGTAGACCTCCTCCTTCAAGTCGCCGTTGAGGAAGGCCGACTTGACGTCCATGTGGTGGACAGGCCAGCCCTCCTGGGCAGCTAGTGCAAGGATGAGTCGCACGGACTCCATCCGTGCTACAGGAGCGAAGGCGTCGTCGAAGTCGACCCCCTCCTGCTGCAAGAAACCTCGCGCCACCAAGCGAGCCTTGTGCTTGACGATGGCGCCGGCCTCATCCCTCTTCAGCTTGAACACCCACTTAAGGGTGATCGCGCGATGACCACGAGGGAGATCAGCAAGCTCCCAGGTGCGGTTCTCCTTGACCGCATCCATCTCCACTGCATCGCAGCACGCCATGCGTCCTTTTCAGCCTCTGCAAAAGACTGAGGCTCACCATCCTCACGCGCAAGCTGCAGCTGCGCCACCAGGTCACGTGGCACCAGCCCCGGCACCGGCTGGTCACCGAGAAGGTTCTCCATCGTCCGGTACCGCAGCGGCTCGTCGTCATGATACGCGTCGACACGCTCCTCGTCGTGAGAGAGCGGAGAAGCGAACTCCACCGGGTTGTGCTCGGAGTGAGCTGGTGGTGGTGTAGACGCGCCCGGAGGAGTGGCTGCTGGTGCTGGAGTGCGTGGCGTTGCGGCTGTGGTGTCGCCGGTGTAGCTAACACCGGGGTCGATGGGGACTTGGGGGCTGAAGTAGACGTGCTCAGCGAGGAGCTGCTGCCTACTCCCCCGGCCTCCTCGAAGTGGACGTACTCGATGGTGAAGTCGTCGCACGTCGGAGTCGAGCCGTCGTCCACCGCCTTACCCCACGCCCATCCTCGCCCTTCGTCGAACACGACGTCTCGCGCCGTGCGGACGCGCTGTGTCTTGGGGTCGAGGATGCGGTAGGCCTTCGAGCCCTCCGAGTAGCCGATGAACACTCCCGGAGTGCTCCTGTCATCGAGCTTGCCGATGTGACCAAGCTCCTTGGCGAACGCGAGGCAGCCGAAGACCCGCAGGTGGGAGACTGCCGGCTTCCGCCCATGCCAAGCCTCATACGGCGTCCTGCCGTCGAGCGCCTTGGTAGGCGAACGGTTGAGGATGTAGACGGCCGTCAGCACCGCCTCTCCCCAGAAGACAGCCGGCATCCCTCGCTGCTTGAGGAGGGCCCGAGTCATCCCCACAACCGTCTGGTTGCGCCGCTCGACGACGCCGTTCTGCTGTGGGCTGTACGGCGCGGAGTAGTGGCGCTGGATGCCTGTATCAGCGCAGTACGACGCGAACTCAGCTGCTGTGAATTCGCCGCCGTTGTCGGTGCGCAGCACACGCAGCTTGCGGCCGCACTCCGCCTCCGCAGCAACCTGCGCGCGCCTGATGGCGCCCGCTGCCTCCCCCTTGCTGCCAAGGATCACCACCCACATGTAGCGGGAGAGATCGTCCACGAGCAGCAAGAAGTAGCGTCGTCCTCCTGGTGTGGCCGGTGTCACCGGGCCACACAGATCCCCGTGCACGAGCTCGAGCTTCTCCTTGGCTCTGAAACTCGCCTGCCGGGGAAAGGGATGCGTCTGTGCTTCGCCAGCACACAGACGTCGCAGAACTGCTCCACGTGGTCGAGGCATGGCAGGCCTCGCACCATCTCCTTGGCACTGAGCCGCTTCAGGGCCTCAAAGTGAAGATGCCCGAAGCGCTCATGCCACTGCCACGCCTCGTCATCCCGACGAGCAGCGAGACAGATGGGTTGTGCCACCTGCACATCAAGGACGTAGAGCCGGTTTGCGCCTCTGGTTACCTTAGCAAGAAGGCGATGATGGCGATCCCAGATGCGTAGGATCCCATGCTCGATCAGCACGCGCGAGCCGTTCTCGTCCAGCTGTCCCAGGCTGATGATGGAGTTCCTCAGCGCGGGGATGTAGTAGACACCGGTGAGCAGCCGGTGCTCTCCGGTCTTGGCGATGAAGAGGACGGAGCCGACGCCCTTGATCTCTACGGCGGAGGCATCCCCGAACTTGACGGAGCCTCGTACGTCGGAGTCGAGCTCGGCGAAGAACTCTCGTCGCCCGGTCATGTGGTGGGTGGCGCCGGTGTCGAGGCACCACCCGCTGGTCTTGTCCTTGCCGGAGCCGTCGCCAAGGAGGGCGTGCGCCTTTGGCTCGTCAAGGTGGAGGAGCTGCTGCTGCAGCAGGTAGTTCGACGCTTGCGTGCGTCATGAACAGGGCTGGGTCCTCCTCCGCAGCCTGTGCGTGGGCCTGGCCACGTTGCTCCTCCGCAGCCTGTGCGACGTGGGCCTGGCCACGTCGTGGCTGTCGGCACTCCTTGGCCCAATGGCCAAGGCGGCCGCAGTTGCGGCAGCCCTCGTCTTGTGCCGGCTGGGGCCTGCCGGCGGCGCCTCCCCGGGCACCTCCACGGGCATCACCATGTGCCCTGGCCTGGTAGTCTCGGCGTCCCCTTCGCGGCCTGCCACGCCTGCGGCTGCTGGAAGAAGGCTCCCCCTTCTTCCCGTCACCGTGGCTGGCGTCCCACTGCTCCCGAGACAGGAGCAGCTTGCCGCCGGTGGTGATGGGCCCCGAGAGAGGCTGTGGCTCGTCGGTGTCGACGACCTTGAGGCGACCTATCGCCTCCTCGATCGTCATCGTGGAGAGGTCCAGCAGGACTCGATCGAGCGAGCCATCTGCTTGTACTTCTCGGGGATGCACCGGAAGAGCTTCTCGACAGCTCTCTCCTCGCTGTAGGTGGCATCACCAACTGCACCATCTTCTGCAACAGAGTGTTGAGACGGAGAGCAAAGTCATCAACGTCCTCACCTGGCTTGAAGGCCAGGTTCTCCCACTCCTTGCGAAGTGCCTGCAGGGTGGACTTGCGGGCACGGTCGCTGCCGATGCGTGCCGCGGCGATGGCGTCCCACGCCTCCTTGGCAGTCCGCTTGTTGGAAAGCGAGAACTGCATCTCGGCCGGGACTGCAGCGATGAGGGCGTCCAACGCCCGTCGATCCTCATGTGGGTCAACGGCGTCGTCCTGGACCGCCTCCCACATGTGCCGCACCTGCAGCCTGATCCTCATGATCGCTGCCCACTCGACGTAGTTGGTTTTGGTGAGGGTAGGCCACCCAGCACCGGGACCAACGTCCCTGACCACAGTCCGGACCCCGTAGAGGCCTCGGCCTTGGTCATCCCAGCCGCCGTCGCCGTGCGCGCCTCCTCTGGCGCCACCGCGAGCGTGCTCGGCTGCCCACTGCGCCGCCCGCTCTTGCGCCGCCCGCTGTTGCTCCGCGTCGTCGCGGTCTGCGACGACGCTGCCATCAGCGGACGCGGAGCTGTTGGCGCTGTCGCGCAATGCCTTGGCCTCCGCCGCAGCCACACGTGCTGCCTCCGCCGTCGCTGCTGCTTCTACCTCCGCTCTGGCTGCTGCCAGCTCCGCGGCTGCCAGCCTCGACGCCCTTGCCGCCGCTGCAGCGGTTGCCGCAGTCACTCGCTCACGCTCCTCTGCCTCTGCGCGCTCGGCCTCCTGCCGACGCCGCATGCTCGAGGTAGCCGTGTGCTGAGAGTGACCTGTGGACATGGCTCGCTGCTGGGGGGCTGTCTGCTGCCGACGAGCTGCTGCTCGACAACCCGGAGGGAGGGAAGTAACCAGGGACAGTCGGAGCAACTGCTGCTACCGGCTGGGGCTGCTCTGCTCCTGGTGAGAGAGGAGAACAGGTAAAGGTCAGGCTACAAGACAACCTCGCTCTGATACCACTTGATAGTTGTTTCAGGGTTACTCTCATTGAGAGAGGATGACACTTGGAGAGTTGGGGCAATTTTCGTTGGTTTATTTCTCACACAATGGCATACCAACCTGAGGGGTTGGGGATACATATTTATATGCTGCTAGCCAGCCACGAATATGCTAGATGCTAGTCTAAGATGCTGCTAAGATGCTGTCCTAAAGTAGTCAAGGCTATCCTAACAACCAGTCCTTCTAACTGCCAGTCCTTGATGCTCTATCCTAACTGCCAGCCTAACTGCCAGTCCTTGATGCAAATGACCATGTGCTGTGTAGCCCCACAAAGACCACAGACCAAAGACTATAGTACAGAGACTTATCCATCACTGGTATGTGTTTTCCGATTTCTAGTGTTGAAATAGGTGTTTGGTGTAGTTACTAGCTAGTACGAGTAGTTCCTAAGGAAGTTGCAACCTGCATGAGTGGGCATTGGGCAACCAGGCTACTGAGACACACTGTGATCTCAGGTTGTGGAGTCTCTGTATGATGTTGTATCGTTCTCCTAAATATTGGTGATAGCGCGTGCAGCCTGCTTCCTCTCGGTGGTCATCCGAGATTATGATCCTGTACTGTCAGTACGTTAAGTCTGTTGGTGTCACTACAAGAACATCGAGAGTTCAGTAATTCCAGTAACTTCTGTACTGTTGCTATGTTGCTTGACTTTGTGTCTATCCTTGTATGTAGCCTTTTGGAGTTCTTTTTTCAAGAACCTGGTTAATATTTTCTCTTTTACGGTGATATTATTTTGCTCCTTAATTATTCAAGATGACATTAACTTGTAGATAGCCTTTTGGAGTTTTGTTCAAGAACCTGGTTAATATTTTATTTTCTAGTCAGCATGTTTTTTATGGTAGCGTTGCATCTAATAATTTTAGTTGTTTTTTTACAGCCTTTCTTCACTAAACCGATAAAACATGCTTATGGCCTACAAAAGGAAGTTACGACAGTGGAGCATTCTTAAGGTGTTCTCCAGATTTTCATCAAAGTATTAACCAGAAGGCTGTGTACTAACTTCGTAAATACGTTCTTCAGGTTTTGCATCCTAATCGAAAATTTACGTCGCATCAAATTGGATATGTGCTGACTAAATAGATGCAGTAGCGCTTGCTTGTATGAGCACGCTTAACTATCAAAAAATATTATAATCAGCATGCCTGCTGCAATGGGTCTTAACATGCCGAAAAATTGTTTGCTACTCTTGAATTACTCTGGCTTTCAGAAGTGCAGCCACCATGGCCACCGCCAGGCACATGGATGTTGTTTGCGACACATCATGCTGCGAAATTGACTGCGATCACCTTAAAAAAAAGAAATTGACTGCACTGAACCATGGCCATATGCCCATATCCATGGAGAACATGTATAATCCCCTCAAACCTACACAAATATACGTCGATTCAAAATATTTTGAGCACGACATATGTTCGTATCGATGAGTAGTTTCCATTCCCGTGCTCGGTTTTAAGTTTCGTCGACCATAGCTTCTGATTTTTGAAGTTCCCTTTTGAATGTTTTTGGACGAATTTTGTCAAATTCGTCGCACTCGGTCGACCGTTTGAGAAACCCTTTGACATGTAGCTAGATATCAACGTTTCGCACAAGTTTCGTGTTGTAAGTTTTCTATTTTGGCGGTCGTATACGAGCAGATCTTGTAGTTTGTACGTGTTTAGACTGAAGTATATAAGCAGCGTTCTTCAACCTCCGTCGCGGCCATGAACTACACTATCATGGCAGTAGGTGTCACGCTTGTCGCCGCCGTCGTTCGCCGCCATGAACTACACTGTCACGGCAGTAACTCATGCGCTTATCGCCGCCGCCCGTCTTGTCGTGCTTGTCGCCGCCGTTCGCCATGGAAGCAAGCACGGGAGGTAAGCTTCACCATGTACACTAGGAGGTGAGAGTATCCCGCGTGCAGATGCAACCACTGTGCAACGCAGACAACCAA
Organism: Poa pratensis; assembly: GCA_947311845.1. Taxonomy (NCBI): domain Eukaryota; kingdom Viridiplantae; phylum Streptophyta; class Magnoliopsida; order Poales; family Poaceae; genus Poa; species Poa pratensis. The sequence goes on from CAMZMU010000128.1 coordinate 91,025,269, forward strand.
ACACAAAAATGCAAAATAAATAGGCAAAAAAGAAAAACGATATGCATGCAACCAAACGGACTAGAGATGTTGGCTCAGTCCGCGTTTATTCGGGGCCAGCCCAAGTGAGCCACGGAGACGAGAGGCCCAAAATGCATGCGAGCAACCAAACACGCCCATTCTGATCCTGATCTTACATGTGACTGGTTCAGCTCAGGTTGTCAATGCCGAGAGGCTATGTGGGTGGTGTTGGAAGCTTAGTGAGCAAACTGACTAACCTGCAGGGTATGATTTATTTCCCTGGTAGGTCCTCTATGGTATTTTCTTGACATTAAGATGTCTTCATTTGGTGGAGCTTCAGTGCTTGCACACTCTGAATTTTGAGTGAAAGCACACATACGTCTCTGTCAGACTTTGGATCCTGGCATTGTACATTTTATCCCTCGAACTGAGGTTATACATATCAACAAAGGAACTATGCATGATTATGGTGGAGTAGCACACAGTGAGAATTCTGGTATTGAGGAGGATTCTTCACAAGATATTGGTTATCGATGAAATGAATACTACTCTGGCTACATGCTTCATGTTTGTTCGCAGCCTTCCATTGCCTATCACTAGGACTTTGGATCCGGGTACTTGGCTAACTAGCAGATTGAATTCTATGCTATCTGCAGTCTGCCATGCAATACATCTGTAATTGCTGAGGGTCGGAGGGTTTTCTGGTCCAACTATTCTGAAAGCATCTCCAGACTCGTCTTTGCAGCGGTGTCCTCATGTCATCCAGATGTGCAGACCTGGGATTTAATGCGTGTTTGGTTACTCGCGCAGTCGCACTGATTTTGGGCCTCTCATATTCGTGGCCCTACTCGGTCTGGTCATGAAAAAGTGAGGCATTGGCCAAGTTATGTAGCCCGTTTGGTTGCATGCATATTGATTTTCTTTTCAGACTATTTTTTTCATATTTTTTTCGTGTTTGATTGCATGGAAATTTGGTTTGTGAGCGTTTAGATGTAATACGGTAACCACTTCTGAAACAGGTGATTTTACCACCTTTAAAGACACATGAACACAAGCACAATAACACCCAATTAGCGCTAACATATATAAATTGTACACAATTAGCGCTACCATGTCTATACTAGCATACGGGACAATAAGGTTAAACACCCTGATGAACACTAACCAGGGGAAGCACACACCCTGATCGAAACAAGTTTTGGGCATTCCAAGCCCTGGTTAACATCTAACTATGGCATGCTAGGGCCATGATGTCCTTGATCAACACTAAAAGGGCATCACAATCTAAAAAAAAATGGGCATCACATGTCCCTGATGAAAATGCAACGGTTTAAACTAGCTAAGCACGCTTGTACTAGTTGTGCTCAGTCCATCTTCAGGCCTCTTGAGGTGAGCTTGAAGACGATAGCGTTGTCCTCCTACAGCTCGTACTTGAAGGCGACGTCTGGCAAATTCTCCCGCAGCAGAATCTCGTCGGTCTCCTTGTAGTAGGCCATTCAAACATGCTCGTCGCGGATGTTGCATGCGCTCACATGAATGCACCGAGGAAGGGGGGGGGGGGTCCGCGGACATTCCTTTAAGGCAGCATGGAAGGGACATGGATTCAGTGACTTCCCTCTGGCCAGTCACCACGTAACAAGCGCCATCATATCCACCGTCCAATGCACATCCAACGGATGAGATTGACCCAGAAAATGAACTCGAAATTCAAATATTTCAGAAAAATCAAAAAAATCCAGCAAGTCATATATGGTGAGTTCATTTTTCGGGTCAATCTCATCCGTTGGATGTGTATTGGACGGTGGATAAGAGGGTGCTTGTTACGTGGTGACTGGCCAGAGGGCAGTCACCGAATCCCCTTCCGCATGGAAGAACCTTGGGATGAGTAGCATGTGCAGGTCACGCTGGGCCAACTGCATGTAGAAGCGGCGCGGCAAGTGGCCGACCTTGGGCTTTCCCCCCTAACTTGGTCAACATCGCCGCCTCCTCTTCCCTCCATGGCACCACTGCCTTGACTAGCCGGCGGTTGAACGGGATGACACCGTGATTGGGAACCGGTGGCCGAAACCCACGAGGTGCGTCAGGGGCTAACTGGCTCGGCCTTCAGTATCTTGTCAAGGATGTTGACGACACAGCAATCAAGCAAGCAATGAAGTACAACAATGGCAGTAACAAGGGATCAATGCACAAGCAGAAGCAGTAAGCAAGCAAACAATGGCAGTTAGAGCATCTCCACCGGGGGCCTCCAAATTTGTGTCCGGCACCCCCCAATTGAGACCCCATTGGGGATGTCGGACATGTCCGCCCGAGTTTTGGAGGCCGCCCACAGCGGCACACCCTAAATAGGCACGCCAAAGGTCAATTCCAAAAAAAAAAATCATCACACATCGCCGGTGGTTTTAGCATACAAATTGAAGATAGAAAATGTAATAGATATTACAACACAAGTTCAAATTGGAATACAAAGTTTAAATACGAATTCAAGTTTAAACCATGACATATCAAACATTCGTCGGCTGAGTCGTTTTGATAGTCCACATGTGCGTCACGAGGTCATTGTGCGGCTACAGCTGTAGATGCTTTGTTCCATCACGAATTTCCCGATGTATGGCAAGAAATTCTGCATACTGCATCGGCACGCCCGGCTATGGATTGGCCATAGGCCCCTGGAAATCAAACACTTCGCCGACCTGTTGCCTCCTCGTATCACGCTCATCCTCAATTATCATGTTGTGCATGATAACACAAGCATTTATGATCTCACACGTTTCATCTAGCGACCATGAAAGACAAGGGTAGCGGACAACGGCAAACCTGGCCTGGAGCACACCAAAAGCCCGCTCCACATCTTTACGAACAAACTCTTACTTCTTTGCAAAATGCCAATCTGCCGCGCCGACAGGGTTGCGGATGGTCCTCACAAATGTAGACCAAGTGGGATAGATGCTGTCAGCAAGATAGTACCTCTTGTCATAGTCATGGCCATTGATCACATAGTTGCATGGTGGAGTTAGGCCATCGCAAAATTTCTTGAACACATTGAAGCGGTGGAGCACATTGATGCCATTGGCGGCACCGGCGGTGCCGAAGTAGGCATGACATATCCAAAGATCATAATCTGCCACAACTTCAAGTATAACACTGCACTTTCCGTGATGCACTGACCTGTACATCCCTTGCCATGAGAACGGGTAGTTCTTCCAGTTCCAATGCATGCAATCGATACTTCCAAGCATCCCTGAAAATCCTCTTTCTTGGTCTTGTGCCAACAAACGAGCCGTGTCTGCCTCATTTGGTGTTCTCAGATATACTTCTCCGAACACCTTCACAACTGCCTTACAGAATCTGTAGGTGGCTTCGACGGCGGTGGACTCAGACATGTGGAGATAGTCATTCAACGCATCGGCGGGTAACCCGTAAGCAAGGCAACATGGCCGCCGTGCATTTCTGAAGAGATGAAAAACCAAGGAAGCATGTGCAGTCTCTCTTCAGCTCAAAGTGGTTGTCGTAGTGCCGAACGCCATGCACAATCTTCCTGAACAATCCCCTGCTCATCCTAAAGCATCGGCGAAATTCATGAGGCAAGTTCATCGGATGCTCGGCAAAGTACATGTGCCCAGTTGCTCTGTTGCGCTCCTTGTTGGCCCTCCCCCCTTCGCTGATCCTCCAAACTTTGGCGCCGCGTCTCACTCAAGTGTGGCATCTAGTAGTACGGCCATGACCATCTCATTCTCCTCGTCGTCGACCACAAGGGCGGCATACTCCGCCATCATTTCGAAAAACATGATCACGTCGTCACTGTCCATTGCCTATTTGACGAAACAAAGCAATGAAACAAGGCCAAGAATGACGAATCAACAAAATCAGCCTATCAACCAATGGTCAAACATCTTGCGTGCGGGGCGGAAGGGAAGAAGAGGCGTACCCGGGCTGAAACTAGCTGCGCCGGCGCTACGAGGTCGGAGACCGGCGGGGAGCGGCGGCAGACGGGCCTGCGTTAGCGCTGAGATTAGGTCCCCGATGTGCGAATCAAGCAGGCGGCGACGAGAGTGGCGGCGATGGTGCGAATCGCCGACGAGAGGAAAAAGAAGGAGGGTGTGGGGAGCGAATGATTCAGGGCACGCCAACGTTGTGTGTATGACGGGCGGGACACCCCTGTCAGGGCCATGTCCGCCCCCATGTCTGGCACCTCGAGAGGGCCTCCAAATTTGGAGGCCCTCTCGGGGGTGCCGGACACGAAATCGTTCGGGGCGACCCTTTGGGGGATGGCGCTGGTGGCGGTTTTTAGCGTTCGTACCCCCAATGGGCCTTTGGGGGTCATTTGGAGGCCATCGGTGGAGATGCTCTTAAAAACCCCAAATCAAGCACAGATGCATTGAGGTCAGGAAAAAAACCAAATCAAGCACGCATGAGGTTCTAGACCTACTTAGAATTGGCGCTTCGTAGACTTTCTTCTTCCTTCCAATAGCGGGTCTCAGCCAGAACTGACTGTGCCCCTCAATCTTCTGTTTTCATATAGCTTCACCGAACTTCCATACACCGATTGATTGTACGCTTGCTGTTCTAAACTGGACCTCTGAATCTCCTCTGATTTCACCTTTGCGAGTCGAAGTAATTTCCTAGCAATAGTGATCATATTGTAGCATCTACTATACATGCAAAAATTAAGCATGTAGTTTGACATAATCTAGACATGAGCTTGACAATCATATCAAACCCTAACCAAATCGGTGCGTAATTACGATCAAGTACGGTGCTAGAAGCTTCTTACCATGGCCGGTGAAGGCGGTGTAGATGGCGCCGGGATGCAAATCCGCACAAGCGGCGACACGGGCATCGGCTCCATCAGGCGAATCGGCGCCGCCGCCCGCATTGCTGGAGCCGCCGGACATGTTGTTGATGCAACCGATGTTGCCGCCATCGATGAATGTCGCAAGCGACAAATAGGGGAGGGTGCATGGAAATGGCGCTGCAGCTCCTTCATCGACATCTCCTGGGCGAGAATGCTCGACACCCATTGGGAGTGTGTGTCTTCGGTGGGGGTGGCGCGGCGGTGGACGGGGACCGGCCATTTCGACGAGGCGTGCGGTGGACAAGGTGAGAAGATTGGGCTTGGACTGTGACGTGAGTGGGGAGTTAAATCAAAACATCGCGTCTCCCGCGCTTTGCAACGCGTGCGACAAAGAGGCACGCGTGGCTCTCCTCTGGTAGCCCTGAAAAAAGGTCAATTCGACCGTTCCTACTTAGCCTGGCCCAAGGCTGCTCTAAACATCGTGTGATGCAAATAAACATTGTTTGATGCAAATACATAAGCTGGCCTAGCCAACCAAGCACACGGAACTTCCATCTTATAGCCTAGTTGGGTCGCCATGGGCTGCCAAACATGCTCTTATTGTTTTCTACAGCGGCACTCACGTCTTGACTTCATGGGTTTTGTTTGTCAAGATCATTTGCTGACTTGCACATTGCTGACTTGCACATGAGTTTTGCGCTTGAGCACAAGCACCAATCTCCAGAGTTAGACTCATACCTCAGGTCCCAATTGTCCAGTCATGAGGAGGACACTGACGAAGAATTTAACCTATTGAAGTGGTGGCATGACCACAAACTTACATATCTGGTGCTTTCAATATTAGCACAAGATGTGTTTACGGTACCTGTCTCATCAACATCATTGAAGTGTGCTTTTAGTTCAACTGGAAGAATACTTGAAGAAAGAAGAGAATGTCTCACACCGGATATGATGCAAATACTAATGATCGTCAAGATGAGGAACTAGCCTCAAAAGATTACAACACAATCGGTGGATGTAGAGATTGTAGCCGTATTTCAAAATATTTATCTAGACGAGATTCCTCAAGAAGAACAATTTTAATTTTGTAATTTTAGTTTCCTTTTGTAATATTTTTATATTCTTTTTGTTTTGAGCAAATGTTGTATACTTTTTTTTTTTACCTTACCAGGTTTTTGTCTCCAAGGGGAGTTTACCCGGAAGGTTTAATGAGTCAACCTTTATTAAATCTCGCTATTCACCACATATGGCACTTGGAGGGCAAGTTGGTCAAAAAATGGTTGACCTTCTCCTTTAAAAGGGACTGCACACCCCTTTCATTTGCCAAACTCACACACCTCTCTCATTCACCTCACACTTCTTTGAGTTATTTTACAGGACCGATCTAATGCACCCACGTCCTACACCTTGGGGATACTACTCTTCTCTTCTGAAAGGATAGTTTAGGAACTGGCAACCTGACGAGGTACTTCAAAGTGCACAGGGTTGCTCCGAAAGAATAGTTGTAGTGTGTGTACTTCTATTTTTATTTTGTAATTTTCCCTTTTGAGCAAGCACTTATATTTTTCTGGTATTGTTTCTGAAATTTTCGGGAAAAACAAGCCAAACAGCCCGAAACAGCCGAAACTGGGCGGAAAAAAAAGGAGCAATAACTCGTAACAGGCCGGTCGGCCTGAAATAGAATTTTCGGCCCGTGCCGTGGGCCGGCTTGGCACGGGACGGTATGCTCTCGGGCCAGGCACGAAAACTAGTGCCATTCCCTTAAAAAAAACGAAAACTAGTGCCACCATTCTCCACTGCACTCGCCGCTCAAAATCCCAAATCCCCAAACCGCCGCCGCCGCCGTCGACCATGGCCGGGCGGACACCCCTCACCAACGTCGACCCCGTGACGGCGGCCGATGCATCCCGCAGGGGCTACGACCCGTACAAGGTCGACCAAGCGGCGGAGTTAATGCTGACGTACTTGTACCGACTCCTCCCCTCTTTCCCCGTCTACGACGGCCGGCGGCTCACCGCCCTCGACGCCCCCGGTGGCACCGACCGCATCAGCCGCATCCCCCGCGCGTTCCTGCGCGACATCGTCTCCCGCCTCCCCGTCAAGGACGCCGCGCGCACCACCGTCCTCTCCTCCCGCTGGCGCACCATCTGGCTCTCCACGCCCCTCGTCCTAAGCGACTCCCACCTCATCCCCGACAGCCACGGCTGGCCCCCGACGCCGGCCAGCTCGCGTGCCATCACCGCCGTCGTCTCCCGCATTCTTGAAGCGCACCCGGGGCCTTTCCGTTGCGTCCGCCTCGCCTGCAGCCACATGAACAAGTACCGCGACCAGCTCGCGCGCTGGCTCCAGCTCCTTGCCGCCAAGGGCGTCCAAGAACTCGTCCTCGTCAACCGCCCGTGGCCGTGCGAGGTGCCCCTCCCGGACACGCTCTTCACCATCACCGCCCTCACCCGCCTCTACATGGGCTTTTGGAAGTTGCCCAAGACGGCCGTCTTGCGTAGCGCCTCCTTTCCCCACCTCCGCGAGCTTGGAATCTGTAGCATCGTCATGGAGCATGGGGACGTGGAATCTCTCATAGGGGGCTGCCCCGTCCTGGAGGTCCTCAACATCCAGGGATGCATGAAGGGGCTGCGGCTACGCCTAGTCAGCCAGAGCCTCCGATGCGTCCAAGTATGTCTTTCGATTATGGAGCAGATTACAGTGCTAAAAACTCCACGCCTCGAGCGACTCATCCTGTATGGCTCATGCCCCCGACGTGGCAGCTTGTGCACCAGAGTTAGGATTGTCGCTGCCCCCAACCTCCACACATTTGGATACTTGGAGCCAGGTTACGTCCTAGAGATTCGAGACACCATGATCACGGTACGTCTCCCCTCTCTAGTTTTTCTATTCGTTCAATTAGCAAATATATCCAGCTGATGGAGGTTTGTGATTCAATGTGTGATCTTTCTTATTGAATTGGGTGAATTTCAGTCCGGTATAGAGCCGAGCGCAAGTAACATTGTCGCAAGCGTGAAGATTCTGAGTCTGAATGTGCGTTTCGGAGTTTGCAATGATGTCAAGATGGTGCCCACCTTCCTCAAATGCTTTCCCAACGCGGAGAGACTGCATATTAAGGTATTTGTCACCAATTTATGTTCCGGTTACACTTTTATGGATTTCTCGCATGTTATTGCTGGTAGATTGTGCTTCTGATTGACTTCATAGATTACTTCATGTCAGTTATATCGATTGTTTTCTATGGTCTTTTGGTTCCTTCCTCTGTAATGTGAATGCTTTTTTCTACGTGCTGTATGTGAATGTTGCGCAATTTTGCCACGTTTTTGAGTTAAGGTGATGAGAACATCAGCTGGATGACTAAGTATACTTGGCCATTAAGATGTATAACATATGTGATCGGTTATAGGTTTAATGACACAACCTTCCCATTTATTTTCATCAATCAGGTCTTCTCTACAATCTGCATACATAGACTAGAATACAAATTATAATTATGAAGGGTTTCTCGTTGCAAAGTGATCACTGTTCCAGTATTTTTATTTATGATGATTTGCTTCTTTAGGTATGTAAAGTACTCTTGTTCGAATGCTTCTCACTGTGTTCATTTAAGCTACCAGTATTTGATACTATGGTAAACAGGCATGCATTGCTTATTACAGACTTATTATGAAAATTATACATGGTACATAAAATAAAGTAACACATTCACTTTGGGTCTGTATTTTAGAACACATTCAGACTCAGATAGCTAGTAAAATAAAGTAGCACATCCACTGCATTGCTTATTACAGACTTTAGAACAGGCAGTACTATTGTCAAAGTCTTTTTTTGTTAGCCAATTACTCTACTGACGACTTGAGTAAAACACGTGACTACTTGCTACATACACCCTTCGCCAACATCCCGCATGAAGGACATGGCGCGATAGGTGGTGATGGTCTGGTAAGTCAAAAAGGCAGAAGAAAAATCGGAGCTACTAGCGCATGTAGACGTGAAAAAGAACTAAACTCGTGCACTCTAATTTCTACCACACCGTGACTCAGTAAAGCAATTAATAAAGATAGTTTATTATGTGTTGTGTTTTTCCTGTTTCAGTTTCATGTGTGCTCCCTCTGGTCGGTTTATAGGTGCTGGGCATATTGTTTCGCAAAAAAGGGTGTTACACATATTCTAATTTATCAATTTTACCAATGTAATGAATTTTATAACACAGAAGTTAAATCATTAGAAAACATAGCACCTGAAATTTCTATGATGTATATTTATTATTAAATTTTTAATACTAATTTAGCACATCGCCCACATTTGTACTTGAATCCCTCAACAATTGGGAAATCAACCCGAAGTACAAAACCAGTGATATTCTACCCTTTTACACTTTAGACCCTCAAGAAGCGGAACCAGGGAAGCTGCCCGCATGGGTTTTTCGTCAGTGATATTACCCCGTAGCAACGCACCGGTGTTGTGCTAGTCTTGTTTAGTGCATACATAATTCTTGTTTTTTTTCCTTCACTGCTAAGCTATTTGGTAATTTGTACAATTAACTACTTTCATCCATCGAAATATATCTTGTTACTAATCCTACAATTTTGATCCATCATTTAGTTATGAAGCAGTATAATTTGCAGTACTTAGTATTGAGCAGTTAGCAGTGCATGTAGTGTAGATTCTGAATCTTAGCCAAAAAAATGATCCATTTGCTCACAGAAAAAACTTTGATAATAGTATTGCCTGATCTAAAGTTTTCTTCCAATATATTCTTACATGTGCCTTAAAAAGTGAATCTACAGACCAATTCATCTCAGCTTATCCATGATTTGCCTATATTCTTACCCATTCGTCTACAGGTTGCTTGAAACTTTTGTCCAGAACTTGCGGCAGATGTATTGCTCATTTGCTTGCACAGTTTTCTGACTTATTTGCATAGATGTGTCAAGTCAATTATCATTAGAGCTCTTTCTGGCCCTTTTGTTCTCTTCTACTCTGAAATATGAGTCATGTATGTGGTTATGCATGCTAGGCTAAGTTTCCTGTGAATGACCAAACAAGGTAGACAATATTACCGGGCATACTTGACCAATTATTGTATAATTTTTTTACCAATATAGCTATTACACATGCGGACTAGAGTGCACTGTTAGAATTTTCGCTGTTGTATGTTCATCTGTTTGTCTAATGTCATGTTATAAAATATTTGTTGTGCCATTTTGTTTATTTCCTGTATGTACAGATTTCTTTATTTCCTGTATTTACATACTTGCTAGCAGTATTTGTTCTCTGGATGATGCAAATGGCATCCAATGTTTATTTCAAGCCAATTAAGCATAGACATAATAAACTAGCACATTTGCTGCCTACTTGTTGGAGGTCTGTACGTTATACCACTTGTACCAAATTGTGCTACTAGACTAACCACATAATATTCGGACACTTATCTAATCAAGTTATTCATTATTAAGTGACCGTCACGGCTCTCATCTGGAAATTTGCCTTCAAAGAATTTTTTTAGGTTCACGTGTTTATGACCTCCACGGTAGACTGAATTTTGCCGTCTCACTTTCTAATTTTGTTATACTCGAGGGGCTGCACACGCACCAACACAGTTACTTCTCTGTTCTAGTAGGCTACTTCGTGCTAGTTTCATGCATGTGGATATTGATTAGTCATTTCTCCCAAACATATTAGATCGAGATTTTAGATATGCGCGAGTGTTGACCGATTCAATCGAATTTTGCAGAGTGAAAAATGTGATGAACCCACCGGCAACCTCACCCTCAAGTTCTGGAAGCAGTGTGGTCCCATCGAGAACATCGTCTCGCGCATCAACATGATGAGCCTCTGTGAGTTCAGAGGGGAGCCAGGCGAGGTCGGGTTCCTTGAGTTCTTCTTTGAGAGTGCGGGGGTGTTGAGGACCGCAACAATCGTGATGGCCAACCCAAGCTTCACGCCGTTCTCGAAAGACGAGGCGTTGTCCAAAGCGAGGAGGAGTTCTAGAAACATGGCAAGTAAGTCCTGCGAACTGTTTGTCCTTGGGAGCAACGGTCCTGACGGAGGTGATGCCTGGAACTTCCAAACTGGGTCGAATTTTTCTTTCCAGGACCCTTTCTTGGCCGCACTGTAGTTTCTGTGGCGACATGGATTGTTTTTGTTTGGGTGCAGACTATGAAACATGGTAGATAACCCTGTGCGCTTATGCTGGTTCTGTCGAATTTTGGGCATGATGCTTGGTGGGAGTCAGATATAGTATGGGCAAACTAATTAACGCATATTTTGCTCTGTCGTTGTAACCTGTGCTATCAGTGTCCCTATCCATGCTAATTGAAACATTTGGTTGTGGCAACATTTCATTACATGCAGCAGCTGCTGCTGCTGCTGCTGCTTGTGTTATCGTCAGGTAGCGCTCTACAGTCAGCAGTTTGGTGATGATAATATCGTGAATCTCCACAGCCTATGAACCGTGACTTATCCAGACCCTACCCTTTTCTTTGTTTTAGACCTTCTCCAGTTATTACTTATATGTGATACCTTTTGCATGCTATTGTGAAGTCTCATAAATCCTTCCAAATACAATCTCCCTGCAAATATGCGTTTTCAAACCTTTTAAAAATTAATACAGCCTCGTCCGCGCCGTATCCGATAGGTCAGGGGGCGGACCCAGAAAGTTCTACAAGCGGGGGCAAAATCTTGGAGTGGGGGCATTTCTTAAAGCAACTTAAATTTTTTCTATGTTTTTCTTTAAAAATAATATGTGCATGAACCCTTTGGAAATGTTCAATTTTGAGTGGGGGCCTTTACTTGGGTCCGCCCTTGCTATAGGTACCTATCGTTTACGCGCCGTAAACGATTAGCTAGTCATCCGTCGGCTTCCCGATAGAACCTGATTGTCCTTGGCGTAGAAGATCAGACTAATCGTTAGCGGCGCAGACGACTAGCCCCGTGCATGCGCCTCGAAGCCCACGAGGCCCCGACCGCCCGACGGCGCGCGTCCATGCATGCGTGCGCCTAGTCGGCTCGCCGGCCGTCCGTTCGTGCGCCTCGTTCAGCGGCCGGGCGTCCGTGTGTGTGCCTGCCGGCTCGCCGGCCTTCCGTGTGCGCGCCTCGCCGGCGGCCGTACATCCCTGCGTCTGCGGCCGTGCATGCAAGCGTCCATGCGGCGTGCGTCTCGCCGGCCGGCCGTGCGTATGCGCGCCTCGCCAGCGGCTGTTCGTGTGTGCCTCGCCGGTGGCTGTGCATAAGGCAAGTGCGTCGCCGGCTCGCCCGCCGGCCGTGCGTACGTGCGCCTCGCCGATGGCTGTGCGTGTGTGCCTCGCCGGTGGCCGTACATACAAAGGCAAGGGCTGCGACATCGAGATGAAACAGCGAAAGATGGAGTGCAAAGTAAAGCGAGCTACACTTAGGAAAATGGTTTATGCTTCCGGGCTGCAGTGATCTCGCCCATTTCAAAAAATCAACAACTACATTTAAAATTTTCAAAAAAATCTGAAACAAATCATGCATGTCCTCAATGAAATTTCCTATAAATGTGAAAAATCTCAATGCAAAATAATTTACTGTTTGAGGTACACAAAAATAACAAATGTGTAGATCTGAGTATAGTGAACAATACGTAGTTTCAAATATCCAAATTTTGTCATTTTTGTGTAGGTTAAACCGTAAATTATTTTGCACTGAGATTTTTCACATTTATAGGAAATTTCATTGAGGACATGCATGATTTGTTTCAGATTTTTTTGAAAATTTTAAATATAGTTTTTGATTTTTTTGAAATGGGCGAGATCACTGGAGCCCGGGAGCATAAACCATTTTCCGAAGTGTAGCTCGCTTTACTTTGCACTCCATCTTTCGCTGTTTCATCTCGATGTCGCAGCCCGTCTCCCTTTGATCATTTGCCCGTATTGGCGCATGGCGAGGATCGTCAACTTCATATCCGGCACAGAGAACATCGGCTGGGTTTGATACGTGACGATAATTAAGTATATTATCCGGAAAAACATTGCTGAAAGGGAAAAGGTCTAGAAGCTGGTGCTGCTGCTCCAATAAACTTGGATGCACATGAAAGAGGACCAAACAAAGAATACTAGATTTAACCTAAAACAGGATGGGTCAAGTGTAAGGTGGATGCAAATTTTATTGCTGAAAGTAGGTCAGGATCGTGGGGCGCTGTCATACGAGATCATGAAGGCAGTATTGTTGCATCAGCTTGGGATGTGATCCCGCACTGCCTATCGGCTGATGTGGGCGAAGCTCTTGTATGCCTACATGGTCTAGGACTGGCTTGAAACAATTCAGGTGGCAACAACATTATTATCGAAACGGATTGCTTTTCAATTGATGTTCCTGATAGAGAGTTCAGACTGAAAAAACACCTGACAGAGATGTCCTTGTGAAAATTAATAGAAGTGGTAATAGTGTGGCACTAGAAGTTGTAACAGTGTGGCTCATGAGCTCTGCCAGCTGAGTAGAGAGTTAAGTGCATTAAGCCACACTGACAGGCAGAAACTGTTGCTTATTTTTGGATTTTAGCCTACTCTACAAAAATCCACCTCCCGGCCTTGGCAAGCATCTAGACTTATCAGGATAAATGGTACCGTAGCTACTACTGAGAGACTATCATCCAAGTCATCCGTCGTGCCAGCCATTAACCTTGAACCGAGCAAACAAATTACCCAATTTGGAAGGCTGGACTGACGACGATTATACAAGATACTTTCAATGCATCACACGGAACAAGACTACCCAAACTTCAAAAATAATATTAATACACCGAATCTGCGTTTAGGAAGTATATTAGAAGCTAGCTTATTAGTTGCCAAGAGTATAGCGTTCATTTGTGTATAGACAAGATCTCACAAATGACTGCTGGCATCTTCTGCATATAACGCTATAAGCCTGTGCCCGGACTGCATATCTCTAACTTTAAATTAATCCAATAGCTCGGGCAATGTTGATCTTCTTTCTACAATACTCCTCATAGAACCTGGGTCTCCGCTTCTACAAAAAAGTACCTTAAGGTAAGTCAACTATTGTGGGAACACACATGGAGATGCAGTTGTACAAAAAATTACCTTCTTCCTAAGTGCCTCTAAAATCAACTGTCGAGCCTTTTCCTCTGTAACCTGGGCTTTATCCTCTGCAAACTATAGTCAGGTATGGCATCAAACATGAGAACAATCTACCAATGGACTGCATTAAAGAATAAAAAGAGTGTCTGGTAGGTACACAAAACGGTACTTACTTCCTTGAGGCAAGTAGTGCACGCAAGAAACTGAAAAGGAAAAGGTATAGAAAATATAAGCATGAAAAAAACCTATAACCATGAGAATAACGCAAACCTCTGCAAAAAAAAAGGCATTTACCTCCTTTTCCAGGTCGGAGCAGAATGTGTCATCCTCCAGTGCACATCTCATACTGTGTTGGCGTAACGGGAACCTATTAAGTTCATACACTTCATCCAAAACGTCTCTGAATTTCATCTGAGAATTGTTCAGGAAAAAATAGGCATACATTACAAAGCATCGAAACACAAGGGATAACACAATTCAATCGTTTATTAGCTGTTTAGAAGACCGGGGTGCACTGCTAACCTTAGGGGTGTACCGCTGCCAAATCTCGTAATAGACACCATCTAACTCGTTGCAGTAACAAATATCAAACCTCGTGCTATGTAACCATTCCTGAATTAAAAAGGACACAACTGTTAAATATTAAACACCTACATTGAAGTAATAAGTGTGTGCGGAAGCCTACGTAGAAGCCAGAAGAGGCTAAACACCCCGTTATTGTGGAGAAGCCAGTAGCAATCTTGGTTGCTTGGTAACTTGCTCTTGTCAAAAGCATTCCCCACTAAAAAAATCATGAAGCTATGTTATATACTGACATATTGGCACTCAGCTTTTAGTATAGTTATGCTTACCTTAAGAGATGGAGACTTGTTTGGCACATAAGCTTCCATCCACTGTATCGAGATATAAAAAATTGTTAACAAAAAAATCAACATCTGAACTTAAAACTATATAGCACACTTAACCCGCTAGCTATCCCAAAACCGGGTCAATTTCACAGCTATGAAAATTTAGGGGGTGCTGCGTCCAAAACATGATAGTTGTGAGGGTTATATAGACTTCTTTCTATCTATGGTGCATACCTTAAGTTTCTTTGACAATTCTTCACAATATTTGATATATTCTTGTTCCATTTCAAAAGTATGAAAATTCTTGTAGTAGTCATCCCAACGTACGTACTCATAACCACCCTACATCAAAAAAAAAAAGAGAGTAAAATATAATAAAGAAATAATATCAAACAACAGATAACTCAAATAACTATAATTGAACATTTTAATTAAGTTGTGGTACAGAGCAGCAAACATGCACTTCATCAATATATCAGTAAAGAATGGCTTCAGTCACATTAGTCATCTAGGCAAAATAACAGAATCTACAATCCTTGATAGCAAAGAAAACTAGTAACAATTTCCATGTTTCATCATTAACATAATAGGGTAGAGAGCAATAAAAGGTCAACAAAAAACTGGATTGTCCTGGCTACGCACTATATTTGAAAACTTGAATTTAGTCAGACTTGATGGGTCTCACTTCCTGGACAAAGAATATGGCTCTCGTGTGTCCAAGAAGCCGCAATCTGTACCTAGCGTCTCTCCATTGTGATGTAGACAGTAAAATATTAGGAAAGGGGTTTGGTTGCAGTAGACTTATCATACTCAGTATACATCAAATGGGCAGCCATACTCAGTTACTGCAATAGTGCCCCCATATAGGTGAGCACAGGATTTAATTCAAGAGAGGTCTGCCATGCGTGTTAGTTTGTACGATCCTAACCAATTCGCCACCTATCTTCTTTATGGTTATTAGGATCAACTGAAGGCAGAAGCCCCATATTCCATCCTGTTCATCCTCCCTCAGCCTCCTGACTCCATTCGAAGCTAGACGTTGATTTGGTCATGGATCAAGCTGTTCCAGAAAATTTTGGTAGGTTTCCTTCACGATAGAGTGCTTCTGTTCATTCTTTCAGATCTGGTATTTCCTCGTTTTTGGGCCTGAGGTCTACAAAAGATTCTCACAAAACGCTCCATGGATGACTTTGTGGACCATGGTTGCTCCATATAAAGTTAAGTGATATAGCAGCAAGGCACCAGCATTGGATATGGTACATGTGAAGAAGAGGGAGAACACTCCCTAAAAAGAGAGGCATAATTGTCCAACGAAATCACTCATGGAGGTATTGTGGATCATGGAACTGATAGATCAATCGAAAATATTCATACTCCTAGTATGATAAAGATTCGGACAGAAAACACTGGCTAGATTCGCAGGTCAGTAACTGAACCATATGCTATTGAACTATTTATTTTTAGTGGGAAACCCGTGGAGTACTAATTGAAGAATTAGATTATGAACAGGACTTTCCATCGGCTAAATTTAACAGTCTTGTTAGACCTAACATTACTTCACATAGATCTTCCCGCCTTAACCTGATATTTAACATGTATCAAAGATATTAAGAAAATACATGGCTGTAATCAAACAAAGACATATACATATATTTCAATAGTGAATTATTATTGTGTTTGAGATATATAGGTTTAGTGTTAGCTTAAATTTTTACAATAGAAACTGCATTGTGTGGTTTTGCAGGGAGAAATGCTGAAGCAGTGGTTACACCGGCTCTCTGCCTAAATTTCGACTCGGCGAATTATGAATACTATAATATATATGCGTGGACTGTTTGGGTGTACATACAGCAAGAGCATAACAAATTTCTCTACAAGTAAATCAGAACAAGTCGTCCAACTTAATAGTTAAACATGCAATTTATAACAAGAAGATTTGCTAAGAGGCAAGCCAAAGTTGAACGTCACTTCTTGTCATAGTGAGCGTGTGGCCATGATCCGTCTATTACGCAAAGGTGACGACGGATGTGAGAAGAAACTAACTCACACCTATCAGCTACTTAAGGCTTGAAGCACACTGAAATTGCAGTTTGCTATTAGAAGGGCAGGGCTTGCGTCATGCGTGTCAAATTTTCATAATGGATGGATGGTCAAATGGAACCAAAACCATGGGAGTTCTGCTTGAGATCTGACACATTGATCATGAAGGAGCTCGATTCCTCTTTAATGACTGACAAACAGCTGAGGCCAGTTGGCATGGAGGAAGTGGATATCTGAACATCATCGAACACTGCCTTCCACTACGCAGAAGACAGAGAGATGGGGGCACATGTCTTAAGAGAACAAAAGGTTTCTCTAATTGAAAAACTTGGAACAAAAAGGTGCGATTTGGAGGAATCTGAAAGGATTGGCGTCTCAAGATCAATGGTAAGGAAACAAGATGAGAAGAAGAGAGCACAAATGAAGATATGTGTGTGCGTGTGAAGAAGAACAGTAGAGCTATGTATGTCGAGAGAAAACAATATCATAAATATTCAACTCCTGCAGGTGAGAATGTCACAGCTAGCTGGCCAGGTTAAGATCCCAAAGGGACAGTGAATACATTGAGAGATACATGCTTCTATATGTTCTATACAGGAAAATATACTGGTAAGATAAATCTGCAGGCAACGATTCCAAGGTGGGTCTAAGGTACAGATGTAGGTGGAGGTCGGTCCTGGAACCTCCTCAGAATTTCCCATCACTTCCCAGCTTAAAAATCATGATAGCATTATTCTACAGCTAGCATGAACCTGAAACAGCCTTTTTACCTTTTTCAAGGTTCGACTACATCACCTTATGAAGTTTTCGGTTTACCAAAAGTATATTTGTTTTAGTGAGTAGTGACTGAGACTAGCACGGGTGTGTCGTATTAGCACAAAAGAATATAAATATATGGAAACATAGTTTGCAGTAAACATACGTACATAGTTTCGAGGTAGGAGCCGTTGGTAGTCCTCCAGGCCAGCAAGTTTGCAGTAATCAGGGTGGAAAGACCAATCAAATTTGGCATCTTCTTCATACGACTTGAAAAATCTCTGCCCCTCCATACGGCTAGGACGACTAGGACGACTAGGGGGGTACTCCTCTTCCAATTTCTCATAGAAAAGCTTACCCTCAGATACTTGTTGTGACGCCTACAGACAATGAGATCAGTAATGAGATTTAATTCACAACCAAAGTGCAAACAATATTACTACAATGTAATGGCACCGGATGATGACCAAACCTGGCAATACTTGATGCGATACAACGCAAGGCGAGTGTTAAGCTCCTCAAGCTGAACATCATCCAGTTGAGTGGAAGTGTCAACAGCGGTCGTCTGGCGAGGCAACTGTTCAAGGTAAACCGAGTACTCCTCATAGCTGATATCTTCTCCCAGGCACAATTCGTTGAGCCTTTTGATTTCATTCTTGGCTTCTTCTAGCTCAGGTGTTGGCTGGATGACGGGCCGGGGTGGAGGTGAGTTGATGGCCTGGGTGCGACCTGACCGAGGACCGTCGACCTGGACGACGTGCCGGAAGGGGAGCTGACACGGGACCATCGACGTGTCGGCGACGAGGCCTTGGTCCATGTCCGGAAGGACGCGAGAGAACGCCAGGATCGTCGACGCGAGTTGATGGCTGGGGTCGACGTGGGCGACAGAAATCGATGGCCTGAAGGGGAATGCGACCTAACCCGGCGGTATTGTCCATGGCTTGGAGTGGAGGACGCGAGTCGGTGGCCGGATCTCCGACGCGCCGGGGTGAAGGACGCGAGTCGACGGCCGGAACGCCAGGACCTGGCCTGGGACGGTCGACCCGGACCTTGGGTCGAATTGGTGAAGGACGCGAGTCGACGGGCGGAACGCCAGGACCTGACCAAGGATCGTCGACCCGGACTTTGGGTCGAATTGGTGAAGGACGCGAGTCGACGGCCGGAACGCCAGGACCTGAGCTGGGACGGTCGACCCGGACCTTGGGTCGAATTGGTGAAGGACGCAAGTCGACGGCCGGAACGCCAGGACCTGAGCTGGGATCGTCGACCTGGACCTTGGGTCGAATTGGTGAAGGACGCGAGTCGACGGCCGGGACGCGACCTGACCTAGGATCGTCGACCCGGAGCTTGGGTCGAATTGGTGAAGGACGCGAGTCGACGGCCGGATCGTTGACCCGGACCGAGGATCGAGGTGGCGGAGGGCGCGAATCGATGGCCCGACGAACGCTTGGTTCGCCGTCCCCGCGCCCGCATCGCCTGGTGAAGGACGACATGAGCTTGAGCGCGTCCTTGGCGCTGGTGGTAGACGGTGGCAGAGCGCCTGGCGAGATGGGAGTATCAACCATGGACGCGAGCGGAAGATTTCCAGGAAGCTCGAGCGGGGCGGGGCGGGGCGGGGCGGAGGTCGGCGGAGGGCGGAGCGAACATAAATTCTCCTAAAGCCACACCACCAATTGTACACGGGGATACATGTGGCCTCCGATCCATGCATCCACTCCAATCAACGACCAAGATTTCGTTTTCCTGCCTATCAGAGAAAACTCTGCCGAAATTTAGTCGCTCCGCGTCCCCCACCATCTCACAATGCCACGATCTAATTCCTAAAATCACTGCAAGACCTTCCTTCCGTGCATCCGCGTTGCCGAGCTCGCCCCTTCCGGCGAGATCCCTTCCTCGTCCGGCTGTCCTCGCGCACCGTCTCGCTTTGATTTCCTGGCCAGCCCCGCGCCTCCATGGCCGGCCACGCTCACGGCCGTGACCTCCATGGGATCTCCTCTGAGCGCCGCCCCTCCGGACAATATTCCTCACGCTCCAGTCGGGTTCCCCTCGCTCGATCCTGCCGACCGGATCAACTCGACCCTACCGGCCATTTCCTGGTCCCGCAAGCCGCTCAGAGCAGCCACCCCACCGCCCCCTGCCGCGAGATCCCTTCTCCGTCGGTCCGTCCAGCCCCACGTGCCGCCTCGACTTGCTGGCCCGAAAGCCTCCATGACCCAGCCGGATCGTAGCTCATGTAGAAGAGGTCGCGGCCTGATCCCCTTTCATAGTCCCATCCCAACGGAGGTGCTGACCCACCTGTTCACCAGCAGCCCCGCTCCATCAACTGGATTCCCCAAACGCGGCGGATCGACGAGCGGGAAGAGGACAACCCACGCCTCCAGATCTCTCTCCACCCGCAACCCTCTCAACAAGACCAACGATGAGGTATATGCTTTGTAAGTACAACACAAATCAAGATCTCAGAATAATATGTAAGCCTTAGCGTTCTCTTCAGAAAATGATGCAGCTGCAGCACTTAAGATGAGCGTATGCAAGTCTTTGTGCTTTTGGCCGGTGCAGACCTCCGGCGGGAGGGAACATGGCTGCGGCGGCGGTGGCAGGGGGGCATGGCGGCGGCAGGGGTCTGGGCGGCAGGGGCGCCCTCTTCTCTGGCCCAGGGGGGCATGCCGGCGGCGGTGGCAGGGGCACACTTATTTTTGGCTCCCCTAAACCTGCTCCTTCCCTGTTCTTTCTTCAGGCAGAGGGTGCCGTGGGCCTCTTTTTTGTCCGACCTGCAGCAGGAACTGATGAACTACTTCGATATTCCAAATTACAGGAGATTTGCAGGAGCTGAGCTGAATGATTGCAGAGCAGACACTTACCCTGCTTCACTCGTACACTTCTTCTATTACCTTTTCCTTTTCGTGATCGTGGTCTGTCATATCTTCACTTCTTTTGCGAGATATATGTCAGTTGCAAATGCACAATCTTACTCTCCCCCTGTAAACAGAGATGATGAAATTTGCATACGTGCACAATCCAAACGCCAACGCAGGATGCCACCATCTTCTAGCTAGCCCATGGTGACGGTCTTCCAATCTCTGCCCCCACACCATCCAAGGCTCGCGTGCAGACATGTTCTGCAAATCAGGCGGCCGACGGCCACAATAGTTGGTGACTGCAACTACTCCCTTTCTCTCTTAGTGCAATATACACATCCGGTTGGCTGGGCGATTGATTCACAGTTCCTTGGTAGCAATGTTTGACTACATAATAATTTTAATGTTTCTATGTGAAGTTGTTTGATGAAATTTCTCAGCCATAGAAGCTTTGGTGCTATTCAAAGATCTAACACTTAGAGCTTTAGTTTTTTCATACTACATTAATTGGAGTATACAATTATTGAAGTTCTTAATTGAAAAGCTTGTAGTCTGCCTGCTAAGGTATTACTGGACATTCTTGTACATTTAGCTAAGCTTGAATGCTTTCATTTTAGATCATGTCCCTTGGGACAGTTTTTTAATCTATGAACAGATTCTCTCATCAAGAACTGATGGACAACGTACAGATTACACGTTAGTACAAATTGATATCCTTGGACCAAATGTAAGAATACTATAGTAACAACATAGACGCATGAACATTTTACATCATTTTATAGAACTTCCATATATATTTCCGAAGTTTTGTAGACTGGGTTAGTCAGGTGTGGACATGTTTCAGTATTTATGTTTTGTTGGCAATAAGGAGTATTATGTATTTTTACGCGTGCTCTGTGACATAATTTTGCAACAGTTTCTAAATCTTTGACATATTTTCCAATCTTTGTAGAGTGGGTTCAGCCATGCTTGTGATATTACAAGGT
This sequence comes from Poa pratensis, assembly GCA_947311845.1. NCBI lineage: Eukaryota > Viridiplantae > Streptophyta > Magnoliopsida > Poales > Poaceae > Poa > Poa pratensis. The sequence goes on from CAMZMU010000128.1 coordinate 91,046,611, forward strand.
GTTAGCCATAATGATGGTAATGTCCTTGCTCTTGCTGCTGCGGCACTCCATATGCACTGGATCAGGTACAGAACATCTGTCAATTATTTTTCATCTAATTACACGGTGCATCTTTTTCTGCGAACAAAATTACATGGTGCATCCATGTTTTGTTATGCTTGTAATATTAAACATTTTATACTTGTCTCCGCTGTGAGGCGAATTTTTGACAAACACCTATACATTACACTGTCTGACCTTTAAAGCAAGGCGATGCATGTTCAATATATTGAACTGAAAATAGACAAACTTCCGTTAACGCAGATCCCTTGGATGTTGTAATGGTTGCGTAGCCTGACATGGCCAATGGTGTGCAGTATGGTATTTGGTAATTTTTCGATATAGAGGGACATCCAACTGAAAGAGAAATTTATAATCTTTTTGTCTCAATGCATAGAGAAAACATGCGGCGGTGGAGTTCTATGTATATTGGAAAAAATTGTGTTGTTTAGTGAGATCATAATGGTCCAGGAGAAACCCTATGTCACAAGAATTTATACAAGGTAATGATATTGAACTTAGGTGAATAAAAAGAGAATGTTAAGTTGTTTTATTTCGAAGAACTTACTAACGCAATTTTGACTGCTTGATGCTTTCAACTATCAAAATTAGTTGATGTTACTGATTCAAACTATTTATGTTGGTTTTTTCTGTTGCTTTACAAAAAAATGATGGGTTGTCAGGACGTGCGTTGCACGGGCACACTTACTATTTATTGAAGTATGAGGATTTCGTCGGGTTCATCTCAACCCAACTCTTCTATACCAGCTCCACCACTGGTTCATGCCATACCCGTGGTCGCAGATTAATAGAACTAAGAGCAAGTGACACATTAATACACTATACATATATATCACATATATTCCCTATTCTGTATGTAAAAACTAAAAACTGTCATTCAACTGAATCATAAGATGTTCTTGTAGGAGACGTGCGTGCACGTGCAAAGCTACTAGTCTCACAATAATCGGAAAACAAGTCATAATGAAAGTTGTTTGGCTGCATCAAGTGAAGATTTTTTTAGAAGAAATAGAAAATTCTCTAGGGTACCTTGTAATTAAAACATAAGAATTGAAAAACATAGAATGATAGATGGAAAATCAGAATTTTTTGTTGTAGCACGTTAATGCGTGTACATGAGTAACTCAGTATTGTTTTTAGGAATTGTATGCAACCGTTGTCATGACTCACGACGAGTAAAAGGGAAAATTCCAACGAGTGTAACCTCCTCGTATGAAACTTATGGATTGGAGCTTATGAAAGTGGTCCATATAATCTTCTTGGTCTCATTTATTCGTTTCAAATGGCATTTGCAAAGAAACCGGCTACATAGCCGCAAAACAAAATTTCTGTCATACTTTCCCTTAAAAAAAAAAATTGTACCACATGCTGCAAAATTTATGTCTCACAAAAGTATCTCAAAATATATTTATGAAAAAAAGTACTCCCTCCGATCCATATTAGTGGGCACAACTTTGTCTAGATACACATATATCTAATCTAAATACTTAACTAAATACATATGAATTTAGACAAAGCTATGCCCACTAATATGGATCGGAGGGAGTATCTCAAAGTACACGATACCCGCTTTCGAAGTACTTCCGCGTATATCCCGATTTACGCCTTCCTGGTTCCGGCGCGTCCGCCGCCCAACTACCCCTCATTCCGCCACTGCGGCAAGCCGAAGCCGGCAACCGCCACTGCCCACAGCCACCCTCTCTGCCGTCATGGCGAGGCCTCAGCGCCACACCCCAAGCAGGCCCTCCGCCGTGCACTCTCGTCGACTCCCGAAACATGCGCTCCTGCGAGCCGCTGCGGCGTTCTTTCTCGCCACCCTCGTCGCGCTGCTCTTGGCCGTGCTGCACCGTGCCGCCCTCTCACGGCACTCGCTGGAGCACTCCTGGGGGTGGGACGCGCTGCCCTCGGTCGCCGCACACGAGGAGTTCGGCGCCCAAGGCGAGGATCTGGTCAGTCCGCCTCCTCCGTCTTCGTACTGTTGGTCATTTCGTTCTCATTTGTAGTGTTTAGTGCGACAGTTCTGGTACCCATTGTTAAATCATGAAAGAATTATGAATAATTCCGGTAGTGCGGCATTGGTTGCGTGATTCAGGGATCAAAATTATGTGCGTGAATTTGGGTATCCTGTGTCTTGTGATGTAGTCCAAATCTGTTGTTATTGCATAATGAAATGCCTTGTGGGATCCTTTGAGTGCTTACCGAGTTATGGTCCACGCTTGTGCCATAGGCGTTCTGTCTTTGAGCATTTACGTACCTTGGGATGAAGCAATGCTGTCCATCTGGACTTCTAGGTGATATAAACACTAGGAAGAAAAAATAGAGTGATGGTCATGGTGTAGGCTTTTGTTTTGTTTTTCAGGGAACTGTTTTCTGAAAGGATCACAGAACGTACCTGTGATTAGTTGTTACTGTACTGTCTGTTATTTCCGGAGTCACCTTCACTGAATGCTGAATTATTGTCTATCTATCCTCACTCAAGATGACATTAACTATATTGTAAAAAAAAGGTGACATTAACTTATAGATAGCCTTTTGGAGTTTTGTTAAAGAACCTGATAATATTTTCTCTTGTACAGGGATATTGTTTTCCTCCTTAACTATTTGGGATGTCGCTCTAATTGGGCATCCTGGAAAGTTCAGAAACAACACTACTGCATCTTACACATTGTATCAATTAGTATCTTTTGAGAATATTCAGATCTTTATTTCTACCAAGGATTCAGCTGGTACAACATCCTGAATACACCTAGAACACAACGGCGATAGACCGAACGAGCAGAAAGCTCAATTGATCTAGCCAGCATATGAGCTGCATCATTTGCGCTATGGCTAACATGAACAAACATACAGTAAATAAAAAGCTTCGATAAAGACTTATGTAATATCTGCTACAACTGCACTGCACCCATCCGAGACCTGTCCCGTTCCTTTGAGTTGAGTTTCAGAACCAGCGACAAGCAATCAGACTGGAGCACAACTTTGTGTCACCCATCCATCCTCAAGAGCGAGAGCAACACCGGACCACCCTTCAAGCGCTTCAGCCAATTCTGGCAAGGTTGCCCTGAAAGGACTGACAGCAAGCTGTCAGACACCATCCCATATGGTCCCAGAGCACCATGCCCGCTGCGTAGTCGACGAGGAGGCGAAGACGGCACATCCACATTGAGACAGAGCAGGCCGGCAGGCGGCGCCATGGCTGTCAGCTGATGACATGAAATGCTTACTGTAATGGTGAATAGCATGTAGCTACTCACATAATACGACAGTCGAAAAATTTGAGAGAAGTAACATCAATGTCAAAATTTTATCAGTTGATGAGCAACCAGGGCCACCATAAGTTTTATTTAGCTTTTTTCATGCATTTTTTGTCACCTAATTTTTCAGAAGTTCCGTATTTTTTATGTTTAGCATACTGGGTTTTTTCATTTCCATTTCTGCTTAATTAGTTAACCTTTTCAGTTTACTCAATGATCTTCAATTAATATGCCATCCTTTCTAGGGCAGTGAGGATCTCAAACTTGATCGACTCTTGCAGAAAGCTTCAATGAGGGACAACACAGTTATATTGACTACACTTAATGCTGCATGGGCTTCTCCGGGCTCAGTGATAGACCTGTTTCTTGATAGTTTTCGCTCTGGTGTCAGAACAAGTTCACTCTTGAATCATCTAGTCATTATAGCATTTGATCGGGATGCATACAGACAATGTGTCAAGATCCACCACTATTGCTTTGCTCTTGGAACTGAAGGTGTGGATTTTTCTGAAGAGAAGAAGTTCTTGACTTCTGGGTATCTCGAGATGATGTGGAAAAGGCTAGATTTCTTGCGTCTGGTTCTTGAAAAAGGTTACAGCTTCATATTCTCGGTAAATCCTGTTAACACATTAACTCAGTCACTTTGACATTTTTTTACAGGGAAAGATTCAGCTTTGTTGCTAACCATGATTGAATTTGGCAAATTACTGTTTTTTTTTGCAGGTGGTCTGTCAGTTTTACTTCTCTAACTTTCATTTTCAATATGTTTCAGGATGCAGACATAATGTGGTTTCGCAATCCATTTCCTCACTTCTATCCTAATGGTGACCTTCAGATTGCTTGTGATCACTATGTTGGGAATGCAACAGACCTGAGAAACATCGCTAATGGAGGCTTCAATTATGTGAAATCAAATGAACGGACCATAGAGTTTTACAGTTTCTGGTATTCATCACGATTGAGATATCCTGGCTACCACGATCAGGATGTATTCAATGCTATCAAGCATGATCCATATGTTGCGGATATTGGGCTGGAAATCAAGTTTCTAAGTACGGCATACTTTGGTGGATTCTGTGAACCGAGCAGACATTTGAATAAGGTTTGCACTATGCATGCTAACTGTTGCATTGGTTTGCGGAGCAAGATTCATGATCTAAGAATTATGATGGAAGATTGGGGGAGCTATTTGTCATTGCCTCCAAGCTTGAAAAGACTGACGACATTGTCCTGGAGGGTGCCACAGAATTGCAGGTATTATGTCGAACAGTAACGCTGAGTTCAAGATTGTTTTAGCGAGAAATGTAATTAGGTGAAGTTTAGTTGGTCTGTATGTCTAGAACTGTTTTAGTCAGCATTTTTTTCGCAGTGTTTGCATCTAATTATTTTTATTGTGTTTTCAGCCTTTCTTCACTAAACCAGTAGGGCATGCTTGTGGACTACAAAAGAGAAAAGAGAACAGTGGAGCATGCTTAAGGTTATCTCCTTATTTTCTTCAAAGAATTAGCCGGGTCGAGCTACTAACTTCTTTTGTGTTTCCCTCCCTCTTCCAGCTTTAGTTTATTGTAAATGCCTTCTTCAGGTTTAGCATGCTAAGTATTATTTGATGTCGCATAAAATTGGATATGTGCTGACCTCTGTATAGATACAACGGAACTTCCTTGAATGAGCATGTTTATCTCTCAAAGATATAATGATCGCCTACTGCAATGAGAGACAGATCGAAGAACACATTTCCATGCATCGTCACCAGTTTATTTAGACAGAAAAGATGGATGTATGAACGGTTAATTGTTTCAACTTCTGGTGATTGAATATTATGCTCGAGTTTATATACTTCCAGGCGAGCCTCAAACGCAGTCCTGACCAAATGTTTCGTACAAATATTGAGTATTATAGCTCACTTGTACCAGTAGACAGCAGCTCATGTAAAAAAAAGTAGACAACAGCTGTAGAACATCACTATTTTTTCCCTGTTATCTGCTGATGTTGTACCCGGGCTTATTCCTCGTATTGGAAAAGAAATGGATTTGCATATTTCTTATCGTATTTACATTCTGCATATAAGGGCGTGTTCGTTAAGTCGTCAAGTTCCGAGCTTCTTCAACTCTGAGTGCAGAGCCAGGCAGAACACTTTAAATCTGGGAAGCTGGCTAATATTTGTGTACAAAACGGGGAGCGGGTCTTTCGCAACTTCGTGGAACTGAAAATTGCGGAGGGGTTGATATTACGTCCATTTTGTCACGGCCAAGTGATATGGTTTCGCTCGTCCTGTTTTTCCTCTCTGCAAGATTAAAATTTAAAGATTCAGAAACTCAAGCTATAAGAACAGACTAGCCTGACGATACCCGGTTGATGTCTATTCTTTTAGGGAAACTCAAGATTAAAATTTAAAGGTTCAAACTTGTATTGATTTATCTGAGCGGAAGATCATTTTCTTTTAGGTAGCCGAACTTGTTTGGATCCTTGTCTGTTAGAGTATACATTCCTCTTGATGTCTATTCTTTCAGCATTGGGTTCAACGTTTTTTGACATGTTCAATATTCGCAATAAGGGATATTTTTCCTAGACCTGGACAGCTTATTTTAGATTGAAATGAAATTGTTGGAAAACTCTGCAATACTGGGCTTCCTGGCGCGGTCCACCAGGCCCGCGCGCATGCCCTCAGCCTTCCTGTATGGGCCGAACTAACAAGCGAGACCAGCTTGCCAGTCTCGCTGATCCATAAACCCCAGAACCCACGGTGTCCAACCCACCATCTCCCCCAACCTCGCCGCCCCCATCCCGCCTCGCCGCCGCCTCCCGCGCGCACCCTCCGACCATGGGAAAATCCTCGTCGGCGACGGCGTCCGGCACGAAGAAGCGGAAGTCCAAGTCCGGGGCCCTGACCCACGAGCAGGTGAAGGCGCTCGGGCACGAGCTCCTCTCCTCGCGCGCGCACCTCAACCACGCCCCCACCCTCCTCGCGCTCCTCTCCCCCTCCAAGCCGCTCGGCGTCGCCCTCGAGGCGCTCATCTCGCTCCAGTCCTTCTTCGAGCCCCTGCTCCCCTCCATCCCCTCCGCCGCCGCCGCTGCCGCTGCCGCGGAGGGTGGGAGCAGCGACCCCGAGCTCGTGTTCGGGGCGTGGCTGCGGCAACGCTTCGACGAGTTCGTCGCCGCGCTCGTCGAGCTCAGCGTGTCGCCAAACAGCGATGACACGATCAGGGTCAGTTGTGCGGTTTTTGCTGCTCCTGTTCGGCGGTGGTGAATTGGTGAATTTATTGTACGCTTTTGGTCGCGACAGGAAGTGGCGTTCGATGCGTTTATGGATTTCGTGAAGCTGGGGAAGGACGGGAGGTTCCACTCAGCAATTTATCACAAGTTTATCCACGCCGTGGTGAGTTCTCCTTCCTCCTGCTATGGCTTTGCATCTCAATGAGACTAGGAAATTTACTTTGGATTTCCCTACTAATCTGGGAATGTGCTTTGTGTGAGCACAAACTTCGTTTCCGTGCACCTGTTTAGTAACACGTTTCCTGCAGCCAGAAGTAGTGTTAGTGTCTGTTTTTTTCTAATGTGTTTCCGTTTATTTGCAGGTTCATGCTACTGATTCGATTGATCCATTGCTAGAGTTGCTCGAGTCCAAGTACTCCAAATATGCTGATGTTTGGTATGTGGTAGTTATTTCTGCTATATTTTATTATCAGATCATTGAAAAAAAATCCTGAGAATTTCAGTTGTGTAGAGCTGACGATATTGTTAATTTGGTTGATGGAATACTCTTGCAATGCACTCACTTTCCTGCAATTCCTCCTGCAGTTATTTTACTTATACTAGCTTAGACAAGATCACCAACAGTCTTGGCAGTCAAACCACCGGTAATGTCTCTGTCTCTCTCCTAGTTTGATTGGCTGTATCTGATTTCCCACATAATTTTTACTTTACTTTTGTTCTAATCAGGCTCTGGGAAAGATGGCTTGCAGAATGGGGACGGCAGCTCTGAAGACAGGTACTTTGGTTTTTATGCAAAGTTATCTTAAATCGTGAACAGCGCATTATGCTTGTGAATGCAAGTTTGTGAACCAACTAGGGTGAAATGACCTTTACTTAGGGATTATTTTTTCACTGCAAGTTCTAAGCAGTGTGTTACTGTGCACCGTATATAATGATATATTGTACTCAGTTCTCAGTTGCTCACCCAGTACGAGCATGCTTGCTTCTAAAAAACAAGGGAAACCAGGAAAGACATGCTTGTAGTTGTAGTTTCTATGTACTGATTCTAGTACCACCACCTTGATTATAAACAACTGGCAGTGTTTTACAAACTTGGGGTGTGTTTACTAGTTGTTCATGGTTGCATTTCTGTGCTTTAGCTTGTAATGTTGTTTGTGACATGGTTTTCTAGCTTTTAGCCCTGCAAAATCATCTGCAGAATTGCAGCTGATGATCTGTGCCGCGAATATTAGATCATAATAGTTTTTTGGTTTATCATGTACCTATTTTTTATTTCTTATGCACCTATTGCAGGAGTGTTATTTGTATACGCAATATATACAATATATTGGTGCATATTCCTGCATTGGAATTTCAGAAGGAATCAAAGTTTGATATGTTGAGTACTGTTGGTGAGTATTTCCAGCTGATCCTGTAGGCCAACATTCCTCTGGTCTTCAATAGCATTTGTATTGCCTCTTATGTGTATTGCCCTTTTTTCATTGGGGGTGTGCTACTGTTCTTTGTGCATGCATCATGATGGGAATACTAGAATAGTGCATTCTGACCTTTTTTTTGGGTGCTTGTGAAGGCATTTCTTTAAAAGGAGAGAAGAACTCCTCTGAGGTACTTACAAATACACTTCATGGAATAAAATATTTTGGCAAGTTTCTAGCGACTTAGCTTTGGAAATTTGCAGGGCTCCTCAGCGACACATATAAATAAAAAGCTAAAAGTGAAGTTCACTAAAGCATGGCTAGCCTTTCTGAAGCTACCACTTCCGCTTGATGTATACAAGGAGGTAAATATGTTCTTGTTCTGGAAGCTATAAGCCTACAACAGCATTACGCAATCTTGCTTATTTTTTTATAATGTTTAAGCATCAACACGATAAGAATTTGTTAATTGGTTCTTGTTGAACTGTTTATGAATTGTTATATGCATTGGATCTGAATTTGGTTAACCGTTCCAAGCACAAATTGCTGGTGGTGATTTCCTGACTCTTTTTTTCTTCTAAAACAATGGACCTAGTTTTTTTGCAGTCTGACATGCAAGGGGGCTTTATTATGAATATATAATATAGGAACTGTATAGCCACTTGAGATGATAGAACTGTAGTTTACTGTTGGTATTCTCATTTAGGAATACTTGGTAATATTTTTCTGTAATACCTCCTTTCGCGAATACTTAAGTTGCTGGTAGTTTCCTACCTTGAGTGATAGTTTGAATTTGCAGGTCCTTCCGACTATTCATCAAAATGTAATTCCTTCAATGGCAAACCCAGCCATCTTGTGGTATGATTTTTATGTTTATCTTGTTCATGTTTGTACTTTGTTTGATATGACTGATAGAAATCTTACGACTTTACGTGTTTCTGTTGAAGTGATTTCTTAACTAGATCATATGACATCGGTGGTGTTATCAGTGTGATGGCCTTAAGTGGTCTTTTCATCCTCATGACACAACATAATCTGGAATATCCAAAATTCTATGAGAAGCTCTATGCATTACTGACTCCTGCTGTGTTCATGGCAAAACATCGGTCAGTGTTCTTGCAAGTAAGTATCTCCCAACGAATACGATTTGATATTATGGTTACCCTATGAATGTACTATTACCGGCTTTTACAACATGATGAATTCTTAGAACTGAAACTTGTTTGGAAGGGCTGTAAATTGTCCGAGCTATGGCAGAACTCTATCTCTCGTCTAGTAATAGGTCATCTACTTTGGCCATCACATACTCTTTACATGCTGCTTTGGCCATCATCAGATCCATCATCTAGTAATAGGTAATCTCCTTTGGCAGTAACTATTTCTCAGGTGGAATGCTGTGAAATGCACCATGTTAATATAATGATGTAACCAACTAGTATGTACCAGTATATGAAACATTAAACTTGGTAGTTAGTTAACCATGACGCCTATCCTTTATTCACCTTCAGGTTATTGTATCCACATAAACCAAGTAGGCTGTATGGTATGACTTCAGCATTCCTTCAACCCTCCTATTTTGTTGAGCCCTTGTCGTACTGATTTAGTACACGTCCATAACTGTAGGGCGTACCGAGTGCCAAAAGCTCCCACACATTGTGGGGTCTAGGGAAGGGAATTTCTAGGCAGCCTTTCCCTTGCTTTTCCCATAATTGTAGATAGGGAAATAGTAATAAATTTAATAAATAGAAATTTATTACAATTTTTTTTAGAAGAACCTGTTTTCTTAAAGTCTAGCTATTCTATCTGTTTACAAGAGGATGCACGGATGATAGCCAGTGGTTAGTACGCGTGCCTGTGAGGGTTCAAAACTTTGAATCTTGTGAGGTGGTATTATTAGTCTAATCAGTTGTTTCACGGATTGAAAAAACCTGTCTCTTGTTGCTTCCTCTTGAGAATATGCTGAGAGGGTTTCTTCATCCCTGCAATTTATTATTATTTTACTGTTATCTATTTATGACTTTATGTTTGACTTGTCTTCTTGCAGCTTCTTGACGCATGCCTGAAATCTTCATATGTTTCTGCACATCTTGCTGCTTCATTTGCCAAAAGATTGAGTAGACTCGCCCTTTCAGTACCACCAGCTGGAGCTCTTATCATCATTGCTTTAATTCATAATCTTCTGCGGAGGCACCCCTCAATTAATTTCTTGGTTCATTGGGTATGTTTCTTGCTATAACCTCTTAGTTTGCACATAGGAGCTCTTTATTGAACGCAGTGTGTATACATCTGTGTGTGGCCAATGAACCACGTCTTGTTAACATGTTTTAATGCACACATTTTTATGCTGTCTTGTGCAAGAACCTTTATTTTCATGCTGTTCAATAGCTGGTAACAGTGCTTTGGAATCTCTTCCAGGAAGTTCCTGAGGATGATACCAATACCAGTGGAGAAGTTAGTCAGCCTAAGAAGGTTGGCGCTGATCCTTTTAACAATGAAGAGACAGACCCTACAAAGTCTGGTGCAATGCGTAAGTATCTACTCATATCAAACATACTTTGTCTTGTCACTTCTCCTTGCATTCCTCAATCTGTTCTGAGAGAAAAGAGGCAAACAGTTGTTATGGTCCTGCAAATTGGATATAGAAGTTTTAGTAGCGAAGGGCCTCGTGTAGGTGGATGGCTGGACTGTGTGGGTGCCGTTGTGCTCAAGTGGCAAAGGGAAAAAAAGGCGAAGGGCTCATTTGGAGCAAATAGAGGGGAATATCTTCATGTGGTTCTTGCTTGACTTGATGGATGACATCCTATGGGTTTATGTTGTGCTCAGTTAAAATTTATCCCGAGAAGTCCTAACCAAGTACATTTGGTGTTTTAAAAAAAACATAAAGTTCTACCAGGGCATAACTTCATGTTTAAAAAGAGAAAGATGTAGCCTTTATGGCCTGCTCAGAGTGTGAATATAATTATTTTACCAATATTTCTACCGGACATCTTATCTCTTATCTGTAGAAAGGTTATTGTATGTTATCCAGGTTTTCATAAGGTTCTGTAACATTGATACGAATCCAAGGGATGAACTGATAACCTTAACATAAAACCATTAAGAAACTTGAACCAGCACCTTCCTTAGTAACTGGTAGGCTTAAATGAACAGACCACTAAATGCTGCTGTTTGCTTGCTTCTGCAACTGCAGTGGACCGGACTAGTGGAAGTCCGCATCATGAAAAGTGGTGAGACCATGAGATTGGTTTCGTTTGCTTATTCTTCAAATTATAGCTTCAAACAACTTTTGAAATGAGTTACCGGAGGCCATTGCAAGTCAACATGTGGACACATAACACATGCTATTCTTTGTGTATAGTTCTTGTGAACGATCCCTTTGCACATTATGTATTCATCTTTGGTTATGCACCACAGGTAGTTCTTTGTGGGAAATAGACACCCTGCGCCATCACTACACACCTGCCGTTTCTAGGTAACATGAACACAGCTTAGTATATTTATTTACATGACGTCTCCTTTTTTTCTTGTTTAATTTTGTAGCTCATTTGATGTTATATTGTTGCCAGATTTGTCGCCTCACTTGAAAATGATCTCACTGTACGGGCCAAAACCACTGAGATGAAAATTACAGACTTTAGTTCTGGCTCCTATGCAACAGTTTTCCGAGACGAGGTATGTCTCACTACATTAACCTCCTGTTTTCTGCATATCTATGTACCAATAAATATTTTGTAGATGACGCAGGCCTTCCATGTCTTTCACTAGATTTTATCCTTGTGGTTTATGCATGTATGTGACCCCGTTTACCTGGTACTTATTTTAGTCTGAACTTGTGTCCAGCAAAACCAGCTTGCCGTTGTCTGCTTGCTTAACTGTTTTGTAGATTGTTCAACAGAAAGCTCATGTCGTATCCGCTGCCATTAGAGTCATTATTAGTCAATCACTAGGAATTTCGTAAAATTTACAAATCTTGATTTTTAATTGTAGGTGCGGCGGCGGATAAAACAAGTTCCACTTGCGTTCTACAGAACTACGCCAACATCTTTATTTGAAGGGTCAGATTTTCCGGGATGGACCTTCGAGTACAAACAAAATAGCACGGCGCAGGCTAGCGTAGAAGGAAATGAGAACCACACGGTCGAGACTAGTGACGCCGCGCCTGCTAAACGGGCACGGGTGTAGACCCAAGTAGGGCCAGACAGGGTGTACCATTTTGCTGCAAGTGCTAGACTGTTGAAGAAGTGAGATCATGGGTTATCACCTGGTCCCACCTTCTATTTCTTTCTTAAACTCGTCGGGAAATCTGTCAGCTATTTTAACAGCATTCCAGTGTTGTAACATAATTATTGAGCCAAAAGTAGTGTGTAAAACTATGTGAAATATGCTTTGTTCTGACTACTGCGGTCCAAGATGTAATCTTGAATTTTGCCAAAAAATTATATAGAGTAAATGCTGCTTAAGCAACCGTGCAAATGATGGATAAGAAACATCTACTCGTTGTTTGTGGGTACATAGTGCCAACAGTATTCTCCTGAAGAGACTGACTGGATTACATCAGCTACGTTGATTAGCTTTTGAGGAAGGCAATCGGACCATATTACCATTGATAGTTGCTGTAAACATCTCACATCTGATACATTGACAGTAATATGGAGACACGTACATAAAAAAGAGCGTGTTTCTCACTGGCTGAGGTATGCCATATGCGGGGATCTGGGCCACACATGGCTGGAAGCCTGGAAGTAAGACGTACGAGATTTATCGGAGATGTTCTCAATAAAAATAAGTACCAAATATCTTCTTCATTTGATGTGACGTCTGGGCCTAACATCGTCCTTAGTGAGCTGTTTGTGGTGTATGTAGCAGGGTCCCTGAATGGGTTCTGTCGCTGCTGCTGACCTTTCCAGGTATGAGATGTGGATCGGGATAGACAAACTATCTAGTCCGTCCATGTGCTCCAGCAACATATCCTCAGGTACAAGCACTTCCCGCTGCACAGATCTTGGTTATATCTTTGCACAGAGCGGCACTTCCTAACTAATCGTGTTTATTGCTCTTGATCATCTTTGGGGTGAACGATTTTTTGAATGGCGTGGGGCCGGTCCTTGCTGAGTTTGCCGACCTGACAACGTTTTCAATATGTCTGGTGTCACGAACTCACGTACTCATACGTCTACGAGCGGCGTAGATCGTAGGTGCATCCGAGTTCGCTCTTGTTTCAAATTCTGACCACATGTTTGACATGAGGACCTAAACATTTTCTGGAAAAGATTTTCGCATTTTATTGTTCTAGTTTTTGAGGTCGGAGCATGCTGAGACTGACACCTAGGCACATGAAGAATCTGTAGGCTGTCTTAACAAGCCAGGCAGTCGTTAGCATCTGGCCTCCAGATCGTTGTCTGGACTCTGCTCATAGCTAGTCGATTTGAGGCGAATGGACATGAATCGGTGAATGCACTTCACAAACAGTTGGTAGTGTCACATCCCGTGTGGCTTCAGAGGGGCACCCGAATAGTTCCTGTTCACAGGGGCTGCCGACGCTTCACGCCTCTCTCGTGTCCATCTGAGTAGAAGCAACTGCCGACTAAAGCTTCTTCAGACCCAAGGGTAAGAGGAATTCTGCCTGGATTCCCATAAAGAAAGAAAGAGCTTCAGGGGATCTGTTTGTCCTGCTTTTGGGTTCGCCCAATTGTTTCCTTCGAAAGAAAATTTAATTCCATGCCAACTTCGTGGAAGATCTTCTTCTCCCTCATGCTCAGCGAGAATCAGCGGTTGAGTTTATCTCAGCAGCTCGCTTTTGTTTCCTTTCTTGTATCATTTCCCTTTGATAAGTATATCTTAAGATGAAGGGTTGCTTAATTTCTGAATCTTGTAAGGTAGCATTCGCTGATTTATGTTTTGGAGATGTCTTCCTAGCATTTCATGCCAATAGGTGTCCATTTCTGTTCAGTTGAACCCCAGTTCTTATTGACATATGATTTATCCTCCTCTCTTTCCCTAGGCTCTCACTTTGACTCCAGGCTATAATTGTTTATGTATCTGTTCTTTACTTCTTTAATTCATGACTGCAAATAATATTTTGAGTTATTACCACTCAGCATATCTGCCTAACAAGCAGCATCATCAGGAAATTGTGTTCTCTTCTTCCAGCTTGTCCATTGTTTGAGCTGAAGGATGGACACCTAAGAACACCTCGTTGATCTTCTAGACTCACCATGAAGTTCCCGCTCCATTTTTGGGGCATTTTCTGTTGTCTATGCTCCTATGCACTCATCAAGAATATTTATGCGAGACCCGATTCAGTGAGCATTGGAGCTCTTTTCACATTCAATTCCACAATAGGGAGAGTTGCCAAGGTTGCCATGGCTGCTGCTGTCAGTGACATTAACAATGATTCAAGGGTTCTTCGAGGCACAAAGCTGGTTGTCCAGATGAAAGATTCCAACTGCAGTGGCTTCGTTGGAATTGTGCAAGGTACTTCTTCCGTGTTCTCTTTCATTGTCCAAACCTCACTGTTTATGTTATGATAACAATATCGTCTACATGCTATAACGCTGAATTTATTCTCTGCATGGTTAGCCTTGCAATTTATGGAGAAAGATACGGTTGCAATCATCGGCCCTCAATCTTCTGTCCTCGCGCATGTCGTTTCTCATGTTGCAAATGAACTCCAAGTGCCTATGTTGTCCTTTGCCGCAACTGATCCAACTCTTACACCACTTGAGTTTCCTTTCTTTGTGAGGACAACCCATAGTGATCATTTTCAAATGGCTGCTGTTGCTGACTTAGTCAACTATTATGGGTGGACGCAAGTGACAGCTATATATATTGATGATGATTATGGAAGAAACGGCATATCCTCTTTAGGTGATGAACTCGCCAAGAGGCGGTCCAAGATTTTGTATAAAGCTGCAGTTAGGCCAGGAGCAAAAAAGAGTGAAATGGCTAGTGTGCTGGTCAGAGTTGCAATGATGGAGTCTCGAGTACTCATTCTACATGCAAATCCTGACTCCGGGCTTGCACTTCTCTTATTAGCACGCAATCTCGGCATGACAGCCAGTGGATATGTGTGGATTGCAACAGATTGGCTCGGCTCATTCCTCGATTCATCACAACATCAAGATATGGATTTAGTGAGTGCAATGCAGGGTGTTCTCACATTACGCCAGCACACAGAAAATACCAAAAGGAAGAGTGTGCTAGCTTCAAAATGGAGTTCACTGGTGAAGAAGGATAATGTTGATAGCAGGTTCTTGATTAATTCGTATGGCTTGTATGCTTATGATACTGTCTGGATGATTGCTCATGCGCTGGATGCTTTTTTCAGTAGAGGCGGTAACATTTCATTCTCTATCTACCCCAAACTACGTGAAATTGCGGGAGGAGGTTTGCAACTGGGAGCAATGACTGTTTTTGATGATGGAAGGCTGTTACTAGAAAGAATCCGCCAAACAAATTTCACTGGTGCAGCTGGTTCTGTAAAATTTGATTCAGACGGTAATCTTCTCTGGCCTGCGTACGACATTGTTAACATAGTAGGGTCCGGTTTGCGGACAATTGGTTACTGGTCCAACTATTCTGGCCTTTCAACTGTATCTCCTGAGACTCTGTACATGAAACCAGCAAACCGTGTTAGGGAAAATCAGAAACTCGGCTTCGTGATCTGGCCAGGTGAGACTATAACAAAGCCACGTGGATGGGTGTTTCCCAACAATGGAAATGAGCTAAAAATTGGAGTTCCCGATAGGGTAAGTTACCGTCAATTTGTGTCAGCTGACAATATATCAGAAACGGTGCGTGGTTTCTGTATCGATGTGTTTGTTGCTGCAATAAACTTGTTACCATATCCAGTTCCATACAAGTTTATTCTGTTTGGGAATGGTCGTGAGAATCCAAGCTATACACAGCTTATCAATAACATTCTGACAAATGTAAGTTTGCTTTCTTAAATTTACATCATTTGTAGTTGACCTATTTATATAGGTGGAACACTAACAATCTTTTATGACTAGGAATTCGATGCTGTGGTAGGTGATATTGCTATTGTAACAAATCGGACAAGGGTTGCTGACTTCACTCAGCCATATATCGAGTCGGGGCTTGTGGTACTTACCTCTGTTAAGAAGCATAGCTCGAGTGGATGGGCCTTTTTGCAGCCATTCACAATCAGAATGTGGTGCGTCACAGGACTGTTCTTTCTTGTCATAGGAACGGTGGTTTGGTTGCTTGAGCACAGAATCAATGATGATTTCCGTGGACCTCCAGTGAAACAGATCATTACTGTATTCTGGTAAGGTCTCACATGTATACCAATTGGAGTCAAATTATTGCTGATCTTCGTGCACATCCCATTGACATTCCAGATTTTGCCAAACACACACTCTACTGCCTGTATCCACTGACTTCCGTGCTAGACTCATTGTCATTTTAACTCACGTATGTTATAGACGCGAGGCCGTGGATAAGACTTGTTTCCCGCACACTCTAAATTGTCTAAGAAGTGAGTTTCACACCTGAGTGTAGGCCGGGCTTGCAACCATGTACTCTGCACCTTATGAGAGTTCTTTTTTAACAGACAATTTGGAATGTTAGATGGTCATAACAGGGGAATGATCCAAATCATTTGCACATCGGAAAATTTATTGGAAACTCTATTTCTATACTCAGTATCGATGAGCAGTCTCGTGGATGTTATATAAAAATTACCCTAATCTTGTTTCGTGAATGATGATACAAGGGTCTTGTTTGCTTGAGGTTATTTACATGCTATATTCACTTGACCTTTGCAGGTTCAGTTTCTCAACTCTGTTCTTCGCCCACAGTGAGTAAAATGCATCTTGCACAGATTTATCCTATGGAATATTCCTAGCCGAAGCTCATGGAGAAGTGATTCTGCTCTTATTTTTTACAGGAGAGGACACCAGAAGCACCCTCGGCCGCTTCGTGATCATCATATGGCTCTTCGTGGTTCTGATAATCCAGTCCAGCTACACTGCGAGCCTGACTTCCATACTCACCGTGCAGCAGCTGATATCTCCGATCACGGGGATCGATAGCCTGGTCGCCAGTGACGAGCCTATTGGGTTCCAAATCGGCTCCTTCGCGGAAAGTTACCTCCTGCAAGAGCTTGGTGTCTCAAAGTCAAGGCTGAGAGCGCTCGGTTCTCCGGACGAGTATAAGCGAGCACTGGAGCTTGGCCCTGGCAACGGAGGCGTCACGGCCATCGTCGACGAGCGCCCCTACATTGAGCTCTTCCTGATTGAGCATTCCAAGTTTGCAGTCGTGGGCTCAGAGTTCACGAAAAGCGGCTGGGGATTCGTGAGTTTCCTTCACCAAAATATAGTTTTCTAATGCATGAAACTATCATCCACAGCTGAGCTTGGACATTCTCAGGCGTTCCCGAGGGACTCGCCGCTGGCGGTGGACCTGTCGACGGCCATCCTGGAGCTGTCGGAGAACGGCGACCTCCAGCGGATCCACGAGAAGTGGCTGAACGATCGCATGACAGAGTCGCAGACGCCCGATCTGGACTCGGACCGGCTGCAGGTGTACAGCTTCTCGGGGCTGTTCCTCATCTGCGGGGTGGCGTGCGTGGCCACCCTCGCCATACACGCGGGCGTCCTCGTCCACAAGTACTGCGCCGCCTCGTCACAGCAGCCTGCGGCACTGTCGTCGTCCACCGACGGCAGCTCCAGCCGCAGCAGGCTCCGGGCGTTCCTGTCCTTCGCCGACCATCGTGAAATCGACACCCGAAGGGCGTCCAGGGAGAAGGCAGCGGCGCTGGCAGAAGGAGACTCCGGTGGCGGCGACTAGCGTCAGCACTACCACGTCACGCTAGACATCATGGTCACCCAGGTCATGGCCTGTGGCCTGTCTACGCCCCTGCTCCCAACCAGGAAGATAGGCCATAGTATTGAACCCATACCCGAGTATTCTCTCCTTGTGCTAGCTGCAGAATTGTAGAGATGTGTAAGCTGTAGTGCACATGGAGCAGCTTCAGTACCAGTTCATCAGCAGTTCTGGATCTTTCGTCCTAGCATGGGTTCATTCCTTGTTGGGAGAAGATGATTTATTATACGCGGTAAAGCTGTTCGGTCTATCCACGCGGTCGAATTCAGTTACGGCCTGTATGTAATACGAGTACTGGTCTGTGCAGTGGTGTACTGTTAGGTAGCTGGACGATGTACAGAGAGTAGCAAATACAGTCATGAATCATCATCGCGTACTGTACGTGACTACGTGTACAACCCGCTTTGGACATACTTACGCTTTCTGGATCCAAACCAGAACTGACTGAATAGTAGGCCAAGAGGCCGCGGCACAACGGCTAACGGGACAAGCAAACCAAATACAAACTTGCAGTTCTGGATCTAAACTGGACTCAAGAATGACAAAATATCCATGCCGGGTTGTTTTGGGAAGCGTCACGTGACAACACCGCTATAACTACAGATATGTACCACGTAGCAACAACACCGCTACAACTACAGAGATGTACCACCTACATGTAATAGGAGTACTTAATAGTTAATACTACTACTCCCTCCGTTTTTAAATGTAAAATGTTTAACTTCTTTTTGGCCCACATGTATCCCCCCGTTAGGTTACGCTGCATACGAGGGAAGCGAGACACTCGATCCCATTCAAAAAATAGAGAGGCAGCGAGCAGAGCAAGGAAAGAAGGCGACGCCACCATGCTCCCGTCGCCGGCCACGCCCCGCCCCATCCTCCCGCGAGCTGAGCAGACAAGATGAACACAATTTCCTGTATGTTTGAGGTTTATAAATATGCTATAATTATCAAGTTTTTTATGAAAATGGTTCATCTATATTTTAATTTCATGTTGTTAATTTCTTAGAATTAATTTTGAATGATTTGGTGCTCAATTTCTTTGATTAGTGAGTCAAAAAACGATGGATATCTTCTCTGTACATAGCCAGGATATGCCTATACGCCGATGGCCGCCGTCGGCGAGGTACGCCGATGGCCGCCGTCGGCGTACCGGACTGTCGGCGTATCCAAAGTGTCGTCGGCGTATGCTACCCCATCGGCGTACGCTGTGTGGGCCCCACAAGGCGGCATCCGTCCGTTTCCGTCAGCCCACCATACGTCGACGGCACTGTCGTTGGCCTCTGCGTGCCACGTGTGACGATCTGGTGCACCTGGGAGGCATCATACGCCGACGGTAATGCCGTCGGCGTATTGTGTCGACGTGTCAACATCTGGTGCGCCTGGGAGGAAACCTACGCCGACGGCAATGCCGTCGGCGTAGGGATGACAATATGGTCAATTTCAGGGCGACGTGGCAGCATCCTGTGCGTCTGGCTGGCATCCTACGGCGACGGCAATGCCGTCGGCGTATGGGCGACCATATTTTTTAGTTTCTGCTGGTTTCTAGCACATTTTAAATACAATTAAAATTGCACAAATTTTAAAACATCACAGAAACATGACAGAAACATCACATAGATCTCCAAATGACACAAACATGATTCGAATTCATCCAAGCATTCATACAAACTCCAAATGACACAAACATAGTTCGAATTCATACAAACACACCCGAACACATCCTACATCTCCTGAGAGCTCGAGCCACCCATGTCTGACCGCGCGAGAATAGGCGACCGACCACGTGGGGCAGCCGCCGTCGAACCACACATGGTATCCGGCGAGGCGCGGGACGGTGTGGTCTCACGCGACGAACTCGGCGAGGCACCACCAGTGCCATGCTCCACGAGCGCGCGCGTTGAAATCGGCGAGGCAGAAGCACGACCAAAGGGTGCATTCCTGAAGCATCCCGATCACTACATGTTTGAGTCCAAGTTAGCAACTTGGAAAGCACAATATGGCGGTAACAACTTGTTTGTCAAATAACTTACCGGAGTCGTTGGCTTGTATGTGCGAGCGACCGACTCCCTCGTTGGGCCGATGGGCGGCATCCCCGGCCTAGGTGGACGCGGAGGCAGTGGCTCCCGCTCTTCAGTGGCAAAGAACTTCTCTTGAGTCTACAAGATAGTTTAGATGTCAGGAGTTGTAGAAAAAGAAGGTTCAAACTAGAGGAAATGGGACTTGTCATATTTTGCAAATATAAAGGTTGAAACTTACAGCATCGCGCAACTTTTGCCACTCGTCATAGTCCGAGCTCTTCTGCAGCCACAAGTGATACTCTCTCTCATAGTCCGCGTAAGCGGCATCGAAGGCCGCCTCGAAATCAGGCTACAGTTTCAAAATAGAACGAATCTCATCAACTTAGCCACTTAGCTAGGAACAAATGTCGGAAAGAGAATGAAATTGAGAAAAACTTACATCGGGGCGAGCTCGGGAAGGCCGACGAGGAGGCAGGACAGGAGGGTCGTCGGCGGTGAGGGTAGCCTTGACACGCGTGAGGCCCAAAGCAGGAGTACGCGGGATTACCGCACTAAGACAGAGAGGACGGCCATGCTCCCAACCGTGCCCGGCAATGACCATCGCTCTCTCGTCGGTGGCATGCTCAAGAGGGTTGTCCACCTCCGGATTTATACCCTTGAACATCTCGACGTACCTATCTATGTTATCCTTGGCATTGCCGAAGTAATCGGGACACGAGGGCTGAGGCTCAGAAAGATCGAGCTTCTTCGTCTTCATCCTCTCCCATACTTACATGTCCGTAAGAGACTCCCCGATATCGACCTCCTGCAATGCCAAAGAAGTGTCATGCGTATCAAATAGGAACATGAGGGGAAATAAATGAAGGTTGTTTCATGTATATATACCAGCTTTTCCTTGAAGCGATCATGGTTGCGGGCTCCTGCACAATGTGTCCCCCCGCTCCCGCGGTTTAACTTGTTTCGCTCGCTCAAGGCATTGAACTCGGGGTTCTGCCCAAGCCACCTCGACACCAACGCCTCCCACGCGTCATCCTTACCATAGGCCCATGCGGGCTTAAACTGAAAAACAATACTCATGTGAAGGACAGATAATGCAATTGCAACTTAGCATCAACATGTAATCTCATTAACAATCTACTTACCGTCATGTAATCATCCATGGTCAACTCAAGTGGTTCCACCACATTATCATGCTTCGTCGCCGTCTTGCCTAACATCTCATAAATGAAATGATTGACGGAGGTATGCTTTACATTGTAGAACTGCTGTCGTGTCAACTTCTTACAAGCCCCCTCTAAAGTCACGTCCGCCTTGCCCCGCATGTTGAAAGACTAAGCATGTTGTAAGAATAAAAATGTAATGCAATTAAGAAGAAGCATGTCGAAAGACTAAGCATGTTGAAAGGCTAAGCATGTTGAAAAGTAAATACTACGCATAAGGACATAAAAGACCCTCACCCCGAATCATCACTCTCATAATTAAGTCTTGGGTTCTCATCATCACTATCAACATCACTATCACGTGAGTTGTATATTGGAACCTCATCGCACGATGGAGGCTCATCATCGTCATCACTTTGTAACTTGTTGAGCATATCTATATCCTTTAGATTCACCACTACGTCACCACCTGTTTGTGCATTGTCCTCGCGGTCCTCAAGACCTTGTATGCCAAAGTCCCCAAAGGTTTGTTCCTCTTGATAGAAAATCCCCTCGTATGTTTTAGGGTCAATGTTGTTGTAATCGTCTTCGGAGGGCATGGGTAGCTTACCACGTGGCGATACATGGAACACGACTTCCCAACCAATGAGTCCCTCTTTCTTGCATGGGTAGGGCAAATAATAAACTTGAAAGGCTTGGTGAGCCACAACAAAGACATCGGATCGGATCCATTGTAGGTGGTTGAAGGCTTAACTTCAACTAACCCAATGGAAGGGGTACTTTTGGTTCCATGCTCAGGGTCGAACCAGTGGCATTTGAACACAACAAGCTTGAGTTCTATGTTCGTGTTATTGAACGTCAGCTCGTATACGTTCTGTAACCTTCCGTAGTAATCATAATTACCGGCTCCTTTGGTGAAGACCCCGGTATTTATAGTCTTTGCATTAGGCCGACTGTTCTGGTGACTCTGTATGGAAGCGGTACCCATTCACATCATACTTCTCATACTTCTCGACTCTACGGTTACAACCTTGGGAGACACATCTCAACTCATCTGACATCACAACGTTGGGATCAGCTCCCTACAAGTACAAATTGTTTTGTGCATTAGTAAGAGGGACAAGACACGATTGCAAGGTAGAAGGGACAGGTTTGAAATTACCTTTTCCCTGAACCAAACCGTGAATTTTTTCTTTCCGGGGGCAGGCTCTTTCAAAAGAGTGTCCAACGCGGCTTCATTGGGTCCATCTGATGTTCCCGACCACATTTCATCCGTGAATTGACTAAAAGGAGAAAATACGTATTAGAACGAAATCGATTAGTAGTTGCAAAGTAATTTGTTCCCCATTTTACCTAAGGAAACTGCCCTCTTCTCCTGCTCGTCGTGGTCACTTCCTTCATGTTCATAAGCACATAGAGCATTATGCACTCCAGCTCATCATTGGTCAAGTTATACCTTGTTGGCCACCGCTCTTGCCACCGGGACACTGGAAGAGGACGAGCTTGGGGTCTCGCTTGGGCTCGTCGACATTGTACCGAGAGGCCTGGTTATGCATAGTGGGAACATCATCGGGGTAGTACGTTAGCCTGGCGTCTGCCATCTCCTGAGGATAGTTGCCTCGGCTATGCTGACTCAATCTTATTTTTGTTTCCACATTTGGTTCGAATATACTTAAACTCTCTCTCAATACAAAACTGCCAACGAAACTGCACCGGTCCACCCAAGAGTACCTCGTTCGCAAGATGCACAACAAGATGTGCCATCGGAGTAAAGAAGCCTGGCGGAAATATCGTGCACTAGTTCATGCAGCTTCTGAATAATCAGGGGACATACTTGCTTAGCACAGAGCGTGCGGAAGAAATGGCTCAACTCCGCGAGCACTCGCCAGACACGGTCGGGGAGATACCCTCGAACCATCACCGGTAGCAGCCGCTCAATCCATATATGATAGTCGTGACTCTTGAGCCCGGTGACTTTTCCGATTGTATATTGACTCCCTTACTTATATTCGAACAATAGCCATCAGGGAACATCACGACGAATTTGAGCCAATGGAATGCCTCAGACTTTTGCATACTATTAAGGCAGAAGTCAGCATGCGGCTTGAACCAGTTCTTTTGACGGCCTTCAGGAGGCTTCATGTGCATTCTCTCCCTATCACAGAGCTTCTTAACATCAACTCTAGCCTTAACATTATCCTTCGACTTCTCAGGAATGTTCAGGATTGTGTGAAAGAGGGACTCTCCAACATTCTTTTCGGTGTGCATCACATCGATGCTATGGGGAAGTTCGAGGTCCTTGTAATATTCGAGTTGCGTCAAGCCTGCCACGTGAGTCCAGTTGTGCGCACACCATATCCCACATATCGTGGGCCTTTTCCCTCAGCAGGCACGAGAGCACTTAGCTCGGCGTCAACAGCTGCACCATCGAAAGTTGGTATCGCTTTTTCTTCACGCTCAACTCTGCCCTTCTTGAAGTTCTTTTTGTCTTCTCTAAACGATGCCCTCTTTTGAGGAACTTTCGATGTGTGTCAAACGCGGAATACTTCCGTCCCGCCGTTAGCCACATGAACTCAAGTCGGTTCCTGCACACTGGGCATGGCCACTTACCAGCTGTACACCATCCGCAGAATAGGGCGTACCCGGGCATGTCATGCATGGAATTGTGATACCAAACTTTCATCAAGAAGTTTGTCTTCGATGCACGATCATATGTCAACGTCCCGTGGTGCCAAGAGTGGTTCAGATCATCCACAATTGGCTGCATGTAACACTTAAATTCTTCCCCGGATATTCAGGACCTGGAATGATCAGCGAGAGGAATATGGTCTTCTTTGCATTAGGGCTCCAGGAGGGAGATTGAGCGGAATAACAAACACGGGCCAGCAGCTGTACGAGGTAGTCGACAAACCATATGGATTGAATCCATCGGTTGCTATCGCGATTCTCACGTTTCGAGCATCTGCTGCCTCATCGGGTGGTTCGCATCAAAGTTCTTCCATGCCGTACCATCAGATGGATGTCCCATCAATTCCCGTCGTGCTCATCCTTGTATCTCTTCCCCGTTTGTGCCATTGCATCTGTGTGGCAGACTCTTTGTTCATGTAAAGCCGCTTGATTCTTTTATGAATGGGAGGTAACGAAGAATCTTAATGGCGACATTTGACTGCGTCTTCGACCATCGGCTCCTTTTACCTCATGATACCTAGAGGCCTTACACAAGCTACAGTACTTGTCATTGGCAAACTGTTTCCAAAACAAAAGGCATCCTTTTGGACAACAATCTATCTTTCATAATCCATGCTGAGATCTCGCAGGATTTTCTTCGTTTCGTACATGCTTTAGGCAGACAATGCCCTTCAGGCAACATGTTACCATTGTTTGCAGATGCGCTTCAAAGCATGAACGGGTGTTGCCATACTCGAGCTTTTGGCTAGTGCTTGCGAGATGGCATCGAGCTGAGAAATTTTTGCACCCTCGTACAGAGGCCTCTGAGACGAGGCCATCATATCAAAGAAGGCCTTCGCGGTTGGCTCTGGGTCCTCTGGTTCACGCGGTTCCTCCGGTTCTGGAGGTTCCTCCGGTTCTGGCGGTCCTCCTGTGATGGTGGCGAATCTGGCAAGTCGCCATCACGGAGATCATCTAGCCAGTTTCTAATCCCATCATCTTCATTGCCATTGATCCGCTGCCGCATCACCCTGCCATTGTCGCGTTCATACTCATCAAAGTTGACTGTCGTCACGAAGTTCGGCATATACCCACGAGATCAGAGGTGTTTAGTCATCTTGTCCTTTCCCTGACGTATACGACTCTTGCAACGAGGGCAAGGGCAGTTTCCACGAACGCCTGACTTTGAACCACGCGCTAACTCCTTCACTAACAAATTGGTCTTCCATACCCACGCACACATGTTTGACAACCCTATATATACATGAATCAACCAATTTACTACAATTGTAATAAACATTCATCACTATCTCTACTAAACTAACACCATACACATATCCTAAACTAACCTAACAATTATCCTGCACCATACATGAATGTCTGGCATTATTCATAGCCATCACAACTTTCGCATGACAGAACAAGCACATGAATGTTTCGATTCGACCCCTAGAAACAAAGTGACCCCAACTCTGCAGCAACTATTCAAGAAAGTTGCACATGAAGCTAACTGAACGTACCTAGATTTTGTACATAGCAATTTCGACTAACCAATCATGTACATAGAAATTTGAGATGCAAACAGACACAACAATTTTACATAGCAATAGAAATAGCAATTTGCCATGGAAATTGAACAGTGGCAGCAGCAGCACATGCCCTGCTCGGCTTCTGACCGAGCTCACCTTGAGCCGGCGATGCGGGTCGACCAACCGGAGGTCAAGGTCAGGGCAGTGGCGTCCGGAGCAGATGCTGGAGGAGGGGGTCGGGGATTCGGAGGCCGAAGCAGCTTCAGGAGTAGGAGGACGGGGGACGGCAGCCGAGCAGCTTCTGGAGGAGGAAGACGGGGACGGAGGAGGTCGGGGACGTGGTGGGGGAGTTGCGCGGTGCGGGGAGGAGGCGGCGGCGCGGTGGGGGGCGGGGAGGAGGCAGCGGCGTGGTGGGGGAGCTGCGCGGTGGGGGAGGTGCAGGGCGGGGAGGAGGCGACCGGGGCGGGGAGGAGGCGGCGGCGGCGGGGAGGAGGCGGCGGCAAAGGGGATCGAGGAAGAGGCAGAGGGGCTCGCTCGGGCATTTTTTTTCTTCTTTGCCTGTCCCGACCAGGTGGCGGCGCATTAATTAGTTAGGGCAAACTATACGCCGACGGCATTGCCGTCGGCGTAGCTTTTTCTTTTTTTTTGAAATACTATTCCAAGTATTAGTAAATATTAGTAAAAAAAAAATTCTACGCCGACACAATAATATTACTAAATATTCCAAAATCAACAAAAAATATTCCCAACATTTTGGTGGGTTCCGGGGACCCGCTTCGGCGAAACCCTGAATCCGCTGGAAAAACCGTCTACCCCCTTGAACGCCGTCGAAAGGGGGTAGGCCAGTGGATTTTTTTGCTTGCTTGTGTTACGTTAGGCCATAGGAAGGTGGGAAACCAAATTCTACCCCAAATAAACACAATATTCCATCCGGTTCGCCCGAAGGGGGAGTTTTCACCTCTAAGTGCAGAAACTCACTAGAGAGAAAGTGAAACCGGTGAAGACGGTCACACCCCGGAGTAGGATAATGGACATTTAAAACAAACAACACACTTGTATACATATGGTATGGCACCACCTAGGTTTTGGTGGGGTTCCGACGCTCCGGGGACCCGCTTCGGCGAAACCCTGAATCCGCTGGAAAAACCCTAACGTTCCCGTCTACCCCCTTGAACGCCGTCGAAAGGGGTAGGCCAGTGGATTTTTTTGCTTGCTTGTGTTACGTTAGGCCATAGGAAGGTGGGAAACCAAATTCTACCCCAAATAAACATAATATTCCATCCGGTTCGCCCGAAGGGGGAGTTTTCACTTCTAAGTGTAGGAAAAAAGTCAAAGTTCCCGTCACACCACGGGGCAGGATAAATTGAGCCATATATTTAATATTTATGTTGTAGGTGTATATTACATGTGTTGTTTTTATTTATTTTACATGTATATGTTGTAGGGTCGGGTTCCGGAAAACTCAAACCGTTATTTTATGCGGGTGGGATACCGAAATTGGGAGGGAAATTATAGATCCAATTTATGTATAAATTATACCTACATTAAATATTATATAGATAAATAAATAAATATTATATAGAGAAATAAATAAAAAAAGGAACATCTATACGCCGATGGCATTGCCGTCGGCGTATGAACGCAGCGAAAACGTCCGTCCCTTCTCCGTCACGGCGGGCGTGGGTACACCGACGGCCTACGGTACGCCGACGGCGGCCGTCGGGTCCGAGATGGCTACGCCGACGGCCCTTTGTACGCCGACGGCCGGTGGCACGGCTGCCCTAACTCGGCTTGTATGCCGACGGCCCCGACATTTGGCCGTCGGCGTACAATCCGGCCGTCGGCGTATTGTACGTTTCCCGTAGTGTTATACTACTAAACATTTTAAACGTTTATTATGGCGAAGGGCTATCATGCAATCTCGATTGTTGATGTGCCTAGGGGTTGTACCGGAAGTGATGCACAAGTAAGTTCTACTACTATACTACCACTAGTAGATGTATGTATTGGCAGTGGCGGACCAGAAAAAATTTGGAGGGTGGGCACAATCTAAAAAAATGTCGCACCGTGATATTTTTTACCAAATTGACACAACATTGTAGTTTAACACATATTTTTTCAAATGAACGTGATTCCGATACAAATTTAAAACATGAACAAAGTCTTACATGATGAAGTATAGCATAAATATGCGCAATATAGTTATTTCTCTTCATAATCAATTCTATAATTACTAGAGAAACATATAACATCATGTATAAGAAAGCTAATGATTTCAGTTATAGGATCTAGACATTGTCCAGTAGACCAACTGAAGAGGCGGTAGAAAAAAACAGTAGAAAAAGTCCCAAACAGCCAACCTGGGCCACGAATTTGAGTTCATATTAGGTGTACTCAGGAATTTTCACAGATTTCTAGGTGGGCCACGGCCCACCCGGCCCACCCTCTGGGTCCGCCACTGTGTATTGGCTACTGTTGTAGGTAGCTGGACGATGGGCAGAGAATTAGCAAATACATTCATGAGCCATCACTCTCCACTCGTGAAGGTGTCAAGCGGCGGCCCGCAACGACCCGCATAAGTAGGAATTAGTTAAAAAAACGAAAATCTGGGCAAAATCAATACAACTAACGTAGGCTAATTCCAGTAGAAGCGGGCCGGGTTCAGGCGCCGCCCTGCAACTTGGCCCACTCGCATACTGTACGTCTACACATCCTTACAGTACTGTCTGGATCCAAAACTTACCGAAGAATTCGTGAAAGAGATCGCCGGACAATAGACGGAGCAAACAAACCAAAGAAAATCCTACACTCGTGGATCTAAATCGGGCTCAAGAATGACAAAATCCTCATGTGTCGGGTTGCTTCAGGAGAGCGTCACATGCTACCTGCATCACCAGGGTGGCATTATCTCATGGACACAAATTCCTCATGTAGTGCTTGTTTATATATTTAGCAAATATTCTCCTCTTCTTTTGTTCGAATCAGTAATATTCTCCGAGACTCCGATCGACGCCAAAACGAGAAGGGATCACCTTTGTGCGTGTACATGCATGAACCGGCATCGTACATGTCTTGTCAGCTGCTCGACGGATCGGCAATAATTCGCATGCCATGATATATACCTGCACAGTGGTACTGGTATAGTAATGCACGCATCCGAGATCCGGTTGTGTACGTGCGTTTTGTCGTGGGCGATGTGACATCGGGAGCAGCATTATTATACCATCATCACCTCCCGGCGAATCCCAACCTCCTCATCCCCATCGCTCATGGCTAGTAGGCGACAGCACAGAAACAAAGGTCCACGCTGCAGAAGCCAGCATGAGCAGTATATATTTGTAAATTCTTACGGTTGTCTACATACTAGTTTTAGGTGCAAAGGTCACGGACATACTGTAGTATAAGGATTATATATCTGGTGTTTTTGATTGATCTACTAGTGTAATGCAGATTCCAAGGGCAGATCGGTGTCCCCTTGACTATGAGAGCAAAAGAACAATCTTTGCGATCAGCGTGAGACCATCTCTAGCAGATACGATCGCGTGAGAGCACCTCTAGCAGATACCCTATATGCTCGTATCCGGTTGACTGGAAAACTCTTTTCCGGTACCGCACGACGCGGGGAAGAATATATACACCAAAACTATACTGGATATTCAAAGCTACATGAAATTGTGAAGTTCGCGCGAGAATTGGAGGAAGCAAACTAGATCAACAGTACGATAGAACTGAAATTAAGTTCGATACATGCGAAATTAAACTACATCTAAAACAGAAATTGAAACCCTAGATCTACCCTAAGCTTCTACGGCGGCGATCTTCTCCGGAGGCGTCGTCGATCTTCGCGGAAGCTCGTCGGCGGCGACCTACGGCTCGAGGTCGAGCTCCTCCTCCTCGGCGATGTCGCGCAGCGCCACCGCCAGCTCGTGCTCGTCGACCGCCGCCGTCAGGCGCTGCTCGACACCGGGAGCTCTGGCCTCCAACGCTGCCAGCGTCGATTGCGGCGGAGCGGTGCTGGGTACGGCGGAGGGGTGCGGTTTTCGTACCGCATCGAGCCCTCCGTGCGCCTAATATAGCGGGCGAGCCGCCGCTTATCCTGCTCCCCGGATAAACTTTTTCAAGCCAGGCCCATATTCGGTATCTGCTCGGGCCAAAAAAAGGCATGTACCCCATATCGGACGGACTTTTTCGGGCTGAGAGGCTTATTGGGTATCTGCTAGAGATGCTCTGATGCCCACGGGAGGCTTGAATAGGTTGAGAGACCCACGGGAGGTAAAAGAGCAAGTACAAAAAGCTTATGTAAGCATGCTATAAGGATTAAAATAATATTTGTTATGACAATATCTTATAGCCAGCTGTTGACTGTACTATTGAACTTGTTCTAAGGACTAGCTTAATTAGCAACTGTGAAGTACTTAGAGCATCTCCAACAGCGCCGCTTAAAACGTCGCGCGCCGAATAAACCGCCAATATAGCGCACGCGGCCGAAACCAGTCCTCCAGCGGCAGCGCCATAAACCCGTGCGCGCGAAAAAGCATCCAGCGCGCTGGACCAAGCGGGACTTTTTGCATCATATTTGGGGCGGCCTGTCCAGCGCGCGGGACAAAAGGGGAAAAGCGCGCGAGCGACCAACCGCCGGATCTGAAGTCTCCTGCTGCTCGCATCTCTCCCCCATCTCCTCTGGCGACCCCGCGCTCAATTTACCTGCCGGCGGCGCTTCCTCCGCTACTCTCCAGCGCGCCGCCGCTTTCTATGTCCGCGCGCAGGTCGCCGCGGCGTTGAGTCGGGCCCCCAGCCTTCACCGACGCCGCCGGCGCTTCCGCCGCTTCCCAGCAGTGCGCCGCCGCTGCTTGCTCGACCCCCTCGTCGCCGCCACCCCTCGAGCGCGCAGGTCGGCGGCCGAACAGCGGTGGACCTCTCTCGCCACCGTCTGCACCTCCGCGCGCACAGTGTGTTTGACAAAACACTTGCAAGGTATATTTTAGATATGAACTTTGATTTATTAGATGAATTTGGTGCATTTTAGTTCGTAGATTTAAAGTAGTGTAAATTAATGTATGTAGATGAGTTCGTCCTTCGATTCTTCCGATGAAGAATTTGATCTTCAAGAGGAGGAGGATGTCGCAATGATCCTAGCTATCCACGCCAACAAAAAGCCGAAGCACGGTGGTTTAGTTTTCGGTCGTCAGAAATTGTGGAGGGAAAGGATCGGTGCTCATGAAAGATTGATGAGAAACTATTTTGTGGAGCATCCCACATACCCCGAGTCATATTTCCGGCGCCGTTTTAGGATGAGCATCGACTTGTTCAAGCACATCGCGGAGAAGTTGGCGAGGCATGATCGGTTTTTTCAACAAAGGAGGAACGCCGCCGGAGAGCTAGGGCATAGCACCTTTCAAAAGGTGACCGCCGCTTTGCGTATGTTGGCATACGGGATTCCGACGGATCTAGTTGATGACCACTTGGCCACGGGTGAGAGCCAAGCCATCATGTGTGTCAAGCAGTTTGCCGTTGGAGTTGTGCAAGTATTTGTTAAGGAATATTTGCGAGTTCCCAATGCTGCAGACACGGCAAGGCTTTTGGAGTTCAACGCCGCTCGGGGGTTCCCAGGTATGCTTGGCTCTATTGATTGCATGCCCTGGAGTTGAAAGAACTGTCCTGCAGCATGGCATGGACAATTCCAAGGTCACAAAAAGGATTCCACTATAATCCTTGAAGCGGTGGCCGATCATGAGACTTGGATTTGACATGCATTTTTTGGCATGCCCGGAGCTCTCAATGACATCAATGTTCTTCACCGGTCACCACTCATGAATAAAATTGCAAAAGGTCAAACTTGCCCGGTGGAGTTTGTAGCAAACGGCCATACATATAACTATGGGTACTATCTTGCGGATGGCATCTACCCAAGGTGGCAAACATTTGTGAAACCGGTTCACAAACCGCAAGGTAAGAAAATGCTTGATTTCCACAATGCTCAAGCGGCGGATAGGAAAGATGTGGAGAGAGCATTTGGGATTTTGCAAGCCCAATTTGCTATTGTGAGATGACCGGCTAGATTTTGGGATCAAGACATGCTTTGGTACATCATGACAGCTTGTGTGATCATGCATAATATGATCATCGAGAATGAGCGCGGGCAAGATTTGGACTACACTCATTATGAGTTGATGGGACATCCCGTGCAAGTACGGAGGAGGGCTGAGAGGACATCCCGCTTTGTTGCATCTTATCATGCCATTCGACCGACATGATGAGTTTCAAAAGGATCTAATCGAGAAGTGGTGGACATGGAATGGGCAACAATGAGTTTAAGGTGTATGTTTGTTGTATTGTTGATGAACTATTCATTCTATTGTTTGGTGAACTATTTGTATACAAGAAAAGCTATTTGTTTGTGTTGTAATAATAATTAAACTATTTATTGTTGATTTATTTGGTGTATGTTTGATCTTCATGGTTGTATGTTTGAGTGCAAATGTTGCTTTTGCTGGCCGCCTGCGCGACTTTAGCGCCACTGCTGGACAGCTGCTTGCGACGCGCTAAATTATAGCGCGGCTGCTAAAGCAAAACATGTGCCCAGCGCGCTAAATGACTATTTTGGCGCTGCAAAAAAGTTATACCGCGCCGGCGCGTTGCGCGCCTGTTGGAGATGCTCTTAAGATGTACCAAAGTAGCTGTGTGCAGCCTGTGCCTGTAGGGGGACAAGAGTCGTAGATACTTAGAGCACATGTAGAAATCATCAACGGAATCTGGGTGCATATGAAGTTATGAACCCGTTTTTCTTTCTCACAAAGTGAAAGTCGTATTTGTAAGTTCCAAAAAGTAAATAGATAACGCAAACATATGTCGTATGGGGTAGAAACTTACTATTGTGTTATTTCATAACATTCGCGAGTTGTGCCAAAATCACAAGACCACGAATGATCATTTAAGTTTTAAATTTTGAAACTTAGCTTGCAGCCTGTATTATTTTGTGATTTGTTGCGCATGTAAAAAATGGTCATATTAAGTTCCAAAATTTACGTCCACATATGTACATGCATGTATCCATGTATGACTAGAAGGGGCAATGCTAACTTGTAGTCAACCGCGGGGGGTATTCTCATTACTCTACCACCACCATTGTGGCTACCGTTGCAAAAGTGTACTACAACGTGATTAATTTATAATATGCTTCTAAAATACTAGTCAACAAGCAAACGCGACTCCTTCGATTTAAGGGAATTGTGTAGGATTTTTATATAATGCGGATATTTAGGATTTTTCCTACAAAGTTTGTTTGTACTCATAGGATTGCACTCTCTTCGAACTCCTACAAATGATTTCTTTGCACTCTATTTTGGAGGAAAATTTCTCTCAACTCCTATGAGTACAAACACTGGTGGATAGTAATTTCTAACCCTATAGAATGAAGTGGACCTGTTATTTCAGTCATGTGTTTTTCCTATTCCTGCATTTTAAAAATCCTGCAAATGAAGGAGCCCTACAATGAGAAGAAAAAGGACTGAACCAAACTGGAACCGCTGCAAATGCCAAACGAGTCCCACATTTGAAAAGAAAACGAATTTTCACTCGAGTTCACACAGTCCACGCACCGCACCATATACGGCGAGGAGAGCAGAGGACGGCCCGTGGAGAATCCGAGGGGAGAGCAGAGGAGACCGGCTCCTCCACCTCCAGTAAAAAACCCAGTCCACCGCCACCGCCACGCACACCCACTCCACCACCACCATCACCACGCCCCCCCCCCTCTCTCCCCGCGCAGGCGCTGAGAGTGTGAGGAGCCGTACCGTACGGGCGCTAGGGTTTACTCCGCCCGCGGCGCCCGGGATCTCGCGCTCCCCAATGCAGCCGCCGCCGCCGCGTCGCTGATCCCGAGGCCCGCCTCCGCCGCGGCAGTGTAGCGTCGCCATGGCGCGGCGTCACGGGTGGCAGCTCCCTGCCCACACACTGCAGGTCCGTTCGCCCTCGTCCTTCCTTCCCTGTGTTTCCCGTCCGTGCTTGGACCCGCAATGTGCGTGCCTTCGGCTTCGGATCTCTTCGCCGCGTCGCCTACGGTTCCTGTGCCGCCGCGGGACTAGAGAATTTCGGTTCAATGCTTCCATGGGCCCTGCAGTAGAGCAGTGGCGCTTGCAAATCTCCTGGTGCTATGCGGCCGGTGTGGATAGTGTCATTTTTTACAGTCATAGTACTAGCATGTCTAGGTTATCATCACGAGTAAATTACCGATTCCCGTTGTTCGATTTGATCTGATGTGTCCCCTCGCCTTTCGGCTTCATTCTTATAATTCGTAATCATCTATCTGTCTGATGTAATGGGGTTACTTTTACCTACATTTTTTGGGCGCTTCTGCGGGACTTCACTCTGTACTGTGTATAGATGGTGATTGCTACTAGCATGTTGGCTGTTTCTGCTGCCCCGACGCCAAGCAGTACATGGATTTGATTTGCTTATTAGCGGTTTCATCTGGTGCCATGTTGCCCGAATTTCATGGGGTGCTTCATTCTGAAAATAAACTGTTACTTTTTGTTGCTTTCCTGTTGGTCTCTTCTGCTCTTTCGTCTTTGATGTGATGGGGGATTCTGGCCTTGGAGTTGGAGTTCGGTTTCCGCGGCTTTCACTGCCGCCGCCAACTCTGTTTTTTTTGTCTCCTTCCTGTTTACACTGCCAACTCGCTTTAATTAGCCTAACGTGAGTTTGATCACATGATAACTACGAACTGTTGGATTTTATTGTAACTCGATTGCGGAATTTGAGTTTGCTTAGCCCTTTGTGTGTTGTGTATCCTGGTTAAGCACATCAGATCGGGGACAGCTGACCTATCATTAAAAAAGAGTGACCTGTAATAAAGAGCTTTGTCTATTGAATTAGCAAGTATTATAGCCAACGATTGGATATTTATGACTGAGTTTTGGCTGATGATCTGAGCTCTGGGAGGAAGGAGGTGATGTGTTGCACCACATTTGGTCTATGCATCTGGTTCTGTCGAGTGCATTCTATCTTTAGTTAAGAAAATTCAGTTAGTACTAATAGCTCTGGTCCATATACAGGAATTCATCCTGCTCACCTTCATCTGATCGTCTTATCTCCCCTTTATTAAAATCCAGACGGTAGTTCAAAAGATCAAACAAATAGGCAAAGGTTATTATCTCTGATCTTGTTTTTTACCAGAGGCCTGCAAAATCTCAGCAAGCGCAGATACCTTATGTAAAAAAACTTAAGTTCTCCACATGTGAATTTGGCAGTTTAGGCACTTCAGATGCTCGTTATTTATGAAAATCCTCTATGTTTAGGAGTTCTCAGCTTTCAGCTTCTTATGGAGGCTTTGGTTTTGTTTTTCTGCTCTATTTGTGGCCTCTTGGTAGGATTTACACTTCCTCCTATGCTGGTATCACTGCAAGTGCAAGCTATTCGACATTACCTCTTATACACGGTAGAATTTGAAACTTTGGATGGTGATTTTTTTGGCAGGTGGTGGCTATAACAGTGTTCTTCTTGCTGTGTATAGCATTCTATGCTTTCTTGTCTCCATTTCTCGGGAAGGATTTGTATCAATATATTGCAATCGGTGTTTACAGTTTTCTGGTAAGGTTCTACTTCCTCTCTTTTCATGCATGGACTGAATCGTGAAGTACATTTCATTTGATAATTGATATACCTTTGGATCATTTCTGTTTATCAGGCCTTATCAGTACTAATTCTGTACGCTAGATGTACTGCTATTGATCCTGCTGACCCTGGCATCCTGATTACCGTCAATGGTGCACTAATCTATAAATCAGAAGGTATGTCCTGATACCTGGTGAAACTGCTATTGAA
This sequence comes from Poa pratensis, assembly GCA_947311845.1. Taxonomy (NCBI): domain Eukaryota; kingdom Viridiplantae; phylum Streptophyta; class Magnoliopsida; order Poales; family Poaceae; genus Poa; species Poa pratensis. The sequence continues at coordinate 91,081,601 of CAMZMU010000128.1, forward strand.
GTTTTGAATACTAATGCAGCATATCCTTTTGGTTAAAAGCAAACATAGACACTCAAGAAGAAGCTGGCAAATCAGGATTGCAAACAAGCGAGGAAATCCAGAAGCATAAATCATGTTTAGGAGCTGGTTGTTTCTGTTGTGCTGTTTTTAGGAAAGAGGATTGTCGCAAAGAAGATGAAGCTTACCAGCAGGAAGATTATGGTGAGGAAGCGCTCTTTTGCACCCTTTGCAGTACGGAGGTACTTACTTCAGCTCCAACCCTATTTAGCTAGCAGAATATATCAGGGCTCAGACACATTTCTCCTCTTGTTAGTCACATGGTAGTTCTGAAAAACGGCGCATTCATTAATTCTAATTTACCTGTTTCTTGGGTCCATGCCTATTTCCTATAACTGACGGTTATATTACAACAGATGTTAAAGAGGTCTGGTATAAATTGGATTATTGTTTATCTGTGTATTCACTTGAAATTTTGGTTCCATGCGCAGCATAATGTCTACTTCCTCCGATCCGAATTAATAGTCGGAAGTGGTGCGTACAAGCTGTGCTAGCTATTCTGTTTTTCTACGAATCTTTTTATGGACCGGAGGGAGTAGTATTTAAACAGTTCCAAGACTTTTAGCAACAGACAATGTTTCCTGTAACAAGTTAGTTGCATCTGCCTTTGACACAGGCAGACGCAGTTCATATTATGGCATAGAAACAAACTTTTGTTTTCCATAGAGACATAAAGTCCAAAACAAACCAGCCTAGTTAACATCGATGCGGTAGCTGGTAAAAACAATCTCACATTAAGGATTATTAAGGAAAGATGCATGAATGAGATAATTGCATAGATCTTGTTTCTATTGAAAATAGGTCAGGAAAAAGGAAAAGAAGAGTGGATAAAAAAGAATGTTTATGAGATTCATAGTAGGTGTCATCTACATTAGGTCTGCCTGGTATTTATCTGGTTTGGTACTTCTGCAACATTAATAGATTATGAGTAGCGCATTTAAAGTTTGCTTCCTTGTATTTCTTTGGTGTATCGATATCCAGGCCCTTTCGGTTTCCGCAAATTCATGCTGTTAATTTAGAGTATTGGTTTGTACTGAAATGCTTTTGTCTTTGTGTATTGATACAGGTGCGTAAAAATAGTAAACATTGTCGAAGCTGTGACAAGTGTGTTGATGGTTTTGATCATCATTGTCGGGTAGGTGTCCTGTTGAAGCTCATGTAGTTCATTTTTTTTGCCCTTTATAGTTTGTTGGTGTGGCTTTTCTTTTCTCTTATTTCATACTTTTGATGCAGTGGCTGAACAATTGCGTTGGAAGGAAAAACTACGTCACGTTTTTGTGCCTTATGGCTGTGAGTCTTGCTTGGGTATGATATTTCTATCTGGCAACATATTTTTTTTTCTAAATGCCGATAAGTATATGATTAAGTCTGAATTTGACGTTCTGAAAGCATCTTTTCATGTTTCTAATTGTAATTTTTCATTATGCCATAAAGCTTGTGGTTGAGTGTGGTGTTGGTATAGCTGTGTTTGTCCGTTGCTTCACTGATAAAACATCCATTGAAGAAGAGATAGGGGAAAAGCTTGGTTATGGTCTTTCACGAGCACCGTTTGCAGTCATTGTGGTAAGTGTTACCCCTTTTGTTGATCTAGTTTTGAGGCATATCGCTGCAGTACTTCTTCCTGTACATTTGCATTTCATCATGACTACTTTTACAATTCCCATCCTCTTTTTTACAATTCTCATCCTCTTCAAATCTTCATTGTGTGGTCTATGTAAGGTGCAAAATCAAATCAGGAGTATATGTTGATGTTGTAATATTGCTGTTGAGCTGCATTGAAGTATATAGTTAATTATAACATCATACTTGAGTTAGTCATCTCTGAAGCGACAAGGACTGTACAATAGCCAATTTTTTGAGTATGAAACATGACTAGCACAATCCTAATTCAGTACATCCTTGACTTCAGGCCCTGAGTACAGCCCTTTCTGTTCTTGCTTCAGTGCCCTTGGCGGAGCTGTTCTTCTTTCATATATTATTAATCCGTAAGGTTGGTTCTTATCCTTTGTAAAAAATTGTACTCATTTTCGTAAGGAATGGATTATGATATTGCATTGTTACACCATTTTTCAGGGCATCACAACTTATGAGTATGTTGTGGCAATGAGGGCTCAGAGTGAACCTCCAGGCCTCTCTGTCAATGATGACCAGCAAAGCTTGGCATCTTCTCCCATGAGTTCTGCACCAACTGCTTTCAGCGGGAGCTCGTTCGCGCGGCACTACAAAGGTGCATGGTGCACTCCACCACGCATCTTTGTTGACCAGGTGTGTTTTGTATCCAGTGACACTTCTAGTTCTAAGTCATGTCAACTTTCCGTAGTTTGCTCAAAGAAACCAAATCCCCATAAGAGTTAATTGTCTGGCGTTCATGTTTCTATCATTGGAAGCATATCAAGTTGTTCTGGGGATTACTTTTTCAAGGAAGGGGTTATGTTTTCCACTTCAATAAACCTTATCAGAAACCTGCACTGTTATTGAGATAATCTATCAGAACTATTTGTGCAAGGCATGTGTTCTGTACATCATAATTGTTTCCATTTTGAAGTTGAATTCTATCTCCTACTTTTTGAGAAAGTTCTTCTGCCTATGTTTGATCTTTTTTTAGGCCTTCTTGCCTATGTTTGATCTTGTCTGCATGATATCACAGGACGAAATCATTCCGCACTTGGGACCTGGGCGATTACCTTCAACTGTTGATCCTGATAGCATGGACCCGGTCGAAAGAGCCAAGCAGCATGCTAAGCGCCCAGTTCGCATTAGCCCATGGAAGCTCGCAAAACTGGATTCAAACGAGGCCATGAAAGCAGCAGCAAAAGCCAGAGCCTCTTCATCCGTACTTAAACCGATCAATAGCCGTACCCAATACGAGACCGACCAGTACTCCAGTGACAACCTCAGCTGCAGAAGCAGTGTCATGAGTGGTGATACTGGACACCACATCGACACTCGGCCTGGCAGGAATGCTCAGCACAAGTCCTCTTATGCACCCAGCATAGCAAGTGCAGACGACATTGAGCTGTATCCCCAGACACCCAGCAGTTTCCAGAGCAACTCGCGGACTCCGACACCTATTGCAGAGCACCATCCCGCAAAGCACTTCAACCCGATCTATCAGACATCAGTAAACCGGTCTCCATTCTCAGCCAGAGCAAGTGCCGTAAACGAAGCGGCCGTCTCAGAAGCCAACAACGCAAGGAGGTTTGGTGTTCCAAACACAGATCGATCCCCTCGGTCGTCTGTGTACTGGGATCAGGAAGCTGGCCGGTTCATGTCTGCGCAGGCAAACCAGGGTCTGAGCTCTCGCGTGGGCCGTCCCGACCTTGTGTACACCGGACAGTCCATATTCTTTGGTGGACCTCTGATGGCAGATTCTGCAACGAGAAGCTTCAGAGATCCTGGCGGCTCCAGCCAACGCTCCTCTGGCGCGTCTCGGCCTCACCAGCTCCCCGTGTTCATCCCCACTGATCCCAAGAAAGATCACGTCTCCAGGTTACCGTGAAGCAAGCTGTTTTGGGAGTAGTCTTCGGAAGCACTCTGCCTTGTGCTTCAATGTACATAGTTCTCATTCTTACATCAGACATCGTGGGCTTCGTTTTCCTGTCGTGGCAACCTAGGTTAATTTAGTTACGGTTTGAAGACGGATATCATTGAGTCTTACTGTTTGTTTATCAAGGAAAACATGTTCTGGATATATAATTTACTAAATTTGAGAAGTGGATTTTGTTCATCTTGAGGTGTTGGATAATTAGGAGAACGGATAAGGATTAATGGATATTGGATAAGGATGTTATGCGTGTTAGATACACCTGGTTGGTTTGTTGGTTGGCCTGCCCCATATGTCAGTCAGGAGCCTGGAGCATCGACAACCTTTCTCTTTCTGGTATCTTAGATGGATCACATCGTATACCTTTGTACCTCTGTCCCTGTCGCCCTTTTGACTAAGATCGACCTGCTCGTATTATATCATCATGTACTATATAAAACTTTGTAGTTAGCCGTTTGCGACATGAATGCCGACTAAACCAAGCAAATCTTTAATCCAGATCCCGCACTTGCCGACTGAACTGTCCGCGAGCATATCTCAGTGGCTACGATCATATTTTACACTCCACTTGTGTGAGGAACTCATGTAACCCGATAAGGGAGGAGAATGCCAGTGAGAGAGACTCGTCCCCGAGTTTGGCTGGCCCCTTTCAACTCGTCGCTTGGAATGAAAGTGCCGGTACTTGTCACCTACAAAACGGCCTTACCTTATCCGTTCATCAACAAAAGAGGTGTTACCTGCGTGTGATAACGACATATTTGGCGATGATTTGCGGCCTCCTTGCGCTTGTGGCGAAAGAGAAAAGTGCCTGTTCCTTTCTTCTTCATCCACCCGGCCCTTGGGCATCTCTGAGCGCGTGTTCATTAATCTCTGGGTGCTATATATATATCCGAGCTGAAGAAAGTATAGCTAGGTAGACGGATAATGTTTGCTCACCTCAGCGCAACTGCCGTTCGAGCCTAGCTCTGGTGTGCCGACAATGCAATGACTCCTCCCCGCCGGAATCCTGCACTGGTGCTCTGGTGGCGCCGCAGATATACTGGCTGGCATGCACTGGTGCGCATACGTACGCCTCATTTCCCGCGTCTCCCGCAGCGCGTGTGTGTCCAAGCAGGAAGCCGGCTAAAGCTGCCGACGTATTACTCTGGGAGAGTCGTCGCCATGAGCATGCGCTTTGCGCTGGAAGAAGAATGAATTAACAAAGAGAGGAAAAGATCGGTCCAGTTCATGGGGGAGGTCGGTCGCGCAAGCCTTGGACTGGACCCAGCCATTCGCGGAACCGGCCACTCCCCACGCGGACAGCGTGAGCGCGCGAGTCGACGGCCGAACGAAGGCCACGGTCGGACGGCGCCTCCCTCCCACGGCTTTCCCGGCGCCGGCCGGCCGGCGATAAAGATCACCGCGTCGTGACCCGATCGACCTCGTTAGTTTTCACACTCGCAGATAAGACACGGAAAGCTAGATAAGCACACCTTCCACGTCGATCGACCGCCGATGGCGACGTCTCGTCGGGTAACCGTCGATCCTCTCGAAACGGCCGATGAAAGAAACACGCAGACTGCGCAGGCGCCTAGAAAAGGGTGGGCGGCACACCGTCCATGCCCAGGGTGGAAGAAGAAGTGGAAATATCGTAACGGCAACTGAAGGAGGTGACGTGCGACGGCCCGTGCCGGGGCCCGGGATCCCGTAGACCCGTATGGGGCTGGACTTGGACTTATGCGGATTTTGGTGCAGCGTACGCTGCACATGGCACGGCCGGGGCCGAACAAGAACGGCCCTCTATTGATTGCCGCCGCGAGGGTGGATGTAGACATGTAGAGTGGTGGCTGGTGGAGATGTTTATCGTATTTTTCTGCTGAAAAATCTTATCGAGTTTCAGTACCGGCGACATGTGTCAAGCTGTCAATTCGCCATAATACAAACGTGTAGCAGACACAAACATGTAGTACACGGTAAAAAAAAGTCAGGCTTTTTGAATTTTAAGCAATATTTAAGAATTTAATGTGCCACGCGTGAGAAGCCAAAACGCCACCCTCCATATTTTACCATTTTTTTTGTATGTAGCACTTGTGTGCCGTACATTTATAATCTTTTTTATTATGAAAAAGGACCCTGACATTAAAAGAAACACCGAACGGTACAAAACAGCTCAACAAAATCGAAAATAACAACGAGATCCTTTGAAATGCCCTTCATCTTCAACCTCTAAACCGTGTCGACGGCGCGTCGCCGCTACCGCTCCTCCCAGAAGTAATTCTTGAACACTTGTACATATATACGATGCTTGGCCAAAATACTATGTATGTCATGATCATATATGACACCATGATCGGAGAGTCGGGTTCATTGGATTGGGTGTTTTGAAAGGAAAAATGAAATGGATAAAATTTACATCCATGGAGAATTAAACTTGAATGGCAAGATCTTACGTTCATTACTCAGTAAGCTAGTCTTACTTAGTTAGTCTTTTTTTTTCGTATTTGTTTGCTACTCTTTTCATATTAGGACTTGGAGTCAATTAGCTTTTTTCTACAATGGAAGGTCAAAACCTCCTAGTTTTTTATTTTGGGAATAAAAACTCCTTGTTTCCCCATCTTCGGAAGTCGGATGACCACAACCATGTTAATCTTTATTCATTAATGCAAAATACACCATGGTACACTATAAGGGAATGGCCAAAACACCGGCTATGCCACATGCGCTAGGGTAACATACATGTATGCCATGTCATCAAACTTCTGGTAAGAGCTCAGTTCTATAACCACCGTCTTCTTAGCTTTGTTCTATAACCACTTGTTTTTCTATAGACTTCGGTAGAGCCTGTTGAGGGTTTACCACATCGTGGCTCTAAGTAGGTGGAAACCCAAATGCCGGCATCATCTGGGGCTCAAGGGTGCCAAAACAAAGCCAAGATCTTCACTTGGCTCCTCTACCTAGGCGAGTTAAACACCAAAGAAAATCTCTAGCATATAAACCGGTCCGACAGAAAGACACCCACCCTCACAACAAAACTCACATCAAGACCCCATCGTCACATGTTCTTCAACTGCCTCTTGTCGTGTTCGATGGCATTATGTCCATTCGGTTCATCCACAGGAGAACCTAGTCTTGAAATCTTGACGAAGATAGCTATCATAACAGTCTCAAAATTTGGTCACCTAGAAAAATTCCAAAGTTCTCTGGTCAGTCGCTGAGCACACTCCTACTTCAGCTAGGAACACGGTAGCCGATCTAACGTTTTGGCCCCTATCAGTTTAACGATAAGGCAATGGCCATATGTCATGGCATGATCACATTTCCTTGCGGCACACCATACTTGTGTAATTATGTATTTTGTGTATAATAGAATTTGGTTTTGTGTGGAAAATGATCATGACCAGTTTGACACGCCCACAAATGAATAAAGCCATTGCATGTAGTGAATTTCTACTACCAACTAACTAGTGAGGGGATGGACATAGAACCTCTATCCAAGTGATCTAACGTTATACTGAATTACTAAGAGTAAGACGCAACTAAGAGAGGATTAGAGTCTATCTCTCTCGTGTACAGTAGTATATATGTGGCAAATATTTGATGGTCTTTTTTTTGTTGTTGTTGTTGTGGTTGTTGGTCGAATGATTCTGGGTATATTCGGTTCAGTTACACTGGGCCTGATCCCATACGTGCACGCCTGGATCGGATCCGGACTCCGGTGCGGCGCACATGGATGGAGTATCCAAATCAGTCGAAGAGTGTAGCAAAGAAGACGAGTGCACCCAATATCATAATGAGGTAGCTAGACACGCTAACGCTGATACTCTTGCCACGTACTACTGGGAGTTGCTTCCTCCGGCGCCCTGGTTTCGGAATTCCGGCAAAGAGGAGGCACGAGCGCCCACTGTCTAAAGGGCGCGTTTGGTTCGTGGCCCGTAGTTACCATACCAATATTTTGGCGTTGACTGTTAGCAGAGCTGATCGTTTGGATCGTAGCCTAGCCACGGGAGCCACGCCAAAAAATTGGTAGCTAGAGGCTGTTTGGTTTATGCCCAGCCTAGCCCCGCCAAATCGTTGGCACGCCAAAATTTTGGCGAAGCATTCGCCCGCCACAGTTTGGCCAGCGCGTGGGCGTGGAATCAGCTCTAGCTACCAATTTTTTGGCGTGGCTCCCGTGGCTGGGCTACGATCCAAACGATCAGCTCTGCTTACAGTCAACACCAAAATATTGGTATGGTAACTACGGGCCACGAACCAAACGCGCCCCTAAATCTGATTCCACGCCCACGCGCTGGCAAAACTGTGGCGGGCGAATGCTTCGCCAAAATTTTGGCGTGCCAACGATTTGACGGGGCTAGGCTGGGCATAAACCAAACTGCGAGTAAAATGCATCAACAGTCCTGGAAGTTGCTGGCGAGGTTCACAACGGTCCCGGAAGTCACGGAATGCCTCATCGCAGTCCTGGAAGTTGTCTCGAGCGTCCAGCTACGGTCCTGGGTACGTATCGTGGTGACGTGGCAACTTGGTGGACCCGCAACGGTGGCCCACGACTTGAGTCTCCTCGTCTCGACGGTCGCACGCACTCGGTCAAACCATTCATGGCCGCCCATCCTCGTGCGCTCGCTGTCTAATCCCCGATCCTCCCCGACAATTCCATGGACGTCATGGAGAGGCTGGACGAGCTGTTCCTGAACCCGCTGGCGGCGCGGCCATCGCGGCCGCCGCCCTCGCCTCCCGCGCTGCCCTCGCAGAACGCGAACGCGGTCTCGAGGTTGGCGACGATGTCGGCCATGGCGGGCCGGTCCTTCCCCTCCAGCCGCACGCAGTGCACGGCCGTGTACGCTACCAGCTCCACGGCCTCGGCCTCGTTCGGGGACGGCGCCGGCGCGCGCCCGTCCAGCACCTTGCCCAGCTCCCCGGCCACGATGCTCGGCTGCGCGTAGTCCACCACGCTCACCGGGTCCCCGCCCTCGGCCTCCTTGAAGATGGCGCGCTTGCCCGTCAGCGTCTCCAGCTTCACCACGCGCGCGAGAGCTGGCGCCGGAAGAGGAAACCCCGCGCGCGCGACCTGTTCGGTGAGCCGTAGGGGCTTGCGCTGACGCCGCCAGCAGCAACAGCGCCGGCGTTATCGGCCGCGGCGGGTGCGTTGCCGGCGCCGCCTCCAGCAAGATTGGGCTGGACGGAGTTGTGGATCCTTTTGTGTCTGCAGAACCCGAAGACGAAGCAGTAGACAATGGAGCAGAGGCCCACGAAGACCCCCACCGCGCCGACGACGGCGAACGCGATCCACCCCTTGGACATGCGCTTTGAACCAGCTGCTGTCAGGGACGGCTGTGGAGGCGACGCGGATGCCACCGGCGGCGGCGACGGCGGGACGTCGCACAGCGTCTTGCAGATCACGCTGCCGCCCGCGCCCGCGCAGAGCTCGGCCCCCAGCAGCGGACCTTCTTGGAGGAGGAGGATGAGGTGGACTCGAGCGCGCAGGTGAATCCGTCGCCGGAGACGAGGTTGCGGAAGGAGCCCGTGACGAGGTCCCGGAAGCGGCCGGAGCCCCGCCACCATCGAATCCCGCGTGCCTGCGCGTCATAGGCCGCAACGTGGCCGTCCCCGCCGGAGCCGAGCCCGCAGAGGGAGCCCGCGCCGCCGGAGACGCGCGAGAAGACGAGGGACGACGCGACGGCGGTGGAGTAAGAGGAGGGGGAGGAGGCGTTGGCGAAGTCGACGCAGTAGATGGTGCCGTTTTCGGATGAGATGGCGCAGACGCTGGAGCTCCCCGCGACGGCGAGCGTGGACGCGGAGGCGGGCGCCGCAGGTAGCAGGAGGAGGAGCGCCGCGAGCTGCAGGATGGACGCGCGGGTCATTGGAGGGAGCCGGCGGCGGCCGTTATCCGCGAGGTGTTGTCAGACGGCGGGGGGCGGGAGTAGGAGCTGAGAGACGGGCGGCCATGAATGGTTTGACCGAGTGCGTGCGACCGTCGCGACGAGGAGACTCAAGTCGTGGGCCACCGTTGCGGGTCCACCAAGTTGCACGTCACCACGATACGTACCCAGAACCGTAGCTGGACGCTCGAGACAACTTCCAGGACTGCGATGAGGCATTCCGTGACTTCCGGGACCGTTGTGAACCTCGCCAGCAACTTCCAGGACTGTTGATGCATTTTACTCCCAAACAGCCTCTTTGCCTCTACCGACCGCCACCCCGCCGTTTCCCCCTCGCGCCCGGGAACACCGCGCGGCTTTATCCAAAAAGCCGACGAGATAAAGCCGGCCGGTTCTTCTATAAAGATCCAGGGCCGCCAGTCCAAGCCAGCTTCCCACACACACTTGTCACCTTCCTCCCCGCACCCCAGCGATAAGCCCCCGTGACGAGTGACCACGCCCGTCCACCGTCTACTCTCATCCCATCCCATCCCATCACCACCAGCACGATGCAGCAGCGGCTACCTGTCGTCATGGCGGCGAGGCGGCTGCTGATGGCGCCCGACGCCTCCCAGCCGGGCGCGCCCATCATCGCCGACGACCGGGACATCATCATCATCCTCGCCTCGCTCCTCTGCGCGCTCCTCTGCGTCCTCAGCATCGGCCTCGTCGCGCGCTGCGCCTGCTCCCGCCGCCTCGGCGTCGGCGCGGGCTCAGCCGCCGCCGCCAACAGGGGCGTCAAGAAGTCCGTGCTCCGCGCCATCCCCACGGTGCCCTACGCCGCCCCCGACCCCGACTGCGGCAAGGGCAAGGAGGCCGCGGCGGCGCCAGAGTGCGCCATCTGCCTCGCCGAGTTCGAGGACGGCGAGGCCATGCGCGTGCTGCCGCAGTGCGGCCACGCCTTCCACCCCCCTGCGTCGACAAGTGGCTGCGCGGCCACTCCTCCTGCCCCTCCTGCCGCCGCATCCTCGTCGTCCGCCTGCCGCCCGCCGAGCGGTGCCAGCGCTGCGGCGCGCGGCCCGACCCCGCCGCGGCGCGATGGAAGCCGGCCGCTCACTACGGCGAGATGCCGCCCTTCTTGCCGTAGTAGCACGCGGTTCTCCCTCCCCAGATCCGGGCTAGAGCTGGGAGATGAGCAGAGGAATTAATCGACAAGCCTTTTGGTCAAATTTCTCGTCTGCTTCTTTTATTTCAGAGACAAAAGGGATAGCATTCGACAGTTTAGGATCCTTGTCTGCAAGTGGGCGATAATGTGTTGCCTGCCACTGCATCTTTAGCTTCGTACATTTGTAAATACCAAGTATAAACTACTACGGAGTAGTATGCAATTAGAATCAGTTAGGATCAGTGGCGGAGCTGCTCACAGTTTGTGATGTCGCTTGACATCACAGGTTTTCTAAATTCTGCTTTAATTTTTCGAAATTTATGCATCAATCTCTAGAATTTCAAAGCGGCGTAGTGCATTGACATCACTAGTCGTAGAGCCTAGCTCCGCCACTGGTTAGGATGGTATGAAATTGTGAATAGCTTCAGTCCTCCCCAATTGTGCTTGACACATGGTATTGCGAATGTCCTCATCTTGAGTAGTAATGTGATTTGAACTGCACTGCATTTATCAGATGTCTATATCAATGTGGTGAGTATGCAGAGTTGCAGACCATCAGTGTGGTGAGTATCCGGACCATGCGTTTGTATATGCATTTTATCTAGTGTATTTCTCTAAGCAGACTTTAAGAAATGTGTCATGCATGGTGTAGTAGCTGCTTGGAGTGCACGATACTTATCTTTGAAGCTGATTCATGATTAAGATCAGGACATACATGAAAGGAGATGTCCGGATATATCTGGCAACAGTTCTCCCTTGAGTGCAAGTTACACGTTACTCCACTCCGGAGCTATCGGATCTATGTGACGATACATGATCATGAAGAAGAAACCAGTGCTTCAATGGCAGTATACATGGTCTAGAAAACATCTTTTCCTTATCCATTCACATCACACAGAGTGGCAAAACACACATGCCTCTAAATTTTTGTAAAAGTGCTGATTAATATTTATCTAGCAAATGTGTGAGCAAAATGCATACTCCTTTTCCACTCTCGTTTTGAAGTCAGCAATCATCCTACATGATTAACATGATTATGATGATATGAATTGTGAATAGCCTCCTCCCAAATTCTGGTAGACACTTGACATTGTAAATGCCCTCATCTTAAGTAATGTGATTTGATTCGCCCTTATCAGATGTCTCCAAGCCGCCTTTAAGAAATGCATCCTACATGGTGTAGCTTCTTGGAGTGCATGATACTTATCTTTAAAGCTGATGGATGGTTAAGAGGACATACATGAAAGGGGATGTCCGGATATATCAGGCAACAATTCTCCGTTGTGTGCAAGTTACGCGTTAATCCACTCCGGAGCTATCGGATCTATGTGACAATACAACATAACGAAGAATGAGCGCTTCAATGGTAGTATACAGTGTGTTGAGAAGACATATTTTCATTATCCATTCACATCAAACAAAGTGACAATACAAATAACGAAGAATGAGCGCTTCAATATCTTGATTGGCTGGTGTTTGACTGGAATGTAAGAGGCCTAAAAGACAAAGATAAAAGAATTGATGTGTACAACAAAATCGATGAAAGTGGTGCTGCCATTGTGTGCCTACAAGAAACAAAATGTGATTCTTTTGATCACTCTTTCATTAGAAGTTTCTGTCCCAAACGCTTTGACCACTTTTCCTTCTCTCCCTCGATTGGAGCTTCTGGTGGCCTTATTATACTGTGGAACAGTGCAATATTCAAAGGGGAATTACTGGAAATCCATAGATCTGCCATTAGAATGAAATTCACATCTGTGCTTAATTCTGAATCCTGGGAATTAGTAAATGTTTATGGCCCTTGCTCTGGACCTGAGAGAGATACATTTGTTACTTGGTTATATAACCTGCAAATACCCTATACTGACAACTGGTTGATCCTGGGTGATTTCAATTTCATACGGTCAGTGGAAAACAGGAATAAGCCAGGGGCCAATATGAATGATATTTTTTTATTCAATGATATAATAAGCCACCTTGGTCTACAAGAATTACCTGTGAAAGGGCGTGCATACACCTGGTCTAATACGCAAGAAAATCCACTCCTCGAGCAGCTTGACTGGTTTTTCACATCGAGTTCTTGGATCCTAAAATACCCCAATTCGACTGTGTCTCCCATGTCCAAGCCTACCTCAGATCATATCCCCCTTTTGGTCAGAATATCAACTAAAATCCCAAAGGCACAGGTTTTCAGGTTTGAAAACTTTTGGGTCAGGCAGCCTGGGTTTATGGAGCTGGTGTCCTCAGTTTGGAGCAGGCCTGTCAGAGCTACATCCAGTGTGGGTGTTATCTCTGGAAAATTGAAAAACCTGAGATATGAGCTGAGGAAATGGGGAAAAAGCCTATCACATATCAAACAGATTGAGAAGTGCAACTTGGTGATTCTGTTTTTGATCAGCTGGAAGATGATAGAACCTTGAGTGTTCCTGAATTTAATTTTCGTAATCTGGTTAAGGTGCACCTGAAGAATCTACTTGGTATTCAATCAGATTATTGGAAGCAAAGATGCACAGTTCGTTGGGTTCAGCTAAATGGGGAAAACACTAAATATTTCCATGCCAGGGCTACAGAGGGTACAGGAATAACACTATATCCAATATTTTGGATGGTGAAGGAAATCTATTGGTAGCTCATGAGGAGAAAGCCACTGCTTTTCTGCACTGCTTCAAGAATCGAATGGGCATCTCCCGCAACACTGCATCCAGTTTGGATATTGCTGCTTGTGTGAAACATGTAGAGGGATACAACATCTTGGTGACACCTTCTCCTTGGATGAAATAGAGGATGTTGTAAAATATATGAAGCCTGACAAAGCTCCTGGGCCTGATGGGTTTACTGGACTTTTTGTTAAGCATTGTTGGGGTATAATTAAGCCTGATTTCCTCAAACTGTGTGATGATTTCTCAGCTGGGAGAAGTTCTTTACAGAATATAAATGGTTCATACATCACTCTAGTTCCTAAGAAGCAGTCACCAGAAACAGTAAATGATTTTAGGCCAATTTCCCTCACAAACACATGCTAAAGTTCCTCACAAAGATAATTGCAAATAGATTTCAGAAGGAAATCACAAGGTGCATACATGCAACCAATATGGTTTTATCAAGAAAAGAACTATACATGATTACCTAGCATGGTGTTTTGAGTACTTGCATCAATGCAAACAGTCAAGGAGGAAGGTAGTTCTTTTCAAAATAGATTTTGAGAAAGCCTTTGATACCATTGAGGATGAGGCCATTCTAAAGATTCTTGAGTGCAAGGGTTTCCCTCCGATGGTGATACAGTGGGTGAAGGAAATTCTATCCTCTGGCTCTTCTTCTGTGCTGTTAAATGGTGTTCCTGGGAAAATGTTTCACTGCAAAAGGGGGGTTCGACAGGGTGATCCGCTGTCACCTCTGCTATATGTACTGGGTGGTGATTTATTGCAAAGCATTGTTAATCTGGCACTTGCTAATGGCAGCCTCAAACTTCCTATTCCTATGGGGAAGGACTACCCAATTGTACAATATGCTGATGACACCCTCATTGTCCTACCTGTTGATCCTGCACAGCTGTCAGTGTTTAAAGGTCTGTTGGAGGAATTTGCTGGGTTCACTGGTCTGAAAGTGAATTATCACAAGTCCTCTATGATGAGGCAGCCAGTCTTGCTCAGATCATGAACTGCCAGATGGCCTCGATGCCTTTCACATATCTTGGCTTGCCTATGGGGACAACTAAACCATCTATCACAGATTTTGCTCCACTCATGGACAGAATTGAGAGAAGATGTCTGCAACTGTCTCTTTTCTGTCGTATGGCGACAGCCTGGTCCTAGTCAACTCTGTGCTCTCCACACTGCCATCTTATTTCAAGCTCACACTGGTTATTCCTAAGGGGGTTATTGAAGTCATCGATAGAGCTAGAAGAAGATGTCTGTGGAGAAAAGACAAGAATAAACAGAGGGTTAATTCTTTGGCTGCATGGGACATGGTTTGTAAACCAAAAGATAAAGGAGGCCTTGGAATAATCAATCTTCATGTGCAAAATAGAGCTCTCCTTCTGAAACACTTGGACAAATTCTACAATAATGCTGATTTGCCTTGGGTTCAGCTTATAAAGGATTCTTACTACTTTGAGACAGTACCACATGCTGTGGTGCTCAGCGGTTCCTTCTGGTGGAGAGGTATCCTAAACCTGGCTGATAGTTGGAGAAGTATCTCTCATTGTGAAATTGGAAATGGAGCTACTGCTTTGTTCTGGGAAGATGTGTGGAATTCTGTTCCCTAGCCACAAAATTCCCCAGGCTGTTTTCATATGCTAAAGATAAATTATCATCAGTGAAAGAGATTTTTGCTCTTGATCAATTTGCAGACGCTTTCCACCTCCCCTTGTCAGTTGAAGCTTTTCAGGAATATAATCTGTTACAGGAGGAGCTTGCTTTGGTTAATATCCAGAATGGTGATGATAAATGGATATGTAATCTAAATAAAGGAGTTTACACTCCCAAGGCCTTTTACACCCTGCATTTCTAGGGCTACCTGATAATACACCTGCCAAATGGATTTGGAAATCCAAATGTATGTCCAAACACAAGGTTTTCGCGTGGCTGGCTCTGCATGATCGTTTAAACACGAAGGATATGATGTTGAGAAGAAACTGGAAGGTAACTGATGACAACAATTGTGTTCTCTGTCGAGCACAAGTTTTAGAGGACTGGAGCCACCTCTTTTTTAACTGCACTTTCAGCACCCGGATTTGGAATTACTTACAGATCGATTGGGCTAGTAATCAGTTACATCAATGCATTGCATTGGCAAAGAAATCTTTCAGGGTCCCTGTTTCACTGAGATTGTCACTTTAGCTTGCTGGAATATTTGGAAACAGAGGAATGCTTGGATTTTCAAGAATGTGAGACCAACTTTCAGGGGGTGGAAGGCCGGTTTTGTCTCTGATGTAACCTTGCTTAAGTTTAGGTTAAAGGCTTCGGTTCTACCTCTCTTAGAACTATGGCTTTAGTACTCTCCTTTGATTTTCTGCAGTACATTTTGTACATATTGTATTTTCTGTAAATACTCTAAAGTTTTGAAATAAAGGGCTGTGGGGGTCTCCCCTACAGTAGAAAACGTCAAAAAAAATGAGCGCTTCAATGGTAGTTGATGGCGTGAATCACACGCTCGTTGGGAGACCCCAAGAGGAAGGTATGATGCAGTTCAGCAGCAAGTTTTCCCTCAGAAAGAAACCAAGGTTATCGAACCAGTAGGAGCAGCAACTCTTCAGAAGGTTGTTGGTGCGCCGTACTCGATCACCAACGTGGAATCTGCACACAACACAATCAAACTACTTTGCCCCAACGAAACAGTGAGGTTGTCAATCTCACTGGCTTGCTGAAAACAAAGGATTAAACGTATGGTGTGGAAAATGAGTATTAAATTGCAGAGAATGAAAAAGGAACAGTTTGCAGTTTGTGGTTGTTTAATCAGTGTAAAAGAATGGACCGGGGTCCACAGTTCACTAGTGGTGTCTCTCCATAAAAGATAACTAACATGTTGGGTGAACAAATTACAGCTGGGCAATTGACAAATAGTGAGCGCATGACAATGCATATACATGACATGTTGACTACTATGATATTTAATTGGGCATTACGACAAATACATAGACCGTTATCCAACAGCATCTATGACTAATAATCCACCGCCGGGTTGTCATCCGAGTCCCCCGTTGGTATTAAGTTGCAAGCAACGGATAATTGCATTAAGTAAAGTGCGTAATGTAAACAAACACATATGCCCGTGGACATAGCATCGTTAGGTTATCCCTAGTGGCAACAGCACATCCACAACCTTAGAACTTTCTGTCACTGTCCCAGGTTAAACGGAGGCATGAACCCACTATCTAGCATAAATACTCTCTCTTGGAGTTACAAGCATCTACTTGGCCAAAGCATCTACGAGTAACGGAAAGCATGCAAGATCTTAAATAACATATAAGATAGATTGATAATCAACTTGACATAGTATTCAATATTCATCGGATCCCAGCAAACACAACATGTAGCATTACAATAATATGATCTTGATCATGTAGGGCAGCTCACAAGATCTAAACATGATGGCACAAAGTGGAGAGACAACCATCTAGCTACTGCTATGGACCCGTAGTCCAAGGATGAACTACTCACGCATCACTCCGGAGGCAGGCATGGCGATGTAGAAGCCTCCGGTGACGATTCCCCTCTCCGGCAGGGTGCCGGGAAGAGGTTCTGAACCCTCCCGAGCTAGGGTTGACGGCGGCGTCTCTGGAACTTTTCGTGGATATTTGCTCAGGTACTTAGGGTTTTCGCGTCGGGGGGAATAAGTAGGCGAAAGGGCGGCGGCTGCGACCCCCGAGGGGCCCACACCACCCTAGGGCGCGGCAGAGGGGGCCGCGCCCTAGTGGTGTGGGGCCCTGGTGGCCCTCCTCTGTGCTCCTTCGCTCCGTCAGGTGTGTTCTGGAAAATAGGGACCCCCGTGTAGTTTCGTCCAATTCCGAGAATATTTCCAGACTAGCTTTTCTGGAATACAAAAACAGCAGAAAACAGGAACTGGCACTTCGGCATCTTGTTAATAGGTTAGTCCCAAAAAATGTATAAAAGTGATATAAAGTAGATGCAAAACATGTAGCAATTGGTATAAAACAAGCATGGAACATCAAAAATTATAGATACGTTTGAGACGTATCAGCATCCCCAAGCTTAGTTCCTACTCGTCCTCGAGTAGGTAAACGATAAAAACAAAATAATTTTTGAGGTGACATGCTACATCATAATCTTGATCATATAATATTGCAAGGCACATGTAAATGAATGAAGTGATCCAAGTCAATGGTCTATAATTTGCTACCAAATAGATAATGAGTAAACAATGAATCACACAAGCTAAACGTTTTCATGAATAGTACTTTCGAGACAAGCATCAAACAGTTTTGCATAAGTGTTAACTCATAAAGCAATAGTTTCTAATAAAAGGTATTTAATCAACACAAAGGAAGAATTTAGTTTCAGCATTTGCTTCAACTTTCAACATATTTATCTCATGGATATTGTCAACACAAAGTAGTATAACAAGTCCAATACATTGCATATAACGCATGTTGTAACAAAGTTGACACTAGTGTTTGCTTGTGGAAGACAGAAAGAATAGGAAAACTGACTCAACATAAAAGTAAAAGAAAGGCCCTTCGCAGAGGGAAGCAGGGATTAAATCATGTGCTAGAGCTTTTAGGTTTTTGAAAGCATATAGAGATTGCATAAAATATTTGATACTCCTCCCAACCTTGCTAACACAAGCCATGGCTAACCGAATCCTCGGGTGCCTTCCATCAATCACATACCATGGAGGAGTATCTATTTTTGAGAGGTGTTTGTTAATTGTCAACGAATGGTAGCGGGTGAGAACAGTATTCTACCTGTCGAACGGACTTTTAAGAGCGGCTCCCATGAAGGACGTTATTTCTACCAGCAAGGCAGATCATCCCTCTTTCTCTTTGGTTTACACACATTCAGGTATTTCACTGTTTGTCATTGCTTACTGATGAATCAGGGCAAAAGTGTGAAGAGAATTAATTGGTTAAAGTTGTAATTAATTGGGACTGGGCACCCCGTTGCCAGCTCTTTTTGCAAGTTATTGGATAAGCGGATGTATATGCCACTAGTCCAGGTGTAAAAGTCCATCAACAAATAGAATAAAGAATAACCACACTAATTCCTCATGAGCTAGTAAACATTGACACAAAAAGGGAATAATAACATTTTGAATAATTTAAAGGTAGCACATGAAAAATTTACTTGGAGTGGCAAGGAAATACCACATATAGGTAGTTATGGTGGACACAAATGGCATGGATTTTGGCTCAAGGATTTGGATGCACGAGAAGCATTCCCTCTCAGTACAGAGTTTAGGCTAGCAAGGTTATGTAAGCAAACAAGAATATCAACCCGTACACCAAGTTTTATATGACAAACATATTGCAAACGTTATAAGACTTCATACCGTCTTCCTTGTTAACCAAACCCTGTTATTAGAAAATATCTAGACCTTAGAGATACCACCGATGCAAACCAAATTTTCAACAAGCTTTACGGTAGTTCTTCACTAATAGGCTTAACTCATGTGATGCACAATTTAATCATGATCTACTTGTTAACTCAAAACAATTGACAAGCATCAAGTTATCCATTAGTGATCTACAAGATTAAGCAAGTTTTTCCTTATACCAATTACCACATGCAACATTTTCTGAACCAACCAAACACCAATCAATTTATTTCATCAACTCTCCAAACAAATATAAGTGAAGCAAGAGAGTACTTTCTACAAAAGAAAGCTAATAGCTCTGACAAGAGATACATGAAAACAAGAGCTAAAAGCTGAACAGCGCTAGATATGAATACTCAACAAATATAAGTGAAGAATAGGAGTATTCTCATGAAAAAGCGGAGCGTGTCTCTCTCCCAATCAAGAATGCTAGGGTCCAGTCAAGCTTTATTGAAAATAAAAGTGCAATACTGAAAATAAAAGCACACAGACGCTCCAAGAAAAGCACATATGATGTGAAAGAATTAAAATATAGTTTCACTAGAGATGACCTGATAATTTTGACGATGAAGAAGGGGATGCCTTGGGCATCCCCAAGCTTAGACGCTTGAGTCTTCTTGAAATATGCTGGGGAGATCCATGGGAGCCTCCCCAAGCTTAAGCTCTTCACTCTTCTTGATCCTATTATATCATCCTTCTCTCTTGACCCTTGAAAACTTCCGTCACACCAAACTCAAAGTAGATCTCATTAGAGGGTTAGTGCATAATCAAAAATTCACATGTTCTATAAAGACGCAATATGATTTGTTACTTTAAACATTAGCTACAGCCACTGATGTTATGTGAAGCTCTTCCACCCAAAAAAGAATTTCACTCAACACTAGTAAAAGAGAGAATGCAAAATAAAAAGGCATAATCTGTCTAAAACAGAACAGTCCGCAAAGACGAATTTTTTCGAGGCACTTACGACGCTCAGATCGAGAAACTCTGAACTAATGAAAGTTCAGACATTCATAAAGATTACGCACAAAAAATTTCAGATTTAATTAACAATCTGGTGATTTTAGGAATTTCGTACAGTGAACAGCAAAAATCTGTTTCTGCGCAGCAATCAAAATTAAGCATCATCTTAACATTAGAGGCTACTCTTGGCACAACAATGCGAGAAAATAAAGATACAAAGGAGTTGCTACAGAAGTAAACACTCCTTGACTCAATAAAAGAAAAATTGCAGAAAAAAAAATGGGTTGCCTCCCATAAGCGCTTTTCTTTAACGCCTTTTAGCTAGGCACAAAGCATGCATCAAGTATTACCAAGTGAAGAAGCATCAACATTGTAATTTGTTCGAACAATAGAATCATAAGGTGGCTTAATCTTCTTCCTAGGAAAGTGTTCCATACCTTTCTTGAGAGGAAATTGATATTTTATATTCCCTTCTTTCATATCAATAATAGCACCTACAGTCTAAGAAAAGGTCTTCCCAGCACAATAGGGCATGATGGATTGCATCAATATCCAAGACAATAAAATCAACGGGGACATAATTGTTGTTAACCATGATAAGAACATCATCAATTCTTCCCAAAGGTTTTTTAATAGTAGAATCAACAAGGTGAACATCCAAGTAACAATTTTCCAAAGGTGCTAAATCAAGCATATCATATAATCTTTTAGGCATAACAGAAATACTAGCACCAAGGTCACACAAAGCATTGCAATCAAAGTCATTCAATTTCATTTAATGATGGGCTCCCAACCATCTTCTAACTTCCTAGGGATAGAAGCTTCATGTTTTAATTTTCTTCCCTAACTTGCATGAGAGCATTAGTAATATGTTTAGTAAAAGCCATGTTTATAGCACTAGCATTAGGACTTCTAGCTAGCTTTTGCAAGAACTTAATTACTTCAGAAATATTGCAACCATCAAAATCAAAGTCATTATTATCAAAAGTAATGGAGTTATTATCTTCCTTATTGCTAGAAATTTCAGCATCTTTATCAAGGACAGTTTCAGAGTTATCAGGCAATTTAGGACATTTTGCAATAGAAGTGGAAACATTACCAACACCAATATCTTGCCATTAATGGTAGGAGGTTTGTTAACACTTGAGTTTGAAGCATTTTCAGAAGTAGTAATAGTATAAACTCTAGCAATATTATTCTTTCTAGCAATTTCATCCTCTCTTTCCCATCTAGCATGCAATTCAGCTAACATCCTCACATTGTTATCAATTTTAACTTGTATAGCATTGAGAGTTTTGCTCTCTTTAACATCATGAGGCATGTTCTTTAGTTTCAACAAGTCAACATCAAGAGCAAGACTATCAACTTTAGAGGAAAGCACATCAATTTTCCCAAATTTCTCCTCAACAGTTTTATTGAAAGCAGTTTGTGTACTAATAAAATCCTTAAGCATAACTTCAAGATCGAGGGTACACTCTTATTATTGTTGTAGGAGTTACTATAGGAATTTCCATAACCATTGCCACTATTAGAAGGATAGGGCCTATAATTGCTATTACCAAAATTATTCCTATAAGCATTGTTGTTGAAATTATTATTTTTAATGAAGTTCACATCAACATGCTCTTCTTGAGCAACCAAAGAAGCTAAAGGAACATTATTTGGATCAACATGTGTTTGACCATTTGCAAGCATAGACATAATAGTATCAATTTTGGCACTCAAGGAGAGGTTTCCTCAACAGAATTTACCTTCTTACCTGTTGGAGCTCTCTCGGTGTGCCACTCAGAATAATTAATCATCATATCATCAAGAAGCTTTGTTGCAGCACCCAAAGTGATGGACATAAAGGTACCTCCAGCGGCCGAATCCAATAAATTCCTCGAAGAAAAATTTAATCCTGCATAGAAGGTTTGGATGATCATCCAAGTAGTCAGTCCATGAGTGGGACAATTTTTAACCAATGATTTCATTCTCTCCCATGCTTGAGCAACATGTTCATTATCAAATTGCTTAAAATTCATTATGCTACTTCTCAAAGAAATAATCTTAGCAGGAGGATAATATTTTCCAATAAAAGCATCTTTGCATTTAGTCCATGAATCAATACTATTTCTAGGCAAAGATAGCAACCATTCTTTAGCACGTCCTCTCAAGGAGAAAGGAAAAAGTTTCAGTTTAATAATATCACCATCTACTTCCTTGAGCTTTTGCATTTCACAAAGTTCAACAAAGTTATTAAGGTGAACAGCAGCATCATCAGTACTAACACCAGAAAATTGCTCTTTCATAACAAGATTTAAAAGTGCAGGTTTAATTTCATAAAATTCTGCTGAAGCAGCAGGTGGAGCAATAGGTGTGCATATGAAATCATTGTTGTTCGTGCTAGTGAAATCACACAACTTAGTGTTCTCAGGAGTACTCATTTTAGCAGAATAAAAACAGTACAGAAAATAACTTGAAAGTAAACTAGATGCAAGTAACTAATTTTTTTGTGTTTTTGATAATTGAAAGCAAACAAGATAAAATAAAATAAACTAAGCAAGACAAAAACAAAGTAAAGAGATTGGAAGCGTGAAACTCCCCTTGCAGAAGACTGCTGTCTCCCCGGCAACGGCGCCAGAAAAAGAGCTTGATGACGTGAATCACACGTCGTTGGGAGACCCCAAGAGGAAGGTATGATGTAGTCAGCAGCAAGTTTTCCCTCAGAAAGAAACCAAGGTTATCGAACCAGTAGGAGCAGCAACTCTTCAGAAGGTTGTGGTGGCGTACTGATCACCAACGTGGAATCTGCACACAACACAATCAAACTACTTTGCCCCAACGAAACAGTGAGGTTGTCAATCTCACTGGCTTGCTGAAAACAAAGGATTAAACGTATGGTGTGGAAAATGAGTATTAAATTGCAGAGAATGAAAAAGGAACAGTTTGCAGTTTGTGGTTGTTTAATCAGTGTAAAAGAATGGACCGGGGTCCACAGTTCACTAGTGGTGTCTCTCCATAAAAGATAACTAACATGTTGGGTGAACAAATTACAGCTGGGCAATTGACAATAGTGAGCGCATGACAATGCATATACATGACATGTTGACTACTATGATATTTAATTGGGCATTACGACATAATACATAGACCGTTATCCAACAGCATCTATGACTAATAATCCACCGCCGGGTTGTCATCCGAGTCCCCCGTTGGTATTAAGTTGCAAGCAACGGATAATTGCATTAAGTAAAGTGCGTAATGTAAACAAACACATATGCCCGTGGACATAGCATCGTTAGGTTATCCCTAGTGGCAACAGCACATCCACAACCTTAGAACTTTCTGTCACTGTCCCAGGTTAAACGGAGACATGAACCCACTATCTAGCATAAATACTCTCTCTTGGAGTTACAAGCATCTACTTGGCCAAAGCATCTACGAGTAACGGAAAGCATGCAAGATCTTAAATAACATATAAGATAGATTGATAATCAACTTGACATAATATTCAATATTCATCGGATCCCAGCAAACACAACATGTAGCATTACAATAATATGATCTTGATCATGTAGGGCAGCTCACAAGATCTAAACATGATGGCACAAAGTGGAGAGACAACCATCTAGCTACTGCTATGGACCCGTAGTCCAAGGATGAACTACTCACGCATCACTCCGGAGGCAGGCATGGCGATGTAGAAGCCTCCGGTGACGATTCCCCTCTCCGGCAGGGTGCCGGGAAGAGGTTCTGAACCCTCCCGAGCTAGGGTTGACGGCGGCGGCGTCTCTGGAACTTTTCGTGGATATTTGCTCAGGCACTTAGGGTTTTCGCGTCGGGGGGAATAAGTAGGCGAAAGGGCGGCGGCTGAGACCCCCGAGGGGCCCACACCACCCTAGGGCGCGGCAGAGGGGGGCCGCGCCCTAGTGCGTGTGGGGCCCTGGTGGCCCTCCTCTGTGCTCCTTCGCTCCGTCAGGTGTTCTGGAAAAATAGGCACCCCGTGTAGTTTCGTCCAATTCCGAGAATATTTCCAGACTAGCTTTTCTGGAATACAAAAACAGCAGAAAACAGGAACTGGCACTTCGGCATCTTGTTAATAGGTTAGTCCCAAAAAATGTATAAAAGTGATATAAAGTAGATGCAAAACATGTAGCAATTGGTATAAAACAAGCATGGAACATCAAAAATTATAGATACGTTGAGACGTATCAGTAGTATACAGTGGTTGAGAAGACATATTTTCATTATCGATTCACATCAAACAAAGTGACAATACACCATGCTACACACACGCCTCTAAAATGTTGTGATGATAAAAATTTATCTGAAAAATGTGTGAGCAAAATATTATATCTGGAAAACTTTCAGCATATAATGGAAACTTTCAACAGCATAGAACACCATTTAGTACAAGATAGTTCACAACAAACTAACACAATTGCACATGTAGCAATACAAAAGGGAGTTCATGTTGGTGGCTCTAGGTTAATAGTGCCAGAAACAATGCTTGTACGTCACACGTCAGTTGGGAACCCCAAGAGGAAGGTATGATGAGTGCAGCAGTAAGTTTTCCCTCAGTATGAAACCAAGGTTTAATCGACCAGTAGGAAAACGAGGTTTGCTTCGAAGGTGTTGGTGAGGAGTGTAGTGCGGCGCAACACCAGGGATTCCGGTGCCAACGTGGAACCTGCACAACACAATCAAATTACTTTGCCCCAACTTAACAGTGAGGTTGTCAATCTCACCGGCTTGCTGAAAACAAAGGGTTAAACGTATCGAATGGAAAATGATGTTTGTTTGCATAAAACAGTAGAGAACAATGATTGCAGTAGATTGTATTTCAGATGTAAAAGAATGGACCGGGGTCCACAGTTCACTAGTGGTGTCTCTCCAATAAGATAACTAACATGCTGGGTAAACAAATTACAGCTGGGCAATTGACAATTGATAAGTGCATATAACATGCATGTGTGAGCTGTGGTGTCTACTATGAGATTCATTTGGGCATTACGACAAAGTACATAGACCGCTATCCAGCATGCATCTATGCCTAAATAGTCCACTTTCCGGTTAACATCCGTACCCCTTCCAGTATTAAGTTGCAAGCAACAGACAATTGCATTAAGTAATGTGCGTAATGTAAACAATACATTCATCCTTGAATAAAGCATTGCTGTTTTACCCCTAGTGGCAACAACACATCTACAACCTTAGAACTTGCTGTCACTATCCCAGGTTAAATAGAGGTTGAACCCAACTATCATGCATAAATACCCCCTCTTGGAGTTACAAGTATTCACTTGGCCAAGGCTTCAACAAGTAACGGAGAGCATGCAAGATCACAAATGACATAGACATGATAATATAATATTCAGCTCCACATAGGTATCAATATAAGTCAGATCCCAGCAAACACAACATGTAGCATTACAATAAGATGATCTTGATCATGATAGGCAGCTCACAAGATCTAAACATGATGGCACAAGTGGAGAAGACAACCATCTAGCTACTGCTATGGACCCATAGTCCAAGGATGAACTACTCACGCATCACTCCGGAGGCGGGCATGGCGATGTAGAGCCCTCCGGTGATGATTCCCCTCTCCGGCAGGGTGCCGGGAAGAGCTTCAGAACCCCCCGAGTTAGGGTTGACGACGGCGGCGGCAGCGAATATGTTCTGGATGAAAGGCTCGGTGTTTTAGGGTTTTCGCGTCTCGGGGAATAAATAGGCGAAGGGGCGATGTCGGCGGACCCCCGAGGGGCCCAAACCACCAGGCGCGGCTGGGCCCAGCCGCGCCCCTGTGGTTTGGCCACCTCGTGGCTCTTCGTCTCTCCTTCGGACTCCGTGTACGTGCTGGAAAAATAGGGACTGGCCTTTTGTTTCGTGCAATTCCGAGAATATTTCCAGAAGTAACTTTCTGAAACCAAAAACAGCAGAAAACAGGGAACTGGCACTGTGGCATCTTGTTAATAGGTTAGTCCCAGAAAATGCATAAAAGTGATACGAAGTGTATATAAAACATGTAGCAAATGGTATAATATAAGCATGGAACAGCAGAAATTATGGATACGTTGGAGACGTATCAAGCATCCCCAAGCTTAGTTCTACTCGTCCTCGAGTAGGTAAAACGATAACAACAAATAATTTCTGAGGAGACATGCTTTCACACAATCTTGATCAATATATTGCAAGGCTCATGTCATGAATGAAGTGACTCAAAGCAATGATCTATAGTTTGCTAACAAATAGATAAAGAGTAAACAATGAATCATATAAGCAAAAACTTTTCATGAATAGTACTTTCAAGACAAGCATCAAAAAGTTTTGCATAAGAGGTAACTCATAAAGCAATAGATTCAAAGTAAAAGGCATTGAAGCAACACAAAGGATGATTAAGTTTCAGCATTGCTTTCAACTTGTAACATGTATATCTCATGGATAGTTGTCAACATAAAGCAATATAACAAGTGCAATAAGTAAATATGTAAGAATCAATGCACACAAAGTTGACACAAGTGTTTGCTTCTAAGATAGAAAGGAGTAGGTAAACTGACTCAACATAAAGTAAAAGATAGGCCCTTCGCAGAGGGAAGCAGGGATTAAATCATGTGCTAGAGCTTTTTAAGTTTTCGAAAGCATATAGAGAGCACAAAATAAGTATTTGAGAGGTGTTTGTTGTTGTCAACGAATGGTAGTGGGCACTCTAACCCCCTTGTCAACCAGACTTTCAAAGAGCGGCTCCCATGAAGGACGTTATCTCTACCAGCAAGGTAGATCATCCCTCTTCTCTTTTGTTTACACATGTATTTTAGTTTCTTTATAGATGACACTCCTCCCAACCTTTTGCTTACACAAGCCATGGCTAACCGAATCCTCGGGTGCCTTCCAACATTCACATACCATGGAGGAGTGTCTATTTGCAAAATTAAGTTGCTTACTGATAAATCAGGGCAAAACATGTGAAGAGAATTATTAATGAAAGTTGTAATTAATTGGGGCTGGGCACCCCGTTGCCAGCTCTTTTTGCAAATTATTGGATAAGCGGATGTATATGCCACTAGTCCAGGTGAAAGTCTGTCAGAAGTAAATGACAAGATTGAAAGATAAAACACCACATACTTCCTCATGAGCTATAAAACATTGACACAAATAAGGAGTAATAAAGTTTTGAATAGTTTAAAGGTAGCACATGAAATATTTACTTGGAATGGCAGGAAATACCACATAGTAGGTAGGTATGGTGGACACAAATGGCATGGGTTTTGGCTCAAGTTTTGGATGCACGAGAAGCATTCCCTCTCAGTACAGAGTTTAGGCTAGCAAGGTTGTTTGAAGCAAACACAAGTATAAACCGGTACAGCAAGAATCACATAAAAACATATTGCAAGTATTATAAGACTCTACACTGTCTTCCTTGTTGCTCAAACATTTTACCAGAAAATATCTAGACCTTAGAGAGAACAAATATGCATCCCAAGTCTCAACAAGCTCTACGGTAGTTCTCCACTACTAGGCTTTAACTACATGATGCAAGAGCTTAAACATGATCTACTTGAGAGCTCAAAACAATTGCAAAGCATCAAATCAAAACAAGACAATGATCTACAAGAATGCATATGTCTTTTCCAATACCAACTACTACATGTAGCATTTTCTTTCTTCCAAACAAACACCAATAATTTATTTAAACATAAACTCTCCAAATGATAATATAATGCAGCAAGAGAGTATTTATAAACAAGTGCTAACAGCTCGAAGAGATGCATGAAAAACAGGAGCTAAAAGCACTGCAGTAGCTAGTTAAGAATACTCAACAAATATAAGTGAAGAACATGAGTATTCACATGAAAAAGCGGAGCGTGTCTCTCTCCCACACAAGGATTGCTAGGATCCGAATTTATTCAAACAAAAACAAAAATAAAAACACACAGACGCTCCAAGTAAAGCGCATAAGATGTGAAAGAATTAAAATATAGTTTCACTAGAGATGACCTGATAAGTTTGTTGATGAAGAAGGGGATGCCTTGGGCATCCCCAAGCTTAGACGCTTGAGTCTCTCTGAATATGGTTGGGATGAACCACGGGGGCATCCCCAAGCTTAGGCTTTTCACTCTTCTTGATCACATAATATCACCCTTCTCGCTTGATCCTTGAAAACTTCCTTCACACCAAACTCAAGACAGTTCTCATTAGAGGGTTAGTGCATAATCAAAAATTCTCATATTCTGTAATGATACAATCAATCCCAAAGCTTCTGGACATTAGCTACAGCCACCAATGCTTTGTGGAGCAAAGAAATCCACACAAACACAGTAAAAGAGCGAATGCAAAACAAAAGGCAGAATCTGTCAAAAACAGAACAGTCTGGAATGACGAATTTTTTCGAGGCACTTAAGTTGCTCAGATGGATCTGGCCTAAAATAATGAAAGTTGCGTACATATCTCAGGAATATGCGTGATTTTTCTCAGAATTTTTTGAATTTTCTACAGGGAGATAAGCTCAAATCCGTGACAGCTAAAAATCTGTCACTGCGCAGAAATCCAAATCTTGCATCAACTTTCAATATAGAACTTTACTTGGCACAACATTGCGATAAAATAAAGATACAAAGGAGTTGCTACAGAAGTAACAAAACTCCTTGACTCAAAGAAAACAAAAATAACAGCAAATAAAAACGATGGGTTGTCTCCCATAAGCGCTTTTCTTTAACGCCTTTCAGCTAGGCGCAGAAAGTGAAAATCAAGTGTTGTCAAGTGGCAAATCATTCAAATCATCAAAAGCTTCTTCCAACACACAGCTTGTAACAATGGGTATCTTAGATGTTCCTGGAGGTGTTTCATTACCTTTAACCGTACTAAAAGTTTTATCAATTTTAAGCTCATAATGAGTCTTTGGTTTTGGCACTTTAGGAACATACATAAACTTTTGCTCTCTACCCACATAAACTTTCTCCTTTTTAGACTTAAGAGAAGTAAAGGTTGAACTTAAGGTTTCAATAGCTTCCTCTAACTCATCAATTCTATGATTTTGGGTGTCATGGATATTATTATCCTCAAGAACAGTGATTCTTTCATTGATGGTGGCTATTGATTCATTAGTCTTACCAATACAATCAAGAAAATTTGGAAAAAAATTCTCCATAGAGTCTAACTTATTTATAACATCCTCCAAGGTGATCTCAACTTTAATATCTTTAGTGGGTGGTGTTCCTACCAAACTTTCAATAATATTACAGGCTTCTAAAGCAGGAGTACCCAAGAAATTTCCACCTGTAAGAGTGTCTAGAACATACCTATACCAACTAGAGATACCAACATAAAAGTTCCTAAGGAGGATAGTGGTAGAGTGTTTCTTAGTACATCTATGATGAGCATCACTAATTCTATACCAAGCATCTTTCAAATTTTCACCTCCTAGTTGCCTAAAAGAACGAACTTCAACTTCAGGAGCATTCATTTTGAAAAACAAAACAAACGAATTAAACAAGTAACTAATTTTTTTGTGTTTTTGATAAAGAGAGCAAACAAGACTAAATAAAAATAAACTAAGCAAGACAAATAACAAAGTAAAGAGATTGGGTGTGAGAGACTCCCCTTGCAGAAGCAATTCGTTTTCCCCGGCAACGGCGCCAGAAAACGTGTTGGTGGCTCTAGGTTAATAGTGCCAGAAACAATGCTTGTACGTCACACGTCAGTTGGGAACCCCAAGAGGAAGGTATGATGAGTGCAGCAGTAAGTTTTCCCTCAGTATGAAACCAAGGTTTAATCGAACCAGTAGGAAAACGAGGTTTGCTTCGAAGGTGTTGGTGAAGGAGTGTAGTGCGGCGCAACACCAGGGATTCCGGTGCCAACGTGGAACCTGCACAACACAATCAAATTACTTTGCCCCAACTTAACAGTGAGGTTGTCAATCTCACCGGCTTGCTGAAAACAAAGGGTTAAACGTATCGAATGGAAAATGATGTTTGTTTGCATAAAACAGTAGAGAACAATGATTGCAGTAGATTGTATTTCAGATGTAAAAGAATGGACCGGGGTCCACAGTTCACTAGTGGTGTCTCTCCAATAAGATAACTAACATGCTGGGTAAACAAATTACAGCTGGGCAATTGACAATTGATAAGTGCATATAACATGCATGTGTGAGCTGTGGTGTCTACTATGAGATTCATTTGGGCATTACGACAAAGTACATAGACCGCTATCCAGCATGCATCTATGCCTAAATAGTCCACTTTCCGGTTAACATCCGTACCCCTTCCAGTATTAAGTTGCAAGCAACAGACAATTGCATTAAGTAATGTGCGTAATGTAAACAATACATTCATCCTTGAATAAAGCATTGCTGTTTTACCCCTAGTGGCAACAACACATCTACAACCTTAGAACTTGCTGTCACTATCCCAGGTTAAATAGAGGTTGAACCCAACTATCATGCATAAATACCCCCTCTTGGAGTTACAAGTATTCACTTGGCCAAGGCTTCAACAAGTAACGGAGAGCATGCAAGATCACAAATGACATAGACATGATAATATAATATTCAGCTCCACATAGGTATCAATATAAGTCAGATCCCAGCAAACACAACATGTAGCATTACAATAAGATGATCTTGATCATGATAGGCAGCTCACAAGATCTAAACATGATGGCACAAGTGGAGAAGACAACCATCTAGCTACTGCTATGGACCCATAGTCCAAGGATGAACTACTCACGCATCACTCCGGAGGCGGGCATGGCGATGTAGAGCCCTCCGGTGATGATTCCCCTCTCCGGCAGGGTGCCGGGAAGAGCTTCAGAACCCCCCGAGTTAGGGTTGACGACGGCGGCGGCAGCGAATATGTTCTGGATGAAAGGCTCGGTGTTTTAGGGTTTTCGTCTCGGGGAATAAATAGGCGAAGGGGCGATGTCGGCGGACCCCCGAGGGGCCCAAACCACCAGGCGCGGCTGGGCCCTGCCGCGCCACCTGTGGTTTGGCCACCTCGTGGCTCCTTCGTCTCTCCTTCGGACTCCGTGTACGTGCTGGAAAAATAGGGACTGGCCTTTTGTTTCGTGCAATTCCGAGAATATTTCCAGAAGTAACTTTCTGAAACCAAAAACAGCAGAAAACAGGGAACTGGCACTGTGGCATCTTGTTAATAGGTTAGTCCCAGAAAATGCATAAAAGTGATATGAAGTGTATATAAAACATGTAGCAAATGGTATAATATAAGCATGGAACAGCAGAAATTATGGATACGTTGGAGACGTATCAGTTCACAGCAAAGGTCATAACAGAGCCTCCTTAGTTTCACACGTTGTTCACACTAATAACAGACTAAGGCACCTAATTCATCTACTCAATGATGATCCTACGACTGATTCCTCCTGGTGATATTGCAACCATCCTTCTTGTTGTTAGACCTGAGCTAGTTGGAGAAAGTGATGTAGGGTAGGTCCCGATCTTCACGGATGACGGCGGATTTGGGGAAGAACACAAAGAACACTCAAGAACACAAAGGGGAAAAGCAAGTAACAAGATAACTAGCAAAGCTTATTCGGCCAAAGTCAACGGTAACAAATCTCCTAGGGCAGCCCCCGATTCTCATTCTCCAAACACACCTTACTCTTAGGATTGTTTCTCTTATTGGTCAATCCAACCAACCCAATTAGAATCACCCAAGGATGAAAGATTGGTAAGTAATCGCAACTACAAGAAGAAGGGATTATTCATCTCCATAAGAGGAGGCCTTGGTTCATCTCCACAATGGGAGGCCTTGATTCATCTCCACAAGGGGATGCCTTGATTCATCTCCTAAGAGGCAACACCAACAAGGGGTGGAAAGGAGCAAAGCTCAACTCAAATCTCATCATAGTCTAACCCTAGATCTAGTCAACGGGGAGATATTTATAGTCTAGGTATGAAAAGGGGCAAGAGGATGAGGTTACACGGGTACTCTCCCGAGCTGGTTCCCGCACTGGCGGTAGTACCGCTGGGATAGCCGACAGTACCGCCGGTGCGGGCGGGCTTCGATTCATCCCACGTCGGCGGTAGTGGAGGTACCGCTGCTGCTGCCGCTGGCGGTACTGGATGGAGCTCCCAAAGGTGGGTTTTGGCTGTAGCAGGCGCGGTAGTACCGCTGGCGTGGGGTCGTGTCCTTGCGGCCTGGGCCAGGGGCGGTAGTACCGTCGGCTCCTGGCGGTAGTACCGCTGCCTGGGTCTTCTTCACCATCTTCTCTCCTTCTCCTTCATGTTCTTGACTCGATTCTTGTCCAACTTCGACACTTCCTGGGGAATCTTCATAGGGGCCATCAAGTCCACCATAGCTGAGCACACACAAGGTATCGGAATGAAGTAGCAAACCATTCAAGGGAGTGTCAAGATCACACATAGTTAGGAGTAAATTCACCTTATCATGGAGAGCTTTGACTCTTGCTCTTGTCATTGGGCCATTTGGCATGTCATGTGTAGGGCGCACTACATCATCTCTCACCCCCCTTGGAAAAGAGTCGTCCTTGACTCTTGGTCATCCTCATCACTTGATGTCCCATGGTATGGCGATAGATCGGTCACATTAAATGTGTCATGGACCAAGTGCTTGGAGTTGGAGATGTCGATCTTGTAGGCATTGTCGTTGATGCGTTTGAGAACCTTGAAAGGTCCGTCTCCTCAAGGGTGAAGCTTGGACTTCCTTGCATCTGGAAAGCGATCTTTGCGAAGGTGTAGCAAAACAAGGTCTCCTTCTTCAAATATCATGGCACGCTTGTTCTTATTCATCTTCTTAGCATGTGCCTCATTGTGCTTCTCTAGCATAGCTCTTGTTTCCTCATGTAGCTTCTTCATGTAAGCGGCGCGCTTGTCGAAGTCCATGTTAACTTGCTCACGGAGTGGAAGTGGTAGCATGTCAAGCGCGATGTAGGGGTTGGAGCCATAGATGATCTCGAAAGGGCTTCTCTTTGTTGCTCGGTGTATTGCTCGATTGTAGGCGAACTCGACGTGTGGGATGCACTCTTCCCAATTCTTCAAGTTTGGCTTGATCAACACACGAAGGAGTGTAGAGAGGCTTCGATTCACCACTTCGGTTTGACCATCCGTTTGAGGGTGGTAGGCAGTGGAGAAGAGTTGCTTGATTCCCATCTTGGCCATCAATGTCTTCCAAAAGTAGCTCACGAACTTGACGTCACGATCAAAAACAATGGTCTTGGGCACTCCATGAAGACGGACGATTTCCCTAAAGAACAAAGTAGCAATATGTGAAGCATCGTCGGTCTTGTTGCATGGTATGAAATGTGCCATCTTAGAGAATCGGTCAATGACGACAAATATGAATCCTTATTTATTTTAGTGCGTGGAAGATCTAATACGAAATCCATAGCAATATCGGACCAAGGTCTATGAGGAATGGGTAAAGGAGTGTATAGGCCATGAGAGTTTAGAGTAGACTTAGCTTTGAGACATGTAGAACATCAGCGCACAAGGCGGTTCACGTCGCGGTACATATGTGGCCAAAAGTAGTTGGTGGTGAGTATGGCGAAGGTCTTGTCGTGTCCAAAGTATCCCATGAGCGCTCCTCCATGAGATTCCTTCAAAAGGAGCAAACGAAGCGAAGACTCAGGAATCCAAAGTTTGTTAGCCTTAAACAAGAAACCTTGATGCAAATAGTAATCACCAACTCGTTTGTGCTCTGAACATTGAGCGAAAATATCTCCAAAGAAAGCATCGGTGGCATACAAATCCTTTATCTAATCCAAACCCAAGACACTAATGTCAAGACGTGTAAGTAGGTTGGCCTTGCGGGATAGAGCATCCGCGACCACGTTGTCTTTAACTTTCTCGTATTTGATTACAAAGGTAAAAGACTCAATGAACTCAACCCACTTAGCATGTATTTTGTTCAAATTTGTTTGACTTTTCAAATATTTCCAAGATTTATGATCCGAAATGTATGACAAACTCCTTAGGACGAAGATAGTGTTGCCACACATCCAAAACACGAACCAAAGCAAATAATTCTTGGTCATAATGGGGTAGTTCAAACGAGCTCATCTACTTTCTCACTATGGTATGTGATGGGCCTACCATTTTGCATAAGCACGCCTCGATACCCAAGCCACTCGCATCACATTCAGTCTCAAAAGTTTTTGAAAAATCCAGAAGGGCGAGGAGTGGTGCTTCGGTTAACAACCGCTTGAGCTCATTGAAGGCAAAATCATGCACCTGTCCCAAACGAAAGGTACATTTTTCTTGGTAAGTTCGTGGAGAGGACACACAATTGTGAAAAAATCTTTGATGAATTGGCGGTAAAATCCGGCAAAGCCAAGAAAACGTCTCAACTCTTCAAATGACATAGGAAAAGGCCAATTCTGAATGGCTTGTATCTTTGTATCATCAACATCAACTCCATCCGAAGAAACAACAAAACCCAAGAAAACAAGTTTGTTGGTGACAAATGTGCACTTAGAAAGATTTACATAAATCTTTTCATTGTGAAGAACCAACAATACTTGAGCAATATGAGAAGTGTGTTCTTCCAAAGATTTGCTATAAATAAGGATGTCATCAAAGTATACCACCACAAATTTTCCAATGAAAGGACGCAAAACATGATTCATGAGACGCATAAAAGTAGAAGGTGCGTTGGAAAGACCAAATGGAAGCCATTCATAAAGACCAAGCTTTGTTTTAAACGCGGTCTTCCATTCATCACCTTCACACATCCTTATTTGGTGGTATCCACTTTTAAGATCGATTTTCGAAAAGATGGAGGAACCTCAAAGTTCATCAAGCATATCATCAAGACGAGGGATAGGATGGCGATACCGCACCGTGATGGCGTTGATGGGGCGACAATCCATGAATAGACGAAGAGTGCAGATATGTCCCATGGCAAGGAGTTCTTGAATTTGCCTCTCAATCTCTTTGGTCTCTTCGGGGTTGGTGCGTTATGGAGAACGGTTTGGTAGTGGTACGCCAGGAACAAGGTTGATGTGATGCTCGATTCCGCGTAGAGGAGGTAGTCCCAATGGCACTTCTTGAGGGAAGACATCTTCAAAGTCCTTCAAAAGAGACATCAAAGGAGGAGGATGGTTTGTAAAAGTGTTAGTCATAGAAATTTCACCCTTGCATATGAGCACATAGTGAAGGGTGGATGGGTTTTCTCTCAGCTCCCTCATCTCTCTTTTTGGTGGCAAATAGTGTAAGTTTTGTTGGGGCTCTCTTTGAAGTGTCACTCTTATTTGGCTTTTGGCTCTCACTCACTTTATGGTGGATCTCTGGCTCACCACTCTTCTCACTTGAGGAACAATCTTGTTATACCCGTGCAATAGTCTTGGCATTGTCGGCAATAACTTGACTTGGTGTCATGGGACGAAGGACGAAGGTCTTGTTGTTCTTGAAGCTATAATAATTGGTCCTTCCATCATGCATAGCACTCTTGTCATATTGCCATGGACGTCCAAGAAGTAAGTGACACACGGACATAGGCACAACATCACAATCAACCGTATCTTCATAGGCACCAATCTTGAAGGACACTTGCACCATGTGTTGTATCTTGACGGATCCGGAATCACTCAACCATTGCACATGGTATGGGTGTGGGTGCATCTTGAACTTCAAGTTGAGCTTATCACAAAGTTCTTTACTCGCTAAGTTGTGGCAACTTCCACCATCGATGATGACCTTGATGGACTTTCCATTGATGCCCGCTCTTGTTTGAAATAAGTTGCATCTTTGGTCTTCTTCAACGGGGACATTGGTGGTCAAAGTTCTTGCCACAACCAATGAGGGGTTGTTATCGCCATCACAATATATCTCATTTGGTTCTTCTTGCACACTTTGCATTGTGGCGACTTGGTTCAAAGCATTGTACTAATCTTCACTCATAGATTCATACTCTCCCTTGTCATTGACAATCATGACTTTCTTGTTTGTGTGTGCCGGACGAAGATCCTTGAGGCACATTGCTAGAGGGAGGTGCCTTCTTGAAAGGTTGAGGTGCTTGAGTTGTCGATGTGGAAGCACTTGTAGTGCCTTTTGTGTTAGATTGAGGAGGAGGTGAGTTGGTGTAGACGTTGATGATGAGGGCTTGTTGGCGAAGAATGCCTTTGTCTTGAGGTATTTGAGCTCTTCAAGCACGTGACGCTTGGCCTTTGTAGCTTGATGTACTAGCTCAACAAAAGAGGCATATGGTTGGAACTCCACAATCTTCTTGATTGGGTAGTTGAGGGCATTCATGAAGCGAGCCATGGATTGCTCCTCGGATTCATCAATGTTGGCTCTCATCATTGAAATCTCCATCTCCTTATAATACTCATCAACAGACTTCAACCCTTGTTTCAACTCTTGCAACTTCTTGTACAAATATCGAGTGTAGTGGCTTGGCACAAAGCGCTTGTACATAGCTTCTTTCATCGCAACTCAAGTGTTGATTGGTTGTTGGTGGTTAGCGATACGTGCATCTTGGAATTGTTCCCACCACAAGAGAGCATACTCTTCAAACTCCATTGAGGCTAAGGCAACCATCTTGTTGTCGGAGTATTGGTGAACTCGGAAGATCTTGTCAACCTTGAGTGCCCATGAGAGGCAGGCTTCCGGATCACTTGTGCCGAAGAACTTGGGTATATCAAAGCGAAGGTTGTTCAAGTTGTCATAGTCATCACGATTGGCACCACGTGGGAATGCATGTCCATGTCTCCTTCGATTGAGTCCATCACCATTGTGGTGGCTTGACTCGCTATCACTTGACTCGGAACGGTGTTGTTGGTGACGATCATGTGGATGTTCTTGATGAGGACGAGGTTCATGGCGAGGATGATGCTCTTGTTGAGGAATGGGTTGTTCGTTATTATTCGCATGGTCATGATTGTGATGGCGTGGTCTTGGAGGATGACGGTGGCGACGTCCTTGTTCATCAAAGTCATTCACACCCGATACGCCATTGTCATTAGCCAATGGATCATGACGATCGTGTTGTTGCGGTGGTGGTGAGGGTGTTCGTTCGTGGCGTACACCATTGGGTTGAGGTTGTTCTTGATGCACATTGGCATTAGGCGCTCGAGGAGAAGGTGGACGGTCCACTTCATGGTGATGTCGATCATGTTCATCACGCCTTGGAATGTCTTGGCGAGCTTGTTGCGGGTCTTCTTGGCAAGGTCCATGACGTTCATGTCGTGCTTGTGTCGATCTTGAGGTACTTCTTGTACGACTTGAGCGTGACGAAGAAGGAGGTCGATGGTGCCGTAGTTCACGAAGAGTATCGGTCACATTCGTCATTTGCTCATTGAAATTTGCTTCTTGTGCTTGAAGACGACGCTCATAGCGACCTAGGCTTTCACGAACAAGGTGTCGAAGACCAACGAACTCGGTTTGGGTGACATAGCCATGGTCACCTCGAATTCCTCCATTCATGTCATCGTCTGAGCTCGAGCTTCCGTTTTTACTTCCCCTAAACATTGTCTTAAGAACAAGAGAAATGTGTGGAAAGGAAAGAACCAAAAGAAACTATATCTCAAGAATAGAGAGGCTTGAAGAAAGAGGATCCGGTTCTTACACCCAACACACACACTTATGAGGATGGGTAGGTATGAAGTGGCAAAAGAAATAAGCAAACCTGACGAAAAGTATATTGTCAAAGATAGAGAAAATCCACAATGACCAAATTACCAAAGAAACACCAACCACAAATGATGAAGAAACACACACAAAAGCGAATGATGAGGTTGGACGACCAAAGGGTGAGCACTCGAAGATATGCAACCTAGCGAAGACTACGTGCTCAAGTGTCACACCAACACATGAAGGACGCTAGCTCAATTGCCTTTGGGTGGGCAACGGATTTGCACAAGTGTCAATCTCTCACACTCACTTTGGCGGTTCAAGCTTTGTCGCAACCTACAAGGGATGATACTTGGCACCACTTGATTCTGTTTTTTTTATATTTTTGCTTTATGACAATGATTCCTTCAACTTTTGTTAGTGCCAAGATCTCTACACGATACACACTCGCCAATACTTTAAGACAATCACTCGAATCAACACAAGTGCAATGCCTCGCAATATTAAAGAGCTAGTCCGGTAGGTCAAGGTACGAGAAAGGAAGAAGGGCTCACAACAGATTACGATGATGGGGAAATGTTGAGTCCTTGGTGGCGTCGTCGCTTGGCGTTGATGAAGTTGCTGCGGAAGTTTATCAATGTCGTAGACGTAGATCACACACCAGCGAAGCACTCAAACAACAAAGAGGAAATGCCAAAAAGAAACGAGGAAAAAGAAAAATTTCTGCGAAAATCGGTCCTGGTGGTAGTACCGCTGGCTTTGGCGGTAGTACCGCTGGATCTTGGCGGTAGTACCGCTGTTCACGAACCTGCTCGTCTTGGAAGCGATTTTGGGCTTGAAAATCCTCGAATTCATGGGAAATTGGCAAAATTGGGGCTTAGGAACGCAAACCAAGGTGGAGGGGGTTCTAAAGCAACAGATCCGTGGATCAAAACTACCAGAAACGCAACAAATCGACAGATCCGCTCGAATCCAAGAAAGGCTATTTTTGGTGGAAATTTTCGAATTTCTCAAAAACAAAGAAAAATTTGGTGGATTTCGGTGGAAACACAAGTCGAATCCGTGGCAACCTAGAGCTCTGATACCATATGATGTAGGGTAGGTCCCGATCTTCACGGATTGACGGCGGATTTGGGGAAGAACACAAAGAACACTCAAGAACACAAGAACACAAAGGGGAAAAGCAAGTAACAAGATAACTAGCAAAGCTTATTCAGCCAAAGTCAACCGGCAACAAATCCCCAAGGGTAGCCCCCGATTCTCCTTCTCCAAACACACCTTATGAAAAGGGGCAAGATGATGAGGTTACGCGGGTCCTCTCCCGAGCTGGTTCCCGCACTGGCGGTAGTACCGCTGGGATAGCCGGTATTACCGCCGGTGCGGGCGGGCTTCGATTCATCCCACGTCGGCGGTAGTGGAGGTACCGCTGCTGCTGCCGCTGGTGGTACCGGATGGAGCTCCCGAAGGTGGGTTTTGGCGGTAGCAGGCGCGGTAGTACCGCTGGCGTGGGGTCGCGTCCTTGCGTCCTGGGCCAGGGGCGGTAGTACCGCCGGCTCCTGGCGGTAGTACCGCCGCCTGGGTCTTCTTCACCATCCTCTCTCCTTCTCCTTCATCTTCTTGACTCGATTCTTGTCCAACTTTGACACTTCCTTGGGAATCTTCATAGGGGCCATCAAGTCCACCATAGCTGAGCACACACAAGGTATCGGAATGAAGTAGCAAATCATTCAAGGGAGTGTCAAGATCACACATAGTTAGGAGTGAATTCACCTTATCATGGAGAGCTTTGACTCTTGCTCTTGTCATTGGGCCACTTGGCGTGTCATGTGTAGGGCGCACTACATCAGAAAGAGAAGCCATCCTTCTAGTTGTTACACCTGGGCTTGAATGGGGCATCGGAGAAGGTTCAACAATTGTTGTGGAGGCTTCAACAACTTCAGATATGGTTTTCCTATGACACACAACTTGGGTTAGTGAAAGAAAAATTACAACACACCTAGGAAACGAAAACAGTACAGTACCTTGGTCTTTTACCTTTCTTTCGACGAGTGTCGGAAGCTCTTGTTATAGTTCAGTTTGAGTCGCACGACAACCCTTCTCTATATGTCCAAACTGAAAGCACCTTTTGCATTGATATGGTCCTCTTTTTCCTGGCTCTCCACTAGCCTTGATTCTTCGTTTTCTTGGCCTGCCACTAGCCCTTTATAAAGGTGGAGGAATCATTTCTAAACCAACACCAACCTTTGGCCATTTAGACCTGCCATTCATTGGAGCGATCCCAAATTGATAAGCCATCTTGAATCTCTCTATTTAATAGTAGTCATGCACAAAGTCATCAGTCTTTAGTTGTCTAACTTTGCCAAGCAAGTATATAGCATGGGGGCATGGTTTTTCGGACACCTCCCATTGTCCTCAACCACATTCTCTTTTCTCAAGGTCAACTGCATACCTCCATGTCTTCCCTTCTTTTGTTGTTCCAGATATTTCAGCTGACATGGGACCAGTTTTCTGTATATCATAGTGCAGCCCTCGGCTCTTCATGTTCAACTCATGTAACACACTTGGGAGGATGAGGCCTTGAAGTCTTCACCTGTACTTCAATATTTTCTGTTGGCTTTGACTCACAGGCTCAATCATCAACTTTTTTGGAATACCTCCACTCTTCATCTGCTCCAGCTGGTTCATCTTCATGCGGATCACACCCAAAAGTCATGAAGTGTTCCTTCTCTTCCTCTTCAGCCATTGGTGGCCCTGCAGTTGTTTCTCCATATATTCTCTGCAGCGCTCATGCCTTGCCCAACCACGTTCCCTGCAGCGCTCATGCCTTGCCCAACCACGTTCGCTGCAGCGCTTCTGCCCTCCCAAACTAAATTCACAGCAAGAGGCTCCACATGCCCCTCCTCACGAGCTCCCACTATCATGAACAACTTAACCACTTGAGACGCCCTTAGCAATTCAAGAAGCTGACCATCTATATCTAACTTGCATGTAAAATTCTGCTTTGAATCAACAACCCAAAATTTTGCCAGTTGGTTGCTAGCCTATGTGAAGTATGGAGCAATATCCTTATACAGATCAATGAGTGGATATTTTTCTGAATCAGCAACCCAACTTACTGTCCTACCCTGAGTGTACACCTTTTTGCCATCTATAATAACTAGTACAATTACACGTGCAACGCACGTCTTCACATTTTTTTTGAAATCTACGACACAATTTCCTCCGAGTTGTATTTTATATAGATTTTGTTCATCTCTTTCCTAGTTTTCCTACGACGGCGGGCTCCCCGTTCCAGCGCTGCCGGGGATGCCGGAGCAGATAGCACGCCATCGCCCGACGCCGGAGCTAGCTCTCATGGGAGCAGCGCGCCGACCCGGAGTACGACGACAACAACTGGGTCGCGTAGATGGCGCGCTTCAAGCGGGAGCGCGAGGAGGCGCTCACGTTTTACGACGGTGGCGTAGAACCTAGCCGCTGGAACGCGGAGTATTTCAAATTTATTTGCATTACTGTATATTTTTTTTGTTTGGGGGCGCCGCTGTGGGCTGCGCACCCATTATGCCGGACATGTGTCCGGCACCTAGAACCTCCAATTGAGGCCCAATGGGGGTGCCGGACACAAATATAGCGAGTGCCGCTAGAGATGCTCTAAGTTGATTTTTTTGCAAGATACATCATTTGCAATATCTGGGATTTTCTTCAGATTTTTCTGTAGCTCGTAAAAAAATGATTTTTTTTTAAACATCGGGATCTCTGATTCTCGAAGTAAAAAACACTTTGCGCTTACGGTTTCTACACATAAGAACATGCAAAGGTGGTACAGCTGATTACTCCTTTTTTTTCATTTTAAAGAGTGGCATTCTATGTCCAATATCTCGATCGAAGTATGGAGGTCAGAATAAATAGAATAATGATGAATGAAAAAAGAGAAAAATCCTTTAGCTGGATAAGGGGTGGATGTAGCCAAGTGGATCAAGGCAGTGGATTGTGAATCCACCATGCGCGGGTTCAATTCCCGTCGTTCGCCCATTTCACATTTCGAATGCAAGTTTGAAAGATTGTCCTGCTCTTTCTTTTTCTGCACAAAAGAGCCCTTCCTAATTCACTAATTTGTAGCAAGATACTGGACTTTTGGATTAGAAAAATGTTTCAGAAGATAAATCTAAAGTAGATGGTGATTGATAGAGCAATTCTTGCTCGTAAGTTCCAGTATGAGTACTGCGCCGAACATAAAGTTTTTGACCGGTAGTAAAACTTATATTTCTCTTTTGAGATAGAGTTCGATCCTCAACTATTTCTCACGATATCTTCTTACGAAGTTTTGTTAGGGCATCTATAACCGCCTCCGGTTTATAGGTTCTAACAAGAATCTAAGAAAAGTAAATTTGCCCCGTCGCTTACCTCCTAGTAATCCCTGCATGTCCGAAAAAGTATTAGTTTTTCTTGGAGACTTTCCCAATCCTCTGGTTCCTCCCGGGAGACCACTTCCTCAATGGCCAATTCCTATTTTCCTACTCTTTCGTATCTCCAGAATTCCATAACTTGAGCATCGTCTTGTACCGAGACCAGCCCCGCCGTCCTCCTCCTGCACTCCGACTGCGCTGAACTGCGCGCTATTTGTCCTACCGCTTCCCCGGTAGTAACTTTGTCCAGCGATTGTCGAGCTGCACGCTATTATTGTTTCCGATGCACAGCTTGCATCTTCGTCAATGTGGGAGTTGTGCGCTGCTCGCCCAGTCGCCCTGCCACCGCCATACTTGCATCTCCGACCAGCGTGCTCGCAACCGAGCTTGGGAGACCTCTCCAGTGTGCGCACAGGCGGCACTTGGCCTCGCGTGTCGTGGAAGACACACTGATGGACAACGGCGTCGTCCCGATTTGATCTGCCATCTTCATTGCGCTACGGCATATAGATCCAGGGTAATCGTTTTTTCTTATCTCGCGTGTTGGTCGTCAGTTTAATTGGTATTGTGTCAGAGGAGAGAATTAACGAAGCGTTTCTTTTAGGGGTGGCAATTCCTGTAATTACCAAGAAAACGAAAAGGTGTGTTGAGTTGTCAAACATTGGAGCGATCTGGGCCGTTGATCGAATATTGAAGGGCTCAAATTTAATGTATCTCAACATGTTTGCTTTTTTAATAGTAGTATAGATGAAATACGAGTTGCAAAGTTGGCATCCAGTTCAGGGTGATGGTAAATGGCTCTAACGGAGCAGCCCCTGGATGGTAGTTTTTTAAAGCCAAAATTTTCAGTGGTATTTTCTAAAGTCTGCATCTTTTAGTGGTATAGAACCAAATTTCCCAAATTTTTGATCTGCCACAAGTTAAAATTTAATTATACTAAATTTTATACATCCTGAATTTTATTAATCATAATGTGGTTTGAACAAATCTATGTTACATACTAATTTGTTACCATTATTAACCATACAATATTTTCTCAATTGATTTCCTGTTACGTGGTTGCAATACATATCATTGCAAATATATTTAAGTTGCAATTTTTTTTATTTTTTGTGATATATTACCCCTAATAAGATACACAACCATATTAAATGTGCCAAAAATAGGGAAAATGCACACGTGCTTGATTTTTTTTACAATTGATGAATTATATAGTCTATATGTAGATTGTTTGTGTGAACGTTCTACTTTGAATTGAATAATATTTAATATAGTGGTAGAGATTGTAAAGCATACAATCTAACAAATATCTTAAAGTGGTGTGTAGTGTATGCTTACATAAGACAATATATAAAAAATTCTATTTTAAAAATTGAACAGTTGACGTGATCATTTTTAAGTAATCAAATGTGTCACAAGTTACATTTTTATAAATAAATTGATAATAAGTTGCAGATTTGTAGTTATTATTAAAGTATCATCCTTGTAATAATCAAGTAAATGAATATAAAATATTATGGGTTCTATTGATTTCACACATAATATAATTATTATATATGGCTGCTCACCGCAATTTGTTTCTGCATTACATGGTGTCTACAATTGCGCATGTTAGTTTAGTAACTAAGAACTTATGCATAAAAATAAACATTGAAAATATATCTAGTATAAATTTTAGCTATGTCATATGTAAGACATGTAACAGAGGATAGATTAGCATATAAACAAAACTTGTCACCGCCGATCTAAATTGTTTGTTCATATGTGGTCAATTGTATTGGTCTATCATGTACAATTGTCGAAAATAAAATTGACTTTCTATTGTGTATAAATAGTCAATAGTCTATTATACATGAAAAATAATAGTATAAGATTTACCAACCCATTTTAGTATTTTAGTCCCCATCCTCTCGTGGACCGGGGCGGTCGTCATATATGCACAACCTATGGACCGGCCTT
Organism: Poa pratensis; assembly: GCA_947311845.1. Classification (NCBI taxonomy): domain Eukaryota; kingdom Viridiplantae; phylum Streptophyta; class Magnoliopsida; order Poales; family Poaceae; genus Poa; species Poa pratensis. Next base: position 91,125,108 of record CAMZMU010000128.1, read on the forward strand.
GTCTTTAACCTTGCATCTTCTGTATAAGCACACACAACACATGCTCATTTTGATTATATGCAAAGTCCATACGCGAAGAACGACCTTGATGAGGCTATTTGTGGACGACTGAGGCCATTCCGGGCCGCGAATGCGGGCTGGAGCCACGGTTTCTTATTCTTACTCTGCCTCCTTTGGGCCTCTTCCCCGTTCAAAAAAATCTCATTTTGGCTATTGTCAAACTCTCTTATGTTTTGACCAATACCTTTCAGTATCAACGTGAACGTCTTAGTAAAAATAAACTGTGGAAGCATTTTTCATGACAAATCTGAAAGTGCATGTGTTGCCCCATGCGTGGTTTTGGTAATTAATGACAATCCTTATGGACTAATGTTTGCATTAAGATATTCTTGTAGATCTTGTCCATAGGAAAAGATTGGAGTTCATGTGTTGGACTCTAGAAGATTACATGATGACCAAGGTTCTATCCAAGAGTTTATATGAAGAATGGTCTTGTGAAGAGTTGAGCTTATTGCAAGCATGGCTTGGAAAAGAAGTTTGAGTGAACTTTCATGCTATTTCCAAGCCATCATATATATCAAGAGAAGAAGAAGAAGTGCAAGTCCAATATGATCCATCTCAGAAGATATCATTTGATTGAAGCTTGCAATCAAGACATGAAGACAGAGCTTAACGAGGCTCTCCCATAATGGAGTATGGGGGAGCATTTGGAGATGTCTTCACCAAGCAAAGTGTAATCAAGAAAGGTGGTCTACTTGAAGATATCAAGATCGTCATCATCTAGCTCAAGTGGAATGCGTAAGGCAAATGTATGATCTTGATAGGTTTTCTATTTTATCGGTCTCATGGTGTTAGTGGGAGACCGGGTTATAGGATAGACGGCGTACTATCAAGAGGGGCTCTCAAGTGAGTAACTTGATCGCATCTTTGTGGAGAGCTCAAACCTTTGCATACTTGGCATATCATCTTTCTTGGTTCGTATTTAGTTCTTCTCCTTGTTGGGTTTTGGTGCTTGTTGTGATCCTCATGACAAGCCAAGTTCTTCGAAAATGGATTTTGGATGGAAAACTTGTTGCGTTCTCGGTGTTGGAAATATTACCGGTCCTCCTCGAGATAAGGTCCACACCTCCCATGTGTGATATCTCCTTTATATTTGTGACCCTTAATATTTCTTCATTGGTTTCATCTCGTTTGGTAGGAAAGCTCTTGTCGCTACCTTTCCAACCTCGTTGGTTTCATCTCGTTTGGAGCTTCCTTGCAAAAGTTATTGCATTTCAGGATTTACCGATTGTTCTTATTTAGAGAAGGCTTAACTTTCTTCATTTGGTTTTATCCTCACATGATGGACTATGATGTTGCTCTGCATAATCTTGAAGGGCTCTTTGTTGCGATTCCAACGAGCCCAAGAACATTGAAAACGGAGTCTGGATGATCAAGATATGTTCGTTTTTGTATTGGGCGTTTTTACAGTTTTTGTCGGCCGGCCCCCAGGCCGGTTGCATCGGGCGCCCCGCCGGCCTCCAGGCCGGTCGCTTCGGCCACCCTGCCAGCCCCTAGGCCGCCCCCCTGGCCGGTTGCCTCTGCCGCCCCGCAGGCCCCCAGGCCGGCCCAGGCCGGCCCTCCTTCCTGCACGACGTTCCGTACCCCTTCAACGGTCACCTTTTTGGGGGACCTATTTAAGGGGCTTTCTTCCCCAACGGTTCCCCAACCCTTTGAGCTCGTTTTCCCCCTCTCACTCCTCCATTGTTGACATTTGAAAAGCTTGCCTATCTCTCAATCCCTCCCATGATTCTTGCATATCTTTGAGTGAAAGTGAGAGGAGATCAAGATCTATATTTTCACCAATCCATTCCTCCTCTAAGTGAGTGGAACCTAGTAGATCGTGATCTTGGAGTTCTTGTGTGGTTCTCCTCTTTGTCCTTACTCTCTTCTCCCCCCATAAGCATTAGTTGCTTGTGGTGGGATTCGAGAGTGAAGGATTTGAGCCTTGTGCTCTTGCCATTGCTTTGTGCATCGGTTTGTGCTCTCCACGAGGATTCGTGGAAGTTGAAATCTTGTGAACTTGTTACTCTTGGGTCTTTGGACCCTAGACGCCCGTATGGTGGTTGAGACCCTTGTGTGGTCACTTGTAGTTGTTCGGGAGCCCCCAATCCCGTTGTGGGTTGTGCCCCGTATCGTTGTTGAAAGGCTCTGGATTTCCGTCTCGAAGGATTCCGATAGTGAAAGGTGAACCAAACCTTTGTGGTGCGGTTCATCGGAGAAGAAGGTGAAACCTTTGTGGTTGTTGAACCATTGTGTTGGTTCACACCTCTCCAACGAGACGTACTCCCCTAAAAAGGAGGAACTCAGGAATACATCCTCGTCTCCGCGTGCCTCGGTTATTTCTATACCCAAACTGTTTACTTATGCACTTTACGTTGTGATAGCCTTCGTGCTTGAAGTATTCTATATTGCTATCACCTTGTTGCTTGTCTTACTTAGCATAAGTTGTTGGTGCACATAGGTGAACCTAGTTTATTTAGGTTGTTGGCTTGTTAATTTAAACACCTAGTTTTATTCCGCAATTCTCAAGACTAAACCGGAAAAGTTTTAATCGCCTATTCACCCCCCCCCCCCCCCACCATCCTCTAGGCGACATCATTGTCCTTTCAAAATCTCGTGTAAGAAACAAGCCTCCGAGCAAAACAGAGTGCCAAACCGTAATGTTTTGAACAAATAGATACGCGCAACAAGATTGTCAGGCTTAGAACCTTGGGAGGACTATTTATGTGATATGATAGGTTCACAGAATAGAGGCAGGATTGTCACTCGAGAAAATTATTGTGAATACTGCAAGATATAGACTATTAGTTCTTTATAATTCTGGTCAGATAAGATTATGTGACCTCGAGAGATACTTCCATGATAGGAGTGATGCATTCTGTTCTTAGGATAGGCTTCTCTTACTCTAGATAGAGAACTGCACCCAAAAACAAGTGCACACTCTGGTCAGCACTTAAGTGGCAAAATTTAGATGAGCACACACATGCAAGTTCAAGAGTTGAAAGTGCAAAGTGCAGGCAGCCAGCTAGGGAAAAGGTCGAAAGAGCAAAGTGCAGCCAGCCAGCAGGGCCGGGCGAGCAAAATGCAGGGCCCTGTGCCAAAGTCTGAATTGATGCCCTACTTGCTCTTTGTCAAAATCCGGCGAACGGTCATTGTATGGCAAATGGCTGATCCAATCTCGAAAGATGAACCGGCGTCTAGTCGATCGCAAGGGCGGAAAAAGTCGGGAATAACAGGAGACAAACCAACGTCTATCATCCTGCACTAGACGCTTCTCGTCGGCTTTGTTGTGTCGCTAGCCTAATCGATCGACAGTTTAGAGGGTCTTAGATTTTTCCGAACTCATCAGTAACTGTTAATTACGTTCCCCTCCGAGAATTATAGCAAAAAAGGATAAATTTTATTCTAAACGTTTAATAGTAGCTCAAACGTTAATTTGTTTCTTTCTTAGAAATATAGTTTCTGTAAAAAAGAATAAATTTAATTTAAAGACCTAATACTAGCTCAAACAGGTAATGTATATGGCTGTTTCTTGTGAGTCGTTGTTGGCGTGCTATTTTTTTAAGAAGAAGAATTTTCAACGGCACTAGCTGCGAGCCTGCGAGGTCCATTTAAAATAGTAAAAAAATAAAACAAGCGGGGAGGGAGGACTAGAAGTGATGCCTGCGGGGTTCGTTTAAAACAATGAAAAAAAGAAGTACCTGCAAGAGGACTCGAAGCCGCATGCTGCTGATTTAATGAAATTGACCAAGCCACTACGCCGTTAACACTTTCGTGCATATTTTGAGATACAATATATTTTGGCCTTATAAAATAACGTAAAAAATTAATTTTTGTGGCCCCCTAAAATTTGGAGCCCTGTGCCGCCGGCACATTCCGCACAACTGTGGGCCCGGGCCTGCCAGCCAGGTAGGCAAAAGGGCAAAGGTACCTTTTGCAAGAGCACTCATGAGTCATGACAACCTGATATATACAGAAGTTGGGTGAACAACTCTAGTGTAATCGGAGAAGATAAGATAGGAGCTGCACTCCGTTCTTTTCATTCGTTGGTAGCTCTAGGAACCTGGAATCGTGTGTTGAGAGTCATAAGCAATATTTTTAGCTTTGGAGAGATTCGTGGTTGTCGTTACAGGATAAGTTGGGTCAAAGATTAGCCACTACTCCTTATATCGGACAAAAAGAACATCGATACTATTGGATCTACTTGACTCCAACACTGGTGGATCCCTAAATATAAAATAGAACGCGAATAACTAAACAAAAAGTTGCAATTCAGATACATATATGTCTAGCTCCTGCTCCATTAGAAAATGTAATCCACAACGTCACTTTCTAATTTTCCATTCTCGCATACACTATCACTAGATCATGCATATCCTTGGTTATGGATAAAAAGTGCACGTACGATGATAGCAGGGTGGCGATTCGGTTCCACCAGCAGGCGGTAGATATGTGTCAGTGCTCTGACAGATACAAGCACACGCTGATGCCTGATGCAGATATACTTAGCTTGACGCAGACATGCTTAGCTTGATCAGGAACAGTTAATAAGCACCCACAGGCACCGGCAGTAGGACGCAAGTTGGTCACCAACAGCAGCCGTGGTTATTGCCGAACTCTCGCCGGTTCAGTTGGGTCCACCGCCGATGAGGCAACTACTAGGCAACACGCAGGCGCGCGCGGTTGACTGCAAGCCGACGACGAGCGTAACAGGGTGCGGCTATTCGTTGGATATCCATCCCCACACGGGCCACGGCGGACGGTCAACCGTACTGCGGTGGTTTTTTTTTTTTGAGAGCCTCTCTGGTATTACAAGTTGTAGCATCTGTTCGGACACACAGGACGCACACCACACGCACACCACACCTATGTGTCTAAACTAGACATACACCCTATAACCCAGCACTACGTCCTGAGAGACTTGGCCGAAGACCAGAACTTCGGTGACCGACGAGTACGTCGATCTCGCCTGTGGCGCATAGACGTGAGGCAAAGCGGACCAACTTTTTATTGATGCTACAGTGTTCTAAACAGTGTAGCCGCGAGGCGACCCAGAAATCCGCTCCCCCCGGGAGTCGAACCTGGGACGGGTAAGCCGGCCACTGCCGTGCCTTACCACTGCGCCACAGGCGCATCCTCACCGTACTGCGGTGGCTAGGGTCGCTCGCAGACTCACTCTGGGCATGATCCCAGTGATTCCAAACTCTTGATGCCATGGATCATGCTCCCTTTGACTTTGCATCTTTTGTAAAATTACCCACACAAATATTCATTTAAGATATGGTTGAAGTCTCCTATGTTTTGACCAATTTTTTCAAATGAATGTCTTTGTAAAAAATAAATTACGAAAGCATTTTTCATGACAAATCTAGTATAGAAACCATAGCCTCCGAGCAGAACAGTGCAAGACCATAATGTTTTGAACAAACAGATACCCACAATAAGATTGTCAGGCTTAGAATCTTAGGAGGAATTGTTTATGTGATATGATAGGTTCAAAGAACAGAGGCAGGATTGACACTCAAGAAAATTATTGTGAATATTGCAAGATATACACTATCAGTTCTATATAATTTGGTCAGATAAGATTATATGATCCCGAAAGAGATACTTCAGTGATAGGATTGCAGCGCAGATAAAGTGGTGCATTATGTACTTAAGATAGGCTTTTTTCTTACTCTAGATAGAGAACCGCAGACAAAAACAAGTGCACAATCACGTAAGTGGCAAAATTTAGATGCGCACACACATGCAAGTTCAAGAGTTGAAAGTGCAAAGTGCAGCCATCCAGCTAGGCGAAAAGGTTGAAAGAGCAAAGTGCAGGCAGCCAGGTAGGCAAAAAGGCAAAAGGAACATGTATGCGAAAGTTAACTTCTTGTGAGACCACTCGTGAGTCATGAAACCGTGATCTATGCATAAGTTTGGCGAATAACTCTAGTTTAATCGAAGAAGATAAGACAAGAACTGGACTATTTTTATTATTCGTTACTAGCTCTGGGAATCTGAGTAAGCAATATTTTTAGCTTGGAGAGATTCGTGGTCGTCGTTACAGAATATAAGTTGGGTCAAAGATTATCCACTCCTTATCGGACAGAAGAACGGCGATACGTACTATTGAATCAACTTGGCTCCAATACTGGTGGATCCGTAAATAATAATAAAAAACGCCAAACACTACAAAAGTTGCTCCTATTCCATTAGAAAATGAAATCCACAACGTTGATTGCTAATATCTATACTGGGATACAACATCACTAGATCATGCATATCCTCGGCGATGGATAAAAAGTACAGGTACGATGATACAACATTAGGGTTGGACCGGTGGATACACATAATTAGATCACTAGTTGAATTCGGCGTGCCGTCACGGCATGCCCTTGATGTTTTTTTGTGTGCAGTATATATATTTCTTGTTAGCCAAAAATGTTAGCTAAATTGGTATGTTGGAACATGTTTTTATTTTGTCATGAATAGGTAGCATTTTTTGTGTGCATTTCGGATACATTGTATATAATATTGAAATATTCAGTGGATCGAAATGGTCAAACATGTTTGAATTTTGACGTCAATATTTAAGTGTAATCAGGAAATCCATTTGAATTTGTTTCTACATTTGCAGAAAGTTCGTTCGTACGGTGTCGAAGTATTGGCCAAAATGAAATGGTGTAATATTTTGTAATTTGCTATGAGTATATGTTTTTTATTTTTTTTATTAAGCATTTGTGTTACATTTTGTGGACATTTGCGGAAAGTTCATTCGTACGGTGTTGAAGTATTGGCCAAAATGAAATATTGTAATATTTTTGTAATTTGCTATGAGTATTTTTTTTTTGAGCATTTGTGTTATATTTTGTGGAACATTGGAATATCAAGCAACTGGAAATGTCTGAAAATGTTGGTATGTTGACTTAAATAGTTTACTTTTTTTTTTTGTGATCATGTTGGTACATCTAAAATCGAAATGGATGGAAAATATTTTTATTTTTTTATCAGTAGTTAGTTGAACTCCATATGTGGAAAACACACATTTATTCAATTGAATTTCATATAATTAGAGGGAGTGCATATTACTTCCAAATATTTACCAAGTTGAAATGCTTAATTTGAGATCACAGCTAGAGGAAGTGCATTATGTGAGTATTTATTAGATGTAACTTCACGTAATTAGAGGAAGGGAGTTTGTTGTGTTAATATTCATATATTTGCCATATTTGTGAATACTTGGGGAAGAAACTTTGTTTTTGGAAATGTACGTGTTCAAAAGTTGTTTATATTTAAACGTTTTGATTTTTGGAAGAAGATTTTTACCTCCACAATTTTTTGTTTCTAATCTGCTTAAATAGGGTAGGCTTACATGTCGGAAGTTTAGCAGTTCCTTAAATTGTTGTTAAGATGGAAAAAAACTGATATATCTTAGAGTATGTTCAATCTTTAAGCACGTTTTTTTTTGCGCAGTATATATATATTTTTTTAACCAAAATGTTAGCTAAATTGGTATGTTGGAACATGTTTTTATTTTGTCATGAATAGGTAGTTTTTTTTTTGTGAGCGTTATTGTTATATTATGTGAGTTTTTCGTGTGATTTTTTTTGTATGATGTCAGAAATGTTGGCGAAATTGAAATGTTGAAATATATTTGTAATTTGCTATAAGTATGTTGCGGTTATTTTTTTGGGAGTGTTCTTGTCATATCTTGTGGAATATTAGGAAAATTCGCTCAAATGTTGGCGAAATTACAATCTGCAAACATGTTTTTTTATTTTGCTATGAGTAGATAGTAATCCTTTTGAGCGTTTTTTTTGTATATTTTGTAAAATATTCAATTATTTAGTAGCTTGAAATGTTCGAACATGTTTGTATGTGGGTGTTAATATTTAATTGAAATTAGGAAAATAATGCATATGAATTACTTCTAAATGGTGACAAATTTTTGAATGTTTAAAAAAATTAGCATAAGTAGTTTGCATGTATTATTGTGGTCCGTGAATTTTGATGTAGTTCAATTCGTTTGTAAGTAAGTAGTATTCTAATTTATTTGCAAATAAGTAGTACAAATAAGTAATACATTTAATCTCGTGGGCAATTCTAAATGTTCAAATGTATTTCATTTCTTTCGCGAATTTTGATGTATTCCAAATTTTTTTGGAATTAAGCAGCATTCCATTTTTTTTCTTGGAACTAAGTACTACAAATAAGTAATATTTTTTTTGTTTTATTGAAATGAGTTTGAAGACGGAAAATACAGGAAATATCTGCCATTTTTTTTGTATTTGAACAGGTGTGATAGTTTTTTTTTCTTTGTGGGAAAAGGAAAGTAGGGAAAAAAAGGATGGGAAAAAAACCCGTGAATTTTGATGTAGTTCAATTCGTTTGTAAGTAAGTAGTATCCCATTTTTTGTGCAAATAAGTAGTACAAATAAGCAATACATTTGAACTGATGCGGTTAAATATTACAGGTTGGAAATTATCGCGTAAGAGTTTAAGTAAATATGATGTATATATATTTTTGTATTCCATCATGTAGAAACGCACCGTGGGCATTGTGATTAGAAATGTTCAAATTCATCGTAATTTCTCGTCTGGAGTATATGAACATATTTGGCAATTTTGGAAAATGAAGAAAAAAACTTGCAAACGGTTTTGTTTTCTCTAGAAATTGTGGAAGTAAAATGGTAGCATATGTCAGGAACCTAACATTTTGAAGAAATGCTTGTAATAAGATTAAAAGTCATGTTAATTTATCTGATGCGGTTAAATATATTTGTAAATACTAACCCATTCGAATCGATGTGTTTTTGTTTTTTGTCTTAAATATTTAATCTGACTGTAAAAATAAAAATCAAATTCATAAATATACGCATTCAAAAGTTGTTTAGTTTTTATTTTGTTGTGATTTGTAAAAAAAAACTACATCTATAAGTTTATTAAATTTCAATAATTGTCAAACTTGGGAAGATATTCATAATTGATTTTTCTGGCCGTTTGATAAATGTTCAGTTTTGAAATGCAATTAAATTTGAATTTTTCAATTTTTTGAATTTGATCGTACGTCATAAATAGGCAATTTTTTTATTCTGTTGTTATGCTGCTATGTTTGTCATATTATTGCTGGCCTTGTGGTAAATTTTTAAAATGGAATTGTTTAGATTTCAGAATGTTGCAGATTTCGAAATTACTGAAATTCGAAGACAGTTTACGTTTTAAGATCGTTTGGACTTTTGGAATTGTTAAAAATGGAAAGCTATTTGGATTTGAATTTTTCTAACGTTTGCAAAACATGGCCGATTTGAAGGGTATTTTGGAAACTTAAAATTTTCAAATTTGAATTATGATCGGATGACATAATTAGGTAGCATTTTTTTTGTGGTCATTTTAATATGTTTTTTTTATATTTTTTCTTCTGAATATATTAAAAGTTATTGAATTTGCATTTCTAGGAATTTGTAAAAAATTGTTTAAACAATCTGGGCGAAAAAAAATAGGGAAACAAAAACCCGGGCCTACTGTGACGTCCACGACGTCACAGCGGGCGGACCTCCCGCGGCGGCGCCAAGCTTGCCGCCGGCACGGCAGCGTGAGCCGGGACATGCAGGCCAAATGATGAGAGTTGTTCCACATCATCATAAGTAAATGTTTTCGGAACATGCAGTTGAAGTATTGGCTAAAATGAAATGTTGTAATATTTTCGTAATTTGGTATGAGTATATATTGATTTTGTAACATTTGTCACTTCTCTGAATTTGCTTACATAAGATGGTCTATATTATTTGGAATTTCGAAGGTTTGAAATCAGCTGGAAAAGGTTCTAAACTGTTTGGATTTTTTTTAAATTTAATTTTTTAGAAACTGGTTTGAATTAAGAATTTTAAAAGGAAACATTGAAATCTATATTTTTTGAAATAGCGCGAAGGTGGGAAATGAAGATTTATCTATGATTTGAAATGTGCAAGATTTGAAACATTCTGGAAAAGGTCACGAAGTATTTAGAATGACTACTTTGGTTTTTGCAAATATTTGAAAACTTGTTAGAATTTATTTGGATCAATATTTCAGGTGTTTCTAAACTGCTTGGATTTTTTAAAAAAATATTTTTTTTAGAAACTGGTCTGAATTAAGAATTTTAAAAGGAAACATTGAAATCTATATTTTTTGAAATAGCGCGAAGGTGGGAAATGAATATTTATCTATGATTTGAAATGTGCAAGATTTGAAACATTCTGGAAAAGGTCACGAAATATTTAGAATGACTACTTTGGTTTTTACAAATATTTGAAAATTCAATAATTCAGGTGTTTTAAAAGTGCTGGGAAAAAAATAACAGGATGGAAAAAACAATGGGCCGAGGCAGGCGCCCCGCAAGCAGGCCGGCCCAGTGGACGGCCCACTGCTCAGCCCAGGCCCGTGTCGTCACTGCGTGACGTCGCCCGTGGCGACAGGCCGGCGGCGACGTTGACCTCGCCGGCGGCGCACCCGCGCGCTCTGGGACACGTAACTGGCCGCAACGGATGCGGCTCGTCGCGTCGTGCGCGTATGTGGCGGCGCCGCCGCGCGTAGGTCATCGGAGCGTGCTCGGCGGCGGCCGGAAGCGGCGGCGGCCCGCGGGGTAGGCGGCGGCGATTCCCGCGCGGCCTCGGCGTCCCGGGACGCGGCGCTCGGCCAGGACGGAGCGGCGGCGACGGCGGACCGCGCCGTGGCCTTCGATTCGAGCGCGGAGACGTGCTGCGGCGGCGTCCGCGGCGAGCTCGGGCCGCTCGCGGGAGAGAGGAGGAGGACCGTGGGGTGCGTGTTATTTTTACAAAAAAGAACCCCGAGTCTAACGTAATTACAAACAGGCCCCTAGAGCCGAATTTTCTGAGAAGAACATAGAATTTTCGCCCCCCGTGTGCTTCTCTGCAAAAATCGGCAGCTCGCTGTGTCGCTGACGCGCGGACCCTACCGCGCACTGTAGCAGACTGTAGCTAGGTACAGTGCGAGCTACAGTAGACGGCGCGGAGAGGACGCCGTTTCGGCCAGCCATTATACAATCGATGATGCATTTGAGTGGCGATTCGGTTCCACCAGCAGGCAGTAGATATGTCGTGCTCCGATAGAAACAAGCACACCCTGATGCAGACATGCTTAGCTTGATCTGGATCGGTTAGGGTACCGGTGAAAAATGCTTGGTAGGGGAATTTCTAGCCGATCCCCTAAAAGAGGTTAGAGAAGATTTTTTTTTTTCGTTTTAATCATTTAATCCGCAGCTAGCCGATCCATTAAGACGGTTAGAGGAGAAAAATTATAAGAGCCAGCCCAAACGGAGGCCCAAATATCTCAAATATGGTCAACCCAAAAAAATCTCGCCTCTCGCCCCGCGCCGCGCCACTTCCCGCCTACGCCGCTCAATCTCGTCGCCGCCGGCACCGGCACCTATTCCGGCTGGAATGGAACTGGAGCCCTCTTCCTCGAACCCGCCGCCCACTCACTCCGGAATTGACCCACGCGGTCCCGTCGGCGACAAGGAAGGGGTTGGGGTAAAAATGTGTTGAGACCGGCTGGCACGCCGCCTAGCAAGTCCGTGAAGGACAGTGGCAAGGTCGCAGCAGCGGCGGTGACGGCAGGCCGCCGTCCCTGCCAGCACCAAGCGGGCGAGGAATCCTTCAGAGGCCATGAAGGCACTCGAAGAGGCGGAGGCCATGAATAAGAAAAAGAAGGCAGCGACACCAACGACTCCTCTTGCTCGTACCCTGTCTTCGGCGAGCCCCACGCCTCACCGTCCGGTGCGTTCGGCTGCCGTAGGCGTCGTCGATCTCAATTGCCCACCATGTGCTCGATGAAATGCCCAAGAGGTACGAATTTTTGGTCTTCTCTCTTCGGCCGATGGAATGCGATGTTGACTTGTTGTTTTTGTTTAGTGTAGTCCGGGTACGATGGAGGTGGTCGATTTCATGACTCGATTGGATCAACCCTACTCCCTTGGCCAACTATGATACGATATATTCGATGAAGGTGGCCGAGGAGGAGGCCGATGATCTCGTTGGCACCTATGATTCACAAGGAAGCACGAAGAGATGCCGACCAAAAATTATTCCGCCCAAGAAGATATTGCTTTGTGCCATGTTTGACTGAATGGTTCACTTGATTCATCGGTTGGTACACATCAAACAAATGATAGGCTTTGGGGTAGGATCGAAGAGTACTACACAAGCACCATGGACATCGTTGGGGCACTATCCAAGAGCAATGTAACCGGTGGAGCAGTTGTGTTGATCGAGTGAACCTTGCACCACCCAGTGGGGTGCCTCTCACGGAGTATGGGCCTATCATTCAAGAGCTCTACAAGAAGGACGACAGCAACGGCTTTGCATTGCACGATTGCTACAAAAAAATAGCGTGTGAGGAGAAGTGGATCCGGATATTAGGATGGATCTATCAAAAATGTCCTCCTTCTGTCTATATTGACCACAGGAAGAGAATAGGCGTCCATGACAGCCAACAATATAGATATTTTATTATGGAGACAAAGTTTAATACCTAACACGTGCAATCTGCATTGTCAAAAGTGACATTCACTTACAACTTCAGAATTACGTATTTTGTAGAGAAGAAAGGTCGGGAGCATGGTATCAATAAACGTCGACATGCGGTTAACTTGAGACATCGACGAGCGCCTTAAGTCTCATGCTTGAGCTTGAAGCTGCAGGTCGAAAAAGATGTTGACATCCAAGATATTGGATGCCCACGGGCCTCTCGACTTCCACACATAAAACCCCGCGAACTGCGAGGTTGAAGCAGTCCGGGTGAACTTGTCCGGCTGCTCGGATTGTGTGTTGGATCATTCCGAGGCTTATTTCAATCATGTATGGTGTAGAACTTCTTCTCCATATCATGCTACAAGATGTACATTATTGTGAACCCAACAAACAATGTCAACAATGCGTATTCATTAAAATCTATATGTTCCCCTTGTTTATTGGTAACGAAAATACTTACTCTAATGCGTCTTGGTCATTGATTTGCCTGATGTAATTATACATTCTGGAAAACATGTTCATCAATAAATGCCAACCAATAGAAAGAAGAGTGTAAAACTAGTTGAACCACTAAATAGTTTATACCCATGTGATCATAATAGTTTCAATAATATGTATACATCTTACAAACAAAAATAATATTGGCTCAATCTTCGAGAAACTATATGATCACTTCAAATAGATAGATTTGATTTAATGATTAGGGTTCAGAAAAAACTGAACTGACTTATGCTCTCTAAATATGCATAGCTTTGTCATCCCAAGAAAAGCACACGTAGTGAGATTACAAATGTGCTACATTACTAAATTTTGCGTTTAGAAAGCAATCAAAACAATAGAAACATCATTCAGTCACATATACGAAAAACGATACTATAATTGGCACCAAACCAACACATACCCCTTCATGTGTACAACTAAAATCGGAAGAAAAGTCTTAATTGAACACAAAATAAAACATTGCTTTAGCAGATGGGCGAGCTGCCCAACCTCGTCTTCACGGGTGGCGTGGTGTCGACAGGCGTCAAGCGGTGAGAATGTTTGTCAGGTGGTTGAGTCGAGGTTCGTGACAACCGCTCATCGGGGTAGGTAGGTGCCAGGGTAGGCGGGGTAGGATTTAGGCATGCTGACATGTGTGGCCGCACATTGAGGCATCCCTGTTGCCATGCCCTCGGCAACTACCAGCAACAAGCAAGCGCACATAACACATCCCAGCAGCAAAGAAGCATGTCCGCCAAACATAGCAAAGCAAGAAGCAGGCAAGCACTCAGCGGCGACACCGCATGAGGAACCGGGCTTCAGGCGTTAACATGCTGGTGACAAACGGTGGCACAGGTGACGAGCGGCGACGCATGCGAGTCTAACGACGGAGAGGGCGTCATCAGGCGGAAGAGAGACGAATCCTGGTATCTCGCGAGGGAATCCAGGCAGATGGAAGTATTTTAACATCAACGTACATGGTTTATTAAAAAATATAAGGTAATGTGCTAGGTTTTAGTATTAACTATCTCTCGTATCTTCATTATCTTTACTCCAACTTGCTATTTTTCTCTCACTCCAACCCAATTACAGTGGTTCATTCCTTTCATTGTTACGGACCATCATTAGTTTGTTTCGCCCACCTTCCGTCCCATTATTCTTTGTTGTAAGAAAATATAAAAACCGTCACGTAGTCATGGCTGGGCGCACACATCATGGACCAAAATGTACCAATCAATGGAAATTGCACAGCGAGAAGAGTATGCGCACTTCCGAAAACATGGAATAGAGTAGACTGCATATGAATAAGGGAAAACAACACAATTTTTTATTCATAAGAGACCACAATACTCGTCGAAATTATGTTATAAATAGAGCAATCCTTTTTGAAACAAAGATGCTTCTTGACTCTGCATGATGCCCTATGTAAATAAAATCGAGGATATTATCTAAATAGACCTCAAGACAGCCATCTCTGGGCCTATGACGAGCTCGGCTCGTTCAGCCGCTTCGTAGGCGACGCTAATTTTTGTGTTTATTTTGATGTTGCGCGGTGAACTTTTTCCAAGCTTTGACTGCAACATCTACATAAGTGAGCATGTCGTCGTGTCTAGCAAGACTGGCCGCACGAACATTCACAAATAAACGTAAGTAACAACCACCAACATATGTCCGAACGAACAAATAGAACATTACTATCAACAAATTTGAAACCATTAAAAACACTTGCCTTTCAAGTGATGATCTTCGAAGTTTCTGTTTGACAGAATACGAAGCAACTCACATTCATGGTTTTCAAGCAACATACGATCATGTCGATCTTGACGTAAGTCGCGGCAAGAGTTTTGAAATCTTTTTGAGCTAGTGGCCAGCACCCTATGTTCCGCTAAAAATGTTGAGTGTAGTCATGTAGAATATTAGTTGTCCGGCCCCTGTGAAATATCAAAAAAAATAATTGATTTTCCATAATAAAATGCAAAAGCATGAATAAAATTTAAACAATCCCTCACTAAAAGTTAATCAAAGCAATGTCGGACGAGTTACCGTGATAGCATGGTGTCTTCGCACTTGTCTTGTCTCTACCCATGTAGGAAAGAGCACCAACCAGATCCATAAATGTACACAGAGTTAGAATGAACACTTGATTTGAATAAAACTTATGTACGATGGCCTGCAAATGTAATGGATCTGTCTCGTAGGTGAAGATGGTTTGAATTGCGGGAAGCTTAGTGGATGGAGTGAGGATTCTATCCGCCGTCCCAAGCTTCTCACCTCGGTATGAAATTTAAAAATCATGACGAAATCAGAGGCTATGTACAAGAAATGTTCATAGCACATTTCTATGTGATTAGCATGTCAGTGAAGAATATGATAGACTATTGTATGCAATGGCTTACATTTTTGTTCCTTGACAAAATTGATAGTTAGTAACATTTGATGATAATATTGATCTGGAAATGTATAATTAATAGTCTCACATAGTATGTGAGACTATTAATTATACATTTC
The DNA here is from genome assembly GCA_947311845.1 of Poa pratensis. Lineage (NCBI taxonomy): Eukaryota > Viridiplantae > Streptophyta > Magnoliopsida > Poales > Poaceae > Poa > Poa pratensis. Next base: position 91,140,650 of record CAMZMU010000128.1, read on the forward strand.
CAATCAATATTTAGTCCAATGTTTACTAACTAGCAAATTTTCAGGGAACAAAAATGGAAGTCATTGCATAAAATCGTCTAGCAGATCGTCGTGAATATTTCTTGTACCTAGCCTCTGATTTCGTCATAACTTTTAAGTCTCATACCGAGGAGAGAAGCTTGGGACACCTGATAGAAACCTGCTCTGTCCATCACACTTCCGTAGTTCAACCTACGACACAGATCCATTACATGTGCATGGCATCGTCCATAACTTTGTATACAGATCAAATGTTCATTCTAATTCTATCTACGTTGCAGATGTGGTTGGTGTTCTTGCCTACATGGGGGACAAACAATACAAGTACAAGACACCGTATTATAAAGGGATTCCCATCCGCGACATTGCTTTGATGAATTTCAGTGAGAGGTCGTCAAAAATTTATTCGTGCTTTTGCATTTTTTTATGGAAAGTCTGTTTTTTTTTTCTGTTTTTGATAATTCACAAGGGACAACTAATATTTCTACACTCAACATCTTTATGGGAACATAGGCCATTGGCACCAGATCAAAGAGAATTCAAAACTCTTGTCGTGATTCACGTCAAGATCGACATGACAGTAGGTTGTATGAAAACCATGGATGAGAGTTGATTCATATTCTCTCTAAACTGAAACTTGAAGATCATCACTTGGAAGACAAGTGTTTTTAATGGTTAAAATTTGTTGATAGTGTTGTTCCATTTGTTTGGACATATGTTGATGTTATTACTTATGTTTAATTGTAGATATTGTGGGCTAATCTTGCTAGACCTGACGACATGCGCAGTTACATCGATGTTGCAGTCCAGGTTAGGAAAATTTGTCACATATAGCAAACAAACGCAAAATCGGTGCCGCCTAGACGCGGGTGAACGAGCCGTAGCTCACCATAGGTCCCGAGATGGCAGTCTTGAGGTGTACTAAGATAATACCTCGATTTCATTTACATAGGATCATGAATAGGTCAAGAGAAATCTTTGTTTCAAAAAATACTGCACTATTTAGAACTACTTAATTTCGATTCAATTGTTAGGCTTCTTTGTATAGAAAGGCAGGCATTGTGGTCTATTACTAATAAAAATATTGTGTCGTTTTCTCTTATTCATTTGCAGTCTGCTTTGTTCTTGTTTCTGGAAGTGCGCACACTTTTTAGCGCCATGCAATTTCCATTGATTCGTACATTCTGGTCAATGATATGCGCATCCAGCGATGACTACCTGCCAGTTCTTATATTTTTTCAATACCAAATAATAGGGGGACGAAAGATGGGTGGAATAAACTAATGATTGTAAGTAACAATGATAAATGAACGACCAACTGAAATCAGGTTTGAGAGAGAGAAAAATTAGCGAGCATAAGCAAATATAATGAAGATACGAGAGATAGTTAATCCTAACAACATAGCAGATTTTCTTTTCTAATTAACCAAGTACGCGCTATTGTTAAAAACTTCCATTCGCCTGGATTCCCTTGCCAGAGACTCCCTTGCCAGACACCTGGATTCATCACTCTGCTGCCTGGTGACGTAGTGTTGGTTGTGTCGCCGCCCATCCCCCGCGCCACCGCCCGTAGCTAGCAAGGTAATGCCTGAAGCCTGGAATCTGCTGCACTGCCGTTTATGTGTTTTTGCCTGCTTCTTGCTTTGCAATGTTTGGTGGGCATGCTTCCTTGCTGCTGAGCGGTGTGATGTGTGCTTTCTTGTTGTTGTTCGTTTCTGAGGGCATGGCAAAAGGATGCCTCAATGTGCTGCCATGAAAGTAAGCACACCTAAATCCTAGCCTGCCTACCTTGTCACCTCCCTACCAATGACCACGATGAGTAGCCGTCACGAACCTCAACTCATCCACTTGACAAACCACTTCCCACCTGCTGGCGCTTACCCCGGGAGGGGGGGACCAGACCATCACGCCACCCGTGAAGACGATGTTGGCCAGCTCGCCCATCTCATGAACCAATGTTTTGTTTTATTTTGCGTTCACTGAATCTTTCTTTCAATTTTAGGTGTACGCATGAAGAGTTATGTGTTAATTTGTTGCTAATTCGAGCATCCTTTTTCTATATGTGACTGAATGGCGTTTCTACCATTTTAATTGCTTTCTAAATGCAAAATTTAGAAATTTAGTACATTGTAATCTCACTACATGTGCTTTTCTTACGATGACAAATTTATGTATATTTCGAGAGCATAAGTCGGTTCAGTTTTTCTGAATCATAGTCATTAAATAAAATCCATCATTAAGGGAGTGTAAAGTTTCCCGATGATGGAGCCAACATTACATTTGTTTGTACGATGTACACATATTATGAAACTATTCTGGTCACATGGGGTAGAAACTATTGGGTGGTTTAATTATTTTTACACTCTTCTTACCGGCATACCGCACCGATGGAAGGGCTAGAATTTATTGCTGAACATGGTGTCCAACATATGTACAATTACATCATGCAAATCAAGAACCAGGAGGCATTGTAGTAAGTATTTTGGTTAGAAATAAAAAGTGGGAATATATAGATTTTTCAAAATACGCATTGTTTAATTTGCAATAATTCTCATCTTGCAACACAATATGGATAAGAAGTTCTACACCATACATGATTGAAATAAGACTGTGAATGATCCAATAGACAGTTTGAGCAGCTGGACAAGTTCACACAGACTGCTTCAACCTCGCAGTTCGGGGGCTTATATGTGGGAGCAGTTGAGAGGCACACGGTTACCCAATATCTTGGATGTCGGAATCTTTTCAACCTACAACTTCAAGCTCAAGCACGAGACTTAATGCGCTCGTCGGTGTCTCAAGTTAACCGCACAACGGCATTGATTGATACCGTGCTCCTGACCTTTCCTCCCTACAACATACGCAATCTAAAGTTTAAAGTGAATGTCACTTTCGACAACGCTGCTTGCTAGTGGCGGAGCCAGGATTCGAGCAAGACCCGGGCCAAAATTTTGGCTCAAAGAAAGTTCCAAAAAAACTCTAGTAATGGCATAGAAAATTGGTATGATTGCAAACATGATCACATGTCTCCAATTTTTAATGGTCTACAAAAGTACATAAAGATGACAAAATCTAGAAAAATACAGTACTGACATACACAAGATAGTACGAATGATTTACTTCAGCCGAGCCTCCCATTACATAAAATCTCTTCATCTTTAGTTCCTAACATATGCTACCGATGTCAAACAATTGTTGAATAAATGCAATTACAAATCAATTGAGGGGAACGCCAAGACGAAGAGAAATTACCTAAAAGTCGGGGCTAGGAGGCGGCGCAACGCGGAGGAGGACGGTTGTCTCGACCTGCCGGAGCCAGGAGACGGCGGCCAGGCAAGGGAGGCGACGGGGCGCCGCCGTGTGGAGGAGATGCGGGTTCCGTGGTCTGCGGAGGCCGGCGCACTGGCGCGGCAAGCCAGCCTTGCGGCGTCAGCGGCAGGGACGACCGGGCACCGGGGCGGAGCTGGGTGACTGGGATGGGTGGCGGCGCCGTTATCAGTTTCTAGGTCCGTTCGGGACTAGGATGGCGACTCGCGAGCACAGAGACGAGCGAGCGAAGCCAAACGAACGAGTTGCTCGATTCCGTGCTGGGCGAGCGGGAGTGTTGGGCCAGACCTGGGCTGCGCCCCAGGCCAAATATTTTTTTTCCTAGATGGTAAGCAAGAATTTTCGCTGCGCCCCGGGCCATGGCCCAAGTTGCCTGGGGCCTAGCTCCGCCCCTGCTTGCCCATGTTAGTTATTTACCTTTGTCTCCACTAGGTAAATGACCGTGCGTTGCTACGGGTTAAAATATTTGAATGATTTGTATATCAAATCTATGCACGAAGGAAAAAATTCCGTCCTTACCCTCCACCTCATTCAACAATGTCGAGAAAGTGAAACCAGTTTCGTTTTCGGTAGTGCTATACCTATACTGCATGCCACACAGAGGCAACACTTATGTTGTGTGCCAGACATTGAATTTCAAAATTTTGCGTGGTGACAATCCTTGTATTACTCGCACACAATTCCTTGAGTACAAATGGTTTATGTACAGAAGAATACATATAAAAGACACAAACCACCAAAAGGGGTCAAAACAAACAAAATAAATATTACAATGACACAATGCAGTAACTATATATCTTTCACAAGTTCTCTCTCCTGATTGATTCTATCAATGGTGGCATCATAGGAAAAGCTTGCAGCCTCCATAGCAGCAATTTGTGACGGATCTGGTGGCTCTGCACACTTGCCTCATCGAATAATTGGCAGTCCAAACCTTCTGGACAACAGACAATGATTTGATTGACCAATTGATCCGTGAATGGATAAGTCTACAACCAACAATAAATATCGAGAGTGAAAACAACATTTGTATCAGGAAAGAACTACATAAATAAAACCAAAGCACTTCTCAAAAATTCTTCAGCAAACTCACAAATAAATAAAATGACCCAGTGCTTTTTATGCAGCAACTTGGATCGTGATTTCTTAAATAAACAAGGTTCTGATATTATATTATTAAAATGTAACAATTATAATTTCTTCACAAAATTATATTTAGCAATTGGTTTTCCTCATAGGTTTTATATGTTGACAATTTAGAAAAGTCCATTTACTTGAAATCTTGGATCCATGAACATCCAGCTACATTTACAATTGTTTATAACTGAAATAAATGTAGCTTTTACTACTTGAACTAACTTAGCATCCTTGCTTAGACCCAAACAATGCATATTTTTGTTTAAAAAATCAAACTTGTCTATACTGAAGGAATGGAACAAAAAAAAAGGTACCAGCTATGATAGGCACCAATCTGTTCTGGATCCACGCAAAATAATTAGCTCCAAGTTAGGCAAAGAATCAGATGAATATCTCTGCACGTTTCTTACCTAAGCTACTTTAGGTGAAATAAGAGGAGAACTCAAAACTGTGCGTATACTCGCAAATTCTCCAATGAAGAGAGGAAAGTGAACCACAACTAATTCATAAACCATTGGTGAATTTGTCGTGGTTCAGTTTCATAGATGGTAAACAAAGTCCACAACAAAGATGCCTTAGAGATAGTAACTGAAGTGAAAGGCTTCAGCACAATGCAAATTTGCATAACTACGTGAATTGGCTTATTTTAGACATACCCCAAGATTTATGGAAGTTAGAAAATAGTCATCGATAAGTGGATACAGAGAACGAAATAACCACAAAACAGAAAAGTGGACCATTATTCAAGAATTACCTTGCTATTGCAGGACCATGAAGACAAAATGTAACCAAACAGCTAAGAGTTCACCACAACTGAACTACCATGTAGATCAGCTCCCGATTAGCTTTTGTCGCTGGTTCTGCAAACACATTGGTGGGTGGAGATTGGTGCAAGGACGACATGACATGGATTTGGTGTAAGCTTTGTTCAATTGAATTGATGATTAGGAGCTTGCGCGAAGATGAAGCATTACCGTTTCCTCGAAGAAGCTTATCATGGAGTTAATGATTAGGAAGCATCCAACTCTTTCCATTGTCCATCTCAAATAACCTATAGGCATAACATTTCAACATCAGAGCATGAGGAGCCAAGAATCCATGACATATATTAATACACTAATAGGCAACGAACTGGATTATAATTACTGCCGAAACTAAACTATCTTACTCTCCAGTATAGGTGGCACAGACCAAATAATGGATGCCAAGCACACTTCGGTGCAAATAGACACTTCTCAACAGTGTCCGCTAATGACTGATGTTCTCCATAATAGATGCCAATCCAAAGAACAAAGAGATGCGTAATCACACAGGGAAACAATATTCCAGCTTGACCCAGAAGTCAAACAAACATGAAAACAAATTCAGCAGCTTGACCCACCTAATAATCAGTAACGCGAATGAAGAAAAACTATGAGTAAGACAGATGTAAATTTCACGTTAATCCATCATTCTATCTAACTCGGCATGAGGACCATTAACCTTACTGAAGCACTTGCAAGATTTAACCACATGAACGATGGCATGATCTGACAAGGCTATGGTGTCCTCAAAGAACCCTAATCAAGTTCTATTACAAGCGCAGCTAGCCATTATAGATAATGGATCAAGAAAATAGGTTAACTGCTAGCCATGGATTGCAAAAGAGAACCGAGTTCTAAATTGCTTTGACCAGATTTCCTACCAGATCGATCCAGAACGAAACCAAACAATACAAAACCAGATCGATCTCTGACGACACAATGATTGGTTACCTGAAAAGCGCTGGGTGAAAGAAATGATTTAGCGGCTGTTGATTGCGTCGATTGGCGAGTGAATCCGAAACTCGATGAAGGACGCACGACAAGAGTGGGAGAGTCAACAAATCCAGCGGCGCGGACGCCTGGTCCAGCTCGTACGCTGAGCCTACCGCTTCTTGTCCTGCTCATCCTCACCGGAGCGACTGGTGCTGACGGACGGCGGTCAGGCGGCGAAGGCCGGTGCAGGTGCGTGCAGATCTTGAGGGTCTTGGCAGGTTCGTCGGAAGTTGTCATGGCCGTCGCCGCAACATGGCTGCGCGTTGGTGTTGGTGCTTGTCGTGCCCCTCTTCTCCGCTGGTCTTGAGGGTCTTGGCGTGGTCGGAGGAGGACGGCATGTGGCGCCTCCCTTCCCGCCGTTGGTCGTCGTCGCGCTGGAGGAGCGGCGCCTACTTCCTCCCTGCGCGTCATTGCCGGAGGATCTAGGCGCTGGATGTGAGCTTGGCAGATCTAGGCGCTGGGCGCGAGGAAGGACCCTTCGGCGGCTCTGGGCGCGAGGAAGGATCCTTCGGCGGCTCTTTGAGAATCTGACGGCGCTGGGCAGCGCTCACAGGGCGGCGCGAGGAGCACCAAGAGTTTGCGGCGCCGGGACCAGGAAGAGGCGGCGCCGTCGTGAGGAATGACCGGAGGAAGCGACTCCGGGCTGAGGTCTGAGAGGAGCGGCGCGCCGGGCTTGGGAGGTGAGCGGACGAGCAGGACTGCAGGAGGAGCGCGTCCTCAGAGTGGAGGAACTGCGGTAGTCGCCTCGGGGATTTCCGCCGTGGTCGCCGCCGCTCAGGGGATAGACGAGGAGGGGGTCAGGGTGGTAAAATGTAAAAGTGGTCGACTATCATTAAAGTAGGACTGTGGGTTGGTTTCATACTTTCTCAGTGACTAAATTGCAAAACGATGGCGACGTACGACCTCCACGGCCAAGACAGGACATTTCGTTCTTTTGTACTCCCTCCGTATCAAAATATAAGTCGCACTATCAACTTACCATACACATGTATAAAATATAAGTCGCACTATCAACTTACCATACACATGTGCGCGACTTATATTTTGATACGGAGGGAGTAGTAGAGATACTACAGCATCTAGTACCGTTGGTTGTCATGAATGCCTATTCTCTTCTTGTGGTCAACATGGATAGAAAGAGAACATTTCAATAAAGGGAGTTTCTTAATTTTATAGAGGTGATTGTGTGGCCATTATTGGGTGTTTAATGTCACGTCAAATTTAATTTCCTAGCTCCAAAAGGGAGGCATATGGAGGATTCTGTTTTGCAGTCTCTATTTTCAATAAGACAAAGATTGTTAAGATGGTGAGCTAGAAGCAGAGAAGATATTAAAACATTCAAAGATCTAACTTGAAGGTATCAGTTTTCACATGTGCTCTCAGAACCTTTCATGGGCGGACGCAGGGGGTGGGCCGGTGGGGCCGTGGCCCACCCAGAAATCTGAGAATTTTTTTATATACCCCTATGCTTTGGCCCAGTTTGCATCATGGGCCTTTCTTTTGTCGCTAGAGAAGCAGCCCAGCGGAGCTGATCGTGCGAGCACAGCGAGTCCCCGACCCTCTCTCTGCTCCAGTCTCCTGCCTCCGTCCAGAGATGGGGAACCGGCGGAAAACCTAGCGCCGGTGCTGCCCCTTCGACCACTCCGACCTCCGCTGCCTCTCGGCCACCCCCCGTCCTGGCCTCCCCCGCCCAGATCCCCTCGCCGGCTCGCCCCCTCGCCTTCTTGCCCGCCGGCTGCCGTTGCCTTCCTCTGCTCTGCTCCCGGCCTCCTCTGCTCCGCGGCTCCGCCACTGCCTCCGCCGCTCACCGCCTCTCCGGTGAGGCGCAGCCGCGCAGAGCAGCTAAGTAGGAGAAGAAACACAACGAAACAGCACTCGAGCAGCAGTTCAGCAGGAGATGCAAGTATTCTGTTTGCCTATTACTGTGAATTTTTTTTTGTGACTGTCCAAACTCAATTGTATTGTGCTGCATCTGTTAATTGTTTTGTTGTTTGGTATTGTCTATAATTGGTGATTTTTGTTTATAGATGTCAACAAATTTTCTAATATATGTTTCTATTTGTAATTGTAGAATTGATTATGAAGAAGAATAGTCATATTGCGTCGCTTTTTCGGAAACATGAAACACCCAACATCAAAATTGATAATGTTATTGTGAAGGTGTCTAGAAAGGATCTACTTCTTTACAAGACTAGGCTAACCTATTCCCTTCGATGCTTGAGATTTCTTTTGAATCAAGGATTGGCATTCCGTGGACATGATGAGAGTGAAGAATCAAGCAATAGGGGGAAATTTATTGAACTTCTAAAATGGAAGAGGTTAATAAGGCTGTTTTGAACAATGCTCCTGGAAATTGCATCTTGAATAGTCCTAGGATACAACATGATATTATTAAATGTTGTGCGGCGGAAACTACTAAACTCGGTGGTGACCACTTTGCAATTCTAGCCGATGAGTCTAGTAATATGTCTATATAGTTGTTTATATTGTTGGCAATTTTAATCACTATGAGATTTTTTTTGGAGTGTGCCCACCCATCAATTTTTTCCTGCGTCCGCCACTGGAACCTTTCCTATTATAACTCAAAATATTTATCTGCTAACCTCTCTCTCCAATCAAGGGAATATCTATTAAAACATTCAAAGATCTAACTTGAGGGTATCAGTTTTCACATGTTTTCACATGCGTGCAGGGAAGGTCGATTTCCAATGAAGATCGCATCGGCTCGGGCTTGTGGCGGCTGGTTATCGTGAGGCAGCAGGAGGCCAAGGTGCGGCGGCGGCGTAACGCCTGACAACTGACAAGCGAGCACTCTAGGCGCTGGAGTTCACGGTCCAGGCGCAAAGGCCAGCAGCGACCTGGGCCATGGCTGATGCATTGTAGGTGAAGCGCAGCCCATTGGGGCTGTAGGGGCCCAGGAGAGGCAGCAGGGATACCCAGCAGCCCATTAGTCTGGCAGCACTCGTGAGAAGGGCTTGCTGTCAGATTTGCTGGTGAAAAAAAAGAGACAATCTACAACATGTTATTCGGTGCATGGGATTAGTGACATGACAAAGAACAAGGGCATTGGGGTCGTGGGACAAATGCTTGGTGCAGCCACGGAAATTACTATAGAAGCAATTTCTTTTGAATTTGTTGCTCAGTTTGCACGGGTTCTACCGGAAGGTTGGTGGATCTGTGGCGTGCGCATATGTCTCGGAGTAGATTGGAGTGTGTCGTGAAAAGATCATGTACGAAAAGTCGTCAAGCAATGAACGTAGGTGCTGGGTTGATATGGGGCGAAGTGGAGATGGTTGCAGTTGAAAGAGTTCGGCTAGGTCGGATTGAATAGTCTGATGGATCGACATGTGGTCGGTCGGACAGAAGAATACAGTGAAAACCGACAATGGCGACGTAGGAGCGTGATGCTGATGGTGTCCAAATTTTATGACGTCGAAGCACGTGACGCATGCCCGAGGGTTGCGTGCTTCAACATGCAATGGCGTGGAGTTGATCATGTCGGCGTACACATAAGAGCTTAAAATTGACGGGGTGTGGGGTAGACTGATCATTTACTATGGAGTCATGTTGAAGGTGAAACTAAAATCTAACGGAAGATTCCACTCGGCTAATTGAGGGGCTACATCGTAAGTGCACAGAGAGTCGAAGCCTATTTCAGCGGGAAGGCGAGAAACACGTTGTTCAGACAAGAGCTCGAGGTTCGGACAAATACGTGGAAATCGACATTGGTCGGTAGGACTTGGTGGTTATCTGTAGTGGGATCTGAGGTGGTGTGGATTAGCGACCGTAGATCTTGGTCAAAACTATGGATGCTCGATGCGGTAATAGCGGTGAGCCATGCGGTAAGGATGGGACACGGCGATGAGTGCAGGGTTGTTGAAACAATGTTCGTGAATATCGGGTCGCGGGACGCAACCTTCTTTCTCTTATAATTGTTCTCAACACTTTTTTTTGAGAGACCTTTGGTTATGTTTAAACTTTTGTAAGCCGTAAAACTGTTGTTTTATGGTGATCCAAATACATATAAAGATAGAGGTTAACTTCGAAGCGGACCGAGGCTCGTCGCCGGGAGGCTTAGGGTACGGTACAGATCGTTTCCGAGTTAGACTGCAGTCGACTTAGGGTTTTGCCTACAAATAAATACATCTTGTAAGCCGCCGTTTGGGATAAGTCGCACATTGTACATCCCGACGTTTGTAACCTCACCCGATATAGTGAACTGTTGCTGGCTGGCGCCCGTGGTTTTTTCTCTCCCATTGTTGAGAGGGTTTTCCACGTTAAATCTCGTGTCCCCGTTGGTTTGATCTTCTGTTTTTATCGTTTATTTGTCTATCGTTTGTACGAGGCAAGCTAGTTTGCTTAAAAAACAGCAACAACTAACAACTAAACCAAAAAAAATGGAATACATACAAAGAATCATCAATGTACAATTTGATCCTGATCAAACAACTACAGAAAACACATCGACTCTGCAGGTGTCTCCAAATTCAACTCTACAGCAGCAGAACAAGACAGCTGCCCCAACCAAACTGTTCTCACCTCCCTGAGATAGAACAGCTCATGGAACAGTAGCTGCTATGCTGCCCCGCCCCTCCCGTGAACAGCAACCCGACGTCCGGCAGCTCCATCTCCTGCCGATTGCCGCCCGGAGGCCAAACGAACTTAGGCTTATGCAACGGGGGCTCCGGCGCCGGAGCACCGTCGATCAGCACCTGCACGGCCACCCTCATGGACGGCCTCTCCCTCGGGTTCGGGTGGCAGCACGCCAGCGCCAGCCTCACGGCGCAGTCCACCTGCGCCTGCTCGAACTGGCCGGCGAGCAACGGATCGGCGGCGTGCAGCGCCTTCCCCTCGCCATAGAGCAGCCACGTCCAGTCCACGATGTGCATCGGCGGCAGAGCGCGTGGCCGCCCTCGCCCGCCTGTCGAGTACTCCTGCTCGCCGCTGCGGTCGTCGTCGTCGTGGTACAGCACGGCGCTGCTGGGGCTCCTCCCGGTGACTACCTCCATGACGAAGACCCCGAACGCGTACACGTCCGTGTCGAGGCTGGCGCGTCCGGTGAAGAAGCTCTCGTACGCCATGTAGGCGCGCGTCCCCGCCACCACCTGCGTGGAGTGGTGCGTGACCCCGTCGTGCTGGATGACGCGGGCAAGGCCGAAGTCCCCCAGCCGCGCGTTGTACTCCTCGTCGAGCATCACGTTGCTGGCCTTGACGTCCCTGTGCAGGATCCGCTTGCTGCTCCCGTGGTGCAGGTAGTCCAGCGCCGACGCCACGCCGCAGATGATCTTGTACCGCCGCTCCCAGGTAAGCTCTGGGGTGTCCGTCGATGCCGACATCGACATCGAGGATGATAAAGTGGTCCTAGATCTGGCGTAGAGGAGCTTGTCGAGGCTGCCCATGGGGAAGTACTCGTACACCAACAGAAGCTCCCCCTTCTTGTGGCACCAGCCGATGAGCTTCACGAGGTTGCGGTGCGAGAGCTTGCTGATCGTGTTCACCTCAGCCACGAACTCCTTCTCCCCTCTGTTCGAGTTGACGTTGGTCGCCACCCGCTTCACGGCCACCTCCATGCTCATCCTCCTCAGGTACCCGAGGTAAACGGTGCCGGAGCCACCTCGGCCGAGCTTGCGGCCGTCGCTGAAGTCCGCCGTCGCGTTCCTCAGCTCCCTGAGCTTAAACCTGACGGGACCGTGCGCGTCGATCATCTTCTCGAGGTTACGGTACGCCAGCCTCGTCCGCCGCGTCAGCCTTCTCCACACGAGCAACGCCATAATCAGCACGGCGACGGCGAGCGGGACCAACACGGCGACAAACAAACGCAGCCTCCCTTTATCGCCGGTGATCTCATCCCCGTACGTGCTGAAATTCCAAGACCTGACCTGGTTCAGCTCGGCGAACTCGCCGGTGGAAGCCGCGAAACCCAGAGAGATGTCATCCAGCAGATACTGCGAGAGATCGACAGGTCCACCCTGGCTGTAAACCGCCCCCTCCTGAAACGCCATCACGGCAATCACCTTCACCGCGCCGTCGTAGTCGAGAGTGACCCGCACGTCGGAGCCGCTGGAGAGGACGATGGAGAGGTTGCTGAGCGGGTACTGCACGACGGACCGGACGCCGTTGTAGTCGAACCCCACGTGGTTGCCGTCCACGTCGGCCTCGAAGCTCCTCCGCGTGTCGAACTCCAGCGCCACGATCCGGTTCGCCGCCGCGCCGTCCGTGGCGTTGTTGGACACGCCGAGCCACTGCCCGCTGCTGTCGCTGGGTAGCGCCGGGTTGTTGGTGAGGATGAAGGCCATGCCTTCCCCGGCGCCGTTGGGTTGCGGGAGGATGTTGATCGTGAACTCTGTCCTGAAGGAGGTGAGCGCCGTCCGCTGGCGGTTCCATAGCTTGAGGGTCTCCCTCGCGTAGATCACTCTCCCCGACCTGTGGGTCATGTTGCCGGCGTTGGGGGTGATGTGCAGGGAGCCGTTCGAGATTGACGCGTCCGGGGTGAAGCTGAAGTCGGCCTTGCTGGCCGCGTCGAAGCTGAGTACGTGAACTGCAGGCAGCTGCAGGTACTGCTGCAGAGCATGACGATGGCGGCATAAGCTAGCTGCAGGATCGGACGCCTGATGATGTTGTGGACGGTCATGGCTTGCGAGTTGATTGTGCAACCATGGGGTGGAGAAGAATGTAGGTTGTGTCTTGAAGGATTGGAGTTTAGAATTTGCAGGAGAAATGTGATTGACACAGCTGCCGTTGACCGGCCATCAGGGAGGATGTATGCCGTAAGTACACGGTGCTGTCCAACGGTGTGAACGAGAGAACGTCGGGGATTCGATAACAGGCGCCAAAAAAGACCTTGACCTGTGATAATAATGTAGTGCAGAACTGAACTTCTGTTCAATTGCAGGCGAGGACTCGGGGTTTAATGACAACTATGTTATCTTGTTAGGTTTTGCTGGTTCTTGCTAAGCAAGAAGAATTTGGACAGAAATTTAGAATAGCTTTCTGATGTAGGAGTGTTATGTATGATGACATAAGACTGACAAACAAATAATTCATGTCGTTGTTGTCCATCAAGTGATCAGGTCAAACATTCGCAGGTTGCTTTATCATCACGATCTCTACGCGGCGCCTGTTTTCCCCTTCTCCAAGTGATGGGTCTCAGGTCTAAACATGGTTCGGATTTTGAATTTTGAGAGATAAATTGCTGGATCAGCCGCTGCACACAGCCACAGGTTGGTCTTCCGTAGTACAAGTGGTACTGACGGCGAAGGTTCGTAGCCCACAACGTGTATCATTAAAAGGCAGAAGTACTCTGTTGTTCGATAATTATGCAAGCTTGTCACACACATATAAAAAAATGTAAGAAAACACCAGCCGAATCTGAAGCTTAACAAGTACAAGGCCAGCACTAAACATCTGCTGAAAATTTATTACCATTATTTGCTGTAAATATTTTTTTAGTGCTGGCAAGGTCAAACTCTCCTTCCTTAAAATATGGAGCATGTATTTGCTCTCTATTAATTCTGAGACTAGTCACAATGGGAGTAACTTAGCTAGTAACATCACACATCTCAAGACCATTTTGCTTATGTGGCATGTAGTTAATGAGGAGAGAGGTGTTTGGAGTAACTTAGCTAGTTACCGTAACATCACACTTATCAAGACAAAATAAGTCTATAGTGCAATAAATAAGATCTTATATGACACCACAATGATGTTACTCCCCACTATGAAGGTGGTAACATAGACTAGCAACATCACCATGTTACTACTCTATGTTACTCCCCATTGTGACTAGTCTCAGTGCAAAGCTGACTTAAGAATGTACAACAATACATCATCACATGCAACCAATCAGTCGTCATTAGTACACGTAAGAGCTTGATCATACTACCCAGCAAGCACTCCAATAATAATGGCAACAATGTGGAGGTGAGCTGAGAACACCAACAGTTAAAACATCAAACCAAAATTACTGCACCTTCCTGGCTCATCCTACCATGCCAGCCTGATCTAGCAGTTAGCAAGGCATTCAGCATGTGACATCCTCCAACTCAAACTATCATAACAGCCATGACATTTTCTAGCATCAGCCGCAGTTCTATGTTTTGGTTCTTACAGAAACTACACAAAGAAGTATATCCACAACCCACTCTTAGTAAGAGTAGTAGGTACTACTAGGGCGAGAGGTGGTTCTTGATGTACCTAGTAACCCAAACCATTTTTGGGGACATGCTAAGGTTGTAGAATGCTCTAGCAACTGCAGGATTCTCACACATATAAGCATAGTAGTGGGCGAGATGTTCCTGTTCAAATCCAGGGAGATCCTTCATGTTACCCCAAAGGTCTTGGGGGACATCGGTGTCTTTCCCACTGCACTTCTCTATAGCTTCTGCAAGGCGGTGCAGAACGCGGGTCATCCTACATAGCATGCTTTCATCATTTTTTACCTTGGTCTTCTTTGGCGGCGGTGGTAAACTGCCAGAGGAATCACCACCGTTCCCTTCATCAGAGTTGCTAAAAGATACCGCGGCCTCTTCAACACATTTAGCAATAAGGTCACTCTCATCCATGTTTTCATTTTCGATTCCATTCTCAGTGACGTATCTAGCAAGAGGCCCACTGCTACTCTTAGTAGGCGTGGATGAAGTCATACCCTTGACAAAGATTGTCGCCATCTCATGATAGTGCTTAATTGGAGTATTCAAGAAGTCAGCATCATGATGGTAGTCCTGCCAAGAATTACATAAGATGTTTATACGCAACAACCTCACCACAGCCTGGAAAAAAACATAAGCTTTAATCTCACCACAATCATACCTTAACGTGAGCTGCGTAATGCTCAAGATCAAGGACAATAGTGCAAGTATTCTCATCCCAAAGAGCGCCACTTAAACTCTTTAGTATGTTAACTTTTGCCCATATTTTCTTCCACTTCCTAAGATGGTTAGAAATCTGTGCAGCATTCACTTGAACCCTGAAATGATCACTCAAAGCCCGAGCACAACTTTTAAGATGAACTTGCTTGAAAACTTGAGAGGGTCTAGTTCCACCAGCCACTAGGTTAGCCAAGAATTGAAGCACAAAGGACGACATGGCATTTGTCCAAACAACTACCCCACCATTGTTACCCCCAACATCATCCGCATGTTGTTCCAAGTGCATTCCCTACAAAATAGCAACATAATATGATTTAAAAAACAAAAATCTGGTGACGAAAAATAATTTGCTAACAATTTACATATCGTCATTATAAATTAATGCCATAGTGATTTTGACAGTCTTCCAATATTTTCTCGGCAAGGGATTGTCGAAATTTGAGCATGTGTTTATGATCATGTACTTGTCGTGTGATAGATGTCCAGTTATTTTACCTCAGTAAAGTAGTCCCGGTAAACTCAAGTGAAAGCGGTGCATACGGGGTATGATAAATACAAATATGGAATGAGATGAATTATGCAACGTTCCATGGAAAGAAAATATCCCCCGACATACAGGGAACTATCCGGCGGAAGAAGTCAACTATGTTGGGGGTGATGTTCTATAAACATGGAACAACTTTGAAGTCAATTTTAATTGGGAGGTAGGAACAAATTCAGCAATGAATAGCTGCAAATAGTAAAACATCACTGTTCATGCTAGATTTGTATTTTACATATCTCTCAAGTCTGAACTTGAAACTGTATGGCGTATACAACATCACCCTGCCAACGTATCTATTTTTCGAGAAAAAAACAAACTATTATAGGTGGCATGGAATTGACACTGTACCTTGGTTTCCACCAGATATTACCGTGACCTACATGTGTGAGGTGCCAAAGTACTTTCCCGTAAACTAAAACGGTTGTTCCTTCCAGTGTGAAAGAACCCCAGTATGATGCAACTAGGGCGTATATCCACTTGAGTAGTGAAGGAGACAAATGAGGTTGCATCATCAGGAATTTTGAATTGCCACTCCAATTTTTGCCATCAGCAGCTATAGGAGGTTAATATCCATTTCACCAAAGCTTCAAAAAAAATCCATTTCACAAAACTAACGTGGACAGCCAATGGCAAAGACCTCAAAGTAGGTAAGGGTAGTGTCCCCTTACATGAGCTCTAACAAATAAAATTGAAATGCCGACTGCAGACATCTCCATTCTATTTGTTCTGTTGTGACAGTGGGCTGCAACTCCCTGTGCATGAATGAATTTTGCAGAACACTTTTATGTGATCTAGTCTTATCTGGCTGCATAGCTGGAGTATCGTGTTATGGAGATAAAATCATGTGAGACATCTGGGATAAATAATGAGATTATTTGTGGAAACAGTATATTCATTATAGAAGTTTAAAATAGTAGCCCGAAGTATTCAAATTTCCCATAGAAAAATCAAGAAATCAAGGCAGGCATAATCTTGTGAGAATTAAAGGTCTATGCTGTATGTACCATGATGAAGCAAGTATGACAAAGAACTGTTGTCAGTGTCCATCAAGTGATCAAGTTGAATGTTTGCAAGTTTCCCATTTGTCACCATTTCTTAGCATCACTGTCTTCTCATTTTTCAAACGAGAACTTTAAACATAATTTGGATTCGTGATCAGCGGCAGATCACAAGTTAGTTTAGATGCTAACTCCAAGACCACAAGTTTAGCGAGTGGTACTAACTGCTAAGGTTCAAAACCTAGCACATTTCAATTAGCAACTACTCAATTTGTTGAACAATCTGTTAAAAATTAACCAACTATAGCTGAAAATATACTGAGTTCAATCGATTATTATTTGAGCATGCCATTATCATTTTTTACCTTGGCCTTCTTTGGTGGCGGTAAACTGTCAAGCGGTTCAGCAAAGCTGCCTCCACCAGTGTTCGTGAAACATTTTGCAGCCTCTTCAGTGTTGTTTGCATTCTCAGTCACATCTGGAGCAAGAGGGTCACTCACTCGATTAGATTTTTCAGTTTCATTCTCGAGACATCTGTAGCAAGAGAGTCACTCTCTCCATTGTTTTTCTCATTATCAGATTCATTCTCAGTCACATCTGTAGCAAGAGACTCACTGCGACTCCTAGCATATACACCTGAAACCATACCATTGCCACAGATTGTGGCCATCTCATGGTAATGTTCAATTGGAGTGTTCAAGAGGTCGGCATCACTATGGTGGTCCTGCCAAATAATGCACGAGATATTAGATAAAATAGATACAACAATATCACCACCACGTGGAAAAAACAAATGGTATACCTTAACGTGACCTGTGTAATGCTCCTGATCAAGCACAATGGTGCATGTATGCTCATCCCAGCGAGCACCACTTAACTTCTTCAGCTTGGTAACCTTTACCCATATTCTTTTCCACTTTCTAAGGTGGTTAGAAACCTGAGTGGCAGTTACATGAACCCTGAAACGCTCGTTCAAAGCCTTCGCACAGCTTTCATGATGAACTTGCCTGAAACTGTTGCACGTTTTAGTTCCACCAGCCACTAGGTTAGCCATGAACTTGAGCACAAAGGACGACATGGCAGTTGTCCAAACAGCTTGCTTGCCACTACCGTTCCCACCCAACATGTCATCGGCATGTTGTCCCAAGTCCATTCCCTACCATAGTAACAACAGATATAATTAATAAAAGAACAATCTGGTATCAAAAAAATTAAAGCAATTATATTGTGAGTAAAAACTAAAAATCAGCAAAGTTCAAATTTAACAGTAGCATAAAAATTGATAATTAAGTGATACATTTCTATACAATAGTGTGACAACATTATAGTACAAGTGTACAACATTATAAATTAATGGCCATAGTGGTTTGAAACATGTTTCCATATTTTATCGACAAGGGCTTGTCCAACGTCAAGCACATGGGTATGGTCATGTGCGACCTACAGGGGTTAGAACCTATAGTCCAACTACTCTCTAGGACAAAAGAACTATCAGACCCTAGAGGAAAAACCCAATGTTACATAGTCCAGTTTTATGTAGACCACAACAAAAGGTTTGTAGTTAACGGAATTTCCAACCTAGAACTATACAGCATAGTTTTTCAATGTCATGCCCTGAGGTATGAATCCCATCTTGGGTTGCTAGCGATGATGGTAGCAGTCTGCAATGCTACCACTTATGTCGTTCCCTAGCTCACCAACCTTTTTTCCGTTGAACACGCATCAAAACATGTGTCTTTGGAACAGAAGAGAATGTCAAAATGGCTCAACAGTTATGCAATGCCCACGGCAGTGATGACCAACTAACCCACCAACCCTATTGCCGTTAGTACCAGCAAATTATTCTCAGTGTGTCCAACTGTGTTCAAGAACTTGGCGATTCGCTCCACAACACAGATGTATAGTATCACAGGGCAATGAGCCTTTCACAAAGATTTAACACCACTGGAAGAAATAATCCGATTTAAGCCTTGGCATTTTCCAACAAGTTACATCACTCTTTTAAATGTTGCCATTTAGGCAGTCAATTTTGTTCTTGTCCCTTTCTTCAATTGGATCATGTATAACATGATCTCTTCCTTTTTTGTAGTCTAGAAAGGGCAAAATGGCCACCATACAAGCACCCACGAATGCCCTAACCCCAATAATCGACATCCTTCTCATTCTAAACTTCGTTGTATCCAGCTATAATGCGTGTGACAAATGTACGACAAAAGCCAAGAATAGCTTTACAAAGAATTTGAAAATTTTAGCTACAAATTGCCAATTTCTGTCGATTGGACTAAGTTGAAATTGTTCGTATAGGACTGTCATGCAGAAATTTTTAAAAAACACCAGTAATTTTTAAGTCGTGCAGCAAAATGAATTGCACATCACTCAAAAATGGGACTTAGGACTAGCCAATTTAAAAAGAAAAATCAGCAAAACATGCCTTCGATTGTTCAACCTTCAGGAACGTTACCTAAAAATCAATAAAATTTCTCGCAGCTACATGCCTACATGTCTACCTCCAAGCGTTAAGCTCGACCGACATAACGCAGCATTTGGGGTCAAAGGAAAAGGCAGGAAAGGGAAAACCTAAAGTTACAACCAAAAGATGGTCTGAATAATCGATCGCCTCTGCAATATATGCATCTAAACGTCCATATCTACTAACAATATACACACACAAACCCGACGTCAGGATCGATCACACGCACTGCAATTGTGTGATTCGGTGCCCCGTACCTTTCTGTAGAGCAAATGCCCACGCCCAAGGTGAGGGAGGGGACGAAGACGGGGGGCGTTCGGTGAGGGGAAATAACTTGCGGGCCACCAGCCCACCGGTCGCCGCCGACACGCGGGTCTGCGGCGAGTCGCCTACCGGCCGGCGAACAGCGGCCGCCTGCCGGGTAGGGGTGGGTGGGGGACGGTTGTCTCAGGGACGGGATGGGTCGCGCTCGATCCAATCCAGGACGGTGTGGTACGTTTTTCCTCGGTCGTATCACTTGGTCCAGCATCAGCACATTACCCTGGGCCGTCGGGTGATATTTGGACGGGGACGATACATTTCCACTCCGTCCAGGCCCAGGCCCAAGCCCGATACAGGTGACACTCGGCGAGTTCCGCTTGCTTCCTCCGTCCCCATCCCCTGCCAGCCCTTCCCTGAACACCCCTCCATGCG